>JASDDO010000026.1:410606826-412044225 GCA_030015575.1 Agapanthus africanus
CTGCCGTGAGAAGACAGTTAGATTCTGCTTTCCCGGTGAGTCGGTTTTTGTTGTGTTGGGGGACCGTGGTGCCGCCCCTCACAGTGTGATTTCTTCTTTTCGCGCTGGACGGCTTTTGAGGAAGGGATGTCAGGGATTTCTCGCCTATGTTTGCGATGCTCGCGCTACAGAGGTTCCATTAGACCAGGTTCCGGTTGTTAGCGAGTTTCCTGATATGTTCCCTGCCGAGCTTCCAGGGTTGCCGCCCGAGCGCGACATTTCTTTCTGTATTGATTTGGTTCCTGGCTCGGGGCCTATTTCCATACCGCCTTATCGGATGGCCCCGGCGGAACTTCAAGAATTGAAGGGTCAGCTGCAAGATTTGCTGGACAAGGGACTTATTCGACCCAGTGTTTCTCCTTGGGGTGCTCCAGTCCTGTTCGTCAAGAAGAAGGATGGCAGTTTGCGTCTGTGTATCGACTACCGCCAGCTGAACAGGGTGACAGTGCGGAACAGGTATCCTTTGCCGCGTATCGACGATTTGTTCGACCAGTTTCAGGGGGCAGGGTACTTTTCGAGAATCGATTTACGATCGGGCTATCATCAGCTGCGGGTTCGACAGGAGGACATTCCCAGGACAGCTTTCCGTACGCGCTACGGCTATTACGAGTTTTTGGTGATGTCGTTCGGACTCACCAATGCGCCAGCAGCCTTCATGGACTTGATGAACCGTATTTCCGGCCATATTTGGATCTGTTCATCATAGTCTTCATTGACGATATCTTGGTGTATTCCCGGAGTAGTGAGGAGTACGAGCAGCACCTGCGGATTACATTACAGACCTTGAGGGAGCACCAGCTTTATGCGAAATTCTCCAAGTGTGCTTTTTGGCTGGACAGCGTAGACTTCTTGGGGCACATGGTTTCACGAGACGGTATATGTGTAGACCCGAGAAAGATCGAGGCCGTTCAGCGTTGGCCCAGACCTACATCGGTGACGGAGATTCGCAGCTTTTTGGGGTTGGCCAGTTACTACAGGCGTTTTGTGCAGGACTTCTCCCGTATTGCTACACCGTTGACCGGGTTGACCCGGAAGGGAGTTCCTTTCGATTGGACGGAGGAGTGCGAGCACAGTTTTCAGCAGTTACGGACTCGGCTGACGACGGCACCGGTGTTATCTTTGCCTTCCGAATCGGGCGGATTTGTGGTCTTTTGTGATGCTTCTCGAGTGGGGCTGGGGTGCGTACTGATGCAGCATGACAGGGTGATCGCGTATGCCTCGCGACAATTGAAGAAACATGAGCAGAACTACCCTACTCATGATTTGGAGATGGCTGCAGTGGTCTTCGCACTTAAGATCTGGCGACATTACCTTTACGGCGAGTCGTGCCAGATATTCACGGATCACAAGAGTCTGAAATACATATTCCAGCAGCGAGATCTGAACCTTCGACAGCGCCGATGGATGGAGTTAGTGAAGGATTACGACTGCGAGATCTTATATCACCCGGGCAAGGCGAATGTGGTGGCAGATGCTTTGAGTAGGAGGCCCGGGAGTAGTCTATCTTGTTTGAGCGCAATGCAGGGGCAGTCGTCAGCGGACTGGCAGATATTATGCGACAGCCGGATACAGTTCGAGTTCACGCCGATTGGAGGACAGATAGCGCATGTCCGTGCACGCCCACAGTTGATCGATCGTATACGCGAGGCACAGCTCAGTGATGACCGATGTTCAGAGATCATGGCACAGATTGGACAGGGCAGATTTTCCGAGTTCGTGATCGATGGTCAGGGGGTACTACGATTTGGGACTAGACTGTGCGTACCTGATGCTGAGGGACTGAGGCGCGAGATTCTTGAGGAGGCACATCGATCGGTATATAGCGTCCATCCCGGTTCCACCAAGATGTATCATGATATGAGAGGTGTTTACTGGTGGGACGGAATGAAGAGGGACATCGCAGATTTCGTGTCGAGATGCCTGACTTGTCAGCAAGTCAAGGCTGAGCACCAGAGGCCCACGGGAGAGCTACAGCCGCTACCCATTCCGGAGTGGAAGTGGGAGCAGATTTCGATGGACTTCATTGTGGGTCTACCCAGGACTAGTCGGGGGTATGACTCCATCTGGGTGATCGTGGATCGTTTGACGAAGGCGGCTCACTTCCTACCAGTGAAGACGACTTTCGAATTTACTCAGTATGCCCAGATCTACATCGACGAGATAGTGCGACTACACGGAGTCCCGACATGCATTGTGTCCGACAGAGGCACCCAGTTTACCAGTCGACTATGGCAGAGGCTCCAGGAGGCTTTGGGCACTCGTTTGAGTTTCAGCACAGCATTTCATCCGCAAACCGACGGACAGTCAGAGCGGACCATTCAGACTCTCGAGGACATGCTCAGAGCTTGTGTATTGGATTTCGGAGGTGGCTGGGATCATCACTTACCCTTAGTAGAGTTCTCCTACAATAATAGCTACCAGGAGACCATTCAGATTGCACCATTTGAGGCTCTTTATGGGAGGAGATGCAGGTCGCCCGCTTGTTGGACAGAGCTCAGTGAGACCAGTATCTTAGGGCCACAGATTGTTGAGGAGACGACCGCGAAGATCCAGTTGATTCGCGATAGGATGAGAGCAGCGCAGAGTAGGCAGAGATCTTATGCGGACCGTCGGCGACGCAGACTTGAGTTTTCTATTGGTGATCATGTGTTCTTGAGGGTCTCCCCAATGAAAGGTGTGATGAGGTTTGGGAAGAAGGGGAAGCTCAGTCCCAGGTATGTGAGCCCCTTCGAGATCCTCGAGCGTGTTGGTGCAGTAGCCTACCGTATAGCCTTTCCGCCCAGTTTTCCAGATGTGCATCCCGTATTTCATGTCTCGATGCTCCGCAGATATCTTCATGATCCTTCGCATGCGATTCAGCATCCGACGATCCAGCTGGAGCGCGACCTTTCCTATGCAGCACAGCCGGTGATGATCTTGGATCGACAAGTGAAGAAATTAAGATCGAAGGACATCCCATCAGTTAAGATACTTTGGCGTGGCCAGAACCGTGAGGAGGTCACTTGGGAGACCGAAAGCGAAATGATGAAGACGTATCCCCATCTTTTTGAAGGTACGTGTAGTAAGATTTTTGAAATTCGGGGACGAATTTCTTTAAGGGGGAGAGATTGTAACACCTTAGGATGTGTTTAGTGGTAAATTATATTTAATTATTTGGTTTTTAACAAAAAGTTTACCAAATTGTGTTTTAAATATTTTTCCTAATTTAATAAATATTTTTCCAAAATTTTCCTAGGCTTGCACACACATGTGCATGTAAACTAGGGTTTTTAAAATGAGTTTTACCATGATTAATAGCCATGGTGGGTTAATCTTGAGGATTAAGTCTTATGGGTTTTTAAGTGGGTTTAATTAGTTAATTAAAAGCTACTTTAATTTGAATTTGTGTTAGGTGTTGACTTGTGAGAGAGGGGGAGAGGGCATCATGGCTCAAGCCATGCTTGCCATTAATGAAGAGAGAGAGAGGAGGGTTGACAATTGGGTGATAATTGTTTCCTCTCATTTCTTTGTTTTCTCTCAAGTCTCACACACACACACACTCACACAACACACACACTTACCTCTCAGCTCCAGAACCAAGCAGCACAGCAGCAAGCACAGCAACAGTAGCAACTGAAGCCAGAAGCAGCAGCAGCAGCCAGAGGCAGTAGCAGCAGCAGCAGCACCAGCACCAAGTGCAGCCCCTTCCCTGCATCTCTTCTTCTTCCTTCAGCTCCCTAGGGTTAAGTATGAGGTATATTTCCTAAACTTATTCCCTAGTTGCTTGGTTGGAGTAGTTTTGCATCGGTTAGTGGGTTTTAGTGCGATATGAGGTGTTTAGTAGGAATCTTGTGCTAACGTGGTGTGGATTGGTTTCAGTAGGTTGTTAGTGGGTTATTGAGACCATATTAACCTAGTTTAACCCCGATTGCACTAAAATACCACCAGTTTCCCAAATTGATCCAAATCCGTCGTTTTAAGCAAAACTGAGTTTTCTGGAAACTGCTATTGACCCGATGGGTTCAGGAAGAAATTAAGTATACTGCAGTATAGTAGTGAGGTGCTGATACCCTAGATAGAACCCGACCCCCTAATTCCTTCTTTTGGCCGCCAATTATTTCATTCTGGCCGCAATTTGCGGCCAGATGGGTAGGGTTTGGGTTGGGGTTTGGTCTATTGGGTGTCTGCTGCTATGTGGAGTTTTGTGGTATATATATTTTTAGAAATTTAGTTCTGTATAGAAATCTGGGACCAAATACCTATTTTGCCGTTTTTCTAAAACTTCGCGACACGCGTGATACGTGAGTAGGATTGGGGTTTTGCGTATCGCGACGCGTCGGGGTAGTTTCAGGCGCGTGATCACACGTTTTAGCGTATCGCGCACACGCGCGATTGGTTTGCGACACGGGTTTCTAATTGTATCGTAATGTCGCATTTCTGTGGAATTGAGCTTATGTGTGATATATGTTATGTGATTCTAGGTTCGCAGGCCAGTGAGACGGACGCTGCGAAGAAGAGTAAGCAAGTTGTCGGATACACTTAGCGCGAGACACTGTGAGTAGATTTCACATCTACGGGGATATCGCCCGCATGGCGTTATGCGTCAGGGCTGATAGAACCTTATTATTATATGTTGCATTTACCCCATAGACTGTCATAGCATATTGCATTCCCTGCTACATATATATATGCTTAGAACTGATAGAACACCGCACAATTACTAACGGTTTAAGTTGCACGGGCATTATTTGCATGCTACACACACACCGTTAGAAATTGCCATGCCACACTCACTGTAGAGCTGCCATGATTATATTGCTGTAGTTTGTCTTACATATGATTGGTGGTGATTTCCTGGAAATTGGGAGCCGCATGACATCTTTAAAAACGGAAACTAATTTTAAAAAGCGGTTTTCCCCTTATACCCATACCATGGATTGATTTACATTGTACCTCGCATTGGATTGACTTATTGGTGATGGATTTTCATGTGATTTCTGGTTTTGAGGACCGTGGAAGTATTTAAGAAAAGATGCACTATTTTGAAAAACCCGGTACCTCGTGATATGATATTTTGGTGTGTCCACCACGCATTTTCTCGGTGCTGAGACGTGTGCTTGAAACCCGATTCGAGGAGTGGATGTTCCATTTGCGGGTTCGTGGTGGGCCCGGTATGGTTCCCCTCGGCGAGATGATCGATGGGTTTTGCCGATTGAGCCTGGAGGCGGGCGAGTACCTACCGGTGATTGGTTGGACCTGGCAGTTGTCCGGAAGATACTGACCAGAGTCGAGAGATGGATGCGGGATGATCCGTACTGCCGGGGCCGAGGGCCGATACCGCAGATGGACCCCGTGGGCCGATCCGGACTGACGGAGCCCGATATACGAGGATTTGCGTGTCGATGCTGGACACGAGTATTTTATGATATTTTGGGTGCCGATGTTGGGCACTCGTGATTTCTCAGAGATATACAGGATTTGAGGGCCGATGGGTGTGCCGGCGCCTGAGTTTATTTGGGATTTGGGGTGCAACCTGAGGCACCGATTATTGTTTTCCATGTTGACATATCCATGTAGATGTCATTTATCCCATGCTCAATATTGATTACTATGCATCTCATCCTGTAGTACTTACCTGATAGAGCACTTGCATTACTATTGCATCCACTGTATGGCATGCATTGATATCATCTGCTGGCATTAGTAGAGCCACGCTATATGTGCATGCTCGCGATCACCTTTATATGTTATCTCTATTCACGAGTTGGCAACTCACCCCCGTTGTGCCACAGTACTTGCAGGTTGCCCTTAGGAGTAGTCGCGGCTGGCTGTTTACCGCATCTTTTGGCACAGATACCATTGCTGAGGCGAGTTAGCCTTTTGCTGTTAGGTAGGTTTTTGTACGGTATCTGTTATCTTTCAGTTGTATATTGATGTATCTAGTACTCTCCATCTACTTTTCTGTATTGACTTAGAGACAGTTGTGAGGACGATGTGTATGATTTTGTACTCTGGTGTCGAGCTCGCATGTGAGCCAGCTTTATTTTATGCAGTCTTACCTTTTGTGATATTGTCCTTGCTTTACTGTGTATTCTTCGCTACGGCGTCGTATATCATATTGTGATGCTTTATTCATTTCACTTGTCATTTCTGCTACACCTTGTTTTTACCCGACTTGCGGGACAAATGTTTAAAAAGGAAATGTTTCCAAAATTATAAAAGTTATAACTCTTGAACTTAAAAGGATTTCTACTAAATTAATAAAATGTTTTTCGGACATGCATGACTGTTTTTACGAAAATGTTTTAAATCACTCTATATTTATTGGTTTTGATTTCTGGGTTCGGCTTACTTAGCCGCGTTACGCCTGTAGACGTTGCGTGGTTAAGTGCCGGTCACGAGTCGAAATTCTCGGGTCGTGACAGCGAATATCTTAAAAACACCGTAGCCCTTATTTTACTAAAATCCTGATTCGTCTTATTTCAATGGCATAACTGCATGACATATACATATTGATGTAGATTCTTCACTGTGGTTTTGATTGTTTGATTTCCGCATATTCATGCTATTCACATTGCTTTGCATATGTTTATTGCTATATTACTATCATGTTGCTAGGACACCAGCACCATTATCGATGATGCGTATGTTCCACGTACACTTGCTTGCCGGCTCACACACTTCATCATCGATAATTGCCATGTCACTACACAGTAGTATTATTGCATCAGGATATGACCTTGTATGTGCATACTATTATTTCCATGTTGCATGATATACTGTTATACTTACATTTCATTTATATGTCACATACATCATGCTTTATGATTATGCGCATTGAGATATTCGTTTTCATGATATTTCTGGATTTAGGAACCGTGGATATTTCAAGGAGAATATGTAATTGTTTTAAAAACCCAGTTCCCTTGCTATGATATTTCAGTGCGTCCACCATGTGTTTTCTCGGTGCTAAGAGCGACATATGAACCCGAGTCGAGGATTGGACGAGGCCGATTACGGGTACATGGTGGACCCGGTATGGTACCCCAGGACGAGAACGGATTCGCTGTGTAGTAGACGGTGAGCCCGGCAGTGGGACCACTACCTACCGATGATTGGTTGGACCTGGCGGTTATCCGGAGGATACTGACCAGAGTCGATAGATGGATATGGGCGTACTGCCGGGGCCGGGGGCCGAGGGCCGATTCTGCAGACATAGCCCGTGGGATGATCCGGACTGACGGAGCTCGATAGATGAGGATTTACGTGTCGATGCTAGGCACGGGTTTCATGATGTTTTCCATGATTTTGATTATATCCTCACATTTACATGCATGATGCTTATTTTCATTGGGTGACGTATGGACGGGATCCACATATATACAGACATTGATTACAAACAGACTTTGACTACATTGATCATACTTCATTTTTATATATAACAGGGTATGGGGGCGCTGTTATATATACCCTTACACCAATATTAGTGGAATGGGACGCTAATATATGTGTATTGATATCCATTTTGATACTTCATCACATTTACTTCATGCAGACATACCTTATATTTATGACTTGTTATTACCTGAGGCACTGGCATGAGTACTTGGCACTACCTAAATGTTTGGATGTTACATTGCCACCTTAGCATGCTTCAGACTTACTCTTGAGGTTTATATCATATACTGATCGTATTGACTTAGGATTATGTCTTGCATTCGTTTTCTGCTTGTAGATATTTTCTATTCACAAGTTGGCAACTCACCCCCGTTGTGCTACAGTTCTTGCAGGTTTTGTCATACAGGTTCTATAGCGGCTTTTCTGGCACACTGCTTTCCTTTGCGGGTGGTTGCTTGGTAGGTGGGTTCTTTGTATCAGAACCACCCTTGTATATGTATTATTCATTGTATCTAGAAATTCCATCTACCAAAAACTTGTATATTGTTTCAGACTCAGACAGTAGTGATGTATTATTTTGACCTTAGAGTCGCGCTTAGTAGTGTTACGGTTTTCATGCTTATCTGAGTTTCTTTTAAATTTTGATCCTCGCCATTCGGCGTTGTATAGTATTTTGCTTGTATGTTTATTTATCCTTAAAATGGTTTTAGATTTCTGGGCTTTTGGCTTACTTGGATCAGATGGAGTCCTATAGACTTCATATGGTTCAAGGGCCAGTCACGTGCTCTTTCGGGTCGTGACACACAACCACCAGTGTTTTAGCACACAACTCTCTGAAAAAACAAAATAGGTCGTTGATTACTAGACCAACCGATTCGGAGAGAGAAGTCCTGAGGGCTAATGGAAGAAAGTGCTCCACGATAACATGGTGATCATGACTTTTCAGCCCATCGATCTTGCCTTTCACAATTTTTATTTTCTTGCTGAATGATCCTGAGAAACCTGTGGGAACATTCAAATCATGCAACACCTGCTGGAATCTTTTCTTCTCCGGTTGTGACATATGATAAGCGGTATCGGGAAGTACAAACTTGCCTGGTTTACCCACTACCGGTCTAGGATGCAATTCACTTCTTATTCCCCACTCCTGTAGATCCATCCGAGCATTCAGGTTGTCTTTCGATTTCCCGTCTTTACAAAGAAGCAAGTTGAGTATATGCTCTGATACTCCCTTCTCTATATGCATGACGTCCAGACAATGACGCACTAAATTTGTTGACCAGTACGGAAGCTCGAAGAAAATGCTTAACTTGTTCCAAAATAGTGGTTTGACCTGTTTTGTCGGATCCATCCCGAAGGTCACATTATTGTAACCATCCCACTGAGCAGTTACGTCCTCTCCGGACAATGGGGCTGGAGATCCAAGAACTCCTGATGACCATCAAAGTGAACAGTGTCTAACCTGTAGGGGTGGTCTAGAGGCAGGAAACGTCGATGGCCGCAATAACAAACCTTCCTGTTAAAATTCAAGAATTTCGATATTGTGTGTTGATGGAAATGAGGACATGCTTTATGAACATGTACGGACCAACCTGATAGCATTCCATACGCAGGAAAGTCATTAATTGTCCGCATTAAAGCCGCACGCAGTATGAAGGTTGTATTTGTGTTTACATCGTAAGTCTCTACACCATCAATGAATAAAGATTTTAACTCCTCGATCAGAGGTCAGAGATTGACTCGATTTTGTTTCCCTGTGAGTTTGGTCCGTCGATAAGAAGATGCATCATAAAGTATGATTGGTCCATAGCCAACCAAGGCGACAGATTATAAATTATCATTACAACGGGCCATGTGCTGTGACTTCCAGCTATATAGTTGAATGGGCAGAAGCCATCAATAGCCAGTTTGAGCCGGACATTTCGAGGATCACTACTGAATATTGCGCGCCTCCTATCGAAATCCTTCCATGCCGGTGAGTCTCTTGGATGGCTCATTTTTCCATCTTCACTTGGAGGAGCACGGTGATGACAAATCATTGCCTCGGTTGTTTTCTTGCACCCGAATAGCCTTTGTAGCCTCTGTGTTATGGGAAAGTATAGTGCTATCTTGACAGGTATATCAGGCTTCTTATCAGAATCTTTTGGCTTATACCTGGCATCTCCGCATGTTGGACACTCTTTCAAATTTGAATTCTCTTTCCGGTACAACACGCAATTTTTAGGACATGCTTGAATCTTCTCTCACTTTAGACCTAAATCAGACATCATCTTCCGGGCTCTGTACCAGCTGTCGGGCACGTTATTTCCCGGGGGCGTAGAATCTTTCAAGAACGAAAGAAGCATTGTGAATGATTTGTTTCTCCAACCATTTAGGCATTTAATCTGGAAAAGTTGAACGAACCATGAGAGGGTGGAATACTTTGTATTCTCATAAATTGGTTTTCTAGCATCATTCATGAAATTTTCATATTTATCCGCTCGCGGTCCTTGACCGGAAGGAATGTCATCTTCAGTATGAATAGATTCACCTAGGGCAGCCTCTACCATATCCTCCATTTCTTCTGATGGAAATAAATTACCGTCTTCTTCTTCTGCCGCATTATCGTCTTCTCCTTCTTCTCCTGCCGTATTATCGTGTTCTCCTTCTTCTTCTGCCGCATTACTACGTCTTCTCCTTCCCCATGATATTTCCAAGTTATATAAAGTCTAGTAAACCCATATTTTACGATATGAACTCTGCCAATTCTACCTTCTGCCGGTACTTATTGCCACATCTATCGCACAGGCAGAGAATCTTCTCTATCACGATCTTATTATGTGCGTGTGCAAATTCAATAAAAGCAGCAACTCCTGCGACAAACTTAAGTTGCATACGTTGTCGCCAATCCACATACATCCAGTCCTTAACTCTGATGTACTCATGGGCCATGTTAGACTGTATAATATATAAATTGTAGGTTATGGTGACTATATTGAGAAATCTAAGAACGGGATAGTTACTGACAAAGGAGAAAATCCGTGTATATGCTTTGTGTGTGCATTTGTCGTTGAAAAGAATAAATTATCGAACGTATGTTAACCGATAGACGGGGACTAAGTGGTGCTTTTAGTTTCATATATGAGTATCGATGAGAATATGAAAGTTTCATATTATCATCGAGTATCATATATTGGTTTTAACTTGAACATCTTGAATCACTCTCTAATGATGCGTTTGTTGTGTATTCTTGTTGTATGTGTGTGTTTCGGCTGTCGGTGGTAAGGCTTCTATCCCATTAATAATGTATAGAGCGAACACCCATTCGCTTGTGATTTCAGCCGTTTCGAGTAAATTTCGGCAGCACCTCGCCGTTGTTCTCCGAGTACACTGTAATAGAATAGATAACCATTTCAAAGCTGTGAAACAACGTTGAAATGAACATCTAATCTATCTTTCTACACGGAGAACCAGCGGAAAGGTACCGACGAAATATCTCGAAACGGATGAAAACACAAGTGAATGAAGGTGTTTTCTTTATACATTCCTAACTTGTCTACACGGGACAAATCTATCGGTTATCATACGATTGAATCTTCTCGTTACATAGACTATACGACGGTTGTTAGTATCGAGCTATACTGTCCGATATTTAACAACCTTCGTATTGTTCTATTTCACGACGAACATCGAACATATGTTAACCAATATACGGGGACTAAGTGGCGCTTTTAGTTTCATATATGAGTATCGATGAGAATATGGAAGTTTCATATTATCATCGAGTATCATATATTGGTTTTAACTTGAACATCTTGAATCACTCTTTAATGATGCGTTTGTTGTGTATTCTTGTTGTATGTGTGTGTTTCGGCTGTCGGGGGTAAGGCTTCTATCCCATTAAGAATGTATAGAGCGAACACCCATTCACTTGTACTTTCAACCGTTTCGAGTAAATTTCGACAGCACCTCCCCGCTGTTCTCCGAGTACACTGTAATAGAATAGATAATCATTTCAAAGCTGTGAAACAACGTTGAAATGAACATCTAATCTATCTTTCTACACGGAGAACCAGCGGAATGGTACCGACGAAATATCTCAAAACGGATGAAAACACAAGTGAATGAAGGTGTTTTCTTTATACATTCCTAACTTGTCCACATGGGACAAATCTATCGGTTATCATACGATCGAATCTTCTCGTCACATAGACTATACGACGGTTGTTAGTATCAACCTATACCGTCCGATATTGAACAACCTTCGTATAGTTCTATGTCACGACGAACATCGAACGTATTTTAACCGATAGATGGGGACTAAGTGGCGCTTTTAGTTTCATATATGAGTATCGATGAGAATATGAAAGTTTCATATTATCATCGAGTATCATATATTGGTTTTAACTTGAACATCTTGAATCACTCTCTAATGATGCATTTGTTGTGTATTCTTATTGTATGTGTGTGTTTCGGCTGTCAGGGGTAAGGCTTCTATCCCATTAAGAATGTATAGAGCGAACACCCATTCGCTTGTGCTTTCAACCGTTTCGAGTAAATTTCGGCAGCACCTCCCCGCTGTTCTCCGAGTACAATTTAATAGAATAGATAATCATTTCAAAGCTGTGAAACAACGTTGAAATGAACATCTAATCTATCTTTGTACACGGAGAACCAGCGGAAAGGTACCGACGAAATATCTCGAAACAGATGAAAACACAATTGAATGAAGGTGTTTGCTTTATACATTCCTAACTTGTCCACACGGGACAAATCTATCGGTTATCATATGATTGAATCTTCTCATCACATAGACTATACGACGGTTGTTAGTATCGAGCTATACCGTCCGATATTTAACAACCTTTGTATAGTTCTATTTCACGACGAATATCGAATGTATGTTAACCGATAGACGAGGACTAAGTGGCGCTTTTAGTTTCATATATGACTATCGATAAGAATATGAAAGTTTCATATTATCATCGAGTATCATATATTGTTTTTAACTTGAACATCTTGAATAACTCTCTAATGATGCGTTTGTTGTGTATTCTTGTTGTGTATGTGTGTTTCGGCTGTCGGGGGTAAGGCTTCTATTGGTTATCATACGATTGAATAATCTCGTCACATTGACTATACGAAGTATTTAAATAAAATATAAAGTAACTGATATAACATGATTTTAAACTTATGAAATAATACTTGCTTAGTTACTTGCAAGTTGCAACTTAAGAATAAGATATATGAAGAATTGAGCATTAAAGAACTAAGATGCATATTTTGGCTTTTTGTGATGAAGGATTAGTGCTGAAGATTCAATCCTTTGTGATGAAGGATTGGTGTTGAAGATTCACCTCCCTAAAGTGAATCACGAGATCCAAGTGGGTGGTTTGTCTATTCGACCCGTCTTGATGCATTCCTTGAATATGTTCTTTACTAATTTAGTACGACTTACTTGTTCAGAGAGATGAACAAATATTTTTTTGACAGAAGCATTTTGAACATCAAACAATTTGAAAGCAATGGCAGATGAGAGGAACTATTATATAAGGCTTGCATGGTGAAAGCCCTTAGATAGCCCTTGGATGGATTTCCCCTATACAAGTAGCATCAATATCTGAGAAAGTACTAAGAACAGCCCACATGCTCATCGTATCCTTACCTAAACTCATTGATTGAATACAACAATAACAAAAATGCGTTCACAAATTATACTGCAAACAGTAGAGAAAACCTATTGCTAATTAAAGAACCAAAACCCTTTCCTGCTCCTAACAACAAAAATCAAAAGTGCCTTCATCTTCAATATAAACAGCACTAATCCTTCATCACTTCAGCACTAATCCCCAACCCGAACCCTAACCCTAACCCCAGCCCTAGCCCCAGCCCCAGCCAAACCCACCCCAACCCTAACCCTAACCCCAGTCCCAGCCCCAACCCCAGCCAAACCCACCCCAACCCTAACCCCAGCCCTAGCCCCATCCCCAGCCGAACCACAACCCTAACCCTAACCCTAACCCCAACCCCAACCCCAACCCCAATCGCAACCCTAGCCGAACCCCAACGCCAACCGCAACCCCAGCCCCAGCCCCAACCGCAACCCCAACCCTAACCCAAACCCCAACCGATGCCTAACCCTAACCCTCATCTCCAAACCCTGAACCCTAGCGTCCTAAAATAATAAAAAATTTCTTTAATTGAAGATTTAATTACTTACTTGTTCGGTGGAGGAGACAATCGATGCAATCGGCGACGAGGAAGAACGGCGACGAGATCGGGAACAAGAGAGAGAGAGAACGGCAACGAGATCGGCGACGCGGCGACGAGAAAAGGGGATTTGGTAGTTTCGCGTGCTCGAGCGAGAGCTAGAGAGGAGATAATCAGCGTAGGGAAATTATGTGCCATTTTATTAAATCCATATTTAGATACCCCTACGGATTAGTCTGTAGGTCCTTGGTTTGCAGCTCCGTAGGGGAAAACAACAAATTACGATTTAATATTTTAAAATTAAACGTCTGGACCGTAGGGGCAACCGTCTAGCCCTACGGACTAATCCGTAGGGCGAAATTAAATCTGCCCCTACGGATTGCAATATCCGTAGGGGGAACCCCTTATTTTAGTAGTGATGTTAAAAGCTCACAAATGCATTCAAGAATCCATGGTTCACATCACATGTGAGGGTTTGGATCTTGAAGACATGAAGAGGAAGAAGAAGAAGAAGAGTATGAAGCAAGGAGAGCTTGAAAATGGCTAAGTAAAAAAGAATGAAGTGAGAATGGCATATCTCAAGACCTCACTTATTCAAGCATCCATTTATTTCAAATAAAAAAATGGAACCATGCTTGAATAGTGAGTTAAGAGTGAATAACCAATAATAAATACCATACTCTCCATGTCTCCTCCTTTTCCACCTCATTTCTATTTTTCATAAAAATAGAATTTCAAGCATGCTTCATTATTATATATTTATATATCAAATATATTAATATATATATATATATATATAATGAAGATTAATTAGTGAGCTAATGATATTAGTTAAGACATAATTCTATCACATATAATTTATATCACATTATTAAATCAACAATTAATTTAATAACCCGGTTATATCACATATGACCGGCTAATATCATTTATCTGTGCATCGCATTATCAAATCAACACTTGATTCGATAATCTGGTTATATCACATATAACCAAACTTGATAACAGATAACTGCCAGATTAAAATACGGTATCACATACTCATATTTAATCAGGCCTACACACATATCAGATATGTGTCCTACTTCGTTTCACTTGAACCAGGGAACTTCTGTTTGGGACTCTGAAGACTCGTCAATACGCCAGCAATAGGTGATGATCATATCAGTCACCTACAAACCGTCAGCGGTACTAGATGGACGTAACGGCTACCCGGGTATTGAGCGATATGAAGAACAACAAGAAAGCCTGTCCACAGTCTCCATGAAGTGTAGGGTTGCCTAGCACGGAAGCAAGTTTCGGGAGGCATTGTCCATTCCAAATTCAAAAAATTTCCATTCTAGCTAACCTTAACCATTAATCGTTAACTAGAACTATACGGAAAACATATGCAAACACTTTGCAATAAGTAGTGAGCAAGGAATACAACCTTTGTAGACCGGTCCTTCATTTCAAATAACTCCGTGTAGTAGTCCTCTTCGCTGCGATCATAAACTCCGGACTCTAGAGAGGCTCTATGAAGAAACGAACGTGCTTGCTTCGATGACTTCGAGGCTGAAGATGATCTAGTCGAGGAGACACTAACTCAAGCTATTCCTTTACTAGGTCATGAACTTTGTGAAAAGAACACACTCTACTACATGGCAAGTGGTAGAGGATGAAGAAGTAGGAGGTGGGCTCACTTTAGAATTGATTTTGTCAAATTATTTCTCATACCTCCATTGAAGCTAGAAAGCTTTTCATGGAGCTTGAAGAAGAAGAAGAAGAACTCTTGAATAATTCATCCAAATGAATTATTGCACCCATGGTTGAGTTAAAGCTATCATGCCTAACTCATGTAGAGAATAAACCCAAGGCTATGGTTAAAGGTTGGGTTAAGAAAAAATATCCTAAGGAATGACAAAAGAGTTGACCTTGAGAAAGTTCTACAAGCTTCTCCAAGCTTGAAAACTTTGACCAAGTCTTTTGCTCTTTTGTAATAACTTAAGAAATAATCAAAACCCTAATTTGACCCTAGCATGGTATAAGTCTCATACACCCATCTTGTATGTATCATCAAGTATGACACAATACATGTACACAATTATACATATCACATATATACAATGTGCACATCAAGTGTGAAAAGAAATCATTAGTGAGATAAATATTAGTTAATGTAATATAATATATCAAATAACTAATTATACATTAAATTATCAAATCAACTCTTGATTTACTAATCCGTTTATATCACATATAACCGACTAATATCAAATGCAACATCTTATCGAATCAACGCTTGATCTGATAACTCGGATATATCACATATAACCAATCATGTCGCACATCGCGAGAATAGAATGAGGTATCACATACACGCATTAATCTCGGTCCTGCACATATAACATATACGCTCCTACTCTATTTCGCTTGAGCCAGGAAACCTTTGTGTAAGACTCTAAAGACTCGTCAATACGCCAGCAGTAGGTGATGATCATATCAAACACCCACAAGCCGCAAGAGGTCTGCTAAAAGTAACGGCCACCCGAGTATTGAGAGATCAGAAGATCAACAAGCAAGACTGTTCGTACTCCTGTGAATCCAATCAGTAACACTACCATACAGTCCGGTCTCTTCGTCTGATATGTCGCATATCACAGCCTGGGGGTGGTATAACGTCAGACCCCAATAGCCTGATAAGTCATGCCGATGCAAGATCCATAACGGTCCGAGAAACTGCTGATAACACTTACCTGCAGATCTCAGGAACCCTGGCCAGGTATTTCATGTTATGGCCAATCGAGCATAGCGCAACATCAACTCCCTATACCGGGAGAGACGAAACCCCTCCTATCGCTCATTGCCTCCATTTGACTCGGGACTGTACCCAAAAGACACCGTTTTGCACGTTCTCTTGAACGTGGTAAGGTGGAAATCAAAGCAGAGTGGGAATCACACAAGACTCTATGACAATCTCGGGTCTACAGACTAACTTGTACCAGTGTCACCATAGAACTGCTATCCGACGATAGGTATAATACCATCTAGGAGTTCTCGGCGAGTCCGTTCAGTGTACCCAGTCTCCACTGAGCACCCGCATACCTTCTCTCATGTCAAACACCAATGAATATAGGATCATCCATCGCCCATCATATAGGTCGAGAAGCGTATACGCTAGTCTACTCTGTTATATCGATGCCCTGTCTCGATACACCCTCGACTAGGAACATTTGAAGGATGTACTTAACGAATACTCTGCCCCCACTAGTATGATCTGCATCATAGTCCTGGTAGTCAAGTACTCATCCTAAGGGCTTTATCAACATGTATTATAGAGACTATCAGAGTACATGTTAAGATAAAGTGCAACCAGATAGCATACTATGATGTCGAGCAAGAAAGTCCTCCCTATATATTTCCAAACATCCACTACAATATACATCGTATGTATAGTAATGGCCTCTAAGGCATACATATTACTAACATGAAGCCTATCAGTAACACTACAGTACAGTCCGATCTCTTTGTCTGATATGTCGCATATCATGTCTAGGGGTGGAAATCGTCAGACCCCTGTAACGTGATAAGTCATGTCGATGTCTGGCCTATAACGGTTCGAGAAACTACTGATAACACTTATCAGTATATCTCGGCAGCAGCCCTGGCCAGGGACTTCCAGTTATAGCCAATCAAACATAGCGCAATATCAACCCCCAACACCGGGAGAGACGAAATCCCTCTTATCGCTCATTGCCTCCATGTGACTCGAAACTATACCCAAATCCACCTGTTTGCACGACTCCTTTGAGCCGTGGTAGGGTGGAAATCAAATCACAGTAGGATCCACACAAGACTCTATAACGATCTCGGGTCTATAGACTAACCTGTACCAGTTTCACCAGAGGACTGCTATCTAACGATATGTATACTACAACATAGGAGTCCTCGGCGAGTCCTGTTCGGTATACCCAGTCTCTACTGAGCACCCATATACCATCCTTGATGTCAAACACAAATGGATGTGGGATCATCCATCGCCCATCATATGGGTCAAGAAGGGTATACTCTAGTCTACTCTGGAATATCGATGCCCTGTCTCGATATTCCCTCGACTAGGAACATTTGAAGGATGTACTTGTGAACTACCCTGGCCCCATTAGTATGATCTTCATCATAGTCCTGGTAGTCAAGTACATATCCTAAGGGATTTATCAACATGTGAGAGCAAGACATTATCAGAATAGAGGTCTACATGTTAAGACAAAGATAACCAGATAGCATATTATCATGTCGAGTAAGAAAGTCCTCTCTATATATATCCAAGCATCCACTATAATATACATCATATGTACAATAATGGCCTCTAGGGAATACATATAACTAACACTAACATTATCCACCCCTTTAGACCTGATATGCGACACTCTTAGATGAACAGACCGGACTGTATGGAAATTGTCACGGACAGGCCCAGTAGGGGTTTGGATGAGCTTGCTCGTCGTCCTTCCTTTTGCTCAATACCTGGGTAGCCGTTACGTACAGCTAGTGCCGCTAACGTGCTTGTGGTTCAACTCACTGCAAGCGTATTGACGAGTCCTTAGAGTCCCACACAGAGGGTTTTCCTGGTTCTGGCAAAATGATGCAGTAGCCGTATTGAATACGTGCAAGGTTCCGATCGATCGATTGTACTTTGTAACCGGACTTTCGATCAGACAGTTGAAGATACTAGCCGGCTCGGGTTTGAGCCTTATTATTAAATCAGGTATTGATTTAATAATTTACATATATATTTCGATATGTATATTCTAGTATTATGTTCTTTGTATTTTTCTATCTCTTTTGGTATTCGTATTTTGGTACGAATCCAGGTATGTATATACAGTAAAATGTAATCCGTATTTTTACAAGAAAACATTCAAGAATGTGGACACCTCATTTTAGGGTTTTGAACATTTATTATAAATGGATAAATGAGGTGGCATGGATGTGATGGGAGTATGGTGAGGACCATGCTTGCAGAGTGTGCACAAATGAATTATTAATTCATTTGTGCATACTAGTCAAGTATGGGTTGTATATTTTAATTAGAAAAATGTTTTACAAAATCTAGCCGTGAGATTTTCTCTCTCATGGATACTTCATTATTTTTGAGACGGTTCATTTCCTTGAGCTCTCATCTTCTCACCATTTAGCTTCACTCTCTCTTTAGCTTTCATGGTTTTCCTCCACCTTCGTCTTCCACCTCCTCTCAACCCTCTCATGTGTTGAGAATCATGAGAGAATGTGATTTGAGATAGATTAACTCTTAGAACATTCACTACATCTTAGGCATTCTAGACTAGCATCCTAATATTCCTAGTTGCTTCACATGCATTCCTCAATGTGGAACTAGAGCCATGACTACATCCCTTGGGTGGATCATTTTCGACGGAGGAAGATTGGCGACTATGCTTGTTCAAGCATGCCTCAAGGAGCTAAGAAAGTTGATGGAAGAGCGAAGGACTTGTTTCATTTGGTATAACACCTTTAACCCTTTAGTTTAGCTCTTTTTTATATGCTAGCATAGGTTTATGGTTCGATCTTGAGCGGTTTTTGTTTGCGCCAAAATTTTTTAAACGCATGTTTTTTTCCGCATCAGCCATGGTAGATGGTCAGGGCGCTATTGAAAACCCAACATACACCACAGTACAATTGAGTATCGGAGCAGAGTAATCGCACCCTTTTAGATATGGTACGCTCTATGATGAGTATTGCTGAGTTACATGTTTCTTTTGGGGTTATGCACTTGAGACAACTGCATACCTATTGAATAGGGTTCCGCTCAAATCCGTGCTACCACTCCATATGAGATATGGGATGGGAAGATACCATCTCTTAAACGAGTTAAGATATGGGGTTGTTCGGTCTATGTTAAAAAGCAAAATCCGGACAAGCTCTAGGCAGGTCTATTTTGTGCAAGTTTGTAGGATATCCAAAGGATTCATAGAGATATACCTTCTACCATACTGAGAAACAAAAGGTGTTTTTTTTCAACATGCCATCTTTTTAGAAAAGGAATTTCTTGTGAAAGAAATTAGTGGTAATAAGGTAGAACTGGAAGAAGTTCCAGCTACATAAACTACAACTGATGATTTGGTAGAACCGGAAGATTCGATAGTCCCCGACGAACCTCAGCCACTCCACAGATCTGGTAGGGTTTCTTATCCACCTGAAGGATACTACGGTTGTCTCATTAATGGTGGGAGCAAGAATTGCATCATGGTAGATGATGACCCAACTAGTTTTTGAGTAGGCCATCATAAGTGGGGACTCTGCGAAATGGCTGGATGCTATGCGATCTGAGATGGAATCCATGTACACCAACAAAGTATGGACTTTGGAATTTGCTCTTGAAGGGGTAAAACTCATCGGGAGCAAGGGGATCTTTAAGAAGAAACTTGGTGTAGATTGAAAGGTTGAGACCTTCAAAGCTATATTTGTTGCTAAAGCTTTTCGTCAACGACCTGGTGTCGACTATGATGAAACCTCTTCTCCAGTGGCTATGCTTAAGTCTATCAGGATCCTACTTGCCATTGCTGCATACCATGACTACGAAATCTAGCAGATGGATGTCAAGGCCGCTTTTCTAAATGGTGATTTGGAAGAGAGTGTGTACATGACAAAGCAAGAGGGCTTTGTAGACAGTAGGAGCAGCAGAAAGGTGTGCAAGCTGCTTAAATCTATCTACGGATTAAAGCAGGCATCACAGAGCTGGAATATCTGTTTTGATGTGGCAGTCAAAGAGTTTTACTTCATCAAAAATGTAGATGAACCTTGTATATACAACAAGGTTATAGAGAGTAAGGTTAACTTCCTCGTATTGTACGTGGATGACATACACTTGATAGGAAATGATGTTCTTATGCTACACTCGGTAAAGCTCTTCTTATCATAAAAGTTCTGCATGAAAGATCTATGTGATGCCTCCTACATCCTGAGGATAAAGATCTATAGAGATAGATATAAGAGGATGTTAGGATTGTCCCAATCCAGGTACATTGACACCATACTAAAGAGGGTTAGTATAGAATATTCTAAGTGTGGTAATTTACCCGCTTTCTCAGGAATCACTCTCTCCAAAGAGATGTCTCCCAAGACTGATTTGGAAGGGGCTCGCATGCAAGAGGTACCCTATGCTTCTGTAGTCGGGACAATCATGTACACGATGTTATGTACCAGACCGGATGTACCTTCAACACTTAGTGTGGTAAGTAGGTATCAATCAAATCCTGGGGAGAAACACTAGACAGCTGTGAAGAACATTCTTAAGTACTTGGGAATGACTGAAGAGATGTTCTTGGTGTATGGTAACGAAGAACTCCGGGTAGAGTTCTTTACCGATTTGAGCTTCTAGAGTGATAAGGACGATAAATAAGTCGGTCTTGATTTTTTTCCTCACCCTCAATGGAGGGGCAGTATGTTGGAAGAGTTCCAATCAAGATACCGTGGCAGACTCGACGATGCCAACGATGCTACCAAAGAAGCTATCGGGATAAAGAAATGCATTGCTGAACTTGGTGTGGTTCCATCCATTGAGCATCCAATACCCTTGTATTGTGATAACAATGGAGCCGTGGTTTTAGCCAAAGAACCTCGGTCTTATCAGCGATCCAGACATATTCTTAGGCGATATCACCTGATCCGTGAGATAGTTGATCTCCGGGAAATCAAGGTTAGAAGAGTTGACACGAAGGATAACACAATGGATCCATTCATGAAGGCCCTTCCTTAGACGTAATTTGATAGACTTTTTGGGATGTTGGGTATGAGATACTACAACAGCTGGCCTTAGTACAAGTGGGGAATTGTTAGTAATATGTATGCCCTAGAGGCCATTATTCTATATTATAGTGGATGCTTGGACATATATATATAGAGGACTTTCTTGCTCGACATGATAGCATGCGATCTGCTTGCTCTTTATCTTAACATGTACAGTTGTCTTGTTATACCATCTCTTTGATACATGTTGATATAGCCGTTAGGATGTTGACTTGAATACCAGGACTATGATGCAGATAATACTAGTGGGGCTTGCGTAGTCTACAATCATATCCTTTAACAGTTCCTAGTCGAGGGGATATCGAGACAGGGCATCAATATTCCAGAGTAGAGTAGTGTGTGTGTTTCTTGACCCTATATGGGGTGATGGTTGATCCCACAACCATTGGTGTTTGACATCAAAGATTGTACACAGTTGCTTATTAGAGAATGGATACACCGAGAACTCCTAGATGGTACCATATCATCAGATAGCAGTTCTCTGGTGACACTTGTACAGGTTAGTCTGTAGACACGAGATCGTCATAGATCTAGTGTGGTTCCTACTATGCTTTGGTTTCCTCCCTACCACGAGTCAAAGGAGTTGTGCAAACAGGTGTATTATGGGTATAGTCCCAAGTCACATAGAGGCAATGAGCGATAGGAGGGGTTTCGTCTCTCCCAGTATAGATAGTTGATGTTGCGCTATGCTCGATTGGCTATAACAGCAAGTCCCTAGCCACGGCTGATGAGATTTACTGGTAAGTGTTATTAGTAGTTTCTCGAACGGTTATAGGCCACATATCAGAATAACTTATCAAGTTACTGCGGTTTGACGATTCCACCCCCAGACTCGACATGCGACATATCAAAAGAAGAGACCGAACTGTACAGTAAGTGTTGCTTATAGGCTTTGCAGGAGTTTGGACAAGCTTGCTTATTGATCTTCTATTCGCTCAATACCTGGGTAGCCGTTATTTTTAGCAAGTACCGCTGACGGCTTATGGGTGACTGATGTGATCATTATCTACTTCTATCGTATTGATGAGTCTTTAGAGTCTTACATAGAGATTTCCTAGCTCAAGCGAAACGAAGTAAGGCACATACACATATGTTGATATGTGCGGGAGCTTGATTAAATACGAGTATATGATACCGTATTCTAATTTCACGATATTTGATATCGGTTAGGTTATATATGATATAACTGGATTGTTGAATCAAGTGTTGATTCAATGATATGTTATATGTATATATATTTGGTATTGGCCGGTTATATATGATATGACCGGATTATTGAATCAAGTGTTGATTTAATATAAGGTATTGAAAAATAGTCGATAATATGTGATATGGCCGGGTTATTGAATCAAGTGTTGATTCGATAATGAGATATACATATAAGTGATATTAGTCGGTTATATATGGTATGACCGGATTATTGAATCAGGTGTTGATTTAATAATTTTATATATATTAATATATTTGATATATAAATATGTATTAACTAATATTAGCTCAATAAAGATATTCTTCTTTTTGAAATATATTTAATATATATGTGATATATATTAATATATGTATTTATATATTGTATCATGCTTGATGATACATTGAACATGGGTATGTAAGACTCACACCATCACCTAAAGATTATTGGGTATTTATTTATTATGAGTAATTCAAAAATTAGGTGGAAATAGGCATGGCTTGAGATGCTTGTAGAAGACATGACTCATCCCACTAATTTTTGTTTTACCCTAGATATTTTATAACCCAACCATTATCTTTAGCCCATGGTTAACTCTCATTCTAGAATAGAGATTTTTTTCCTCACTAAAGTTCATCTTCTTCCTCTCTAGGTTTTCTTAAGTTGAAGAAAGAAAAAGAAAAAGAGATTTCTAAAGTGAGCAAAATTCGTATTTCATCAACCTACACTCATCTAGCCTACAAGTTTAGGTTGTTAACTTCACTAATACTTGATAAGTGAAGCATTAGCTTGAGTTAGAGTAACTTTAAGGTGAACCATTTTCGGGCTCGAAGACGACGAAACAAGCTCGTTCCTTTCACCAAGTGGAACCTAAGAAGAGTTCTAGGGAGCACTACTTGGAACTAAGGGACTACTACTTGGAGTTTTAGAAGTGAAAGACCTGTCTAAAAAGGTTGTTTTCTCTATTCATTTAGTGTAAAATTTTGTTTACATGCCCTATAAACCCTAACTCTCTAGTTAGATTCTAGGTTAATGTAGCTTAGCACTCTAGATTTTTAAAAATTGCATACTTGATACTTGCTAAAACCTGGTGGTGGTGCTAATACACACTTTCAAAAATTCCATCGACTTAGAACTTGTATATTGTGGACTTATAAGCGAGACTTAGAGTTACGTGTTTGTGGGTTTTGCACTTGTTGGAGTCGCACTTTTTGAAGACGACTTTTTATTCTTGTTGTTTCTTGTATCTCTTTTTTTTCTTCGCCATTCGATGTCTTATTTATCTGCTTGGTTGCTCCGCCGTTTGGGAGTGGAAGCTAGCTCCCGTTAGGATGCTTTATATATCATTGTGCTTGTATTATATTTTATTCAAAATTTACAAAGGAGGTGCTTCTGATTTTAAAACATCATAGATGCTCTTCAAACTTACTTATTTAAACTTAATGTTTATTTTAAACTGATTCCATCTAATGGCTATTTTAAACATCAACTCCAATATTTTCATAAAAAGGGTTAGATTCCGGGTTTCAGCTTACTTGGACCGTGTCGACATCTTTAGATGTCACGTGATTTAAGTGACGGTCTCATGCAATTTTCGGGTCATGACAAAGTTGGTATCAAAGCTTTTGGTTTAACCTTTATTCGAGTCTAAGTTTGACTATGTGGAGTCTACGCATAAACTTTCATTACCTAGACTTGACCTTACGGAACTTAGACTTGACTTTGGGAGTTTTATACCCAAACTTTTATTACATATGTTGACCTTGGTTGATAGAGTAAATACTAAGTAGAGTGGCATACCGTACATATGTTCCGTGACATATTTATGATAAGATACTCCACCTAACTTACCTTAGGATATATATATATATATATATATATATATATCTTGAGATCTTTTCTTCTATTCGTTCAGTTGATCTATCCTCATAGATACATGTTGGTTGTTTCGGTCACTAGTGTATGCAAGCCGAGAGGGCTGCGGTTAGAGATACGGTCAGAGCAGACTTGTCTGAGACGAGGACTGAACGGGGTAATATTCCGGTGACGTAGAAACATGTTGTTTATCCTTATATGATCAAATTAATAATTTTGAAGCGAGTTTCTATGGGATCCGTACTAGAAGGTCGGGTCATCGGTGGAGACCAGCCGGACTTGGAGGTATGATGTGTACCCTACTCCGGAGATCGTTGTGTTGCTTCAGATAGTTGTACCAACCATTGATGAGATTATCGAGATGTCGCTTCCAGAGTTCATGAAGCTAAGGTCGCTGGTGTTTACGAGTGTAGATGGGTCAAAGGATTCTTAGTCATTCATAGGTATGATGGCTAGAATATTTAATTCATGGTGGCGCTCCGATGCAAGATCGGTGAAGTTGACTAACTTCTTTTGAGGGGTCTCACTCAGACCTGTTGTGAGTTGCTCGAGAGAGTGTAATATTTCTGGAAAATAAAATATTACTTTTGGAAATTAAAATTAATAAAATAATTAATTTAATAAAAAGTATAAAAATATAAGAAATTGTTTTGATGAAAAGGTATAATTATATACCGATAGGTTGGAAAATATTCGAAAATTACATTTGAATGTTGATTTTGAAAGAATATTATATGATTTAGATACTTTATAAATTTTATAAAATTAATCATATACAAGTTTATGTCTAAGCTTGATTAATTTCTACTAATTTTGCATTAAGCTTAGTTAGGCATATGACATGCACTATGTCATATTTCAAAACACATTTGTTTTTATCATTCTATGAACCATGGCATCTTTGTTTTTCTTTTGTATATATAGGTTTTTGGTTTTAATTGAAAAAGGAAAAAAATAAAAAAAATAAAGAAATGGTGGCATGGCATGGAGGTATGGGCAATAGAGAGGGTGAGGGGTCTCTTTCACCTTGGCTCATTGTTCCATCTTCATCATTTTTCTTCTCCTTCCCCTCACCATGGCTGCCCTCTCCCTTCACCTCCTCTACCTCCTCACAACACCCCCAAATATCCATCAAAACCTTGTATTCCCTTCATTAAAATTGTACACAAGCTCACTACAAGCATGATGGACTAAGCAAGTTAGGATTTTGAGCACTTGGGGCAACTCAAGAATTTTCCTGAGTTGCAAAATGAGATATTTCTTTCACCATTAGTGTAGTATTTGATTTCCTTTAGCTTCTGTTTTAGTTTTGAAGTGATTAAGTGAGGTATAGTGATCTTGGAAAATTCCAAGATGAAGTTTAGGGGATTCTTAAGTGGTGATGGTGCAATTGAGGTGTAAATGGTGACTACAAACCCCTTTGGTGTTAAAACCTAGATCAAACCAGTGACTAAACCAAAAAACTTGAATTTGATGTTTCAATGTCGGTTTTGTGAATATTTTGTGCTTACAGGAAATCCGGAATGACTTAAAACCTTTACAAGAAAAACTAGCAACTCTATTGACCTAGATTGAGCACTAGAAGACCACCTGAGAATACGAACCCTATCAAAGAAACCCAGGCCGTCCAGGCCGGAATTTCTGATGATGTCGCCGGGTCATTCGTGGGTGTTGGTGTTAGGATTGGTTCTGTACCTTACATACACCATATACTACCCCACTGTACTGCTTGTTTATCCCTAATTCACCTGACCAAAAATCTGGAACCATTTTCTTGAGTTGTTGTTTTGTTGTGTGACTTTTAATGACTTGAAACTTTGGATATTGTGTTTTTTCTCGGTCACTTGACGTTTGTACGTCGATATCGGGAGTTGTTTGGTTTTTTTGCATGCGTAGACCATAGGTTTTAATCTATGATTCGTGTGTCGTTTTGGTTTTCGTATGCGATTTCTGTTTACAATACTATGTGGTTATGTAGGCACCTTCACGTGAACTTCGGATAACAAGAAAAAGCATGACGACATTGACTTCGGCAAGCAAGGATCAAGGGGAGTAGATGTATATCTATGGGGGAAGTCGGGTGGATGGCGTATAGCACCCCCACAGTTTCGTAGTGTAGCATGCGAATATGTTATATATATATAAATATGTGTATTGTGAGACGTGATTAGTTAGCAAGAAAGGCTTTAGGAGACCATGGGTTAGTTTTAACGTAATTGGAAGAGAGTGCTTTTAGTTTAGTTCTTACTCGTGAAACCCTAGAGTAAAGGTTGACACACACACGTACACGCACACACGTGACTTGATTATGGGTGTATATGTTTATATATATGTGTATGTGTGGGGGGGATGCGTTGGGGGGTGTGTGTGTGTGTGTGTGTCCACACACACACACACACAAACACACACACATATACGTATACACGGGTGATGAGGATAATATATGATACTTAGAGGTGAGTCGATATGATCGGACATTATGCCGTGAGATCGTGATATATGATTGGGTCGTGTTATGATATACGACATGATGTTATAGTGGATCGATGGGCGATCTGTTTTCGTACACACGAGGATAAATATATATATATATATATATATATATATATATATTTGATGATATTGGAATGCACTAGACATTAGAACAATACCCTTAATTCATGATTTTACGATAATTATACCATATGAATAATGAGGTATATATGATATTTGACCCGTACCCCAGTTTTAGGATGCCGTACGATGGATTTTACCGTACGAGCTATAGATATGATGATTGATTCGCACTCTTGACTCGAGGATGTCGTACTATGTATTTTACCTTACGTGACGCTATTGAGGCGGGATCGCCGACTATTAGATTTATCGACTTGGAATTTAGTTGAATTTCTTACCCTTTCAACTAATTCCTTAGTTTAGTCTTTTAGTTGATTAGGAAGATATTAGACCAGGCTCAAATCATACATATTTTCAAAAATTAATGAATCGCGAGCATTTTTAAAAGATAGCTCAAGGGATATTACGAATTTTTCAAAGGATGTACTTTTTCTTAAAGACACCGTAGCCCCTATTTTCTATAAAAACTACGATTCATGCTATTTCAAATGCCAAAATTGTTTGACTCATATATAGAAATGTACATTCTTCAATGTTGTGTTTACTATTCATTCTCCGTTATATTCATGTTCTCTTTGCATTGCATGTTATACATGTGTTTCCTTAACTATTATGATATCGATTGTTAGGACACCATCACCATTACCGATGATGCGTATGTCCACGGACACTTGCTTGCCGGCTCACACACATCATCATCGGTAATTGCCATGTCAAATACACTTTAGCGAATATTACTTCATTGATATAACTTGCCAGCTGATAGTTCCAATGTATCATTACTATGCTAGTTTAGATATTGCATTCTTTACTTAGATACCCATGCATGTATATATTCATTTGTCATGCATTATTGTGGGGCTTTATGCCGGTAATTCATTGTTTATTGACTCACGATTTTGGGATTTTGGATTTTTTATGAGATTTCTGGATTTGGAGAAAACGCAAGGATTTTATAAACTCATTATCATTTCTAAAGATAGAAATTTACGGTTTTCTCGTGATATGATGTGAGAGGTGCCCACCATGAGTTTTCTCGGTTTTCGAGCGGTATCATACACCCGATTCGAGAAGGAGGATGAACCGTTTACGGGTGCATGGTGGACCTGGAACGGTACCCCGGGGCAAGACAGTCACAGATGATGGCATCGATCCCGGTAGGGGAGCACTACCGACCGGTTATTTATGACGCGGCGGATATCCGGAGGATACCGACGTAGTCGTGAGATTTGATGATATAGGCCGATTCGGACTAACGGAGCCCGAGATTGTTAGTTATATGTATGCCGTAGAGGCTATTATTGTACATATGATATATATTATAGTAGATGCTTAGATATATATAAAGAGGAATTTCTTGCTCGACATGATAGCATGCTATCTGGTTGCTCTTTGTCTTAACATGTAGATTAGTATTGTAATACTGTCTTGCTCTCACATGTTGATAAAGCCCTTAGGATCTGTACTTGACTGCCAGGACTATGATGGAGATCATATGTCATGCCCCGCTTCCCAGAGTGCGCTAAGATTGATACATGACAGAGCCAACCATGCTACCTGTGGCTAGGAAATATCCCTCCACAGTCACATTACGGCTGTCTATAAGATATCAAGAATAGTAGAAATAAAATAAACTATCCAGTACATGTCCATATGCCAGGATAAACGAGTCAAGAAATAATATGCGGAAGCAATAAATCCAATAAACAATAACAATCTGAAAAGTACGTCCCAAATAAGGGTTCACATTAGGAAATGAAAATGCTGAAAGAAAACAAAACTAAAAAAATACTAACAGGATCCTAACTGCTCGGCCTGTCGGCTGAAATACTCCTGAACGGCCTACGATAGAGAATGAGGATCTGGGCCATGCAAAACCCAGACGTCAATGTGTCATAATATCAAACAATAATACATAAACAGGATACACGAGATATGCAGGCAAGGGTATAAACGATGACATGAATATAAAAAGTAAACATGGATATGCAACAGTGAAGTGTATACGTGCAGGTGAAGTGTAGTGATAATCTAAACTATACTGCTGGGTAATCTATTCTAAAGTCTTCAAAAGCAATTGATGTACTCCTCATGTAACTCAAAGAATATGTCCCGTTACCCCCGGGTCCACGGATCAGGAATATGTGAACCAAGAATGGTTCTGTTCTGTTACCCCCCGGGACCACGGACCAAGATGTAAGAGTCACGAATGACTCTGTCCCGTTACCCCCCGGGACCACGGATCAACTAATACCCTTTTAAGTTACACTCGGTTACACATTTGATTTCCCCATACCCTCAAGGTTATGTGTTCAAGTCAGGTATTGATAAATTTGAAGCTAATGCCAACGCGGGATCAAGCAAGTACAGGTTTTTCTATATAGACAACAGGATATATCCGTTAGGAGAAAAAGTCATAATCGTCGGCATTAGTAACAAGATCAGGTATCAAGTCAAGCAGTGGTGTATTAGGTCATGTCAGTAGTGCACAGGTATCAAACGGATGCTTATAATAAAACTGTAGCAAGTACGGATGCATGATAAAAGTATGGATGCACAAATATCTATTAGGGGTTATATCATGACTAGGTAGGATGCACATTATCAAGCATGGGGTACTAATGTAAAAATAATATGAGTTAATTTAATATGGCATGCAACTAGGTATGCAGAATTAATGCTATGGATACACAATAAAACATGGATGCTCAATTAACTATAAGGTGTTAGTTATATGTATGCCCTAGAGGCCATTACTGTACATAAGATGTATATTGTAGTGGATGCTGAGACATATATAGGTAGGATTTTCTTGCTCGACATGATAGTACGCTATCTGGTTGTTCTTTATCTTAACATGTATACTTCTGTCTCTCTGTTACATGTTGATAAAGCCCTTAGGATATGTACTCGACTTGCAGGACTATGATGTAGATCATACTAGTGGGGCCTGGGTAGTCCATGAGTACATCCTTCAATGTTCCTAGTCATGGGAATATCGTGACGGGGCATCGATATTCCAGAGTAGACTAGCGTATATCTTCTCGACCCATGTGATGGGCGATGGATGATCCTATATCCATTGGTTTTTGACATCAGAGATTGTATGCGGGTGCTCAGTGGTGACTGGGTACACTGAACGGACTCGCCGAGAACTCACAGATGGTATTATACCTCACGTCATATGGCAGTTCTCTGGTGACACCGGTACAGCTTAGTCTGTTGACCCGAGATCGTCATAGAGTCTTGTGTGTCTTCGACTGTATTTTGATTTCCATCCTACCACGGCTCTACTGAGTCGTGCAAACAGGTGGTTTTTGGGTACAGTCCCGATTCACATGGAGGAAATGAGCGATAGGAGGGGATTCGTCTCTCCCGGTATTGGGGGTTGATATTGCGTTATGCTCGACTGGCCATAACTGGAAATCCCTGGCCAGGGTTGCAGTGAATTACTGGTAAGTGTTATCAGTAGTTTCACGCTTGTTGTGGACCTTACATCGGCATGACTTATCAAGCTACTGGGCTCTGACGTTTACCACCCCTAGGCGAGATATGCGACATATCAGACGAACAGACCGGACTGTGCGGTAAGTGTTACTGGTTGGATTCGCAGGAGTGTGAGCAGGCTTGCTCGTTGATCTTCTGATCGCTCAATACCCGGTTGGCCGTTACGTTTAGCAGAACGCTTACGGATTATGGGTGATTGATATGATCACCACCTACTGCCGGCGTATTGACGAGTCTTTAGAGTCCTACACAGAGGTTTCCTGGCTCAAGCGAAACGAAATAGGAGCGCATATGAGATATGTGCGGGACCGAGAATAATACCAGTATGTGATACTGTGTTCTATTCTCGCGATTTGTATCATCGGACGGTTATATGAGATATAGCCGGGTTACCGAATCAAGTGTTGATTCGATATATTGATAGACTTGATATTAGTCGGTTATATGCGATATGACCGGATCATTAAATCAAGTATTGATTTAATGATTTAATGTATAATTATATATTTGATATATTATTTTACATTAACTAGTATTGGTTCACTTAAGATTAACTTTCTCACTTTTTGTGCACAAGTTGTATATATAATATATGTTTGTGCACAAGTTTGTATCATGATTGATGATACATGCAAACTTGGGTGTGTGTATGATTTACACCATGTTTAGGTTAATGGTTGGGGTTTTATTTATTTTGGTGAAACAAAATGGTGGCTTTCTTTGTCTTTGCTTGAAGCTTCATGAAGCTTTCAAGTATCTTTGACAAAGTCCAACCATTTTGTTTTGCATGACATTTTCATTAACCTAACCATTAACTTAAACTAGGGTTTAGTCTCTACAAAAGTTAACTCACGCATGGTTGCATTATGATAGACTTCACTTGATTATTCTTTTTCAATAATTCATTATTCTTATCTTATCATTCTTTTCTTCTTCTTCTTCAAACAAGAAGAAGAAAGCTTTCTAGAAAATTTTCAAGTGAAGATTTAGAGTGAGAAATCCAAATCCAAAGTGAACCCACTTCCTATTTCATCATCCTATACTACTTGCTATTTAGCTTAGGGTGTTCTCTTCACAAAGTTTTTGACCTAGTGAAGATGGATTATGAGTTTGAGTCTCCTCGACGTAGATCATCTTAGGCCTCGAAGTCAACGACCTAGCCCGCTCATTTCTTCGAAGAAACCATCACTAGAGTCCGGGATCCCGATGATCACAGCGAAGGGACGTCAACATGGAGCTTTAGAAGTGAAGGACCGGAACTACAAAGGTTGTAATCCCTTTTCACTTAGTAGCAAAGTAGTTTGCTTGCTTTTAGTCTCGCATAATCTCTAGTATACGATCTTTCAAAGGGTTATTCGGCACATAAAAATTTGATTTTGGCATGGTAGATGCCTTGTAGAACCTTGTTAGTGTGCCTAGCAACCCCACAGTGGTATCAGAGCCTAGCTTGAGCTTTAGGCGAAGTGTAGACAAAGTTAGAAACCCGATCGAACCCCGAAACCCTAATCGATACCCTTCTCTATACATTTTTTAAAACTTTGGATTTTTCCTAATTAAAAATTCTCAGAATATAGAGCAGGGAATTCTAAGGATAACTGCAGAAAACGACAACCTAACGCTACAGTAGCGCCGCGGAACCGCGGCCTTACCCTACTTGTTGCGGCGGTTCCACGGCCGTTCGCTACAGTTATCTCCGTAGTTGGTTCTTGTTTCTTCTGGGAATTTTTAATTTATACTCAACAATTGAGTTTTCTGGGGTGTACTGGGGACTCGTTGATTCGATCGGATTATTTAATTTCGTTTTAGTTTTTCCGGGTAATTTTAGAAAGTGTTAAAAAGTTCGACCGGATATCAATAACTCACTTTTTCCCGACCCGAAAAATTTCCAAGTGTTGGATTTTTCCGTAGTTTAAAAACGTTCTAAATCATGCAAGTTACGCGATGGACCTTCTAGAAGACAACAAACCTTAACTCGATTATGTGACCGTCTTGAACTGCCTTTTGAACCTCAGGGTTTGGGGCAGTTGTAAGTGCACGGCGGCGCCCCGGCCGTCAATCCGACGCCGGAATGCGGAAGCGGTGATTTACTTTAACTTTTCAAACCGGCACCACCGCGCACTATAAACCTGGATCGTGCCATTAGACTAGTCCTAGCTAACTACAAGATGGGGAAGAGAGATATACAGAGCGATCCGTGTCCTCCGGTCTTCTCGTCGTCGTCCCGATCTCCCCGCGGAATCTCCGGTCTCCACCTCGTCGCCGGAAGGGCACCACATCGCCTGCTTCTTTTACGGGCTCCCACCTCTATACCGAGGCAACTCGGGCACGAAGTTGGCGAGCCGACGTGCCCAAGGTTTGCTGTAGAATGTGTAGTGCTCATGTCTCATTTGGGGTTATGGAGTTGCCTTTTTGGTGGAGGAATGATACAAGCTCATGGAGATGGAACTTGTGGGATTTTTACAAAAGAAAAAGAGCAAAAAATCCCCATGTGAAATTTGGACAGCCCCTATCCCATGTGGTCGGCCAAGCTTAGAGAGAGTGAGAGGAGAGTGTATCAAAATGAGGGGAGCCACACAAAATGCAAGTGAGAGGAATCAAATGATATCATGAATGAAAATGATCACAAACACAAACCCACACTCCACCAACCTCATCATCTCATCACAAAGTCAAGCCATCATGAAAGAAGAAGTCAAACGGTCAAGGGATGGTGCAACTATCATGATCCAACAAAATGCAAAGAACACCCTCCACAAATGCTTATTTGCACAAATGCAAATCAGTCCTCCTCCACCAATCTTCAGCCATTGAATGATACAAAGAAATATGGCTGAAACGGAAAACAAATTGGCAACTCCAAAAAACTGATCCCGTAATAAATTACAGGAAAACCCCGATACTGTGTATACACACCCGCATCTGTATTCCGACCGAAATACAAATGCAATGAGACAAAATCTACACTGTACTATACTAGGATCCGGCTTAAACCAAAGCCGGCTAGTATTATCCTTCCGATCCTGATCCATGCAATACCGCACGTATCTGATCGAACCCTGCCATATATCCATACGGCCTCTAATACTAACCGTCCGATCCTGATCCGTGCAATACCGCACGTATCTGATCGAACCCTGCCATATCTCCATAAGGCCTCTACAGCGTTTCGCCCGAAAACTTGAGTAACTGAATGTGGGGGACTCTAAAGACTCGTCAATACTATGGCTGTGGATTTAACCACTAGCACGTCAGAGGTATTAGCCATACGTGACGGGCTACCAGCTATTGACCAAAAGGGACGTTGATGAGCGAACTCATCCTGACACCCTACTGAGCCTGTCAGTGACAATATCCGTACAGTCCGGTCTGTTCGTCTATGAGCATCGCATGGCGGGCCTAGGGGGTTGGTAAAAGTCAGACCCCCAAAAACGGTACAAGTCGTGTCAGAGATCAGCCCAGAACACCCTGAGATACTACTGGAATACCTACCAGTAAATCTCCTGCCTTGGCCAAGGACTTTTCATGTTCTGGCTCTCCTAGACACAGCGCGACCCCACCCCTAATACCGGGAGAGACGAACCCCTGAAGATCCGCTCACTGCCTCCATATGGCTCGGGACTGTACCCAACTAAAACCTGTTTGCACGTCTCCTTTGAGTGTGGTAGGGTAGTAATCAAAGTACAGTGGGAACTCACACGAGACAAATAACGATCCCCAGGTCGATGAACTAAACTGTACACATGTCACCAGGGAACTGCTATCTGACGTCAGGTATAAGACTAACTAGCATGTTCCCGGCGAGTCATGTCCAGTGTACTCATAACCCAATGAGCACCTGTATACATCTTAGGTGAACCAAATGACACCAGTGGCTTGTGAGACCGGCCACCGCCCCTCGTCGGGGTCTCGACTGTATACACTAGTCTACTCTAGAGTATCGATGCCCTGTCTCGAAACTCCAACGACTAGGGACCTTTTAAGGATTTGCTTATAGACTACCAGCTCCCACGTATATGATCGCCCTCATACTGCTGGCAGTCAAGCATGAATCCTAGGGGCAATATCAACGTGCAATAGTGACTTGTAAGGTCACCTAAAGCAGCACACGATGATAAAGGTAAACCAGATATCATACTATCATCTCGAGTAAGACTGTCCTACCGGGATAGGTCCTCCCTCAATCATTGCAATCACGTGCCTGTGATCCAATAATTGACTCTGAGGGCACTATCTCCAACGGCAGTACGGCGTGCCACATGTGAGGCGTTGGCTTGACCTTTCTACGGCTGGACCGTTGGTACTGTGGCATGAAATGGATGTTTTTAAACTCCCCTCAAGTGTTGAGCTATTTGGGAAAACTTGGGTGTTTGATTATTCGATCGGAAAGTTTAACATTGTCTATTTATCTAGAATGTGATACAATATTTGGAATCCACAAGTAGTTATGAGATAACTGATTTGAATGTTTTAAATCTAGCAGTTTAGTCTCACTTGATCGGTTGCCACGGGGTTTTGATGTGATCAAAAGTCCGTCGCAATCACGTTGCATACGCGGATACTCGCCGGGTAAACTTAATAGACAACTACACCCCATAGCCCCGACCAAGTGACTGTAGGAGAACCCCGTCGTCAAAAGCATCCGTTCGGGTGCTCGCGGCAGCGGTGTTCCGCCTTAGTGCACTTCGTCGACGGTATCGGGGGTGCGGCCGTCTACTAAAGTTTGCGACGAGCATTCGTTCAGGATGTCGGGAATCTTGTTGAATTGCCCGACTTGATATTGAAAAGGGTTTTCGATAATGAGACTAAAATGCGGGGTTTATAATTGTTAGGCATGCGATGTCTAAGGAGATTGCGGATTCCAACTGTTATAGTTTTACACTTTCTTTTCTGTGACCGTAAGTGTAGTATGTAGTTGTATCACCGGTTCTTGTTGCTATACGCCGACGACAATCGGTGTATGCATACTTACTTACGTTGATGACATGTGATATTATGTGTTGCTGGATATGTTATATTGGATCGTCGTGTTTGAATAGCCGGGGGGTTTTATGTGAGATGAGTGTTTTTTCATTTTCATTCATGTAAAAACTTGTATGTAATATTCTTTTATTGGGGCACTTCCGGGTTGAGGATGATGTCACCATTGTATATTATTTACTTTTCCGCATTAGGATAGACCCAAGGAGGGGAGCACAAGTAACCGGGTTCTAGAGTCCAGTGGGAGACCATCTCGAGGAGTCGAGTCCGGGTCTCCTAACTCTAGAATTGGTAGGGTTGCTTGCCGCTCTCGTAGGGGTCTAGAGGTGTGGGATTGGCTATTCATCATGACCCTGGAATCCATGTTTTATACAGGCTCAAAATAAAACACGAACGTCCTAGTATATCCAATATTTCATATGATATTTTCTGTTGCGTTATCTGTGATGTGATCATGTAATATGTTCAGATAGATATTGTATATAGTATATATGATATATTATATAGACGTTGCTTATGTTTTACACCCGCACTAGCCCTGCCCCGCTCTGCCGTTAGTTACCTAACCTAACGGTGCAGACGGGACATCGAGGCGATGGGGATGGCATAAGTGTACGTTGTATTTATCTGTGATGTTTAGGTGGACTTAAATGATGGGACATTCATTAATGAGATTAATGAAAGAAAAATAAACCTAAAAGATGTTGTGGAATCGAATTTCAAAAATTAGGTAGCTCTAGTTGTTGCATTGCATAGCAGTGTTCCTTGTAGAACATCCAGCACCTTACTCGATAGGGAAAGAGCCGAGATCCCTTCACCGGGAGTGACCTCTTTAGCAATAACTAGCAGATGGTACAACCTTCGGTTTGTCTATTGATTGCTTTTCTAGTTCTTGCTTTGCATAGTGGTATTGTGAATATCCTGCACCTCATTCGACGAGGAAAGAGCCGAGATCCCTTCACCGGGAGTGACCTCTTTAGCGAAACTAGCAAAAGCCTAAAAAACACTCCATTTAAAAACCATCCGCAACCCTCCGTCATTTTAGGAAGTAGAGTACTTAGTATTCGTGCTGTATTTGTTAACCATAGTCAAGGCACAGTGTACGGTAGCTAAGTGATGTCTTCCTACATAGCATATGATGCGATTAGTTAGGATAGTTATGTGACTTTGTTGACCTTAGCCAAGGGTCATGTGGGTGGGACTAATTAATCATGAAATGACGGGTAGAACTTGACTAGTGCTTATGATTTGTTGACTATAGCCAAGGTCATAGGTGCTAGGGGTAAAAACCTTTATCGGGAGTTTCAAGTGTTGAAATTTGCAATGAGATTGCATACCTTCTATATGATAGTTGGATCCTGATACCGACTGCGAATAATTGATACTCCTGGGAGAGTTTTGCACTTTACAATTAGCCGATCAAGTAGGTGTCCAGAAAGGTGTCAACGGGGTTACGCCCCTGGGAAAACGAGGTTTATTTTAATTAGGTCCGTGCGAAAGCACGGGGAACCTCCCTCAAAGTACCGGCACTGGCCTGGCTAAAAGATTGGCAAACTTGTAGAGTGTAATTAATCCCGACTAGTCTTTCCTTTTAAGGTTTGAAGGAAGATTTGATAAAAACGGTGGGAGCCATCCTGATTAGATAAAATATATAACCAATCTAATCTTGCAAGAGCGCACGCAGAGTGTTTTCTTCTCTCTCTCTTCAGGTAGCGACCATGTCACGCCTTAATCAAGATAATAATATGGATGTATTGACCAAACCCGCTTATTATACTGAGCTGGGGAACGTTGGTCCCGCTCCAACTTATTATTGTTATAAGACAGAGCAGGAAATTAGGGATTACCAGAATTCCCGTGCCGCCCAAACGAAGAAAGTGCATGATGATGCATCTTCTTCGGGTGTGTTCATTACAGAGAACTATTTCTCGGTATCCTTTACGTCCTGGGTATGAGATACCGGATCAGGATCCCACATATGTAATTTGTTATATGGGCTACAGACAGGTAGAGAACTGAGAACGGGTGATAAGTTTCATGAGACAGAAAACGGTGCAAGTATTGCAGCCAAATCTGTTGGTCACTATCACCCTGTATTATCAGAATACACTGATTCTGAACGAATGTTATTAGATACCGAACCTGATATACAACATCATAGCAGTCTCTTTATTAGTAAAGAAAGGATATAATTTTGTATTGTTTTGCACATTTCCTATATCAAGAGTTGATCAGTTCAGGCACGTTATCTGAAAGCATAGACGTTCTAAATCAAACCACAGTTCTTAATGTACAGAACACACACAAGAGGAAGAGTTCAGAAATGAACGAATCCTTCTTGAGGTATTATAGACTAGGTCATATCAATGCGACCCGACTAGCTAAGTTACATTTAGATGCATATTTAAATCAGTTTAAATTTACATCTTATGAAACTTGCCAGTCATGTCACAAAGATAAGATGACCATAGCTCCGTTTACTGGAAACAGAGAAAGAGTTAGTGAACTCTTGGGACTGATACATAGTGATGTATGAAGGTCCCCAGTCTACATATGCCAGGACCGGTTCTTTGTACTTCATTACATTTACTGATGATCTCTCTAGATTCAGACATATGTTCCTGTTGAAACACAAGTCCGAAACTTTTGAGATAATCACCGAATATAAGTTAGAAGTAGAGAACCAAAAACGGGTATAAGTATTATGTCCTGTGATGAGATCAGGGAGGAGAATACTTGTGCATGGAATTCTTGGACTATTCTAAAGAAGAATGAGATTCTCTCTCGGTGTTACTCCTCTGAATACACCACAGCAAAACGGTATATCGGGGTGGAGTAATCGCACCCTATGAGATATGGTGCGCTCTATGATGAGTACTACTGAGTTACCTATTTCCTTTTGGGTGTTGTGCACTTGAGAAGCTGCATACCTATTGAATTAGATTCCAATCAAATCAATGCCTACCACTCCATATGAGATATGGTATGGGAAGAGCCCATCTCTTAAGTAATTAAGATTTGGGATTGTCTGGCCTATGTCAAAAGAAAAATCCGGACAAGATCGAGGCAAGGTCAGTTCTGTAGAACTGGAAGGAGTTCCAGCTATACAAACTACAGCTGATGATTTGATAGAACCAAAGGATTCAATAGTCCCCGACGAACCTCAACCTCTCCGCCGATCTGGTAGGGTTCCTCATCCGCCTGAGAGATACTTCGGTTTCTCGATGACAGTGGGAGCGAGCAATGCATCATGATATGATGACCCAACTAGTTTCGAGCAGGCCATCGAGAGTAGGGACTTTGTAAGAATGGCTGGATGCTTAGCGATCTGAGATGGAATACATGTGCACCAACAAAGTATGGACTTTGGTTGTTGTATCTGAAGGGTTAAATCCCCATCAAGAGCAAGTATATCTTGAGAAGATTACTTGGTGTAGATGGAAAAGTTGAGACTTTCAAAGCTAGACTTGTTAATGGTTTTCGTCATCGACCAGGCGTGGATAATGATGAAACCTTTTCCAGTGGCTATGCTTAAGTCTATCCGGATCCTACTTAACATTGCTACATACCATGACTACGATATCTGGTGGTTGGGTGTCATGACTATTTTTCTAAATACTGATTTGGAAGAGAACGTCTATAAGTACACAGCCAGAGGGCTTCGCAAACAGTGGGAGCAGCGGAAACGTGTGCAAGTTGCTTTACAGAATAAAGCAGGCATCGCGGAGTTGGAACATCTGTTTGGATGTGATAGTCAAAGAGTTTGACTTCATCAAAATGGTAGATGAACCTTGTATATACAAAAAGGTAGGAGAGAGTAAAGTGGTGATCCTCGTAGAGTACGTGGATGACATACTCTTGATAGGGAAGGAGTTTCCTATGCTACGCTCGTTCAATCTCCGCTTATCACAATGATTCTCCATATAAGATCAAAATGATACCTCCTGAATCCTGGGTTTTGGATCTATGAGATAGATCTAATTGGATGTTAGGATACTCAGTAGTTGTAGTGAGATGGTATCAATCGATCCTAGGGAGAATAACTGGAAAGGTTCCAGGGTGGTAAGGTCGACTGAATGTCAGTCACAGGCACTGTCTTTACCCTCAGTGGAAGGACGGTATGTTGGAAGAGTTCCAAGCTAGACACCGTGGCAAACTAGACGATAAAGGCTGGTAACATCGCTATCAAAGATACTACCAATGTGGCAGTTTGGGTGTATATTGGTTCATGAGATGAACTAGGTTCCTACCATTGTATGACAATGGAAGTGTGGCTTTGGCCCAGTAACCCCGGTCCCATCAGTATGTAAGTCGATGTACAACACCCCACGACTTGCGGGGAGGCGGAATAATGAAAAACGATCTTGTTTTAGGCGTAAATATCGACTAACCGAGAATCTTTGCTAAACTATAACTAACAAGAATCATAGAAGTTAACAACTACTATGAAAAGTGATTATACCTGATGAACTGTGTCCTTCGTCTTGTTGTTCTCCACGTCCTCTCCGGCCTTCTCTATGTAGTAGATGATCCACCCGAGAGCTTTACTTCAAGCTTCACCTCTAACTTGAGGTAACTAGGTTTCTTAAATCGCTAATCTAAGTAACCTAGGTGATATAGAGAGTGGTTAAGGATTAAGTAGTCTATTCTAATCCTTGATCTCAACACATGAGAGGGGAGGATTAGGGTTTGAAGAGAGAGAGCTTGAGGAGAGAGAAAGTGAGCAAGAGAAGTGAATGAGATAATGATCTATCATAATATATATGAAGCATTTTTATTTATCCATAAAAGAAAATAAAGGATTTAACAACCATGCTTCATAAATACAAATGGGTGATTCATCTCCATGAGTCATTAAGCATTTATGATGCATTAATGATATGGATGAATCACACAAATGACTCACTAATCTCATTTAATGCATATGCCACCTTAACCCCCAAGTCACCAACCTTCTAGAAGCTTCTCATGTAATTACGAGAACGCCCCTCCTATCCGTGAAAACACAGAAAAACTTTAGACTGTATAAATCCAATAACCGGATACTAGAAACTGGCTTAAACCAAAGCCGGCTAGTAAAAACTGTCCGGATGTCGTACGTGCGTAAACACACGTATGCGTCCGAACCCTTGAAGTAAAACCATACGACCTCTATATCGTTTTGCCTGGAGTAGGGAAACTCTCTGTGTGGGACTCTAGAGACTCGACTACTACGCTGGCAGTGGGTTTAACCACAGACTGCAAGCGGAACTAGCTGTACGTAACGGTCCCCAGGTAGATGTCGATAAGAAGGCCGATGAGGAAACCCATCCGAACTCCTACTGAGTCTGATGTGACAATCTTCGTACAGTCCGGTCTATTCGTCTAAGACTATCACATATCGGGCCTAGGGGGCGGCAGGCGTCAGTCCCCTAATAGCGGTATAAGTCGTGTTGGAGTGAAGCCCATTACACCCTGAGAAACTACTGGAACCTACCAGCAAATCTCGCTTGCCCCTGGCCAGGGACTTTGCGTAATGGCTCTCTGACACAGCGCGATATCAACTCCCAATACCGGGAGAGTCGAATCCTGTCTAACCGCCACTGCCTCCAAGTGCTCGGGACTGCACCCAACTGCTACCTGTTTGCACGACTCCTTTGAGCCGTGGTAGGGTAGCAATCTAAGAACAGTGGGACACACTCGAGGCGAAGTAGCAGTGTCAAGTCTGCGGACTATGCTGTACTCATGTCACCTGGGAACTGCTAACTGACGAGTGGTATAAAACCAACCAACAGTTCCCTGTGAGTCATGTCCGGTGTACCCGTAACCTAACGAGCACCTGCATACTATCTCCAGAACGACGTATTGACGGCTGTGGGACAGACCATCTCCCTAACTGGGATGAGAAGTGTACACACTAGTCTACTCCAGAGTATCGATGCCCTGTCTCGATAATCCTACGACTAGGGACCTGAATAAGGATGTGCTTGTAGAATACCCAGCCCCCACTAGTGTGACTGCCATCACAACGCTGGTAGTCAAGCAAGATCCTAAGAGCTCTATCAATACGTATACTCATATATTAAGATAGAAAAACCAAGTAGCATACTACCATTTTTAGCAAGATTGTTATATACATGTGAATATCCCAAGCTTCCATTAAGTAATATACAAATAAGTATGATACAATAATGGCCCCTAGGGCATATACACTAACAATCTCCTACTTGCACTAGGGCCATGTACTGGCATATCGAAGACTGATGATCTCGAGTAGCCTCTCGAACTGAATCTTAGGTAGGGCCTTCATGAATGGATCAGCAATGTTCTCTTCAGTAGCAACTCTCCGAACCTCGATTTCCTGACGATCAATGATCTCCCTGATCAGGTGATACTGCCTTAAGATGTGTCTGGACTTCTGATGGGACCTTGGTTCCTTCGCTAAAGCTATAGCTCCGTTGTTGTCGCAATACAGAGGTATTGGATCAACTATGGTAGGAACCACCTGAACTTCTGTTAGGAACTTCTTCATCCAGACCGCTTCTTTTGCGGTATCGCAAGCAGCAATATACTCTGCTTCTATCGTCGAGTCAGCAACGGTGTCCTGCTTGGAACTCTTCCAGCACACCGCTCCTCCATTGAGGGTAAAGACATAACCCGACATGGACTTGGAATCGTCCTTATCACTATGGAAGCCGGATTCAGCAAAGGCCTCCATCTTGAGGTCTTTTCCACCATAAACCAAGAACATCTCCTTAGTCCTTCTCAGGTACTTGAGAATGTTCTTTACTGCTATCCAGTGCTTCTCCCTTAGGTCTGATTGATACCGGCTTACCACGCTGAGTGCGTAAGCTACATCTGGTCTGGTGCACAACATTGCATACATTATAGAGCCTACCGCAGAAGCGTAAGGTATAATAGACATGCGTTCCCTTTCCAAATCAGTCTTGGGAGACATCTCTTTGGAGAGGGTGATTCCGTGACAAGCCGGTAGATTACCGCGCTTAGAATCTTTCATACTGAATCTTTTCAGTACAGTGTCGATATACCTGGACTGCGAAAGTCCCAACATCCTCTTGGATCTATCACGATAGATCCGGATCCCTAGAATGTAAGAGGCATCACCCAGGTCTTTCATGGAGAACCTGTGTGACAAGAATCCTTTGACAGATTGTAGCATAGGAATGTCATTTCCTATCAATAGAATGTCATCTACGTACAAGACGAGGAATACGACAGTTCTTGCTACAACTTTACTATATATGCATGGCTCATCTGGATTTTTGATAAAGTCATATTCTTTGACTGTTTCATCAAAACAGATGTTCCAACTCTGCGATGCTTGCTTTAATCCACAAATGGATTTGAGCAACTTGCATACATTCCCGCTGCTCCCACTCTGATTGAAACCCTCTAGCTGATCCACATAGACGCACTCTTCTAAATTACCATTCAGAAAGGCCGTCTTTACGTCCATCTGCCAGATTTCATAATCATGGAAGGCAGCAATAGCAAGAAGGACCCGAATGGATTTGAGCATAGCCACTGGAGAAAAAGTTTCGTCATAGTCCAAACCAGGTCTTTGACGAAAACCCTTAGCAACAAGTCTAGCCTTATAGGTTTCCACCTGTCCATCTACACCAATATTTTTCTTGAAGATCCATTTGCATCCTATGGGTTTTACCCCATCTGGAGCAAAGTCCAAAGTCCATACTTTGTTGGTGTACATGGACTCCATTTCGGTCCGCATTGCATCTACCCATCGTACCGAGTCGCCGCTCTGGATGGCCTACTGGAAGCCAGTAGGTTCATCATCATCTATGATGCAATCCTCTCTATCCCCATCTATGAGAAAACCGTAGTATCTCTCAGGAGGATGAGACGGCCTACTACTCCTGTGAAGGGGTGCGGGAATGTCCTGTTCTTCTTGAACTACTGGTTCTACCAAACTTTCAGTAGTAGTTTGTGGTTCTGGAATTTCTTCCAGTTCTATTTCGCTCCCACTTATTTCCTTTTCTAAAAACTGCTGTTCTAGAAAATGGGCATTACGAGAAACAAAAACCTTTTGTTCCTCTGCGTAATAGAAATAATATCCCTTGGGGTCCTTTGGATATCCCACAAACTTACACTTTACTGATCGTGCCTTGAGCTTGTCCGCATGCTGCTATTTAACAAAAGCTAGACATCCCCATATCTTCATATGCTGAAGATGGGGTTTCTTCCCATTCCACATCTGATATGGGGTGGTAGGCACAGTCTTGGTAGGAGCCCTGTTCAGAAGAGATGCCGCTGAATCTAGCGCATAACCGCAGAAAGATCGCAGTAACTCAGCATTACTCATCATGGAACGTACCATATCCAATAGGGTTCGATTCCGTCTCTCCGATACACCGTTATGCTGTGGAGTGTATGGAGGAGTAAGCTGAGAGAGAATTCCTTTCTCTTTTAGGTAACCAAGGAACTCGGCACTTAAGTATTCACCACCTCGATCAGATCTTAGTGTCTTGATACTTTTGCCGGTTTGGTTTTCTACTTCATTCTTGTACTCTTGGAATTTCTCAAAAGCCTCGGATTTTTGTTTCATCAGATAAATGAATCCGTACCTTGAGTAATCATCCGTAAAAGTAATGAAATTGGAAAAACCACCTCTTGCATGTGTAGACATTGGACCACATACATCGCTGTGTATGAGTCCTAAGAGCTCGCTCGCTCTTACTCCATGTCCAGTAAATGGAGTCTTTGTTATCTTTCCTTTAAGACAAGATTGACAAGTGGCATAAGTTTGATATTCGAACGAGTCCAAATATCCTTCTCTATGCAACTTAGTCAACCTTCTCTCATTGATGTGACCCAGTCTACAATGCCATAAGAAAGCTTTATTTAAATCTAGAGACTTTCTTTTTAGTGTGTTCTGGACATTGAATATTTGGAGTTGGTTTAAGACATATATACCGTTTTCCAGTGTACCGGACCCAATCAAACCATGATTAAGGTGGATGTTGACAAGGAAATCATAACCTTTATTTGATAACAAGGAAACAAATATGATATTACACGTTAAGCTGGGTACACAAAAACAGTTATGTAAAACAAAAATGTGTCCATTCGTCAATCCCAGGTGATAATCCCCTACAGACACAGCTCCCACGCTAGCTCCGTTAACAACCATCAGGGTCATATCACCATCCTTCAGCACTCTACGGTTTCTCAGTTCCTGCAATGAATTGCAAATATGAGATCCTGATCCGGTATCCAATACCCAGGAAGTAGAGTTGATTGACAGACAATTCTCAATTACAAACACACCTGAAGTCGAAGCCACAGCTTGCTTCGGTTCCTGGTTCTTGGCGTTCCACGCCTTGCAATCCTTCTTCCAGTGCCCTTTCCTGTGACATTGGAAGCACTCATCCTGGGCCACTACCGGTACTGCAAACTTTTTCTTTCCCTTCCCTCCCACCTTACTTACACCTCCTCTAGGTTTGGTAGCGGCCTTCTTTTTCCTTCCTTTGGCCCTAGCCTTAGACCCGGAAGAAGAAGCACCGCTAATAAACATAGCGGGTGTTTCCATTGTCTTCTGCAAGATGCCCTCTGCACTCCTCAACATGTTAAGGAGTTCCGGAAGTTCAACTTCTTTTCTTTGAATGTTGAAGTTCAGAATAAACTGGGCGTAGGTGGAAGGAAGGGACTGGAGAATAAGGTCTGTATAGAGCTCATTATCCAAAGTCGTCCCAAGGTCTGCGAGCTCTTCTATATAGCCGATCATCTTTAGGACATGTTCTCCTACCGATGATCCGATGGCCAACCTCGCTCGAAACAGGTTCTTTGAGGTCTCGTATCTTGCTATACGAGATTGCTCTCCATAAAGTTCCTTTGTATGGAGAAATATGGCATCTAGTTCCATATCCTCGTGCCTCCTCTGCTGTTCATTGTTCATCGAGGCAAGCACGATGCACTTGGCCTTCGCGCAATCGAAATCCCAGGTTTTGCGGATTTCCTTATCCGCATTACTGGATTTGGGACCAGGGACAGCAGGTGCCTTAGCGGTGAGGACGTACCCCAATTTGTCATAGGTCAATGCCATTTTGACATTCCGCAGCCAATCTTTATAGTTTGGCCCTGTCAGTATATTTTTTTCTAAAAGTAACTTAAGTCCAGTCATTTTCAGGGTCGCTGCAATTAGGAGAGAGTGAAGAAAACTCTTTAGCATGACGCTCTTGCAAGTTTAGAGTGGTTTTTAATTTATCTAAACTGGATGGCTCCCACTGTTTCTCGAATCCTTCCTCAAACCATAAAAGAAGAATTAGCCAGGACTATTCTCACTGTACAATACTTGCTTAACTGTTCAGCCAGGCTGATGTCGGTACTTCGAAGGAGGTTTTCCAACGCTTTCGCGAAGTTCCTTAATTAAAGAACCTCTTTTCTCTGGGGGCGTAACCCCCCTGACACCTTTCTTGACACCTACTTGGTTTATAGCATTGATCGTTAAGTGACGAATATGCTGATGAGTAGTATATACTCACAGTAGGATCGGGATCCAAATATCATCGTATGATAATGTTGAAGGAATCCTACCAACATTCATCAAACTCCAAATGGTATGCATCACTTTGCAAATTTCAGTTTCTTTAGAAATTCCCGATATAGGGTTTTGCCCCATGCTCTTATGACCTTGGCTTTGGTCAAAATGTCATAAGTCACATATCAAGTTCTACCCGTCATTATCTTGTCAATTTGAACCCATCCATACATACCCCTGACTTTGGTCAAATGATAATACGACTGTCCCAAACTAACTCATCTATCTTATGCAACAAATGAAAACCCAGCAGCTACCAAACACTATGCCTTGACTTTGGCCAAAATGCATAGCTTGAATACTACTGAATACTCAAATGAAATGACGGAGGGCTACGAATGGTTTTGGCGAAACCGTGAACGTAGTGAACTTGATATGACCGAAGGAACCTGATAGCTTTTAAAAGGAGTGGTTAAAGCTCCGCAATTTAAAAATATCATCTGTTTTAAAATAACCGAGTGGTTTCTTTTAAATTGTTCCAACGATTCAACTTTTGGTTTATTTTCTTTGCATTATGAATAATGCGTCCCATCATTAACCTATCATTGCAGAAAACAACGAAAATACGTCCTCTTATGCCATCCGCATTCGCCACTGGGTCCCGTCATCACCCGTTAGGTTACTTAACTAACGGCAGAGCGGGGGTTGGGCTAGCGCGGGTGTAAAACATAAGTGATGTCTAAATAGCTATCATATATAGATATTATACATTCGTCCGACGCAATAATAGGCATTCCAGATCTCATATGAACTTTATTGGATTTGCAAGCAATCCGCGTTTGTTTAGAGCCTGCAACAAAAGACGGATTACACAGTTGTGATGAATAGCCATTACCCCACCCTAGACCCCTACGGGTACGGAAAACTACCCGCCAAATACCCGAAGTGAAGCGGTCTCTCTCAACAAAGTGAGTAGGCCACTAGACACTTCAAAGTACCCGGTAGTTTGTGCACCCCATCTTGGGTCTATCCTAGGAGCAAAAACAGTAAAATGAAATAATACAACGGTGGCTACAACCGCAACCTGGATGTGCCCCGCAAAATAATATTACAACATATTACAATTACATTGAATGAATGAATATAACAACCCATCTCAAACCCCGGCTAATCATCACAACAGTCCAATACAGTTCACAACCACAAACAGTAAAAACCATTACAGAAATGTGCAACCCCCTGCCAACCGACATACTAGCAGTTAGGGGAGGTTTACGAACACATTATACAAACACAGATATAATCAAATTAGCAAACATCATAAGATTTCGATCGTGCAAACACTTTAGATTCTACTCCAATACATCTCTGTGCACCTGAGACTTGAGCAGAAAAATAAACAATCCAGAAAAGACAAAAACATCACAGTAGATCCACTGGAGCAAACTGGGTTGAATCGGCCCCAACTCGGCCGCGGTTCCGGGGCTGTATGGCCGATTCAGGAACCCATTTTTCACCATTGTTCTTATACTTCTCTGTAGGTTATACTGCAGCTCCCTGAAAAAATTTTAGAGCCTGTTTTAAAATCGACAGAAACTTATGATATCGATGTTTTTTTCGGTTCATTTTGCGTTCGAAATTCATACGACTTTGCTAATGAGTTAATTATTGTTTAGCGAGGCTCTGATACCACAGTAAGTCGATGTACAACACCCCACGACTTGCGGGGAGGCGGAATAATGAAAAACGAACTTATTTTAGGCGTAAACATCGACTAACCGAGAATCTTTGCTAAACTATAACTAACAAGAATCATAGAAGTCAACAACTACTATGAAAAGTGACTATACCTGATGAACCGTTTCCTTCGACTTGTTGTTCTCCACGTCCTCTCCGGCCTTCTCTATGTAGTAGATGATCCACCCGAGAGCTTTACTTCAAGCTTCACCTCTAACTTGAGGTAACTAGGTTTCTTAAATCGCTAATCTAAGTAACCTAGGTGATATAGAGAATGGTTAAGGATTAAGTAATCTATTCTAATCCTTGGTCTCAACACATGAGAGGGGAGGATTAGGGTTTGAAGAGAGAGAGCGTGAGGAGAGAGAAAGTGAGAAAGAGAAGTGAATAAGATAATGATCTATCATAATATATATGAAGCATTATTATTTATCCATAAAAGAAAATAAAGGATTTAATAACCATGCTTCATAAATACAAATGGGTGATTCATCTCCATGAGTCATTAAGCATTTATGAGGCATTAATGATATGGATGAATCACACAAATGACTCACTAATCTCATTTAATGCATATGCCACCTTAACCCCTAAGTCACCAACCTTCTAGAAGCTTCTCGCGTAATTACGAGAACGCCCCTCGTATCCGTGAAAATGCGGAAAAACTATAGACTGTATAAATCCAATAACCGGATACTAGAAACTGGCTTAAACCAAAGCCGGCTAGTAAAAATTGTCCGGATGTCGTACGTGCGTAAACACACGTATGCGTCCGAACCCTTGTCGTAAAACCATACGACCTCTATATCGTTTCGCCTGGAGTAGTGAAACTCTCTGTGTGGGACTCTAGAGACTCGACTACTACGCTGGCAGTGGGTTTAACCACAGACCGCAAGCGGCACTAGCTGTACGTAACGGTCCCCAGGTAGATGTCGATAAGAAGGCCGATGAGGAAACCCATCCGAACTCCTACTGAGTCTGATGTGACAATCTCCGTACAGTCCGTTCTGTTCTTCTAAGACTATCGCATATCGGGCCTAGGGGCGGCAAGCATCAGTCCAGTAATAGCGGTATAAGTCGTGTCGGAGTGAAGCCCATTACACCCTGAGAAACTACTGGAACCTACCAGCAAATCTCGCTTGCCCCTGGCCAGGGACTTTGCGTAATGGCTCTCTGACACAGCGCGATATCAACTCCCAATACCGGGAGAGTCGAATCCTGTCTAACCGCCACTGCCTCCAAGTGCTCGGGACTGCACCCAACTGCTACCTGTTTGCACGACTCCTTTGAGCCGTGGTAGGGTAGCAATCTAAGAACAGTGGGACACACTCGAGGCGAAGTAGCAGTGTCAAGTCTGCGGACTATGCTGTACTCATGTCATCTGGGAACTGTTAACTGACGACTGGTATAAAACCAACCAACAGTTCCCTATGAGTCCTGTCCGGTGTACCCGTAACCTAACGAGCACCCGCATACTATCTCCAGAATGACGTACTGACGGCTGTGGGACAGACCATCTCCCTAACTGGGATGAGAAGCGTACACACTAATCTACTCCGGAGTATCGATGCCCTGTCTCGATAATCCTACGACTAGGGACCTGAATAAGGATGTGCTTGTAGACTATCCAGCCCCCACTAGTGTGACTGCCATCACAACGCTGGTAGTCAAGAAAGATCCTAAGAGCTCTATCAATACGTATACTCACATATTAAGATAGAAAAACCAAGTAGCATACTACCATTTTTAGCAAGACTTTTATATACGTGTGAATATCCCAAGCTTCCATTAAGTAATATACAAACTAGTATGATACATTAATGGCCCCTAGGGCATATACACTAACACAGTGAACCAGACATATTCTGAGGCAGCATCACCAGATCATGGAGATAGTTGATCTCCAGTGTGATCGAGGTTAGGAGATTAGACTCAGAGGACAACACGGCGGATCCACTCACAAAGGCCTTTTCCCAGAGAGAGACTTATATGCGATGGTTGAGTATGTGATACTGCAACCACTGCTACAGATGGCCCTAGTGCAAGTGGGAGATTGTTAGTTATATGTATGCCCTAGAGGCCATTACTGTACATAAGATGTATATTGTAGTGAATGCTGGGACATATATAGGTAGGATTTTCTTGCTCGACATGATAGTACGCTATCTGGTTGTTCTTTATCTTAACATTTATACTTTCCGTCTCTCTGTTACATGTTGATAAAGCACTTAGGATGTGTACTCGACTTGCAGGACTATGATGTAGATCATACTAGTGGGGCCTGGGTAGTCCATGAGTACATCCTTCAATGTTCCTAGTCGTGGGAATATCGAGACGGGGCATCGATATTCCAGAGTAGACTAGCGTATATCTTCTCGACCCATGTGATGGGCGATGGATGATCCTATATCCATTGGTGTTTGACATCAGAGATGGTAGGCGGGTGCTCAGTGGTGACTGGGTACACTGAACGGACTCGCCGAGAACTCCCAGATGGTATTATGCCTCACGTCAAATGGCAGTTCTCTGGTGACACTGGTACAGCTTAGTCTGTTGACCCGAGATCGTTATAGAGTCTTGTGTGTCTCCCACTGTGCTTTGATTTCCACCCTACCACGGCTCTACTGAGTCGTGCAAACAGGTGGTTTTTGGGTACAATCCCGATTCACATGGAGGCAATGAGCGATAGGAGGGGATTCGTCTCTCCCGGTATTGGGGGTTGATGTTGCGCTATGCTCGACTGGACATAACTGGAAATCCCTGGCTAGGGTTGCAGTGAATTACTGGTAAGTGTTATCAGTAGTTTCATGCTTGTTGTGGACCTTACATCGGCATGACTTATCAAGCTACTGGGGTCTGACGTTTACCACCCCTAGGCGAGATATGCGACATATCAGACGAACAGACCGGACTGTGCGATAAGTGTTACTGGTTGGATTCGCAGGAGTGTGAGCAGGCTTGCTCGTTGATCTTCTGATCGCTCAATACCCGGGTGGCCGTTACGTTTAGCAGACCGCTTACTGCTTGTCGGTGATTGATATTATCACCACCTACTGCCGGCGTATTGACGAGTCTTTAGAGTCCTACATAGAGGTTTCCTGGCTCAAGAGAAACGAAATAGGAGCGCATATGAGATATGTACGGGACCGAGAATAATACCAGTATGTGATACTGTGTTCTATTCTCACGATTTATATCATCGGACGGTTATATGAGATATACCCGGGTTACCGAATCAAGTGTTGATTCGATATATTGATACACTTGATATTAGTCGGTTATATGCGATATGACCGGATCATTAAATCAAGTATTGATTTAATGATTTAATGTATAATTGTATATTTGATATATTACTTTACATTAACTAGTATTGGTTCACTTAAGATTAACTTTCTCACTTTTTGTGCACAAGTTATATATATGATATATGTTTGTGCACAAGTTTGTATCATGATTGATGATACATGCAAACTTGGGTGTGTGTATGACTTACACCATGTTTAGGTTAATGGTTGGGGTTTTATTTATTTTGGTGAAACAAAATGGTGGCTTTCTTTGTCTTTACTTGAAGCTTCATGAAGCTTTCAAGCATTTTTGACAAAGTCCAACCATTTTGTTTTGCATGACATTTTCATTAACCTAACCATTAACTTAAACTAGGGTTTAGTCTCTACAAAGGTTAACTCATCCATGGTTGCATTATGATAGAATTCACTTGATTATTCTTTTTCAATAATTCATTATTCTTATCTTATCATTCTTTTCTTCTTCTTCTTCTTCAAACAAGAAAAAGAAAGTTTTCTAGAAAATTTTCAAGTGAAGATTCAGAGTGAGAAATCCAAATCCAAAGTGAATCCACTTCCTATTTCATCATCCTCTACTACTTGCCATTTAGTTTAGGGTGTTCTCTTCACAAATTTTTTGACCTAGTGAAGATGGAGCTTGAGTTTGAGTTTCCTCGACGTAGAACATCTTCGGCCTCGAAGTCAACGACCTAGCCCGCTCATTTCTCCGAAGAAACCATCGCTAGAGTCCGGGATCCCGATGAGCGCAGTGAAGGGACGTCAACACGGAGCTTTAAAAGTGAAGGACCGGATCTACAAAGGTTGTAATCCCTTTTCACTTAGTAGCAAAGTAGTTTGCTTGCTTTTAGTTTCGCCTAATCTCTAGTATACGATCTTGCATAAGGTTATTCGGCACATAAAAATTTGATTTTGGCATGGTAGATGCCTTGTAGAACCATGTTAGTATGCCTAGCAACCCCACATAAGGGGTTATAACTACCGTTCCACGACTATGTACGATGCACATTATCAAGCATGGGGTGTTAGTATAACAACAATATGAAATAATGTGACATGTAGGTGCAGATATATATATATATAATAGATGATATAGATGCATACAGGTATCCGAAATCAGTAAAACTTTAGTATGGATGTATAATGCAATCAACATGTAATATTTGTATTCATGTGGATGCAAGATAAGTATTATATCATGTAGCAAGATAAACTTGCATTGATTGGATCACACGACGGGTATGTACACCACGTCCGACGTCGGGTAAACGTCGCAAAAACCACACGCGCTCACGGGACGGGTCCAGGCAAGTCAAGAAAGTAACCACGCTGGCAGGGGATGTCTACTGGGTTTGCCTGATCGACAGCGACGAGCACGGCTGCCGTGATGATCGGAAAACACGGATCAAGAAACGAGAAGAAATGAAAGAAGAAGGAGAAGAAAGAAGAGAGCTGGTGCTCACTGGGTTTTGTGCTCTGGATTCAGAGGTGAGGCGAGGGAGTCGTTGTTCATATCAGATTTTTGCATTTTCATACCGCCCAATTTTTATCACATTGCATATCGGTAGGTACTCTTGAGCCGTGTTTGCTAGTCAATTGCAGGATACAGGTTCTCGGCTCTAAACAGTGAAATTCATGGAAAAACACGACAAAAACCCGGGTTCCTGCCAACCACAGATAAAACACGGATCTCCGCTCTTTATCCGTCTGTTGCCACACACCAGTTTAAGAGACAAAATGGCAAATCAATGTCATTTTCATGCACAAGGCTCAATGGCAACACAAGATCCAAGAAATCTACACGGAGCTCGAGAAAATCATTACAAAAGATCTATGTCCAATCACCTTTTGATCCACTAGAATTCTGGAAGAAATGTGGAAAGATTATCAGAAAAAACATGTACCAGACAAAAGGGGACAGCAGACCAGGGCAGCACACAAAAGCCGACAGCCCAACTCCCCTATAGGGCGGCGGAACCGCGGCCAATAGGGGGTATAGGCCGCGGTTCCGCGGCCGTATGGTGGCATCAGCCGATCAATCTTCAAGGGCGGATTGGTCATTCCATGTTAGTTCTGTTTGTTGCCCTAGGTTTTCATTTTCAAGCCTATAAATAGCCCAGAACGTTGTGAAGCCAAGGGTGCATAATCTTGTATTTTTCTAGGTTTAGAATACTTGTTTCTTCTTCCTCTTCTCATCTCTTCTCCATTGAAAAACTTGTAGTGAGCTTTTGTGAGTGAAGAATGATGAATAAAGAAGTTCCTTTTGTTATTATACTTGTCTTGTTCTCTTATTATTGCTTGTAATTTTCATTTGTTAACTAGTTGTTGTTATTTCTTGTTGTTTCTTTCTTTTCTCTTTTCCTTTATCCTTAAACAACCATGACGCTTACGCTTGATCCTTGCCAAGGTGAGGTCGCAAATAGCTAGTTGTTATCTTCTAATCTCCTTCTTTCTATCTTCCTCTTTTGTTTTGTTTTCTTTTCATTATGATGTGTGAGTGGTTTCCATACTTGTTAGGGTAGGATAAGGGAAGTTTGAGAGAAGGAAATCTCTCTCACTCTTTCCTTGCCCAACATCTTAAATCGACTCCCGTTAATTGAACCACAATCCGCTCCCTACGGCACCCTATCCTACATGATAGCGGTGATTCCGTAGTGAGACCGGTTGTGGTTGAATTAACCAGAGGTTATGGCTAAGAGCCAAGAACGGACGGACAAGCACCAAAAGGAAGAACTTAAGCGTTGGAAAGCCTAGCTTATACTCGCAAGTTCCTTCCTAGTCGTGCTAATCCCCGTTGTTTCCGATTACCGTAACACCGATATTAAGAGTGGCAACGAAAGAAGTGAGCGACTCCTAACTCAAACTAACCTAATCCTAACCCTAATAAGCTCTCTTTACATATCATTTTAACACTTAGATAATCACAAACAAATCTGGAAAACTGAACTTAACTCGTTAAAGCACATAGAAAAAGATTCCCATCTCCCTGCGGACGACCCGTACTCAACCGGCTAGCTACAAGCGAAACCGTTTTGATTGCGGTAATTAACTAAACTTGAACACGCAGAATCTTTACCAATCAAATGGCGCCGTTGCCGGGGAGACGGTAGTTTATTTCTTTGTGTAATTTCGGGTTAACTTGTGAATATAAATATAACCGAAAAACAAAAAAAAATATACTTTGTAAAAAATCATTTTGTTATTTTTGATTAGATTTTGTGCAAGTGTGCAGGATAATACGGAGTTCGAGTTCAGTGCCAAAGACATGGGAAGATAGACCCACATTTCGCGGCTACACCGCGACGGATCAAAACAAAGCAAACGGTCTACTGTAAAATCTGGAGCAGATACAGTGATCAAATCAAGATTCAACAAATCCAGACAAGCAGAGGACACCCAGAAGAGCCCACACCAGAAAACTGAAGGTCCAAGCCCATCATACCGCCGCGGAACCGCGACATAAGGAGGCTTAGGCCGCGGAACCGCGGCCGTTTGGTGCCTTCGGGCTGCCAAAATCCCTGTAAGTGTTTCTCTTCTTCCCCCCACTCCTCTGGACTCCAATAAACTGTGTTTTCTGCAGCATTCTTAGCGCAAATTCTCCTCCCCTTCCTATAAACTGTTCTTGTGCAGGATTCTTTGCACCGCGCTAAAATAAAAAATTGTTTGCAGTTGATTGTTATCGCTTTGCATTCATTAATACGGACTTAAGGGGATTGAAACCAATTCAGATTGGGTAGGGATTTCATCACCCTTCCCAGGACCCCAGAAATCACAAAAAGCATATGCATTGACCATTGTTAAATTAAAAAATACTAGACTCAGCCCTAAGGACTTCGCGCTCAATAGGACAGAGGACTAATTACAGGCATCGGCCGTTTATCCTATCCTGACTTTGCGGTGTCTAGGCAAGTGTGACGAAGGCAAGTGGTTATTTAATTAAGGAACTTCGCAAAAGCGTTGGACAACCTCCCACTTACCTGGCACTTATCTGGCCGCAATTGGCGGAGAAGAGGCGGTTTGAGGTCCTGTTTCTAGTTCTTTGGAACAGTTAGGAGCTGTCTAGCTGACCTAGGTGACCCTAGATCTAGGTGTGATTGTGCATATCTTGTTTGTGATTGCTTAAAGCCGTAAGTCCGTACATATTTCTGTAATGCTCTTTCTAAAAAAAAAGGAAAAATCAAAAACTTTTATATAAACTTGCCCTTTGTCGCCAAAATCCATTTTTCACCCACCACCCATCGCCTTTCTCCATTGACGTTTTCTTACCCTCACCTTCTCCGCTTTGACTATACTAAACTCGTTTAGTGTATGTCCGCTTGGACTCGGGACACTAGCGCCCGCCTAGTCCGCGTTACGTTAGTCGCTACCGGCTACGCGATCGACTCAGACGTCGAAACTCCGTCCACTCCTCTTTCACCTTTACCTTTGCCGGCCAACTCCGACGTTGACCGGAATTCTGTTCATACATCTTCACCTTCACCATCACCAACCTCTTCTTCCGCGATGTCAGGATTTAATCCGAACATCTCTTTGACTACCCCTGGATTGGCTCCACCTCCTACGGAGACCAATAACCCACCACCACCGCCTGTTGTAGCGCCGCAGCGAATCGCGCTCTAGGATCGTTTCTATCCTACCCGTTCTGCACTTCCCACCTTCCTTTCTCTTCCACCGGCCAATGGGGATAATTTTGAAATTAAGCCCCACTTCATCAACATGCTTCCACGATTTCATGGGCTTGAATCTGAAGATGCCTATATCTTCATCAATAAATTTCAAAACGTTTGTGCCATGATGAAAACTACCCAACTGTCGGACGATGCTATACGTCTACGGGTCATTCCGTTCACCTTATGCGATCTTGCTGAAAAATGGCTGTATAGCACCGCTTCCCACTCCATAACCAGTTGGGACGAGTTTGTTAAAGGGTTTCTCAAAAAGTTCTATCCGAATCATAAAACCGCAAGGATTCGCAATGAAATCAACCAATTCTCTCAGCTTCCTTCTGAACCCTTCTGGAAGTGCTTTGACCGGTACAAAGACCTTCTTGTTCAGTGTCCTCACCATGGTATAGAGAAATGGCAACTTTGCCAAACCTTATACGAGGGCCTGAACCCAGCAACGAAGCAGTTGTTGGAAACCATCTGTCAGGGCCACTTCCTATCGAAATCTGACGAGGAAGCGTGGCAATTCTTTGACGACCTTGCGGAGCAAACGCTACAATGGGAGAGCACTAGACCGACTTCTTCTTCTTCTACCTCCACTTTTACCAGTCAGTCTAGGGTAGGAATTCACCAACTTGATGTCTCTATTGCGATGAAAGCTGAATTGGCTGCAATAAGGAGAAAGCTTGAAGCAATAGAAAGCAAATTTTCTTCTCCTGCTCCTACCCCTGTTCTCCCCCTTCGTACCATCTGCGCTTGTTGTTCCGATCCTTCTCACTTAACCGAAGATTGTCCTTACAATCCACCATCGCAAGGACAAGATCAGGTTAATGCTGCATTCCAGCAAAGACCGAGGAATGATCCATACTCTTCCACCTACAATCCCGGTTGGAGGAACCACCCCAATTTCGCCTGGAATCAGAATCCGAATCAATTCCAAGGCAACAATTTCCAAAGGCCCCCTCCGCCGCAACAACAAGCGCAACAACAAACTCAACATCAATTTCAGCAGCCCTTCCAACCCCAACCTTTTCAAAATCAGACGAACAACTTTGCACCCAACAATTCTTTTCCACCAAACAACTTTGTTCCGTCAAACAACGATAAGGTTTCCTCGCTCGAACGAAGTCTGGAGGCGTTCGTTAAACAATCGACACAATCCACCGCCAACATCCAGTCTTCCATTCAGTCCTTAGTGCAACACACTGCCGCTCACGGGCAAAGCATCAAAACCATCGAGGCCCAGATTGCACAGCTGAATGCGGCCTTAAGCGAGCGAGAGAAGGGGAAGCTCCCGTCCCAGCCACTCCCTAATCCCGGTCACCCACAGAATGTACATGTTGCTCTTGAACAACAGAATCATAATGTGAGTGTCGTGACCACATTGAGATCGGGAAGGATGCTGCAAAACAACATCGGCACACGGATCAATGATGACACCCTGGCCGCTTCTTCTTCTACTTCTTCTTCTTCTTCTTCTCCTGCTTCTTCGTCTTCGAGCCTATTCTCCGTTCTTCACAAGGCTCTCCTTCCTCTTCTTCTGCTTTGAATGGACCCACTTCTCACTCCACGAAAACACCTGTTCTGGGATCCGTTCCTACTCCACAATGTCCTCCACAAGCATTAGACTCAACCAATTTTAAAAACGTCCCATTTCCAAACCGGTTGAGGTCTAATAAACAAAATCCTCAAATGGAGAAGATTCTGGAGTTATTTAAGCAGGTTAACATTAACATTCCTCTTTTAGATGCTGTCCAACAAGTCCCGTCCTACGCGAAAATCTTAAAGGACTTGTGCACGAAAAAGAGGAAGTCTCAGGTACCCAAGAAAGTTTTCTTGGCTAGTGCTGTGAGTGATGCCCTTACCCAATCTTTACCACAAAAACGGAAGGACCCTGGCTGTCCTACGATTTCTATTACCATTGGGGATAAGAACATCAACCGCGCACTATTAGATCTTGGTGCCAGTGTTAACCTGCTTCCGTACTCAGTATACGAGCAATTAGGCGTAAGAGAGCTGAAACCCATACACTGCACTCTCCAAATGGCCGACCAATCGATCACCCATCCTAGGGGTGAGCTAGAGGATGTGTTAATCAAAGTCGGGGACTTCATATTCCCCGTTGACTTCATTGTATTAGACACACAGCCTGTAGCTAACCCCCGGAATCAGATTCCGGTGATACTCGGTCGCCCATTCCTTGCAACCTCAAATGCTGTGATCAATTGTCGTAATGGTTCGATGAACCTATCTTTTGGAAATATGACGATTGAACTCAACATTTTTAGGTTGGGGAATCAGCCCTCCGAACCTAATGCTCATATACTGGACGTCTGCTCGATCCAGGAGATCACCCCAGAAGAGTGTGAATTCGAGGAGTTTCTGTTTGATCACGATAACCTTAACGCCACTAGTGCGTTCCTCTTCGAACCTGCTGCTGCTTCTGCGCCCGACAACGACTATGAGTGTTTCACGTTCTCCAGCGATCTTAGCCGCTCACCACCCGAGTTTGAATCCTTCGAATTTCCGGATGAGTTACCTGAACCATCCAACTCGGTCTCCTACACTCGTTTTGAACCCTTGCTGGAGTCCCTTGAGTTCGAGACCTCTGCACCAATCTTGCCTTCAATCGTTTCACCTCCAACGCTCGAACTCAAGCCTTTGCCGTCTCACCTTAAGTACGCTTACTTGGGTGAGAACGAGACCCTCCCTGTCATCATCTCGGCTTCTCTAGCTCCAGAGCAAGAGAAAGCCCTTCTCGCGGGCTTGCACAGCAACAGGCAAGCTTTTGGCTGGTCCATGGCGGACATCAAGGGGATTAGTCCCCTGATCGTTGAACATCACATTCATCTGATGGATGATGCCAAACCAGCCCGAGATCCACAAAGACGTCTCAATCCAGTAATGAAAGAGGCTGTGAAGAAGGAGATCGTAAAATGTCTAGATAGTGGTATCATTTACCCTATCTCTGATAGCCAGTGGGTTAGCCCCATTCATGTTGTCCCCAAGAAGTCAGGCATCACGGTCATAACCAACGAGGCGAACGAGTTAATCCCTACTCGCACCCAAACTGGGTGGCGAGTATGCATCGATTACAGAAAACTCAACGCCGCAACACGGAAAGACCACTTTCTGCTACCTTTCATTGACCAGATGCTTGAACGATTGGCCGGACACGAGTACTACTTCTTTCTTGATGGCTACTCCGGCTATAATCAAATTCCCATCACCGAAAAAGACCAGGACAAGACCACTTTCACTTGTCCTTTCGGCACGTTTGCATATCGTCGCATGCCCTTTGGGTTATGCAATGCGCCCGCTACCTTCCAGCGGTGTATGATAGGAATCTTCTCAGACATGGTGGAAAAATTTCTGGAGATTTTCATGGATGATTTCTCCATCTTCGGCGATTCCTTCAACGAGTGTTTGCTGCATCTTGACGCTGTCCTTACCCGATGTAAGGACAAGAATCTCACTTTGAATCGGGAGAAGTGACACTTCATGGTGCGTGAAAGTATTGTCTTAGGACATATCATCTTGCAAAATGGTATAGAGGTTGACAAAGCGAAGATTGAGTTCATTTCCAATCTCCCTCCTTCCCGATGCGTCAGAGATATCCGAGCCTTCCTTGGCCATGCCGGTTTCTATAGACGGTTCATCAAGGACTTTAGCAAGATTGCTAGGCCCTTGACTCTTTTACTGGCCAAGGATATGCCATTCGACTTCAACTCGAGCTGTGTGGCTGCATTCGAGTCATTGAAAAGCTCACTCACTTCTGCTCCCGTTCTTTCTTCGCCTGACTGGACGCACCCATTTGAGATTATGTGCGATGCATCCGACTTTGCCATTGGTGCTGTCCTTGGACAATACATAAACAAGATGCCGCACGTAATCTATTATGCGAGCCGAACCCTGAACGACGCCCAACTCAATTATACAACAACTGAGAAGGAATTCTTAGCTGTTGTATTTGCTTTAGAGAAGTTCAGGCCCTACCTCATCGGCTCTCCAGTCATTGTCTACACAGACCATTTTGCTCTGCGCCATCTTTTTGCGAAGAAAGATGCAAAATCTCGGTTAATACGTTGGATCCTTTTGCTTCAAGAGTTTGACCTTGTCATTAAGGATAAACGAGGATGTGAAAACGTAGTTGCCGACCATCTCTCACGACTTCCTTCTTCGCCTTCGCTTCCAATTCCGATCAATGACGTTTTCCCGGATGAACAGCTCTTGACAGTATCTTGCGAACCCTGGTTCGCAGATATTGTGAACTATTTGGCCACAGGATTACTACCGACTGAATGGTCAAGTCAGGACAGACTTCGCTTCTTATCCCAAGTAAAACACTTTTACTGGGACGAACCCTATTTGTTCAAGTACTGTCTCGACCAGATTATTCGTCGGTGTGTCCCTAACGAGGAGTTCAAGAGTGTGCTGTCATTTTGCCACGATCAAGCGTGTGGCGGGCATTTTGGCCCCAGAAAGACAGCTAAGAAGATCTTGCAATGTGGCTTCTACTGGCCACAACTCTTTAAAGACGCTCATGACTATTGCAAGACTTGCTCCTAGTGCCAACACTTGGGCCGGATATCCCGGAGGAACGAGATGCCGCTCCAACCGATCTTGGTTGTGGAGATTTTCGATGTTTAGGGGATAGATTTCATGGGGCCGTTTCCCAGCTCTTTTGGGAACTTGTACATCCTTCTCGCTGTTGATTACGTCTCTAAATGGGTCGAGGCTGTGCCCAGCCGGACTAACGACAACAAGGTTGTCGTTAGGTTCCTTAAATAAAACATTTTCTCCCGGTTTGGGCACCCCCGAGCGATCATTAGCGACAATGGAAGTCATTTCTGCAATAAGACTTTTGAGGCCTTGATGCGGAAATATTCCATTAATCATAAGCTCTCTACACCCTACCACACCCAAACCTGCGGGCTGGCCGAAGTTTCAAATCGGCAAATCAAGCAGATACTGGAGAAGACGGTTTCCAAGAACCGTAAGGATTGGTCACTGAAACTCACTGATGCCCTTTGGGCATTTCGAACCGCTTATAAGACCTTCCTTGGCATGTCTCCCTATCGGCTTGTGTACGGAAAAGCCTGCCACCTACCTGTCGAAATAGAGCATCACGCATTTTGGGCGATAAAGGAGCTGAATCTGTCTCTCGAGGATGCGGGCAGCCATCGGAAGCTGCAGTTGAATGAATTGAGCGAGCTTAGGGATGAGGCTTACGATAACGCGGTTGTCGTTTAGAATCGAACGAAGGTGTTTCACGATAAACACCTTTTGCGCAAAACCTTCGTACCTGGTCAGCAGGTACTGCTTTACGACACCCGACTTCACTTCCATCCAGAAAAGCTCAGATCTCGCTGGAAAGGGCCGTATTTTGTGCGGAATGTGTATCCGCATGGCGCTGTGGATTTGGAGAATCCAAAGGACGGTTCATTTTTCAAAGTAAATGGACACCGACTCAAACCGTACCTTAGCGCCGAACCAACAGAGGAGCTCCTGTTCTTACAGGAGCCAGTTTACCCTGCATAATCTTCCTCTGCCTACCACCAAACTTCGGTTATCCAGCCAAGAACAGTGGACACTGTTCCAAATAAGTTTGGGGGTAGGTATATACCATTTTGTATATATTTGTGGATATTCTTTTTCTTTTTCTTTTCCTAAAAAAAAAAAATTTCTATCGCTAACCGACAATTTTTGACCCTTCAAATGATCTCTTCATGCAATGACAGTGAGGACACTGTCCAGTTTAAGTTTGGGGGTACGCTCGGTACGCATTTCTAACCTTCGCATTCATATGTATATTTTGCATCTGCATATTAAAATCCATAAAATCCATAAAAATCTAAAAAATTTCTAAAAATAGAAAAACTTTTCTGTCAAGTTAGCTAGTGGGAGGACTCTGATTCAACATTTCGACGGTTTTGTTTGATAAAATAAAAATAACTAAATCTTATTTTTAGATTTTGAAAACCTAAAAGATAACTCTCCTTTAAAGTTAACTATAGCTGATATACGTCTTTACATCACACTGCACGTGTTGTGAGTTTTGGAAATTAGATGACAAGTCTTTTTCTGTCTAAAAACTTTTAAATGGATAAATGATTTTCTGAGGATCAAATAGGTTTGTTCTGAAATAAGTAATATCAAGAATAGTTTATGTAGTAAAGTGAATATGAAGGGATATTATTGATGCCTTAATTGGAACTAAGTCTGAAAAATAACCCATCTGAAACTTGATTGGAATGATTACACATCGAACCCACTAAACACGTCTTTTATCCAAAAAAAAATAAAAATAAAATAATGGAACTGCCGGTTATGTCTCCGTTTGTATTGAATCATCATGATTTTCACGCCAAACTGTCTTTTGTTTTTGGACCTAGGTAACTTGAGTAATTAAGTCCGCTGGGGTGTTTTTACACCTAATGCCCTAAAACCAACTGGTTTGGGTGTATTGGCCCAAAGCTCGCTAAGAAGCCTAGAAAGTCCAGATTAAAACAAAGTCAAGCAAGTGTTCTCTCCGAGTTAAAATTCCTAACGGTTCTTTGTGTGAGAATAATCTTGATAAAAGACAGGCTTTTATAAAAAAAATTTTAGCGGAGATATGAAGGTTTTATTCTATGATAAAGACTATTGCACGTTCACAGAGGTGTGTATGAAATGAAAACAAGAAAAAGGTGGAGTGAAAAATAAGACCTAGTTTCCTCTTAAGCAAGATAGAAATTCTAAAAGTTGAAACTTTACTGGAAAACGAAACTTGAAAAATGCCTAACTCTTTATAAAACTTATGTGATCCTTTCAAAAATTTTATCTGGGCTTTATTGTGTGACATGATGACGTAAATCGATCCTTCTGGAAACTTAACGACACTATTTGCACTGCACGTAAAGACATATAAAATCTGTAGTTAAATAAGAAGCGAGGTGTGAAAAATAAAGGTTTGATAGTCTAGACTTGGGATCATAGAATTGTTATTTTCTGAAACAAAACTTTAGGGTTTGAATCTTAGTTATTTTACAAAAACTAGCTTGACCGGATTTTGTGGGTAGTATCCGCTGAAAACCCTCAGGAGACAACACTCCTCCTACTAGGAACACCTAGAGGTTTTAATGGCTTGTTGCACATGCTCAGTGCAATCGCGTTCCCTGCGAAAGTGAGGTTAGGAAAGTTTTTGTGAATAAATTGGCTTTGCTCGGGACGAGCAAATGATAAGTTTGGGGGTATTTGTTCATATCAGATTTTTGCATTTTCATACCGCCCAATTTTTATCACATTGCATATCGGTAGGTACTCTTGAGCCGTGTTTGCAAGTCAATTGCAGGATACAGGTTCTCGGCTCTAAACGGTGAAATTCATAGAAAAACACGACAAAAACCCGGGTTCCTGCCAACCACAGATAAAACACGGATCTCCGCTCTTTATCCGTCTGTTGCCACACACCAGTTTAAGAGACAAAATGGCAAATCAATGTCGTTTTCATGCACAAGGCTCAATGGCAACACAAGATCCAAGAAATCTACACGGAGCTCGAGAAAATCATTACAAAAGATCCATGTCCAATCACCTTTTGATCCACTAGAATTCTGGAAGAAATCTGGAAAAATTATCAGAAAAAACATGTACCAGACAAAAGGGGACAGCAGACCAGGGCAGCACACAAAAGCCGACAGCCCAACTCCCCTATAGGGCGGCGGAACCGCGGCCAATAGGGGGTATAGGCCGCGGTTCCACGGCCGTATGGTGGCATCAGCCGACCAATCTTCAGGGGCAGATTGGTCATTCTATGTTAGTTCTGTTTGTTACCCTAAGTTTTCATTTTCAAGCCTATAAATAGCCCAGAACCTTGTGAAGCCAAGGGTGCATAATCTTGTATTTTTCTAGGTTTAGAATACTTGTTTCTTCTTCCTCTTCTCATCTCTTCTCCATTGAAAAACTTGTAGTGAGCTTTTGTGAGTGAAGAATGATGAATAAAGAAGTTCTTTTTGTTTTATACTTGTCTTGTTCTCTTATTATTGCTTGTAATTTTCATTTGTTAACTAGTTGTTGTTATTTCTTGTTGTTTCTTTCTTTTCTCTTTTCCTTTATCCTTAAACAACCATGACGCTTACGCTTGATCCTTGCCAAGGTAAGGTCGCAAATAGCTAGTTGTTATCTTCTAATCTCCTTCTTTCTATCTTCCTCTTTTGTTTTGTTTTCTTTTCATTATGATGTGTGAGTAGTTTCCATACTTGTTAGGGTAGGATAAGGGAAGTTTGAGAGAAGGAAATCTCTCTCACTCTTTCCTTGCCCAACATCTTAAATCGACTCCCGTTAATTGAACCACAATCCGCTCCCTACGGCACCCTATGCTACATGATAGCGGTGATTCCGTAGTGAGACCGATTATGGTTGAATTAACCAGAGGTTATGGCTAAGAGCCAAGAACGGACGGACAAGCACCAAAAGGAAGAACTTAAGCGTTGGAAAGCCTAGCTTATACTCGCAAGTTCCTTCCTAGTCATGCTAATCCCCATTGTTGCCGATTACTGTAACACCGATATTAAGAGTGGCAACGAAAGAAGTGAGCGACTCCTAACTCAAACTAACCTAATCCTAACCCTAACAAGCTCTCTTTACATATCATTTTAACACTTAGATAATCACAAACAAATCTGGAAAACTGGACTTAACTCGTTAAAGCACATAAAAAAAGATTCACATTTCCCTGCGGACGACCCGTACTCAACCGGCTAGCTACAACCGAAACCGTTTTGATTGCGGTAATTAACTAAACTTGAACACGCAGAATCTTTACCAATCAGTCGTCGACGACGATGGGCCATTGACGACGAGGTTGCAGGTGGGTTATCCGGCGAGGCAAGGGGTTGCGGGTTTTCTTGAAATCGGGTGAGGGTTGGTGGTCTGCGGTCTCTGTGCATGGAACAGGAGAGAAGAGAGGAGAGAGGTGGTGGAGTGGATGTGCGGGCGACGACGGGGTCGGGGCTCCGGTGGCGAGGGGTGCAGGGTGCTCGGGTGATGGGTTGCAGGGATTGTAGGACTCAGGGTTGGAGAAAGGGGAGAGGAAGAGGGAGGTGATGGAGATGAGGGTGACGAGGAGGGTTCAGAAGCCGGGATAACATTGGCGGAGTGAGTGCGCCGGCGATGGGTGCAGGGCGCTTGGGTGCTGGGTTGGTGAAGCTAGGGTTACGGTTCGGTTGATGGGTTGCAGAGGGGAGAGGAAGGAGTTTGAGGAGAGGAGGAGAGGTTGATGACGATGAGGGCGTCGGGGCGAAGGCGGCTAGGGTTAAGGTTAGGGTTGATGGGTTCTAGTCGCGGGGTGCATGGGTTTAAAAAAAAGGAAGAAAAGAAATGAAAGGGGGAGGTGAGCGTAAGGAAGAAAGAGGTGACGGGATCTCGCTCACCGCGAGAGGAGAGAGAAAGGGAAGAGAGAGAGAGATCTGCGTGAGAGATATAGAGAGAGAAAGAGTACGCGTAGGGAGAGAGAAAGAGATCGAGAGGAGAGAGAGTTTTGTTTGGATTAGATTTAGGATTTTAATATATATATATATATGAAAAATATTTCTGTTAAAGTAATATAAACGAATATATATATATATATATATTAACAGTTATATATAAAAGAATATAATATTAAATAAATTTGAGTTTTCTGGCTAATACAAAAATGGTCCAAAACGTGCCTGGGTCGGGTCTAAAAATCCAGTTTTAAAATATGGAAAATATATGTGTCGACCAAAACTAAAATAGGATATCCGGGTAACGAAAATACATACCCCCAAGAACGGATGCACGTAGCATGCACGCAGCCATCCAAACGAGTCCGTTTCACTGAAGGGGACGCGAACAAGATGCGCGGATGCTACGAAAGGGTTAGGGGTTTCATGCAGGACATGCTAGATATTTTTTAAAATATTTTATTTTATTTAAATGTTATATTAAAAAAAATGCAGATGCCAGATATAATGCCAGTATGCAGTACAAAAAAATGAAAATGCACGGATCCACATAACAAGCCGGGATAAAAGATAAACAGGAATCAAGACGGGTTTCCAGCAAGCGGGTCGGGTCGGATGCAATACAGATGTCAAATACACTATTCGCACCCAAAACACAATAAATCAGGAAAATACCGTAAATAAAAAAATACTCAATATATAAATGGTATAAATGAACTAGGGTGTTATATTATACCCAACTACAAAAAGAATTTCGTCCTCGAAATTCCAGGAACAAGAAAAGATAAATAATCAAGAATCTACAAGAATAGGTGTGGAAACTTCTGTCGAATCTCGTCTTCTCATTCCAACGTCGATTCTCCGTGCGAGCGATTTCCCCAGGAAACAAGTACGAGAGGGATAACCTTGTTCTTGAGGAACTTTTCTCTTCGATCAACAATCGACATCGGTCGTTCCTCAAAGATCAAATCCTCCTTTACAATCAGCTCTGAATGATCCAGCACGTGTGTTTCATCTCGAACATACTTACGGAGTTGAGATACATGAAATACGTCATGAACATTCACCAAAGATGGTGGTAACGCCAATCGATAAGCCACTTCTCCAACACGCTCCATAATCTCGAAAGGCCCCACGAATCGAGGACTAAGCTTGTCTCGACTCCCAAAACGAATCACTCCTCTAGTCGGTGATATCTTCATGAATACAAGATCACCAACAGAGTACTCTAGAGGTCTTCTCGACGTATCGGCCCAACTCTTCTGCCGATCCTGTGCTGCCTTCATATGATTCCGAATAGTATTAAGTTTCTCCACTGTTTGCACGATCAAATCTGGTTCCAACAATCTTCGTTCTCCAACATTGTCCCAACAAACGGGTGAGCGATACTTGCGACCATACAATGCTTCGAATGGAACCATCCGAATAGTCGCCTGAAAGCTGTTATTGCAAGAAAACTCCACCAAGCGTAGATGATCCTCCCATGAACCCTTGAAGTCTAACATGCAAGCTCTTAACATGTCTTCAAGAGTTTGGATCATCTCTCCGACTGGCCATCTATCTGAGGATGATAAGCTGTGCTAAACTTCAATCGCGTCCCCAAACTTTCCTGTATACTCCTCCAGAAGTGCGATAAGAATCGGGTATCACGATCGGAAACGATGCTCACCGGTACTCCATGCAATCTCACAATCTCCTGGATGTACCGTTCTGCTAACGCTTCCATTGACTGACCAACTCGAAATGGCATGAAATGAGCTGCTTTGGTCAATCGATCAACAATCACCCAAATTGCATTATTGCCCTTTGGACTTCGCGGTAAAGCTGTCACGAAATCCATGATTATATGTTCCCACTTCCATTTGGGGAATCGGAAGTGGTTGCAAAAAGCCAGCTACTCTTTGATGTTTAGCCTTAACTTGCTGACACACCAAGCACTTCTCTACAAAGTGGGCAATCTCCCTTTTCATGCCTTCCCACCAGAAACGATGTCGTAGATCACGGTACATCTTTGTGCCTCCTGGATGTACGGAATATGCGGAACTGTGTGCCTCCTTCATAACTTCTTCGCGAATGTCTCCTTTTGGCACACACAAACGGCTACCATATCGCAACGAACCATCTTCATGAATCAACAAGTCCGTTCGTAGTCCCGCTTCAACCTGTTCTCGAAACTTCTGCAATCTTAGGTCCTGTGACTATGCTGCTTTAATACTCTCGATCAACGATGACTGTACTTGCAGCTACATCAACTGTCCCGAAGAATGCGGTAGCACAATCTCCAACTCGAATCTCCGAAAATCCTTGATAAGCACCTTCTATGCAGTCAACATATGAATTGCCGGTAACCGACTAAGCGCATCCGGCACTACATTAATTTTCCCCGGATAATACTTGAGATCAAGATCATAATCAGCCATCAGCTCCAACCATCTATGCTGCTTCATGTTAAGCTCTTTCTGCGTGAACACATACTTTAGGCTTTTGTGATCGGTGAATACTTCGACCCTTTTGCTCAGTAAGTAGTGTCTCCAAATCTTCAAAGCGAAAATCACTGCTGCAAGCTCCAATTCATGAGTTGGGTAATTCTTCTCATGGGTCTTCAACTGTCTCGATGCGTAAGCTATAACCTTCCTATGCTGCATCAAAACACATCCCAAACCCTTCCCAGATGCGTCGTTGTGCATCACCAATCCTCCGCAACCGTCTAGTACGGTCAAAATAGGAGCGATTATCAATTTTCGCTTCAACGCCTCAAAAGATGCGCACATATATCCGTCCATACGAATGGTACTTCCTTTCACGTAAGCTCGGTCAAAGGTTCAGCCAATCGAGCAAAATTCTCCATGAACTTTCTGTAATATCCGAAAAGTCCAAGAAAACTTCTGATCTCTGCTACGTTCTTCGGAATCGGCCAATCTTTAACTGGTGCAATCTTCTCAGGGTCAACGGCGATTCTATCTCTGGATACGACATGCCCTAAAAATTTCACTTCTTCAAGAAAAAACTCGCACTTGCTCATCTTTGCATACAATCTTTCATGCCTCAATGTCTGCAATGCGATCTTCAAGTGTTCAGTATGCTCTTCTAGGCTCTTCGAGTAGACCCGAATATCATCAATAAACACCACAGTAAACTTGTCCAAGAGCGGTGAAAAGATTCGGTTCATCAAGTCCATGAATATCGCCTGTGCATTCGTGACTCCGATTGGCATTACTAAATACTCGTAATGCTCATAACGATTTCGGAACGCAGTCTTGCAAATATCCTCTGATTTAACTCGAACTTGATGATATCCGGACCACAAATCCAGCTTCGAGAATACCCTCGAGCCACTAAGCTGCTCAAACAATTCTCCAATGCGAGGGATCGGGTACTTGTTCTTAATAGTCACCCGGTTTAATTCTCGTTAATCGATGCACATCCTCCTTGTGCCATCTTTCTTCTTGACTAGAAGAACTGGAACTCTCCAAGGTGAATTGCTACTGTGAATCCAACCCTTCTCTAGCAATTCAGTAATCTGCTTCTTGACTTCTTCCAACTCTACTGGTTCCATTGGATAGTACGCCTTTAAGATTGGTGCTGCACCAGGAACAAGATCGATCACGAACTCCACATCTCGTTTTGGTGGTAAATCCGAGATGTCCTCGAACACGTCCATGAACCCTCGAACTACAGCTGGCGCTTCCTTCTTATCAACTTCCATCGATGAAAGAACACTGTTTGTCGGCCTAGCCCTAAACTCGACTGGCCCGACAGAACTGCTTCCTCCAGCAAAAACAACTCCGGATGTCCGGAAATCTGAAAAATCACTTTCTTTGCCCTACAATCAATGTGAGCGTGGAAAGTGCCGAGAAAATCTATTCCCAAGAAAACATCATAACTGCCGGTATCAATCACCAAGAAATCTGCAATAACTCTCGTCCGCAAATAACAACTGAACAATCTTTGCACTCACTACGAGATATGATCTTCTTATTCCCAGTGTGTATGTCCTGACAATAAGACAGGGTCGTGCATGCAATCGAATGTGCAGCAATAAACTTGGATGATATAAAACAATAGGATGCACCAGAATCGAATAATGCTAATGCGGGAAAAATCATGAACAAGTAGGATACCAGAAATGACTTCATTTAAAGCCAAGACACCGAAGAAGATAAGCACGGTAAACAGGATTCAAGTTTGCTATAAAACATGAACTAGTAAGAAAGAAAACCGAGAGAAACATGGTAATATAACGATCAAAAAACAAGGAAATGAATCACGACCAGGACTCTAAATTACTTAAATAGAGTACCGCATTGTAACCATGCTGCAGTTCATAGGTACAATCACATAACTCCGTTCAAGTCGCCTAAATCCTAGTATCAGAATCAAAGGAATAGGAAAGGATAACCAATAGGGAACCCAAAGGATTTCAACCGAGATGAAAAGTCGTTTGCATATTGTCAAGACAAAGTATCAAGAGAAAGATAAGATTCAAGAATCATGACAACAATATGGCATGACATGTTCCTAATTACGGATTTTCTGATTCATGTATTGGGTCTAATACCCAACTACAAAAGAATCAAACCCGATTAACCTAAATCCTATGGCTCTGATACCAAACAAACCCTGTCACGCCCCGCTTTCCAGAGTGCGCTAAGATCGGCACATGAAAGAAGCAACCATGCGACCTGTGGATAGGAAACATCCCTCCACAGTCACATTACGGCTGTCTATAAGATATCAAGAACAGTAGAAATAAAATAAACTATCTAGTACATGTCCATATGCCAGGATAAACGAGTTAAGAAATAATATGCGGAAGCAATAAATCTAATAAACAATAACAAGCTGGAAAGTACATCCCAAATACGGGCTCACATCAGGAAATGAAAATGCTGAAAGAAAACTAAACTGTCCGCTGAAATACTCCTGAACGGCCTACGATAGAGAATGAGGATCTGGGCCATGCAAAACCCAGACGTCGGTGCGTCATAATATCAAACAATAAAACATGAACAGGATGCATGAGATATGCAGGCATGAGTATAAATGATGACAAGAATATAACCAGTAAACATGGATAAGCAACAATGAAGTGTATACGTGCAGGTGAAGTGCAGAAAGTAATCTAAACCATACTGCTGGGTTATCTATTCTAAAGTCATCGAAATCAATTGATGTACTACTCATGTAACTCAAAGAATATGTCCCGTTACCCCCCGGGACCACGAATCAGGAATCTGTGAACCAAGAATGGTTCTGTCCCGTTACCCCCCGGGACCACGGATCAAGATGTAAGAGTCACAAATGACTCTGTTCCGTTACCCCCTGGACCACGGATCAAGTAATACCCTTTTAAGTTACACTCGGTTACACTTTTGATTTCCCCATACCCCCAAGGTTATGTGTTCAAGTCAGGTATTGATAAATCTGGAGCTAATGCCAACGCGGGATCAAGCAGGTATAGGTTTGTCTCTGTAGACAACAGGATACGTCCGTCGGGACGATAAGTCAGGATCGTCGGCATTAGTAACAAGGTCAGGTATCAAGTCAAGCAGTGGTGTATTAGGTCATGTCAGTAGTGCACAGGTATCAAATGGATGCTTATAATAAAACTGTAGCAAGTACGGATGCATGATAAAAGCATGGATGCACAAATATCTATCAGGGGTTACATCATGACTAGGTAGGATGCACATTATAAAGCATGGGGTACTAATGTAACAATGATATGAGTTAATGTAATATGACATGCAACTAGGTATGCAGAATTAATGGTATGGATACACAATAAAACATGGATGCTCAATTAATTATAAGTCTACGGTAGCGCCCCGGCCGTCGATCCGAGGCCAAAATGCGGAAATAAAAACTTTTTCATAAACTTGCAACTGGCGCTAACGTATGCTTTCTCCCGGATCGAACCATTAACACAAACTAGCTAACTAGAGAAGGGTTAGAAAGGCTATACCGATCGATCCGTGTCATTCAGTCTTTGGCCACCATCCCAAGCTCCCCGTGGCATCTCCGATCTCCGGTCTCCTCGTCGGAATGGCACCACATCAATGAGTCTTTTTGCGGGCTCCCGCTTCGTCCGAAGCAACTCGGACACGAAGTTTGCTAGCCGACGTGTCCAAGGTTGAAGTAGACTAAGTGTAGAACGCTTTGTCTCGAGGGTTAATCGAAGTTGCCTCAAAGGGAGATGAAATGGAAATGAGCTCAAGGATTTTTCTTTGCAAAAATGAATCAATCTCTCCTTCACAAAATGATGGGGCTGCCTCTATATGCTCGGCCAGGGAAGGATGATTGAGGAGGAAAAAGGGTATGAACACAAGCAAAAGAAAAATGGGTGATCACAAGAAAAAAGAGTCACACTTATATCCTTTCCAATCCTTTCATCATAAATGCAAAGAAAATGAGTCAAGGTTATCTAGAAGCACCAAGATGGTTTGGCAGGCTGCTGAAGCCCCGGCACCACAAAAAAGCCCTCCTTTACTAATTTCACATTTGTAAAGAACCCCCTCCAAGGAAAATTCAGCCAAAGAACAATAGAAAAGGAATTTGGCCAAAAAGAGAAAGTAAGCTGGCAACCTCAAAAAGCGATCCGGTAACAAATTATAGGATAACCCCGCGACTGTATATACATACCCGCATTTGTATTCCGACCGAATACAAATGCAATTAGATAAAATCTACACAGTATAATACTAGGATCCGGCTTAAACCAAAGCCCGCTAGTATTATCCGTCCGAAACATGACACGTGCACAAGTGCACGCGTATGTTCGAACCCTTCCATAAATCCATACGGCCTCTACAACGTTTCGCCCGAAACTTGAGAAACTGTCTGTGGAGGACTCTAAAGACTCGTGAATACACTGGCTGTGGATTTAACCTCTAGCACGTCAGTGGTACTAGCTGTACGTAACGGGCTACCAGGTATTGACCAAAAAGGAGGTTGATGAGCGAACTCATCCTGACACCCTACTGAGCCTGTCAGTGACAATATCCGTACAGTCCGGTCCGTTCGTCTATGAGTATCACATGTCGGGCCTAGGGGGTTGGTAAAAATCAGACCCCCAAAAGTGGTACAAGTCGTGTCAGAGTGTAGCCCAGAACACCCTGAGATACTACTAGAATACCTACCAGTTAATCTCCTGCCTTGGCCAAGGACTTCATGTAATGGATCTTCTAGACACAGCGCGATCTCACCCCCACTACCGAGAGAGACGAAACCCCTGCCAATCCGCTCACTGTATCCATGTAGCTCGGGATTGTTCCCAACTAAAACCTGTTTGCACGACTCCTTTGAGCCGTGGTAGGGTAGTAATCAAAGCACAGTGGGTAGTCAAACGAGACAAATGACGATCTTAGGTCGATGAACTAACCTGTACACATGTCACCAGGGAACTGCTATCTGACGTCAGGTATAATACCAACTAACATGTTCCCGGCGAGTCTTGTCCAGTGTACTCATAACCGAATAAGCACCTGTATTCATCTTAGGTGAACCAACTGACACCAATGGCTTGTGAGACTGGCCACCACCCCTCGTCGGGGTCTCGACTGTATACACTAGTCAACTCTGGAGTATCGATGCCATGTCTCGAAACTCCCTCGACTAGGGACCTTTTAAGGATGTGCTTATAGACCCCAGCTCCCACGTTTATGATCGCCATCATACTGCTGGCAGTCAAGCAAGAATCCTAAGGGCTCTATCAACGTGCTATAGTGATCTGTCACATCACCTAAAGCATGTACACGATGATAAAGATAAACCAGATAGCATACTATCATCACGAGTAAGACTGTCCTACCAGCATATGTCCTCCCTCAATCATTGCAATCACGTGTCTGTGATCCAATAATTGACTCTGAGGGCACTATATCCAACAATCTCTCACTTGCACTAGGCCAATTATTGCGATGTCGCATACTCACAGCCCGTGTGATACCGAACACCCAACTCCTCTACTAATCAGTCTCACAAAACCCGGTTTTGAAACTACTGCGTTCGAGGAATAACTTTAGTGAGTGGATCCGCCCAGATGTTTCTTTCTATGTCTCTCTTTATCTCAAGTTCACGGAGAAAGCCATCTCCTGAAATGAGCAGTACCAGTCTTAGAATATGTCTAGATATCTGATGGGACCTAGTTCATAAATGAACTCCAAATCCAAACTTCTTAGACTGTACTATCAACTGAACTTAATCAGTATCCTGCGCCATGCATCCCTCAGTATCCGCTTGGACCTCCTGTCCAAACAACTGCCCCTCGTCAGAGGGAAAACTATAACTCTGACAGTCACTCTGTCATCCAGGTCACCTTGGAAGCCTGGAATGATAACCGTCTCCTAAAGAAGGCTGCCGTTATCAGATCCCTAGAATATCCACTTATGTTCTAAAACTGCTTCCGATCGTTTCTCCAGGATTGGATCAATATCAACATATAGCATCTCGTACAAAAACAACATCTGGTGTGGTACTTGACATCTCATGATCAACTCAATTGCCTAAGCAAGTGATCTGCCAATCATGCACGTCCCTCTCCCCTTTAGTCTGTAAGACACCTTCAGAGAGGATGACTCCATCACCTGCAGGTACACTACCATGCCTGGAGTCGTCCATTCTAAAGAACCTTTAGAATGCTGTCAAAGTACCCAGATTGGGAAACTACCCAAATCTAGATCTAAAATCATAGATCTAGTAACCAGAATGTTTGATATAATATCTATATCCTATATGGAGAAACCACTGTGTGACAACCAAAGTATAACCGATTGTAGTATAGGAATTTCACTTCCTACTCTGTGTATGTCATCCATATACTAGGACATCACACCCTACTACCTTCTTAACAGATTCATCCCCTATTCTGATGAGGTCAAACCTATGACTGTCACATCAGAAATAAATGATCTATCTTCGCTATATCTGCTTTAGTCTATAAATAGACATAAGCCACTTTTCCACTATGCTTCCGCTGCTCCCACTGGCTACGACAACCCTGTGGCAGAGTCATATACACGTGCACTTCTAAAGCCAGTTCAGAACGACGCTATACTCATCCTTCTGCCGGGTCTCATAGCCGGAACAACAGTAGTGTCAAGTCCGGGTAAACAAGAACCTCCCTGTTGCCGTCTTTGAGCATACCGAAGTACCTCTCGAGTGCCTAAGGTTACCCACCATATCTGCGGAGTGGCCAATGGAATGTCAAACCAGATTGAATCTTTAGGTTCTTATCAAATTTTCAGTAATCGTTTGCGATTCTGGAATCACTTCCAGTTCTACCATACTCCCACTACTGTTTTCTGAAAAAATCCATTTTTATTAAAACTGTGGCGAGTCAAGAACAATATCACTATTGATCTTCCAGATGGTAGAAAGTCAACCCTCGTCATAGCTCGGGTCAACCCACAAACTGCCATTACAGAAACGTGCCTTGAGTTATCCAGAGTCTAGTTTTAAGCATAAGCCGGAAAACTCCCCGTACCTTAACAATGTTAAGATATGAACTATTCTATAGAAACAGAGGCACTGATTTAATTGGAACCAGATTCAAATCACGTAGCTGTCTCTAGTGCATGTCAACTAAATGGAGAGAGGCCGATCAGCATTACTCAACTCAGGAGTGCACCTAATTATGAGTAACCTGAAGGAGAAACAAGTTTCTCAAAACCATTACTATCAACTGAATACCAAACACAAGTATCTACATCTTCGATCACCTTGAAGAATCCCGATACTTGCAACACCTGGTTCTCTACTTTACTCTTATACCTATAACTTCTCAAAACTTAGACCTTGTATTTCTATGAAACACTTATCTAAAAACTAGAGAAGTCATAAGTAAACAGAATATAGTACGAGGACCAACTCCTCTGTCCTAATGGACACTAGACAATATACAATACTCTGTTTAAGTCCCCTGAGTCTAATAACTCAAACCCTGTGCGTCGTAGGTTGAAATCTGTACTATGGTTATGAAGAATTACACCGCTGTTGAATACTCCTTACCTAACCATCAACTGATATAGGTAAATGTCATGGACATAATTTCAAAATGTTATATCTCACTTTATAAAAATAAACGTATAGATATATCAATTTGAAATTGGTTCATAACAATGGATATTCAAAACCAAATATATGCCGTCCGGCAAACAACCCAGGCGATTTCCTCAAATATCACCAATTTCAACGAATTCCGATATAATGAGGACAATCACCTAATTCCCAATAACTTACTCCCACTCATCATCTGGAAAACCATACGGATGTAAGAATCATAGCCGATAAATACATACCCTCGAGTAAGGACTAATTGGGAAATCAATTTTCTATTAACAATACACAGTGAAACTGAAACATGAATATCTTTCGAAGGGGTATCCGGGTATTCCTAGTAATTCCTCTTCCATTATCCAGATTCATGACTGTAACCGTATATTTCTTTGCCATCTCTCTAAATCCCTTTATTTGTCTTTACTCATTACCTTCTGTACAACATCTTAGGCTAAATGGTTTTCTTCCTTCCCTACCGTTCGGCACCAGCCTATGGTCTGGAAGAAGACTATCCAATAAGCGCAATAGGTGTAATGCCCTAATCCTAGGAGCACTCGCAACCTGAGAGAAGGCGAAGATAAAAGACAACTGAATAAACCTTATTCCTATTTCTCCTGAAACAGAATCCATCCCCGAACTGGAACAAGTTCCTTCGAGTTCGTATATAACCATACGATGGAATATCCAATAAACTGTGGATCTTCGTAGTGATATGGGGTGTTCCGGAAAAATACAAAGGTGAAGTAGGAGTGGCGATGAAATACTTGGTTTGGTCGTGAATAGCAGTCGCAATTTACTTTTCCCTCTTTCTAATCCCTTTATTTTGTCTTTACTTATTACCTTCTGTACAGCTCACTTAGGCTGATTGGTTTTCTTCATTCCCCACCTTTCGGCACCTGCCTATGGTTTGGAAGAAGACTATCCAATAAGCATAATAGGTGTACCGTCCTAATCCAATGAACACTCGCAACCTGAGAGAAGGTAAAAAGGAAAAGACAACTGAATAGTCCTATTCATTTTCCCCAGAACCGGAAACCATCCTCAAATCTGGAACAAGTTTCTTCGAGTTCGTATATAACCATACGATGGTTTTATCCAATGGAAGTGGACGTTTGTAGTGACACGAAACGTTCCGGAGAAAAAGGGTAAAAGTAGGAGTGGCAATGAGGTATGCAACTCAGACAATCCAAAAGCCAGTGTTTTAAGAAGGTTCGTTCAACTTGGTCACTGAGTTACAGTGCAGGGTCGGGCCATGGTCGCTGCCAAAGAGAGAGAGAGAAAAGAAACACTCAGCGTGCACTCTAACCTAGATCAGAATGGTTATCACTTTATCTAATCAGGAAACCTCCCACTGTATCCTCAAATTCTCCTCCAAACCGGAAAGAAGAATTAGTCGGGATCACCCGAGAAGTAAACCAACTCATCAGTGGGAATCGGGATCCAACTATCATCGCATGATAATATGATGGAATCCACTCACGTTATCGCACTCCAGAAGGTAAGCGCATGCCTGGCAAGTTTCAGTTTCTTTAGAAACTCCCGATATGATTTTTACCCCATGCTCTTATGGCCTTGACATAGGCCAACATATCATAAGTCACATGTCAAGTTCTACCCGTCATTACCCAGGTTAATTTGAACCTACCCGTACATACCCTTGACGAAGGCCAAAATAGTAGTACGACTGTCCCAAACCAACGCATTTATCTATGCAACAGAAAAGTAAAAAATAGCTACCATACATTATGCCTTGACGAAGGCCAACATACATAGCATGAATACTAAGTGCTACCTTTCTGAAATGACGGAGGGCTACAAATGGTTTTTGGCGAAAAACCTTTAACGTAATGAACTTGATATTGTTGAAGGAACCGAATAGCTTTTTACAAAAATATAGTGGCGAAAACCTTTGCTAAAGAGGTCACTCCCGGTGAAGGGATCTCGGCTCTTTCCCCGTAGAATGAGGTGCAGGATATTCCAACTGCATACCATGATGCGAAGCAAAAAGGAAATCAGCTATAGTGAAGTTATTACCTTGATGCAAACTTCTGTCCAAAGGGGTACTCCCGGTGAAGGTATCTCGGCCCTTGCCTCGTCTACTGAGGTGCTGGATATTCATAACCGAATACCACTGTGCAAAACAAAAGAGAACATCCTTGTAATATCAGCTTTTTGAAAATTGTTCCAACAACATCAGAATAGGTTTGTTTAGCTTGCATTGATCCGAATCAATGCAGTCCCATCAATTGATCACACCAAAAAAGAACGAAAATATGATGTACGTATATGCCATCCGCATTCGCCACTGGGTCCCGTCATCACCCGTTAGGTTACTTAACTAACGACAGAGCGGGGACTGGATTAGCACGGGTGTAAAATATATACAACATCTACTAGTATATATATCAATATATAATAATCGCTCATGGCGTAATAAATGCAACATCACATAAATGTAATAAGCATTACAGAACAATACAGATAATCTGGGAGCCCTGGGTTTCATAGAGCCGCAACTGAAACCCGACATTCCCGTGGTCGTGTGGATAGCCTGTGTAATGAAATCCTGGACTCCTATGGGTGCGGCAAGTTACCCGCCAAAACCTGAAGCGGGGCAGCCCCCTTCAACAAAGTGAATGGACTACCCAGCACTTCACGGAATCCGGTAACTTGAGCACCCCTCCTTGGGTCAACTTATACCCCCTACGAGTGCGGCGAATAGCCCGCCAATTCTAGAGTAAAGCCCCCTCCGTCTCAAAGCCATGAGATGCGGGCTCATTGCCCTCTAGAACCCGGCTATCCGTGCACCCCACCGCGGGGTAATCCTAGTACAGAAAAGAAAAATATATACAACGGGTACATCGACCTCAGCCCGGCCGTGCCCCAAAAGAATAATATACAAACAGGCAGTGACGGCAGTCCACATGTCGAACGCTCGCCCCGCAATATCAAATGTACAAATAAAACAAAACTGTACTACCATTGCATCCAGCTATCCACCACGACAAATCCGCAACATCACATCACAACACAGAACATCAACGTGAATGTCACGTTCGCAAATCCGTCTAAAGGGGCTATAGCGATTAGACAAGATTTACCGATCAAATGACATTCACGGTCACAGATATAATATAAGTACTACGAACTAACTTATTTAAAATTTTCGATCGACAAAATTTCCCGAAGTGGGCCTCAAGCACAAATCCAGTACTGTAACAAATCTGGGCCCAAACAAAATATTCCAGAAACCCCAATTCCAAGTTTAAGACCACTATAGAAAAATTGGTGCAGAGATGACAAATAATGGCGGCAGAATCGCGGCCAAAACATGGGTAGGGCCGCGGTTCCGCGGCGTAACTGTAGCATCATGTTACCAAATTTTCACAGATGTCTTATAAAAGCCTGCCTGATTTTCTAAAACACTCAAAATAATTTTTCGACGACAAAAAAATTTCGACAGAAACTGCTAAAATGGAATCACAGTTTTGAAAAATTCGGCCGATCGATATTTTAAATACGTTAGAACAAGCAAGTAAAGGTTAATGGCGTGGCTCTGATACCAATGTAAGTCAACGGTAGCGCCCCGGCCGTCGATCCGAGACCAAAATGAGGAAACAAAAACATTTTCATAAACTTAAAACTGGCGTTAACGTATACATTCTCCCGGATCGAACCATTAACATAAACTAGCTAACTAGAGAAGGGTTAGGAAGGCAATACCGATCGATCCGTGTCCTTCGGTCTTTGGCCACCATCCCAAGCTCCTTGCGGCATCTCCGATCTCCGGTCTCCTCGTCGGAAGGGCACCATATCAATGAGTCTTTTTACGGGCTCCCGCTTCGTCCGAAGCAACTCAAACATGAAGTTTGCTAGCCGACGTGTCCAAGGATGAAGTAGACTAAGTGTAGAACACTTTGTCTCAAGGGGTAATCGAAGTTGCCTCAAAAGAAGATGAAATGGAAATGAGCTCAAGAATTTTTCTTTGCAAAAATGAATCAATCTCTCCTTCACAAAATGATAGGGTTGCCTCTATATTGCTCGGCCAGGGAAGGATGATTGAAGAGGAAAAAAGGTGTAAACACAAGCAAAAGAAAAATGGGTGATCACAAGAAAAAAGAGTCACACTCATATCTTTTCCAATCCTTTCACCATAAATGCAAAGAAAATGAGTCAAGGTTATCTAGAAGCTCCAAGATGGTTCAGCAAGCTGCTAAAGCCCCGGCACTACAAGAAAACCCCTCCTTTACTAATTTAACATTTGCAAAGAACCCCCTCCTTTACTAATTCAGCCAGAGAACAATAGAAAAGGAATTTGGCCAAAAAGAGAAAGCAAGCTGGCAACTTCAAAAAGCGATCCGGTAACAAATTACAGGATAACCCCGCGACTATATATACATACCCGTATTTGTATTCCGACCGAATACAAATGCAATGAGACAAAATCTACACAGTATAATACTAAGATCCGGCTTAAACCAAAGTCCGCTAGTATTATCCGTCCGAACCATGATACGTGCATAAGTGCACGCGTACGTTCGAATCCTGCCATAAATCTATACGGCCTCTACAACGTTTCGCCCGAAACTTGAGAAACTATCTATGGGGGACCCTAAAGACTCGTCAATACACTGGCTGTGGATTTAACCACTAGCACGTTAGTGGTACTAGCTGTACATAACGGGCTACCAGGTATTGACCAAAAGGGAGGTCGATGAGCGAACTCATCCTGACACCCTACTGAGCGTGTCAGTGACAATATCCGTACAGTCCGGTCCGTTCGTCTATGAGTATCGCATGTCGGGCCTAGGGGGTTGGTAAAAGTCAATCCCCCAAAAGCGGTACAAGTCATGTCGGAGTGTAGCCCAGAACACCCTGAGATACTACCGGAATACCTACCAGTAAATCTCCTGCCTTGGCTAAGGACTTCATGTAATGGCTCTCCTAGACACAGCGCGATCTCACCCCCAATACCGGGAGAGACGAAACCCCTGCCGATCCGCTCACTGCCTCCATGTGGCTCGGGATTGTACCCAACTAAAACATGTTTGAATGACTCCTTTGAGCCGTGGTAGGGTAGTAATCAAAGCACAGTGGGAATTCACACGAGACAAATGACGATCTCAGGTCGATGAACTAACCTGTACACATGTCACCAGGGAACTGCTATCTGACGTCAGGTATAATACTAACTAGCTTGTTCCCGGCGAGTCCTTTCCGGTGTACTCATAACCCAATGAGCACCTGTATACATCTTAAGTGAACCAACTGACACCAATGGCTTATGAGACCAGCCGCTGCCCCTTGTCGGGGTCTCGACTATATACACTAGTCTACTCTGGAGTATCGATGCCCTGTCTCGAAACTCCCTCGACTAGGGACCTTTTAAGGATGTGCTTATAGACCCCAGCTCCCACGTATATGATCGCCATCATACCGCTGGCAGTCAAGAATGAATCCTAAGGGCTCTATCAACACGCTATAGTGATCTGTAACATCACCTAAAGTATGTACACGATGATAAAGATAAACCAGATAGCATACTATCATCACGAGTAAGACCGTCCTACCGGCATAGGTCCTCCCTCAATCATTGCAGTCACGTGCCTGTGATCCAGTAATTGACTCTGAGGGCACTATTGTAAGTCCACGTTGCGACCCCCGGTTCTTACGGGGAGGCGGAAACGGTATAAAAAACGAATTTTTATCGCAAGAGGCAACATGGACTAAACTATGGTCGGGATCGTTGTCTAAACTAAAACTAGCAAACTAAGCTAAAGATATTTAGCTACTCGGATGAAGATGGTTATACCTAAACTTGAACTCCTTCTCTTCAAGCTCCGATGGTGGTTCGATGGCTCCTTCTCGTTGTCTCCGTACGCCGAAGATAGATCCACTTGAAAGCTCCAACCTTTAGCTCCTTCTTCGTTCTTTGAAGAAACTAGTTCACTTGGTTTGCTAAACCTAGTGAACTAGAATGAGTAGAGATGATTTAGAATGGGATTTTATCTATGGTTCTTGATTCTCAACTCATGAGACAAGAGAACCATAGATCAAGAGAGGGAGGAAGAGGTTGAGGGTGAGAGCAAGAGGAGAGCTCAAGAACAAGAGAGAGAATGAGCAAGAAAGAATGAGGCTCTCTTTTCTCTCTCACCCTCTCATAATCCAAAGCAATGATAACTCATCATATCAACAAAAGTCTTATGTGATGGTTGAAGTAACCATAACCTTATCATGTCATGCACTCATTTTACTCAAATGAACAAGCAAGAAAAAGTCTTTGGCATGAAATGATAACCATGGTTATCATGATGGTCAACTAGTCAAGCCTAGTCAACCGGTCAACAAGTCAACAAAAGTCAACAAGTCACCAAAGTCAACAAGTCAACAAAAGTCAACAAGTCAACAACCATATCACCATAATACTTAATTAATATAATAGTTAATCACATATCATATTCTCATTAGGGTTGAGCAAAAAGTCAAAAAGTCAACGGTCAACTGTCAACAACCCTAATGAGAATCCGCTGTCTGTGCCTCCCTGTCAACTGTGCATACACACCCGCATCCGCGTTCCGAGGAACACGAATGCAAACTGGATAAATCCAATCCCATAAGGTACACTAGGATCTGGCTTAAACCAAAGCCCGCTAGTGTAAACTGTCCGGACACTGTACGTGCACAAGTGCACGGATGTGACCGAACCCTGTCGCAAAACCATGCGACCTGTCGCAATACCATGCGACCTCTACTCTTTTGCCTAAAGGCGAAAAGCTTTCTGTGTGGGACTCTAAAGACTCGACACTACGCTGGCAGTGGGTTTAACCACAGACCGCAAGCGGCACTAGCTGTGCGTAACGGTCCCCAGGTAATGCCGACAAGAAGACCGACGAGGCGAAACCCATCTGAACTCCTACTGAGCCTGAGTGTGACATTCTCCGTACAGTCCGGTCTGTTCGTCTGATACATCGCATGGCGGGCCTAGGGGGCGGTAAACGTCAGTCCCCCAATAGCGGTACAAGTCGTGCCGGAGTGAAGCCCAATACACCCTGAGATAACACTGGAAACCTACCAGTATATCTCGTTTGCCCTGGCCAGGGACTACTCGTGTAATGGCTCTCCTAGACACAGCGCGATGTCAACCCCCAATACCGGGAGAGACGAATCCTGTCTAACCGTCACTGCCTCCAAGTGCTTCGGGACTGCACCCAACCACCGCCTGTTTGCACGACTCCTTTGAGCCGTGGTAGGGTAGTGATCAAAGTACAGTGGGAACACACCCGAGGCGAAGTGACAGTGTCAAGTCAGCGGACTAAGCTGTACTCATGTCACCTGGGAACTGATAACTGACGATAGGTATAATACCAACTAGTCAGTTCCCGACGAGTCCTGTCCAGTGTACCCGTAACCTAACGAGCACCCGCATACTATCTCAAGTACGACGTACTGACGGCTGTGGGACAGACCGTCTCCCACACTGGGATGAGAAGCGCATGCGCTGGTCTACTCCGGAGTATCGATGCCCTGTCTCGATAGTCCTGCGACCAGGGACCTGCATAAGGATGTGCTTATAGATTACACAGCCCCACTAGTGTGACGGCCATCACATCGCTGGTAATCAAGCAAAGATCCTAAGGGCTCTACTAATGTGTATAGGCGATATACAAAAATAAACACATGTACACATTGAAGTAGAAACAAACCAAGTAGCATACTACTATTTTGAGCAAGATTGTATATACAAGGTGAATATCCCAAGCATCCATTAAGATATATTCAAACCAGTATGATACAGTAATGGCCTCTAGGGCATATACACTAACAATCTCCCACTTGCACTAAGGCCATGTACTGGCGTATCGAAGACCTATCATCTCGATTAGCCGCTCGAACTGAGTCTGGGGCAGGGCCTTGGTGAATGGATCAGCAGTGTTATCTTCTGAAGCGACTCTCCGAACCTCGATCTCCTGGCGATCTACGATCTCCCTGATCAAGTGATACCGCCTTAAGATGTGCCTGGATCTCTGATGGGACCTGGGTTCCTTCGCTAAAGCTATAGCCCCGTTGTTGTCGCAATACAGAGGTATTGGATCAACAATGGACGGAACCACCTGAAGTTCTTTCAAGAACTTCCTTATCCAGACAGCTTCTTTTGCGGCATCAGATGCAGCGATGTATTCCGCTTCCATCGTCGAGTCTGCAACGGTTTCCTGTTTGGAACTCTTCCAACACACCGCCCCTCCATTGAGGGTAAAGACAAAACCCGACATGGACTTGGAATCATCCTTGTCACTCTGGAAGCTGGAGTCAGCAAAGGCCTCGATCTGGAGGTCTTTTCCGCCATACACCAAGAACATCTCCTTAGTCCTTCTCAGGTACTTGAGAATGTTCTTTACCGCTATCCAGTGTTTCTCCCCAGGGTTAGACTGATACCGGCTTACCACACTCAGTGCATAAGCTACATCCGGCCTGGTACACAACATCGCATACATTATAGATCCTACCGCAGAAGCGTAGGGTATAATAGACATGCGATCCCTCTCCAAATCAGTCTTGGGAGACATCTCTTTAGAGAGGGTGATCCCGTGACAAGCCGGTAGGTTACCGCGCTTGGAATCTTCCATACTGAATCTCTTCAGTATGGTGTCGATGTACCTGGACTGTGAAAGTCCTAATATCCTCTTGGATCTGTCACGGTAGATCCGGATACCCAGAATGTATGAGGCATCACCCAGGTCTTTCATGGAGAACCTGTGTGACAAGAACCCCTTGACAGATTGTAGCATAGGAATGTCATTTCCTATTAAGAGAATGTCATCCACGTATAAAACGAGGAATACTACAGTTCTCGCTACAAATCTACTATAGATGCATGGTTCATCTGGATTTTTGATAAAGCCAAATTCTTTGACCGTCTCATCAAAGCAGATGTTCCAACTCCGCGATGCCTGCTTTAGTCCATAGATGGACTTAAGCAACTTGCACACCTTTCCGCTGCTCCCACTCTGAATGAAACCCTCTGGCTGGTCCATATAGACACACTCCTCTAAATTTCCATTTAGAAAAGCTGTCTTTACGTCCATTTGCCAGATCTCATAATCGTGGAAGGCAGCAATGGCAAGAAGGATCCGAATGGATTTCAGCATGGCTACTGGAGAAAAGGTTTCATCGTAGTCCAAGCCAGGTCTTTGACGAAAACCCTTTGCTACCAGCCTAGCTTTATAGGTCTCAACCTGTCCATCTACACCAATCTTCCTTTTGAAGATCCACTTGCATCCTACGGGTTTTACCCCGTCTGGAGCAATGTCCAACGTCCATACCTTGTTGGTGTACATGGACTCCATTTCGGTCCGCATTGCATCCAGCCATTTCACTGAGTCAACGCTCTGAACGGCCTGCTGGAAGCTAGTAGGCTCATCATAATCTATGATGCAATCCTCTCTATCCCCGTCTATGAGAAAACCGTAGTATCTCTCGGGCGGATGAGACTGCCTACTACTCCTGCGGAGCGGCGTAGGAATGTCCTGTTCTGTTGAACCCTCTGGTTCCATCAAGCTTTCAGTAACAGTCTGTGGTTCTGGAATTTCTTCCAGTTCTACTGCGCTCCCACTTATTTCTTTTTCTATGAACTGGTGTTCTAGAAAGTGGGCATGTCGAGAAACAAGAACTTTTTGTTCCTCTTCACAGTAGAAGAAATATCCCTTGGAATTCTTTGGATATCCCACAAACTTGCACAGTACTGAGCGTGCCTCGAGCTTGTCCGTATGCTGCTTTTTGACAAAAGCTGGACTTCCCCATATCTTAATGTGATTAAGATGGGGTCTCTTCCCACACCACATCTCAAATGGCGTGGTAGGCACAGTCTTAGTGGGAACTCGGTTCAAAAGGTATGCGGCTGATTCTAGCGCATACCCCCAGAATGATCGCGGTAACTCAGCGTTACTCATCATGGACCGCACCATATCCAATAGGGTGCGGTTCCGTCTCTCCGATACACCGTTATGTTGCGGGGTGTATGGAGGAGTAAGCTGAGAGAGAATTCCGTTCTCTTTTAAATAGTCCAGGAACTCGGCACTTAAGTATTCTCCACCTCGATCCGATCTTAGAATCTTAATACTTTTGCCGGTCTGTTTCTCTACTTCATTCTTATACTCCTGGAATTTTCCAAAGGCCTCGGACTTATGTTTCATTAAGAAGACATAACCGTACCTTGAGAAGTCATCCGTAAAAGTAATGAAGTAAGAATGTCCGCTTCGGGCATGTGTAGACATTGGACCGCACACGTCACTGTGTACGAGTCCCAAGAGCTCGCTCGCTCTTACTCCTTGTCCAGTAAACGGAGTCTTTGTCATCTTTCCTTTGAGACAAGATTGACAAGTGGCATACGATTGATATTCGAACGCATTCAAATATCCTTCTGTATGTAACTTAGTCAACCTTCTCTCATTGATGTGACCCAATCTACAATGCCATAAGAAAGTCTGATTTATTTCTGGAGACTTTCTTTTGTGTGTATTCTGGACGTTGAAAATCTGTGGTTGGTTTAACACGTATATACCATTACTCAATGTACCTGACCCAATCAAAACTTGATTAAGGTGAATGTTTACAACATTACTTACAAACGCAAATTCATAACCTTCTTTAGAAACTAAAGATACAGAAATGATATTACAAGTTGCGTTGGGTACAAAAAAGCAATTACGCAAAACCAAAACATGTCCATCTGACATTCCCAGGTGATAGTCCCCCACGGCTTTAGCATCCATGCTAGCTCCGTTTGCAACTCTGAGGGTCATGTCACCTGCTTTCAAAACACTACGGTTTCTCAACGCCTGCAAAGAATTACAGATATGAGATCCTGATCCGGTATCCAATACCCAGGAAGTAGAGTTTATTGAAAGACAGTTTTCAATAACATACACACCTGAAGCTGAAGCTGCAACCTGCTTCAATTCCTGTGTTCTGGCCTTCCAGGCCCTGCAATCATTCTTCCAGTGTCCTTTCTTATGACAATAGAAGCATTCTTCCTTATCCACAAGCTTCCCCGCTATCTTTGTTGCTTTGCCTTTTCCCTTCGTATCCACTTTACCAACACCGCCCCTTGGTTTGGCGGGGGCTTTCTTCTTCTTTCCCTTGGCTTTCGCCTTGGACCTAGAAGAAGATGATCCTCCTACAAACAAAGTGGATGTTTCCCTACCTTTCTGTAGGGTGCCCTCTGCGCTCCTCAGCATGTTGAGGAGCTCTGATAGTTCAACCTCTTTTTCTTGTAGGTTGAAGTTCAGTATAAACTGGGCGTAAGTGGAAGGAAGGGACTGGAGAACTATATCCGTATATAGCTCACTCTCCAATGTGATCCCTAGGTCAGCGAGCTCCTCAATGAAGCCGATCATCTTTAGCACATGCTCGGCTACTGATGATCCGACGGCCATTCTTGTCGAAAATAACTTTTTCGACGCTTCGTATCTTGCGATACGTGATTGCTCTCCATACAGTTCTTTTGTATGGAGCAATATGGACTCCATGTCCATATTCTCATGCCTCCTCTGATGTTCGTTGTCCATCGAGGCAAGCAGGAGGCACTTGGCCTTCGCGCTATCAATCTCCCAAGTCTTGCGGATTTCCTTATCCGCGACGCTGGAAGTTGGACCAGGGACAGGGGGAGCTTTGGTGGTAAGAAGATACCCCAGCTTGTCATAAGTGATTGCTATCTTGACATTCCTGAGCCAATCTTTGTAGTTTGGCCCTGTCAGTTTGTTTTTATCTAGGAGTAACTTAAGTCCAGTCATGTTGATTGGTCGCTGCAATTAGGAGAGAGAAGAAGAAACACTCAGCATGATGCTCTTGCAAGTTTAGAGTGGTTTTTAGTTTGTCTAAACAGGATGGCTCCCACTGTTTCTCGAATCCCTCCTCAAACCATAAAGGAAGAATTAGTCAGGATCAATCCCACCGTACAATACTTGCTTAACCGTTCAGCCAGGCCGGTGTCGGTACTTCGAGGGAGGTTTTCCAACGCTTTCGCGAAGTTCCTTAATTAGAGAACCTCTTTTCCCTGGGGGCGTAGCCCCGCTAACACCTTTCTAGGCACCTACTAGGTTTATAGCATTGATCGTTAAGTGAGAAATTTCCCGAGGAGTAGCATATACTCACAGTAGGATCGGGATCCAAATATCATTGCGTGACGAAACTGAAGGAATCCTACCAGAATCATCACACTCCAAATGGTATGCAAATCTAGCAAGTTTCAGTACTTATGAAACTCCCGATGTGGATTTTTGCCCCATGCTCTTATGACCTTGACTTTGGCCAAAATATCATAAGTCACATGTCAAGTTCTACCCGTCATTATCCAGGTTAATTTGGATCCATCCGTACCTACCCTTGACTTTGGCCAAAATGGCAGTACGACTGTCCCAAACCAACGCATCTATCTATGCTACACATGAACACCCAATAGCTACCAATCACTGTGCCTTGACTTTGGCCAACATACACAGCTTGAATACTATTGACTATTCATGTGAAACGACGGAGGGCTACGGATGGTTTTGGCAAAACCGTGAACGTAGTGAACTTGATATGGTCGATGGAACGAGATAGCTTTTAAATGGAGTGGCTCAAACTCCGTATTTTAAAAGTTTGTTTTGAAAAGAACCGAGTGGTTTTTCGAAAGTGTTCCAACGACTTTAACTTGGTTTATTATCTTGCATTAGTTCTTTTAATGCGTGATATTCTTGCATTAGTTCTTTTAATGCGTCCCATCATTTAACCCTACCATTGCTGAAAACAACCAAAATATGACGTACGCTTATGCCATTCGCATTCGCCACTGGGCCCCGTCATTACCCGTTAGGTTACTTAACTAACGACAGAGCGGGGGCTGGGCAAGCGCGTCTGTAAAACATAAGCAACGCCTAAATAATAAGCAATGATAGACATTACAGATCACAGATGAATGCATTGGATATACTAGCAATCCGCAATCCTTTCGAGCCTGAAACGAAAAGCGGATAACACGGTCGCGGTGAATAGCCAAATACCCCACCCAAGACCCCTACGGGTGCGGCAAACTACCCGCCAAGTACTCGGTAGTTTGTGCACCCCTCCATGGGTCTATCCTAGGAGCAAAAACAGTAAAAAGAATTATACAATGACGGCTACAACCCCGACCCGGTTGTGCGGTCAAACAAATAATAATTATTACATCAATTTACATTTACAATGAATGAAAGAAAAACAAAAGCTCATCTCACATCCACCCCGGCTATTCACCCGCGACAGTCCAACACATTCATATACACATTCCAGCACATTACAGATCATGTATAACCCCGACTAATCGACTTATAGCGATTAGCCGACGTTCAATACATGCAAGCATCACAGATATAACCATCATAGTCAAAGTGCAGTGAAGTTCGGAAAAAATACGGAATTATAGGACCCCAAAAGGAAATTTCTTTTCTGGAAAATCTGGGCACATATAATATATTTTAAAAATCCCAAAACCAACACACAAACACACTGCACGAAAAACGATGCAGAGAAGACACCAAGTCGCGGCGGTTCCGCGGCGTCTAAGAAGGATCACGCGGCGGAAGCGCGGCACTTTAGGCGAATCACTGTATCGTTTTTCTTGGGTGTTCACACAAAACCCTGAGCCGAATTTAGGAGTATAAAGTTTTTCATTTTGAGCAGAAAAAATTTCAACAGAAACTCAGTTTTTGTGATTATCCGGTTTTGTGATTTTTTTCGGTTCCGAACTTCGTTACACTTCACTACCAAGCTAGTTTAAGTTTAGTTAGGCTCTGATACCACTGTAAGTCCACGTTGCGACCCCCGGTTCTTACGGGGAGGCGGAAACGGTATAAAAAACGAATTTTTATCGCAAGAGGCAACATGGACTAAACTATGGTCGGGATCGTTGTCTAAACTAAAACTAGCAAACTAAGCTAAAGATATTTAGCTACTCGGATGAAGATGGTTATACCTAAACTTGAACTCCTTCTCTTCAAGCTCCGATGGTGGTTCGATGGCTCCTTCTCGTTGTCTCCGTACGCCGAAGATAGATCCACTTGAAAGCTCCAACCTTTAGCTCCTTCTTCGTTCTTTGAAGAAACTAGTTCACTTGGTTTGCTAAACCTAGTGAACTAGAATGAGTAGAGATGATTTAGAATGGGATTTTATCTATGGTTCTTGATTCTCAACTCATGAGACAAGAGAACCATAGATCAAGAGAGGGAGGAAGAGGTTGAGGGTGAGAGCAAGAGGAGAGCTCAAGAACAAGAGAGAGAATGAGCAAGAAAGAATGAGGCTCTCTTTTCTCTCTCACCCTCTCATAATCCAAAGCAATGATAACTCATCATATCAACAAAAGTCTTATGTGATGGTTGAAGTAACCATAACCTTATCATGTCATGCACTCATTTTACTCAAATGAACAAGCAAGAAAAAGTCTTTGGCATGAAATGATAACCATGGTTATCATGATGGTCAACTAGTCAAGCCTAGTCAACCGGTCAACAAGTCAACAAAAGTCAACAAGTCACCAAAGTCAACAAGTCAACAAAAGTCAACAAGTCAACAACCATATCACCATAATACTTAATTAATATAATAGTTAATCACATATCATATTCTCATTAGGGTTGAGCAAAAAGTCAAAAAGTCAACGGTCAACTGTCAACAACCCTAATGAGAATCCGCTGTCTGTGCCTCCCTGTCAACTGTGCATACACACCCGCATCCGCGTTCCGAGAAACACGAATCCAAACTGGATAAATCCAATCCCATAAGGTACACTAGGATCTGGCTTAAACCAAAGCCCGCTAGTGTAAACTGTCCGGACACTGTACGTGCACAAGTGCACGGATGTGACCGAACCCTGTCGCAAAACCATGCGACCTGTCGCAATACCATGCGACCTCTACTCTTTTGCCTAAAGGCGAAAAGCTTTCTGTGTGGGACTCTAAAGACTCGACACTACGCTGGCAGTGGGTTTAACCACAGACCGCAAGCGGCACTAGCTGTGCGTAACGGTCCCCAGGTAATGCCGACAAGAAGACCGACGAGGCGAAACCCATCTGAACTCCTACTGAGCCTGAGTGTGACATTCTCCGTACAGTCCGGTCTGTTCGTCTGATACATCGCATGGCGGGCCTAGGGGGCGGTAAACGTCAGTCCCCCAATAGCGGTACAAGTCGTGCCGGAGTGAAGCCCAATACACCCTGAGATAACACTGGAAACCTACCAGTATATCTCGTTTGCCCTGGCCAGGGACTACTCGTGTAATGGCTCTCCTAGACACAGCGCGATGTCAACCCCCAATACCGGGAGAGACGAATCCTGTCTAACCGTCACTGCCTCCAAGTGCTTCAGGACTGCACCCAACCACCGCCTGTTTGCACGACTCCTTTGAGCCGTGGTAGGGTAGTGATCAAAGTACAGTGGGAACACACCCGAGGCGAAGTGACAGTGTCAAGTCAGCGGACTAAGCTGTACTCATGTCACCTGGGAACTGATAACTGATGATAGGTATAATACCAACTAGTCAGTTCCCGACGAGTCCTGTCCAGTGTACCCGTAACCTAACGAGCACCCGCATACTATCTCAAGTACGACGTACTGACGGCTGTGGGACAGACCGTCTCCCACACTGGGATGAGAAGCGCATGCGCTGGTCTACTCCGGAGTATCGATGCCCTGTCTCGATAGTCCTGCGACCAGGGACCTGCATAAGGATGTGCTTATAGATTACCCAGCCCCACTAGTGTGACGGCCATCACATCGCTGGTAATCAAGCAAAGATCCTAAGGGCTCTACTAATGTGTATAGGCGATATACAAAAATAAACACATGTACACATTGAAGTAGAAACAAACCAAGTAGCATACTACTATTTTGAGCAAGATTGTATATACAAGGTGAATATCCCAAGCATCCATTAAGTAATATACAAACCAGTATGATACAGTAATGGCCTCTAGGGCATATACACTAACAACTATATCCAACATTAACTATTAGGGGTTATAACTACCGTTCCACGACTATGTAGGATGCGCCTTATCAAGCATGGGGTGTTAATATAACAATAATATAAAATAATGTGACATGTAGGTGCAGCTATATATATAATAGATGATATAGATGCATACGTGTATCCGAAATCAGTAAGACTTTAGTATGTATGTATAATGCAATCAACATGTAATATTTGTATTCATAAGGATGCAAGATAAGTAATATAGCATGTAGCAAGATAAACTTGCCTCAATTGGATCACACGACGGGTATGTACAGCATGCCTGACGCCGGGTAAACATCGTAAAAACCACACGCACGCACGGGACGGGTCCAGGCTAGTCAAGAAAGTAACCACGATGGCTGGGGATGTCTACTGGGTTTGCCTGATCAACAGCGATGAGCACGGCTGCCGTGATGATCGGAAAACACGGATCAAGAAACGAGAAGAAATGAAAGAAGAAGGAGAAGAAAGAAGAGAGCTGGTGCTCACTGGGTTTTGTGCTCTGGATTCAGAGGTAAGGCAAGGGAGTCATCGACGACGATGGGCCGTCGATGGCGAGGTTGCAGGCGGGTTATCCGGCGAGGAAAGGTGTTGCGGGTTTTCTTGAAGTCGAGTGAGGGTTGGTGCTCTGGGGTCAGGAGTTTCTGTGCAGGGAACAGGAGAGGAGAGAGGTGGTGGAGAGGGTATGAGGGCGACGATGGGGTCGGAGCGCCAGTGGCGAGGGGTGCAGGGTGCTTGGGTGATGGGTTGCAGGGATTGTTGGGCTCGGGGTTAGAGAAAGGGGAGAGGAGGAAGGAGGTGATGGAGATGAGGGTGACGAGGAGGGTGCAGAGGCCGGGATGAGATCGGCGGAGTGAGTGCGCCGGCGATGGGTGCAGGGTGCTTGGGTGCTGGGTTGGTGATGCTAAGGTTATGGTTCGGTTGATGGGTTGCAGAGGGGAGAGGAAGGAGGTCGAGGAGAGGAGGAGAGGTTGATGACGATGAGGACGTCGGGGTGAAGGCGACTATGGTTAAGGTTAGGGTTGATGGGTTCTCGTCGTGGGGTGCATGGGTTTAAAAAAAGGAAGAAAAGAAATGAAAGGGGGTGGTGAGCGTAAGGAAGAAGGAGGTGACAGGATCTCGCTCACCGCGAGCGGAGAGAGAAAGGGAAGAGAGAGAGAGAGAGAGATCTGCGTGAGAGAGAGAGAGAGACTACGAAAAGGAGAGAGAAAGAGAGTAAGAGATCGAGAGGGGAGAGAGTTTTGTTTGGATTAGATTTAGGATTTTAATATATAAGTAAAAAATATTTCTGCTAAAGTAATATAAACGAATATACATATTAACAGTTATATATAAAAGAATATAATATTAAATAAATTTTATTTTTCTGGCTAATACAAAAATAGTACAAAACATGCCCGGGTCGGGTCTCAAAATGCAGTTTTAAAATACGGAAAATATATGTGTCGACCAAAACCAAAATAGGATACCCGGATAACAAAGATGCATACCCCCAAGAATGGATGCACGTAGCGTGCACGCAGCCATCCAAACGAGTCCGTTTCACTGAACGGGACGCGAACAAGATGCGCGGATGCTACGACAGGGTTAGGGGTATCATGCAGGCCATGCTAGATATTTTTTAAAATATTTTATTTGACTTTAAATGTTATATTAAAAAAATGCAAATGCCATATATAATGCCAGTATGCATTACATAAAAATGAAAATTCACGGATCCACATAACAAGCCGGGATAAAAGATAAACAGGAATCAAGACGGGTTTCCAGCAAGCCGGTCGGGTCGGATGCAATTCAGATGTCAAATGCACTATTCGCACCCAAAACACAGCAAATCAAGAAAATACCGTAAATAAAGAAATACTCAAAATAGAACTAGTATAAATGAACTAGGGTGTTACATCATACTAATGGGGCCAATGGCAAGTAAATCCTATAATTGATCCTAGTCGAGGGTGTATCGAGACAGGGCATCGATATTCCAGAGTAGACTAGAGTATACGCATCTTGGCCTATATGATGAGCAATGGATGATCCCGCATCCATTGGTGTTTGGCATCAAAGATGGTATAAGGGTGCTTAGTGGAGACTTGGTACACTGAACGGACTCGCCGAGAACTCTTAGCTGGTATTATACCTATCATCAGATAGAAGTTCTCTGGCGACACTGGTACAGGTTAGTTTGTAGACCCGAGATCGTCATAGAGCCTTGTGTGATTCCCACTGTGCTTTGATTTCCATCTTACCACGTTCAACAGAATGTGCAAAACAGTGGCTTTTGGGTACAGTCCCGAATCACATGGAGGCGGTGAGCAATACAAGGGGATTCGTCTTTCCCGGTATTAGGGGTTGAAGTTGCGCTGTGCTCGATTGGCCATAACGATAAGTCCCTGGCCAGGGATGCTACGGAGATTTACTGATAAGTGTTATCAGTAGTTTCTTGTCCCGTTATGAGCCTTACATCGGCATGACTTATCAGTTACTGGGGTCTGACGTTTACCACCCGTAGACTAGATATGCGACATATCAGACGAAAAGACCAGTCTGTATGGTAGTGTTACTAACAGGCTTTTCAGGAGTAGGAGCAGGCTTGCTTGTTGATCTTCTGATCGCTCAATACCCGGGTAGCCGTTACGTCCAGCTAGTACTGCTAGCGGCTTGTGGGTGCTTGATCTGATCATCACCTACTGCCGGCTTATTGACGAGTCTTTAGAGTCCTGCATAGAGGTTTCACCGGCTCAGGCAAAACGAAGTAGGAGCACATATGTGATATGTGTGGGACCGAGATTAATACGAGTATGAGATACCGTATTCTATTCTCACAATATAATGTATCAATCAGTTATATGAGATATAGCTGGGTTATCGAATCAAATGTTGACTCGATAAGTCGATACTGTATCGGTCGATTATATGAGATATAGCTGGATTATCGAATCAAGTGTTGATTCGATAGGTTGATACAAATAATATTAGTCGGTCATATGATATAACCGCATTATTGAATCAAGTGTTGATTTAATGATTTAATGTATAATTATATATTTGATATATTAATTTACATTAACTAATATTAGCCCACTTAAGCATTTCCTTTTCTCACATGTGCACACTTAATATATATGTGATATATATTAATTGTGTTTTCTTTTTGTGTCATGCTTGATGCCACATGCAACATGGGTGTATGAGACTTACACCATGATTATGATAATTGTGAGGATTATTTATTTTAGGTAAATCCAAATTAGATGGAAATTAGTCACATGCATGAAGCTTGTGGAAGCTTATAGATGCTTTGACTTAGTCCACTTATTTTTTTTATCTAAGATATTTATTAACCTAACCATTATCACTTAGCCATGGTTATGTCTCTACATGAGTTAGTATATGATACAAACTCACCCATGGTTGTCATTCACTCTCTCATCCATTATTTGCTTCTTCTTCCTCAAGCTCAAAAGAGAGCTCTCTAGGTTTATGAGAGGTGAGGAAAATTAGTGAGAAAATTAATTTTAAAGTGAGAAAAAATAATACTTCATCATCCTCTATTAGATTAGAAATTTAATTTAGGGTGTTAGCTTGACTAATTCCATATTAGTGAAGAGGTAGCTTGGGTTAGTGTCTTCTCCACGTAGATCATTTTCGGCCTCGAAGACTTCGTGTAAGCTCGTTGCTTTCATCTTATGGAGCCACTCTAGAGTCCGCAAGATCACTACTTGGAGCGAAGGGACCACTACACGGAGCTATTGATGTGAAGGACCGGTCTACAAAGGTTGTATTCCTAGTTCACTTAGTTGTAAAATAGTTTACACATTGTATTGTCTAAATCTTTAGTTAAGATTCTAGGGTTAGGGTTGTTTTGTATGGCAAATTTTTGAAAATTGCATGGACGATGCCTCCCGAAACCTTGCTGTCGTGCCAAGCAATCCTATAGTGGTATCGAGCCAGGTTAGATTTTTAAACGATATTTGTAGAATTATGAAACCGAAACACTCAAAACTAAAAACCTAGTTTCTGGCAATTTTTAATGTCGTCGAAAAAAATGTTAAGCAACTGCAGAATGTTACATTAGATATAATATGAACACTGAACAAATATGAACTCATTTGGCCGGTTTTTACCCGAGCTCACACCTTAAAATCCGATCTGGCCGGCCCCTTCGTGAGTTCTGGAGTTCGTATTTTTTTGGTGTTCAGATCTCTAGGTTTTGGTGTTTCAAGTGTTACTTGTTTTTGCTAAATTTGCATGTGATGTTATCTTTTTCCGAAGGCAATTTGGAGTATTTCGTAGTCATAATTCTAACAATATTTCGGGTTATTTAGACGGTGTCAAAAAGTTCGAACGGATATAAAATACCCACTATAACCCTTGACGGAAAATTTTCCAAGAGTTGGATTTTTTCCGAGTTAAAGAACATTTAAATATCATGCAAGTAATGAGGTAGACCATCTAGAAGAACAAAACCCTAACTCGATTCTATGACCGTAAGAACCGCCGCCAAAACCTAGGGTTTGCGGTAGTTCCGCGGCGCCATAGGTGAGTCAAAGGTTGACCCTTCTACGGTTGGTCCATTGGTACTGTGGCATGTGATGAGTATTTTTAAACTGGGCTCAAGTGTTGAGCTTTTTGGGAAATTTTGGATGTTTGTTGATTCAATCGGAATGTTTAACGTCGTCTAGCTATTTGTGGAATGTAATACAATATGTGGAATTCATATAGTTAGGCATGAAATCCGAAGTTGCGATATTTCGGGTTTATGATGTCTAAGGTGATCGTGGATTCCAAATGTTGTAGTTTGACATTTTCTTTTCTGCGGCCGTAAGTGTAATATGTTATGTATCACCGTTTTCATTGCTATATGTCAACGACAATTGTGATACGCATATTTACTTACGTTGATGACATGTGATGTTATGTGTTGCTGTGATATGTTCTATTGGATCGTCATGTTTTAAATAGCCGGGGGTTTTATATGAGATGAGAGTTTTTATTTTCATTCATGTAAAATTCATTATATGTAATATTCTTTTATTGGGGCACTTCCGGATTGAGAATGATGTCACCATTATTGTATATTATTTACTTTTCCACATTATGATAGACCCAAGGAGGGGAGCACAAGTAACCGGGTTCTAGAGTCCAGTGGAAGACTATATCGAGGAGTCGAGTCCAGGTCTCCTAACTCTAGAATTGGTCCGGTTGCTTGTGGCTCTCGTAGGGGTCTAGGGATGTCGGTTTGGCTATTCATCATGATCGTGGAATCCGTATTTTATACTAGCTTAAAATAAAACACAAAATTCCTAGTATATCCAATATTTCATATGTTATCTTCTGCTGCTGATATTCTGTGATGAGATCACTTTATATGTCTGAGACGAATGCTTTATTATTGTATATATGATATATAATAAATGTTGCTTATGTTTTGCACCCGCGCTAGTCCCGTCCCGCTATGCCGTTAGTTAAGTAACCTAACGGTGCATAACAGGACACTGTGGCGAATACAAATGGTATAAGCATACGTTGTATTTTCGTTTCTTTTGTGATACTTAGGAAGCATAAATGATAATGAGATTAATGAAAAGAAAAGAAACCTAAAAGATGTTGTAGAATCATATTTTCAAAAAAGGTAGCTCTAGTTTTTATTTTGCATAGCGGTATTTCTTGTAGAATATCCAGCACCACATTCAATGAGTATAGAGCCGAGATCCCTTCACCAAGAGTGACCTATTTAGCAAAAGCTAGGAGATGGTACAACCCACTCGGTTTTGTCTTTTGATTGCTTCTTTTAGTTTTTCCTTTACATAGCGGTACTTATGAAATATCCTTCACCTTATTCGATAAGGAAAGAGTCGAAATCCCTTCACCGGGAGTGACCGCTTTAGCAAAACTAGTAAAAGCCTTAAAAATACTCATTTTCAAAATCACTTGTTTCTACAACGATATCAACTTCATTACGCTCATTGTTTTCTTAATAACCTATGTAGCCCTCCGACATTTCAGATAACTAATATTTAGTATTCGTACTACGTTTGTTGACCTTGTCAAGGCGTAGTGTATGGTAGCAAATTGGTGCTTATCAGCTAAAGCATGAGATGCGATTGGATTAGGGTAGTCGTACGGCCTTGTTGACCATGTCAAGGGTCGTGCGGGTGAGTTTAATTCAATCAAGAAATGTACAGGTTGAATTTGACTTGAGATTTATGCGTTATTGACCTTGTCAAGGTCATAGATCGCTTGGGGTAAAAGTATTATCGGGAATTTCAAGTGTTGAAATTTGCAATGAGATTGCATACCTTCTATGGGATAGTTAGATCCCGATACCCACTGGGCGTAAGAGTTACTCCTGGAAGAGTTTTACACATCACAATTAGCCGATCAAGTAGGTGTCTAGAAAGGTGTTAACGGGGTTACGCCCCTGGAAAAACGAGGTTTATTAAAATTAGGTCCATGTGAATGAACGGGGAACCTCTCTCAAAGTACCAACACTGGTCTGGCCGAAAGATTGGAAAACTTGTAAGGTGTAATTAATCCCGATTAGTCTTACATTTTAGGGTTTGAAGGAAGATTTGATAAAAACAGTGAGAGCCATTATGATTAGATAAGATAATAAACCAATCTAATCTTGTAAGAGCATACGCTAATTGTTTTCTTCTCTCTCTCTCTAGGTAGCGACCATGTCAGGCCTTAATTAAGATAATAATATGGATATATTGACTGAACCCACTTGTTATGCTGAGCAGGGGAACGTTGGTTCTGCTCCCACTTATAATTGTTATAAGTCCGAGCAGGAAATAGGAAAATATCTGGATTTCCATGCCACCCAAACGAAGAATGAGCATGTTGATGCACCTTCTTCGGGTATGTTAGTCACCCAGAACTGTTTCTCAGTACACTCTACGTCCTGGGTATTAGATAGTGGATTGGGATCCCACATATGTAATATGTTACATGGTCTAAGGAAAGGTAGAGAACTGGGAATATGTGATCATTCCGTCCTAGTAGGGAATGGTGCAAATGTTGCAGCCAAAGCAGTTGGCGAATATCACCTTCTATTATCAAATGGTAATACATTGATTCTGAACGAATGCTATTACATACCGACCCTGATATGCAATCTTATATTAGTTTCTTTATAAGTAATGAAGGATATAATTTTGTAGTACAGGATAATGTTATGAACATCTTCCTGGATCAAATGTTGATTGGATCGGGCTCGCTAAATAATGGCATATACATTCTAAATCAAACAACAGCTCTTAACGTGCAAAACACACACAAGAGGAAGAGTTCAGAAATGAACGAATCCTACTTATGGCATTGTTGACTAGGTCATATTAATACGACATGACTTGCTAAGTTACATAAAAATGGATATTTGAAACCGTTTGAATTTTTATCTTATGACACTTGCCAGTCATGTCTCAAAGGTAAAATGACCAAAACTCTGTTTATAGGACACGGAGAAAGAGTTACGAAAGTCTTAGGACTGATACATTGTGATGTATGCGGTCCCATCTCTACACATGCCAGGAATGGTTCCTCATACTTCATTGCATTCACTGACGATCTCTCAAGATACGGACATGTGTTCCTGATGGAACACAAGTCTGAAGCTTTTGAGAAATTCGAAGAATATAAACATGAAGTTGAGAACCAGGCGGGTAAAAGTATTAAAATCCTACGATCCGATCGCGGAGGAGAACACTTGAGCACGGAATTCCGTGATTATCTAAAAGAGAATGGGATTCTCTCTCAGCTTACTCCTCCGTATACACCACAGCACAATGGTGTATCGGAGCGGAGGAATCACACCCTATTAGATATAGTGCGCTCTATGATGAGCACCGCTGAGTTACCTATTTCCTTTTGGGGTTATGCGCTGGAGACGGCAACATACCTATAGAATCAAGTTCCATCTAAATCTGTAACTACCACACCATATGAGATATGGAGTGGGAAGAGACCATATTTCAAACGAGTTAAGATATGGGGTTGTCCGACCTTTGTCAAAAGGCAAAATCCGGACAAACTCGAGGCACGATCAGTTCTTTGTAAGTTTGTGGGATATCCAAAGAATTCATATGGATATTTTTTTTACCACGGTGTGGAACAAAAGGTGTTTGTTTCTCAACATGCCACCTTTTTAGAAAAGGAATTTCTTGTAAAAGAAATTAGTGGCAAAGAGGCAGAACTAGAAGAAGTTCCAGCTACACAGACTACGACTGAATATTTAGCAGAACCAGTGGATTCGATAGTTCCCAAAGAACCTCAGCCTCTCCGCCGATCTAGTAGGGTTCCTCATCCACCTGAGAGATACTACGGTTTTCTCATAGACGGTGGGAGCGAGGATTGCATCAATGAAGATGATGACCCAACTATCTTCGAGCAGGCCATCACGAGTGGGGACTCTATGAAATGGCTAGATGCAAGATAGAATCCATGTACACCAACAAAGTATGGACTTTGGAAGTTGCTCCTGAAGGGGTAAAACCCATCGGGAGCAAATGGATCTTTAAGAAGAAACTTGGTGTAGATGGAAAAGTTGAGACTTTCAATGCTAGACTTGTTGAAAAATGTTTTCGTCAACGACCAGGTGTGGACTATGATGAAGCATTTTCTCCAGTGGCTATGCTTAAGTCCATCCGGATCCTACTTGCCATTGCTGCATACCATGACTACGAAATCTGGAAAATGGATGTTAAGACCGCCTTTCTAAATGGTGATTTAGAAGAGTGCGTGTACACGACTCAGCCAGAGGGCTTTGTGAACAGTGGGAGCAGCTGGAAGGTGTGCAAGCTGCTTAAATCCATCTACGGGTTAAAGCAGGCATCGCGGAGTTGGAACATCTATTTTGATGTGGCAGTCAAAGAATTTGACTTCATCAAAAACGTAGATGAACCTTGAATATACAAGAAGGTGGAAGAGAGTATAGTTGTCTTCCTCGTATTGTACGTGGATGACATACTCTTGATAGGAAATGATGTTCCTATGCTACACTCGGTCAAGCTCTTCTTATCACAAAGATTCTCAATGAAAGATCTAGATGATGCCTCCTACATATTGGGGATTAAGATCTATAGAGATAGATCTAAACGGATACTGGGATTGTCCCAATCCAGGTACATAGGCACCATACTAAAGAGGTTTAGTATAGAAGAATCCAAGCGTGGGAATTTACCCACGATCACAGGACTCACTCCCTCCAAAGAGATGTCTCCCAAGACTGATTTGGAGAGAGCTCGCATGCAAGGGATACCCTATGCTTCGGAAGTGGGCTCTATCATGTATGCGATGTTATGTATCATATCCGATGTAGCATACTCACTAAATGTAGTATGTAGGTATCAAGAAGATCAAGGAGAGAGTAACTGGACAGCTGTGAAGAACATTCTTAAGTACTTGAGAAGGACTAAAGAGATGTTCTCGGTATATTGTAACGGATGACCCAAGTGGAGTCTTTTACCGATTTGAGCTTCCAGAGTGATAAGGACGACTCTAAGTCGGTCTCGGGATTTTTCTTTACCCTCAGTGGAGGAGCAGTTTGTTGGAAGAGTTCGAAACAGGAAACCATGGCAGACTCGACGATGGAGGCTAAATACATCGCTGCCAAAGATGCTGCCAAAGAGGCTGTCTGGATGAAGAAGTTCATAACTGAACTTGGTGTGGTTCCATCTATTGAGCATCCAATATCTTTGTATTGCGATAACAATGGAGCAGTAGCCTTGGCCAAGGAACCCAGGTCCCATCAGCGATCTAGGCATATTCTTGTAGGGATACTAGGCACTGTCATAAGGGTCTATAAGGCATCAACCATGCCCGATTTAAAATTTAGAAGTGCCGAACAACCCAAAGCAAGGATCTTTGCTAGATAATTAGGGTTAAACATGCAAGTAAACATCTTTACATCTAAGAGAGAGGGATTACAACCTTTGTAGTCCGCTCCTTCGCTTCATAAGCTCTGAGTACCCTTTGCCGCGATCCATGATCTCCCGGACTCAAGAGAGGCTCCACAATCCGAATGATCCATGCTTGCTTGAAGTCTTCCTATTCGTAGATGATCTACCTTGATGTTTCTTTAACTCAAGCTCCCACTCCTCTAATCAAGTATTAATGAAGTGAACACCCTAATCTAATTGGCTAGATTAGATGAGGATAATGAAGTAGGAATTATGCTCTCTTTTATTATCAAATTCTCACACTCATTCATCACAAAATCAAAAGCTAGAAAGCTTTTAAGGAGGAAGAAGAAGATGAAGTCTTTTGTGATGAATAATGAAAATGTTACTATGCTTACAAATGAACCTTGAGTTAATAATATGAAGTATTAACTCATGTAGAGAGTTTACTAGGGTTAAGGGTTTGGGTTGGGTTAAATAATATCTCCAAAATATGAACACATAATATCTTTGCTTAAAACAAAACAAAAGCTTCTAGAAGCTTCAAGGAAAGACTAACCCAAATCAAATCCTAACCTTGTTTAATCTCCATTAATCATGTTGCATTTGTAAACATAACTTGTTACAATATTATATATCACATATATAATATATTTTTGTAACAAAAGAAAATAATACAATTAATATATATCGCATATATATCAATGTATTACCCGGTGAGAAAATGAATCAATAAAGTGAGCCAATATTAGATAATGTAATGTAATATATCACATATATAATTATACATTAAATTATCGAATCAACACTTGATCCGACAATCCGGCTATTTCTCAAATAACCGACTAATATATCATGTACGGATTCATCGAATCAACACTTGATCCGATGACCCGGCCGATATCAAATATCGCGAGAATAGAATACGGTATCTCATATCGTATTATTCTCGGTCCCGCACATATCACATATGTGCTTCTAATCCATTTTTCCTGAGTCAAGAAACCTCTGTGTAGGACTCTAAAGAATCGTCAATACACCGGCAGTAAGTGATGAGCATATCAAACACCCACAAGCCGCAAGCGGTCAGCTAAACGTAACAGCCACCCAGGTATTGAGCGATCAGAAGATCAACAAGCAAGCCTGTACATTCTCCTGTGAATCCAATCAGTAACACTACCGTACAATCCGGTCTCTTTGTCTGATATGTCGCATATCTGGTCTAGGGGTGGTAAATGTCAGACCCCAGAAACCGATAAGTTGTGTCGATGTGAGGCTCATAACAGGTCGAGAACCTACTGATAACACTTACCAGTAGTACTCTATATCACCCTGGCCAGGGATTTCCAGGTATAGCCAATCGAACACAGCACAACATCAACTCCCTATACCGGAAGAGACGAATCCCCTCCTATTGCACATTGCCTCCATGTGATTCGGGACTGTACCCAAAATCAACCATTTTGCACGCCCTCTTGGACGTGGTGAGGTGGAAATAAAAGCACAGTGGGAATCACACAAGACTCTATAACGATCTTGGGTCTACAGACTAACATGTACCAGTGTCACTGGAGAACTGCCATCTGACGTGAGGTATAATACCATCTGGGAGTTCTCGGCGAGTCCGTCCAGTGTACACAGTCTCCACTGAGCACCCGTACACCATCTTTGATGTCAAACACCGATGGATATGGGATCATCCATCGCCCATCATATGGGTCAAGATGCATATACGCTAGTCTACTCTAGTGTATCGATGCCCTGTCTCGATACAACCTCGACTAGGAACAGTTATAGGATGTACTCGTCGACTACCCTAGCCCCACTAGTATGATCTCATCATAATTCCAGTAGTCGAGTACATATCCTAAGGGCTTTATCAACACGTGAGAGCAAGACAGTAAACTAATACAAGTCAACATGTTAAAACAAAGTGAAACCAAATAGCATACTATCATATCGAGCAAGAAAGTCCTCTCTATATATATCCAAGCATCTATTATACTATACATCATATGTACAACAATGGCCTCTAGGGCATATATATAACTAACAATCTCCCGCTTGAACTAAGGCCAGCTGTTGTAGTGTCTCATACCTAACATCTCGAATAATCTCTCAAATTGTATCTGGGAAATGGCCTTCGTAAGTGGATCCGCAGTGTTGTCCTTCGTATCAACTCTCCTGACCTCGATCTCCCGGCGATCAACTATCTCCCTGATCAGGTGATACCGCGTTAGAATATGTCTGGACTTCTGATGGGACCTGGGTTCCTTGGCCAAAGGCACAGCTCCATTGTTATCGCAATACAAAGGTATTGGATGCTCAATGGATGGAACCACACCAAGTTCAGTAATGAACTTCTCCATCTAGACAGTCTCTTTGGCGGCATCGTTGGCAGCAATGTATTCAGCCTCCATCGTCGAGTCTGCAACGGTTTCCTGTTTGGAATCTTCCAACACACCGCCCCTCCATTGAGGGTAGAGAAAAATCCCGAGTGCGACTTAGAGTCGTCTTTATCACTTTGGAAGCTCGAATCGGTAAAGGACTCCACCTGGAGTTCTCCGTTACTATACACCAAGAACATCTCCTTAGTTCTTCTCAAGTACTTGAGAATGTTCTTCACATCTGTCTAGTGACTCTCTCCAGGATCTGCTTGATACCAACTCACTACACTTAGTGAGTATGCTACATCAGGTCTGGTACATAGCATCGCATACATGATAGAGCCTAATGCCGAAGTATAGGGTATCCCTTGCATGCGAGCTCTTTCCAAATCAGTCTTGGGAGACATCTTTTTGGAGAGAGTGAATCCAGAGATCGTGGGTTGGTTCCGACGCTTGGATTCTTCCATATTAAACCTCTTTAGTATGGTGTCAATGTACCAGGATTGGGACAATCCCAGTATCCGTTTAGATCTATCTCTATAGATCATAATTCCCAGTATGCAAGAAGCATCACCTAGATCTTTCATTGAGAATCATTGTGATAAGAAGAGCTTGACCGATTGCAGCATAGGAACATCATTTCCTATCAAGAGTATGTCATCGACGTACAATACGAGAAAGACAACCTTACTCTCTGCAACCTTCTTATATATACAAGGTTCATCTACATTTTTGATGAAGTCAAACTCTTTGACTACAACATCAAAGCAGATGTTCCAACTCCGCGATGACTACTTTAACCCGTAAATGGATTTAAGCAGCTTGCACACCATTCTGTTGCTCCCACTGTCTGCGAAGCCCTCTGGCTGAGTCATGTACACGCACTCTTCTAAATCACCATTTAGAAAGGCGGTCTTAATATCCATCTGCTAGATTTTGTAGTCATGGTATGCAGCAATGGAAAGTAAGATCCTGATGGACTTAAGCATAGCCACAGGAGAAAAGGTTTCGTCATAATCCACACCTGGTCGTTGACGAAAACCCTTTTCAACAAGTCTAGCTTTGAAAATCTCAACTTTTCCATCTACACCAAGTTTCTTCTTAAAGATCTACTTGCTCCCAATGAGTTTTACCACTTCAGGAGCAACTTCCAAAGTCCATACTTTGTTGGTGTACATGGATTCCATCTCAGATCGCATTGCATCCAACCATTTCACAGAGTCACCACTCGTGATGGCCTGCTCGAAACTAGTCGGGTCATCATCTTCCATGATGCAATCCTCGCTCTCACCATCAATGAGAAAACCGTAGTATCTCTCGGGTGGATGAGAAACCCTGCTAGATCGGCGAAGAGGCTGGGGTTCGTTGGGAACTACTGAATCATCTGATTCTACTTAATCTTCAGTTATAGTTTGTGGTGCTGGAACCTCTTCCAGCTCTACCTCTTTGCCACTAATTTCTTTTGCAAGAAATTCCTTTTCTAAAAAGGTGGCGTATTGAGAAACAAACACTTTTTGTTCTTCAGCGTAGTAGAAAAAATATCCTTGAGAATTCTTAGGATATCCCACAAACTTGCAAAGAACTGATTGTACCTCGAGTTTGTCCGGATTTTGCCTTTTGACATAGGCCGGACAACCCCATATCTTAACTCGTTTAAGATACAGTCTCTTCCCACTCTATATCTCATATGGTGTGGTAGGTACGGATTTAGATGGAACTTGATTCAATAGGTATGCAGCTGTCTCCAGTGCATGTCCCAGAAGGAAATAGGGAACTCAGCAGTGCTCATCATAGAGCGCACCATATCTAATACGGTGCGATTCCTCCGCTCCGATACACCGTTGTGCTGTGGTGTATAGGGAGGTGTAAGCTGATAGAGAATCCCATTCTCTTTTAGATAGTCCATGAACTCATTGCTGAAGTATTCTCCCCCTCGATCAGATCGAAGGATCTTAATACTTTTGCCCGTTTGGTTCTCTACTTCGTGCTTATATTCTCTGAATTTCTCAAAAGCTTCAGACTTGTGTTTCATTAGGAACACATGTCCGTATCTTGAGAGATCGTCAGTGAATGTAATGAAGTAGGAAGAACCGTTCATGGAATGTATAGACATGGGACCGCATACATCACTATGTACCAGTCCTAAGAGTTCCTTAACTCTTTCTCCGTGTCCACTTAACGGAGTTTTGGTCATTTTACCTTTGAGACATGAATGGCAAGTATCATAAGATGATAATTCGAATGTATTCAAATATCTATCCTTATGTAACTTAGCTAGCCGTGTCGTATTATATGACCAAGTCTACAATGCCATAAGTAGAATTCGTTCATTTCTGAACTTTTCCTCTTGTTTGTGTTTTGTACATTAAGGACTGTATTTTGATTGAGAACGTATATGCCATTATGTAACGAACCTGATCCAATCAACTTTTGATTTAGGAAGATGTTCATAACATTATCCTGTATTACAAAATCATTTCCTTCTTTACTTAATAAAGAAACTGATATAATATTGCACATCATGTTCGGTATATAATAGCACTCATTCAGAATCAATGTATTACTACTTGGTAATACAAGGTGATATTCACCAACTGCTTTGGCTGCAATATTTGCACCATTCCCTACTTGTACGGAATGATCACCTTTTCCCAGTTCTCTATCTTTACGTAGCCCACGTAACAATTTACATATGTGGGATCCCGATCCGGTATCTAATACCCAGGACGTAGGGTGAACTGAGAAACAGTTCTCAATAACTAACACACCCGAAGAAGATGCATCAACATACTTTTTCTTCATTTAGGCGGCATGAGAATCCAGATATTCTCTTATTCCCTGCTCAGTCTTATAACACTTATAAGAAAGAACGGGACCAACGTTCCCCTGCTAAGTATAATAAGCGGGTTCAGTCAATACATCCATATTATTATCTTGATTAAGGCCTGACATGGTCGCTACCTGGAGAGAGAGAGAAGAAAACACTTTAGCATATGCTCTTGCAAGATTAGATTGGTTATTATCTTATCTAATCAGAATGTCTCCCACTGTTTTTATCAAATCTTCCTTCAAACCCAAAAAAGTAAGATTAGCCTGGATTAATTACACCATACAATTTCATCAATCTTTCAGCCAGATCAGTGTTGGTATTTGAGGGAGGTTCCCCGTGCTTTTGCACGGACCTAATTAAAATAAACCTCGTTTTCCCAGAGGCATAACCTCGTTAACACCTTTCTAGACACCTACTTGATCGACTAATTGTCCTGTGTAAAATTCTCCCAGGAGTAACTCTTACTCGCAGTGGATATTGGGATCCAACTATCTCATAGAAGGTATGCAATCTCATTGCAAATTTCAACACTTGAAATTCTTGATAATGCTTTTGCCCCTAGCAACTTATGACCTTAACATAGTCAACAAATCATAATTGCCAGCCCAGTTCAACCCGTCATTTCCCGATTGAATTAAACCCACCTGTACGACCCTTAACATAGTCAACAAAGTCGTACAACTATTCTAATCCAATCACATCTCATATTTTAACAGATAAGTACTAATTAGCTACCGCACACTACGCCTTAACATAGTCAACAAATGTAGCACGAATACTAAGTAGTACTCAAATGAAATGACGGAGGGCTACACAGGTTCTTCAGAAAACCATGAGCGTAATGAGCTTGATATCGTTGTAGAAACAAGTGATTTTGAAAAGGAGTATTTTTTAGGCTTTTCTAGTTTTGCTAAAGAGGTCACTCCCGGTGAAGGGATCTCGACTCTTTCCCTATCGAATAAGGTGCAGGGTATATCATATATACCGCTATGCAAAGCAAGAACTATTTAAACTGTCAAAAACTAAACCGCGAGTTTTGTAGCATCTGCCAGTTTTGCTAAAGAGGTCACTACCGGTGAAGGGATCTCGGCTCTTTCCTCATCAAATAAGGTGCAGGGTATATCATATATACCGCTATGCAAAGCAAAACTGTAGCTTCCCTTTATATAAAGGTTTGATTCTACAACATCTTTTAGGTTTAGTTTCTTTTATTACTCTCATTAATAAAATCCTATCAATTAATGCTTTCTAAGCATCACAGAAGAAACGAAAGCAGTAATATTTATATATCAACATATATATATATATATAGTATAAGCATTCGTCTCAGGCAGTAATATGATCTTATCACAGAATATTGCAGCAGAAGATAACATATGAAACATTGGATATATTAGGACGTCCGTGTTTTATTTCGAGCCTGTATAAAACACGGATTCCACGGTCGCGATGAATAGCCAAACCCACATCCCTAGACCTGTACGAGAGCGGTAAGTAACACTGCCAATTCTAGTGTTAGGAGACCCGGTCTCGACTCCTCGAGATGGCCTCCCACTAGACCCCAGAACCCGGTTACTTGTGCTCCCCTCTTCGGGTCTACCTAATGCGGAAAAGTAAATAATATACAATGGTTACAACAACCTAAACCCGGAAGTGCCCCAATAAAAGAATGTTATATACAATGAATTTTTCATGAATGAAAATAAAAACCCTCATCTCAACCCCCGGCTATTCAGAACATGACGATCCAATATAACATATAAAAGCAACACATAATATCTCATTTCATCAACGTAAGCAAGTATGCGTATCCCGATTGTCGTTGATGTATAGCAACGAAGCCGACGATACACCACATACTACGCTTACGGTCACAGAAAAGAAAGTGTAAAACTACAACATTTGGAATCCACACTGATTTTAGACATCATAAATCCGAAATATCACATACTTCGCATTCCAGATAAATAGACAAAGTTTTTCGTGTGTGATTCCCACATGCCTAACTATATGAATTCCACATATTGTATCACATTCCAGATAAATAGACAAAGTTAAACTTTCCGATCGAATAATCAAACACACAAGAATTCCCAAATAGCTCAACACTTGAGCGGAGTTCAAAAATCCCAGAACATGACACAGCCCTAATGAACCAGCCGTAGAAGGGTCAAACTAACGCCTCACATGTGGCAACGCTAAACTACCACAAACCCTAGGGTTCAGTGGCAGTTTTGACGGTCACATAATCGAGTTAAGGTTTCGTTCTTCTAGAGGGTCCACAGATATGCTTGCATGCTTTTCCGAAAGTTTTAAACTCATGAAAAATTCAACACTTGAAAGTTTTTCGTGTCGGGAAAAAGTGAGTTATTGATATGCGCTCGAACATTTTAACACGTTCTAAATTATCTGGAAAACTAAACGAAGTTAAACTTTCAGATCAAATCAACGAATACAAAAGATCTCCAGAACACTCAACACTTGAGTAATATTAAAAATTCCCAGAAGTATATACTAATACCTATGGATAAACCCTACAAATACGAGTCCCTAATTCCCAAGTACGGCCGCGGAAGCGCCGCGCAAAGTATGTTCCTACCGCGGTTCCGCGGCGACTTGAGGGAGTTCATGGCTTGTATTTCACAGTTATCCATAGAATCACCTACTGAATTTTCTGAGTATTTTTAACACGGAAAAAATCATATTTTTAAAAAAATTCTAGAGAGGGGTCTAAATACGATGTTTCGGGGTTCGATCGGACTTTTAACTTCGTATACACGTTGCCTAATACTCTAGCTAGGCTCTGATACTACTGTAGGGTTACTAGGCACTGTCACAAGGGTCTATAAGGCATCAACCATGCCCGATTTAAAATTTAGAAGTGCCGAACAACCCAAAGCGAGGATCTTTGCTAGATAATTAGAGTTAAACATGCAAGTAAACATCTTTACATCTAAGAGAGAGGGATTACAAGCTTTGTAGTCCACTCCTTCGCTTCATAAGCTCCGACTAGTAGTCCCTTTACCGCGATCCATGATCTCCCGGACTCAAGAGAGGCTCCACAACCCGAATGATCCATGCTTTCTTGAAGTCTTCCTTTTCGAAGATGATCTACCTTGATGTTTCTTTAACTCAAGCTCCCACTCCTCTAATCAAGTATTAATGAAGTGATCACCCTAATCTAATTGGCTAGATTAGATGAGGATGATGATGTAGAAATTATGCTCTCTCTTATTATCAAATTCTCACACTCATTCATCACAAAATCAAAAGCTAGAAAGCTTTCAAGGAGGAAGAAGAAGATGAAGTCTTTTGTGATGAATAATGAAAATGTTACTATGCTTACAAATGAACCTTGAGTTAATAATATGAAGTATTAACTCATGTAGAGAGTTTACTAGAGTAAAGAGTTTGGGTTGGGTTAAATAATATCTCCAAAACATCAACACATAATAACTTTGCTTAAAACAAAACAAAAGCTTCTAGAAGCTTCAAGAAAAGACTAACCCAAATCAAACCATAATCATGTTTAATCTCCACTAATCATGTTGCATTTGTAAACATAACTTGTTACAATATTATATATCACATATATAATATATTTTTGTAACAAAACAAAATAATACAATTAACATATATCGCATATATATCAATGTATTACCTGGTGAGAAAATGAATCAATAAAGCGAGCCAATATTAGATAATGTAATGTAATATATCACATATATAATTATACATTAAATTATCGAATCAACACTTGATCCGACAATCCGGCTGTTTCTCAAATAACCGATTAATAGATCATGTACCGATTCATCGAATCAACACATGATCCGATGACCCGGCTGATATCAAATATCGTGAGAATAGAATACGGTATCTCATATCGTATTATTCTCGGTCCCGCACATATCACATATGTGCTCCTACTCCGTTTTGTCTGAGTTAAGAAATCTCTGTGTAGGACTCTAAAGAATCGTTAATACGCCGGCAGTAGGTGATGATCATATCAAATACCCATAAGGTACAAGCGGTCAGCTAAACGTAACAGCCACCCAGGTATTGAGCGATCAAAATATCAACAAGCAAGCTTGAACATTCCCTGTGAATCCAATCAGTAAAACTACCGTACAGTCCGGTCTCTTCGTCTGATATGTCGCATATCTGGTCTAGGGGTGGTAAATGTCAGACCCCAGTAACCGATAAGTCGTGTCGATGTGAGGCTCATAACAGGTCGAGAACCTACTGATAACACTTATGAGTATTACTCTATATCAGCCCTGGCCAGGGACTTCCAGTTATAGCCAATCAAACACAGCACAACATCAACTCCCTATACCGGGAGAGACGAATCCCCTCCTATCGCTCATTGCCTCCATGTGATTCGGGACTGTACCCAAAAGCCACCATTTTGCATGCCATTTTGGATGTGGTAATGTGTAAATCAAAGCACAGTGGGAATCACACAAGACTCTATGACGATCTCAGGTCTACAAACTAACATGTACCAGTGTCACCGGAGAACTGCCATCTAACACGAGGTGTAATACCATCTGGGAGTTCTCGGTGAGTCCGTCCAATATACCTAGTCTCCACTAAGCACCCATACACCATCTTTGATGTCAAACACCGATGGATATGGGATCATCTATCGCCCATCATATGGGTCAAGATGCGTATACGCTAGTCTACTCTGGTGTATCGATGCCCTGTCTCGATACACCCTCGACTAGAAACAGTTATACGATGTACCCGTCGACTACCCTGGCCCTACTAGTATGATCTCATCATAGTCCCAGTAGTCGAGTACATATCTTAAGGGCTTTATCAACTTGTGAGAGAAAGACAGTAAACTAATACAAGTCAACAAGTTAAGACAAAGTGAAACCAAATAGCGTACTATCATATCGAGCAAGAAAGTCCTCTCTATATATATCCAAACATCCATTATAATATACATCATATGTATAACAATGGCCAGGAGATCAAGGTCAGGAGAGTTGACACGAAGGATAATACAGCGGATCCACTCACAAATGTCATACCCCAGATACAATTTGAGAGACTCTTCGGGATGTTGGGTATGAGATACTACAACAACTGGCCTTAGTGCAAGTAAGAGATTGTTAGTTATATGTATGCCTTAGAGGCCATTATTGTACATGGATGTATATTATAGTGGATGCTTGGATATATATAGAGAGGACATTCCTGCTCGACATAATAGTATGCTATCTGGTTTCTCTTTGTCTTAACATGTAGATTAGTATTATGATACTGTCTTGATCTCACATGTTGATAAAGCCCTTAGGATGTGTACTTGACTGTCAGGACTATGATGGAGATCATATTAGTGGGGACAAAGCCAATCCATAAGTACACCCTATAATTGTTCCTAGTCGAGGGTGTATCAAGACAGGGCATCGATATTCCAGAGTAGACTAGCGTATGGATCTTGACCCATATTATGGGCGATGGATGATCCCACATCCATTGGTGTTTGACATCAAAGATGGTATACGGGTGCTCAGTGGAGACTGGGTTCACTGAACGGACTCGCCGAGAACTCCTAGCTGGTATTATACCTATCATCAGATAGCAGTTCTCTGGTGACACTGGTACAGGTTAGTCTGTATACCCGAGATCGTCATAGAATCTTGTGTGATTCCCACTGTGCTTTAATTTCCGCCTTACCACGTTCAACAGAACGTGAAAAACGGTGGCTTTTGGGTACAGTCCCGAATCACATGGAGGCGATGAGCGATAGGAAGGGATTCATCTCTTCCGGTATTGGGGGTTGATATTGCGCTGTGTTCGATTGGCCATAATGATAAGTCCCTGGCCAGGCCTGCTACGGAGATTTACTGATAAGTGTTATCAGTAGTTTCTCGACCCATTATGAGCCTTACATCGGCACGGCTTATCGGTTGCTAGGGTCTAACGTTTACCATCCCTAGACTAGATATACGATATATCAGACGAAAAGACCAGACTGTATGGTAGTGTTACTGACAGTCCTTTCAGGAGTAGGAGCGGGCTTGCTTGTTGATCTTCTGATCGCTCAATACGGTAGTGTTACTGACAGGCTTTTCATGAGTAGGAGCAGGGTAGCCGTTACGTCCAGCTAGTACGGCTGACGACTTGTGGGTGCTTGATGTGATCATCACCTACTGCCGGCGTATTCACGAGTCTTCAGAGTCCTACACAGAGGTTTCACTGGCTCAGGCAAAACAAAGTAGGAGCACATATGTGATATATGCGGGACCGAAATTAATAAGAGTATGAGATACCCTATTCTATTCTCGCAATATAATGTATCGATCGGTTATATGAAATATAGCCGGGTTATCGAATCAAATGTTGACTCGATACGTTGATACTGTATCGGTCGGTTATATGAGATATAGCCGGTTTATCGAATCAAGTGTTAATTCGATAGGTTGACACAAATAATATTAGTCGGTCATATGAGATATAACCAAATTATTGAATCAAGTGTTGATTTAATGATTTAATGTATAATTATATATTTGATATATTAATCTACATTAACTAATATTAGCTCACTTAAGCATTTCTTTCTCTCACATATGCACACTTAATATATATGTGATATATGTTAATTGTGTTTTCTTTTTGTGTCATACTTGATGCCACATGCAACATGGGTGTATGAGACTTACACCATGCTTATGATAATTTTGAGGATTATTTATTTTAGTTAAATCCAAATTAGATGGAAATTAGTCACATGCATGAAGCTTGTGGAAGCTTGTAGATGCTTTGACTTGGTCCACTAATTTTGTTTTATCTAAGATATTTATTAACCTAACCATTATCACTTAGCCATGGTTATGTCTCTACATGAGTTAGTATATGATACAAACTCACCCATGGTTACCATTCACTCTCTCATCCATTATTTGCTTCTTCTTCCTCAAGCTCAAGAGAGAGCTCTCTAGGTTTATGAGAGGTGAGGAAAATTAGTGAGAAAATTAATTTTAAAGTGAGCAAAAATACTACTTCATCATCCTCTACTAGATTAGCACTTTAGTTTAGGGTGTTAGCTTCACTAATCCCACATTAGTGAAGAGATAGCTTGGGTTAGTGTCTCCTCGACGTAGATCATCTTCGGCCTCGAAGACTTCGTGCGAGCTCATTGCTTTCTTCTTGTAGAGCCACTCTAGAGTCCGAAAGATCACTACATGGAGTGAAAGGACTACTACACGGAGCTATTGAAGTGAAGGACCGGTCTAGAAAGGTTGTATTCCTAGTTCACTTAGTTGTAAAGTAGTTTACACATTCTATTGTCTAAATGTTTAGTTATGATTCTATGGTTAGGGTTGTTTTGTACGGCATATTTTTGAAAATGGCATGGACGGTGCCTCCCGAAACATTGCTGTCATGCCAAGCAATCGAACAAAGCTATTGAGATATTGAGACATTGTGATATTGAGACACTGACACATTGAGATATTGAGATATTGAGATATTGAGATATTTATATTGTGCCGATACTTGACATGGATTTTCTGTCGATTTCATTGATGATACTTCGATTTTTACACTAAATTCCTACTGAGATAAGGAAACAGTTTTCTCGTACAAGATGTATTCTGCTTTCATTCTTAATGCATTCGTACATCATATATGTGGCATGTTTCTACTTGAGGCACTGACATGAGCACTTGGTATTACACTTATGTTTGGATGATTACCCTTGCCACTATTAGATGTTTCAGGGTATATTATGATGACATTACTGTATGACCTAGGAGATAGTCATACTTTCTATTTCTGCTCGGTGATGTCTTCTACTCACGAGTTAGCAACTCACTCCCGTTGTACCACAGTTTCTTGCAGGTTTTGCTGTACAGGTTTCCTTGGCGGCTTTGCTGGCACACTTTCTTACGGGTGATTGCTTAGGTAGGTGGATTCATTTGCATCGTGACCACCGTTGTACTTTTTATTTATTTCAGTTGTATCTAGTAAGCTCCATCAACCAGAATTGTATATTTAGTAGACTTAGAAAACCACAGTTGTTTATTCTCTAGACCTTAGAGTCATGCTCATGTATTATTATGGTTTTCTGGCCTCCTTGATGATGTTGAGTTCTTTACTTTTCTGAGTCTTGATCATCGCCCTTCGACGTTGTATATTCATTTTATCTTGCGTGGTTGTACTGTCATTGGTGAAGAGCTAGCTCCCGCTTGGCGATGCCTTTATTATATTGCTTGTACCGTTTTCGGGTTAAAATATACAAAGGAGGTGCTGCCAAAATTTTCAATGGCGAAAAGTGTTTTCAATTAGCTACAAAACGTTGTTTTCATATTATATTACCTATGTATTTAAAGAAGGAACCTGATTTCGTTAAAGCTTATTTCAAAACTGCAACTCCACTATTTTCCCTAAAAGGTTTAGATTCTGGCCTTTTGGCTTACTTGAATTAGGTGGGGTCCTATAGATTTCACCTGAGTCAAGTGCCAGTCACATGCCATTTTGGGTCGTGACAAATTTGCTATCAGAGCGTTAGGTTTAACCTTGGTTCGAGTCTAAGTTTGACTATGCGGAGTCTAGGGCATATATATATATATATATATATATATATATATATATATATATATATATATTCGGAACCTAGGCTTGACCTTACAGAACTTAGACTTGGCCGAGGGGGTATTAGTCCTAAACTTTCGTCGTGTGGGTTGACTTTGGTTGATTGAGTAGGTGACTTAAGTAGACTGACGTACCGTGTGTATGTTCTGTGGCATACTTATTATACGTTACTCTGCTTAAGAAGAATTAGGAAGTACAGTTCTTATGCATTGTATTTCTATTCATTCTTATGATCTGTCCACATCGATATCGGATTATAGTTTCTGCTATCACGGTTACATGAGCAGAGGGAGAGCTCCGGCTAGAGGTGCGGTCAGCATGAGCTCGTCATGGACGAGAACTGACCAGGTCGTAATTCCAGTACACACGATTTCATAGATATGTCATTTTATTGTTTTTTCTCATTGACACGATCGATCAGATCAGCACCAGTGACTGGTCCACCGCTAGAGGCCAGCTAGACTGTGATGACCGTCAATGCACCGTTTATTCTTGATAATTGAGGCATTGTCTATCATGCGGGCGGATGAGCCAGCTGTTGCTGCGACTGACAAGATGTTGCCGCAGATGTTTGAAGCTATTGTAGCCCGAGTTTGTACTTAGGAATATGATAGAAGATCGCTAGTCATCCATGGAGGAATGACTAGGACATATGGTTCGTTTGGATACCCCGATGCGAGATCGCTGGATTTGCTAGCTTTAGCTAGAAGAGGACCTCACAACAGGCACGTTGTAAGTCGATCGAGAGAGGACGAGCGTAAGCGCATCACTCCGATAATTTGAACGAGTTCCCGAGAAGGTAAATGTTAAGATGCCTGCTACAGGATATTTGACATGCCGAGTACGTAGCTTCGGAAAGAAGACTCTAGATACGAGTGCAACCATTTGTAGCGCAGTCCATACAGCTACGAAGAGATGATTCCGAATTGGTCCATGTTTAATAAAAATGGAGTAAGAGGTTCGTACTAGATTTTGACGAGATGACGTTCCACTCCGTTGACATCAGAGATGTGATATGCATGCGGAGGCTTTAAATATGGATATATCTTTCAGAAGAAGTCGTGATGAGAACCTAAGGGCAGAAGGCACCAGACCGTGAACAGAAGGCAGGTAGAATTATTGCTCTGCTAGCTTGGATGCACCGACATCCTTCGACATTGGATAAGGAGAATATCGACGACGGTGTTTACGATTTGCGAATTGGTGATTCGAATATCACATGTCCGTCATTTTGGATTTCGGTATTTGTGCGATTTATTTGCATGATTGAGATTTTGTGCACCACAGTTGCACTTGACTTCGATTTGATGCCGTTCGAGATGTTTGATTTTGATTTCATGCCTATGGTATGTATGTGATTTGACTTGTGCTTTCGGTGTAGTTTTCATGCACTTTTAGTACTTTGATTCGATTTTGTGCACGCTGATGCACGTGATTGTGAGATCATATACCACGGTATACCTGATTTGGATTGATGTATGTTGTATACCGTCGATTTCGATTGTGATATTTGATATTTGTATTTTTTTTGCACCTTGCGCACTTGATTCAGATTCTTGCGCATACTTGGCGCGCTTGATGCGATTTTGGTACACACCAGATGCACTAGATCAGAATTCTTCGTGCATATCAGAGGCACCGGATGTTGTTGTCAGGCACACCCATTGACCTTGACAGGTGTTTTCGTGCACACCCGTTGCACTTAGATTTTGGTTTCTGTGCACATGTATGGAACATTCATTGATTTCGATTTCTCTGCGTACCAGACGCACGTAGAATTATTACATATACTATTGAGTTAGATTTTCTTTGAGCAGTACGTTTTTATGATATTTACTATTAGCAGGACTGTTCTGAGAACAGTACCTAGGTGTTTTTGGCATGCATCGATAGTTACCGAAGGGATTTACAAAAAGGAGCTACGGGCTCTATATTTTTCCTGTGTGTCCGAGATGACACGAAACCTTTTACAGAGGAAACCCTTCTAAATTATTTTCAAAACGGCGGGACGTGTATGTTAAACAAAGAATATATATATATATATATATATATATATATATATATATATATATATATATATATATATATATATATATATAGTTATAGTTATCTTTCTTACAATAAACGTCCGATATTTATGATGTAATACGCGCATCGCACAGCGACTTGAAAAAAGGGTTGGCATGCATTTCTTTTCAGTTGTTTTGACGTGTTTACAACGATGTGAATCATGTACATGTTATAGTTTTGAGTATATCATGTTGGTTTTCGTATTGGACTTTGACATTGGTATCTTCACCATAACTCCGATGATTGCGTGATGCGTGACGGAGTTTTGATTTTGAGTTATATACTCATTTTTCATGCGCATGCATTGCGCTAAGATGCGTCTTAAGTATTTAAGATTTTGGAGCCCCGACGACTTGAGTGTTTTGCTGAAATGTTTTAGTATTTGGGGGGATTAAATTTAAATTCGGAGAACGAATTTATTTAAGGCGGCAAGATTGTAACATTTCAGGAAAATAAAATATTATTTTTGGAAATTTAAATAAATAAAATAATTAATTTCATAAATGTTATAAAAATATGAGAAATTGTTTCGATGAAAGGGTATAATTATATACCGATAGGTTGGAAAATATTGGAAAATTACATTTGAATGTTGATTTTGAAAGAGTATTATATGATTTAGATACTTTATAAATTTTATACAATTAATCATATACAATTTTATGTCTAAACTTGATTAATATCTACTAATTTTGCATTAAGCTTAGTTATGCATATGACATGCACCATGTCATGTTTCAAAACACTTTTGTTTTTATCATTCTATGAATCATGGCATCTTTGTTTTTCTTTTGTATATATGGGTTTCTGGTTTTAATTGAAAAAGGGGAAAAATAAAAAAGAATAAAGAAATGGTGGCATGGCATGGAGGTATGGACAAGAGAGAGGGTGAAGGGTCTCTTTGACCTTGGCTCATTCTTCCATCTTCAGCTTTTTTCTTCTCCTTCCCTTCACCATGGCTGCCCTCTCCCTCTACCTCCTCTACCTCGTCACAACGCCCCCAAATCCCCATCAAAAGCTTGTATTCCCTTCATTAAAATTGTGCACAAGCTCACTACAAGTATGGTAAACTAAGCAAGTTAGGATTTTGAGCACTTGGGGCAACTCAAGAATTTTCTTGAATTGCTAAATAAGGTATTTCTTTCACCAATAGTGTAGTATTTGATTTCCTTTAGTTTCTATTTTAGTTTAGAAGTGATTAAGTGAAGTTTAGTGATCTTGGAAAATTCTAAGATGAAGTTTAGGGGATTCTTGAGTGGTGATAGTGCAATTGAGGTGTAAATGGTGACTACAAACCCCTTTTGTGTTAAAACCTAGATCAAACCAGTGACTAAACCCAAAAACATGAATTAGATGTTTCAATGTCGGTTTTGTGAATATTTTTTGCCCACAGGAAATCTAGAATGACCTGGAACCTTTACAAGAAAAACTAGCAACTCTATTGACCTAGATTGAGCACTAGAAGACCACCCAGAGAATACGAATCCAATCCAAGAAACCCAGGTCGGCCAGGCCGGAATTTCTGATGATGTCGCCAGGTCATTCGTGGGTGTTGGTGTTAAGATTAGTTCTGTAGCTCACATACCCCATATACTACCCCACTGTACTGCTTGTTTATCCTCAATTCACCTAACCAAAAATTTGGAACCATTTTCTTGAGTTGTTGTTTTGTTGTGTGACTTTTAATGACTTGAAACTTTGGATATTATGTTTTGTCTCGGTCACTTGACGCTTGTACGTCGATATCGGGAATTTTTTGGGTCATTTGCATGCGTAGACCATAGGTTTTAACCTATGATTCGTGTATCGTTTTGGTTTTCGTACGCGATTTCTGTTTACAATACTATGTGGTTATATATGTAAGCACCTTCACGTGGACTTCGGATAACAAGGAAGAGAATGGAAACATTGACTTCGACAAGCAAGGATCAAGGTGAGTAGATATATATCTACAGGGAAAGTCAGGTGGATGGCGTATAGCACCATCGCAGTTTCGTAGTGTAGCATGCGAATATGTTATATATATAAATATGCGTATTGTGAGACGTGATTAATTAGCAATAAAGGCTTTAGGAGACCATGGGTTAGTTTTTGCGTAATTGGAAGAGAGTGCTTTTAGTTTAGTTTTTAGTCGCGAAACCCTAGAGTAAAGGTTAACACACACGCGCGCGCGCGCACGTGACATGATTATGGGTGTATATGTTTATGTGTGTGTGTGTGTGTGTGTGTGTATGGATGCGCTGGTGTGTGTGTGTGTGTATAGACATGGGTGATAAGGATAATATATGATATTTGGAGGTGAGTCGATATGATCGAGCATGATGCCGTGAGATCGTAATATATGATTGGGTCGTGTTATGATATACGACATGATGTTATAGTGGATCGATGGGCGATGTGTTTTCATACACACGAGCATATATATATTTTATGATATTGGAATATACTAGACTTTAGAACAGTACCCCTAATTCATGATTTTGCGATAATGATACTATATGAATAATGAGGTATATGTGATATTTGACCCGTACCCCGATTTTGGGATGCTGTACAATGGATTTTACCGTACGAGGTATAGATATGATGATTGATCCGCACTCTTGACTCGAGGATGTCGTACTATGTATTTTACCGTACGTGACGCTATTGAGGCGGGATCGCCGACTATTAGATTTATCGACTCAGAATTTAGTTGTATTTCTTACCCTTTCGACTAATTCCTTAGTTTAGTCTTTTAGTTGATTCGGAAGATGTTAGACCTGGCTCGAATCATACCTATTTTCGAAAATTAACGAATCGTGAGCATTTTTAAAAGACAGCTCGAGATATATTACGGATTTTTCATAGGATATACCTTTTCTTAAAAACACCGTAGCCCCTATTTTCTAAAAAACCATGATTCGTGCTATTTCAAATACCAAAATTGTATGACTCGTATATAGAAATGTACATTCTTCAATATTGCGTTTACTATTCATTCTCCGTTATATTCATGCTCTCTTTGCATTGCATGTTATACATGTGTTTCCTTAACTATTATGATATCGATTGTTAGGATACCAGCACCAATACCGATGATGCGTATGTCTACGGACACTTGCTTGCAGGCTCACGCACATCATCATCGGTAATTGTCATGTCACGTACATTTTAGATAATATTACTTCATTGATATAACTTGCTAGCTGATAGTTCCAATATATCATTACTATGCTATTTTAGATATTGTATTCTTTACTTAGATACCCATGCATATATATATTCATTTGTCATGCAATATTGTGGGGCTTTATGCCGGCAATTCATTATTTATTGACTCTCGATTTTGGGATTTCGGATTTTCCATGAGATTTATGGATTTGGAGAAACCGCAAGGATTTTATAAACTCATTATCATTTCTAAAGATAGAAATTTGCGGTTTTCTCGTGATATGATGTGAGAGGTGTCCACCATGAGTTTTCTCGGTTCTTGAGTGGTTTCATACACCCGGTTCGAGAAGGAGGATGAACCGTCTATGGGTGCATGGTGGACCCGGTACAGTACGTCGGGGCAAGATGGTCGCAGATGATAGCGTTGAGCCAGGCAGGGGAGTACTACTGACTGGTTATTTGTGACGTAGCGGATATCCGGAGGATACCGACGTAATCGTGAGATTTGATGATATGGGCCGATCCGGACTGACGGAGCCCGAGATATTGAGATATTTAGACATTGAGATATTGAGATATTGAGACATTGAGATATTGGGAATTTATATTGTGTCGATACTTGATACAGATTTTCTGTCGATTTCATTGATGATACTTCGGTTTTTACACTAAATTCTTACTGAGATAAGGAAACAGTTTTCTCGTACAAGATGTATTTTGCTTTCATTCTTAATGCATTCGTACATCATATATGTGTCATGTTGCTATCTGGAGCACTGACACAAGCACTTGGTATTACACTTATGTTTGGATGATTACCCTTGCCACTATTAGATGTTTCAGGGTATATTATGAAGACATTACTGTATGACCTAGGAGATAGTCATACTTTCGATTTCTGCTCGGTAATGTCTTCTACTCACGAGTTGGCAACTCACCCCCGTTGTGCCACAGTTTCTTGCATGTTTTGCCGTACAAGTTTCCTTGGCGGCTTTGCTGGCACACTTCCTTTCAGGTGTTTGCTTACGTAGGTAGATTCACTTGCATCGTGACCACCGTTGTACTTTTATTTATTTCAGTTGTATCTAGTAAGCTCCATCAACCAGAATTGTATATTTAGTAGACATAGAAAACCACGGTTGTTTATTCTTTCAACCTTAGAGTTGCACTCATGTATTATTATGGTTTTCTGGCCTCCTTGATGATGTTGAGTTCTTTACTTTTCTGAGTTTTGATTCTTGCCCTTCGGCGTTGTATATTCATTTTATCTTGCGTGGTTGTTCCGCCATTGGGGAAGAGCTAGCTCCCTCTTGGGGATGCCTTTATTGTATTACTTATACCGTTTTCGGGTTAAAATATACAAAAGTGGTGCTGCCGAAATTTTCAATGGCGAAAAGTGTTTTCAATTAGCTACAAAATGTTGTTTTCATATTATATTACCTATGTATTTAAAGAAGGAACCTGATTTCGTTAAACCTTATTTCAAAACATTACCTCCACTATTTTCCCTAAAAGGTTTAGATTCTGGACTTTTGGCTTACTTGAATTAGATGGGGTCCTATAGATTTCACATGATTCATGTGCCATTCACGTGCCATTTCGGGTTGTGACAGAGAGACCGTGTAGTGATTTTTCTTCCGACGAATTAGAATGAGTTCTCGAAGGTGGGCTTAGCTATATTCTTCCATAGAGTGGCAGAGATGCTGGATTTGTATTTTCAAGTTTTTGTGTAACCCTCCAGGCTTGATCATGGCCGAGTATGACTTTAAATTCGCATAGCTATCGCGATATGCTCATTATTTGACTGATACCGAAGAGTAATGGATTAAGAGATGTGCGAAGTCTCAATGCACAGTTGTTCTTCCCCGTCAATACTGGAGATTCGATACGTATGCAGAGGCGTGTACGACAACACTTTAAGAGGAAAATCTTAATGAGATTGCAGTTGTTCCGAAACGGACGTGGATTCATTAAGGAGTGATAGTTCCAGGCAGATTGGATAGATGGGATCGGCAGGAGCCACGACGGGTATTTTCCAGGATTCTATAATGATTGAGATTGGACCCAGGATCAGTTGCTTGGTGCGTACACAGAGGTCAGAGATCGTCGTCGCCGACATGTTACATTGCGAAAGACCGGACTACTTGGTAAGAAAGTGTCTTGAGAAGTGTCGGCATAGGACTGTTTGCGTCGTTGCTCCTCACTAGACGATAGTATAAAGAGGCCATGGTGTTAGTGATCCGCAGAAAGAACAAGAATTCAGAGAAAGAGAACGCTAGACCGTGGGCAGAAGGCAAGTAGTAATCCTTGCTCTGCCAGTTCCGGGTGTATAGATACCTTTCGACATTGAACAGTGTGTACTTCGATGTCATTTGTTTTTTATTTGTGTTTTGATTATCTGAATATTTCGTTTTCGACGTTGAAGAAAAGACAACTTGACGTCTATTATTTTGACTTATGTGTTTTGAGGATTTGAGGGTCACAAAAATTATTTGTGCACACCAGGTGCACTTGTTTGAGATTTCCGTGCACAATGACAGCACTTGATTATCGTTTTGTGCACATCAGATGCACTAGATCGATATTTTTGTGCACGTCAGTTGCACTTGATTCAGATTTTATGCACTCTAGACGTATTTGATATGATTTTGTGCACGCCGGTTGCACGTTATGTTGATTTCGTGCACCCCGATGCACTTGATGTTGATTTTGTGCACCCCGATGCACTTGATGTTGATTTTGTGCACTCTAGATTCACTTGATATTGGTTCCTGTCATGACCCAAATTAGGAACGCGACCGACAATTAAATCACGTAATGTCTAAAGGCATAACGTAATTCAAGTAAGCCGAAAACCTAGAAATCTAAACCATGAAAAGATAGAGTGATAAAACATTAGTTAAAATATTTAAAATCTCAAAACTTAAATTTATTTTCTTAAAAATTTCGGCAGCATCTCCTTTGTAACAACTATCCCCAAACGGGTACAAAATATAGAATATAAAAAGCATCCGCAATCGGGGGTAACTCACGCCTAAAGGTGGAACACAACCACAACAGGTATATATACGACGCTGTAGTGAAGAAAAAAGCAAATAAGAGGTTAAACAATATCGCAACATGAAATAAAAGCCGGCTCACACGAGCACGACAACCAGAGTCACAAAAATATAAAAATATCGGATCATTCAGTCTCGTCTCTGTGTCAAATACATGTAAGTGGTAGATGGAGAGTAATAGATACAAAATAAGATATACAAGTGAAATCATATGAATACTCGCAAAAACTCACCTACACAAAACCACCACTCAAAAGTAATGGTATTCACAGGATTAGATGCAATAAAGAGCTCTGCCGCGACGATGCTGAGGGTCAACCCTGCAGAACACTGTGGCACAACTGAGGTGAGTTGCCAACTTGTGAGAAGTAAATAACATCGTACAGGTAATCACATGCATGCACGATAAATAACCAATCCTACGTATGCAGTCATGATAGCATATGTACAATAATATGAGATGTAGCATAATCCAAATCAAGGTATTACATCAAGGTACAACAACTATGAGTACAGAGTATATCATAAAAGTCCTTAGTGTGGAACAGAGCCGTCCTCAATAAATAATCATCATAAAAATCCAGTGTCCATCAACGACACCCAAAATCCCACTCATCTGTCATCACTTTGATCGGCCCTTATATCCATCTCATCATATAACTCCGAACGGTATTCTCCGAATATCCGCCGTGTTTCCATACAATCACCGATAGGTAGTGCTCTCCCTGCCAGGCTCATTGTCTACTCCTCGAGCTTCTTACCCCAGGTAACTTACCGGGTACACCATGTACCCGCAAATGGCCCATCCGCCTCCTCGAATCGAGTACTCTTATAGCTTAGAACCGAGAAAACTCATGGTGGACATGAAATGTCATATCAAGGAAAAACCTCACTTTTAAATATTTCAAGCTTTCAATATATACTTTGCGGTTTCCCAAATCCACGAAACAGAAATCTCATGAAAACATCATATGAATAAATCACTATAACAATGTACGCATGATGCAAATCATGATGCGTACTAGTACCAGAATCGTTATCTAACTGTCAATAATGAATGCGATACAACATATATTTATCCATAGCAATTTCTATAGTGTACGTGGTATGGCAATTACCAATGGTGTGTGCGGCATATAAATCAGTGCTCATGCAATATGAACTGTTAGTAATGGTGCAGTGCCCTATTAATGATATTTCGATGTACAACAGATAATAGGAGGTAAAAAATGGTACCCATGCACAATCAATATACATACATACACACACACACACACACACATAAGCATATCACACAAGGTTATATCACTTGAATCTAGCCTTCGGCGCTTAACGCCATACAGGCGATTCCCCCTAAATGTTAAATCTACTCACCTGAAGATCTCGATCTAAGTGAATCCGATCATCTCCTTCCCCTTCCTGACTGTGTCCGAAGTCCCCGCCTATGATCCTAACATCACACAAAACCATAACGCATGGAATTAGTAAACTTTCCAAAAACACGCGGACACGACGCCAAACTAACGACTCGACTCCCACAAGCTACCAAGTGTTACCTTAGCGGGCTAAACGTGTGCAATGACATCCTAGACCATACCTATGGTTGTTAAACGTATGAAACACTTAAACAAAAGTCGGATAAATCCGTATCCCACGCTGCCAAAATGCTTGAATTCTAGCTAAACGGTCCCAGATTTTTATACATAAGTAATTAGAGGAAGTTGCACATTCCTTGAGCCTATAATAAACTCCAGAGACCCTACGACCAAAACCCACACCAAGACACCATACTCTGGACCCAATTTGCGGCCAGAAGGGATTAATCTGCGGCAAGAAAATGAGGAGGGTGGCTCAGGTTTTATGGGTAGGTTCTAGGTCTCAAATACCGCTCTTAGTGATGGCAACTTCCTAAAATATACCTGGGTCGATAGCAGATCAAGAAAGAACCCAAACTTTATCAAAAATACGATATTAACACTAATTTAAAACATTAAGGTATTTGACTAAAACTAATTAACACGACAAACATCTTTAGAGCCTAATTAACTGTTTAACATCATTACCTCACCAAAACTTGGGAAAAAACCTAGCCACCCAAGCTCCAAGACACCACAAGAGGGTTAAACATGCTTAGTGAAGGGTTTAGTGAGGTTTGATGTTGATTTAGGCTTGAGCTTTGTGGGAAAAATATATTCAAGAGGAGATTAATGGTGAAGAAGAAGAAGAGAAAATGAGAGAGAGTGAAGGTGTTGAGGGAATGAGAGAGTGTTGAGATGAGACTTGGGTTTTGAGATCCATGCTCTCTCTCTCTCTCTCTCTCTCTCTCTCTTTCTCTTTCTCTCTCTCTCTCCCCATTTAATGCCTCCCATGCCTTGTCCCCCCATTCTCCCATGCCCCATCATTCATTTCTTTTCTCTTTCATTCATTTTTAAAATAAAAACTTGTACTTAAAATAAATATGTATACATATTTATAAGATGACATAATAGGTTAAGTGCCATGGCTAACAAAGCATGGTTAACACTTGCTTAACCCTAGATTAACATGCACATTTGTATGCAAGTACAAAAATAATTAAATAAAATATTAATTAATTATAATAAAATATGTGAAAACAATTATTGGTTAAATTTATAAAAAAAAACCGCATTATATCGCTTAATTAACTCTAATCGCGTTTTAAGGTGCTACAGTTCCATGCACATACGATGCAATGGATATTGTTGTCGTGCACACCTATTGCACTTGGCACTATTTTTGTTTTCATTCACACCAGTGGTATGTGGTTTGGATTTTCATGCAAACCGTTAAGGTTAATTTCGTTTTCGTGCATTACACTTGATAAAATATATTATAGATTTGATTTCTATATTTTTGCTTGGTAGTGTGCCACAAATATTGCACTACGGCTATGGCAATCATCGTGTACTTGATATACACAATTAATTTTGTATTTGGAATCTTGCAACATAATTGGTGTAATTTTTATAGCAACTGTTAGAATTACAATTATGTGAGTTTTATATCTTGTTGAGTTTTCACGCGCACGCTTGCGTTATTTTACGACTTAGCTCGTGTTGGACTCCGAAGTTCCATTAATTGGAGTGTATTATATGTTCTAAAATTTGGACCCTGGCAATTTGATTTGATTTGACTGATAAAAATATTTTAAGATGGGGATTAAATTTAAATTCGGAGGCCGGATTTCTTTAAGGAGGAGATATTGTAACATTTTGGAAAATTATAAATATTAATTTATAATTTTAAATATGAATATAATGAGTTTACAAAAATATATTTCATATGAATTTTTGTATCGGATTGATATCCGCAAAAATGTAATTATTTTGGTAAAAATGAACAAAATGTGTGACATCATAAAAATGATATTTTAATTATTTCAACATGACATGAGATTTTATTATAAGATAATAGTATTTAAGTGTTATATTAAGTGCTTTATTTCTTTTGAAAATCAAGAATTTAGATTTTTTTAACATGGATGTATTTTTAAAAAGGGTTTGTTTTATTTTTATGAGGGTGGGTATATGTTTAGCTAGTAGGTTAAATCTTACAACCAACACACCCACACACTCACTCTTCTCCTTCCACCTCATGCTACAACCGTCCACCTCATTCTTTTCTATCTAACTCCTTCATCTAATTTCCCAGATGCATTCTCATTTTCCAAACTGAACCAATACTTTCTTCAAGCTCCAAAACTAAAGTCTTCAAGTGTTCATCAAACCAAAAGGGGAAAACCTTGATCCCTTTATCAAACTTGCACATACCATCAAGCTTAAACCACTACAACTCCAAGTAATCTCAAGCCACAAATTCTTAAGCTGGATTTTCCTTGTGCACTATCTCTATAGGTACATATCCTTTCTTCTTACAAATTCTATTATTTTTAATATCAGTATTAGTGTGAAAATATCAGAAAATGGAAATTTTGTGATATTTATAATGCTGAATTTGAATCTGGAATTTCTACGTTAAACTACTAGAAAAATTAAAAAGACTAGGTTAAGGTGAGACCACTAGGAGACCATACCTAAAGCCCGAGCCCCAAATTCCCTAGTTCACCCTGCGGTTCTTCCCAAATTCCCATCGCCGCCGGTCCTTCTGTGTGCAAGTGTTTTGGGTTTTTGTCTGTAGCTCTATTTGGTAATAATATAAGCTATAGTATAGTTTGATTTGTCCCAGATTTTACATAGAGAAATCTGAGAGTGTTCTAGTATTGTTTTATCTATGTTTCCAATATTTATGATACGGTTTTTCGTATTTCTGTACCACGACTGAATATTAACGTTCGTACGTTAATATCAGGGGTATTTAGTCGTATTTGGAGTAAGTAAGCTATAGGTTCTAACCTATGAGTGCTTAGCACATTATTTTGGTTTTGATATGATATTTCCTCCGATATGTTATTACTATGATTGTAGGTATGATCGTGGAGATTTTTTAGACGGCAAGGACGGACAAAGCAAGCATGGATTTCGACTAGCTCGATAAGGGTGAGTAGATTTATATCTACGCGGGAAGTCGGGTGGATGGCGTATAGCATCCCCGCAACCATTTAACTAGGATAGTTATGCTATCTAGTTAGATTCTTATGATATGTTAGATAACTTAGCTTTATTAGTTTGATGTTTGTTCGCATCTAGTAGGTTACAAATGGGGTTATATTTGATATATGGTTTGATGGCATACGTATGTGACGATAGATCCGTACGATATGGATAGGATGTCAGATGGACATTGTACGAGAGATCATACCGTTTTTGTGATGATGAGGAGAGTGCGCCGATTACGGTCAAGTTTCATTTAGACTCGTAGAGTCATGAGTTATCCCGACTTGGGACATTACATATTGAGTGAGGTATACTTTTTTAAAAACCAACTATTCATTTTCCCTTTTAAAGGATAAATGACAAGGATGCGATGCTATTTTTCAAAACGAATACCTATTTTTACTTAATGTAGATTTCTAATTTCAAAATAATGTTTCGTTCCATTTTCAAAGATAATGGTATAGCTCATAGCAAGTAATTACATTTAATATTTACGCGATACGCTTAGATTTACTATACATGCTTGCGATACACTTATCAATGATATGCATTCATGTTATACAAACACACTGATATAACACTGCACAACTACCAATGAGTACTATGTTGCACGAGTATAGACGCATATGTTACACTACACCTCATTGGTACTGGCATGACACTGTGGGACCTCTATACAGGGCGTTAAGAATTCCCTATATCCGGAATTTTGATTGTTATATGCTATGGATATGGGCAGAATTACTTTTTTTTAAAACACTTATAGAACACTTGCACAAATACTAATGACTGCCATGCTGCACGAGCACAGACGCGTATGCTACACTACACATCATTAGCATTACCATGACCAAGTGGAGTTGTTATGTTTGTTTGCATAACCGACTATTCTTACCTACGGTGCCTTTATTACCTGCTGTGTTATTGCGAATACCGGTACCATGGGTATTCGTATTTAATTCTTATGAGTTTTTAAGATATTTTTACTTTCAATGATATATATTAGTGGTATGGGATGCTGCTATATATATATATATATATATATATATATATATATGTATATATCATGGTGATATATGAAATTATTCTTCTTATTTACTTGATATTTCTAGATACGATGAGTTGACGTCCACCATGAGTTTTATGTTTTCTGATTTGGTTTTATTCCGAACCGAGTGGGGGGCTATACGGTTACGGAAGTGCTACATATCCGGACTGAGTTGGGGGGTATACGGTCAGCTACATGGTAGACCCGGTCGAGACCGAGGGACAGGAAATCCGCGATAGAGGTGGGGAGCCTATTGATGACACTCGATACCGGAGATAAATATGAGCACGACGGATATCCAGGGGATGCTAACCGAACCTAGGGATATCGAGAGGCGACTGATCGATTGAGACGGTGTCGACGATATCTCGATTTGCGTGTCGGTGATGGACTCGAGTGATTTGATGATTTAGGTTGTCGATGCTGGACACCCATACATTGATGTTGTGCAATCATACGAGATATATCGTTATAGTTGATACGTTTTAGTAGCCGACCAGGACTGCTCTGGGGGACAGTACCTAAACATTATTTTAGCTTTTAAAACATATAAAAGGGTTTTTAAATGAACTATTGTCTCATTAATTTAACATGTTTAGATTCACACAAGTATCTTTAAAACTGTAAAACCCTTAAAACTCTTTATTAAACAGTGAGACGTTTATCTTAAAAAAATACATATAATACTTCATACTATTACATTCGCTTTTATACCGTGACATACGTATCCCGCGGCTATTTTAAAAGGGGGTTTTACATACATATTTCGGCTACCTGATAGGCTTATACCTGGATATAGGTCATATATATGAGATGATATATTTTGGGTTTACTTGATGGATAGGGTTGCATTTACAATACTTATGCATTATTTATATATTAGTAACAGATATAATAGTACTATACTTTATGATCTAGTGTAACATTTCAGAAAATATAAAATAATATTTTTGGAATTTAATATTAAAATAATATTTTTCCCGAAAATTGCCCGATTTGCGAAATTGGGGTTTTTGAAAAAGAGTATAAATATATACTAATAATTATGAAATAAATGGAAATTAAATGATTTATTCATTTAATAATATATTTAAAGGATTTGGCATTTTAAAAATTTATTATATGCAGTTTCGATAAAAAACCGATCAGTGCACTGCTAATCGCGATTAGGCCAAATCCATGTTTCTACAGTTTTCCATGGCTAATGCACCATGTCATGTTACATTTGGTTACTTGTTGTTGCATTTGTGTTGTTTTATAGGCATTATGCGATTTGGTTTTGAAATTTAAAAGAGAAAAGAAAAAGAAATGAAAAAAGGGTTAAAAAGGTGAATGATTGGAGAGAGAGAAAGTGTGAGAATAAGTGAGAGAGAGGGGGGCTGCTGCCATAGTGTTTGACCCCATCATTTTCTTCTCCTTCTTCATCTCCCACACCCTCATCTCGCTCCACTTCTAACCCTAAATCCATCTCCAAATAATCCCCAAAACCTTATACTCCCTTCACAAAAATTAATCCCCATCTCTTTCTCTACACATTGAACCAAGCAAAGTACGATTTTGACAACAATAGGACTTCTAGGGTTTTGTTTGGGTGTAACCATGAGGTATATCTCTTTTCATTTATAGTAGTTTTGGTTTCCTAGCTTTTTGTTTAAGTTTAGATGTCGTTTAGTGATGGACGTGTAAACTTTGAAATCCCAAGTGAAGGGTTTGGGATATTGTGATGGGTAATGGCTGTTAGAAAGATTTGAGCTGTGTTTTTGCTGGCCTAGAAACTAAAATATGGATTTAGGATTTAGTTCATGTCGGTTTTGTGAGGATATAGGGTGTGCAGGGAAATCTGGAGCAACCCGAGGACTTTCTAAGCTTAGCAAACAACTCCAGGGACCAAATTAGGGTACTAGGAGACCACCTTGACGAGACGGACCCCATCTGAGCAGGGGAACCGAGCTCACCGGATTTTATGGGGTTGTGGCCGGCCCCATGTGGGTATTTGGGGTCTAGGTTGGTCTAGTAGCTCATATACTTCATGTACAGCGCCCTAGACTTGTTTGTGAAACTCCTATTGGCCTGAGTCAAAATCTAGGAGCGCATTAGTGTGATTTTGGATATGTTTTCCATATTTTGAAATGTTTAGTTTTGATATTTGGATTTGTTTTTGGTTGTTGAATGTTTGTACATCAACGACTAGGGTGCAATTTGTTGGTTTTGCATACTTGGCTAAAGGGTCTAACCTATAGGCGATCTGTGTGCCGTTTTGGTTTCCGGACTTGATGTTAATAACGATTGCGATTGTTTATTATTGTAGGCACCTTCGTGTGGATTCTGAGGCGACGGAGCGTGGCTTCATCAACCTCGGCAAGCGAAGACCACGGTGAGTAGATCTATATCTACGGGGGAAGTCGGGTGGATGGCGTATAGCACCCCCGCAAAGTTTTGGTGCAAACCGATTTGTAGCATATGGTTAAGAAAACCTAGAGTAGCAAACTAGGGTTAGAATTATAAGATAGCTACAGAACCATATTAGAAACTAAAGGATAGTTAGAAGTGATATGATACGACTAGTATGTGATGACGGAACTTGAGAATGATATTTGATGATATTGACGTTTAGGGTACTATAGGACTAGATAGTCACATAGGTGTGTCATCCTAAACATACCTATTTCCAAACTGAAGAATCGTATGCATATTTTAAACATGTACCGTGAGGGATGTTACAGATTTGCAAATGATATATTTTCCATAAAAGCAGCGTAGCCCTTACTTTCAAAACTACGATTCGCTTCTTTCAAAAACTGTTTGTATGGTTCCGGTGCGTATGTTAGATTAGATAAGTATACTTATAGAAAATGTAGAATGTATTTGTAAAATTGACTTGATGAGGGATATAAATGTGATGAAAAGAATATATGACGTGATATGATGATTTGGTGATATGTTGGTATACGGATGCGAGTCGATTGAGATGATTGATACCCTGCCGGTCCCCTGATATGAGATTGTTGCGGATATGACCTGGGACATGGGTATATAGAGGTATTTATATGTGTTGAGAATCATGAGTGTTAGCCGTAAGTGACGTTAGGTCCGTACCCTGCTCGTCTTATAGGTTGATAGGATCCCTGATAGCTTAATGCCGCCGTACGATGATTTTCCGTACGTGATGAGTTTGACTTGAGGTTTGATCTATACCCTTGACTAGAGGATGCCGTACGATGGATTGTAACATACGCGATGTTGTGAGGCTGGATGCCGATTAATTGATTCACCGACTCGGTCATGTTAGATACATATACCCGTCAGTATTTGCATATGATTTATCTTATGCTGCATTCATGTTATTCGCATTGTATTACTTATACCTGTGATAGTACACCTGCACCATTATTGATGATGCGTATGTTACACGTACACAGAGTGTAGGCTCACGCACTTCATCATCGATAATTGCCATGCCACTACACAGTAGGATTGCTGCATCATGATATGACTTTTTGCATAACATATGTGTGTATACCACTTGTACATCCATATTGCCACACAGACATATTGTACACTCATGCTTGAGTATATACCACTTGTACATCCATATTGGCATACATACATATTGTACACCATACTTGCGTACATATATGTTGTACACCATACTTGCGTACATACATATTGTACACCATACTTGCGTGCATACATATTATACACCCATACTTGCGGACATACACATTTGTACGTCCATACTTGCGTATATACACATATGCACCCTTATACGATATTGCATTCGATTTTGGAGATTTGGGAACCACATGATATATTTTAAAAACTGGATTCATTTAAAAGAGCGGTTTTCTCTCGATATGTGCATATTACTGTTCCATGTTGCATGATATACGGATATGCTTACATTTCTATCATATGTCGCATACATCATGCTTTATAATTTTACGCATTGAGATATGCTGGTTTCATGAGATTTCTGGATTTGAGAACCGTGGCTATTTCAAAAGAAAGCATGTACTGTTTAAAAACCCAGTTTCTCTTGATATGATATTTCAGTGCGTCCACCATGCGTTTTTTGTTTCTGAGGCGTGTGATTTGTGAAACCCGATTCGAGGAGGCGGATGATTCCGTTTGCGGGTACATGGTGGACCCGGTATGGTACCCCGAGGCGAGAGAGAGATTTCGTGTTGATGACGATGAGCCTGGAAGAGGGACTACTACCTACCGGTGATAGTATTTGGGCTCGGCGGATATCCGGAGGATACCGACCGGAGTCGAGAGATGATATGGGCCGATCCAGACTGACGGAGTCCGTGGGCCGATCCGGACTAACGGAGCCCGAGATATGAGGATTTACGTGTCGATACTGGACATAGGTTTCATGATGTTTTGGGTGTTGTTCATATCATAATTTCGCATTATTATATTCCCCATTCTTATTCATTTTACAAATAAACAGGTGTGTTTGATCCATATATGCTACATAGTTGCAGGTTACAGGTTCACGGAATAAAAACAGTGAAAATGATGAAAAGACGATACAAAAGTGAGACTACGACCAACAAATAGGAGAATCTTGATCAAGCCTACAGTTTGGAGAATAAACGAAGATCAATGAACAAGTTCACGAAGTACAAAGGCAGCGTAAGATTCAAGACTTCGACATGAACTAAACGGTAAAGTCCACAACATCATTCACTGTGAAAATCTGGAAGAAAACAAGAAGACAATCTGAGAATACAAGTGAAGAAACAAGAAGTAAAAAAGCAACAGGAAGCAGCCTAGGAAAAAGCAACTAAAAAGCCCACTAGATGGCCGCGGATCCACAGCCAAACATGGGTTTTGGCCACGGTTTCGCGGCCATGCTAAGACCGTATTGGAGCAAAAATTCCGTAGCGGCTGGCGGTGCGTTGACTAGGTTTCTTAGGGGGTAAAATTGTAAATGCAGACGTGAATCGATTGTAAACCTAAAGTTTCTATGAATCTATAAATAGAAGCCCTAAACCTCTTTTTGAGGCATGCCTCTTCTTGTGCCTCATTTCATTTTATCAAAATTCAGATCTGTAAATTTCTGCAATGTATGAAGAGAGCATCAAATAAAGTAAGTAGTTTTTTTTATTTCCATGCCTTAGGTAATTTATTATCTGCCCTAGTATAATTTTCCTTTCTGACCTAGTTTAGATTTTATTCTCTGCCCTAGTTAGATAGTTAGAACATGTTAATCAATTCCCTAATGAGTGAGTAGTATCCTCGCTTGTTAGGTTAGATTTGGGGAAGGCTTGAGAGATGAAGATCTCTGACCCTTTTCTTGCCCATCACACGTTTTTATAGGACTCTATGCATACATAGACACACCGCTCCCTACGGCACCCTATCCTACGAGGTAGCGGTGATACCGTAGTATAAATGACCGGTTGTGAATGTTTTCCATGGAGGTTAGGGTAAGGATTAAGAAAGGAAGGACAAGAACCTGGAGGAAGAAACATCGTTTCTTTCCGATGGTACTAATCCACTTTATTAATTATTACCATAACACCTCATAGATCTTAATTAGGGCATTGAAAGCGGTAGGAAATCTTTGCATTTCCAAACTTAACCTAAACCTAACCCTAGCAAGATTCTAGTCCTAGTCTAGATCAACTTAGTTTTTAGGAATAATCAATCCAACACCGTTTGGAATTAACTCGTTAGAACAATTAGAAAATACACAAAATCCCTATGGACCGACCCCTACTCACCGGCTAGCTACCAAGCGACGCCGTTCTTGATTGCGGTTAACAAATTCTTTGATGCAAAATAAATTCTTTCAATCAGGTGTCGATGTTGGAAACACAGCTTCCATGATTTTGATGTGTCGCGAGGGACACCGTTGATTTATATCCTCATACTTTCATGCACACTCTTTTATGATATTTACGTGCATACAGACATTGATTATATGGTTGGACGAGATCCACATGCATACAAACATTGATTATATTATTGGATTATATCCGCATACATATAGGTATTGATTACATTGTTGGCACATATGATGACCCGGTCACCCTAGATATCATAGTATTACCTTTATGATATAGTTGACATGTGAGTCGTTGTTTATTCGATTTCTACTTGTAGATGTTTTTATACTCACGAGTTGGCAACTCACCCCCGTTGTGCCACAGTTCTTGCAGGTTGACCGCATGGATCCGTAGCGGCATCGCTGGCACATAGCTTTATTTGGGTGTTTTGCATTGGTAGGTGGGGCATTTGTATCGTACCCACTCTTGTATTTATATTTCACATTGTATCTAGTCAACTCCATCAATCAAAATTAGTAAATTGTATAAGTAATGAGAATTAGTGAGATTGTGGTTGCGAGACTTAGAGCGAGGGGTTTTCCGCTACTTGTGGTTTTGATGTCTTGCTTATTTCTTTACCTTTTGTGGTGAACTTCGCCATTGGGCGTCGTATACTCATTTTTATGCTTTGCGTGGTTGTAATCCGCCGGTTGGCGAAGAGCTAGCTCCCGCTTGGGGATGCCATTATTCTTGTTATGCATTTATGGTTTTGGATCAAAATATACAAAGGAGGTGCTGCCCAAATTTTTAAAAGACGAAACACATTTTCAAACTAGCAAATTTCACTTGCATTTTCATGTTCCTTTTCCATGCATTAAGAAAAATTGATTTCATTATACCTTTATTTCAAAACTTCACCTCCTTTATTTTCTTAAAAAGGTTTAGATGTCTGGGTTTCAGCTTACTTGAATTACATTACGCCTTTAGACGTTGCGTGATTTAAGTGCTGGTCACGAACTAATATTTCGGGTCGTGAAAAAGTTGCTATCAGAGCGTAGGTTTAACCTTTGTTCGATTCTATGTTTGACTATGCGGAGTCTAGGGCGGGTATGTATTTCAGAACCTAGGCTTGACCTTACGGAACTTAGACTTGAACAGGGGGTATTAGACCCGAACTTTCGTTTCATAGGCTGACCCTGATTGATAAAGTAGGTAGCTTGAGTAGAGTGAGGTATCGTACGTATGTTCCGCGGCATATTTACGATACGATACTCCACTTAAGAAACCTTAGGATGTACATATTTTGAGATCAGTGTTTCTCTTCGTACCCATGATTATACATCCATTTGAGATCCTCGATTCTATTCGTTTCCATGATTATACTCGCATTGATGTTGTTCCTCCTTATGATCATGTATCCACTCCAGATCTGTCGTTTCCTTTCATGCCTTTGATCTTTTTTCGTCAATACTCGAATGAGTTTCTTGTCACCATGGTTTGAGCGTAGATGACTGCTGCTAGTGATGCGGTCAAGGCGAGCTCGTCTGGTATAAGGACTGACCATTGTGGTTTCTGGTGACATGAGAACGTCACGAGTTAGTATTTATGTTGTGACCTCTCGGGTGAGGCGAGTGTTCGGTTTTGCATCGGATGATCGGGCCATTGATAGAGGCTGCCAGTTGCGATAGGACTGTTGATGTACATCATACCTCAAAGATTTTAGTGTCTCCTACCGTGCAGACAGATGACCCAGCTGTTGTTGAAATGATGGGATGTCGCTTCCACGGATTACGAGCTGAGATCGCTGGAGCTTCCAGGCAGAGATGCGACAGGTGATAGTTAGTCTATCCCGAGTTGAGAGACGAAGGTGATTCATCAGATTGATGCGCCGACGCAGGCCCAGTTGAGTTGAAGATTTCCAGTGTGGAGTGCCATACTCAGATCTAGAGCAGACTGATCCAGAGATGACCGTTGATGTATCGTCTTTCCTGGAGGATTGAGGCATTGTTTAGCATGCGGACGAAGGGTATTCACATGTCGGCTAGGCAAAGCTAAAAAGTTCGAGCGAGTGTCAGAAACCCATTTCTCCTAAGTTTAAAGTGTTCGGAGGAACATGCAAGTGATTCTGTGGACCCTCTAGAAGAATGAAACCCTAACTCGACATGATGACCATGGAACCGCTTTTGAACCTTAGGGTTTGTGGCAGTTTAGCGGTGCCATCAGTGAGGCTTGGTTTTGCCCTTCTACGGCTGGTCCAGAGGTACCGCGGTATGTACCAGATATTTTTAGACTGTGCTCAGGTGTTGAACCTTCGAGAAATTTTAGGACTTCGATGACTCGATCGAAAAGTTTGACGTCATTCGGATATCATATGATGAGAGACCAGTAAGCTGACCAGCTTCGGATAGAGTGTAAGACTACGGTAGCGCCCCGGCCGTCTATCTGAGGCCAAAATACGGAAACAAAATTTTTTCTAAACTTGAAAACTGGCGCTATCGTATGCTTAAGTCCCGGATCGAACCACAAACCTATACCTAGCTAACAAGATAAAGGGTAGAGAGCTATACCGAGCGATCCGTGTCCTTCGGTCTTCGGCCTCCACTTCGATCTCCTCGCGGAATCTCTGGTCTTCATTTCCTCGTCGGAACGGGCACCACATCTCTCCTCGCAGAATCTTCGGTCTTCATTTCCTCGTCGGAACGGGCACCACATCGCCGGATTCTTTTACGGGCTTCCACCTCTGGACCGAAGCAACTTGGGCACGAAGTTGGCGAGCCGACGTGCCCAAGGATGCTGTAGGATAAGTGTAGAATGTTTTGTCTCTTGGGGTATGAAGTTCCCATTGAAGATGTGTAGGAGAAAATGAACTTTGGAGTGAACTAGTATTTGTGTAGCAAGAAAAAATGAGAGATGGATGATTTTTCCTACACCAAAATAAAACCCCTCTCCCCCCCAAGAATGTGGCTGGCCAATACAAATATGGTGGAGGGGAAAATCAACAAGGGGGGTGAGCACAAGAAGAGAAAATGGTGAGCATAAGAAAAGTGATGATAATGAGGAATTAATGTCACACCAAGGCCAAATCATTTCTCATATCATTAAAGCAAACCATGATGGAAAAAAGAAAAGCATCTAAAGATTCTATAACCATCATAAACCCTCCAATTACAAGAAACCCCCTCCACAATGCTAATTTGCACATTTGCAAATTAGCCCCTCCATCAGAAAAATCCGGCCATGAAGGAACAAAGGAAAACTGGCCGAAATGGAATACAAACTGGCAACTTCAAAAAACTGATCCCGTAATAAATTACAGGAAAACCCCGCGACCGTATATACATACCCGTATTTATATTCCGACCGAATACAAATGCAATGAAACAAAATCAACACTGTATAATACTAGGATCCGGCTTAAACCAAAGCCCGCTAGTATTATCCGTCCGATCATAATCCGTGCAATACCGAACGTATACGATCGAACCATGCCATATATCCATACGGCCTCTGCAGCGTTTCGCCCGAAACTTGAGAAACTGTCTGTGGGGGACTCTAAATACTCGTCAATATTTTGGTTGTGGATTTAACCACTAGCACGTCAGAGGTATTAGCCATACGTAACGAACTACCAGGTATTGACCAAAAGGGACGTCGATGAGCGAACTCATCCTGACACTCTACTGAGACTGTCAGTGACAATATCCATACAGTCCAGTCCGTTTGTCTATGAGCATCGCATGGCGGGCCTAGGGGGTTGGTAAAATTCAGACCCCTAAAAGCGGTACAAGTCGTGTCAAAGTGTAGCCCAGAACACCCTGAGATACTACTGGAATACCTACCAGTAAATCTCCTGCCTCGGCCGAGGGCTTTGTGTAATGGCTCTCCTAGACACAGCGCGACCTCACCCCCAATACCGGGAAAGACGAACCCCTGCAGATCCGCTCACCGCCTCCATGTGGCTCGGGACTGTACTCAACTAAAACCTATTTGCATGACTCCTTAGAGCCGTGGTAGGGTAGTAATCAAAGTGCAGTGGGAACTCACACGAGACAAATGACGATCTCAGGTCGATAAACTAACCTGTACACATGTCACCAGGGAACTGCTATCTGACGTCTGGTATAAGACCAACCAGCATGTTCCCGGAGAGTCCTGTCCGGTGTACCCATAACCCAATGAGCACCTGTATACATCTTAGGTGAACCAACTAACACCAGTGGCTTGTGAGACCGACCACCGACCCTCGTCGGGGTCTCGACTGTATACACTAGTCTACTCTGGAGTATCGATGCCCTGTCTCGAAAACTCCCACGACTAGGGACCTTTTAAGGATGTGGTTATAGACCTCAGCTCCCACGTATATGATCGCCATCATACTGCTGGCCATCAAGCAAGAATCCTAAGGGCTCTATCAATTTGCAATAGTGACTTGTAAGGTCACCTAAAGCAGTACTCGATGATAAAGATAAACCAGATAGCATACTATCATCTTGAGTAAGACTGTTCTAACGGTATAGGTCCTCCCTCAATCATTGCAATCACGGGCGTGTGATCCAATAATTGACTCTGAGGGCACTATCCCCAACAATCTCCCACTTGCACTCAAGGTTAATTATTGCGATGTCGCATACTCACAGCCCGTATGATACCGAACACCCAACTCCTCTACTAATCAGTCTCACAAAACCTGTTTGCGAAACTAATGTGTTCGAGGAATAGCCTCAGTGAGTGGATCCGCCCTAATGTTTCTTTCTATGTCTCTCTTTATCTCATGTTCGCGGAGAAAGCCATCTCCCGAAATGAGCAATACCTGTCTTAGAGTATGTCTGGATATCTGATGGGACCTAGTTCATAAATGAACTCCAAATCCAAACTTCTCAGACTGTATCGTCAACTGAACTTAATCAGTATCCTGCGCCATGCCTCCCTCAGTATCCGCTTGGACCACCTGTCCAAAATACTGCACCTCGTCAGAGGGAAAACTATAACTCTGACAGTCACTCTGTCGTCCAGGTCACTTTGGAAGCCTGGAATGATAACCGTCTCCCGAATGAGGCTATCGTTATCATATCCCTAGAACATCCACTTTATGTTCTAAAACTGCTTCCGAACGTTTCTCCAGGATTGGATCAATATCACCTTATTGCATCTAGTGCAAAAACAACATCTATATCCTATGTGGAGATACCACTGTGTGACAACCAAAGTATAACCGATCGTAGTATAGGAATTTCACTTCCTACTCTGTGTATGTCATCCTAATACCAGGACATCACACCCTACTACCTTCTTAACAGATCCATCCCCTATTCTGATGAAGTCAAACCTATGACTGTCACATCAGAAATAGATGATCTATCTCCGCTATATCTGCTTTAGCCTATAAATAGACATAAGCCACTTGTCCATTATACTTCCGCTGCCCCCACTGACTACGACAACCCTCTGGCAGAGTCATATACACGTGCACTTCTAAAGCCAGTTCAGAACGACGCTATACTCATCATCCTGCCGGGTCTCACAGTCTAGAACAACAGCAATGACAAGTCTGGGTAAACAAGAACCTCCCTGTCACCGTCCTTGAGGCTACCGAAGTACCTCTCGGGTGCTTGAGGTTACCCACCATATCTGCGGAGTGGCAAACGGAATGTTAAATCAGATTGAATCTTTAGGTTCTTATCAAATTTTCAATAATCGTTTGCGGTTCTGGAATTACTTCCAGTTCTACCATACTCCCACTACTGTTTTCTGAAAAAATCCATTTTAATAAAACTGTGGCGAGTCAAGAACAATATCACTATTGATCTTCCAGATGGTAAAAAATCAACCCTCGTCATAGCCCGGGTCAACCCACAAACAGCCATTACAGAAACGTGCCTTGAGTTATCCAGAGTCTGGTTTTAAGCATAAGCCGGACAACTCCCCGTACCTTAACATCCTCAAGATATGAACTGTTCTATATCCAATACAGAAACAGAGGCACTGATTTAATTGGAACCAGATTCAAATCATGCAGCTGTTTCCAGTGCATGTTAACTACATGGAAAAAAGCCGATCAGCGTTACTCAACTTAGGAATGCATCCAGATATGAGTAACCTGAAAAAGAAACAAGTTTCTCATAATCATTACTATCAATTGAATACCATACACAAGTATCCACATCTTCGATCACCTTGAAGAATCCTGATACTTGCAATACCTGGTTCTCTACTTTATTCATATATCTATAACTTCTCAAAACTTGGACCTTGTGTTTCTACGAAACACCTGTATAAGGACTAGAGAAGTCACAAGTAAACAGAATATAGTACGAGGACCAACCCCTCTGTCCTCATGGACACTGGATAACATACAATACTCTGTATAAGTCCCCTGAGTCTAATAACCCAATCCTTGTGTGTCGTAGGTTGAAAACTGTACTTATAGTTAAGAAGAATTACACCGCTGTTTAATACTCCTTACCTAACCATCCACTGATATAGATAAATGTCATGGACATAATTTCAAAAGGTATATCTCACTCTATAAAAATAGACGTACAGATATATCAATTTGAAATTGGTGCATAACAACGGATATTCGAAACCAAACATTTGCCATCCGGCAAACAACCCGGGTGACTTCCTCAAATATCACCAATTACAACGAATCCCGATATAATAAGGATAATCACCCAATTCCCAATACCTTACTCCCACTCATCATCTGTAAAACCATACAGACATGAGAATCATACCCGGTAAATACATACCCTGGAGCAAGGACTAATTGGGAAATCAGTTTTCTTTTAACAGTACACAGTGAAACTGAAATATTGAAATGTTTCGTAAGAGTATCCGTGTATTCCTAGTAATGCCTCTCTCATTATCCAGATTCATAACTGTAACCGTATATTTTTTTGACATCTCTTCAAATCCCTTTATTTGTCTTTAGTCGCTACCTTCTGCACACCATCGTTAGGCTAAATGGTTTTCTTCCTTCCCTACCGTTCGGCACCAGCCTATGGTTTGGAAGAAGACTATCCAATAAGCGTAATAGGTGTACTGTCCTAATCCTAGGAGCACTCGCAACGCGAGAGAAGATAAAGATGAAAGACAACTGAATAAACATTGTTCCTATTTCTCCTGAACCAGAATCCATCCCCGAACTGGAACTTGTTCCTTTCGAGTTCGTATATAACCATACGATGGAGTATCCAAATAACTGTGGATCTTCATAGTGATACGGAGTGTTCTGGAGAAATACAAAGGTGAAGTGGGAGTGGTAATAAAATACTTGGTTTGGTCGTGAATAGCAGTCGCAGTTTACTTTGCCCTCTTACTAATCCCTTTATTTGTCTCTACATAATAACTTCTGTACACCATCGTTAGGCTAATTGGCTTTCTTCATTCCCTACCGTTCGGCACTAGCCTAAGGTTTGGAAGAAAACTATCCAATAGGTGTAACGGGTGTACTGTCCCAATCCAAGGAACACTCGCAACCTGAGAGAAGGTAAAAGGAAAAGACAACTGAATAGTCCTATTCATTTTCTCCAGAACCGGAAACCATCCTCGAATCTGGAACAAGTTCCTTCGAGTTCGTTTAGAACCATACGATGGTTTTATCCAATGGAAGTGGACGTTCGTAGTAATATGGGGTGTCCTGGAAAAAGGGTAAAAGTAGAAGTGGCAATGAGGTTTGCAACTCTGACAATCCAAAAGCCAGTGTTTAAGAAGGTTCGGTTAATTTTGGTCACTAAGTCATAGTCAAGGGTCGGGCCATGGTCGCTGCCAAAGAGAGAGAGAGAGAAAAGAAACACTCAGCGTGCACTCTAACCTAGATCAGAATGGTTACCAATTTATCTAATCAGGAAACTTCCCAATGTAACCTCAAATTCTCCTCCAAACCTGAAAGAAGAATTAGTCGGGATCACCCGAGGAGTAAACCAACTCATCAGTGGGAATCGGGATCCAACTATCATCGCATGATAACGTGACGGAATCCACTCACGTTATCACACTCCAGAAGGTATGCACATGCCTGGCAAGTTTCAGTTTCTTTAGAAACTCCCGATGTGATTTTTTACCCCTAGGACCCAAGTGACCTGGACACAGTCAACAAATCAAAGAGTCCTAGTCAAGTTCAACCCGTCATTATCTTGGATTGCATTAAATCCACCCGTACGAGTCCTTGACACAGTCAACAAGGTCGCGTGACTGTCCTAACCAATCCCATTAATATGCCACAAACGAACACTATTTAGCTACCGTACACTACGCCTTGACACAGTCAACAAACGCAGTACGAATACTAAGTAATGCTTGTAAGAAATGACGGAGGGCTACGTCTAGTTTTTGGCGAAAAACTTTTAACATAATGAACTTGATATCGTTGAAGGAACAGCATAGCTTTTTATAAAAATATAGTGACGAAAACCTTTTGCTAAAGAGGTCACTCCTGGTGAAGGGATCTCGGCTCTTTCCCCGTAGAATGAGGTGCAGGATATTCCAACTGAATACCACGATGCAAAGCAAAAGTAAACGACTATAGTGAAGTTATTGCCCTGACGCAAACTTCTGTCCAAGGGGTCACTCCCAGTGAAGGGATCTCGGCCCTTGCCTCGTCGACTGAGGTGCTGGATATTCATAACCGAATAACACTGTGCAAAACAAAAGAGAACGTCCTTGCAATAACAGCCTTTTGAAAAATGTTCCAACAACATCAGAATAGGTTTGTTTAGCTTGCATTGATCCGAATCAATGCAGTCCCATCAATTGATCACACCAATAAAGAACGAAAATAATGATGTACATATATGCCATCCGCATTCGCCACTGGGTCCCGTCATCACCCGTTAGGTTACTTAACTAACGACAGAGCGGGACTGGACTAGCGTGGATGCAAAACATATACAACATCTACTAGTATATATATATATATATCAATATATTATTCGCTCAAGGCGTGATAAAATGCAACATCACAGAAATGTAATAAGCATCACAGAACAATACAGATATCTGGGATCCCCAGGTTTCATAGAGCCGCTACCGAAACCCGACGTTCCCCTGGTCGTGTGGATAGCCTGTGTAATGAAATCCTAGACCCCTACGGGCGCGGCAAGTTACCCGCCAAAAGCTGAAGCGAGACAGCCCCCTTCAGCAACGTGAATGGACTACCTAGCACTTCACGGAATCCGGTAACTTGAGAACCCCTCCTTGGGTCAACCTATACCCCCTACGAGTGCGGCGAATAGCCCGCCAATTCTAGAGTAAAGCCCCCTCCGTCTCAACGCTATGAGATGCGGGCCCGTTGCCCTCTAGAACCCCGCTATCCGTGCACCCCTCCGCGGGGTAATCCTAGTACAGAAAGTAAAATATACAACAGGTACATCGACCTCAGTCCGGTCGTGCCCCAAAAGAATAATATACAAACAGGCGGTGACGACAGTCCACATGTCGGACGCTTGCCCAGCAATATCAAATGTACATATACAACCAAACTGTACTACCATTGCATCCAGGCTATCCCCCATGACCAATCCGCCATATCACAGCACAACACAGAACATCAACGTGAATGTCACGTTCAGAAATCCGTCTAAAAGGGCTATAGCAGTTAGACAGGATTTACCGATCAAGTGACATTCACGGTCGCAGATATAATGTAAATACTGTGACATGTTTAAAATTTTCGATCGACTAAATTTTCCGAAGTGGGCCCCAAATACAACTGTAGCACTCAAAATAAATCTAGGCCCAAACAGAATATACCAATAACCCCATTTCTAAGTCCAAAGAGCTCTGTAGAAAATTGGTAGGGTGATCACACTTTACTGCGGTGGAACCGCGGCCAGAACAGGGGTTTGGTCGCGGTTCCGCCGCCAGAACAGGGGTTTGGTCGCGGTTCCGCGGCCTATATACAGTATAACAATACCGGTTTTTCACAGAAGTCTTAAAAATCCCTGCATGTATTTCTGCAACACTCCAAATAATTTTTCGAACCAAAAATAATTCGACAGAAACTGATGCAAATGGAAACGCGGTTTTGGAATTTTATTCGATCGAACTTTTAAACACGCTAGAACAAGCTAGACTAGGTTAATGACGTGGCTCTGATACCATGTAAGATTAAGGTAGCGCCCCGGCCGTCTATCCGAGGCCAAAATACGGAAACAAAAATTTTTCTAAACTTGAAAACCGGCGCTATCGTATGCTTAAGTCCCGAATCGAACCATTAACTTATACTTAGCTAACAAGAGAAAGGGTAGAGAGCTATACCGAGCGATCCGTGTCCTTCGGTCTTCGGCCTCCACTTCGATCTCCTCACGGAATCTCCGGTCTTCATTTCCTCGTCGGAATGGGCACCACATCTCTCCTCGCGGAATCTCCGGTCATCATTTCATCGTCGGAATGGGCACCACATTGCCGGGTTCTTTTACGGGCTCCCACCTCTGGACCGAGGCAACTCGGGCATGAAGTTGGCGAGCCGACGTGCCCAAGGTGTTAGTTGTATGTATGCCCTAGAGGCCAGTATTGTACAGATGATGTATATTATATTGGATGCTTGGACATATATAGAGATGACTTTCTTGCTCGATATGATAGTATGCTATCTGGTTTCTCTTTATCTTAACATGTTTACTAGTCTCCTTGAACTGTCTTATAGTTACATGTTGATAAAGCCCTTAGGATGTGTACTTGACTACCTGGACTATGATGCAGATCATACTAGTGGGGACATGGTAGTCCATAAGTACATCCTTCAAGGTCCCTAGTCATGGGTGTATCGAGACGGGGCATCAATATACCAGTGTAGACTAGCGTATACGCCTCTCGACCCATAAGATGGGCGATGGATGATCCCATATCCATTGGTGTTTGACATCAGAGATGGTATACGGGTGCTCAGTGGAGACTGGGTACACTGGACGGACTCGCCGAGAACTCCCAGATGGTATTATACCTCACGTCAGATGGCAGTTCTCAGGTGACACTAGTACAGGTTAGTCTGTAGACCCGAGATCGTCATAGAGTCTTGTGTGATTCCCACTGTGCTTTGATCTCCACCTTACCACGTCCATGAGGGCGTGCAAAACGGTGGTCTTTGGGTACAGTCCCGAGTCATATGGAAGCAATGAGCGATAGGAGGGGTTTCGTCCCTCCCGGTATTGGGGGTTGATGTTGCGCTGTGCTCGATTGGCCGTAACAGGGAAGTCCCTGGCCAGGGCTGATCAGAGATCTGCTAGTAAGTGTTACCAGTAGTTTCTCGACCCGTTATGAGCCTCACATCGGCACGACTTATCGGTTACTGGGGTTTGACGTTTACCACCCCTAGACTTGATATGCGACATATCAGACGAACAGACCGGACTGTACGGTAAGTGTTACTGGTTGGATTCACAGGAGTGTGAGCGGGCTAGCTCGTCGATATTCTGATCGCTCAATACCCGGATGGCCGTTACGTTTAGCATACCGCTTGCGGCTTGTAGGTGCTTGATATGATCATCATCTGCTACCGGCGTATTGACGAGTCTTTAGAGTCCTACACAGAGGTTTCCTGGCTCAAGCGAAACGAAATAGGAGCGCATATGAGATATGTGCAGGACCGAGAATAATGCGTGTATGTGATATCGTATTCCATTCTTTCGATGGATGTATCGATTGGTTATATTCGATATAACCTAGATATCAAATCAAGGATTGATTCGATAAGCCGATACATAGGATACTAGTCGGTTATATGCGATATGACCGGATCGTTAAATCAAGTGTTGATTTAATGATTTAATGTATAATTATATATATTTGATATATTCCTTTGCATTAACTAGTATTGGTTCACTTTAAATGGATTTTCTCACTTGATGTGCAAGTTGTATATGTGATATACTTTTGTGCACATGTTTGTATCATGTTTGATGATGCATGATTAATTGGTTAAGTGTAAAGAATCAAGACATGGTTAAAAAGATGATTAGGGTTTTGCTTACTCATTTATTTATATATTTGTTTATTTATTTATTTGGAAAAGATTTTGATGAGAATGGTGGCTTTCTTTGTTTCTAGTTGAAGCTTCATGAAGCTTTGACTTTGTAACCATTCTTGTCTTCATGCTTAACCCTAACCCTTCCAAGTAACCATGGTCAATTCTCTACACTCTACCTTAGTTAGTATATGATAAGTATTCATTTTACTTTTCATTTTAATTAAGACTTATCATATTCTAGCTTCATCTTCTTCTTCATCTTCAAAGAAAAAGCTTAAGTCCATTAATGGCAACTTGAGCTAAAGTGTGAGAAATCCAATTCTAAAGTGAACCCACATCCTATTTCTTCACCCTCTACCTCTTGCCAAGTAGTATAGGGTGTTTTCTTCACAAGTTTCACAACTTGATGGAGTTGGAGCTTGAACTTGTGATGCCTCGACGTAGATCATCTTCGGCACGAAGCCGACGACCTAGCCCGCCCATTTCTCCGATCAAGCCGACGATTGAGTCCGGGATTCGAGATGGACAGCGAGAGGATGCCTACGTGGAGCTAAGGAAGTGGAGAAACGGATCTACAAAGGTTGTAGCCTCTCTCCTTTAGTTAAGTTGTTAACTAGTTTCGTTTTTCGCCTAAACTTCTAGTCAACGATCCGTATTAGGGTTTCTCGGCACCTGTAAAATTTGAAATTGGCATGGTTGATGCCTTGTGAGACCTCATTAGCGTGCCTAGGAACCCTACAGTGGTATCAGAGCCTAGCTAGAGCCTTAGGCGAAGTCTATACGATGTTTGAAAGCCGATCGAACTGAAACCCTAAAAGCCAAAATGCTCTCTGGAATTTTTCTGAAAATTTGGTTTTTTGTCAATTAAAAATATGCAGAAAAATAAGCAGGGTCTTGTTTGAATTACTGTGAAATACGAGGGCCTAAATCGATTTTTCCACCGCGGAACCGCGGCACTAGCTAGGCATGTGCGGCGGTTCCGCGGCCGTACTGTCCCCTTGTCTGATGATTTCTGCACAGTAACTCATATAATTTAATGCTATATTTTCTGGGTATTTTTATTGTGACTCTACAGATGAGTATTCTGGGGTTGTATTGGGAATCAAAGATTCGATCGGATTTTCAAATTTTGTCTGTGTGGTTTTCCGGATAATTTTCGAATATGTTAAAAAGTTCAACCGGATATAAATACCCAACTTTTCCCCTGCCGGAAAATTTCCAAGTGTTGGATTTTTCCGTGGTTTAAAGACGTTCTAAGTAGTGCAAGTAACGCGATGGTCCCTCTAGAAGACAACAAACCTTAACTCGATTATGTGACCGTCTTGAACTGCCCTTTGAACCTTCGGGTTTGGGCCAGTACGGCGTGCCACATGTGAGGCGTTGGCTTGACCCTTCTACTGCTGGACCGTTGGTACTGAGGCATGAAGTGAATGTCTTTGAACCTATTTCATGTGTTGAACGGTTTCGGGAAAACTTGGGTGTTCGAATATTCGATCGGAAAGTTTAATATTTATCCGGAATGGGATACAATAATTGGAATTCACAAACAGTTATGAGATAACTGGATGAATGTTATAAATCTAGCGGTTTAGTCTCACTTGATATTGAAAAGAGTTTTCGATAATGGGACTAAAATGCGGGGTTTATAATTTTTAGGCATGTGATGTCTAAGTATTTCATTTGATTAGGCATGCGATGTCTAAAGAGGTTGCGGATTCCAACTGTTGTAGTTTTACACTTTCTTTTCTGTGACCGTAAGTGTAATATGTGATATCGCCGATTTCGTTGCTATATGTCAACGACAATTGGGATGCGCATATTTACTTACGTTGATGACATGTGATGTTATGTGTTGCTGGATATGTTATATTGGATCGTCGTGTTTGAATAACCGGGGTTTTTTATGTGAGATGAGTGTTTTTCATTTTCATTCATGTAAAAACTTGTATGTAATATTCTTTTATTTGGGGCACTTCCAGGTTGCGGAAGATGTCACCCCTTTGTATATTATTTACTTTTCCGCATTAGGATAGACCCAAGGAGGGGAGCACAAGTAACCGGGTTCTAGGCTCCAGTGGGAGACCATCTCGAGGAGTCGAGTCCGGGTCTCCTAACCCTAGAATTGGTAGGGTTGCTTGCCGCTCTCGTAGGGGTCTAGGGGTGTGGGATTGGCTATTCATCACGACTGTGGAATCCGTGTTTTATACTGGCTCGTATTGAAAACACGGACGTCCTAGTATATCCAATGTTTCATATGTTTCTTCTGCTGCGATATCTGTGATGTGATCATGTGATGTTCTGTAATAGATACAGTATATAGTATATATAATATATTATATAGACGTTACTTATGTTTTGCACCCGCACTAGCCCTGCCCTGCTCTGTCGTTAGTTACCTAACCTAACGGTTCACGAGGGGACATCCAGGCGAGTGCGGATGGCATAAGTGTACGTCGTATTTATCTGTGATGTTTAGGTGACTTAAATGATGGGACTTCATTAATGTGATTAATGAAAGAAAAGAAACCTAAGATGTTGTAGAATCAAATTTTAAACAAAACAGGTAGCTACAGTTCTTGCTTTGCATAGTGGTATATATGATATACCCTGCACCTTATTCGATGAGGAAAGGACCGAGATCCCTTCACCGGGAGTGACTCCTTTAGCAATAACTGGCAGATGCTACACATTCGGTTTGTTTTGATTGCTTCTATAGTTTCGGCTTTGCACAGTGATATATATGATATATCCCGCACCTCATTCGACGTGGAAAGGGCCGACGATCCCTTCACCGGGAGTGACCCCTTTAGCAAAACTAGAAAAGCCTCAAAATCGCTCCATTTCAAAAACTTCATTTGATTCTACAACGATATCAAGTTCATTACGCTCATGGTTTTCTGAAAACCTGCGTAGCCCTCCGTCATTTCAGATAAGTACTACTTAGTATTCGTGCTACGGTAGTTTGGCATTCGTCAAGGCGTAGTGTACGGTAGCTAACTAGTATTTATCTTCTTATGCATATGATGCAGATTGGATTAGGGTATTCGTACGGCGTTGTTTGGCATTCGTCAAGGGTCGTGCGGGTGGGTTTAATTCAATCAAGAAATGTACGGGTTGAACTTGACTAGTGGACTATGGGTTGTTTGGCATTCGTCAAGGTCATAGAACACTAGGGGTAAAATATTATTGGGAATTTCAAGTGTTGAAATTTGCAATGAGATTGCATACCTTCTATGAGATAGTTGGATCCCGATACCCACTGCGAGTAAGAGTTACTCCTGGGAAAGTTTTACACATTGCAATTAGCTAATCAAGTAGGTGTCTAGAAAGGTGTCAATGGGGTTACGCCTCTGGGAAAACGAGGTTTACATTAATTAGGTTCGTGCGAAAGCACGGGGGACCTCCCTCAAAGTACCGACACTGGCCTGGCTGAAAGATTGGCGAACTTGTAGTGTGTAATTAATCCCGGCTAGTCTTTCCTTTTAGGGTTTGAAGGAAGATTTGATAAAAACCAGTGGGAGCCATCCTGATTAGATAAGATAATAACCAATCTGATCTTGCAAGAGCATACGCTAAAGTGTTTTCTTCTCTCTATCTCTCTCCAGGTAGAGACCATTTCATGCCCTAATAAAGATAATAATATGGATGTATTGACCGAACCCGCATGTTATACTGTGCAGGGGAACGTTGAAGCCGTTCTATCTTATAAGTGTTATAAGAATGAACAGGAAATAGGAGAATATCTGGATTCTCAAGCCGCCTAAAAGAACATGCATGTTGATGCATCTTCTTCGGGTGTGTTAGTTATTAAGAACTGTTTTTCAGTTCACCCTACGTCCTGGGTATTAGATACCGGATCAGGATCCCACATATGTAAGCAGTTACATGGGCTACGGAAAGGTAGAGAACTGGGTAAAGGTGATCATTCCGTTCAAGTAGGGAACGGTGCAAAAGTTGCAGCCAAAGCAGTTGGCGAATATCACCTAGTATTACCAAGTGGTGATACAATGATTCTGAATGAGTGCTATTATATACCGAACATGATGTGCAACATTATATCAGTTTCTTTATTGAGTAAAGAAGGATATAATTTTGTAGTACAGGATAATGTTATGAACATATTCCTAGATCAAAAGTTGATTGCATCAGGCTCGTTACATAATGGCATATTCATTCTAAATCAAAATACAGTCCTCAATATACAAAACACACACAAGAGGAAAAGTTCAGAAATGAACGAATCCTACTTGTGGCATTGTAGACTTGGTCATATCAATGCGACACGACTGGCTAAGTTACATAAGGATGGTTATTTGAATCCGTTCGAATTATCATCTTATGATACTTGCCATTCATGTCTCAAAGGAAAAATGACCAAAGCTCCGTTTAGTGGACACGGAGAAAGAGTTACTGAACTCTTAGGACTGGTACATAGTGATGTATACGGTCCCATGTCTACCCATGCCAGGAACGGTTCTTCCTACTTCATTATATTCACTGACGATCTCTCTAGATACGGGCATGTGTTCCTATTGAAACATAAGTCTGAAGCTTTTGAGAAATTCAGAGAATATAAGCAAGAAGTAGAGAACCAAACGGGCAAAAGTATTAAGATCCTTCGATCTGATCGAGGAGGAGAATACTTGAGCAATGAGTTCCAAGATTATCTAAAAGAGAATGGGATTCTCTCTCAGCTTACTCCACCTTATACACCACAGCACAACGGTGTATCGGAACGAAGGAATCGCACCCTATTAGATATGGTGCGTTCAATGATGAGTACAACTGAGTTACCTATTTCCTTCTGGGGGTATGCGCTTGAGACAGCCATACACCTATTGAATATGGTTCCTACCAAATCAGTGCCTACCACTCCATATGAGATATGGAAAGGGAAGAGACCATCTCTTAAGTATGTTAAGATATGGGGTTGTCCAGCCTATGTCAAAAGACAAAATCCGGACAAACTCGAGGCAAGATCAGTCTTATGTAAGTTTGTAGGATATCCCAAAAATTCACAAGGATATATCTTCTACCACCACGAGGAACAAAAGGTGTTTGTTTCTCGACATGCCACTTTCTTAGAAAAAGGTTTTCTTATGAAACAGATTAGTGGCATAGAGGTAGAACTGGAAGAGGTTCCAGCAACACAAACTATAACTAAAGATTTAGTAGAACCAGAGGATTCAGTAGTACCCGACGAACCCCAGCCTCTCCGCCGATCTAGCAGGGTTTCTCATCCACCTGAGAGATACTACGGTTTTCTCATTGACGGTGGAAGCAAAGATTGCATCATGGAAGATGATGACCCAACTAGTTTCGAGCAGGCCATCACGAGTAGGGACTCAGTGAAATGGCTGGATGCTATGCAGTCCGAGATGGAATCCATGTACACCAACAAAGTATGGACTTTGGATGTTTCTCCTGAAGGGGTAAAACCCATCGGGAGCAAGTGGATCTTCAAGAAAAAACTTGGTGTAGATGGGAAAGTGGAGACTTTCAAAGCTAGACTTGTAGCAAAGGGTTTTCGTCAAAGACCAGGTGTGGACTATGACGAAACCTTTTCTCCAGTGGCTATGCTTAAATCCATCCGGATCATGCTTGCCATCGCTGCATATCATGACTACGAAATCTGGCAAATGGATGTTAAGACCGCCTTTCTAAATGGTGATTTAGAAGAGTGCGTGTACATGACTCAGCCAGAGGGCTTCGTAGACAGTGGGAGCAGCGGGAAGGTGTGCAAGCTGCTTAAATCCATTTATGGATTAAAGCAAGCATCGCGGAGTTGGAACATCTGCTTTGATGTCGTTATCAAAGAGTTTGATTTCGTCAAAAATCCAGATGAACCTTGTATTTACAAGAAGGTAGCAGAGAGTAAGGTTGTCTTCCTCGTATTGTACGTGGACGACATACTCTTGATTGGAAATGATATTCCTATGCTGCAATCGGTCAAGCTCTTCATATCACAAAGATTCTCAATGAAAGATCTTGGTGATGCCTCCTGCATATTGGGAATAAGGATCTATAGAGATAGATCCAAACGGATATTGGGATTGTCCCAATCCAGGTACATTGACACCATACTAAAGAGGTTTAGTATGGAAGAATCCAAGCGTGGGAACTTGCCCACGATCTCTGGAGTCACTCTCTCCAAAGAGATGTCTCCCAAGACTGATTTGGAGAGAGCTCGCATGCAAGGGATACCCTATGCTTCGGCTGTAGGCTTTATCATGTATGCGATGCTATGTACCAGACCCGATGTAGCATACTCACTAAGTATAGTGAGCAGGTATCAAGCTGATCCTGGAGAGAGTCACTGGACCGCAGTGAAGAGCATTCTCAAGTACTTGCGAAGGACTAAAGAGATGCTCTTGGTGTATGGTAATGGAGAACTCCAAGTGGAGTCCTTTACCGATTCGAGCTTCCAGAGTGATAAGGATGACTCTAAGTCGCAGTCGGGATTTGTCTTTACCCTTTACGGAGGGGCGGTTAGCTGGAAGAGTTCCAAGCAGGAAACCGTGGTAGACTCGACGATGGAGACTGAATACATCGCTGCCAACGATGCTGCTAAAGAGGCTGTCTGGATCAAGGAGTTCATTACTGAACTTGGAGTGGTTCCATCCATTGAGCATCCAATACCTTTGTATTGCGATAACAATGGAGCGGTGGCGGTGGCTTTAGCCAAGGAACCCAGGTCCCATCAGCGATCCAGGCATATTCTGAGGCGGTATCACCTGATCCGGGAGATAGTTGATCGCCGGGAGATCGAGGTCAGGAGGGTTGACACGAAGAACAACACGGCGGATCCATTCACGAAGGCCATTCCCCAGATACAGTTTGAGAGACTCTTCGGGATGCTCGGTATGCGATACTACAGCAGCTGGTCCTAGTGCAAGTGGGAGATTGTTAGTTGTATGTATGCCCTAGAGGCCAGTATTGTACAGATGATGTATATTATATTGGATGCTTGGACATATATAGAGATGACTTTTTGCTCGATATGATAGTATGCTATCTGGTTTCTCTTTATCTTAACATGTTTACTAGTCTCCTTGAACTGTCTTATTGTTACATGTTGATAAAGCCCTTAGGATGTGTACTTGACTACCTGGACTATGATGCAGATCATACTAGTGGGGACATGGTAGTCCATAAGTACATCCTTCAAGGTCCCTAGTCGTGGGTGTATCGAGACGGGGCATCGATATACCAGTGTAGACTAGCGTATACGCCTCTCGACCCATAAGATGGGCGATGGATGATCCCATATCCATTGGTGTTTGACATCAGAGATGGTATACGGGTGCTCAGTGGAGACTGGGTACACTGGACGGACTCGCCGAGAACTCCCAGATGGTATTATACCTCACGTCAGATGGCAATTCTCAGGTGACACTAGTACAGGTTAGTCTGTAGACCTGAGATCGTCATAGAGTCTTGTGTGATTCCCACTGTGCTTTGATCTCCACCTTACCACGTCCATGAGGGCGTGCAAAACGGTGGTCTTTGGGTACAGTCCCGAGTCACATGGAAGCAATGAGCGATAGGAGGGGTTTCGTCTCTCCCGGTATTGGGGGTTGATGTTGCGCTGTGCTCGATTGGCCGTAACAGGGAAGTCCCTGGCCAGGGCTGATCAGAGATCTGCTGGTAAGTGTTACCAGTAGTTTCTCGACCCGTTATGAGCCTCACATCGGCATGACTTATCGGTTACTGGGGTCTGACGTTTACCACCCCTAGACTTGATATGCGACATATCAGACGAACAGACCGAACTGTACGGTAAGTGTTACTGGTTGGATTAACAGGAGTGTGAGCGGGCTAGCTCATCGATCTTCTGATTGCTCAATACCCGGATGGCCGTTACGTTTAGCAGACCGCTTGCGGCTTGTAGGTGCTTGATATGATCATCATCTGCTACCGGCGTATTGACGAGTCTTTAGAGTCCTACACAGAGGTTTCCTGGCTCAAGCGAAACGAAATAGGAGCGCATATGAGATATGTGCAGGACCGAGAATAATGCATGTATGTGATACCGTATTCCATTCTCGCGATGGATGTATCGATTGGTTATATTCGATATAACCTAGATATCGAATCAAGGATTGATTCGATAAGCCGATACATAGGATACTAGTCGGTTATATGCGATATGACCGGATCGTTAAATCAAGTGTTGATTTAATGATTTAATGTATAATTATATATATTTGATATATTACTTTGCATTAACTAGTATTGGTTCACTTTAAATGGATTTTCTCACTTGATGTGCAAGTTGTATATGTGATATACTTTTGTGCACATGTTTGTATCATGTTTGATGATGCATGATTAATTAGTTAAGTGTAAAGAATCAAACCATGGTTAAAAAGATGATTAGGGTTTTGCTTACTCATTTATTTATTTATTTGTTTATTTATTTATTTGGAAAATATTTTGATGAGAATGGTGGCTTTCTTTGTTTCTAGTTGAAGCTTTATGAAGCTTTGACTTTGTAACCATTCTTGTCTTCATGCTTAATCCTAACCCTTCCAAGTAACCATGGTCAATTCTCTACACTCTACCTTAGTTAGTATATGATAAGTATTCATTTTACTTTTCATTTTAATTAAGACTTATCATATTCTAGCTTCATCTTCTTCTTCATCTTCAAAGAAAAAGCTTAAGTCCATTAATGGCAACTTGAGCTAAAGTGTGAGAAATCCAATTCTAAAGTGAACCCACCTCCTATTTCTTCACCCTCTACCTCTTGCCAAGTAGTATAGGGTGTTTTCTTCACAAGTTTCACAACTTGATGGAGTTGGAGCTTGAACTTGTGATGCCTCGACGTAGATCATCTTCGGCACGAAGCCGACAACCTAGCCCGCCCATTTCTCCGATCAAGCCGACGATTGAGTCCGGGATTCGAGATGGAAAGCGAGAGGATGCCTACGTGGAGCTAAGGAAGTGGAGAAACGGATCTACAAAGGTTGTAGCCTCTCTCCTTTAGTTAAGTTGTTAACTAGTTTCGTTTTTCGCCTAAACTTCTAGTCAACGATCCGTATTAGGGTTTCTCGGCACCTGTAAAATTTGAAATTGACATGGTTGATACCTTGTGAGACCTCATTAGCGTGCCTAGGAACCCTACACAAGGATGCTGTAGGATAAGTGTAGAATGTTTTGTCTCTTGGGGTATGAAGTTGCCATTGAAGATGTGTAGGAGAAAATGAACTTTGGAGTGAACTAGTATTTGTGTAGCAAGAAAAAATGAGAGATGAATGATTTTTCCTATACCAAAATAAAACCCCTCTCCCCACCAAGAATGTGGCCGGCCAATACAAATATGGTGGAGGGAAAAATCAACAAGGGGGGTGAGCACAAGAAGAGAAAATGGTGAGCATAAGAAAAGTGATGATAATGAGGAATTAATGTCACACCAAGGCCAAATCATTTCTCATCTCATTAAAGCAAACCATGATGGAAAAAAGAAAAGCATCTAAAGATGCTATAACCATCATAAACCCTCCAATTACAAGAAACCCCCTCCACAATGCTAATTTGCACATTTGCAAATTAGCCCCTCCATCAGAAAAATCCGGCCATGAAGGAACAAAGGAAAACTGGACGAAACGGAATACAAACTGGCAACTTCAAAAAACTGATCCCGTAATAAATTACAGGAAAACCCCGCGACCGTATATACATACCCGCATTTTTATTCCGACCGAATACAAATGCAATGAGACAAAATCTACACTGTACAATACTAGGATCCGGCTTAAACCAGAGCCCGCTAGTATTATCCGTCCGATCATAATCCGTGCAATACCGCACGTATACGATCGGACCCTTCCATATATCCATACGGCCTCTACAGCGTTTCGCCCGAAACTTGAGAAACTGTCTGTGGGGGACTCTAAAGACTCGTCAATACTTTGGCTGTGGATTTAACCACTAGCACGTCAGAGGTATTCGCCATACGTAACGGGCTACCAGGTATTGACCAAAAGGGACGTCGATGAGCGAACTCATCCTGACACCCTACTGAGCCTGTCAGTGACAATATCCGTACAGTATGGTCCGTTCGTCTATGAGCATCGCATGGCGGGCCTAGAGGGTTGGTAAAAGTCAGACCCCCAAAAGCGGTACAAGTCGTGTCGGAGTGTAGCCCAGAACACCCTGAGATACTACTGGAATACTTACCAGTAAATTTCCTGCATCGGCCGAGGGCTTTGTGTAATGGCTCTCCTAGACACAGCGCGACCTCACCCCCAATACCGGGAGAGACGAACCCCTGCAGATCCGCTCACTGCCTCCATGTGGCTCGGGACTGTACCCAACTAAAACCTGTTTGCATGACTCGTTTGAGCCGTGGTAGGGTAGTAATCAAAGTACAGTGGGAACTCACACGAGACAAATGACGATCTCAGATCGATGAACTAACTTGTACACATGTCACCAGGGAACTGCTATCTGACGTCTGGTATAAGACCAACCAGTATGTTCCTGGCGAGTCCTGTCCGGTGTACTCATAACCAAATGAGCACCTATATACATCTTAGGCAAACCAACTGAGACCAGTGGCTTGTGAGACCGGCCTCCGCCCCTCGTCGGGGTCTCGACTGTATACACTAGTCTACTCTGGAGTATCGATGCCCTGTCTCGAAAACTCCCACGACCAGGGACCTTTTAAGGCTGTGCTTATAGACCCCAGCTCCCAAGTATATGATCGCCATCATACTGCTGGCCGTCAGGCAAGAATCCTAAGGGCTCTATCAATGTGCAATAGTGACTTGTAAGGTCACCTAAAGCAGTACACGATGATAAAGATAAACCAGATAGCATACTATCATCTTGAGTAAGACTGTTCTAACGGTATAGGTCCTCCCTCAATCATTGCAATCACGGGAGTGTGATCCAATAATTGACTCTGAGGGTACTATCCCCAACATAGAGGACCTCACCCAGATGCGTTGTAAGTTGATCAAGAGTATTGAGTATTCCTCCGATGGTTGGGACGAGTTCCCGAGGACGTGTTCGGCTAGATATCTTCTACAGAGTGATGAAGATACCGAGTTCGTAACTTCGCATCCGCGTGAGAGACTCCGGATTGACCGTGGCCAAGAACAATTGTAGTGTGCAGATAGAATGGCGTGACGTCATAGTGAACGATGATACAGACGAGTGGAACCATAGGTTCGTGCGAGACGCTGACGAGCTGTTGTTACTCCCCGTCGAGATTAGAGATCTAAAATGAATACAGAGGCATTGGGATACGGCCAGTTTCCCGAGGAAATGTTGTGGTGAGAACGCAGATGTCCAGAAAGCGAGAAAAGATTATGTGAGAGTACCGGCCTCCGTACAGTTCGGCATAGGCGAGATCGGAAGAGACCTTGAGTAGGATTCCTTCCAGTACACTGCTGCAATAAGATTTGCACCAAGGATTAGTTGTGTCACGATTATTCAGAGGACCAGAGGCCGACGCCAGTGACGTGCTGGTTTACGAGTGGTCATGATAATTGGCCGAGAGATGACCAGAGAAGTGCTAGAGCGGAATCGTTCCCGTTAGCACACCTGACCGGGCCGATGAGCCGATGGATTGCGAGATTAGTGAATCCACCGAGAAATGAGGACCCAGAGACAGAAGACGCCAGGCCATGAGCAGGAGGCGAGCAGATGTTCTTGTTCTGCAGGTTTTAGGCGCACCGACATTTTTCGACATTGTAGGTGTTGTACCTCAGTGTCATTTATTGCGATTTGCGTTTGTGATCCGAGTATCATGCTTATATCGCTTGGATTTGAGTTTTGATGATTGAGTTTCATGATATGTGTTTTGTGCACGCAATTGTACGCGTTTATGATTTTATACACCCCGGTACACTTGGTGTTGCTTTTATACGCATTTGAGTTATGGATTTATATTTCGTGCACTAGATGCACTGTATTCATATTTCGTGCACTGGATGCACTGTATTTGTATTTCGTGCACTGTATGCACTGTATTTGTATTTCATGCACTGGATGCACTGTATTCGTATTTCGTGCACTGGATGCACTGTATTTGTATTTCGTGCACCGGATGCACTGTATTCGTATTTCGTGCACTGGATGCACTGTATTTGTACTTCGTGCACTGGATGCACCAGATTTTTACTTCGTGCATTTGTTGCACTAGATTTTCATTTCGTACAATTGTCGCACCAGAGTACAAAATATCTTTGATTCGATAATTTAATGTATAATTATATATTTGATATATTAAATTACATTAACTAATATAGGCTCACTTAAAGATTCTTTTTCTTACTCGGGTAATACATTGATATATATGTGATATATGTTAATTGTATTATTTTATTTTGTTACAATAAATATTGTATATGTGATATATAATATTGTAACATGTTAGGGTTACAAATGCAACATGTTTTGTGAAGTTTAAACATGGTTTTGTGCATTTGCTGTACCAGATTCGTATTTCGTACATTAGTTGCACTAGATTTGCATTTCTTGCATTTGTTACACCGGACGGGTATTTGTGCATTTGTTGCACTGGATTTATACTTCGTACCTTGGTTGCACCCGATTTATGTCTTTGAGCATTTGTGTTACCAGATTTGTGTTTTAGTGCGCGGTGGCACTTGCTGTTCGTTTTCGTGCATGCTACTGCACTATATGCTTTTACGGACCTGACGCGCTTTGGTTGGATTTTTGCGCATATTAGGCGCTTGATTTTGGATTTTTGTGCGCATCGGATGCACTTGATTTAGATTTCTTTCGTGCATGATGGATGCACTTGATTTGGATTTTTGCTTATGTTGAGCGCATGGTATGAGATGTGGTTTTGTGCACACCGGATGCACTCAATTGGGATTTTCATTCGTGCATGTTAGTTGCACCGGATACACTCTAGATGCACTTGATATTTGTTGTCGTGCACACCCGTTGCACTAGACAGATGCTTTCGTGAACACCCGTTGCACTTAGTTTTGGTTTTGTGCACATTCATAGCACTTGTATTTGGATTTAATTTCCGTGCGCACCAGACACACGTGATTATTGGATACGTGTTTTGAGGCAAATTTTGCTTTTGAGCACTTTGTTTTCATATTGAGTACTATATTGTGTAGTAGCCAAACAGGACTGATCTGAGGACAGTACCTGAGTATGTTGCGTACATTAAAAGTTTAACCAGAGATTTTCAAAAAGGAGCTATAGTCTCGCTATTTCGTACATGTCTGTGAGCGACACAAACGTTTATAAAAAGGAAAACCTTTTGGGATATTTTCGAAAAGGCGGAACGCATATTTGAGCAAAGACATGTATAGATACATTTACTACTTTACAAACAAGTGTCCATCACTTATGCCGTGAGTTACGCATCACGTGGCGATTTAGAATGGATTTTTCATGTGTGTCATTCTGTTTTTGAAGATTTTTCAAGAATGCGTACTATATACATATTATAGTATTTGACTAGTATATATTGGATTTCGGTATTCGATTTCGAGATCTGTATCTCCATTGTAACTCCGATGATATGCGTACGAATCCGGTGATTTTCGTGACGCTTGATGGAGTTCGATTTTGAGTTTTTGTACTCGTTTTTCAGGCGCACGCGATGCGTTGTCGTGTTTTTATATCTTCCGTGATTTCGGAGCCCCGTTGATTTGAGTTGATTATTGAAATGTTTTAGCATTTGAGGGCTTAAATTTAAAATTCGGGGACCGAAATTCTTTAAGGGGGGAAGATTGTAACATTTCAGAAAATATAAAATATTATTTTTGCAATTTAATATTAAAATAATATTTTTACCGAAAACTACCCGATTTGTGAAATTGGGGTTTTCGAAAAAGGGTATAAATATATACCAATAATTGTGAAATAAATGGAAATTAAACAATTTATTCATTTAATAATATATTTAAAGGATTTGACATTTTTAAAATTTATTATATGCTGTTTCGATAAAAATCCGATTAGTGCACTGCGAATCGCGATTAGGCCAAATCCGTGTTTCTACAGTTTTCCATGGCTAGTACACCATGTCATGTTACATTTGGTTACATGTTGCATTTGTGTTGTTTTATGGGTATTATGTGATTTGGTTTTGAAATTTAAAAGAGAAAAGAAAAAGAAATGAAGAAGGGTTAAAAAGGTGAATGATTGGGGAGAGAGAGTGTGTGAGAATAAGTGAGAGGGGGGCTGCCATAGTGTTTGACCCCATCATTTTCTCCTCCTTCTTCATCTCCCACACCCTTATCTCCCTCCACTTCTAACCCTAGATCCATCTCCAAATAATCCCCAAAACCTTATACTCCCTTTACAAAAATTAATCCACGTCTCTTCCTCTACACATTGAACTAAGAGAAGTGGGATTTTGACAACATTGGGACTTCTAGGGTTTTGTTTGGGTGTAACCAAGAGGTATATCTCTTTTCATTTAGAGTATTTTTGGTTTCCTAGCATTTTGTTTAAGTTTAGATGTTGTTTAATGATGGATGTATGAACTTTGAAATCCTAAGTGAAGGGTTTGGGATATTGTGATGGGTAGTGGCTGTTAGCAAGATTTGAGCTGTGTTTTTGCTGGCCTAGAAACTAAAATACGGATTTAGGATTTAGTTCATGCCGGTTTTGTGAGGATATAGGGTGTGCAGGGAAATCTGGAGCAACCCGAGGACTTTCTGAGCTTAGCAAACAACTCTAGAGACCAAATTAGGATACTAGGAGACCACCTTGACGAGACGGACGCCATCTGAGCAGGGGGAACCGAAATCACCAGATTTTGTGGGGTTGTGGCCAGCCCCATATGGGTATTTGGGGTCTAGGTTGGTCCAGTAGCTCATATACTTCATGTATAACACCCTAGACTTGTTTGTGCAACTGCTTTTGGCCTGAGTCAAAATCCGGGAGCACATTAGTGTGATTTTGGCTATGTTTTCCGTATTTTGAAATGTTTAGTTTTGATATTTGGATTTTTTTTGGCTGTTGAATGTTTTTACATCAACGACTAGGGGTTAATTTTTTGGTTTTGCATACGTGGCTATAGATTCTAACCTATTGGCGATCTGTGTGCCATTTTGGTTTCCGGAATTGATGTTAATAGCGATTGCGATTGTTTATTATTGTAAGCACCTTCACGTGAATTCTGAGGTGACGGAGCGTGACGTCATCAACCTCGACAAGCGAAGTCCACCATAAGTAGATCTATATCTACGGGGGAAGTCGGTTGGATGGCGTATAACACCCCCGCAAAGTTTTGGTGGAAACCGATTTGTAGCATATGGTTAAGAAAACCTAGAGTAGCAAACTAGGGTTAGAATTATAAGATAGCTACAGAACCATATTAGAAACTAAAGGATAGTTAGAAGTGATATGATACGACTAGTATGTGATGACGGAACTTGAGGATGATATTTGATGATATTGACGTTTAGGGTACTATAGGACTAGATACTCGACGTAGGTGTGTCATCCGAACCATACCTATTTTCAAACTGAAGAATCGTATGCATATTTTAAACATGTATCGTAAGAGATGTTACGGATTTTCAAATGATATCTTTTCCTTAAAAGCAGCGTAGCCCCTACTTTCAAAACTACGATTCGCTTCTTTGAAAAATTGTTTGTATGGTTCCGGTGTATATGTTAGATTAGATAAGTATACTTATAGCAAAGGTCGAATGTATTTTTAAAATTGACTTGATGAAGGATATAAATGCGATGAAAAGAATATATGACGTGATATGATGATTTGGTGATATGTTGGTGTACGGATGCGAGTCGATTGAGATGATTGATACCCTGCCGGTCCCCTGATATGAGATTGTTGCAGATGTGACCTGGGACATGGGTATATAGAGGTATTTATATGTGTTGAGAATCGTGAGTGTTAGCCGTACGTGACGTTAGGTCCGTACCCTACTCGTCTTATAGGTTGATAGGATCCCTGATAGCCTAATGCCGTCGTACGATGATTTTCCGTACGTGATGAGTTTGACTTGAGGTTTGGTCTATACCCTTGACTAGAGGATGCCGTACGATGGATGTAACGTACGCGATGTTGTGAGGCTGGATGCCGATTAATTGATTCACCGACTCGGTCATGTTAGATACGTATACCCGTCAGTATTTGCATATGATTTACCTTATACTGCATTCATGTTATTCGCATTGCATTACTTATACCTGTGATATTACACCTGCACCATTATCGATGATGCGTATGTTACACGTACACAGAGTGTAGGCTCACACACTTCATCATCGATAATTGCCATATCACTACACGGTAAGATTGCTGCATCATGATATGACTCTTCGCATAATATATGTGCGTATATACCACTTGTATATCCAAATTGGCACACATACATATTGTACACTCATGCTTGCGTATATACCACTTGTACATCCATATTGGCATACATACATATTGGACACCATACTTGCGTACATACATGTTATACACCATACTTGCGTACATACATGTTGTACACCATACTTGCATGCATACATATTGTACACTGTTCCCCTCCGAATCACGGAGACGCGACCGCGCAGGTCCGTCTTGTCTAAGATTCGGGGCAGATGCTATTTAGCGCTATCCGTCCACCTCTCCGAAGATGCCAAGTTGATTTATGGCACCGTGTATCGAAGGTTTAAACGGATGCGTCCGATGTAGCAGACTTCGTCAGATTCCCCCTCGCTTGAGTGGTTTTTGATTGTGGGGATGCTCTTCCCTGCAGGCGCAAGCCCATGCAGTTAATTACGTTACCGCATCGCGGTAACAACTTTCTCCTTCTCCAGCTGGTCACTACGTGTCGTGGGTGTTTTTTTTGTTTGTGGTTGCCCGTAGATTGTATACGGAGACTAATTTATGCCGTCGCCTGTAGGACAAGGATTAGTCGAAATCCGTATTTTCTTAGATTTGGGTTTGGGGTTTTGGTTTAAGGATACATTAGCCATATTTGAGGCTAAGATCAACTTAAACATTCGTTAAAGATACGTTGGTCTAATTTAAGACTAATATCGACTTAACGGGATCGTTTAGATCCAACAAGAGAGCATTTGGGGGCTCTATTTCCAGTTTAAGGACATAGCAGTCCATCGCCAGTTTAGGAACATGGTGGTCCATTGCCAGTTTAGGGACATGGTGGTCCATTGCCAGTTTAGGGACATGGTGGTCCAACATTCCCATTTTGGGGACGAACATTGGTTTAAGGACATCATAGTCCGTGAGTTTAAGGAATCCCACAGTCCGTAGCGATGCGTGGTTGTCGGGACCCGTCACCTCTCTGACGACGTTGAAGGATTACAACAACAAATATCAGAGGAGTTCAGAGATATACCCTTGAACCGGGTGTAAATTGATTTGGGGGAGCAGTTGTGCTCGGTTCAATTTAATTTGAGGACTTATGGCCAGAATTGGGTTAAGTCCAGTTAGAAAATGTCTAACATTTTATTTATATTAGGCCTGTTAGGCTTTTGCTTGGGCTCTGCCCTTTTATTAATGCATAGCATTTTGTTTGGTCTGTTAGACCTTTATTTGGGCTCTGCCTCTTTTTAATAATGCATTGCATTTTTATTAGGCCTGTTAGGCCTTTTAAATTGGGCTCTGTCCCTTTTTTAATAATGCAGAGTATTTAATGTTCTGACAGTGTGCCACGTGGCTTGTAAGGCGCTTTGCGCCAATTAATGAGCGCAAGGCGCCAGCGCATGTGGAGGTGACACGTGTCACGCTCTGGTGAGCGAAAATCTGTCCGCGCAGTGCGCTGCACCAGTGCACTGCTCTAGTGTGCTGCTGACACGTGGCGAGCTCTGGTGCAGTGCGCCAAACCAAGTGCGCAGTGCGCTATATTTTGTGGGCGGAAGGCGCAGATTAACACATGGCGCTTTCTGGTGACTTGCGCCAGTCCAAGGAGCGCAATAACGCAAATCAAGAGTGTAAGGCACTGTTCAATGGCGCAGAGCGCATCTTGATCAATTTAGATCAAAGAAAAGAATCTTTTGAAGAGGTTCTACCTCAAGATTCAAGAACCAATGGTTCATCAAAAGGTAGTGCCTTTATATAGATCAAATGATCTAGGAATGAAGTAATTTACTTCTTGTGATTGGATCTTTTTTTGATCTTTTTCTTTTTAATTGAAGATCTTGATCTTGTTCTTAGATCTTTGATCTTTTTAGAAGAAATTCTTTTTTTTCAAAGGTTTACCTTTTCTTTTTGAGTTCTTCTCAAAGTTTTTAGAGGAGTTCTGTATATCTGAGACTTGGAGTCAGGGGCCTTTATATAGGGCCAATTGATTTGTTAAGTCAGTTAAAGAGATCTTTCTCTAATTGATTTAAGGATGTTTTCCTACCGTTGGATCTTTGATCCGAGGGCTTCTGTTTTACAGAAGGTAATCTTCTTGTTTTTAACAAGATTGGAAAGATCTTTCCAGAAATTTTATTGTTTAAATGCTGGCACAGTTGGCGCAAGCGCACCTGCGCTTGACACGTGCGCGCAGTGCAGAGCGCAGCGCAACTGCGCTGACACGTGTCGCGCAGCGCAGAGCGCAGCGCAACAGCACAGCGCAGCGCAACTGTGCAGCGCAGAGCGCAGCGCAACTGCGCTGATACGTGTAGCGCAATGCAACTGCGCTGACACGTGTCGCGCAGCGCAAAGCGTAAGTCATCTGAAGCGTTGCTTCCTTTATTTTTATTTTAAAACAGAGCCTTGCTCTGATTGGGTGCGCTGTCTTGAGCGCAGCGCTGGCGTGTCTGTTTTTGACATGTGGCGCGTTGCGCGCAGCATAAGGAATCTGAAGCGTTGCTTTAATTTTTGAATTTTTGAAATTCAAACAGAGCTTTGCTCTGATTAGGTGAAACAAATGCCCCCCCCACCGTTGCGCTCACGTGGTGCACACATGAGTGCAGCGGTGGCAAGATCCCAACCGTCAGATCAACTCAGGAGTTGAAGGGGCGCTTAAGCGCCTATAAATAGGACCCTTGGTCCTCCTCAGATGTTTATCATCTTCCAGAATTTCATTTTCAGAGCCTTGCTCTTGTTTTCAAGAACCTCAGAGCCTTGCTCTCATTTTCAGAGTTAAAGCTCTAGAAACACCTTTGGTAAAAAATTAATCTTAAATTAAATTATTTTTAATCAACAGAGCCTTGCTCTCATAGATCTTCTGATCTAAAGAAAACCCCTTTGGGGTTTCACCAACAGAGCCTTGCTCTCAAGAATCCACAGATCTAAAGAGATCTTATTTCAAGGTTTTTAACCCATGAACAGAGCTTTGCTTATGAACAAAATATAGATCTTTTTGATCTTTTGTTGATGAACTCTTAAGAGTTTTTATGGATCTTTAAGATCCCAGATTTTTAATTTTTAGGAATTAATTTTCCTTTGATGGATTTTTCCATCAATATTACAGAGCTAGGCTCTTTAAGGAATTTTATTCCCTTGAGACCAGATTTTGACAAGTGTCACTCTGTGACAGAGCATTGCTCTTAAAAGAGAGATTTTCTCCTTGTCTCAAGGGATTTTTCATTTAATGAGAATATGAGAATATTCTTTTGAGGATCTCCTCATTAATTGACAGTCTCATCCAATGATGAGGCCGTCTTATTAACTGATGCATTGTCATCTAGATTTTGTGGGTCCCCCTTTGGTCCACTCTCCACTACATTGCTGTGCGATACGAATTTTTAAAGTACCAAGCGTCAAAATTTAAATTATAGCACTGACGGTTGACTTTTATCCTTTTTCATGCAGGAGACATGTCTTTCGATCGTTCTTTCCCATTTGTTCATTCAGAGGAAGGATTCCCTGGAGTGCCTGTGGACAGGAAAGTCTTAGCATTGATCAAAGATCATGACCCGGAACATAAGAATCTTCATCTATGGGGACATGGTACAATCAAATTGGTAAGGGTCGGTAAAGCTTTTCGTGCGCGGTACCCTCAGAGCCAATCTCGTCGATCCCATATGCGGATGTACCCCCGGTGAAGTATGCCGTGGAGGTCGTAAATTGGAATTTGGAGGATCTCCTTCAGCCTTGATTGCTGCTATCCCCGTGCAGCTGCCAGCAGCCGTGGACATTCTGGGGCGGCGCATATGCCAAGGTGAGGCACGCCCTGGGGACAACCTTATAACATCGGGATAACCCCTCGACAACCGGCCGGGTACTTGCAGTGGGCCAGGTACATCTTATCAGCGAAGAGGATGCATTTAATGAAGATTGGTCTGTACTCCGCAGTCTATGTCTCATTGATCGAGTACCCTGCTCCTCCGATGTGGTGGGTAAAGGCATTCATAGAAAAATGGAACATCGCCACCCATACCTTTCTTCTATCGGACAAGGAAGTCTCCATCCCCCCGGAGGAATTTGCTGAGATTTCGGGTTTGCCAGTGATGGGGGAGCATTATGAAGAGTTACTTCCTCCTGACGAGTATGTCTTCGCGACCAAGCCGCTGGTAATGGGCCTCACTCCGGAGAATTCTATTCAGCACCAGTTTCCGAGCCTGGTGAAGGTGATGAATATGTATGAGTGTCTCTATTTGGAATTGGGAGGCCGGGGAGTCAGTTTTGCAGATTTCATCACCCGCTTTCTTCGACCGGAGATTTTATCGCAGCGGAGTGAAAAGTTCGCCAAGCTCGACGACCCCTTCCGCTTCGGCTTAGATCGTCGACCATTATTGGAGGATGACCAAAAGGGTTTTTACCTTCCTGACGCCGCAACCATGCCTCTATCGGAAATCGCCGCCCTGGGCATTGACGAGGAGACCTTCTTTCTCGGGTTTCTGGGATTATGGCTATGCTGGTTCGCGCTCCCCATGCACCCGCGCTACATGAGGTCGTCCGTCTTTTACCCAGCACATCGGATGGTGGCTGACATACAATTGTCGATTGGAATCGCCGGGCTGGCTCACCTGTATCATGGACTCAGCGTGGCGGCGGATGCGAATGAACCAGGGGTGCAACCCACCAACTTCCTGATGCACTATTTTACCTCATGGATGGAAATGTATGTGCTCGGGGTTTTCGGTGTTCACAAGAGGCCCTTGTTCTACAAGAAGTGCAGACTCCCGAGAGTCATGCAGTTAATTGGCGCCTCTATTATGAGTCCATCTCTGCGGGAGGCTAGGGGGTTGCATCTTTGTACCGCGTACGGTCGGAGAGAGCATTTCTTTTACGGACAAGGTGATGACCATCGGCTCAGAGACCTCTAAGGCAGTGTTGGCGCTGCGCGATGGTTTCAAGGATGGGGCCCCCGTACTGAAAGCCCGGGAGATTCTTCACTTGTACTCCATTCGGCCGGGCTTCTTGGTGTTTAGGCAGAACGATATGGCGCTCTTCATGAGGAACAACCTCCATCGATTCTCCCAATAATTAAGTTATAACCAAGGGGTCCCACTGGAGGCGTTCTTGGAGGAGCCTGCGGCCACCAGGGAGGGGATACGGAGCGCGCTGCACCACTTTATGTGGCTGAACATGGGCTCCCACTTCTTTATCAGCGAGCAGACCTGCATCCCACAGGCCCTCAACGTGTACGTGGCTTGGTACGCGCACGCGATGGGTGCCGTCATCCGAGAAGAGAAGCGGTTGTTGGTTGACCGCAAAGGTGTGCCTCCTGGCAGTGACCGCAAAGCTCTCTTGAGGCCAAGGATTCCTGTCATTCCTCCGCTAAGAGATGCTGGAGCTGAGCCACCGCGCGTGCTGAGCCCTCCGCGCGGATTGCCGCCTCGTGATACTGTGGACGTGCCCCCAGTGCCCCGTTCTCCCGTGGAGATGGTGAATAGGGTTTCGCCGGAGTCTGGCGTAGCCTCGGACATCGGGACCCGCCGTCCCAAGATGCCCACGAAGTGCAAGTTGATTTTGGGTGCACCAGGGGCTCGCGTGCAGATGAGGAAGAAGAAGTCGATCCTCTCTGCTAACGTTGTGTTCGGTCAGGAACCCCATGCTCCTTATAGTGAGGGCTTGGGTGAGTACGGGACCAACGAGGGATTGTTTATGCCGCAAGACGACACTGATCTGGCGGCCGCCATCGCAGCTTCAGATTGATTGGCGAGGCGCGATGTGCGGTTGGCTAAACTTGCGCAATCGGGTAATCACTAGTTGTATTTTTTCGTCATTGCATCGTACTTTTATCATTGTCTTTGACTAACGCTTTTCCCTCTTGTTTTTAACAGGCATTTCAACCGAAGAAGCTATCGCTGCTTCCCTCAAAACTTTCCAGGAGGAGGAATGACTCAGAGCGTTCTTAGGCCTTGGTACATTTCGGTTCATTATGCCTTCCTTTCCGCTTCTTATGAGTGATCTGACCCCCTCTTTGTCTTATTGCAGGGACCACAAGACCTATCTCGCAAACTGATGCGGGAATTCTCTCTGGGCCAGCTATCGATGTTCCGGCCTCTTCGGAATTGCCGCAAGAGAACCAAATCAAAAAGCCGATGATGGATGCCTTGAAGGCTCTGGAGGCAACTCTGAACGCGGACGATGACGCCTTGCTGAAGGAGGCTTCGAAGAGGTTCGTCATGACGGCCCGGGAGGAGAGGAAGCGCTTGAGGCGGGCAGCGAAGGAGCGTAGCGCTGCTTTGGCTGTGGGAGCGGGTCCAAGCACCGTTATTCCTGCCGCCACTTCTTCCGCGGAGCCCCCGGTCGCCTTTTCTACTGGTCATAGATAGGCGGTGCGAGCAGTTCGGGAAGCCAACGATCAATCCAACTCAGGTAATGTGTTTTTCGAGGCTTTGTTGTAAAAGTTGTAAAACTATCGGTTCTTATACATCTTGTCCTGCAGGGCCGAGTCCAACTGAAGGGGCGGTGGCGACCGCTGAGCCTGAGGGGACGGTGGAGAAGGCAGCAGCCGAAATCGAGGCAACGACAGGCGGTGCAGCCTTAGTCGCCGGGCCTGAGCTAGTGGATGACGAGACGGTCATGCCTACTATGCCCGAGAAGGTTGCCGATGCCGAGCCCAAGGTAGCGACGGATGAGACGGCTGCTACAGCCGGGTCTAGGGCGTCAGCGGATGGGGTGGCTGCGACCGATGAACCCATGGTGGCGGTGGACGAGACGGCCGCGACCGCTGAACCTGAAGGGGTAGCGGGTGAGATGGGCATGATTGCCAAGAACGAGCCGGCCGCTCTTTCCCAAGAGTCGGGCACCGCTCCGATCATTGCTCTCCCAGCCTGCGGTCCTTCGCCGTCTCTTTGCGAGCACGACGACGGCTCCTGTAGAGTCTGGCGATGAGGCTACGGGAGTTGGACTTATGTCGATGGAGGAGGGAGACGCCGCTGTTTCGGCTGGTGACTCATCAGGTAAATTTTGGGTTACCGTCCCTCTTTTTATTTTGCAATCCTTCCTTACAGTTTTATCTTGTCTCTTAACGCAGGTGCGGCCAGTGCTGATGCCCCATTGCTCGAGGGAGCGCCGTCAATTACTGCCTTGACGGTGGCTACTTCTCTACCTTCTCTCGCACCGTCGCAAATGCTGGAAGGTATGGATTTGTAACCCATTAGTTTTATCTCTCGGCCGTATAATTCATGCATTGACATTATACTATTGCATCATTGCAGGAGTGCTTTTTGATCACCTTTACCAGGTGCTGCACCCGCACTTCTCCTTCCCATCAGAGCTCGCTTCCTCCAGTGGCACTGGTGAGTATAGTTTTCAATTAATGCTCTTTCTTTTTCCGATAATGAACCTATTTCTGATTCTTCCTTGCCCTGATTGCAGTGCTACAGATCGAAGGAGGAGATAAGAGACCGGTTGCGCCACCGGTCCTCCCGGCTTTGCCGCCTGCTGCAGCTGGTATAGTAAATTGCGTTATTGATGACTTCTCTATATTTCTTGAACCGCCATTTGACTGTGTTTCATTTTTCAGCTATCGTTCCGGTTCCGGTCCCTTTCGAGTCCCATATCATGATGCCGACAGGCCCGTTCTCCAGGCGTCCATCCTCAAAGGGTGCTGCGATGAGTTTAAGCATGCTGAGCAGATGCGTCGAGGAGCTTGATGCAGAAGCTTTCACATCTGCCGCAAATTTCACCGCGGAGGTTAATCCGATGCTAGCGACGCTTGTAAATTTCCACAATGAAGGCGTCGTCGAGTCTTGGGTTAACCACTGCAGGGAGATCGAGGCCCGCCTGCATCAGCTGGAGCTTATGCGTCCTGCCCCCGAGGTTTTGGCTGCGAGTACTCGACGGGGGGCATGGATTGAGCAGAGCGCTTCTTACTTCCGCCATCTGGAACAAGAAGCGGCTTTAAGGAGGAGGGAATGCATAGAGACCTCAAGCGAGTCTGCTCGACTGCGTGCTGAGGTCGATGCGAACGCTGCCCGGGTGAAGGCTATCTTCGAGGGTCTTCTGCAAAGTATTTCTGATGGACTAACACTGAAGCAGAAGCTCGATGTCGTTGAGCGTGATGCCGAAGGTCGCGAAGCAGCTCAGCGAGCCGTCGAAGTGCAACTTTCATCCTACATGCAGCAGCGGGGCCAGGTGGAAGCGGAGTTGGCTGCAGCCGCCAATCAGGAGAGGGCGGTGAAGGAAATGCAAGAGAAGCTTGCGGATTTGTTGAAGATGCTCCCTTCTCCATGACGATCTTGTATCATTTATAATTGTAAATGTATTTTTTTCTTTTATTCTTTACCACAATGTATCTTGTACTCAATCAAATTCATGAATAAAAGATATACATTCTTCACAATATCTTGTGTCATTTCTCTGCTTTCTCCTTTCCTTAATTATCAGCATGTTACCTTAGTAAATATGGTCGACAGATGATAGGGCGAACATCCTGTCTTGGCTTCTTTAAGAGGTATTGATAGCTTAGGAGGCAGGTTCAGATCTGCTGCTTAAGACTTTTCAACTCTATGAGCCGTGAGGGTCTCACAAAGAATTTTCTCCCTACGAATCGAGAGGATCTCGTAGGTGTATTTTCTCCTTAGGAATCGTGAGGATTCCTAAGTGCGTGTTCTCTTATAAGTCGTAAGGATCTTATAAGAGAATTTTTCCCTCTTACGACTCGAGAGGACCCGTAAGCGGTTGTTTCCCTCCTTGTCGAGATTCGACTTTGGAGAGTGTGACCCGTGAATAGTATGCAAGAGTCCATTTTGGACCGACTTGCAGGGTCCCAGTGCTTAGGAAACAGGGTTTTTTAATCCCCGATGCCTAAGGCTTTATTTCGCAAGTCGAGACAAATCGAGAAGTTCTCGCAAGGACACTAATTTCCTTACGAGTCGAGACGAATCGAGCAGTTCTCACAAGAATATCCTAACGTCACAGTTAACCTCTGCTCTTTACGACAGAGGTCCGTTAGGGTCTGTGGTACTTAGGGTTTTGTCCGTCGTACCGTCGCGTTGGCTGATGTATTCCTCGATAGGCAATCTTGCTGTTCGAGTAGCCTTGCGATTGTCGTGTCTTCGATCCCTTCGGGGCTAGACAAGACGTTTCAAGCAATCCTCCTAGGCAGTTTGACCGTCGGAAGAGCAAGCGTTAGGAATTTTGCCATGCCGCTTTTTACTTGAGATTAGGCTCATTTTGGAGAGCCCCGATGAGTCATAACCACTCCGCGCTGGTGTGGGATGATATCCGATAGTCTTTCAGGTTTTATATGACTTGCCGTTAAGACCATGAAGCTAGAAATTTGGCCTTTGCTTCATTTGCTGGCATTGCGTCTGTTGTATCGAGACGAATGTTGCGCTTGTCTTTAGGTTGCTGGTGAACCGTCGAGGTTTGGAACTAGGGATTTTGCCGTGGCTCCTTTTGGTGATGTTGCGTCTGCTGTATCGAGACGAACGTCGAGGTGGTGACCACTCCGCACTGGTGCGAGATGATCTCCGATTGTCTTTCAGGCTTTATATGACTTGCCGTTAAGACCCTGAAGCTAGGAATTTGGCATTCGCTTCGTTTGCTGGCATTGCGTCTGCTGTATTGAGATGAATGTCGCGGTTGTCTCTAGGTTGCTGGTGAACCGTCGAGGTTTGGAACTCGGGATTTTGCCGTGGCTCCTTTTGGTGATGTTGCGTCTGCTGTATCGAGACGAACGTCGAGGTGGTGACCACTCCGCACTGGTGCGAGATGATCTCCGATTGTCTTTCAGGCTTTATATGACTTTCCGTTAAGACCCTTAAGCTAGGAATTTGGCCTTCGCTTCATTTGCTGGCATTGCGTCTGCTGTATCGAGACGAATGTCGCGGTTGTCTCTAGGTTGTTGGTGAACCGTCGACGTTTGGAACTAGGGATTTTTCCGTGGCTCCGTTGTTTGATTGTCGCATCTGAATCCTACTAGAGGAAGAATGCTGGGGTGACATCGTGTCTGCTGTAACGAGACGAACGTCGAGGTGGCGATCACTCCATGCTGGTGTGGGATGATCTCCGGTAGTCTTTCAGATTTTATATGAGTTACCGTTAAGACCGTGAAGCTAGGAATTTGGCCTTCGCTTCGTTTGCTTTGGCGCGTCCGAATCCTGCTGGGGGAAGAACGCTGGGGTGACGTCTCGTCTGCTTTATCAAAACGAACATCGGGGTGGTGACCACTCCATGTTGGTGTGAGATGATCTCCGATGGTCTTTCCGGTTTTATATGAGTTGCCGTCAAGACTTGGCTCCGTTGTTTGGTGGAGCATGAGGAGGGAAGATGTGTTTCCTTCTTTGTTTATGCCCCTAGATTGTATACAGGGATTGCTGTGATATCGCCTATAGGGCAAAAAGTTTCATTCATTCATTTTTTTTATTCTTTCCGCGACGCTCTATCATTTCAGCTTTTATATTGCGAAGGTCGCGACTGCCCAATCATTTCGGCTATTTTTCACGGTGCCCAATCATTTCGGCTATTTGTTTTATTTTTACTCGCTGATTTTTTTATTGCGAGTTGCCCAATCATTTCGGCTCTTTTGCATGCTTACATTTTTTTTACTTGCTGATTTTTATTTGCAAGTTGCCCCATTATTTCGGCTATTTCGTATGCATGTGTGGCTTGCTAGCCTTTCGCTGCAAGCTTGGGATTAGACACCGATTTCAGCATCAGCACCGCTACAACTGGGATATTGCCAGGAGAGAATCATCATTTGCATCTGTCGATGTCGAACAAAGGTAGCTTAGCGAACAGGGTTAGGATCCTGTCAACTAAGGCTTTTGACTTCATGAGCCATAAGGGTCTCATAAAGGTATTTCTCCCTATGAGTCGTGAGGATCTCGTAGGTGTGTTTTCTCCTTAGGAGTCGTGAGGACTCCTAAGTGTATGGTCTTTTGCAAGTCGTAAGGATCTTACAAAAGCGTTTTCTCCTTATAAGTCGAGAGGACTTACAAGGGCTGTTCATCGTGCGAACATATCCCTAGTCACGGGTGGGACAGCGCTAGGAAAATGTTTATTCGCGCCCGTGGATTGTATACAAGGGTCAGTATTGAGCCACTTGTAGGGCGATATCGAAGGTTGTGGGGGTTACTTAAGAACAGGTTTAGGTCTCTGTAACTTAAGACTTTCAAATCTTATGAGCCGTGAGGGTCCCATAAGAGAGTTGTCCTTACGAGTCGTGAGGATCTCGCAAGTATAATTTCTCCTTAGGAATCGTGAGGATCCCTAAGTGTTGCTCCCTTGTGAGTCGTAAGGATCTCACGCGGGTGGTTTCTCCTTACAAGGTCGAGAGGACTCTGTAAGTATCTTTTAACGAGGTTGCACCCTTTCGGGTTTTCACAAACACTCGCCGGTAGCCCTGCTGTTTTTATTCACGAAGCCCTTTCGGGTTTTCATCCGTGCCCATTTTGCTTATGGACATACCGTCTCTTTTTTTTATTCTTTTCATTCTTTTTTCTAACGAGGTTGCGCCCTTTCGGATTTTCATAAACACTCGCCGGTAGCCCTGCTGTTTTTACTCACGGAGCCCTTTCGGGTTTTCATCCGTGCCCATTTTGCTTATGGACATACCGTTTTTTTAATTCTTTTTTTTTAATTCCTTTTTTTTAAACGAGGTTGCGCCCTTTCGGGTTTTCACAAACACTCGCCGGTAGCCCCGCTGTTTTTACTCACGGAGCCCTTTCGGGTTTTCATCCGTGCCCATTATGCTTGTGGACATACTTTTTTTTATCTCTTTTTTTTGTATCGGCTTTAGGATGCTGCTGTCTACAATAGTTCATTGACGTCTCGGTCAGCAGCTAGTTTTAGGACGTAGTGGTCCATTGTTAGTTTAAGGACGTTTCGGTCCGCGTCAACGTAAGATTACGCAGCTAGATTTTGTCGCAAATCTTCGCATGTTTTGTGCTAGAGGTGGATTCCTTGAAGAGAGGGCTGAGGGCGATTTCTTCGTCAGAGTCACTTCCAAAGATGATAACTTGCGATCCCTTGGTGTCGGCTATGTGACGGTTGCCAACAGCTCCTTCGCGCTCATCTGTCGTGCTTTTCTGTTTCCGACGATCCTTGCGCTTCACTCGTTGAACGTGTCGTCGATGGGCAACATATCCCTGCCACCAGTTTTTAATGGCTATGCACTCCTCGGTAGGGTATGCAATCCTCTGATGGTATAGGCAGAAGTTAGGATATATTTCCGCTTCATCAAGACGTATATAGTCAGGGGAATTTCCTTTGAAAGAGGGCAACTTCATTCCTATTGCCAGGGCCCTAGCGAATCGTTTCCTTACTTTAAGCTTGCTTTTGCTGGTGATAGGGATGCTTTGCTCCAGTTGGGATGTCTCGACCTTTTCCTCCAGTCGTTGGCATTTGGCTTTTTTCAAATATGGCCATCTCACGCTCTTGATCATATTTGCTTTTAAGACGGGCTTTGTTCAGGAATGCATCAATCACTTCGTCTAATGGTCCTCGAAGTTCTGGTTCGGGACCTGCCCCCAGTTTCTCTGTGCAAGAAGCCTTTTCATCATCTGTAAACGAGTGAGAGATCACATGGCAGCTTGCCACATAATCCTCGGGTTCATCCAACGAGTCTTATTCATTGTCATCAATTCCATCCTCAAGGACGTGGTTGAGGAATTCTTGGAGTGTGACTGGGGTCCGCGCCTTCTGATTATATTCCTCCAGCTCGTCGATCTGTTTTTGCAGGCTCGTGCGCTTGTCACCAGGCTTTACGACCTTTTTGGACTTCTTCTTCTTCTACGAAGATTTTGACGGCTGAGTGGAAGCATTTGGGCCATCACCGCCAATCCTTGGAGTTGGGCGCGGCTTTAGTATCCCTTCGATGATCTGGGGTTCTAGCGAGTTCTTCCACCTGATCGCCGGGTATGTCTGGAGATCATTCAGCATCTTTTTGGTTTTGGCGGAAAGCACGACCTCCCATGGGGCTTCTTCAACAAAAGAACAAGTTGCCCCTGGCATGCCCGTCTTCTTTGGAGTGTGCGGCTGTGGTGGGTTTACTTTCCGCTTTTCAGACAGTGCAAACTTTCCTTGTAGGTACTGATCCTCGATCCATCCCTTAAAGACGAAGCAATCCTCGATCGGGTGACTTACCGTTTGGTGGTAAGGGCAATAATTGGGATTATTCACCTCGCTGAGTTGCGTTGGTCTCCTTGGATTCGGGAGATTGATAAGCCTATTGCGCATCGCCAGCTTGAACAGCCTCTTCGTTTTATCCCGCGGGAATGAGTAAGGGCACTTCATTTTCTCATTATAATACCGCCGTCTCTCTTCCAGTTGATCCGCTAGCTTTGGGGCACTGGGCTGCTGTTGGGTGTTCACAACGAAGGTCTCCTTCCCTTTACCCTTGTCGTTTCGTGGTTCCGGCTTTGGAGGAGACGGTCTGTGACCCATTTGATACATCTGGACTAGCTTATCAATTAAAGCCTGGAACGTGGTCGGTTTAAAGAACATAATGAACTGTGAGATGGTCGCTTGTAGATCAAGAGTGCCCACGAACAGGCCTACCGCAGGTGCTTCTTTGATGCGTTGTTCTCACTTCTACCATAAGTTTTGCCACCGTATTGCGTATTGAACCCACGTTTCGCCTGGCCTTACCCTGGCGTTGATCAATGCGGTGATCGGGGTGCGCTCGCTGGCGCTTGCAAATCTTTGTGTAAACAGTAGCTCCATCTCCGCAAATGTTTTGACAGAGTCGTTAGGTAGCTCCGAATACCACTCGAAGGCCGTTTCTGCTAAGCTGCCGACGAATTGTCGAAGCAACAGTTTGTCGTTGCCTCCGGTGTTGCCGCATAAGGCTCTGAATTGAGCGACATGCTGGTGCAGGTTTCCCGTCCCTTTATATACATGGAACTTAGGGATCGTATATCCCGGCGGGTAGCTTATTTGGTTATACCAGCCTGGGTAGGGTCGTCCAGTTTTGACAATTTGGCCAGCAGCTTCATTCGCCTGGTGAACTCGTATTTACTGAGCTATATAGTCGTCCAGTGCGGTCTTGGAAATGGTTTCCTCCTTGGCTGCTGAAAGGGCCGGAGGAGGATTAGATGTCTCCCCTCTGTCGTCTCCAACAATGATCGGAGGGTCTTCAGCTGGAGGGTCCGGCTGTAACATCATCCCTACCATATCTTGGAAGAGATGTGTCATTCGTTTTATGTTGGCAGCTTGTTCCGCTGCCTCTTTGTCTTTCTTCTCGATGATCCTGCGGAAGAAGTCAGCATCGGTTTCTTGTTCATGACGCTGCTCTGATGATGCCTCCGGGCTTTCTTTTGGCCCGGTGAGTGCGGCCATTTGCGTCAGCATTTCCTGAAGCTTCTGTTGCTATTCCTGGGCTTTTGTCACGGATCGGGTGAGCGGTCGGTGACCCATCGAAGCGCGGCTATCCTCTTTCCTGGATGCCATATAAACAGTATGCACCACTATGCCCTCAGACTTGGGGCGTTTGTGCTTAGCGCTTTTACGGTTTGCCATGTTCACAGGGGCTTTTTGCGGCCTCCTTTTCTCTTGAGTGATTGACGTTGAGGGAGCCATTGCAGTGGGCACCCATCCAGCTGCTGCTTTTTCTGGCTTAACAGAGTAGTCCTTCTCCTGCCGAACCTTCATCTTTTTCTGTCGGCGGAGATAGTCTTGATCCATTAAGGAGTCTTGGACTTGACGCCAGAACTTGTAAATTTTAGAGGACAGCCGTTGAGGAGGTTACTCCAGCTTCTTCTCTGGAGCATTCTCCGCAGGTGAAGGAGTTCTTTTCAGCACTGCAGTAAGAGAGTTTCTGCGCACCTTGTTGAGCAGTTCAAAGCTGTTCTCGGTTGGAACAGCAGCATCGATCACCACCATCGGAGCTGGCGGAGTTATCCCAGAGGGGGAGTTGCCCCCAGCCTTCCTTACTCGGCGCCAGTGGCGACGTCGAGCGTGTCGTGCGGATGGAGTTGTTTCAGCTATAAAGGTGACTTCATCATGCCCCCTGCTTTGAGGAGAGACTGTTATTGGTGCTAGCCTGTCGAAGACTGACACCCATTGAGAAGCAATGTCTAATCTGTCAAAGATAGACCTCTGGGCAGAGGAACCAGCTTTGAGGACCTTGCCTGGAGCAGAAACCGGAATGGCCATCCTTGTAAAAACTGACTTCTTGGAAGGAGAAGCCTTTCCAATGATTTCGTCCGCTTAAGCCGGGATGGCTATCCGCTTTGGGATGGCAACTTCGGGTATCGCGGGCTTTTTGGTAGGCCCTTTGGAGCTTGAGTTCAGCCTGGTGAAGACCGAGGAGTTTGGAATTGGATGACCCGTTGAGAGGGGCCGTGGCAATAGTGAGCCTATCAAAGCCCGACTTCTTTTGCGCTTCCTGCGGCATCGGGACATTAATGTTCACTGGCGGGAGTATGGTCCCGAAGAACAGACCGGTGGTAGCCTGCGTCACCTGTTCTATCGGCATTGTGAACAGGGAAGCAGCCTGCGGTCCATAGGCTACACCTCCAGGTGAGGCGGAACGTCGGTTGCATTTGCAGTTGGAGCAGTTGAACGCCATTTCTGTTTGATTTCTGCGCCAAGCAAGAGACCGAATCTTATTAACTTGAAACCTGAGGGCAACCATAGAAAACCACGATTCGTTCTCAAACACGACACACGAAGTGTGGAGTGGAAAGAGGAAGAGGTCCCATCGGGCGTGCCAGAATCTGTTCCCCTCCGAATCATGGAGACGCGACTGCGCAGGTCCGTCTTGCCTGAGATTCAGGGCAGATGCTATTTGGTGCTATCCGTCCACCTCTCCGAAGATGCCAAGTTGATTTATGGCACCGTGTATCGAAGGTTTAAACGGATGCGTCCGATGTAGCAGACTTCGTCAGATTCCCCCTCGCTTGAGGGGTTTTTGATTGTGGGGATGCCCTTCCCTGCAGGCGCAAGCCCCTGCAGTTAATTACGTTACCGCATAGCGGTAACAACTTTCTCCTTCTCCAGCTGGTCACTTCGTGTCGTGGGTGTTTGTTTTGTTTGTGGTTGCCCGTGGATTGTGTATGGAGACTAATTTATGTCGTCACCCGTAGGACGTGGATTAGTCCAAATCCGTATTTTCTTAGATTTGGGTTTAGGGTTTTGGTTTAAGGATACGTTAGCCATATTTGAGGCTAAGATCAACTTAAACGTTTGTTAAGGATACGTTAGTCTAATTTAAGACTAAGATCGACTTAACGGGATCGTTTAGATCCAACAAGAGAGCATTTGGGGGCTCTATTTCCAGTTTAGGGACATGGTGGTCCATTGCCAGTTTAGGGACATGGTGGTCCATTGCCAGTTTAAGGATATGGTGGTCCAATATTCCCATTTTGGGGACGAACATTGGTTTAAGGACATCATAGTCCATGAATTTAAGGACCCCACAGTCCGTAGCGATATGTGTTGTCAGGACCTGTCACCTCTCTGACGACGTTGAAAGATTACAACGACAAATATCAGAGGAGTTCAGAGATGTACCCTTGAACCGGGTGTAAATTGATTTGGGGGGGCAGTTGTGCTCGGTTCAATTTAATTTGAGGACTTATGGCCAGAATTGGGTTAAATCCAGTTAGAAAATGTCTAACATTTTATTTATATTAGGCCTGTTAGGCCTTTACTTGGGCTCTACCCTTTTATTAATGCATAGCATTTTGTTTGGTCTGTTGGACCTTTATTTGGGCTCTGCCACTTTTTAATAATGAATTGCATTTAAATTGGGCTCTGCCCCTTTTTTAATAATGCAGAGCATTTAATGTTCTGACAGTGCGCCAAGTGGCTTGTCATGCGCTTTGCGCCAATTAATGAGCGCAAGGCGCCAGCGCATGTGGAGGTGACACGTGTCACGCTCTGGTGAACGTAAATCTGTCAGCGCAGTGCGCTGCGCTAGTGCGCTGCTGACACGTAGCGCGCTCTGGTGCAGTGCGCTATATTTTATGGGCGCAAGGCGCAGATTGACACGTGGCGCTTTCTAGTGACTTGCGTCAGTCCAAGGAGTGCAATAGCGTAAATCAAGCGTGCAAGGCACTGTTCAATGGCGCAGAGCGCATCTTGATCAATTTAGATCAAAGAAAAGAATCTTTTGAAGAGGTTCTACCTCAAGATTCAAGAACCAGAGGTTCATCAAAAGGCAGTGCCTTTATATGGATCAAATGATCTAGGAATGAAGTAATTTACTTCTTTTGATTGGATCTTTTTTTTATCTTTTTCTTTTTAATTGAAGATCTTGATCTTGTTCTTAGATCTTTGATCTTTTTAGAAGAAATTCTTCTTTTTTCAAATGTTTACCTTTTCTTTTTGATTTCTTCTCAAAGTTTTTAGAGGATTTCTGTATATCTGAGACTTGGAGTCTAGGGGCCTTTATATAGAGCCAATTGATTTGTTAAGTCAGTTAAAGAGATCTTTCTCTGATTGATTTAGGGATGTTTCCCTACCGTTGGATCTTTGAGCCTAGGGCTTTTGTTTTACAGAAGGTAATCTTTTTGTTTTTAACAAGATTGGAAAGATCTTTCCAGAACTTTATTTTTTAAATGCTGGCAAAGTTGGCGCAAGCGCACCTGTGCTTGACACGTGTCGCGCAGCGCAGAGCGCAGCGCAACTGCGCTGACACGTGTCGCGCAGCGCAGAGCGCAGCGCAACTGCGCTGACACGTGTCGCGCAGCGCAGAGCGCAAGTCATCTGAAGCGTTGCTTTCTTTATTTTTATTTTAAAACAGTGCCTTGCTCTGATTGGGTGCGCTGTCTTGGGCGCAGCGCTGGCATGTCTGTTTTTGACACTTGGCGCATTGCGCGCAGCGCAAGGAATCTGAAGCGTTGCTTTAATTTTTGAATTTTTGAAATTCAAACAGAGCTTTTCTCTGATTGGGTGAAACACACACCCATACTTGCGGACATACACATTTGTATGTCCATACTTGCATACATAGACATATGCACCCTTATACGATATTGCATTTCGATTTTGGAGATTTATGAACCGCATGATATATTTTAAAAACTGGATTCATTTAAAAGAGCGGTTTTCCCTTGATATGTGCATATTACTATTCCATGTTGCATGATATACGGATATGCTTATATTTCTATCATATGTTGCATACATCGTGCTTTATGATTTTACGCATTGAGATATGCTGTTTTCATATGATTTCTGGATTTGATAACTGTGGCTATTTCAAAAGAAAGTGTTCCACTCCGAATGGCGGCCAAGAGATGGACGTCTTGCCTGAGATTCGGGGCAGATGCTATTTAGTTTTATCCGTCCACCTCTCCGAAGATGCCATGTTGATTTATGGCACCGTGTATCGGAGGTTTAGAAGGATGCGGCCGATGTAGCAGACTTCGTCAGATTCCCCCTCGTTAGTGGGGTTTTTGATTGTAGGGTTGCTCTTCCCTGCAGGCGCAAGCCCCTGCAGTTAATTACGCTACCGCATCGCGGTAACAACTTTCTCCTTCTCCAGAATTTCACTTCGTGTCGTATGTGTTTGTTTTGTTTGTGGTTGCCCGTGGATTGTATACGGAGACTAATTTATGTCGTCGCCCGTAGGACGTGGATTAGTCCAAATCCGTATTTACTTAGATTTGGGTTTGGGGTTTTAGTTTGAGGATACGTTAGCCATATTTGAGGCTAAGATCAACTCAAACGTTCGTTAAGGATACATTAGTCTAATTTGATACTAAGATCAACTTAACAGGATCGTTTAGATCCAACAAGAGAGCATTTGGGGGGCTCTATTGTTCCAGTTTAGGGAAATAGTGGTCCATTGCCAGTTTAGGGACATGGGGGTCCATTGGTTTAAGGACGCTTAAGTCCGTGAGTTGGTTTAAAGACGCTTGAGTCCATGAGTTTAAGGACCCCACAGTCCGTATCGATGTGTGGTTGTCGGGACCCGTCACCTCTCTGACGTCGTTGAAGGATTACAACGATAGGTGTCAGAGGAGTTCGGAGATATACCCTTGAACCGGATGTAAATTGATTTAAGAGAGAAGTCGTACTCCGTCAATTTAATTTGAGGACTTACGGCCATGATTGGGCTAAGTCCAGTTGAAGATGTTCAACATTTTCATTTGTCTTTGGCCTATTAGGCCTATGTTAGGGCTTTACCCCTGTTTAATAATACACTGCATTTTATTTTGGCCTGTAAGGCCTATTTGATTTGGGCTCTGTCCCTTTATTTTTATGATGCAGAGCATTTGTTTTGGTCTGACAGACCTTTGTTTGGGCTCTGCCCTTTTTAAAATAATGCATGGCCTTTTTTAATTGGGCTCAGCCCTTATTTTTAATAATGCAGTGCATTAATTATCTGACAGTGGCCATGTGGCCTATCAGGCGCTTTACGCCAATTAATGAGCGCAAGCGCATGTGGAGGTGACACGTGTCACGCTCTAGTGAGCACAAGCGCAGTTGGCGCAGTGCGCTGCTGACACGTGGCGCGCTCTGGTGAGTTGCGCCAATTTCAGAGAGCAGTGCTCTATTTTAAAAGCGCATAGCGCAAGTTGTTCTGGAACTAACACGTGGCGCTCTCTGGTGGCTTGCGCCAACCCAAGAGCGCAACAGTGCAGATTTACAAGTGCAAGGCACTGTTTTAATATCTTGATCCAATTTTGGATTCAAGAAAAGAATCTTTTAAGATTCCAGAACCAATGGTTCATCAAAAGGCAATGCCTTTGTGTAATTCAAATGATCTAAAAAAGAAGTATATTACTTTTTATTTTTTATTCTTTGATCGTTTCTTTTTATTTTAAGATCTTGATCTTGTTCTTAGATCATTGATCTTTTCAGAAGAAATTCTTCTTTTCAAAGGTTTACCTTCTTTTCTTTCTGATTTCTCCTCAAACTTTCTTTTTAGAAGTTCTGTGAATTCTCTCTGTGTTTCTGTCTGTTTTAGACTTGGGGTCTAGGGGCCTTTATATAGTGCCAATTAGTTTGTTAAATTAGTTAAAGAGATCTTTCTCTGAGTGATTTAGGGATTTTTCCCTACCGTTGGATCTTTGATCCAAGGGGTTCTGTTTTACAAAAGACAATCTTCTTATTTTAACAAGATCAGAAAGATCTTACTGGAATTTTAATTCTGTTTGGTACAAACGCACCTGCGCTTGACACGTGTCGCGCAGCGCAGAGCGCAGCGCAACTGTGCTGACATGTGTCGCGCAGCGCAACTGCGCTGACATGTGTCGCGTAGGGCAGAGCGCAGCGCAACTGCGCTAGCGCAGTGCAGAGCGCAGTGCAGAGCGCAGCGCAACTGCGCTAGCGCAACTACGCTGACACGTGTCGCGCAGCGCTGAGCGCAAATCATTTGAAGCGTTGCTTCTTTTGTTTTTTACTTTAAATAGAGCCTTGCTCTGATTGGGTGCGCTGCCTTGGGCGCTGCGCTGGCGTATCAGCTTTTGGCACGTGGCGCATTGCGCTCAGCGCAAAGAATTTGAAGCGTTGCTTCAATTTTTGAATTTTTGAAATTCAAACAGAGCTTTGCTCTGATTAGGGAAAACAAATGCCCTCCTACCGTTGCGCTCACGTGGCGCACACGTGATTGCAGCGGTGGCAAAATCTTGGCCGTTGGATCAACTGAGGAGTTGAAGGGGCGCAAGCGCCTATAAATAGGACCCTTGGTCCTCAGTAGATGATTACCATCTTCAAGAACTTTTTTTTTCAGAGCCCTGCTCTTGCTTTTATGAACTTCAGAGCCTTGCTCTTGTTTTTCAAGAACTTCAGAGTTCAAACTCTAGAACATCTTAGGTAAAATTTAACTTAAATTAAATTAAATTAATTTTAATCAACAGAGCCTTGCTCTCATAGATCTTTGATCCAAAGAAAACCCCTTTGGGGTTTCATCAACAGAGCCTTGCTCTCAAGAATCCATAGATCTAAAGAGATCTTGTTTCAGGGTTTTTAACTCATGAACAGAGCTTTGCTCATGGACCAAATGTAGATCCTTTTTATCTAAAAATGAAGAACTCTTAAGAGTTTTCATGGATCTTTAAGATCCTAGAATTTTTTAATTTTTAGGAGTTAAATTTTTCTTTTGATGGATTTTTCCATCATTATTACAGAGCTAGGCACTTTTAGGGAATTTTATCTCTTTGAGACCAGAGTTTGATAAGTGTCACTCTGTGACAGAGCTTTGCTCTGAAAGGGGAGATTTTCTCCTTGTCTCTAGAGATTTCTCATTTATGAGAATATTCTTTTGGGGATCTCCTCATCAATTGACAGTCTCATCCAATGATGGGGCTGTCTTATTAACTGATGCATTGTCATCCAGATTTTGTGGGTCCCGCTTTGGTCCCCTACCCACTGCATTGCAGTGTGGTATAAATTTTAAAGTTCCAAGTGTCAGAAATTAAGATTATAGCACTGTCGGTTGACTTTTGTCCTCCTTCTTTTTGCAGGCAACATGTCAGCTGATTTGTCTTTCCCGTTTGTTCGCTCAGAGGAAGGATTTCCCGAGGCACCGGTGGACAAGAACCTTCACTTGTGGGGTAGGTGGTATAACGAGATCATTAAGGGTCGCCGAAGCTTCGGTTCCGCTACGCCGTCTGAGCCCATCTTGTCGATCCCCTATGAGGATGAACCCCCGGTGAAGTATGCCGTGGAGGTCAAAAACTGGAATTCGGAGGATCTTCTCCAGCCTGCTATTGGTGCCATCCCCGTGCAGCTGCTGCCGGCCGTGGACATTTTGGGGAGGCAAATATGTCAGGGTGAAGCATGCCCTTGGGGACAGGCTTATAACATTGGATTGACCCCGCGACAACCCGCCGGATATTTGCAGTGGGCCAGGTACATCCTATCGGCGAAGAGGACTCATCTAATGAAGATTGGTTTGTACTCGGCAATCTACGTCTCGCTTTTTGAGTACCCCGCTCCTCCAACGTGGTGGATTAAGGCTTTCATCGAACAATGGAATATCCCCACCCACACCTTCCTTATGACGGACAGGGAAGTCCCCATCTCCCTGGAAGAGTTCGCTGAAATCTCAGGTTTGTCGGTGAGGGGGGAGCATTACGAGGAGCTGCTCCCTCCTGACGAATATGGCTTCGCCACCAAGCCGCTGGTATTTGATTTGACGCCGGAGAATGCTATTGAGCACCAGTTTCCGGACTTGGTGAAGGTGCTGAACATATACGAAGGGCTCTATCTGGAATCAGGAGTCCGGGGAGTCAGTTTCGCAGATTTTATCACCCGCTTCCTTCGACCGGAGATTCTCTCGGAGCGGAGTGAAAAGTTCGCCAAGCTCGATGACCCTTTCGGCTTCGGCTTAGATCGTCGACCAATATCGGAAGACGATCAAAAGGATTTTTATCTCCCCGACGCCGCCATCATGCCCTTGTCAGAAATCGCCGTCCCAGGCCTGGATGAGGAGACCTTCTTTTTGGGGTTCCTGGGATTGTGGCTGTGCAGCTTCGCGCTCCCCATGCACCCATGCCACATACGACCGTTCGGTTTCTACCCAGCGCATCGGATGGTGGCTAGCCTGCAGTTGACAATAGGAATCGCCGGGTTGGCTCACCTATACAATGGACTTAGCATGGCGGCGGACGCTGATGAACCTGGGGTGCAGCCTGCCAATTTTCTGATGCACTACTTCACCTCATGGATGGAAATGCATGTGCACAGGGTATTCGGCATCCATAAGAGCCCTTCGTTTTTTGAGAGGTGCAGACTCCCAAGAGTCATGCGGCTGATTGGCGCCTCGATCGTGATTGCGCCTCCGCGGGAGGCTAGGAGGTTGCTCCTTCGTCCATACCTGGTCGGAGCGAAGATTTCTTTTGTGGATAAAGTCATAACTATCGTCTCAAAAACCTCCAAGTCGGTGTTGGTGCTGCGTGACGACTTCAAGGACGGGGCCTCCGTACTGAAAGCCCGGGAGATTCTTCACCTCTACTCCATCCGGCCGGGCTACCTTATGTTCAGGAAGAACGAGATGACGCTTTTCATGAGGTACAACCCTCACTGGTTCTCCCAACAATCCAGATATAACCAGGGGATCCCGCTGGAGGCGTTTTTGGAAGAGCCAGCGGCCAGCAGGGAGGGGATACGGAGCGCGATGCACCATTTCATGCGGCTGAACACGAGCTCCTACTTCTTCATCAGCGAGCCAAGCTGCGTTCCCCGGGTCCTCCACGCGTACGTAGCTTGGTACGCACACGCAATGGGTCCAGTTATCCATATGGAGAAGCGCATGTTGGTTGACCGCAAGGGTGCGCCTCCCGGCGGCGACCGCAAGGCTCCCCTGAAGCCAAGGACCCCGGTCGTTCCTCCGCTGAAAGATGCTGGAACTGGGCCACCGCACGTGCTGATCCCTCCGCGCGGATTGCCGCTTCGTGATACTATGGATGTGCCACCAGCGCCCCGTGCTCCGGTGGAGATGGTAAATGTGGTTTTGCCAGAGTCCGGCGTGGGCGCGGATATTGGGACCCGCCGCCCTAAGGTGCCTGCAAAGCGCAAGTTAATCTCGGGTGCACCCAGGGCTGGCGGGCAGAAAAGGAAGAAGAAGTCGCTCCTCTCTCTCGATGCTATCCTTGGTTTAGAGCCTTATGCCCCTCTTACTGAAGGTATAAGTGAGTACGGCAGCAATGAGGGCTTCTCGGTAGATCCAGCAGACACCGATCTGGCGGCCGCCATTGCGGCTTCTGAGCGATCAGCCAGGCTCGAAGCGATGTTGGCTAAACTCACTCAATCAGGTAATCATTAGCTGCACTCTTCGTCATTCCATCGCATTTTTATCATTATCTTTGACTAATGCTTTTCCCTTTTTTAACAGGTGTCATTACTGAAGAAGCCATCGCTGCCTCTCTTAAAAACCTTCCAGGAGGAGGAAAGGAAGCGCGCTTTATTGGGCGTTGGTACGTCTTTCCTCATTAAGACTTTATTCTCTTTTCTTATGGCCAACCTAACCTTCTTCCTTTGTCTCTTTGCAGGGGTTGCACCAGCCGATGCGTGGACTCTCCCCGGGCCAGCTACTGAAGTTCCGGTCTCATCAGGGCTGTCGCAAGAGTCTCAACTCGAAAAGTCGGTGAAGGATGCCTTGAAGGCATCTTTGTATGTGGACGATGACTCCTCAATGAAGGAAGCTTCGAAGAGGTCCGTCTTGACGGCTCGGGAAGAGAGAAAGCGGTTGAGGCGCGAGGCGAAGGCACGCAGAGCTGCTTTGGCCGTGGGAGCAGGCCCAAGCACCATTCCTCGTGCTGATACTCCCTCGGAAGAGCCCCCGGTCGCCTTGTCTACCACTTACAGACAGGCGGTGCGTGCAGCTCGGGAGGCTAACGATCAGTCTACCTCAGGTAATGTGTCTTTCAAGATTTTGTTGTAAGAATTGTAAACCTGTTGGTTCTTATATATCTTGTCCTGCAGGGCCAAGTCCAACTGAAGGGGAGGCGGAAACCGTCGAACCTAAGGGGACAGAGGAAGAGGCACCGGCTGAACCCGAGCCGATGGTGGGCGACATCGCCGGGGTTGCTGGACCTGAGCTAGGGGCTGAGGAAACCGCGCCAGAGAAGGTCGTCGATGCCGAGCCCGAGGTAGCGGCAAATGAGACGACTGATACAACCGAACCTGGGGCAGCGATGGACAGAGCGCTTGAGACCGGCGACCCCATGGCGACGGCGGACGAGACAACAGCGACTGCCGAGCCCGAGGGAGTAGCGGGTGAGACGGGCATGACTCCCGGGGACAAGCCAGCCGCTCTTTCTCAAGAGTCTGGAAATGCTCCAATCATTGCTCTCCCCGTCTACGGTCCTCCGCCGTCTCCTGGCCGCACGAGCACGACGACAGCCCCCGTGGAGTCGGGTGATGAGGCCACGGGAGGTGGACTCATGTCGATGGAGGAAGGAGACGCCTCCGTTTTGGCTGGCGGCTCATCGGGTAAATTTCGGGTTACCGTCCCCCTTTTTTTCTTGCAATCCTTCCTGACAGGTTTATCTTTGTTTTTAATGCAGGTGCGGCCAGTGCTGACGCTCCATTGCTCGAGGGAGCGCCGTCAGCTACTACCTTGGCGGTGGCCACCTCTCAGCCTTCTCTCGTACCATCGCAGATGCTGGAAGGTATGGATTCGTGACCCATCAGTTTCATCTCTCGGCCGTATAATTCATGTACTAATGTCGTACTATTGCGTCTTTGTAGGAGTGCTTTTCGATCACCTTTACCAAGTGCTGCACCCGCATTTCTCCTTCCCGTCTGAACTCGCTTCCTCCAGTGGCGCTGGTGAGTATAGTTTCCAATTGATGCCTTTCTTTTTCAGTAATGGAATTATTTCTGACTCTTCCTCATCCTGATTGCAGTGCTACAAATCAAAGGAGGAGATGAAAGATCGGTCGCGCCAGCGGCCCTCCCGGCCTTGCCGCCTGCTGCTGCTGGTATAGTACACTATCCCATCGATGACTTTCTGATATTTCTTGAACCGTCATCTGATCGTATTTGTTTTTTCAGCTGTCATTCTGGTTCCGGCACCTTTCGAATCTCGCATCGTAATGCCGGCGGGCCCCTTCTTGAGACGTCCATCTTCAAAGGGTGCCGCAATGAGCTTGGGCATGCTGAGCGGATACGTCGAAGAGCTTGACGTAGACGCTCCCCTATCTATTGCAGATTTCGCTGCGGAGGTTAACCTGATGTTGGAGGCACTTGTAAATTTTCATAATGAAGGCATCGTCGAGTTTTGGGTTAATCACTGCAGGGAAATCGAGGTCTACCTGCATCAATCAGAGTTTATGCGCCCTGCCCCCGAGACCTTAGCCGCAAGCACTCAACAAGCAGCATGGATCGAGCAAAGCATTTCTTACTTCCGCCACTTGGAACAAGAAGCGGCTTTAAGGCTGAGGGAATGCCAAGAGACCTCAAGCGAGACAGCTCTCCTGCGTGCTGAGGTTGAGGCGAACGGTGCCCAGGTGAAGGTTATCTTCGAGGGCCTTCTAGAAAGTATCTCTAATGGGCTAACACTGAAGCTGAAGCTCGAAGCCGCCGAGCGTGATGCCCAAGGCCGCGAAGCAGCTCAGCAGGCAGTTGAGGAGCAGCTTTCATCCTTCTTGCAGCAGCGGGCTCAAGTGGAAGCAGAATTGGCGGTGGCGGCCGATCAGGAGAAGACATGGAAGGAAGTGCGCGAACAATTGATAGGGTTGATTAAGACGCTTCCTTCCTAGTAGCTGCCCTTGTTTCGATCATATACTTGTAATTAATTTTTCTTTTTTTGAATAAGATGTATCCATTCTTTATTCTTTTATACGATTCACCTTGTACTTGATTGAATTAATGAATGAAGATACACATTTTTTTTTGCAATGTCTTGTGTCATCTCTGTGCCTTCTCCCTTCTCTTATTATCAGCATGCTATCTTAGTAAACATGGTTGACAGATAATAGAGCGAGCATCCTGTCTTGGCTTCTTCAAGAGATAGCGATGGCTTAGGCCGCAGGTTCAGATCTGCTGCCTAAGACTTTTCAACTCTATGAGCTGTGAGGGTCTCATAGAAAATTTTCTTCCTACGGATCGAGAGGATCTCGTAGGTGTATTTTCTCCTTAGGAATCGTGAGGATTCCTAAGTGCATTTTCTCTTATAAGTCGTAAGGATCTTATAAAAGAATTTTTCCCTCTTACGAATCGAGAGGACCCGTAAGCGGTTGTTTCCCTCCTTGTTGAGATTCGAATTTGGAGAGTGTGACCCGTGAATAGTATGCAAGAGTCCATTTTGGACCGACTTGTAGGGTCCCAGTGCTTAGGAAATAGGTTTTTTAATCCCCGCTGCCTAAGGCTTTTCGTCACGAGTCGAGCCGAATCGAGCACTCTTCGCAAGAATATCCTAACGTCACAGTTAACCTCTGCTCTTTACGACAGAGGTGCGTTAGGGTCTGTGGTACTTAAGGTTTTGGCCGTCGTACCGTCGCGTTGGCTGATATATTCCTCGATATGCAATCTTGCTGTTCGAGTAGCCTTGCGATTGTCGTGTCTATGATCCCTTCGGGGGATGGACAAGACGTCTTCGAGTAATCTTCCAGGTAATATTACCGTCGAAAGGGAAAGTGTAGGGATATTCCATGGCACTTTTTACTTGAGGTTAGGCTCATTTTGGAGAGCCCCGATGAGTCATAACCACTCCGTGCTGGTGTGGGATGATCTCCGATTGTCTTTCAGGCTTTATATGACTTGTCGTCAAGACCCTGAAGCTAGGAATTTGGCCTTTGCTTCGTTTGCTGGCATTGCGTCCTCTATATCGAGACGAATGTCGCGGTTGTCTCTAGGTTGTTGGTGAACCGTCGAGGTTTGGAACTAGGGACTTAGCCGTGGCTCCGCTGTTTGATGATGTTGCGTCTGCTGTGTCGAGACGAACGTCGAGGTGGTGACCATTCCGCACTGGTGTGAATTGATCTCCGGTTGTCTTTCAGGCTTTATATGACTTGCCGTTAAGACCTTGAAGCTAGGAATTTAGCCTTTGCTTCGTTTGCTGGCATTGCGTCCTCTATATCGAGACGAATGTCGCGGTTGTCTCTAGGTTTTTGGTGAACCGTCGAGGTTTAAAACTAGGGACTTTGCCGTGGCTCCGCTGTTTGATGATGTTGCGCCTGCTGTGTTGAGGCGAACGTCGAAGTGGTGACCATTCCGCACTGGTGTGAGATGATCTCTGGTTGTCTTTCAGGCTTTATATGACTTGCCGTTAAGACCCTGAAGCTAGGAATTTGGCCTTTGCTTCATTTGCTGGCATTGCGTCCTCCATATCGAGACGAATGTCGCGGTTGTCTCTAGGTTGTTGGTGAACCGTCGAGGTTTGGAACTAGGGACTTTGCCGTGGCTCCTTTGTTGTTGTCGCGTCTGAACCCTGCTAGAGGAAGAACGCTGTGGTTGACATCTCGTCTACTGTATAGAGATGATCGTCGAGGTGGATACCACTCCGTACTGGTGTGAGATGATCTCTGATGGTCTTTCCGGTTTTATATGACTTGCCGTCAAGACTTGGCTCCGTTTTCTGATGGAGCATGGGGATGGGAGATGTGATTCCTTCTCTGTTTGTGCCCCTGGATTGTATACAGGGATTGCTGTGATATCGCCTGTAGGGCAAAAGTTTCATTCATTCATTTTTTTTATTTTATTTCCGCTATGCTCTATCATTTCAGCTTTTTATATCGCGAAGGTCGCGATTGCCCAATCATTTCGGCTATTTTTCGCGGTGCCCAATCATTTCGGCTGTTTTTTTTATTTTTACTCGCTGCTTTTTATTGCGAGTCGCCCAATCATTTCGGCTATTTATTTTATTTTCACTCGCTGCTTTTTATTGCGAATTGCCCCATCATTTCGGCTATTTTGCATGCATACATTTTTACTTGCTGCTTTTATTGCAAGTTGCCCCATCATTTCAGCTATTTCTTATGCATGTGTGGCACGCAGATTTTTTTTTATCGCGAGTGTGAAACTTGGAATCTGGTGCCAATCCCAGCATCAGCATTGCTGCAACTGGAATATTGCCAGGAGCGAATCATCATTTGCCATGAAAGGGCTTGGAATTTTAATACCGGTTTAGGCATCAGCATCGCTACAACTGGGATATTTCCAGGAGCGAATCATCATTTGCCTCTGTCGATGTTTGAACAAAGGTAGCTTAGTAAACAGGGTTAGGGTCCTGTCGACTAAGGCTTTTGACTTCATGAGCCGTAAGAGTCTCATAAAGGTATTTCTCCCTACGAGTCGTGAGGATCTCGTAGGTGCGTTTTCTCCTTAGGAATCGTGAGGACTCCTAAGTGTATGTTCTCTTATAAGTCGTAAGGATCTTACAAGAGTGTTTTCTCCTTATGAGTCGAGAGGACTCACAAGGGTTGTTCACCGTGCGAACATATCCCTAATTACGGATGGGACTTTGTTAGGGAAATGTTTATTCGCGCCCGTGGATTGTATACAAGGGTCAGTATTGAGCCACTTGTAGGGTAATATTGAAGGTTGTGGGGGCTGCTTAAGAACAGGTTCAGGTCTCTATAACTTAAGACTTTCAAATCTTATGAGCCGTGATGGTCCCATAAAAGAGTTTTCCTTACGAGTCGTGAGGATCTCGAAAGTGTAATTTCTCCTTAGGAATCGTGAGGATCCCTAAATGTGTTGCTCCCTTGTGAGTCGTAAGGATCTCACGCGGGTAGTTTCTCCTTACAAGGTCGAGAGGACCCTGCAAGTGTCTTTTAACGAGGTTGCGCCCTTTCGTGTTTTCACAAACACTCACCGGTAGTCCTGTTGTTTTTACTCACGGAGCCCTTTCGGGTTTTCATCCGTGCCCATTTTGCTTATGGACATACCGTCTTCTTCTTCGTTTTATTCTTTTTATTCTTTTTTTTTAATTTTTTTAACGAGGTTGCGCCCTTTCAGGTTTTCACAAACACTCGCCGGTAGCCCTGCTGTTTTTACTCACGGAGCCCTTTCGGGTTTTCATCCGTGCCCATTTCGCTTATGTACATACCGTCTTTATTATTATTTTTTTATTTTTTGTTTATTATTTTTTTTCGTCAGCCTGAGGATGCTGCGGTAGTAGTTTAATGACGTTTCGGTCGTCAGCTAGTTTTAGGACGTTGCGGTCCATCATTAGTTTAAGGACGTTTCGGTCCGTCGTCGCCGTATTTGAGGCGAATCTCTAGTTTACTGACTTTTCGGTCTATGGGGCTTTCCCTATGAATGAGCAGGATGCCCCTGGTGTATCCATCTTTCTCGGAGCATGTGGTTGTGGCGGGTGTTAGGTCCACATTACCTGTCCCGGTCCTTTCGGGGTTGCGAAAACGGTAAAAAACAATTTTTAGGGTTTAGGTAACATGGACTAGAAAACCCGGATCTTTGCTAAACAACACACTAGCAACTAACATGAGCTTTACCTACTCGGTTAGGGGGTTATACCTTAATTTGAACTCCTTCTCTTGGACTCCTTATAGTGGTCGGATGGTTCTCTCCTCGTCGCCTTCTCTTGCCGAAGATGGATCCACCTGAGGGTCTCTACCTTGAGCTCCTTCCTCGAACTTGAGGTAACTAAAGTATTAGGCTTGCTAGACCTTCAACCTTAGGATGAGTAGAGATGAGTTTTGGTGTTTTATCTTGAAGGCAAATGGTTCTCAACTCATGAGAGGGATTTTGCCTTGAGAGAGAGGAAGAAGATGAGAGCTATGGATGAGAGAGAAGATGCAAGTAAGAATGAATCAAATTTTTTTACAACCATGCTCTCATATTTTAGAAAATTATAGCAATAATAATAATTAACAATTTGTGATGGTGAGTTGATGAATGACCATTATCATTTCAATCATTAAATGCTTTGTGCAAAAAATAAGAAGTATCTTTGAAAACAAATGATGATGGTCAACAAGTCTGTTGGAGATAGTGCCCTCAGAGTCAATTATTGGATCACAGGTACGTGATTACAATAATTGAGAGAGGACCTATACCGTTAGGACAGTCTTACTCAAGATGATAGTATGCTATCTGGTTTATCTTTATCATCGTGCACTGCTTTAGGTGGCCTTACAAGTCACTATTGCACGTTGATAGAGCCCCTAGGATTCTTGCTTGACTGCCAGCAGTATGAGGGCGATCATATACGTGGGAGCTGGGGTCTACAAGCACATCCTTAAAAGGTCCCTAGTCGAGGGAGTTTCGAGACAGGGCATCGATACTCCAGAGTAGACTAGTGTATACAGTCGAGACCCCGATGAGGGGCGGTGGCCGGTCTCACAAGCCACTGATGTCAGTTGGTTCACCTAAGATGTATACAGGTGCTCATTGGGTTATGAGTACACCGGACAGGACTCGCCGGGAATACGCTAGTTGGTCTTATACCAAACGTCGGATAGCAGTTCCATGGTGACATGTGTACAGGTTAGTTCATCGACCTGAGATCGTCATTTGTCTCGTATGAGTTCCCACTGTACTTTGATTACTACCCTACCACGCTCAAAGGAGTCGTGCAAACAGGTTTTAGTTGGGTACAGTCCCGAGCTACATGGAGGCAGTGAGCGGATCTTCAGGGGTTCGTCTCTCCCGGTATTGGGGGTGAGGTCGAGCTGTGTCTAGGAGAGCCATTACACGAAGTCCTTGGCCAAGGCAAGAGATTTACTGGTAGGTATTCCAGTAGTATCTCAGGGTGTTCTGGACTACACTCCGACACGACTTGTACCGCTTTTGGGGGTCTGACTTTTACCAACCCCCTAGGCCCGCCATGCGATGCTCATAGACGAACGGACTGGAATGTACGGATATTGACACTGACAGGCTCAGTAGGGTGTCAGGATGAGTTCGCTCATCGACGTCCCTTTTGGTTAATACCTGGTAGCCCGTTATGTATGGCTAATACCTCTGACGTGCTAGTGGTTAAATCCACAGCCAAAGTATTGACGAGTCTTTAGAGCCCCCACAGACAGTTGCTCAAGTTTCGGGCGAAACGCTGTAGAGGCAGTATGGAGATATGGCAGGGTTCGATCAGATACGTGCGGTATTGCACGGATCATGATCGGACGGATAATACTAGCGGGCTTTGGTTTAAGCCGGATCCTAGTATTGTAGAGTGTAGATTTTGTCTCTTTGCATTTGTATTTGGTCGAAATACAAATGCGGGTATGTATATACAGTCGCGGGGTTTTCCTGTAATTTATTACGGGATCAGTTTTCTGAAGTTGCCAGTTTGCATTCCGTTTCGGCTAGTTTTCCCTTGTTCCTTCACGGCCGGATTTTTCCGATGGAGGGGATTATTTGCAGTTGTGCAAATTAGCATTGTGGAGGGGGTTATTTGCAGTTGTGCAAATTAGCATTGTGGAGGGGGTTTCTTGCAATTGGAGGGATTATGATGGTTTAAGCATCTTTGCTTTTCCTTTTGTGATCATAGCTAGCATTTATGAGATAGGATTTGGATGAGAAATTGATGTGACCATTTCTTCTTGTTATCACATTACTTTTCCTTAGTTGTTTTGATCCATCAATTTTTCCCTCCTCCTCATTCTTGATGGCCGGCCACATTTTTTTTGAGAGGGAGAAGGGGATTCATTTTTCTTGTGGTGGGAAATTATTCATTCTCACTTTGCTTGCTTCAAAAATTCCAAAGCTCATCTCCATATCTTTTTCCTCCACATCTTTATAGCAACTTCACAACCCCATGAGACAAACCTCTCTACACTAGCCTACAGCATCCTTAAGCACGTCAGCTCGCCAACTTCGTGCCCGAGTTGCCTCGGTCCAGAGGTGGGAGCCCATAAAAGAACCCGGCTGTGTGGTGCCCTTTCCGACGAGGAGATGAAGACCGAAAATTCCGCGAGGAGATCGGGACGGAGGCCGAAGACCGAAGGACACGGATCGCTCAGTATAGCTTTCTTCCCATTCTCTAGTTTGCTAGGAGTAAGTTAATGGCCCGATCCGGGTTAATAGTGCGCGGTAGTGCCGGTTTTAAAGTTAAAGAAAAAGTTTCGTTTCCGCATTTTGGCCTCGGATTGACGGCCGGGGCGCTGCCGTGCACTTACACTGGTATCTGAGCCACGCCATTAACCTAGTCTAGCTTGCTCTAACGTGTTTACATGTTCGATCGAACGAATTTCCAAAAACTATAATTTCTATTGCATCAGTCTCTGTCGAATTTGTTTTTAGCTCAAAATTTTTTCAGTACATTGCAGAAATACATGCAGGAAGTTTTAAGCATTCTGTAGAAATTTGATACAGTGATCCCACATTGGGACTGCGGAACCACGGCTAAACCCCTGTTTGGGCCGTGGTTCCGCGGCAGTAAGATGTCATTGCCGTACTAAATTTCTACTGTAGCTTTATGGGTTGAAATTGGGGTTTTTGGAATATTCTGTTTGGGCCCAGATTTTTTTTGAGTGCTACAGTTGTTCTTGGGGCCCACTTCGGGAATTTTAGTCGATCGAAAATTTTAAACATTTTAGTTCACAGTATTTACATTATATCTGCGACCGTGAATGTCACTTGATTGGTAAATCCTGTCTAACTGCTATAGCCCTTTTAGACGGATTTGCGAACGTGACATTCACGTTGATGTTCTGTGTTTTGCTGTGATGTTGCGGATTTGTCGTGGGGATAGCTTGGATGCAATGTTAGTACAGTTTGGTTATTTATGTACATTTGATATTGCGGGGCGAGCGTCCGACATGTGGACTGCCGTTACTGCCTGTTTGTATATTATTCTTTTGGGGAACTACCGGGCTAACGTCGATGTACCCGTTGTATATATTTTACTTTTTGTACTAGGATTACCCCGCGGAGGGGTGCACGGGTAGCCGGGTTCTAGAGGGCAACGGGCCCGCATCTCATGGCGTTGAGACGGAGGGGGCTTCACTCTAGAATTGGCAGGCAATTCGCCGCACTCGTAGGAGGTATAGGTTGACCCAAGGAGGGGTGCTCAAGTTACCGGATTCTGTGAAGTGCTGGGTGGTCCATTCACGTTGCTGAAGGGGGATGCCTCGCTTCAGGTTTTGGCGGGTAACTTTCCGTGCCCGTAGGGGTCTAGGATTTCATTACACAGGCTATCCACACGACCAGGGAAACGTCGGGTTTCAGTAGCGGCTCTGTGAAACCCGGGGATCCCAGATATCTTTATTGTTCTGTGATGCTTATTACATTTCTGTGATGTTGCATTTTATCACGCCTTGAGCGAATATTACATATTGATATATATACTAGTAGATATTGTATATGTTTTGCATCCGCGCTAGTCCAGTCCCCGCTCTGTCGTTAGTTAAGTAACCTAACGGGTGATGACGGGATCCAGTGGCGAATGCGGATGGCATATACGTACATCATTATTTTCGTTCTTTTGTGGTGTGATCAATTGATGGGACTGCATTGATTCGGATCAATGCAAGCTATACAAACCTATTCTGATGTTGTTGGAACACTTTTCAAAAAGCTGTTATTGCAAGGGTGTTCTCTTTTGATTTGCACAGTGGTATTCGGTTATGAATATCCAGCACCTCAGTCGACGAGGCAAGGGCCGAGATCCCTTCACCGGGAGTGACCCCTTGGACAGAAGTTTGCGTCAGGGTAATAACTTCACTATAGTCGATTACTTTTGCTTTGCATCGTGGTATTCAGTTGGAATATCCTGCACCTCATTCTACGGGGAAAGAGCCGAGATCCCTTCACCGGGAGTGACCTCTTTAGCAAAGGTTTTCGCCACTATATTTTTAAAAAGCTATCCGGTTCCTTCAACGATATCAAGTTCATTACGTTAAAGGTTTTCGCCCGAAACCATTCGTAGCCCTCCGTCATTTCATGTAAATGTTCGGTAGTATTCAAGCTATGTATTTTGACCTACACCAAGGCATAGTGATTGGTAGCTGCCGGGTATTTATCTGTTGCATAGATAGATGCGTTGGTTTGGGACAGTCGTACTACTATTTTGGCCTACGTCAAAGGTATGTACGGGTGGGTTCAAATTAACCTGGACAATGACGAGTAGAACTTGACATGTGACTTATGATATGTTGGCCTACGTCAAGGTCATAAGAGCATAGGGCAAAAATCACATCGGGGGTTTCTAAAGAAACTGAAACTTGCCAGATATGCGCATACCTTCTGGAGTATGATAACATGAGCGGATTCTGTCATGTTATCATGCAATGATAGTTGGATCCCGATTCCCACTGATGAGTTGGTTTACTCCTTGGGTGATCCCGACTAATTCTTCTTTCAGGTTTGGGGAAGAATTTGACGTTACAGTAGAAGGTTTCCTGATTAGATAAAGTGAAAACCATTCTGATCTAGGTTAGAGTGCACGCTGAGTGTTTCTTTTCTCTCTCTCTTTGGCAGCGACCATGACCCGACCCTTGACTATGACTCAGTGACCAAGTTGACCGAACCTTCTTATAACACTGGCTTTTGGATTGTCAGAGTTCTAAACCTCATTGCCACTCCTACATTTACCCTTTTCTCCAGGACACCCCGTATTACTATGAACGCCCACTTCTATTGGATAAAACCATCGTATGGTTATATACGAACTCGAAGGAATTTATTCGAGGATGGTTTCTGGTTCTGGAGAAAACGAATAGGACTATTCAGTTGTCTTTTCCTTTTACCTTCTCTCAGGTTGCGAGTACTCCTTGGTTTAGGAGATAGTACACCCGTTACGCCTATCGGATAGTCTTCTTCCAAACCTTAGGCTGGTGCCGAACGGTAGGGAATGAAGAAAGACGATTAGCCTACGTGTGGGATACAGAAGATATTAAGTAAAGACAAATAAAGGGATTAGTAAGAGGGCAAAGTAAACTGCGACTGCTATTCACGACCAAACCAAGTATTTCATTACCACTCCCACTTCACCTTTGTATTTCTCCAGGACACTCCGTATCACTACGAAGATCCACAGTTATTTGGATACTCCATCGTATGGTTATATACGAACTCAAAAGGAACTTGTTCCAGTTCGGGGATGGATTATGGTTCAGGAGAAATATGAATAAGGTTTATTCGGTTGTCTTTTATCTTCACCTTCTCTCGCATTGCGAGTGCTCCTAGGATTAGGACAATACACCCATTATGCTTATTGGATAGTCTTCCTCCAAACCATAGGCTGGTGCCGAGCGGTAGGGAAGGAAGAAAACCATTTGGCCTAAAGGGGTGTACAGAAGGTAATGACTAAAGACATATAAAGGGATTTGGAGAGATGGCAAAGAAATATACGGTTACAGTTGTGAATCTGGATAATGGAAGAGGCATTACTAGGAATACCCGGATACCCCTATGAAACATTTCAATGTTTCAGTTTCACTGTGTACTGTTAAAAGAAAACTGATTTCCTAATTAGACACTTGCTCCAGGTTATGTATTTACCAGGTATGATTCTCACATCTGTATGGTTTTACAGATGATGAGTGGGAGTAAGTTATTGGGAATTAGGTGATTATCTTCATTATATCGGAATTCATTGTAATTGGTGATATTTGAGGAAGTCACCTGGGCTGTTTGCCGGATGGCAAATATTTGGTTTTGAATATCCGTTGTTATGCACCAATTTCAAATTGATATATCTGTACGTCTATTTTTATAGAGTGAGATATACCTTTTTGAAATTATGTCTATGACATTTACCTATATCAGTGGATGGTTAGGTAAGGAGCATTGAACAGTGGTGTAATTCTTCTTAACCATAAGTATACGACACACAGTGAATGAGTCACTAGACTCAGGGGACTTATACATAGTATTGTATATTGTCCAGTGTCCATTAGGACAGAGGGGTTGGTCTTCGTACTATATTCGGTTTACTTATGACTTCTCTAGTTCTTAGACAGGTGTTTCGTAGAAACACAGGGTCCAAGTTTTGAGAAGTTATAGGTATAAGAGTAAAGTAGAGAACCAGGTGTTGCAAGTATCGGGATTCTTCAAGGTGATCAAAGATGTAGATACTTGTGAATGGTATTCAGTTAATAGTAATGTTTAAGAGAACTTGTTTCTCTTTCAGGTTACTCATAATTGGAAGCATTCCTAAGTTGAGTAACGCTGATCGGCCTCCTTCCATTTAGTTGACATGCACTGGAGACAGCTGCATGATTTGAATCTGGTTCAATTAAATCAATGCCTCTGTTTCTATATTGGATATAGAACGGTTCATATCTTAACGACGTTACGATACGAGGAGTTGTCCGGCTTATGCTTAAAACCAGACTTTGGATAACTCAAGGCACGTTTCTGTAATGGCTGTTTGTGGGTTGACCCAGGCTATGACGAGGGTTGACTTTCTACCATCTGGAAGATCATTAGTGATATTGTTCTTGACTCGCCACAGTTTTAATAAAAATGGATTTTTTCAGAAAACAGTAGTGGGAGTATGGTAGAACTGGAAGTGATTCCAGAACCGCAAACGATTACTGAAGATTTGATAAGAACCTAAAGATTCAATCTGGTTTGGCATTCCATTTGCCACTCCGCAGATGTGGTGGGTAACCTCAGGCACCCGAGAGGTACTTCGGTATGCCTCAAGGACGGTGACAGGGAGGTTCTTGTTTACCCAGACTTGCCATTACTGTTGTTCCAGACTGTGAGACCCGGCAGGAGGATGAGTATAGCATCGTTCTAAACTTGCTTTAGAAGTGTACGTCTATATGACTCTGCCAGAGGGTTGTCGTAGTCAGTGGGAGCAGCGGAAGCATTGGTGCACAAGTGGCTTATGTCTATTTATAGACTAAAGCAGATATAGCAGAGATAGATCATCTATTTCTGATGTGACAGTCATAGGTTTGACTTCATCAGAATAGGGGATGGATCTGTTAAGAAGGTAGTAGGGTGTGATGTCATGGTATCTGGAAGACATACACAGAGTAGGAAGTGATATTTCTATACTACGATCGGTTATACTTTGGTTATCACACGGTGGTTTCTCCACATGGGACTTGGATATTATATCAGACATTCTGGTTACTGGATCTATGGTTCTAGATCTAGATTTGGGTAGTTTCCCAATCTGGGTACTTAGACAACATTCTAAAAGTATTTAGAATGGACGACTCCAGGCACGGTAGCATACCTGCAAGTGATGGAGTCACCCTCTCTAAAGGAGTCTTACAGACTAAAGGGGAGAGGGATGTGCATGATTGGCAGATCACTTGCTTAGGCAATTGAGTCAATCATGAGATGTCAAGTACAACACCAGATGTTGTTTTTGCAGTAGATGCAATAAGTTGATATTGATCCAATCCTGGAGAAACGTTCGGAAGCAGTTTTAGAACATAAGTGGATGTTCTAGGGATATGATAACGTCAGCCTCATTCAGGAGACAATTATCATTCCAGGCTTCCAAGGTGACATGGTTAACAGAGTGGCTGTTAGAGTTATAGTTTTCCCTCTGACGAGGGGCAGTAGTTTGGACAGGTGGTCCAGGCGGATACTGAGGGAAGCATGACGCAGGATACTGATTAAGTTCAGTTGACGATACAGTCTGAGAAGTTTGAATTTGGAGTTCATTTATGAACTAGGTCCCATCAGATATCCAGACATACTCTAAGACAGGTATTGCTCATTTCGGGAGATGGCTTTCTCCGTGAACTTGAGATAAAGAGAGACATAGAAAGAAACATCTGAGCGGATCCACTCACTGAGGCTATTCCTCGAACGTATTAGTTTCGCAAACAGGTTTTGTGAGACTGATTAGTACAGGAGTTGGGTGTTTGGTATCACACGGGCTGTGAGTATGCGACATCGCAATAATTAGCCTTGAGTGCAAATGGGAGATTGTTAGAGATAGTGCCCTCAGAGTCAATTATTGGATCACAGGCACGTGATTACAATGATTGAGAGAGGACCTATACCGTTAGGACGGTCTTACTCAAGATGATAGTATGCTATCTGGTTTATCTTTATCATCGTGCACTGCTTTAGGTGACCTTACAAGTCACTATTGCACGTTGATAGAGCCCCTAGGATTCTTGCTTGACTGCCAGCAGTATGAAGGCGATCATATACGTGGGAGCTGGGGTCTATAAGCACATCCTTAAAAGGTCCCTAGTCGAGGGAGTTTCGAGACAGGGCATCGATACTCCAGAGTAGACTAGTGTATACAGTCGAGACCCCGACGAGGGGCGGTGGCCGGTCTCACAAGCCACTGGTGTCAGTTGGTTCACCTAAAATGTATACGGGTGCTCATTGGGTTATGAGTACACCGGACAGGACTCGCCGGGAACACGCTAGTTAGTCTTATACCAGACGTCAGATAGCAGTTCCCTAGTGACATGTATACAGGTTAGTTCATCGACCTGAGATCGTCATTTGTCTTGTGTGAGTTCCCACTGTACTTTGATTACTACCCTACCACGCTCAAAGGAGTCGTGCAAACAGGTTTTAGTTGGGTACAGTCTCGAGCCACATGCAGGCAGTGAGCGGATCTTCAGGGGTTCATCTCTCCCGGTATTGGGGGTGAGGTCGCGCTGTGTCTAGGAGAGCCATTACATGAAGTCCTTGGCCAAGGCAAGAGATTTACTGGTAGGTATTCCAGTAGTATCTCAGGGTGTTCTGGACTACACTCCGACACGACTTGTACCGCTTTTGGGGGTCTGACTTTTACCAACCCCCTAGGCCCGCCATGCGATGCTCATAGACGAATGGACCAGACTGTACGGATATTGATACTGACAGGCTCAGTAGGGTGTCAGGATGAGTTCGCTCATCGACGTCCCTTTTGGTCAATACCTGGTAACCCGTTATGTATGGCTAATACCTCTGACGTGCTAGTGGTTAAATCCACAGCCAAAGTATTGACGAGTCTTTAGAGCCCCCCACAGACAGTTGCTCAAGTTTCGGGCGAAACGTTGTAGAGGCCGTATGGAGATATGGCAAGGTTCGATCAGATACGTGCGGTATTGCACGGATCATGATCGGACGGATAATACTAGCGGGCTTTGGTTTAAGCCGGATCCTAGTATTGTAGAGTGTAGATTTTGTCTCTTTGCATTTGTATTCGGTCGAAATACAAATGCGGATATGTATATACAGTCGTGGGGTTTTCCTGTAATTTATTATGGGATCAGTTTTCTGAAGTTGCCAGTTTGCATTCCGTTTCGGCCAGTTTTCCTTTGTTCCTTCACAGCCGGATTTTTCCGATGGAGGGGGTTATTTGCAGTTGTGCAAATTAGCATTGTGGAGGGGGTTTCTTGCAATTGGAGGGATTATGATGGTTTAAGCATCTTTGCTTTTCCTTTTGTGATCATAGCTAGCATTTATGAGATAGGATTTGGATGAGAAATTGATGTGACCATTTCTTCTTGTTATCACATTACTTTTCCTTAGTTGTTTTGATCCATCAATTTTTCCCTCCTCCTCATTCTTGATGGCCGGCCACATTTTCTGTGAGAGGAAGAAGGGGATTCATTTTTCTTATGGTGGGAAATTATTCATTCTCACTTTGCTTGCTTCAAAAATTCCAAAGCTCATCTCCATATCTTTTTCCTCCACATCTTTATGGCAACTTCACAACCCCATGAGACAAACCTCTCTACACTAGCCTACAGCATCCTTGGGCATGTCGGCTCGCCAACTTCGTGCCCGAGTTGCCTCGGTCCAGAGGTGGGAGCCCGTAAAAGAATCCGGTAGTATGGTGCCCTTTCCGATGAGGAGATGAAGACCGAAGATTTTGCGAGGAGATCGGGACGGAGGCCGAAGACCGAAGGACACGGATCGCTCGGTATAGCTTTCTTCCCATTCTTTAGTTTGCTAGGAGTAGGTTAATAGCCTGATCCGGGTTTATAGTGCGCGGTAGTGCCGGTTTTAAAGTTAAAGAAAAAGTTTTGTTTCCGCATTTTGGCCTCGGATTGACGGCCGGGGCGCTGCCGTACACTTACAAAGTCTACTTTGGTCAACTGGTCAACTAAAGTCAACAAGTCAACAAAAGTCAAGAATTCAACTCAACCATGGCACTATAATTGTTAACTAATATTATTAATCATATTTCCTATTCTCATTAGGGTTTAGAAAAAGATAGCAGTCAACTGTGCATACACACCCGTACCATAACCCTAATAAGAATCCTTTGCCTCTGTCTCAGTCAACTGTGCATACACACCCGCATCCGTGTTTCGAGGAACACGAATACAATGAGATAAAACAAATCCCAAAACATATACTAGGATCTGGCTTAAACCAAAGCCCGCTAGTAATAACTGTCCGGACACCAAACGTGCACAAGTGTGCGGATGTGAACGAACCCCGTCGCAAAACCATGCGACCTCTACTCTGTTTTGCCCAAAGGCGAATAACCCTCTGTGTAGGACTCTAAAGACTCGACACTACGCTGGCCGTAGGGTTAACCACAGATCGCAAGCGGCACTAGCTGTACGTAACGGTCCCCAGGTAGATACCGATAAGAAGACTGATGAGGTGAACCCATCCGAACTCCTACTGAGCCTGTATGTGAAAATCTCCGTACAGTCCGGTCTGTTCGTCTGAGAATATCGCATGGCATGCCTAAGGGGGTGGTAAACGTCAGTCCCCTAATAGCGGTACAAGTCGTGTCGGAGTGTACCCCAGAACACCCTGAGATAACACTGGAAACCCACGAGTATATCTCGCTTGCCCTGGCTAGGGACGACAATGTGTAATGGCTCTCTTAGACACAGCGCGATATCAACTCCCAATACCGGGAGAGACGAATCATGTCTAACCGTCACTGCCTCCAAGTGCTTCGGGACTGCACCCAACTACTACCTGTTTGCATGACTCAGTAGAGCCGTGGTAGGGTAGTAATCAATGAACAGTGGGAACACACTCGAGGCGAAGTGACAGTGTCAAGTCAGCGGACTAAGCTGTACTCATGTCACCTGGGAACTGTTAACTGATGATAGGTATAATACCAACCAATAGTTCCCGACGAGTCCTGTCCAGTGTACTCGTAACCTAACGAGCACCTGCATACTATCTCCAGTACGACGTACTGATGGCTGTGGGACAGACCATCTCCCCTGCTGGAAAGAGAAGCGTATGCACCAGTCTACTCTGGAGTATCGATGCCCTATCTCAATAATCCTACGACTAGGGACCAGAATAAGGATGTGCTTATAGACTTCCCAGCCCCCACTAGTGTGATCGCCATCACAACACCGGTAGTCAAGCAAAGATCCTAAGGGCTCCATCAATATGTTTTAGCGATATGTTAAAAGAAACATATACACATATTAAGATAGAAACAAACCAAGTAGCATACTACTATATCGAGCAAGACTGTCGTAAACCGTATATATATATATATATATATATATCACAAGCTTCCAAAATGTTTTATACAAACTAGTACTATACAATAATGGTCTCTAGGGCATACATATCTAACAATCTCCCACTTACACTGAAGGCCAGTAATTGGTGTACTGCATACCCAACGTCTGCACTAGGGCCAGCTGCTGGCGTACCGCATACCCAATAGCTCAAAAAGTCGCTTGAACTGTGTTTGAGGGAGGGCCTTTATGAATGGATCCGCTGTGTTGTCTTTTGTGTCCACTCTCCGTACCTCGATCTCCTGGCGATCAATGATCTCCTGATCAGGTGATACCACCTTAAGATGTGTCTGGATTTCTGATGGGATCTTAGTTCCTTCGCTAAAACTATAGCCCCATTGTTATCGCAATACAAAGGTATTGGGTCAACAATGGACGGAACCACCTGAAGTTCACTAATGAACTTCTTCATCCAGACCACCTCTTTTGCGGCATCGCTTGCAGCAATGTATTCAGCCTCCATCGTCGAGTGTGTGACGGTATCCTGTTTGGAACTCCAACACACTGCCCCTCCGTTGAGGGTAAACACAAAACCCGAGACAGATTTGCTGTCATCTTTGTCACTCTGGAAGCTTGAATCGGTAAAGGACTCGACCCTGAGGTCTCCATTACCGTAAACTAGGAACATCTCCTTACTCCTTCTTAGGTACTTGAGAATGTTCTTCACTGCCGTCCAGTGGTCCTCACCTGGGTCTGACTGATACCGGCTCACCACGCTCAGCGCGTAAGCTACATCTGGTCGCATACATTATAGATCCAACCGCCGAAGCGTAGGGTATAGTGCTCATGCAAACCCTCTCCACGTCAGTCTTAGGAGACATCTTCTTGGAGAGAGTAATTCCGTGCAATGCGGGTATGTTACCGCGCTTGGAATCCTCCATACTAAATATCTTTAGTACGGTCTCTATGTACCTGGACTGCGAAAGTCCCAGTGGTCTCTTGGATCTATCTCTGTAGATCTTGATCCCCAGAATGCACGAGGCATCACCCAGGTCCTTCATGGAGAACCGTTGTGACAAAAATAGCTTGACCGATTGTAGCATAGGAATGTCATTTCCTATCAAAAGAATGTCGTCCACGTAGAAGACTAGGAACACGACAGTTCGTCCTTCAATCTTCTTATAGACACAAGGTTCATCTTTAGTCTTGATGAAATCAAATTCCTTGATTGCCTCATCAAAACAGATGTTCCAGCTCCGCGATGCCTGCTTTAACCCATAAATGGATTTAAGCAACTTGCACACTTTCCCACTGCTCCCACTGTCTACGAAACCTTCTGGCTGATCCATGTAAACGCACTCTTCCAAACAGCCGTTTAGAAAAGCCGTTTTAACATCCATCTGCCAGATTTCATAGTCATGGAAGGCAGCAATGGCAAGCAGGATCCGAATGGATTTGAGCATAGCCACCAGAGAAAAAGTTTCGTCATAGTCCACACCAGGTCTTTGACGAAAACCTTTTGCAACGAGTCTAGCCTTATAGGTTTCTACCTGCCCATCTACACCAAGTTTCCTTTTGTAGATCCATTTGCATCCAACGAATTTTACCCCAGATGGAGAAATATCCAAGGTCCACACTTTATTGGCGTACATGGACTCCATTTCGGATTGCATTGCTTCCTGACACTTGTTAGTATATATGCCCTATAGGCCATTACTGTATCATACTAGTTTGTATATTACTTAATGGAAGCTTGGGATATTCACCTTATATATACAATCTTGCTCAAAATAGTAGTATGCTACTTGGTTTGTATCTACTTCAATGTGTACATGTGTTTATTTTAGTATATCACCAATACACATTAGTGGAGCCCTTAGGATCTTTGCTTGATTACCAGCGTTGTGATGGCAGTCACATTAGTGGGGGCTGGGTAATCTATAAGCACATCCTTATGCAGGTCCCTAGTCGCAGGACTATCGAGACAGGGCATCGATACTCCAGAGTAGACTAGCGTATGCGCTTCTCATCCCAGTGTAGAAGATGGTCTGTCCCACAACCATCGGTACGTCGTACTGGAGATAGTATGCGGGTGCTCGTTGGGTTACGAATACACTGGACAGGACTCGTCGGGAACTGACCGGTTGGTATTATACCTATCATCAGTTATCAGTTCCCAGGTGACATGAGTACAGCTTAGTCCGCTGACTTGACACTGTCACTTCACCTCGAGTGTGTTCCTACTGAACTTTGATTACTACCCTACCACGGCTCAAAGGAGTCATGCAAACAGGTAGTAGTTGGGTGCAGTCCCAAAGCACTTGGAGGCAGTGACGGTTAGACAGGATTCGTCTCTCCCGGTATTGGGGGTTGATATCGCGCTGTGTCTAGGAGAGCCATTACACGAGTAGTCCCTGGCCAGGGCAAGCGAGATATACTGGTAGGCTTCCAGTGTTATCTCAGAGTGTTTTGGGCTTCACTCCGACACGACTTGTACCGCTATTAGGGGACTGACGTTTACCGCCCCCTAGGCCCGCCATGCGATGTATCAGACGAACAGACCGGACTGTACGGAGACTGTCACATTCAGGCTCAGTAGGAGTTCAGATGGGTTTCACCTCGTCAGTCTTCTTGTCGGCATCTACCTGGGGACCGTTACGCACAGCTAGTGCCGCTTGCGGTCTGTGGTTAAACCCACTGCCAGCGTATTGTCGAGTCTTTAGAGTCCCACACATAAAGCTATTCGCCTTTAGGCAAAAGAGTAGAGGTCGCATGGTTTTGCGACAGGTCGCATGGTGTTGCGACAGGGTTCGGTCACATCCGTGCACTTATGCACGTACAGTGTCCGGATAGTTAACACTAGCGGGCTTTGGTTTAAGCCAGATCCTAGTATACGTTTTGGGATTGGTTTTATCCAGTATGTATTCGTGTTCCTCGGAACGCGGATGCGGGTGTGTATGCACAGTTGACGGAGAGACAGAGGTAGAGGATTCTTATTAGGGTTGTTGACCGTTGACTGTTGACTATTGACTTTTTACTCAACCCTAATGAGAATATGATATGTAATTAACAATAATGTTAATTAAGTATTATAGTGACATGGTTGTTGAGGGGTTGACTTTGTTGACTTGTTGAGTTTGTTGACCGGTTGACTAGGTTGGACTAGTTGACCATCATGATGACAATGGCTATCATTTCATGGCAAAGACTTTTGCTTGCTTGATCTCTTGTGCAAAATGAGTGCATGAAATGATATGGCTATTGTAGCTTAAACCATCACTTATACTTGATTGCTATTATTGGTTATGATGGTTTTGGATTATGAAAGCCAAGAGAGAAAAGTCTTGCTCATTCTTTCATTTCCTTTCTCTCTCTTGTATTCTTGAGCTCTCATCTTCTTCCTCTTGCTCTCCCTCTCTTTAGTCTATGGTTCACTTGTCTCATGTGTCGAGAAGCAAGAACCATAGAGAAAAATTCTAACACACTCTCCTCTACTCACTCTAGTTCACAAGGTTTAGCAAACCGAGTGAACCAGTTTCTTCAAAGTTCGAAGAAGAAGCCAAAGGTAGAAGCTTTCAGGTGGATCGATCTTCGGCGCAAGGAGACGACGGGGTGAAGCCGATCCGGACAACCATCGAGGTTTGAAGACGAAGGAGTTCAAGAAAGAAAGGTATAACCCCCTAACCGAGTAGTTAACAACTCCTAGTTAGGTTGTTAGTTAGATGTTTAACAAAGATCCGGTTTTGAGTCCATGTTACCGCCTCTAGAAAATTGTTTTTCATCAAATTCCGCATGCCCGAAAGTACCGGGAGAGGTAGCATGGACTTACAGTTGTATCAGAGCCTAGTTAGACTCTATCTAACATGTTAGCATAGTAACTAGAAATTCGATCGGAGAAAAAGTCCCGAAATGAACCCGGAATTCATACTTGCTGTCGATTTTTTAAGTTCTGTAAAAGTAATAAATCATGCTTTAAAAATTGACTCAGGATTTTTATAGTCTACTGTAAAAAAACGGTCCAGAGATCTCAACAAACCACCGCGGAAACGCGGCAATAGCTTGCTATTGCCGCGGTTCCGCGGCCGATTAAGCTCCTCTCTGGATCGTCTTCACTGCTGTTTGTTCTATGGGGAATTTTGGTATATGTTTTTTCAGCCCAGATTTTCCAGAAAGAAAATTTTGTTTTTGGGGCTTTAAAAACCATATTTCGATCGAGTTTCTAAAGACTTAAGCTGACGGGTTTTTATCTGTGATGTGATATTTGTATTGAACGTCTGCTAATCGCTATATGTCGATTAGTGGGGGTTATACAAATCTGTGATCTGTAATGCCATTGGAATGTGTATATGAATTCATTGGATTGTCGCGGGTGAATAGCCGGAGGTTGTGAGACGAGAGTTTTCTTTTCTTTCAATTCATGTAAATTTGTAAATTGATGTAATAATTATTTGTATGGCCGCACAACCGGGTCGGGGTTGTAGCCGTCATTGTATAATTTCTTTTTACTGTTTTTGCTCCTAGGATAGACCCATGGAGGGGGTGCACAAACTACCGGGTATCCCGAAGTGCCGAGTGGCCTACTCACGGAGTTGAGGGAGGTTGCTTCGCTTCGGGTACTTGGCGGGTAGTTTGCCGCACCCGTAGGGGTCTTGGGTGGGGTATTGGCTATTCACCACGACCGTGTAATCTGCTTTTCGTTACAGGCTCGTACGAATTGCGGGTTCCTAGTATATCCAATGTGTTCATCTGTGATCTGAAATGGCTATCATTGCAATATATCTATATATGATATTATTTAGGCGTTGCTTATGTTTTATAGCCGCGCTAGCCTAGCCCCCGATCTGTCGTTAGTTAAGTAACCTAACGGGTAATGACGGGGCCCCGTGGCGAATGCGAATGGCATAAGCGTACGACATATTTTGGTTGTTTTCTGCAATGGTAGGATTAAATGATGGGACGCATTAAAAGAACTAATGCAAGAATATCACGCATTAAAAGAACTAATGCAAGAAAATAAACCAAGTAAAAGTCGTTGAAACACTTTCGAAAAACCACTCGGTTCTTTTCAAAACCAACTTTTAAATGCGGAACTTGAGCCACTCCTTTTAAAAGCTATCTCGTTCCATCGATTATATCAAGTTCACTACGTTCACGGTTTTGCCAAAACCATTCGTAGCCCTCCGTCGTTTCACATGAATAGTCAATAGTATTCAAGCTATGTATGTTGGCCAAAGTCAAGGCATAGTGATTGGTAGCTATTGGGTATTCATGTGTAGCATAGATAGATGCGTTGGTTTGGGACAGTCGTACTGCCATTTTGGCCAAAGTCAAGGGTAGGTACGGGTGGATGCAAATTAACCTGGAGAATGACGGGTAGAACTTGATATGTGACTTATGATATTTTGGCCAAAGTCAAGGTCATAAGAGCATGGGGCAAAAATGCACATCGGGAGTTTCAAAAGAACTGAAACTTGCTGGTGTTGCATACCATTTGGAGTGTGATGATTCTGGTAGGATTCCTTCAGTTTCGTCACGGGATGATATTTGGATCCCGATCCTACTGTGAGTATAAGCTACTCCTCGGGAAATTTCTCACTTAACGATCAATGCTATAAACCAAGTAGGTGTCTAGAAAGGTGTTAGCGGGGCTACGCCCACAGGGAAAAGAGGTTATTTAATTAAGGAACTTCGCGAAAGTGTTGGAAAACCTCCCTCGAAGTACCGACACTGGCCTGGCTGAACGGTTAAGCAAGTATTGTAAGGTGAGATTGATCCTGACTAATTCTTCCTTTTTGGTTTGAGGAGGGATTCGAGAAACAGTGGGAGCCATCCTGTTTAGACAAACTAAAAACCATTCTAAACTTGCAAGAGCATCATGCTGAGTGTTTCTTCTCTCTCTCCTAATTGCAGCGACCAATCGACATGACTGGACTTAAGTTACTTCTAGATAAAAACATACTGACCGGGCCAAATTACAAAGATTGGCTCAGGAATGTCAAGATGGCAATCACTTACGACAAGCTGGGGTATCTTCTTTCCACCAAAGCTCCCTCTGTCCCAGGTCCCAAAACCAGCGTCGCGGATAAGGAAATCCGTAAGACCTGGGAACTAGACTGCGCGAAGGCCAAGTGCCTCGTGCTTGCCTTTATAGACAATGAACATCAGAGGAGGCACGAGAATATGGACCTCGAATCCATATTTCTCCATACAAAAGAACTGTATGGAGAGCAATCTCGTATCGCAAGATACGAAGTGTCGAAGAAGCTATTTTCGGCAAGGTTGGCCGTCGGATCATCGGTAGCGGAACACGTGCTTAAGAAGATTGGCTATATAGAAGAGCCCGCGGACCTTGGGACCACGTTGGAGAATGAGCTCTATACGGACTTGATTCTCCAGTCCCTTCCTTCCACGTACGCCCAGTTTATCCTGAACTTCAACTTACAAAAAAAGGAAGTTGAACTTTCAGAACTCCTCAACATGCTGAGGAGCGCAGAGGGCACCCTACAGAAAGGTATGGAAACATCCACTTTGTTTGTAGGAGGATCTTCCTCTTCTAGGTCCAAGGCGAAAGCCAAGGGAAAGAAGAAGAAAGCCCCCGCCAAACTAAGGGGCGGTGTTAGTAAAGTGGATACGAAGGGAAAAGCAAAAGCAACAAAGAAAGTGGGAAAGCTTATGGATAAGGAAGAATGCTTCTATTGTCATAAGAGTGGACACTGGAAGAATGATTGCAGGGCTTGGAAGGCCAGAACACAGGATCTGAAGCAGGTTGCGGCTTCAGCTTCAGGTGTGTATGTTATTGAAAACTGTCTTTCAATAAACTCTACTTCCTGGGTATTGGATACCGGATCAGGATCTCATATCTGTAATTCTTTGCAGGCGTTGAGAAACCGTAGGGTTTTGAAGGCAGGTGACATGACCCTCAAAGTTGCAAACGGAGCTAGCATGGATGCTAAGGCCTTGGAGGACTATCACCTGGGAATGTCAGATGGACATGTTTTGGTTTTGCGTAATTGCTTTTTTGTACCCAACGCAACTTGTAATATCATTTCTGTATCTTTGGTTTCTAAAGAAGGTTATGAATTTGCGTTTGTAAGCAATGTTGTAAACATTCACCTTAATCAAGTTCTGATTGGGTCAGGTACATTAAGCAATGGTATATACGTATTAAACCAACCACAGATTTTCAATGTCCAGAATACACACAAAAGAAAGTCTCCGGAAATAAATCAGACTTTCTTATGGCATTGTAGAGTGGGTCACATCAATGAGAGAAGGTTGACGAAGTTACATACAGAAGGATATTTGAATCCGTTCGAATATCAATCGTATGCCACTTGTCAATCCTGTCTCAAAGGAAAGATGACAAAGACTCCGTTTACTGGACACGGAGTAAGAGCGAGCGAGCTCTTGGGACTCGTACACAGCGACATGTGCAGTCCAATATCTACACATGCGCGAAGCGGTTATTCTTACTTCATTACTTTTACGGATGAATTTTCAAGGTACGGTTATGTCTTCTTAATGAAACATAAGTCCGAAGTCTTTGGAAAATTCCAGGAATATAAGAATGCAGTAGAAAAACAAACCGGCAAAAGTATCAAGATTCTAAGATCGGATCGAGATGGTGAATACTTGAGTGCCGAGTTCCTGGACTATTTAAAAGAGAACAGAATTCTCTCTCAGCTTACTCCTCCATACACTCCGCAACATAACGGTGTATCGGAGAGACGGAACCGAACCCTATTGGATATGGTACGGTCCATGATGAGTAACGCTGAGTTATCGCGATCATTCTGGGGGTATGCGCTAGAAACAGCTGTATACCTTTTGAACCGAGTTCCCACTAAGACTGTGCCTACCACACCATATGAAATGTGGTGTGGGAAGAGGCCCCATCTCAATCACATTAAGACATGGGGAAGTCCAGCTTTTGTCAAAAAGCAGCATGCGGACAAGCTCGAGGCACGCTCAGTACAGTGCAAGTTTGTGAGATATCCAAAGAACTCCAAGGGATATTTCTTCTACTGCGAAGAGGAACAAAAGGTTTTTGTTTCTCGTCATGCCCACTTTCTAGAACACCAGTTCTTAGAAAAGGAAATTAGTGGGAGCGCGGTAGAACTGGAAGAAATTCCATAACCACAGACTATTACTGAAAGCTTAGTGGAACCAGAGGGTTCAAAAGAACAGGACATTCCTACGCCGCTCCGCAGGAGTAGTAGGCAGTCTCATCTGCCCGAGAGATACTACGGTTTTCTCATAGACGGGGATAGAGAGGATTGCATCATAGATTATGATGAGCCTACTAGCTTTAAGCAGGCCGTTCAGAGCGTTGACTCGGTAAAATGGCTGGATGCAATGCGGACCGAAATGGAGTCCATATACACCAACAAAGTATGGACGTTGGACATTGCTCTAGACGGGGTAAAACCGTAAGATGCAAGTGGATCTTCAAAAGGAAGATTGGTGTAGATGGACAGGTTGAGACCTATAAAGCTAGACTTGTTGCAAAGGGTTTTCGTCAAAGACCTGGTTTGGACTATGACGAAACCTTTTCTCCAGTGGCTATGCTGAAATCCATTCGGATCCTTCTTGCCATTGCTGCCTTCCACGATTATGAGATCTGGCAGATGGACGTAAAGACCGCTTTTCTAAATGGAAATTTAGAGGAGTGTGTCTATATAGACCAACCAGAGGGTTTCATTCAGAGTGGGAGCAGCGGAAAGGTGTGCAAGTTGCTTAAGTCCATCTATGGGCTAAAGCAGGCATCGCGGAGTTGGAACATCTGTTTTGATGAGACGGTCAAGGAATTTGGCTTTATCAAAAATCCAGATGAACCATGCATCTATAGTAGATTTGTAGCGAGAACTGTAGTATTCCTCGTTTTATACGTGGATGACATTCTCTTAATAGGAAATGACATTCCTATGCTACAATCTGTCAAGGGGTTCTTGTCACACAGGTTCTCCATGAAAGACCTAGGTGATGCCTCATACATCCTGGGGATCCGGATCCATCGTGATAGATCCAAGAGGATATTAGGACTTCCACAGTCCAGGTACATCGACACCATACTGAAAAGATTCAGTATGGAAGATTCCAAGCGCGGTAACCTACCGGCTTGTCACGGGATCACCCTCTCTAAAGAGATGTCTTCCAAGACTGATTTGGAGAGGGATCGCATGTCTATTATACCCTACGCTTCTGCGGTAGGCACTATAATGTATGCGATGTTGTGTACCAGACCGGATGTAGCTTATGCACTGAGTGTGGTAAGCCGTTATCAGTCAAACCCTGGGGAAAAACACTGGATAGCGGTAAAGAACATTCTTAAGTACCTGAGAAACACTAAGGAGATGTTCTTGGTGTATGGAGGAAAAGACCTCCAGATCGAGGCCTTTGCTGACTCCAGCTTCCAGAGTGACAAGGATGATTCCAAGTCCATGTCGGGTTTTGTCTTTACCCTCAATGGAGCGGCGGTGTGTTGGAAGAGTTCCAAACAGGAAACCGTTGCAGACTCGACGATGGAAGCGGAATACATCGCTGCATCTGATGCCGCAAAAGAAGCTGTCTGGATAAGGAAGTTCTTGAAAGAACTTCAGGTGGTTCCGTCCATTGTTAATCCAATACCTCTGTATTGCGACAACAACGGGGCTATAGCTTTAGCGAAGGAACCCAGGTCCCATCAGAGATCCAGACACATCTTGAGGCGGTATCACCTGATCAGGGAGATCGTGGATCGCCAGGAGATCGAGGTTCGGAGGGTTGCTTCAGAAGATAACACTGCAGATCCATTCACCAAGGCCTTTCCCCAGACTCAGTTCGAGCGGCTGATCGAGATGATAGGTCTTCGATACGCCAGTACATGACCTTAGTGCAAGTAGGAGATTATTAGTGTATATGCCCTAGAGACCATTACTGTATCATACTAGTTTGTATATTACTTAATGGAAGCTTGGGATATTCACCTTGTATATACAATCTTGCTCAAAATAGTAGTATGCTACTTGGTTTGTTTCTACTTCAATGTGTACATGTGTTTATTTTAGTATATCACCTATACACATTAGTGGAGCCCTTAGGATCTTTGCTTGATTACCAGCGTTGTGATGGCAGTCACACTAGTGGGGGCTGGGTAATCTATAAGCACATCCTTATGCAGGTCCCTAGTCGCAGAACTATCGAGACAGGGCATCGATACTCCGGAGTAGACTAGTGTATGCGCTTCTTATCCCAGTGTGGGAGATGGTCTGTCCCACAACCATCAGTACGTCGTACTGGAGATAGTATGCTGGTGCTCGTTGGGTTACGAGTACACTGGACAGGACTCGTCGGGAACTGACCGGTTGGTATTATACCTATCGTCAGTTATCAGTTCCCAGGTGACATGAGTACAGCTTAGTCCGCTGACTTGACACTGTCACTTCGCCTTGAGTGTGTTCCCACTGTACTTTGATTACTACCCTACCACGGCTCAAAGGAGTCGTGCAAACAGGTAATAGTTGGGTGCAGTCCCGAAGCACTTGGAAGCAGTGACGGTTAGACAGGATTCGTCTCTCCCGGTATTGGGGGTTGACATCGCGCTGTGTCTAGAAGAGCCATTACACGAGTAGTCCCTGGCCAGGGCAAGCGAGATATACTGGTAGGCTTCCAGTGTTATCTCAGAGAGTTTTGGGCTTCACTCCGGCACGACTTGTACCGCTATTAGGGGACTGACATTTACCGCCCCCTAGGCCCGCCATGCGATGTATCAGACGAACAGACCGGACTGTACGGAGACTGTAACATTCAGGCTCAGTAGGAGTTCAGATGGGTTTCACCTCGTCAGTCTTCTTGTTGGCATCTACCTGGGGACCGTTACGCACAGCTAGTGCCGCTTGCGGTCTGTCGTTAAACCCACTGCCAGCGTAGTGTCGAGTCTTTAGAGTCCCACACAGAAAGCTATTCGCCTTTAGGCAAAAGAGTAGAGGTCGCATGGTTTTGCGACAGGTCGCATGGTGTTGCGACAGGGTTCGGTCACATCCGTGCACTTATGCACGTACAGTGTCCGGACAGTTAACACTAGCGGGCTTTGGTTTAAGCCAGATCCTAGTGTACGTTTTGGGATTGGTTTTATCCAGTATGTATTCGTGTTCCTCGGAACGCGGATGCGGGTGTGTATGCACAGTTGACGGAGAGACAGAGGCAGAGGATTCTTATTAGGGTTGTTGACCGTTGACTGTTGACTATTGACTTTTTGCTCAACCCTAATGAGAATATGATATGTAATTAACAATAATGTTAATTAAGTATTATAGTGACATGGTTGTTGAGGGGTTGACTTTGTTGACTTGTTGACATTGTTGACCGGTTGACTAGGTTGGACTAGTTGACCATCCTGATGACAATGGCTATCATTTCATGGCAAAGACTTTTGCTTGCTTGATCTCTTGTGCAAAATGAGTGCATGAAATGATATGGCTATTGTAGCTTAAACCATCACTTATACTTGATTGCTATTATTGGTTATGATGGTTTTGGATTATGAGAGCCAAGAGAGAAAAGTCTTGCTCATTCTTTCATTTCCTTTCTCTCTCTTGTGTTCTTGAGCTCTCATCTTCTTCCTCTTGCTCTCCCTCTCTTTAGTCTATGGTTCACTTATCTCATGTGTTGATGCAAAACAAAAGGGATCTCGGCTCTTGCCTCGTCGAATGAGGTGCTGGGCCTTCATAATCGAATACCTCTGCGCAAAACAAAAGTGAATGTCCTTGCAATAACAGCTTTTTGAAAATTGTTCCAACAATGTCTTTTAGGTTTGTTTTCTTGCATTAATTTAATGCGTCCCATCAATTAATCCTACCATTGCAGAAAACAACGAAAATATGACGTACGCTTATGCCATCCGCATTCGCCACGGGGCCCCGTCATCTTAGGTTACTTAACTAACGACAGAGCGAGGGCTGGACTAGCGCGGATGCAAAACATAAGCAATGCCTAAATAGATATCATATATAGATATATACACATTCGTTAGATGCAATGATAGCCATTCCAGATCACAGATGAACACATTGGATATACTAGGAATCCGCGTTCCGTTCGAGCCTGTAACGAAAAGCGGATTACACGGTCACGCTGAATAGCCAATACCCCACCCTAGACCCCTACGGGTGCGGCAAACTACCCGCCAAGTACCCGAAGCGAAGCAACCTCCCTCAACAACATGAGTAGGACACTCGGCACTTCGAGATACCCGGTAGTCTGTGCACCCCTCCTTGGGTCTATCTTGGAGCAAACACAGTAAAAAGAAATTATACAATGGCGGCTACAATCTCATCCCGGATGTGCGGCCATACAAATAATATTACATCAATTTACATATTACATGAATTGAAAGATAAAGAAAACTCTCATCTCACAACACCCGGCTATTCATCCGCGACAATCCAACGAATTCATATACACAAACCATCAACATTACAGATCACAGATATGTATAACCCCCACTAATCGACGTATAGCGATTAGCTGACGTTCAATACATATATCACATCACAGATATAACCCATTAGCCAAAGTCTACAGAAATTCGATCAAAATACGGATTTGTAACCACCCCAAAAACAAATTTTGTTCTCTGGAAATTCTGGGCAGAAACAAACCATCCTAAAAATCACAAAACACCAATATAAGAACACTGCAGGAAAATTGACCCACAGCCGAGTCAACTCGGCCGCGGATCCACGGCGCGTTGACCGAGTTGGTGGATCATTTTTTTTTTGTGTTCTTTAAAAACCCTGAGCCGATTTTTAGTATATGATTTATTTTTTTTTTAACAGAAAACAAAATTGGCAGAAAGTTCACTTTTTCGGGATATTTTGCGGTTTTTTGTCCGATCGAAATTCTAGATACTTTGCTAATATGCTAGTGTGTGTTTAACTAGGCTTTGATACCACTGTTAGGTCCACGTTACCTGTCCCGGTCCTTTTGGGGTTGCGGAAACGGTAAAAAAATAATTTTTAGGGTTTAGGTATCATGGACTAGAAAACCCGGATCTTTCCTAAACAACACACTAGCAACTAACATGAGCTTTACCTACTCGGTTAGGGGGTTATACCTTAACTTGAACTCCTTCTCTTGGACTCCTTGTGGTGGTCGGATGGTTCTCTCCTCGTCGCCTTCTCTTGCCGAAGATGGATCCACCTGAGGGTCTCTACCTTGAGCTCCTTCCTCGAACTTGAGGTAACTAAAGTATTACGCTTGCTAGACCTTCAACCTTAGGATGAGTAGAGATGAGTTTTGGTGTTTTATCTTGAAGGCAAATGGTTCTCAACTCATGAGAGGGATTTTGCCTTGAGAGAGAGGAAGAAGATGAGAGCTATGGATGAGAGAGAAGATGCAAGTAAGAATGAATCAATTTTTTTTACAACCATGCTCTCATATTTTAGAAAATGATAACAATAAAAATAATTAAAAATTTGTGATGGCGAGTTGATGAATGACCATTATCATTTCATTCATTAAATGCTTTGTGCAAAAAATAAGAAGCATCTTTGAAAACAAATGATGATGGTCAACAAGTCTACTTTGGTCTACCGGTCAACTAAAGTCAACAAGTCAATAAAAGTCAATAATTCAACTCAACCATGGCACTATAATAGTTAACTAATATTATTAATCATATATCCTATTCTCATTAGGGTTTGGAAAAAGACAACAGTCAACTGTGCATACACACCCGTACCATAACCCTAATAAGAATCCTCTGCCTCTGTCTCAGTCAACTGTGCATACACACCCGCATCCGTGTTCCGAGGAACACGAATACAATGAGATAAAACCAATCCCAAAACATATACTAGGATCTGGCTTAAACCAAAGCCCGCTAGTAATAACTGTCCGGACACCAAACGTGCATAAGTGCGCGGATGTGAACGAACCCCATTGCAAAACCATGCGACCTCTACTCTGTTTTTCCCAAAGGAGAATAACCCTCTATGTGGGACTCTAAAGACTCGACACTACGCTGGCAGCGGGGTTAACCACAGACCGCAAGCGGCACTAGCTGTACGTAACGGTCCCCAGGAAGATGCCAATAAGAAGACTAATGAGGTGAACCCATCCGAACTCCTACTGAGCCTGTATGTGACAATCTCCGTACAGTCCGGTCTGTTCGTCTGAGAATATCGCATGGCGGGCCTAAGGGGAGGTAAACGTCAGTCCCCTAATAGCTGTACAAGTCGTGTTGGAGTGTAGCCCAGAACACCTTGAGATGACACTGGAAACCCACCAGTATATCTTGCTTTCCCTGGCCAAGGACGACAATGTGTACTGGCTCTCCTAGACACAGCGCGATATCAACTCCCAATACCGGGAGAGAAGAATCCTGTCTAACCGTCACTGCCTCCAAGTGCTTCGGGACTGCACCCAACTACTACCTGTTTGCACGACTCAGTAGAGCCGTGGTAGGGTAGTAATCAAAGAACAGTGGGAACACACTCGAGGCGAAGTGACAGTGTCAAGTCAGCGGACTAAGCTGTACTCATGTCACCTGGGAACTGTTAACTGACGATAGGTATAATACCAACCAACAATTCCCGACGAGTCCTGTCCAGTGTACTCGTAACCTAACGAGCACCTGCATACTATCTCCAGTACGACGTACTGATGGCTGTGGGACAGACCATCTCCCCTGCTGGGAAAAGAAGCGTATGCACCAGTCTACTCTGGAGTATCGATACCCTGTCTCAATAATCCTATGACTAGGGACCAAAATAAGGATGTGCTTATAGACTTCCCAGCCCCCACTAGTGTGATCGCCATCACAACGCCGGTAGTCAAGCAAAGATCCTAAGGGCTCTATCAATATGTTTTAGCGATATGATAAAAGAAACATATACACATATTAAGATAGAAACAAACCAAGTAGCATACTACTATATCGAGCAAGACTATCGTAAAACCGTATATATATATCCCAAGCTTCCAAAATGTATTATACAAACTAGTACTATACAATAATAGCCTCTAGGGCATACATATCTAACAGCGGGCTCACCTTCCAGTTTTCGGAGTTGACGAACTTGCCCTGTTGGTATCGGTCTTCAACCCAGTTTTTGAAGACGTAGCAGTTTTCGATCGGATGGCCCAATACTTGGTGGTAAGGGCAGTAATTAGGAGTGTTGACATTATTCAGTTGTGGCTGGTGTTTCGGCTCCGGTAGAGTGATAAGCCTGTTGCGCACTGCCACTTCGAACAGCCTCCTTGTTTCATCGTGGGAAAATGAGTAAGGACGTTTCAACCTCTCATAGAGGGGTTGCCACTTGTTGTTTTGGCAAACAAACGGTCTAGGGCCACTCGATTGTTGTTGAGTGTTGGCGACAAAGGCCGTTTTTCCCTTTTCTTTATCCTTTTTGTTCGCTCCATTGTTTGTGGATCCGAGATTCTCTCCGGGTATTGCGAAATTGCACGGCTGAATGTTCTCGTAATTCCTTAATTCTTCAGAGATGGACTCCTTGAAGAGAGGGCCGAGAGCTACTTTTTCGTCAGAATCGCTCCCGAAGGTGAGAACTCGCGGTCCCTCGGGATCAACCCTATGACAATTGCCAACAATTCTTTTATGCTCATCTGTTGCATTCTTCCGCTATCTACGAGCTTCACGCTTTGTCCTATTGACGTGTTGCCTGTGAGCAACATACCCTTACCACCAACACTTAAAAGAGTCGCAGTCTTCAGTGGGATGTGCAGTCTTCTGATGATATAAGCAATAATTAGGATGCATCTCTACTCCACCGAGAGTGTTTTCTTCAGAGGGTGGTAGCTTCATTCCTATTGATATGGCTTTAGGGAACCTTTTCCTCGTCTTGAATTTGTTTTTATCCGCAGCGGATGACTTTTGATTTTATGGAAGTGCGTCAACTCTTTGGTCTAGTCGTCGGTGTTTGGCTCCTTCCAGTATGACCATCTCACGCTCTTGATTGGCTTTAACTTTTAAACAGATCTCATTCAGGAAGGCATCGATCAACTCGTCTGACGGCTGCAGAATTTCTGGTTCTGGGTCCGCCCTCGGTTTCTCGGCGCAAGGAGCCTCTTTATCATCCACCAATGAGTGAGAGATCACATGACAAGTTGCCCCCGGTGCGTCCGTCTTCTTTGGAGTGTGCGGCTGTGGTGGGTTTACCTTCCACTTTTCAGACAGCGCAAACTTGCCTTGTAGGTATTGGTCTTCAATCCAGTTTTTGAAGATGTAGCAATCCTCAATCGGATGACCCAACACTCGGTGGTAGGGACAGTAATTGGGATCATTGATGTCGTTTGGCTGCAACGGGCGTCTTGGATCTGGCATATTGATGAGCCTGTTGCGCATTGCCAGCTCGAACAGTCTTCTCGTTTTATTTTGAGGAAATGAGTAAGGACGTCCTAGCTTCTCCTCGAGGGATATGCGTGGATGCATATTATTTTGACGGACAACCGGCTTCAAGTTGCTCGGCTGTTGCTGAGCATTGGCGACGACGATCGCCTTCCCTTTCCCCTTCTCATTTTGAGAGTCCGGTTTTGGAGGAGACGGTCCGTGGCCCATCTGGTCCATTTGGGCTAATTTGTCGATCAAAGCCTGGAAGGTGGTCGGCCTGAAAAACATCATGAATTGGGATATGGTCGCCTGCGGATCGAGGGTTCCCACGAACATGCCTACTGCAGGAGCCTCTTCTATACGTTGTTCACATTTTGACCATAGGTTCTGCCATCATGTTACGTATTGGACCCACGTTTCGCCTGGCCTTATCCTGGCATTAATCTGTGCTGTTATCAGGGTGCGTCCACTAGCACTCGCGAATCTTTGTGTAAACAGTAGCTCCATCTCCGCAAATGTTTTAATAGAGTTGTTAGGTAGCTCTGAATACCATTCAAAAGCTGTTTCTGCTAAGCTGCCGATGAATTGGCGAAGCAAGAGTTTGTCGTCGCCTCCCGTGTTGCCGCATAAGGCTCTGAATTGAGCGACATGTTGATATGGATTCCCTGTCCCCTTGTACACGTGGAATTTAGGGATCGTATATCCCGGCGGGTAACTGATTTGGTCATACCAGCCCGGATAGGGTCGTCCGGTTCTAACAATTTGCCCAGCCGCTTCATTCGCCTGATGAACTCGTATTTGCTGAGCTATATAGTCGTCTAGTGCAGCTTTGGAAATGGTTTCCTCTATGGCTGCTGAAAGGGCCGGAGGAGGATTAGATGTTTCCCATCCGTCATTTCCGACAATGATTGGAGGGTCTTCAGCTGGAGGGTCCGGCTGTAACATCATCCCTACCATATCTTGAAAGAGAAGCGCCATTTATTTTATGTTAGCCTATTGCTCTGCAGCTTCTTTGTCCTTCTTTTCGAGGACTCTGCATAGGAAGTTAGCATCGGTTTCTTTCTCGAGACGCTGTTCTGATGATGCCTCCGGGCATTCTTTTGGCCCAGTAAGTGCAGCCATTGCAGTCATCATTTCCTAAAGCTTCGGTTGCTGCTCCTGGGCTTTTATCATGGATCGGGTGAGCGGTCGGTGACCTGTCGAAGCACGGATTTCCTCCTTTCCGGAAGCCATATAAACAGTGTGCACCACCATGCCCCCAGACTTGGAGCATTTAGATTCAGCGCTTTTACGGTTCGCCATGTTCACACGGGCTTTTTGCGGCCTCCTTTTCTTTTGAGTGATTGACGTTGAGGGAGCCATTGCAGTGGGCACCCAGCCAGCTGCTGCTTTTTCTGGTTTAACAAAGTCGTCCTTTTCCTGCCGGACCTTCATCTTTTTCTATCGGCGGAGATAGTCTTGATCGATCACTGACTCTTGGAGACGTCGCCAAACTTTGTAAATTTCATAGGATAGCCGTTGAGGAGGTTGCTCCGGCTTCTTCTCTGTAACATTCTTCACAAGTGAAGGAGTTCTTTTTAGCACGGCAGTTGGAGAGTTTTTGCGAACCCTCCTAACCGGTTCGAAGCTGTTCCCAGTTGGAACAACTGCATCAACTCCCACCATTGGAGCTGGCGGAGTTAACCCAGAGGAGGATTTGACCCCAGCCTTCCTTACCCGGCGCCAGTGACGACGGCGAGCCTGTCGTGCGATTGGAGTTGGTTTAGCCGTAGGGGTGACCTCCTCATGCCCCTTGTGTTGGTCAGAATCCGCTGGTACCAGCCTTTTAATGACCAACGTCCGTTGAATGGGGACGGCCAACCTGTCAAAAGCAGACTTCCGAGTAGGGGAAGCAACCTTGGTGATTTCGCCTGAAACTGGAGCAGGGATAGCTTTCCGCTTCGGGATAACATCTTCTGGTATTGCTGGCTTTTTCATGGGCCCGTTGGAGCTCTGGCCTAATCTGTTAAAAACTGAGGTATTAGAGTTGGGCGAACCGTTGAGAGGGACCGCGGCAGTGGTAAGTCGATCAAATACCGGCTTCATTGGGGCTTCTTGCAACGTCATTGGGGCATTGAAGCTCATCGGTGGGAGCATGGTCCCGAAGAATAGTCCAGTGGTGGCTTGAGTTACCTGCTCCACTGGCATCTTGAAAAGGGAGGCCGCTTGGGGCCCGTAAGTCACTCCTCCAGCAAGGACGGAGTGAGAGTTGCAGTTGCAAGTAGTGCAGTTTGAAACCATTGTTCTTCTGTTTTCTACACGGAGCAAGACACCAAATCTAAGTACCTTGAATCCACAGGCAACTACAGCAACCGTGATTTGTTCGCGAACACGACACACGAAGTGTGGAGTGGAAAGAGGAAAAGGTCTCACCGGGCGTGCCAGAATCTGTTCCCCTCCGAATGGCGGCCAAGACATGGACGTCTTGCCTGAGATTCGGGGCAGATGCTATTTGGTTTTATCTGTCCACCTCTCCGAAGATGCCAAGTTGATTTATGGCACCGTGTATCGGAGGTTTAGACGGATGCGGCCGATATAGCAGACTTCGTCAGATTCCCCCTCGTTAGAGGGGTTTTTGATTGTGGGGACGCTCTTCCCTGCAGGCGCAAGCCCCTGCAATTAATTACGCTACCGCATCACAGTAACAATTTTCTCCTTCTCCAGAATTTCACTTCGTGTCGTATGTGTTTGTTTTGTTTGTGGTTGCCCGTGGATTGTATACGGAGACTAATTTATATCGTCGCCCGTAAGACGTGGATTAGACAAATCCGTATTTACTTAGATTTGGGTTTGGGGTTTTAGTTTGAGGATACGTTAGCCATATTTGAGGCTAAGACCAACTCAAACGTTAGTTAAGGATACATTAATCCAATTTGAGACTAAGATGAACTTAACAGGATCGTTTAGATCCAACAAGAGAGCATTTGGGGGGCTCTATTGTTCCAGTTTAGGGACATAGTGGTCTATTGCCAGTTTAGGGACATGGGGGTCCATTGGTTTAAGGACGCTTAAGTCCGTGAGTTGGTTTAAAGACGCTTGAGTCCATGAGCTTAAGGACCCCACAGTCCGTATCGATGTGTGGTTGTCGGGAACCATCACTTCTCTGACGTCGTTGAAGGATTACAATGATAGGTGTCAGAGGAGTTCGGAGATGTACCCTTGAACCGGATGTAAATTGATTTAAGAGAGCAGTCGTGCTCCATCAATTTAATTTCAGGACTTACGGCCATGATTAGGCTAAGTCCAGTTGAAGATGTTCAACATTTTCATTTTCTTTGGCCTATTAGGCCTATGCTAGGGCTTTGCCCCTGTTTAATAATGCACTGCATTTTATTTTGGCCTGTAAGGCCTATTTGATTTGGGCTCTGTCCCTTTATTTTTATGATGCAGTGCATCTGTTTTGGTCTGACAGACCTTTGTTTGGGCTATGCCCTTTTTAAAATAATGCATGGTATTTTATTAGGCCTGTTAGGCCTTTTTTAATTGGGCTCAGCCCTTCTTTTCAATAATGCAGTGCATTAATTATCTGACTGTGGCCTGTCAGGCGCTTTACGCCAATTAATGAGCGCAAGCGCATGTAGAGGTGACACATGTCACGCTCTGGTGAGCGCAAGCGCAGTTAGCGCAGTGCGCTGCGCTGTTGCGCTGCTGACACGTGGCGCGCTCTGGTGAGTTGCGCCAATTTCAGAGAGCAATGCTCTATTTTAAAAGCGCATAGCGCAAGTTGTTCTGGAACTGACATGTGGCGCTCTCTGGTGGCTTGCACCAACCCAACAGCACAACAGTGCAGATTTACAAGTGCAAGGCACTGTTTTAATATCTTGGTCCAATTTTGGATTCAAGAAAAGAATCTTTTAAGATTCGAGAACCAATGGTTCATCAAAAGGCAATGCCTTTGTGTAGATCAAATGATCTAATAAAGAAGTATATTACTTCTTATTTTTTATTCTTTGATCTTTTCTTTTTATTTTAAGATCTTGATCTTGTTCTTAGATCATTGATCTTTTCAGAAGAAATTTTTCTTTTCAAAGGTTTACCTTCTTTTCTTTCTGATTTCTCCTCAAACTTTCTTTTTAGGAGTTCTGTGAATTCTCTCTGTGTTTTTGTCTGTTTTAGACTTGGGGTCTAGGGGCCTTTATATAGTGCCAATTAGTTTGTTAAATTATTTAAAGAGATCTTTCTCTGAGTGATTTAGGTATTTTTCCCTACCGTTGGATCTTTGATCCAAGGGCTTCTGTTTTATAGAAGACAATCTTCTTGTTTTAACAAGATCAGAAAGATCTTACTGGAATTTTAATTCTGTTTAGCGCAAACACACCTGCGCTTGACACGTGTCGCGCTAGCGTAACTGCGCTAGCGCAACTGCGCTAGCGCAACTGCGCTGACACGTGTCGCGCAGCGCAGAGCGCAAATCATCTGAAGCATTGCTTCTTTTGTTTTTTACTTTAAATAGAGCCTTGCTCTGATTGGGTGCGCTGCCTTGGGCGCTGCGCTGGCGTATCAGTTTTTGACACGTGGCGCGTTGCGCGCAGCGCAAGGAATTTGAAGCGTTGCTTCAATTTTTGAATTTTTGAAATTCAAACAGAGCTTTGCTCTGATTGGGGGAAGCAGAAAGCATGTACTGTTTAAAAACCTGGTTTCTCTTGATAAGATATGTCAATGCGTCCACCTTGCGTTTTCTCGGTTCTGAGACGTGTGATATGTGAAACCCGATTCGAGGAGGTGGATGATTCCGTTTGCGGGTATATGGTGGACCCGGTATGGAACCCTAGAGCGGGAAAGAGATTTCATGTGGATGACGATGAGCCTGGCAGAGGGACTACTACCTACCAGTGATAGTATTTAGGCTCGGCGGATATCCGGAGGATACCGACTGGAGTCGAGAGATGATATGGGCCGATCCGGACTGAGGGAGCCCATGGGCTGATCCGGACTGACGGAGCCCGAGATATGAGGACTTACGTGTCGATGCTGGACACGGGTTTCATGATGTTTTCGGGTGTCGATGTGTTGGCTATAATGCCCTCAAGGTAATTATCGTAGTCGCAGGCATGTGATTATGATAATTGAGGGAGGACCTATACCAATAAAACAGTCTTATTCAAAATGATAGTGTGATATCTGATTTGTCTTTATCATCATGTATATGTTGATAGAGCCCATAGGATTCTTGCTTGACTGCCAGCAATGTGATGGCGATCACATACGTGGGAGCTGGGGGCCTATAAGCACATCCTTAAATGTCCCTAGTCGTGGGAGTATCGAGACTGGGTATCGATACTCCAGTGTAGACTGGTGTATACTTATCTAGACCCTGACGAGGGGCGGTGGCCGGTCTCACAAGCCATTGGTGTTAGTTGTTCACCTAAGATAGTATACAAGTGCTCATTGGGTTATGAGTACACTGGACAGACTCTCCGAGAACATGCTAGTTGGTATTATACCTATTGTCAGATAGCAGTTCCCTGGTGACATGTGTACAGGTTAGTCTGTCGACCTGAGATCATCATTTGTCTCGTGTGAGTTCCCACTGTGCTTTGATTACTACCCTACCACGGCTCAAAGGAGTCATGCAAACAGGTTTTAGTTCGGTACAGTCACGAGCCACATGGAGGCAGTGAGCGGATCGTCAGGGATTCGTCTCTCCCGGTATTGGGGGTTGATGTCACGCAATGCACGGGCGGCTGATCAGTCGAAAATATTGCATTTTTAACACGTCAATTTCCCTACCATTTGCACTCATCTAGAGGTGTTCGGTATTAATATAGCACATATTAGCGAGTTGACTGTAAAATACCAAATAACTTGTGTTATATATTAAAACCGACATTTCTGAGGGAAATTGAGTATTTATCATGGCATCGCATCATCTTTGTATAGCGCAGCACTTGTCTAGAGAATCTGTGTAGGAAATTGCAGGAAAAGAGCCAAAAACAGTTAAAAGTGCTGAGGAAAATACGCCAAGTCCAAGACTTGAGATCTGGCAGAAATAGAGAAATCAAAATGAGATTAAACACATCAGAAAAAGGCCAAAATATCAGCCCAAAATAAACACAGAAATTTCTAGCAACAAGGCTTCAATAGTGCCGCGGATCCGCGGCCAGGAGGGCCTTGGCGCCGCGGATCCGCGGTGGCATGATGACATCATCGACTCGGAATTTCTCCACTTGTCCTATGTAACGGCAATAGGTTCCAGAAGACTCCAGAATGCCACGTGGCTTCATCCAGAAGGCTCGGCCTAACAACTTAGCTCTAGAATATTCTTCATTTTAGAATATTCCCTCCAACAAACTACTTCTAGAAGCCTCTCTCTAACAAACTTTTAGAGAGAAATTTGAAATTTGAATTCTAGATCGAAGGTTGAGATGCTTATAAAAGGAAACCTAGATCTAGGGTTTTGGGTTGTTCATTAGTAGTTCTCCAATTTCCCCAACACAAGTTGAGTGACACAACTTGTAAACCTTAAATCCCCAATTCAAAATCCAAGCCAAAATCAAGAACACCGAGTAGAAATCAAGCGAGAATTCAACCATCCTTTTGGAGCGAAGCCGATCTTCATCCGAGCAAGTGATCCAAGACGATCCGCGACTCACGGAGACGATGCGACGCTAAATTCGACGATCTCGTTCTCTCCTCAATTTCTTGTATTCCTTGAGTGAAGTGTAACGAATTGTTGAATAATAAAGGTGAAAATTCTTTAATACTTCTTTCTTTACATTCTTGCATTATGATTCGATCTCAATTCTTGAATGTGTTTCTTGTTATGATGTTTGAGTAAAACTCCGCTCATGAAGGAGTCGAGAGAATCAATAGATGATGATGTTACAAATCTTGAAACGATTCTTAAGTCCTATGAGTTTTGTAAACTCTTGTAAACTTAAGAATCAACAACCTAGTTTCGAGCGATGCTTTCTTGATTGTGTTCGCTCTTAATTAGGGATCCACGATCGATTCTTGAATTTACTAGAGGCTAGAATGTGAATGAAATCAACGAAAGGACAAGGGATAGATGATGAAACCCTAGTTTCCGCAAGAAATCCCTAATTCTCGTTGATTTTCATCGATCTAGTATCAAATCATCGATGGATAAGAAAACGTAATCAATAGATTTCATCACGTCTATAGATTCGATCGATTCCTAAGAGCCTCATTTCGATTCTTGATTATTGGATTGGAAATCATCAATTCTTGATTCTTGATTTTAATGTTTTCTTGTTATTAGATCTAGATTTTAATAATTCTTGAAATTCAGTTTTAAATCTTGAATTGAATTGTCTTTTCTTTTCTTTTCTTTAATTTTCAATTCATCTAATTCGAATTCGAACGGATCACACTTTCCCTGTGGACGATCCGCACTCGCTAACGCGCTACAATCGACACCGTTATTGATTGAGGTCAAAAACTTTCTTTAGTTGTGATTTCCATACATTTTCTAAAACCGACATACCGAGATATCATTCAATCAAATGGCATCGTTGCCGGGGATAGTATGCTAATTTGTTCGTTTTTGAAATTTGAGTTGAAAATTTTATTCCATCAAAATTTTTAGATCTAAATTCGCACAAACACTAAACGATTTGTTGTGATTTGTTGCGAGGAAATCTGGAATCTGTGGCGTGTGAGGAAAAATTTTCTAAACAGTCCAGAGAGCTCAGGAGGCAAGCAGGAACAGTACCAAAAATTTTTGTGCAGTGATCTTGATACCTGACCGCGGATCCGCGATAATAGAAGCTTTGCGCGGCGGAACCGCGGCATGGCTAGGGTTTCTCTGTATCTACTTTCTCAGGTGACTCTCTTACTTTCTTATCTCCTTCTCTGTCTGCTCCAATAACAAATTTGCTGCAGGTTTCTTTGCAAAATTTGCAGCGCCGCAAAAATAAAAAAATTATGCGTGTTTGATCTTGGTTGTTTGCATATTAATATGGAATTTAAGGGGCAGGGCCAAATTCTGATTAGGTGGGGAGTTCATTACCCTTCCTAAGCCCCGAAAATCACAAACTTGCATCTGTATTTTCCTCATTAACTAAAAAAGATCTAGACATGACTCTAAGTGCCGTTGCGCTCACTAAGGACAGAAGAAGGCCGTGGGTAATCTATTACTTATCCACGTTTCTTTTGTGGTGTATAAGGCAAGTGTGTCTAAGGAAAGTGGTTACTTAATTAGGCCCACTACTTACGTAGTGGAGAACCTCCCACTTACCTGGCACTTACCTGGCCACAGGAGAGACAAAGAGGCAGTGGAGGATTGATCCTGCGACTTGTCTTTTGGCAGTTAGGAGCGGTCTAGAGCCTTGACCTAGGTGACCACTAGACTTAGGGTTGTGTGTACATTTTTGTGATTTGCATTTTTTTTCAAAAATCCGTATATTTTTCAAAACAAACACCAATCACATCATTTTCTTTAATTATTTTAACGCTGCCACTTGTGCTAAACCCTTTAGTGCAAGATAGGCTGGACACGGGATTCTAGTGCCTGTTTAGTCTGCGTTCCTTCTATCGACTCCGAAGTCGGTAATTCTACATTTACCTCTTCTTTACCCACCACCACACCCACTTCGATGGACGATTCTCCATCGAACTTCTTTACCGCTACTCTGCCGCCATCCGCAGGTGCGCAGAATCCACCCCGCATCTCTCTCCAAGAGAGGTGCTATCCTACATGAGGTCCTCTTTCAACCTATCTCTCCATTCCACCAGCCAACGGGGACAATTTTCAGATTAAACCCCAATACATCAACCTTCTACCCAAATATCACGGTCTTGAGTCTGAAGACGTATATGTCTTTATCACCAAATTTGAAGATGTATGCGCAATGATGGGTACTTCATAGTTTTCTGTAGATGCTATGCGTCTTCGTCTTCTCCCATTTACCTTGTGCGATATAGCCGAGAAGTGGCTGTATAACACAACCACACATTCCATTTCAAATTGGGAAGAATTCGTCAAAGCATTCCTTAAGAAATTCTACCCAAATCATAAGACAGCTCGAGTCCGTAGCGAAATAAATCAATTCACCCAGCTTCCAAATGAAACATTCTCGAAATGTCTTGAACGCTTCAAGGATCTGTTAGTTCAATGTCCTCATCACGGAATCCTCAGATGGGATCTATGCCGAATCATATATGAGAGCATTAATCCTAACTCAAAATAGACCCTTGAATTAATGTGTCAAGGCAACTTCATGACCAAAGATGATGAGGAAGCCTGGAAATTTTTAGAAGATTTTGCTAAAAAATCTTTACAGTGGGAGGGTGGGAGTTAATCATCTAGGGGTGGCAATAACCAATCGGAAGTTTCCATAAGAGTTAGAGCTGACATTTCAGCTATGCAAAAGAAACTCGAGACTATGGAAAATAAATTTTTTAGCTGCCGCCCTAAATCAAATGTCACTCTTCAAAACTGTATGTGGATGCTGTTCCGATCCTTCTCATTTGACGGAAGAATGTCCTTTAAATTCTCCGTTTCAAGGTCATGAGAATATCAATTCCGCTTTCCAACAACGACCTAGGAACGATCCATTTTCTTCCACTTATAATCAGGGTTGGAGGAATCACCCTAATTTTTCTTGGAACCAATCACAAACTCAAAACACGGTTCCAACTCAAAACAATTTCCAAAGGGTCCCTCCACCACAACAGCAACCACTTCAATTGAGTCAGCACCCCCTCCAAGCATAAAACTTCCAAAATCCGGTCAACACACCTGCACCGTCTAATCCTTTACAGTTGACCGGTACTGATGAATCCTCTTCATTCATGAACTTGCTTTTGACAATAAAGACTTCCGTCGATAAAATCGAGAAAAACTCTGCGTCCCAAAGCGAGACTATTTATTCGATGGAAGAAGAAATTGCACGATTAAAAGTTGAAATGAGTGCAAGAGAGAAAGGGAAACATCCAGCTCAACCTTTGCCCAATCCTGGCTATTCACATCATGTGAATGCAATCACGTTGAGATCTGAAAGAGTGCTTGACAATCACGTTGGGGAAGAGATTGATGACAATGAAAAATTTATCAATGATACCCCGGCTGAGACCTTTCCTTCCACTTCTACTTGTAATTCTGACCCCAGTTCTTCTACCCCACCGTCTTCTTCCGAGCCTATTCTCCGTTTTCCCAAAAGCTCGAACCCTCCACCCACTTCATCCTTCCCACCACCACAACCTTCTCCACAAATGTTGGACCCAACACTTATTGATAGAGCTCCATTTCCAAATAGGTTGAGGCCCAACAAACCCAATGCCCAAATGGAGAAGCTTGTGGACATGTTTAAGCAAGTTAACATCAACATCCCTCTCCTAGATGCTATCCAACAAGTTCCGTCCTATGCGAAAACTCTTAAGAACTTGTGCATTAGGAAGAGGAAGACTCAAGTGCCCAAGAAGATATTCATGGCAAAGACTGTAGACACGGCTTTCCCCCAACAATTACCAAGAAAACGTAAGGACCCTGGCTGTCCTACGATTTCCATTTCTATTGGGGGAAAACACATCAGTCGTGCTCTACTTGACCTTGGCGTAAGTGTTAACCTGCTTCCATACTCGGTTTACGAGCAGTTAGGTATCGGAGTGTTAAAGCCCTCGAGCATAACTCTTCAGATGGCTGACCGATCAATCACCAAACCTAGGGGTGAACTGGAGGATGTGTTAATAAAAATCGGGGAATTTGTATTCCCTGTGGACTTTATTGTAATTGATACATAGCCTGTAGCAAACCCACGGAATCAAATTCCGGTGATTTTAGGTCGCCCCTTTTTGGCCACTTCCAATGCTATCGTCAACTGTCATAATGGCTCTATGACCCTATCCTTCGGGAATAGGTCAATTGAGCTGAACATTTACAAGTTGGCAAGTGTACCCTCCGAACCTACTGCTCAAGCATATTCTGTCGAATTAATAGATATCGACAGCAGCGAATTTGACAATCCTCATAATACTGATCTTGACTCTTTTCATATGTTGTTGTTTGACCCAACTATGTATCATACGCATACGGACTCTTCCACTGAGATGTCCGGATCAACATCTAACACTGATTATGAACCGTTTTTGGAGTCTGAAGATCACCCCGCGCTTTGTGATGACATTATTCTTCGGGGTATTGATGAAACTTTTGTGGAGATCTTCGCTGAAGAACTCGCATTTTTGAAAAGCACAGGTGTTGAGATGAATCCACATCAAAACATTGAAATTGAACCTCAATCCCTTCTTCTGGACTGTAAAAAGGATGCGAGTAATCCATCACATTCACTACATCGTCTCTCCAAAATGAGACGCACACACATTCTATTCCACCACTTATCCTTTCCCCACTTCTTCTTCCACCAACCTGAGCACTACATTGATAAAATTTTCGAATGATTGGTGTTAACTTTCGGTCTTTACAAAGCTTGGTATCGACCAATTATTCTTGACCCCCTCTTGTGATTTCCAAAGATTAACATTGCTTAACTCAAGTTTGGAGGGGTATATTTTCTGGCTCTTGATAAGAAATTTTTTTTTTACACAAAAAAAAGATGAGCCAAAAATAAGTTTGGGGGAGGATCTTCACTTATATATTTTGCCCCCGTTAATAAATTTCTTCCCAAGCTTACAGGTTTTTTGAGATTTAGCGGACGGCAACAGTGAGGACACTGTTGAAAACAAGTTTGGGGGAGATATGTGCTTATTTTCGCATCATTTGCATATCACTTCGCATAAGCACAAAACATTTTTTTGAAAAACCTATAAAAATTTACAAACTTCTAAAAGATAAAATATTTTTGTATATAAATAAGATAATAAAAGATTAGATAGTGAAAAATTACATCCAAAAGATTGGAAAAATTTAAGAAAACCAAGAAAATTAGAAGTTTTCTTATACGAACTAGTAATAAGTAGTTATGAGCCGTTGTCCAAAGGGTTAGTAAGATGAAGGAAGTCACTAATCTGAGGATAAAAATAAGTCTGAAAAATAGTTCCTATTCTGGAAGCCAAAAATTTTGAACGTTGATACCCTACTATTCGCACTTACACATGTCTTAAAACTCGGGATAGTAAAGGATACCTTGAAATGCTCTTGTCTAAAAGCTAAAAGTATGAAGGAAATAAAAAAAATGAATAAAATATAAAATGGGGAGAAAAATGAACACTGGTTTTGTTATCACCAAGGCAGCAATAAAAAAATATAGCAAGGGTGCCTCTTCACCTAGTGCCTTAGACCAACTGGTCTGGGAGTCACTGCTAAGCCTTAGGTGGTGCAAGATGAGGAAATACACCTAATAAGCTAGCACACGAGTAATCGGTCGGTTATTATCTCAAGAAGTATTAACGGTCGCATGAAAGTGTGTGAGCGAATTCATCTAAATATTCATTAATTAAAAATTACCGAGGCAGATGGACAAGAGTATGATAGGTTGAATTGAATTCTCCGGGTGTAGGGATGTTCTTTACACGCACGTAGGGTTATATGATCGATGTTTAGAAGAAAAATCGGAATGAAGTATAATGACGATGTTTTAATGAGGGATGATGTGATTTCCGACATCTTTTCATGACTATTAAGATAGGGCTTTTGACAACCGAAAAGCTAGCATAGTTGGAAACTCTAATTTTCAAAGTCTTTCTTTTATAATTCTTATCTTTATATATAACTTTCACGGTCTTCCTTTTATTATTGGATTTTGTGGGTGCAATCCACTGAAAACCCTCAGGAGACAACACTCCTCCTACTAGGGACACCTAGAGGTTTAAAGGCTTGTTGCACGTGCTCAGTGCAATCGTGTTGCCTACGAAAGTGTGCTAGTTAGTTTTTCTCTTTCTTTATTTTCTCCTTTTCTTTTTAATAAAACAGTTCGCTCGAGACGACCAAAAATAAGTTTGGGGGAATTTGATCAGTCGAAAATATTGTATTTTTAACACGTCAATTTCCCTACCATTTGCACTCATCTAGAGGTGTTCGGTATTAATATAGCACATATTAGCAAATTGACTGTAAAATACCAAATAACTTGTGTTATATATTAAAACCGACATTTCTGAGGCAAATTGAGTGTTTATCATGGCATCACATCATCTTTGTATAGCACAACACTTGTCTCGAGAATCTGTGCAGGAAATTGCAGGAAAAGAGCCAAAACAGTTAAAAGTGCTGAGGAAAATACGCCAAGTCCAAGACTTGAGATCTGGCAGAAATAGAGAAATCAAAATGAGATTAAACACATCAGAAAAAGGCCAAAATATCGGCCCAAAATAAACACAGAAGTTTCTAGCAACAAGGCTTCAATAGCGCCGCGGATCCGCGGCCAGAAGGGCCTTGGCGCCGCGGATCCGCGGTGGCATGATGACATCATCGACTCAGAATTTCTCCACGTGTCCTATGTAACGGCAATAGGTTCCAGAAGACTCCAGAATGCCACGTGGCTTCATCCAGAAGGCTCGGCCTAACAACCTAGCTCTAGAATATTCTTCATTCTAGAATATACCCTCCAACAAACTACTTCTAGAAGCCTCTATCTAACAAACTTTTGGAGAGAAATTTGAAATTTGAATTCTAGATCTAAGGTTGAGATGCTTATAAAAGGAAACCTAGATCTAGGGTTTTGGGTTGTTCATTAGTAGTTGTCCAATTTCCCCAACACAAGTTGAGTGACACAACTTATAAACCCTAAATCCCCAATTCAAAATCCAAGCCAAAATCAAGAACAACGAGTACAAATCAAGCGAGAATTCAACCATCCTTTTGGATCGAAGCCGATCTTCATCCGAGCAAGTGATCCAAGACGATCCGCGACTCACGGAGACGATGCGACCCTAAATTCGACGATCTCGTTCTCTCCTCAATTTCTTGTATTCCTTGAGCGAAGTGTAACGAATTGTTAAATAATAAAGGTGAAAATTCTTTAATCTTGCTTTCTTTACATTCTTGCATCATGATTCAATCTCAATTCTTGATTTTGTTTCTTGTTATGATGTTTGAGTAAAACTCCGCTCGTGAAGGAGTCAAGAGAATCAATAGATGATGATGTTACAAATCTTGAAACGATTCTTTAAGTCCTATGAGTTTTGTAAACTCTTGTAAATTTAAGAATCGACAACCTAGTTTCGAGCGATGCTTTCTTGATTGTGTTCGCTCTTAATTAGAGATCCACGATCGATTCTTGAATTTACTAGAGGCTAGAATGTGAATGAAATCAACGAAAGGACAAGGGATAGATGATGAAACCCTAGTTTCCGCAAGAAATCCCTAATTCTCGTTGATTGTCATCGATCTCCAATCAAATCATCGATGGATAAGAAAACATAATCAATAGATTTCATCACGTCTATAGATTCGATCGATTCCTACGAGCCTCATTTCAATTCTTGATTATTGGATTGGAAATCATCAATTCTTGTTTCTTGATTTTAATGTTTTCTTGTTATTAGATCTAGATTTTAATAATTCTTGAAATTCACTTTTAAATCTTGAATTGAATTGTCTTTTCTTTAATTTTCAATTCATCTAATTCGAATTCGAACGGATCACACTTTCCCTGTGGACGATCCGCACTCGCTAACGCGCTACAATCGACACCGTTATTGATTACGGTCAAAAAATTTCTTTGGTTGTGATTTCTATACATTTTCTAAAACCGACACGCCGAGATATCATTCAATCAGTGGCCATCACTAGAAATCCTCGGCCGGGGTATGTAAGAATTACTGATCCAGGATCGATAGTCTCTCAGGTAGTGATGGGTTTCATACCGACACGAATTATCGCGTTATTAGGGGTCTGACTTTATCCACCCCCTAGACTCGATATGCGATACTCTCAGACGAACAGACCGCACTGTACGGATATTGTCACTGACAGGCTCAGTAAGGGTTTGGATGAGTTTGCTCGTCGGCCTACCTTTCGCTCAATACCTGAGTAGCCGTTACGTACAACTAGTGTCGCTGGCATACTTGTGGTTAAACCCACTGCCAGCGTATTGACGAGTCTTTAGAGTCCCACACAGAGGGTTTTCACGGTTCAGGCGATATGGTGTAGTCGATGTATGTTGGTACATACAGGTGTCCGATTGAATATGTACATAGGCTGCGCAAATTTTAATCGAACGGTTGATAATACTAATGAGGATTAAGCCAGATTGTTAAATCAAGTTTTGATTTAATAATTTACATATGTATTTATATATATATATATGTATGTATTCTAGTATTATTGCTCACTATTTATTTTCTCTCTTTGGCTATTCGTATTTTCGTATGAATACACGTGTGTGTATTTCGATACATGTACCGGGAAGCATTCCGTATTTATACGGAATGGCTTCTAGAAGATGCCACCTCATTATTGATTTTCTTTAGAAAATCATTTTGTTTATAATGAGGTGGAAATGGTGACATGGCATAGGCATGGGTTTTTTGTCAAAACATGGGCTTTGGTCATGTAGTGATTGGTATGGTGTATTTGTTTATTGCTAATTGGAAAGGAGATTTTTGAGTGGGCATGAGAGAGGGGCCGGCCACTTATGGGTAGTGGAAAGGTTGCTCATTTTGGGGATGATTCACTTGTTGCTCTCTACACTCTCATGCTCACACAAAAAAATACTTAGCCACTTAGCTCATGCCATTAGCTTTGGTCACCCTCTTCTTCATCTTCTATTGTTGCTCACTTGAGGATATGGTTGAGAGAAAACTATGGTGAGACTATACTACACCCCCCACTCTCTATTACTAGCTATCTTGGATGGTCGGTTGGTCCGCTCGGCGAACCTGGAGCTTGTGCCGTTTCCCTTGGGTGGATCAATAGAGATGAAGGAAGACCGGCGACCAAAATTGATCCGCAACACTAGGAGCTTGGAATTGGTTGAATACCCAAAGGAATTGGTTCATTAGGTATAATTGTTCTATCTCCTTTTGTTAGCATGCTAGTTTTACGGTTAATGGTTTCGATCTTGTTAATCGGGTAATAGTAGCGCCGGGTTTTTGAAATTTTTGTTCCGCATTTAGCCACGGTTCGATGGACGGGGCACTCCCATAACTTTTCATGGTATCAGAGCCACCCATTAACCCATAATCTAGCTTGTTTAAACAATGTTAACATATCGAAATTGGAAAAACCCCAGCATGCTGCCCCTGCACATTAAGTCTCTGTTGTTTTTAAAAGTGTCTCGAAAAATTATTTAAACAAGTGCAGAAGGCTACTGACTTGACCACAAGACAACACCCCAAACACGAGACCCTGTCGCCGGATTTTGGCCGAGCATTAGGCATCAAAAACCGAGGAGGCCGGTTTTTTTGGGGATCCAGGGTTTGGTTTTTGGGTTGTTATCTGGTTTTTGTAATCTATATGCAGTGGTATTGTTTGTTTAGCCAAATTTGGATATGGTTTTATCAGTTTATTTAGGGCTATTCGAGGGTTCTTTCGAAGTCGATAAGTTTTAATATTGTTTAAAATTTGCAGTACATTACATTTCTATCTGCGACCGTGAATGTCATTTGATCGGTAAATCTTGTCTAATCGCTATAGTCCTTTTAGACGGGTTTACGAACGTGACATTCACGTTGATGTTCTGTTTTGTGCTATGATGTTGCGGATTTGTCGTGGTGGATAGCTTGCGTGCAATGGTAGTGTAGTTTGATTATATTTGTACATATGATATTGTGGGGCGAGCGTCCGACATATGAACTTCCGTCACTGCCTGTTTGTATATTATTCTTTTCCGGCACCACCGGGTTGAGGTCGATGTCACCCTTGTATATTATTTTCTTTTCTGTACTAGGATTACTCCAAGGTTGGGTGCATGGATAGCCGGGTTCTAGAGGGCAACGGGCCCGCATCTCATGGCGTTGAGACGGAGGGGGCTTCATTCTAGAATTGGCGGGCTATTCGCCGCACTCATAGGGGGTACAGGTTGAACCAAGGAGGGGTGCTCAAGTTACCGGATTCCGTGAAATGCTGGGTGGTTCATTCACTTTGCTAAAGGGGGATTCCTCGCTTATGGTTTTGGCGGGTAACTTGCCGTGCTCGTAGGGGTCTAGGTTTTCATTGCACAGGCTATCCACAAGACCAGGGGAACGTCGGGTTTCACTTGCGGCTCAAAGGAAACCCGGGGATCCCAGATTATCTGAATTGTTCTGTGATACTTATTACTTTTCTGTGATGTTTCATTTATCATGCCTGAGATGATTGTTATATATATTTATATATACCAGTAGATGTTGTATATGTTTTGCACCCGTGCTAGCCCAGTCCCCGCTCTGTCGTTAGTTAAGTAACCTAACGGGTGATGACGGGACCCAGTAGCGAATGCGGATGGCATATACGTACATTTTATTTTCGTTCTTTTCTGGTGTGATTAATTGATGGGACTGCGTTGATTCTTATCAATGCAAGGAAAACAAACCTATTATTTGATGTTATTGGAACTAAGTTTTTAAAAAACCTGACATTACAGACGTTCTCTTTTTCTTTGCACAGCGGTATTCGGTTATGAATATCCAGCACCTCATTTGACAAGGCAAGGGTCGAGATCCCATCATCGGGAGTGACCCCTTAGGCAGAAGTTTGCGTCAACGTAATAAATTCACTTTAGTCGATCACTTTTTGCTTTGTATCGTGGTATTCGGTTTGGAATATCCTGCACCTTATTCGATAAGGAAAGAGCCGAGATCCCTTCACCGGGAGTGACCTCTTTAGCAAAAGTTTTCGCCACTATACTTTTATAAAACCACTTGGATTCCTTCAACGATATCAAGTTCATTACGTTAAAGGTTTTTCGCCAAAAACCAGCTGTAGCCCTCCGTCATTTCAGAAAAGCAGCGCCTAGTAGTCGTGCTATGTTTGTTGGCTTCCATCAAGGCATAGTGTGCGGTAGCTATGTATTATTCTATAGCATGGATATGCATTAATCTAGGACAGTCGTGCAGCCTTGTTGGCATCCATCAAGGGCGAGTACGGGTGGGTCTAGATTAATCAGGATAATAACGGGTAGAACTTGACTTGCAAATTATGATTTGTTGGCATCTGTCAAGCTCATAAGCTGCTTCGGGTAAAAATCATATCGGGAGTTTCAAACATACCGGAAACTTGCCAGGCCTGCGCATACCTTCTGGAGTGTGGTGACTTAAGTGGCTTCCATCAAGTCGTCATGCGATGATAGTTGGATCCCGATTCCCACTGATGAGTAGGATTACTCCTCGGGTGATTCCGACTAATTCTCCTTTTAGGTTTGGAGGAGAATTCGAGAATACAGTGGGAGCCATCCTGATTAGATAAATGATTAACCATTCTGATCTAGATTAGATTGCACGCAGAGTGTTTCCTTTCTCTCTCTCTTTGACTGGGACCATGACCCGACCTTAGACTATAACTCAGTGACCAAGTTAACCGAACATTCTTAAAACACTGGCTTTTGGATTGTCTGAGTTGCATACATCATTGCCACTCCTTCTTTTACCCTTTACATTTCTCCAGAACACCCCGTATAACTACGAACATCCACTTCCATTGGATAAATCCATCGTATGGTTATATACGAACTCGAAGGAACTTGTTCCAGATTCAAGGATGGATTCTGGTTCTGGAGAGATTGAATAGGACTATTCAGTTGTCTTTTCCTTTTACCTTCTCTCAGGTTGTGAGGACTCCTAGGATTAGGAAAGGATACACCTATTACGCTTATTGGATGGTCTTCTTCCAAAACATAGACAGGTACCGAAAGGTAGGGAAAGGAGAAAACCAATTAGCCTAAGTTGGGTGTATAGAAGGTAATAAGTAAAGACAAAATAAAGGGATCAGAAAAGAGGGCAAAGTAAATTGCGACTGCTATCATTCACGACCGAACCACGTATTTCATCGCCACTCCTACTTTACCTTTGTATTTCTCCATAACACCTTGTATTACTACAAACATCCACTTCCATTGGAAAAATCCATCGTATGGTTATAGACGAACTCGAAGGAACTCGTTCCAGTTCGGGAATGGATTCTGGTTCAGGAGAAATAGCAATAAGGTGTATTCAGTTGTCTTTTATTCTTACCTTCTCTCAAGTTGCGAGTGATCCTAGAATTGGGAGAGTACACCTATTATACTTATTGGATAGTCTTCTTCCAAACCATAGGCTGGTGTCGAACGGTAGGGAAGGAAGAAAACCACTTAGCCTAACGATGGTGTACAGAAGATAATGAGTAAAGACAAATAAAGGGAATTGGAGAGATGGTAAGGAAATATACGATTACAGTCATGAATCTGATAATGGAAGAGGCATTGGTAGGAATATCCGGATACATTTTCGAAACATATTCATGTTTCAGTTTCACTGTCTATTATTAATAGAAAACTTATTTCCCAATTAGACCCTTGCTCCAGGGTATGAATTTACCTGGTTTGATTCTCACATTTGTATGGTTTTACAGATGATGAATGGGAGTAAGTTATTGGGAATTATGTGATCATCCTCATTATAACGGAATTCGTTGTAATTGGTGATATTTGAGGAAATCACCTGGGTACAGTTTTCAACCTACAACGCACAGGATTTGAGTTATTCAACTCAGCGGACTTATACAAAGTATTGTATGTTTTCCAATGTCCATTAGGACAAAGGGGTTGGTCATCGTACTATATTCTGTTTACTTGTGACTTCTCAAGTTTGGACAAGTTTTCGTAGAAATACAAGGTCCAAGTTTGAGAAGTTATAGATACAAGAATAAAGTAGAGAAGCAGGTGTCGCAAATATCGGGATTCTTCAAGGTGATCGAAGATATAGATACTTGTATGAGGTATTCAGTTGATAGTAATGGTTTTGAGAAACTTATTTCTCTTTCGGGTTACTCATAATTGGATGCACTCCAAAGTTGAGTAATGTTGATCGGTCTCTCTCCATTTAGTTGACATGCACTGGAGATAGCTGCATGATTTGAATCTGGTTCCAATTAAAGTAGTGCCTTTGTTTCTATATTAGATATATATAGAATCAATTTATATATTAACGATGTTAAGGTATAGGGAGTCGTCCGGCAGATGCTTAAAACCATAATCCGGATAAACTTAGGGCACGTTTCAGTAATAGCTGTTTGTGTAAGTCCATGCTACCTCTCCCGGTACTTTCGGGCATGCGGAATTTGGTGAAAAACAATTTTCTAGAGACGGTAACATGGACTCAAAACCGGATCTTTGTTAAATATCTAACTAACAACCTAATTAGGAGTTGTTAACTACTCGGTTAGGGGGTTATACCTTTCTTACTTGAACTCCTTCGTCTTCAAACCTCGATGGTTGTCCGGATCGGCTTCACCCCGTCGTCTCCTTGCGCCGAAGATCAATCCACCTGAAAGCTTCTACCTTTGGCTTCTTCTTCGTACTTTGAAGAAACTAGTTCACTCGGTTTGCTAAACCTTGTGAACTGGAGTGAGTAGAGGAGAGTGTGTTGGGATTTTCTTTATGGTTCTTGGTTCTCAACACATGAGACAAGTGAACCATAGACTAAAGAGAGGGAGAGCAAGAGGAAGGAGATGAGAGCTCAAGAACACAAGAGAGAGAATAAAAATGATAGAATGAGCAAGACTTTTCTCACTTGGCTCTCATAATCCAAAACCATCATCACAAAAATAGTAATCAAGTATTGTGTAAATGGTTTAAGTCAAAATGGCTATATCATTTCATGCACTCATATTGCACAAGAGAACAAGCAAGTAAAAAGTTTTTGCCATGAAATGATAGCCATTGTCATCATGATGGTCAACTAGTCCAACCTAGTCAACCGGTCAACAAAGTCAACAAAGTCAACCCCTCAACAACCATGTCACCACAATACTTAATTAATATTATTGTTAATTACATATCATATTCTCATTAGGGTTGAGCAAAAAGTCAATAGTCAACAGTCAACGGTCAACAACCCTAATGAGAATCCTCTGCCTCTGTCTCTCCGTCAACTGTGCATACACACCCGCATAATTGAGCATTTGAAATGTGATTGAAATCATGAGTTGAATTACTATCACCTAGACTAAAGGAATATGTTACTGGCCACAAGCATATTGTTTGTGCCCAACTCACAAAATGAGATGTCTGCCGCCAGCACATAAAATGGTGCGAATGAGGGTGGGGGCCACGTGCTTGTGAACCCAGCTCCCATCCAGAAGTGCAAGTCTTTGCCTATCCATAATTTGTCTGTCCAAAAGCTTACTCAATAGAAAAAATGATAGAACCCACAGTACCAAACTTGGTAATAGTGTGAAACAGGTAGGTCCATAATGTTTATCTATTTGGTAAATTTTTGGATAGACAAATTGCCGTAGAAAAGATATATTTGCATCCTCCAAAAAGAAAACTCCTTTTTTTGATGCGCTAGCCACAGTTACATTTATTCCTTAAACATTACTTTGAGTATAGTTTTCTTAACCGACAAAAGAAAAGACAAGAGAAAGCCTTAAAACTCTTGTTTTAATTAGCAAAGAATGAGAACACATAATTTGTTGCGTCAGTACTTTAATTGGCTTGTTTCCATGAAATATCATTTCTCTCGTTTTATGTGTGTGTTGCATCATCGGTCAATCTTAACTCTATCCCCTCTATCAGTCTACTTCATTGATTTGTGGTCTGATAAAATTCCTGGCATAAGTCAAAATTTGACTAAACCAACCCAATTATATAGGACTGACTTGGCAAAAAAATTGACCTTAGAAGGCTTCTCCGTTAGATGACATCAAAAATCTATACCAATGATTTTTTGAAGATCGGCCATCAGCATCATCTTTATCATGAAAAATATGGATACACCAACTTTCATATGATTCCTCAACTTTTTCACGTTGGATTAGCAATATAAAATACTCTATGGTCGGTAAACAGTTAATTTTCCACCCACTAAATTAACGGTGAAAAATGATGGAATCTCATGAAATTTGGTCTATCCACATCTTAGATAATAAAAATAAAGATTATGAATGCCGATGATCGAAAAAGATCGTGAAGGGTGTGTTTTTCCGACGCCATGAAAAATTCCCTCCATGACACCTTTCCTTTGGTTACCCTCGTTGTATATATTTGTGCTCATGTAGGAGTACCATCAACTTACATTCTATTTACAGCTTTTATTACTACCATATTATTAAAAGCAAAATCTTCTTATTACTGCCATGTTATAGGTTTTGTGAGATTAATTTATTAGCTGATGGCAATACTAGGAGAATAAATACTGCTTGAAGGGTGAAGAGAAAAAGTGGCTCTAATATTGTAATTTATTTATTTAACCGAGAAATCTATAATTGAGATGCACAAGACTAGTTTTCTCAAGTGTTGAAAACTTTTATTTTGAAGAAAATATATAGAGGGGTCAAGAATGAAACATGAACCGACTGATCCATAGGTTGATCCATAAAACACCGGATATGATTTCTGAGTCTAACATTTACACTCTATTTAAAAGTTGCATGTATCTGGTTCGTCCGTGCGTATGTATCACGAGGACAACCCAACATGTTTAGGGGTTTTACCCGGTCCACACTTGAAAAGAAAGTAGAGCGACTTTTCATATTATTCTCTAGTATGAGCTATAACTTCCATTTAAAGTCATAGCATGCATATACTAAGCGATTTTGGGTGCACATTAAAATCTTTTTACCGTATTTAATTATAATGATTAGTCTGTTGAAGTCCAAAAAATACAAAAGAAATAGTTTTCTTTTTTCCGTTAAATTGCAAAAGCATCTTCAAAACAACCATAGAAAACACATAAGTTGTTCGTTAACCCGTTAACTCGCTAATCGATGAACCGTTTATCATGCACGGGTTACCATTACACTCGTCCGTCATAGATGTATTGAGTACTGGACACAAAATTTTGCATCTATTTAGATATAGATAAATTTATCTGTACCTGTTTTACTTGCCACATATATTGAACCGACCTAAGGATGGCCCAACCCACTTATTTTACACCTCTAACACTGTGTGTGTGTGTGTTTTGTGGGAAGAGGGAGTGGGAGAGGATGAGGGAGGGTGGGAGCGAAGGGGATGGCGTGGGGATTATGAGAAACATGGTGGTTAAAATTAATATAACCAATGAAAAGTTTTAAACAAGAAGAACAAAGATGTGGATTTTTTTTTGATTTATCTTATTTTTTTGGCACTGACCCATTGTGCCCCCAATGACGTGGATTGTTTTGGAATTTGTGTGTGCATGAGAGGGGCGTGGGGCGTGGGGGAGAGAGACTTAAAACTTAATGATATAATTCATTTAAGATATTGTTATATTTATTTACATTCTTTTTTAATAAAAAAAAAAGATATGTCATCAATTGTGGCATTGCCTGTCCGTTTGGATTATAAAAATAGAGATAAATCAAAACATGTGTGTCCGATAGAATTAAGAAACAAAAGAAAGAAGCTAAGAGATGACAAATCAATGAGTACAGAATCTTATGGCCCTCATTAGCTTAATTTTGACAAAGAGGCCTAATATTGACACTGAATATGTTCACATTACATGAAAAAATAAAAATGAAATGGTGTTACTTTAATCATATATCCATCAAATTGGAGCATATTCAGTTTATATTATTTTTGAAAATCAAACTTGTCGAACCGTCTTCACAATATAGATTTGAGTTTTATAATTTTTGAGGAATGGAGTTAATTATATCACCGTATTATGTGAACTTGAAGTTCTTATGATCGATAAAACAATAAATGACTGTACTGATTATAAGAGGAAATTCAAAGACAGAGAGACAAATGACCGACTTTGAAATGGATCCAATTTTGATTATTTCTACAAACTCCTTTCTACCTGTAGAGTGGATTATATCAAACATGAGCTTATCTTCAAGATATTCATGTCAAGTCTTAGCGTTTGACAAAAAGCTTTCAAATGATTTCTAAACTCCAAAAAAGCTGTTATGACTAATGGTCAATGTTAGTTAACCTTAAGTGTTAACTATGATTGCTTTTACGTTTTAGTAATTATAATTAATTAATTGTATTACTATTATTTTCTATTAATAATTTTAAATAATTATTAATTATAAATATCCGTGATACTAAAGCAAAAAACTCCATCCGGTATTTAATAATGAGAATGGTAAAGTCAAATAAGAAAGATAGTAACCAATCTGTGCACACTTCATCAGAACAGGCTCTGATTCAGACTGGATTTCGAATATACTCTCGGTTCAACTTCAACTTTAGGAACAAATTCTATTTTGAGAGATTTGTTGTGTATACGTGACATCGCAATGCAAATACACAATCAATAACGAGAAGAAAATCAAATCACAGACAAGATAGAAATATAAATACTAACCACAAAAAATAGGCCAAGGGAAAACTTTATTGATAATTAACAAAATCCGGAGGAGTATAAATCGTTGGAGAATTACAAATCCCTCTCAAATTTTAGATCTCTCACAATTATCAATGCGTTCTCACAAATTAACAAAATGCGTCAGATCTAGGTCTAAAATAAGCTATCCTAGATTTAACATACAAAAGATTTCCTAAAAAAAATAATTTCCAAATAAGGGAAATATCGGGTCCAGAAATACGGCAGACGTCTGCATAAGAGATTGGCAGATGTCGGTATTTGTAGTCACGAAACTTCAGGGCGTAAATCAGACGTCTAAACAAGAGATGGCCAGACGTCTGGATTTGTCTCCTAAAAAAACATAGCGCTCGGCAGACGTATGAACCTCATCGAGACAGACGTCTGCCCAAAGTATGCCCGTGCATATAGAGCAGAGGCAGACGTCTAGCACTGAGAATGTCAGACGTCTGACCTGTAAATGAAATCAAATCTCTATGTTTCTTCAAGATAACTCCGGATCTTCGAGTGGGAAATCTTAGGGGATCGAATGCGAGGCACATCTAACAAATATCCATCTTTCCTGATATTCCATAAACTCCTCCATCAAAATAATTGTTGGATATAGTGCCCTCAGAGTCAATTATTGGATCACAGGCACGTGATTGCAATGATTGAGGGGGGACCTATGCCGGTAGGACAGTCTTACTCAAGATGATAGTATACTATCTGGTTTATCTTTATCATCGTGTACTGCTTTAGGTGACCTTACAGGTCACTATTGCACGTTGATAGAGCCCCTGAGATTCTTGCTTGACTACCAGCAGTATGAGGGCGATCATATACGTGGGAGCTGGGGTCTATAAGCACATCCTTAAAAGGTCCCTAGTCGTGGGAGTTTCGAGACAGGGCATCGATTCTCCAGAGTAGACTAGTGTATACAGTCGAGACCCCGACGAGGGGCGGTGGCCGGTCTCACAAGCCACTGGTGTCAGTTGGTTCACCTAAGATGTATACAGGTGCTCATTGGGTTATGAGTACACCGGACAGGACTCGCCGGGAACCTGCTAGTTGGGATTATACCAGATGTCAGATAGCAGTTCCCTGGTGACATGTGTACAGCTTAGTTCATCGACCTGAGATCGTCATTTGTCTCGTATGAGTTTCCACTGTGCTTTGATTACTACCCTACCATGCTCAAAGGAGACGTGCAAACAGGTTTTAGTTGGGTACAGTCCCGAGCCACATTGAGGCAGTGAGCGGATCTGCAGGGGTTCGTCTCTCCCGGTATTGGGGATGAGGTCGCGCTGTGTTTAGGAGAGCCATTACACAAAGCCCTCGGCCGAGGCATGAGATTTACTGGTAGGTATTCCAGTAGTATCTCAGGGTGTTCTGGGCTATACTCCGACACGACTTGTACCGCTTTTGGGGGTCTGACTTTTACCAACCCCCTAGGCCCGCCATGCGATACTCATAGACGAACGGACCGGACTGTACGGATATTGTCACTGACAGGCTCAGTAGAGAGTCAGGATGAGTTCGCTCATTGACGTTCCTTTTTGGTCAATACCTGGTAGCCCGTTACGTATACGCTAATACCTCTGACGTGCTAGTGGTTAAATTCACAGCCAAAGTATTGACGATTCTTTAGAGCCCCCCACAGACCAGTTTCTCAAGTTTCGGGCGAAACGCTGTAGAGGCCGTATGGAGATATGGCAGGGTTCGATCAGATACGTGCGGTATTGCACGGATCGTGATCGGACGGATTTTACTAGCGGGCTTTGGTTTAAGCCGGATCCTAGTATTAGACAGTGTAGTTTTGTCTCTTTGCATTTGTATTCAGTGGGAATACAAATGCGGGTAGGTATATACAGTCGTGGGGTTTTCCTGTAATTTATTACGGGATCGGTTTTCTGAAGTTGCCAGTTTGCATTCTGTTCCGGCCAGTTTTCCTTTGTTCCTTCCCGCCGGACTTTTCTGATAGAGGAGGTTATTTGCAGTTGTGCAAATTATCTTTTGTGGAGGTGTTATTTGCTTATGTGGCTTCATGATGGGATTCTTTTTTAGTCTCTTCCTTTGCATTAAATGGGATTAGAAAGGATTAGAAATTGATATGATATTGTTATCATTGCTTTTGGATGTGGTCACCCCTTTGCTTTTTACTACTCTCACCTTCCTTCATGTTTTGATTCCTCCACCATTTTGATAAGGGGGGGAAGCCACATTGCTAGGAAGAAGAGATGAGGATTCATTTTGTGTGGGAAATTATTGATATCTCTTTTTCTTTACTTGCCACAAAACTCCATGATTGTTACACTTTTTGCGTGTTCAAGTTTAGTTAATTACCGTAATCAAGATGGTTTCGCTTGTAGCTAGCCGGTTGAGTACGGGTCGTCCGCAGGGAGATGGGAATCTTTTTCTATGTGCTTTAACGAGTTAAGTCCGAAAGTCCAGATTTGTTTGCGATTAACTAAGTGTTAAAATGATATGTAAAGAGAGCTTGTTAGGGTTAGGATTAGATTAGTTTGAGTTAGGAGTCGCTCACTTCTTTCGTTTCCACTCTTAATATCGGTGTTACGGTAATCGGCAACAACGGGGATTAGCACGACTAGGAAGGAACTTGCGAGTATAAACTAGGCTTTCTAACGCTTAAGTTCTTCCTTTTGGTGCTTGTCCGTCCGTTCTTGGCTCTTAGCCTTAACCTCCGGTTAACTCAACCACAACCGGTCTCACTATGGAATCACCGCTATCATGTAGGATATGGTGCCGTAGGGAGCGGATTGTGGTTCAATTAACGGGAGTCGATTCAAGATGTTGGGCAAGGAAAGAGTGAGAGATATTTCCTTCTCTCAAACTTCCCTTATCCTACCCTAACAAGTACGGAAATTACTCACCCATCACAAGAAGAACGAAAAATAAAACAAAGGAGGAAGATAGAAAGAAAGAGATTAGAAGATAACAACTAGCTATTTGCGACCTCACCTTGGCAAGGATCAAACGTAAGCATCATGGTTGCTTAAGGATAAAGGAAAGAGAACAAGAAAGAAACAACAACTAAATTATCAAATGAAGACTACAAGCAATTAACATAACAAGAACAAGACAAATATAATAACAAAAAGATCTTCTTTATTCATCATCCTTCTCTCACAAAAGCTCACTACAAGTTTTTTAATGGAGAAGTGATGAGAAGAGGAAGAAGAACAACAAGTATTCTAAAACCTAAAATACAAGATTAAGCACCCTTGGCTTTGGCAACTTCTGGACTATTTATAGGCAGGGAACTGGAAACCTAGGGCAACAATCTGCCTCCTTACAAAATTACCCAACTGCCCCTGAAATACGACAGCCTGAAGAGGCCGTACGACCGCGGTTCCACGGCCTAGACCCCCTATTGGCCGCGGAACCGCAGCCATATAGATGAGTTAGGCCCTCCATTTTTTTGTGCTTCCCTGGTCTTCTATATCCTTTATTCTGGTACATGTTTTTTCTCAGATTTTCTTCACGATTTTTCCAGAATTTCTGTTGATCAAAAGGTGATTGGATGTGTATCTTTTGTCATGATTTTCTTGAGCTCCGCGTAGATTTCTTGGATCTTGTGTTGCCATTGAGCCTTGTGCATGAAAATGACATTGATTTGCCATTTTGTCTTTTAAACTGGTGTGCGGCAACATACGGATAGAGAGCGGAGACCCGTCTTTTATCTGTGGTTGGCAGGAACCCGGATTTTGTCGTGCTTTTCCATGAATTTCACCGTTTAGAGCCGAGAACCTGTATCCTGCAATTGACTAGCAAACACGGCTCAAGAGTACCTACCGATAAACAATACGATAAAAATTGGACGGTATAAAAATGCAAAAATCTGATATGAACAAATACCCCCAAACTTATCATTTGCTCGTCTCGAGCAAAGCCAATTTATTCACAAAAAAATTTCCTAACCTCACTGTTCCCCTCCGAAAGGCGGCGCACAGAATCGCGATGTCCTGACACTGAGATTCGGGGCAGATGCTATTTGGTTTTATCCGTCCACCACTCCGAAGATGCCAAGTTGATTTATGGCACCGTGTATCGGAGGTTTAGACGGATGCGGCCGATGTAGCAGACTTCGTCAGATTCCCCCTCGCTTGAGGGGTTTTTGATTGTGGGGACGCTCTTCCCTGCAGGCGCAAGCCCCTGCAGTTAATTACGCTACCGCATCGCGGTAACAACTTTCTCCTTCTCCAGAATTTCACTTCATGTCGTGTGTGTTTGTTTTGTTTGTGGTTGCCCGTGGATTGTATACGGAGACTGAGTAATGCCGTCGCCCGTAGGACGTGGATTAGTCCAAATCCGTATTTACTTAGATTTGGGTTTAGTGTTTTTAGTTTAAGGATGTATTAGTCGCGTTGCGGCTAAGATCAACTTAAACGTTCGTTAAGGATACGATAGTCCTGTTTGAGACTAAGATCAACTTAACGTGATAATCCATTTAATATCTGGCCATCGAGACTCGTCACCTCTCTAACATCGTTGAAGGATTACAACGGCAGATGTCAGAGAAGTTCAGAGATGTACCCTTGAACCAAGGTTGATATGGAGTTTTATAGTCCGTTTGAATGTTTAAAGATACGTTAGCCGTGTTTGGGGGCTAAGATCAACTTAAACGGGATCGTTTAGATCCGGCAAAAGAGCATTTGGAGGCTCTATTGTTCCAGTTTAGGGACATAGTGGTCCATAGGTAGTTTAGGGACGTTGCGGTCCATGCTCCAGTTTAGGGACATGGTGGTCCATGTTCCAGTTTAGGGACATGGTGGTCTATTATTAGTTTAAGGACGTTTCGGTCCATCGCCAGTTTAAGGACGTAGTGGTCCATCATTAGTTTAAGGACGTTTCGGTCCAATATTAGTTTAAGGACGTTTCTAATATTAGTTTAAGGACGTTTCGGTCCAATATTAGTTTAAGGACGTTTCGGTCCAATATTAATTTAAGGACGTTTCGGTCCATCATTAGTTTAAGGACGTTTCGGTCCAATATTAGTTTAAGGACGTTTCGGTCCACGAGTTTAAGGATCCCGCAGTCCATATCCATGTGTGGTCGTTGGGACCCGTCGCCTCTCTGACGTCGTTGAAAGATTACAACGAGAAGTGTCAGAGGAGTTCGGAGATGTACCCTCGAACAGGAGGTAAATTGATTTAAGAGAGAGAATTTGCGCTCAGTTCAATTTAACTTAAGGACTTACGGCCAGAATTGGGCTAAGTCTAGTTAAAAATGTTCAACATTTTATTTATTTTTGGTCTATTAGACCTTTACTGGGGCTCTGCCCTTTTATAAATGATGCACAGCATCTGTTTTTATTTGGGCTCTGCCCCTTTTTCTTTTAAAATAATGCATTGCATTTAATTTGGCCTGTTAGGCCCTTTTTTAATTGGGCTTGTCCCTTCTGTAAATGCACTGCATTTTCAGGCGCTTTGCGCCAATCAGAGAGCGCAAGCGCTTGTAGTGTTGACACTTGTTGCGCAAGCGCAATGCGCTGCGCTAGCACGCTGCGCTCGCGCTGCTGACACGTGGCGCACTCTGGTGAGTTGCGCCAATTACAGAGAACAAAGCTCTATCTCAAAGCGCATAGCGCAAGTGATTCAGATGCTGACATGTGGCGCTTTTCCAAGAGCGCAACAGCGCTGTTTGGAAGTGCAAAGCACTAAGAATCTTTTAGATTCAAGAACAGAAGTGCAAAGCACTATTTGATTTCTTGATCTAATTTAGATCAAAGAAAAATAAGTTTTTCTTTTTATTTCAAGAACCAAAGGTTCATAAAAGTGCAAAACACTATTTTTTATTTTGTTGTTTTCTTCTTTTTAAAGAACCAGTGGTTCATAAGAAGTGCAAATCACTGTTTATTATGTGAAGATCATCGATCTGGTTTTTAGATCAATGATTTATTAAAAGAGATTTCTTCTCTCTCGTGAAGGTTTTTACCTTTTTCTTTGAAATTTTCTCAGAGTTCTCTCTCTGTTTGAAGCTCTTGACTTTTTTCAAGAAAAAATTCCTCCCTTTGAATTGAGGTCTGGGGTCTCTTTTATAGTGCCCATAAATTAGTTAATTTTGTTGAAGAGATTTTTCTCTGAGTGATTTGGGGAATTTTCCCCACCGTTGGATCTTTGATCCAAGGGCTTCTGTTTTACAGAAGAAAATCTTCTTGTTTCATCAAGAACAGAAAAGATCTCTTAGAATTTTAATTTTGTTTAGCTCGCAAATGCCCCAGCGTGTGACACGTGTTGCGCAGCGCAACGTAACTGGGCTAGCGCATCTGTGCTCACACGTGTCGCGCGGCGCAAAGCGCAGCGCAACTGCGCTAGCGCATCTGCGCTGACACGTGTCACGCAGCGCAGCGCTTGTGCAACTGCGCTGACACGTGTCGCCCTGTGCTCAGCGCAGAGGATCTGAAGCGTTGCTTCATTTATTAAAGCTTAGATTTTTGGGAAAATCAGAAGTGTCGGTTCGTCTGAGATATCTTTTCATCTCCTTTTTTCAAGTCAAACTTGTATTTCCAAAATTCTAATTTCCCGGGCCTTGGAAATGATTTCATTGTGCACATGATTTTCTGTGCTTGGGTCTATATATATAAGTCAAGGCTGAGCTTTTTCTTTTCTCATCTTCAGAGAACTTCTTCGATCATGGCTTGCAACCGTCCTCATGCCCGCCGACAGCCATGGGAGGTGCCGATTCGGGACATTGTTCCCCGTTTTGCTGCGTGCCTGGTGGACCCTTCCCTCTCGGACGAGCAGTGCGATGCTGCACTGCATGAGCTTTTGACTCGTGTAGGGTCTCCTCTCCCTCCGAATTCCATTTGGCTTCGGATGATCCTTGCCTCGGTGCTCCCCGACATTCTCCCTCCTCCAGCAGAGATGTCCTCGGCAATGCTGGATACCGCCGAGGACAAGATTGAGTGCTTTCTCGAAGCGCACTTGATCACCAAAGCCCTGAGGGACTGCTCTCTCCACTTGCTGAGCCAGATACGGGCTCGTCGGGTTGTCATCGCCACTTTTTCCCAGGAGTGCGGCGTCGACCGTTGGATGGCTACCCCTCGGGAGGATCACCGTTTCGACATGATGGAGAAGGCGGAGAGGAAGCTGAATAATCTTCTCTTTCTTTTTGTGAACCCTTGTCTTTCTGATCCCGTATTCGGTGATCTTTTTTAAATGTAATAATGACAATAATGAATAGGTATTTTTCTTTTTAATCAAGTATTTCATTATCTGTTAAGGGTTCTTTTATTTTAGTTCTCTGTTGCGCTTGTGCATCGTATAATTTTAATTTGTTATTATCAAGTGCATGTAACTTTGCAAGGGTAAATTGCCTTTAGCACTTAGCCTTTTCCCTTCTATGAAACGGTACATCTGCGCTAGCGCGTCTGCGCTGACACGCGTCGCGCGACGCAAAACGCAGCGCAACTGCGCTAGCGCGTCTGCGCTGACACGCGTCGCGCGCGTGTAGCTGAAGCGTTGCTTCCTTTAACAGAGCTTCGCTCTGATTGAGCGCGCCTTTTTGGACGCCGTGCTAATGCATCTGCGCCAGACACGTGGCGCGTTGCGCGCAGCGCAGCGTAAAGGATCTGAAGCGCTGCTTCATTTATTGAAGTTTAAATTTTCAAAGCAAAGCTTTGCTTCTGATTGGGGGAAGATGCAGCGTTGCTTCATCTTCCGCCTCGGAATTTGAACAGAGCTTTGCTCTGATTGGGGTAAACAAGTGCCCCCCACCGTTGCGCTTACGTGGCCCCGGAACGTGAGCGCAACGGTGACAGAATTCCAACCGTTGCAGTGACTGTTGGAAGTTGAAAGGGCATTTGATGCCTATAAATAGGACCTTTGGTCCTCAACAGATGATTATCATCTTTAAGATTTTTATTTTCAAAAAAAAAAAGAAAAAAAACTTCAGAGCTTTGCTCTTGTTTTAAGAACATTCAAAGTTCAAAACCCAGCACCCTTTAAGGTAAAATTTTAAATTAAATCAAATTCAGCTTAATTAACAGAGCCTTGCTCTCATAGATCTTTTGATCTAAAGGAAATCCTTTTGGGGTTTCACCATATAGAGCTTTGCTCTCAGGAATCTGTTTCAAGGTTTCTCAACCCATGAACAGAAACTTACATCTTTGGCAAAACATAGATCCCTTTGATCTAAAAGAACTCTTAAGAGTGTTTCGTTGATCTTAGAGTTTGAAGGTGGCATTTTATTCATCATATCGTTTTGTTTAATCAGTCTTTCTGATAATTCTGTCGATCCTCTTTCACAGGAACAATGAACGCCCACATGTATGCTCTCAACGAGATCATCTCTTACGGGGACATCCGCCGACTTGGCCGCTCTCAAAATCGAGAGTTCACAAACGAGGAGTGTGCTAAAATAATAAGTCGTTTCGACGCGTACAATGGTCTACTGCTCCCCCGACGTTCCTCCCTCCTTAAGCTTATCGTGGGAGCCATCTGGGAAGCGCTTCCCCTCTTCTGTTCCGGCGTGCCACTTAGGGCGTTGGATGCTGCTGAGGACAAGGTGCACTCGGTGTACCTGTTGAACTTTATCTCGAAGAGACGGCGAGACAGTCTTATCGATCTCTTGCACGAGGTCTTTCAACAGTCCACCATACTTGCTGCTTAGCGGAGGGTGGAAGACATCAGGGGGGACCCTGACGCTTGTGCTCATTAAAGAAAGCATACTAGGATGGTCCACGAGGCCTGGAAAGTCATAGATAGAGTAGCTTTTGAGTTCCTCAATCCATGCCCTGGGTTCGAGGTTATTCCTTTGTAATAATGTTTTTAGTTTGTTGTTTTTATGACTGTAAGAACTTCTGGCGAAATTAATGAAAATTTTTGTTTTTCCTAACCTGTCTTATCTTTTGTTTTGAATCTTTTGCATGAATGAATGTGTCTCGAACGCTTGATCAAATGCAGATCAGATGCTCTTTCCGTTACTCTCTTATCATCAGCATGCCGTTACAAATAGCATATAATAGAGTAAGCATCTTGATTTTCCTAAGAAATAGCGATGGCTTAGGCCGCAGGTTCAGATCTGCTGCCTAAGACTTTTCAACTCTATGAGCCGTGAGGGTCTCATAGAGACTTTTCTCCCTACGGATCGAGAGGATCTCATAGGTGGTTTTCTCCTTAGGAATCGTGAGGATTCCTAAGTGTGGTTTTCTCTTATAAGTCGTAAGGATCCTATAAGAGAATTTTTCCCTCTTACGAGTCGAAAGGACTCGTAAGCAGTTGTTTCCCTCCTCGTCAAAACTCGACTTTGGAGAGTGAGACCCGTGAATAGTATGCAAAAGGCCATTTCGGATCGACTTGCAGGGTCCCATTGTTCAGGAAGCAAGTTTTTTTAGTCCCTGCTGCCTGAGGCTTCATTTGCAAGTTGAGACGAATCGGGAATTTCCCGCGGAGACACTGGTTTCTCTGCGAGCCGACGTGAATCAGGAGGCTCTCGTCAAGAAGTGTTTATATCTGTGAGTCGAGGAGTTTGCTAGGGATTATTTGTTTCCCAAGCGCCAAGGATTATTTGTTTCCTTGGGGTTTGAAATGAGTCGATGATTTCCCACGGAGGCACTGGTGGCTCTGTGAGTCGACGCGGATCAGGAGGCTTTCGTCAAGGAGTGTTTGTATCCGTGAGTCGAGGAATTTGCTAGGGATTATTTGTTTCCCAAGCGCCAAGGATTATTTGTTTCCTTGGGGTTTGAAACGAGTCGAGGATTTCCCACGGAGGCACTGGTGGCTCTGCGAGTCGATGCGGATCAGGAGGCTCTCGTCAAGGAGTGTTTGTATCCGTGAGTCGGTGAATTTGCTAGGGATTATTTGTTTCCCAAGCGCCAAGGATTATTTGTTTTCTTGGGGTTTGAGACGAGTCGAGGATTTCCCACGGAGGCACTGGTGGCTCTGCGAGTCGACGCGGATCAGGAGGCTCTTGTCAAGGAGTGTTTGTATCCGTGAGTCGAGGAGTTTGCTAGGGATTATTTGTTTCCTTGGGGTTTGAAACGAGTCGAGGATTTCCCACGGAGGCACTGGTGGCTCTGCGAGTCGACGCGGATCAGGAGGCTCTCGTCAAGGAGTGTTTGTATCCGTGAGTCGAGGAATTTGCTGAAGACACCGGTTTCTTCGGAGTTGGACTGAACCGTCGAGATTTGGCTTCGTCTTCTGGCGGAGCCTGTTGGGAAAGTATGGTTCCCTCTTTGTTTACGCCCTTGGATTGTATACAGGGATCGATGTGATCTTAACTGTAGGGCCAAAGTTTTATCATCATTTTTTTGTTTTATCTCCACGATGCTCTATCATTTCAGCTTTTATATTGCGAAGGTCGCGATTGCCCAATCATTTCGGCCATTTTTCGCGGTGCCCAATCATTTCGGCTATTTTATTTTATTTTTACCCGCTGCTTTTTATTGCGAGTTGTCCAATCATTTCGGCTATTTTATTTTTTTTTATTTTTACTCGTTACTTTTTATTGCGAGTTGCCCAATCATTTCAGCTATTTTGCATGCATACATTTTTACTTGTTGCTTTTTATTGCAAGTTGCTCCATCATTTCGGCTATTTCGTATGCATGTGCGGCCTACTGGCTTTTCGCCGCAAGCCGATTTCGGCATCAGCACCGCTACAACTGGGATATTGCCAGGAGCGAATCATCATATGCCTCCGTCGATGTTGAACAAAGGTAGCTTAGCGACCAGGGTTAGGGTTCTGTCGTCTAAGGCTTTGACTTCATGAGCCGTAAGGGTCTGACAAAGTTATTTCTCCCTACAAGTCGTGAGGATCTTATAGGTGTATTTTCTCCTTAGGACCCGTGAGGATTCCTAAGTGTTCGTTTCCTCTGTAAGTCGTAAGGATCCTACAGGAGGGTTTTCTCCTCATAAATCGAGAGGATTTACAAGGGTTGTTTACCATGCGAACATATCCCCAGTCACGGATGAGACTTGGTTAGGGAAATGTTTATTCGCGCCCGTGGATTGTATACAAGGGTCAGTATTGATCCACTTGTAGGGCAAAAATCGAAGGTTGTGGGGGTTGCTTAAGCACAGGTTTAGGTCTCTGTGACTTAAGACTTTCAACTCTTATGAGCCGTGAGGGTCCCATAAGAGAATTCTCCTTACGAGTCGTGAGGATCTTGCAAGTGTATTTTCTCTTTAGGAATCGTGGGGATCCCTAAGTGTGTTGCACCTTTGTGAGTCGTAAGGATCTCACGCAGGTGGTTTCTCCTTACAAGGTCGAGAGGACCCTATAAGTGTCCTTTAACGAGGTTGCGCCCTTTCAGGTTTTCACAAACACTCGCCGGTAATCCTGCTGTTTTTACTCACGGAGCCCTTTCGGGTTTTCATCCGTGCCAATTTTGCTTATGGACATACCTTTTTTTTTTATTATTCTTTTTATTTTCTTTTTTTCTTCTTTTTTTTTACGAGGTCGCGCCCTTTCGGGTTTTCACGAACACTCGCCGGTAGCCCTGCTGTTTTTACTCACGGAGCCCTTTCGGGTTTTCATCCGTGCCCTTTTTGCTTATGGACATACCGTTTTTTTCTATTCTTTTTATTTTCTTTTTCTCTCTCTTTTTTTTACGAGGTCGCGCCCTTTCGGGTTTTCACGAACACTCGCCGGTAGCCCTGCTGTTTTTACTCACGGAGCCCTTTCGGGTTTTCATCCGTGCCCTTTTTGCTTATGGACATACCGTTTTTTTTTATTCTTTTTATTTTTTTTTTCTCTCTCTTTTTTTTACGAGGTCGCGCCCTTTCGGGTTTTCACGAACACTCGCCGGTAGCCCTGCTGTTTTTACTCACGGAGCCCTTTCGGGTTTTCATCCGTGCCCTTTTTGCTTAAGGATATACCGTTTTTATTTATTATATTTTTTTAATTTTTTTTTATTCATCTCGTCAGCTTAAGGATGCTGCGGTATTAGTTTAAGGACGTTTCGGTCCACTATTAGTTTAAGGACGTTTCGGTCCGGCGTTGAGAGGCTGGCTACTGCTTATAAAGCTTGAGCTTAGGAAGATAGCGAGCGGACATAGTCGTCGTCATCTATCATTGACCTAGGGTATGGCTCATTAAGCGTAGTATCTCTTTAGGAAGCGACCGTTTATCGGCCTGAAAGGCCTTTCACCGTGCATATCCATGAGTAGATAGGCCCCACCCTGGTAGACCTTATCTATGATGTACGGGCCTTCATAGTTTGGCTCGAATTTTCCCCGTTTGGCGCGATTGGGGATCATAGGCCTTTTGACCACTAGCACGAGTTCGCCTTGGCGGAATGTCCTCGGTCGGGTCAATCTTTCGTATGAGCGCGTCATCTTTGCTTTATAAGCTTCCAGATTTTGTTGCGCTATGAGCCGGGTTTCATCATGGGCGTCAAGCTCCTCAAGCCGAAGGTGAGCATTTTCTTCATCCGTCAGTTCGTAGTGGACTGCCACTCGTAGAGAGGGTAACTCTATCTCGAGAGGGAGTACTGCTTCCGTCCTAAATACTAACGCGTACGGCGTTGTGCTTGTGGCCGTCTTGAATGTAGTTCGATATGCCCAGAGAGCTTCTTGCAGTCTTTCGTGCCAGTCTTTCTTATTTCGCGACACTGTTTTCTTTATGATCTTCGTCAAGGTCTTGTTGAAGGCCTCAGCTAGACCGTTAGCTCGTGGATTATAAACCGAGGAATATCTCCAGTCTATATTGTGCTGTTGCGCGAAGCGACTGATCTTGTGGCTTCTGTAGGCTGGCCCGTTATCGGAGATGATTCATCTTGGCGTTCCAAACCGATATATGACATGCGTCTTGAAGAAATGGAGGATATTCTCCGTCTTTACTTCCCTCAGCGGTACTGCTTCCGCCCACTTAGAGAAGTAGTCAGTCGTCGCTAGGATGAAACGATGTCCTCTAGACGATGCTGGTTCGATGGGGCCGACTATGTCCGTCCCCCACATTTCAAATGGCCAGCTAGCCACCGTCGGATGTAGTGGATTTGGATGCTGGTGAATGAAGTCCCCATGGATTTGACATGAGTGACACTGCTTCGCATATTCGAGGCAGTCCTGAATCATCGTGGGCCAGTAGTAGCCCATTCGTTTGATCTTCAACTTCATCTTTGGGCCCGCTTGGTGAGAACCGCAGAGTCCGTCGTGAACTTCCTGAACGACTCTTTTCGCTTCGTCAGGTCCCAGGCATCTCAACCACAGAGAATCAAACGATCTCTTGTACATAGTATCGTTGACGAAGGCGAAAGATAGAGCCCGCTTCATGAGCTGATGTCTTGTGGACGCTTCTTCAGGCATTCGGTGGGATTTAAAGTAGTCTATGAAGACTTCTCTCCAATCCTTGGTCTTTTCCCGGTCTTTTACTTGCAGGGTCGTTTGCTCGCTCGCTCCTTTTTCTTCGGATGATTCCGGAGATATTTCTGCTGGGGCAAGCACCCGACGGCTTTGTACCATGATTCTAACGTCATCGAGATTCTCGTCAGTCAGTTCTTTAGCAAGTTTGGCCAATGCGTCTGCTTTGCTGTTTTCCGCGCGCGGTATGTTCTACAAAGTATAGGAGGGAATTTGGGTCAACAGTTGTTGCACTTTTTCGCCGTACTTCACCAGTTCTGGCTTGCACGGTAGTCGCCATTTACTTGACTAACGACCAGTTGAGAATCCCTATATATGAGGAGGCTTTCAATTCCCATGTCGATGGCGATCTCGAGACCTGCTATCAAAGCTTCGTATTCAGCTTCGTTATTCGTCCTCGGCTCTGTTAAGGAGAAAGCGAAATGCATTATCCCTCCTTGTGGAGTCACGAAGATGAGGCCTACCGCCGATTTGATTATAGGGGTACTTTGTTTGCATTTTTTCATGGAAGATGCTCCATCGAAATAAAGTTCCCATTGGGTATCACTACCGTTGATCGTGTCAAACGCATGTTCGTCTGGAAAATCGCAATTCAGAAGAGAATCGGCAGGTATCGGGTGCTCAGCGAGGAAGTCGGCGATGGCCTTTTCACTGCCTTGAGAGGTTGATATATTATGGAGAACTCCATCAAGAGCAGGGCCTATTTAGCGAGTCGTCCCGTCAATATGGCCTTCGACATCAAGTATTTAAGGGGGTCCACCTTTGAAATGAGACAGACCTCGTGCGCCAACGCATAGTGCCTGAGCTTTGTTATCGCAAAGATTAGCGCCAGGCAATGCTTCTCAATAGGAGAGTAATTGCTTTCTGCCCCCAGCAGAACTCGACTTAAGTAGTAGAGTGCTCTTTCTTTTCCTTGATCGTTCTCTTGTGCCCATAATGCGCCTAAGGAACCTTCGAGGGCGGTTGTATAAAGAATGAGGGGTTTTCCCTTGACCGGAGCAGCCAACACCGGCGGGTTCTGCAGGTACCGTTTAATTTCGTCCAGCGCGCCTTGGCATTTTTGATCCCAGACGAACGGAGTTCCCTTCTTCATCAGGTGGCTATAGGGACGGCACTTGCCTGAAAGGTTGGCTATAAATCGCCGTATGTATGCGAGCTTCCCTTGGAGAGATCGCAACTGTTTGAGAGTTCTCGGCAGAGGCATTTCCATGATCGCTCTGATCTTTGACGGATCTATTTCAATACCTCGGTGTCAAACAATGAATCCCAGGAATTTACCTGAGGAAACTCCGAATGCACACTTGAGCGGGTTCATCTTCAAGTTGTATTGCCGAAGGCGTTGAAATACGGTCTTCAAATGTTTAAGATGTTCCTCATATGATTTTCTTTTAACCACGAGATCGTCGATATAGCATTCGACGATTTCGTGTATAAGGTCATCGAAGATCTTTGTCATGGCCCTTTGATAAGTGGCACCGACATTCTTTAAACCGAAGGGCATCACTTTATAACAGAATATACCTAGAGGGGTCCTGAAGGCGGTGTGCTTCTGGTCTTCGGGATGCATCTTTATCTGATTATACCCTGATGAGCCATCCATGAAGGAGAAAACCTCATGAGTGGATGTATTGTCTATCATCAGTTCGGTGACTGGCACTGGGAAATCATCCTTCGGGCAAGCTTTATTGAGGTCCCGAAAGTCCACGCATATGCGCACCGTCCCATTTTTCTTCATCACCAGGACGATGTTAGCGATCCATTCAGGATATTGAACCTTCTGGATAAAGCCAGAGTCGATCAGCTTCTTGACCTCGGCGTTGATACTCATCTCGAGCTCGAGTCGCATTCTCCTCGGCGCCTGTTTGACTGGCTTGATGTCCGGGGATATCGCCAATTTGCGTAGAGCAATTTCTGTATCTAGTCCCGGCATTTCGGAATAGTTCCACGCGAAGCAATCTCTATGCTGCAGAAGCACATCCTTTAACCCAGCTACCCTTTCTTCAGATAGTAACTCGCTGATGAATGTCGGTCGTGGATCGTTTGCCGTCCCCAACTCAATATTCTTGAGGTTATCTACAGTGGTATGGATTCCATCCTCCAGCTCTTTTGGCGCTGGTGGGAATTCTGAGATTATCTCTCCGCTGCTGTTTTCGAAGCACCAAGGGAGTTCATCTATGTCCTCGGGCTCTTCTTTTAATATTGTAATCATGTGACAGGTGCGAATTCACTTCCAATCCCAATGTGGAACCGGTTCTTCTTTCGTGGCCTTGGGCTCATGCCTTTGTGGCGGTGCTACCCTCCAGCTGTCAGACAGAGTGAATTTGCCAAGCTGATACTGATCTTCAACCTAATTTTTGAAGGTGAAGCAGTCCTCGAGAGGGTGCCCTATCACTCGGTGGTAAGAGCAATAGTTCGGGTGTGAGACATTACCCGCTTGTTCGGGGTGTTTAGACTCTGGCAGTGTAAGCATTTGATGTTTTAGAGCAAGATCAAGTATCCTCTTCGTCTTATCCCGAGGATAAGAGTATGCTCGACCCATTTTCTTCATGAGGGATAGATCAATAACGCTTGCCTCCTATTTGCGTGACTTCTTAGCCCTGCTTTGTTGCTGTTGAGCGTCTTTTTGGCCTTTCGACTTATTTCTGCTTTTGCGTCGAGCCTTCTTTATAACGGGTTGATAAGGAGCGACATTTTCATCCTTTACGGCCTGTTGGAGGAGACGTTGCATCTTGGCCTTCTCGTAGATGGTCATCTCACGGTTGTGATCATCCCGGACCTTTTGACCAGCTTTCTTTATAAGTTTGTCCATTTGTTCCTCGAACGACGAACTGGGCTCCTTTGCATCTGGAACTTTCACTGGCTTAGGATTAGCGTCCTCCCATTGAGCATCCGCTTCTTCACCAAGGTCATACACGACGTAGCAGCCGGGTAGTAACTCTCGTTTCTTTGACCGGATGTATCCAAGCCCTTTTGTTTCTATTCTCCCGTTAGGTAGTTTGCGTTGAGTCCCGGGGATGTTCCAGACCCTGTCATAGAATTTGGCCTTTCTAACGGTCTGTTTGAAGGGTATCCCCTGGCGTTTCAGCAGCTTTTTCAGACCTTCCGTATAATATCTGGGGAGACGGATAGGCTGAAGCCTGTCGTGCGTAGAATCCGTGCCATGCCAGATTTCTTTTTCTACCTTGGTTTCTTCAGAGCGGTAAAACAGAATTGCTTTCTCGCTCTCTCGCCTGGGAGGAATATAGAATGTCCGCAACTCTTCTACACTGTAGATATTAAGTGCATCCAGTTCTTTATGGTGTTTAAGCGGCACCATGGCGACTTGTAGACTTTGCCCTTCGTCAGCGGACGTTCGTATTGAAGGTCGAGCAGAGAATATAGCATGGATCTCATCTTCCGAGTCGCTACTAAAGACCAACATAGGAGTGGACGGTCCTGGCTTGTTGTGTTGGGACGGACCCGAACAAACTATCTCCTCTTCCTCCTCGGTATCACTGCCGAAGACAGGGATGGTGGCGTTAGCTTTGTTCTCTAGCTTGTGACACTTCTCCGTGTCTTCGAAATCCGGTAAGAAGTATTTGGCATCTTCATATTTGCGGACCTCGTTCACAGAGAACGGGTTCAGTTCTCCCGTCACGGTATACTCGAAACCATCCTTAAAATACTTCATACACTGATGTTGTGTAGAAGGGATGATGTTGTACTCGTGTAACCATGGTCGGCCGAGCAAAGCGTTGTAGCATGTCTTAGCATCTATGACGTGGAATTTAATGTCCGTGACGAGCAGCCCAAAGCGTAGCATCAGTATCACAGATCCAAGAGTCTTTGACGATTGGGAGTCGAACCCGGAGATGGTGATCTTATCCCGAGCAAGGTGCTGGACGCTCATGCAGATTTCTTTTAACACCCGCACGTTGAGGAGATTAACAGAGGATCCATTGTCGATCAGGATTTTGCCTATCTTAATATCGTGGCAGTATCCTGAGACATAGAGGGGGTGATTGTGTTCGTACGTCCCAAGGAGAAGGTCCTCGTCGCCGAAAGTGACATCGGCCGTGTGCACTTCCTCCAATTCATCCTTCATCTTTTCCTCGGCCAGGCATGCTTGGAATTGTTCTGGATCTTGGAGTGCCTTAATCAACGAATCTCTCGCCTCTTTTGATAGCAAAAGGGCGTCAAGAATGCTGAGCTGTGAGGGCAGCTTCCTCAGATGTGCTAAGATGTGGTAATCCACCTTATTCTTCTTTGGCGGGTCTTTGGCAGCTAGCTCTTCCACCACTTGGTCATCTAAGACGATATCTTCAGGGGCCTTTTCTTTCCCTTTATCTTTTCTGTTCGAGGGTCCAAGGTTCTTTTCGGGCAGCGTGCGATTACGTAGCCGGATATTTTCGCAGACCTTCGGCTCTTCTTCTTTTCCCGGAGTGGATTCTTTAAAGAGAGGGGCAAGTTCCAGCTCCTCATCAGAATCTCTCCCAAATGTAGGCACTTGTGATCGACCGGTGTTAACCATGCAACAATCGCCAGCAGTTCTTTTAAGCCCTTCGGTCGTATTTCTTTGCTCCCGACGAGTTTTGCGTTTTTCTCGCTTAAAGTGTTGTCGATGAGCAACATATCCTTGCCACCATCTATCAAAAGCTTTGCACTCTTGAGTGGGGTGTGAAACCTTCTGATGATATAAGCAATAGGAGGGGTGCGTTTCCACTTCACCGGTGATGTTTCCTTCAGAGGATGGTAGCTTCATGCCCATTGATATGGCCTTAGCAAACTTTTTCCTCATCTTGAATTGGCTTTTGTCGGTAACGGAGGTGTTTAGCTCCAACGGGATCGTCTCAGCTCCTTCATCAAGTCGCTGGCGCTTGGCCTTTTCAAATATAGCCGCCTCGCGCTCCCGATCAGCTTTACTTTTCAACCGAGCTTCATTAAGGAATGCGTCAATTACTTCATCTGATGGCCCCAGAACTTTTGGTTTAGGATCTGCCCCCAGCTTTTTGGTGCAAGGAGTCTCCTCATCGTTCGTGATCAAATGAGAAATCATATGACAGCTCGCCACATATTCCTCGGATTCATCCGATGAACTTTCTCCCTCATCTTCTTCTTGAAAGACGTGATTGAGGAACTCTTGGAGCGTAATGGGAGTCCGTGCCTTTTGGTTGTATTCATCCAACACGTCAATTTGCTTTTGTAAGTCCGTGCGCTTGTCGCCAGGGTTCACGGGCTTCTTAGATTTCTTCTTCTTCTTTTTCGAAGATTTTGACGGCTGGCTGCAAGTGCTTGAACCACCACCATCGATCTTTGGAGTTGGACGTGGCTTCAAGATCCCTTCAATGACCTGCGGTTCCAACGGGTTCTTCCACCTAATCGCTGGACATGTCTGAAGATCGTTTAGCATCCTCTTCGTCTTGGCTGATAATACAACCTCCCAAGGAGCTTCTTCAACGACGGAGCATGTTGCCCCCGGCGTATTCATCCCCTTAGAGGTGTGGGGCTGCGGGGGATTCACCTTCCATTTGTCAGATAACGCGAACTTGCCCTGTCGGGACTGGTTTTCAAGCCAATTCTTGAAAACGTAGCAATCTTCGATCGGATGGCCTAGTACTCGATGATAAGGACAGTAGTTGGGCTCGTTGACGTCACTTGGTTGCAACGGACGTTTTGGATCCGGCAGATTTATGAGTCTGTTGCGCAACGCCAGCTCGAATAACCTCCTCATTTTATCGCGAGGAAAGGAATAAGGACGTCCCATCCTATCCTCAAGGGGTACGTACGAGCGCATATTATTTTGACGAGTAACCGGCTTCGAGTCGCTCGGTTGTTGTTGAGCACTAGCGACGACGATCGCTTTTCCCTTTCCTTTGTCATTTCGGGAGTCCGGCCTTGGAAGAGGGGGTTTATGGCCCATTTGATCCATTTGCGCTAGTTTGTCGATCAAGGCCTGGAAGGTAGTTGGCTTGAAAAACATCATAAATTGCGAGATGGTTGCTTGCGGATCAAGGGTTCCTACAAACATACCCACTGCGGGAGCTTCTTCAATGCGCTGTTCGCACTTCGACCATAAGTTCCGCCATCGTATAGCGTACTGAACCCACGTCTCGCCGGGTTTTATCCTGGCGTTAATCAGTGCCGTCATCGGGGTACGTTCACTGGCGCTTGCAAAATGCTGAGTAAACAGCAGCTCCATCTCCGTGAAGGTTTTAATAGAGTCGTTCGGGAGCTCAGAGTACCATTCGAACGCCGTATCTGATAAGCTTCCAACAAACTAGCAAAGCAACAGCTTGTCATCACCGCCGGTGTTGCCGCAGAGTGCCCTGAACTGGGCAACATGCTGATGAGGATTGCCCGTCCCTTTGTAGACATGGAACTTGGGAATTGTATAACCTGGCGGGTACTTGATTTGATCGTACCAACTTGGATATGGCCGCCCCGTTTTTATGACCTGACCGGCCGCTTCGGTCGCATGATGAACCCGTATTTGCTGGGCGATGTACTCATCCAAATCAGCTTTGGAGATTGTATCCTCCTTAGCCGTTGATAGGGCTGGCGGAGGATTCGATGTCTCTTCCCTATCATCTCCAAGGACGATCGGGGGCTCTTCGGTCGGAGGATCTTGCTGTATCATCATTCCTATCATGTCTTGGAAGAGGAGGCCCATACGCTGTATGTTGGCTGCTTGTTCAGCAGCCTCTTTGTCCTTCTTCTCCAATATCCGACGAAGGAATTCAGCGTCGGTTTCTTCCTCCTGACATTCATCCGAGGATGTTTCAGGGTTTTCTTTTGGCCCTGTAAGTGCGGCCATGGCGTTCATCATTTCTTGGAGCTTCTGCTGCTGCTCCTGAGCCTTGGTCACTGACCTCGTGTGCGGTCTATGACCTGTTGATATGCGGCTATCCTCCTTTCCCGATGCCACATAAACTGTATGAACTATCATTCCCCCGGACTTAGGGCGTTTAGGCTCACCACCTTTGGCATTTGCCGCGGGCGCGGGGGTTTTCTCTGGCCTTCTTCTTTTATGGGCCGTTGAAGTTGAAGGGGCCGTTGCAGTGGGCATCTTGGTGATCGTTGTCCTCTGCTGCTTAATAGGACGGTCCTTTTCTTTTTGCACCTTCATCTTCTTTCGTTGACGGGAGTGATCCATGTCGATCACGGAGTCTTGAACCCTCCGCCAAAGTTTGTATATTTTTTAGGACAGCCGTTGAGGGGGCTGTTCTTGCTTCGTTTCTGGAGCTCTTTCCGCAGGTGGAGGAGGTCTCTTCAGTGTAGCGTTTGGAGAGTTCTTCCGTACCCTTCTCAGCAGTTCAAAGCTGTTCCCAGTTGGAACAGCAGAGTTGACTTCCACCACTGGAGCCGGTGGAGTTAGCCCTGAGGGGGAGTTGCCCCCTGCCTTCCTCACTCGTTGCCAATGGCGACGTCGAGCACGACGAGCCGATGGGACTGGCTCGGAGATTGAGATAGCTTCTTTTTGCCCCCTGTCTGAATGAGACGCCGCTGGCGTTAACCTCTTAAAGACCGAAGTTGTCTTTTGAGGGGTGATGTTCAACCTATCGAAGATGGATCCTCGAGCAAGGGCAGGAGCAGGAATCATCAGTCTTGAAAAGAATGACTCTCTGACAGGGGAAGCCGCCTTGACGACTTCTGGAGCAGCGGCTATTGCCTTCCTTGGGACAGCTACCTTGGGATTCACAGGCTTCTTGGTGGGCCCCTCAGAGTTTTGATCCAGCCTAGCAAAGACAGAGGTTGTTGGCTTGGTAATGGATGACCAATTGACAGGGGCCGTCGTAGCAGTGAGCCGGTCAAAGACCGACTTCTTGTTCACTTCCGGTGCAGGTATTGGCATAGAGAAGCTTGAAGGCGGGATCATGGTCCCGAAAAACAGGCCGGTGGTGGCCTGGGCCACCTGTTCTACCGGCAGAGCGAGGAAGGAAGCCGCCAGGGGCTCATATGCTACACCCCCAGGTGAGGTAGAGCGTCCGTTGCAGTGGCATTTCGAGCAGTTGGTGCAGTTAAATGCCATTGAATCTTGAGTTCTGCGCCAGGCAAAAGACCAAATCTTAGTAACTTGAAATCCGAAGGCAACCATTTAACAAACCGCGATTGGTTCGCGAGGACGACACACGAAGTGTGGAGTGGAAAGAAGAAGAGGTCCTACCGGGCGTGCCAGAATCTGTTCCCTCCGAAAGGTGGCGCACAGGACCGCGATGTCCTGACGCTGAGATTCGGGGCAGATGCTATTTGGTTTTATCCGTCCACCTCTCCGAAGATGCCAAGTTGATTTATGGCACCGTGTATCGGAGGTTTAGACGGATGCGGCCGATGTAGCAGACTTCATCAGATTCCCCCTCGCTTGAGGGGTTTTTGATTGTGGGGACGCTCTTCCCTGCAGGCGCAAGCCCCTGCAGTTAATTACGCTACCGCATCGCGGTAACAACTTTCTCCTTCTCCAAAATTTCACTTCGTGTCGTGTGTGATTGTTTTGTTTGTGGTTGCCCGTGGATTGTACACGGAGACTGAGTAATGCCGTCGCCCGTAGGACGTGGATTAGTCCAAATCCGTATTTACTTAGATTTGGGTTTGGTGCTTTTAGTTTAAGGATGCATTAGTCGCGTTGCGGCTAAGATCAACTTAAACGTTCATTAAGGATACGATAGTCCTGTTTGAGACTAAGATCAACTTAACGTGATAATCCATTTAATATCTGGCCATCGGGACTCGTCACCTCTCTAACGTCGTTGAAGGATTACAACGGCAGATGTCAGAGGAGTTCAGAGATGTACCCTTGAACCAAGGTTGATTTGGAGTTTTATAGTCCGTTTGAATGTTTAAGGATACGTTAGCCGTGTTTGGGGGCTAAGATCAACTTAAACGGGATCATTTAGATCCGGCAAAAGAGCATTTGGAGGCTCTATTGTTCCAGTTTAGGGACGTAGTGGTCCATAGGTAGTTTAGGGACGTTGCGGTCCATGCTCCAGTTTAGGGACGTGGTGGTCCATGTTCCAGTTTAGGGACGTGGTGGTCCATTATTAGTTTAAGGACGTTTCGGTCCATCGCCAGTTTAAGGACGTAGTGGTCCATCATTAGTTTAAGGATGTTTCGGTACAACATTAGTTTAAGGACGTTTCGGTCCAATATTAGTTTAAGGACGTTTCGGTCCATCATTAGTTTAAGGACGTTTCGATCCAATACTAGTTTAAGGACGTTTCGGTCCAATATTAGTTTAAGGACGTTTCGGTCCAATATTAGTTTAAGGACCCCGCAGTTCATATCCATGTGTGGTCGTTGGGACCCGTCGCCTCTCTGACGTCGTTGAAGGATTACAACGAGAAGTGTCAGAGGAGTTCGGAGATGTACCCTCGAACAGGCGGTAAATTGATTTAAGAGAGAGCATTTGCGCTCAGTTCAATTTAACTTAAGGACTTACGAACAGAATTAGGCTAAGTCCAGTTGAAAATGTTCAACATTTTATTTATTTTTGGTCTATTAGACCTTTACTTGGGCTCTGCCCTTTTATAAATGATGCACAACATCTGTTTTTATTTGGGCTCTGCCCCCTTTTCTTTTAAAATAATGCATTGCATTTAATTTGGCCTGTTAGGCCCTTTTTTAATTGGGCTTGGCCCTTCTGTAAATGCATTGCATTTTCAGGCGCTTTGCGCCAATCAGAGAGCGCAAGCGCTTGTAGTGTTGACACGTGTCGCGCAAGCGCAATGCGCTGCGCTAGTGCGCTGCGCTTGCGTTGCTGACATGTGGCGCACTCTGGTGAGTTGCGCCAATTACAGATAGCAAAGCTCTATCTCAAAGCGCGTAGCGCAAGTGATTCAGATGCTGACACGTGGCGCTTTCCCAAGAGCGCAACAGCGCTGTTTGGAAGTGTAAAGCACTAAGAATCTTTTAGATTCAAGAACAGAAGTGCAAAGCACTATTTCATTTCTTGATCTAATTTAGATCAAAGAAAAATAAGTTTTTCTTTTTAGTTCAAGAACCAAAGGTTCATAAAAGTGCAAAGCACTATTTTTTATTTTGTTGTTTTCTTCTTTTTAAAGAGCCAGTGGTTCATAAGAAGTGCAAAACACTGTTTATTATGTGAAGATCATTGATCTGGTTTTTAGATCAATGATTTATTAAAAGAGATTTCTTCTCTCTCGTGAAGGTTTTTACCTTTTTCTTTGAAATTTTCTCAGAGTTCTCTCTCTGTTTGAAGCTCTTGACTTTTTTCAAGAAAAAATTCCTCCCTTTGAATTGAGGTCTGGGGTCTCTTTTATAGTGCCCATAAATTAGTTAATTTTGTTGAAGAGATCTTTCTCTGAGTGATTTGGGGAATTTTCCCCACCGTTGGATTTTTGTTCCAAGGGTTTCTGTTTTACAGAAGAAAATCTTCTTGTTTCATCAAGAATAGAAAAGATCTCTTAGAATTTTAATTCTGTTTAGCGCGCAAATGCCCCAGCGTGTGACACGCGTTGCGCAGCGCGCAGCGCAACTGGGCTAGCGCATCTGCGCTGACACGTGTCGCGCGGTGCAAAGCGCAGCGTAACTTCGCTAGCGCATCTGCGCTGACACGTGTCACGCAGCGCAGTGCTTGCGCAACTGCGCTGACACGTGTCGCCCTGTGCTCAGCGCAGAGGATCTGAAGCGTTGCTTCATTTATTAAAGCTTAGATTTTTGGGAAAATCAGAAGTGTCGCTTCGTCTGAGATATCTTTTCATCTCCTTTTTTCAAGTCAAACTTGTATTTCCAAAATTCTGATTTCCCGGGCCTTGGAAATGATTTCATTGTGCACAGGATTTTCTGTGCTTGGGTATATATATATATAAGTCAAGGCTGAGCCTTTTCTTTTCTCATCTTCAGAGAACTTCTTCGATCATGGCTTGCAACCGTCCTCATGCCCGCCGACAGCCATGGGAGGTGCCGATTCGGGACATTGTTCCCCGTTTTGCTGCGCGCCTGGTGGACCCTTCCCTCTCGGACGAGCAGTGCGATGCTGCACTGCATGAGCTTTTGACTCGTGTGGGGTCTCCTCTCCCTCCGAATTCCATTTGGCTTCGGATGATCCTTGCCTCGGTGCTCGCCGACATTCTCCCTCCTCCAGCAGAGATGTCCTCGGCAATACTGGATACCGCCGATGACAAGATTGAGTGCTTTCTCGAAGCGCACTTGATCACCAAAGCCCTGAGGGACTGCTCTCTCCACTTGCTGAGCCAGATACGGGCTCGTCGGGTTGTCATCGCCACTTTTCCCCAGGAGTGCGGCGTCGACCGTTGGATGGCTACCCCTCGGGAGGATCGCCGTTTCGACATGATGGAGAAGACGGAGAGGAAGCTGAATAATCTTCTCTTTCTTTTTGTGAACCCTTGTCTTTCTGATCCCGTATTCGGTGATCTTTTTTAAATGTAATAATGACAATAATGAATAGGTATTTTTCTTTTTAATCAAGTATTTCATTATCTGTTAAGGGTTCTTTTATTTTAGTTCTCTGTTGCGCTTGTGCATCGTATAATTTTAATTTGTTATTATCAAGTGCATGTAACTTTGCAAGGGTAAATTGCCTTTAGCACTTAGCCTTTTCCCTTCTATGAAACGGTACATCTGCGCTAGCGCGTCTGCGCTGACACGCGTCGCGCGGCGCAAAGCGCAGCGCAACTGCGCTAGCGCGTCTGCGCTGACACGCGTCGCGCGGCGCAAAGCGCAGCGCAACGCTCGTGTAGCTGAAGCGTTGCTTCCATTAACAGAGCTTCGCTCTGATTGAGCGCGCCTTTTTGGATGCCGCGCTAATGCATCTTCGCCAGACACGTGGCGTGTTGCGCGCAGCGCAAAAGATCTGAAGCGCTGCTTCATTTATTGAAGTTTAAATTTTCAAAGGAAAGCTTTGCTTCTGATTGGGGGAAGATGCAGCGTTGCTTCATCTTCCGCCTCGGAATTTGAACAGAGCTTTGCTCTGATTGGGGTAAAGACTCACTTTCCCAGGGAACGCGATTGCACTGAGCATGTGCAACAAGCCGTTAAACCTCTAGGTGTCCCTAGTAGGAGGAGTGTTGTCTCCTGAGGGTTTTCAGCGGATACCCACAAAATCCGGTCAAGCTAGTTTTGCAAATTAACTATGATTCAAACCCTAAGGTTTTGTTTCAGAAAATAACAATTCTATTATCCTAAGTCTAGACTATCGAACCCTTATTTTTCACACCTCGCTTCTTATTTAACTACAGATTTTATATGTCTTTACGTGCAGTGCAAATAGTGTCGTTTAAGTTTTCAGAAGGATCGATTAAAGTCATTATGTCACATAATAAAGCCCAGATAACAATTTTAAAAGGATCACATAACTTTTATAAAGAGTTAAGTATTTTTTTTCAAGTTTCGTTTTCCAGTAAGGTTTCAACTTTAGAATTTCTATCTTCCTTAACAGGAAACTAGGTCTTATTTTTCATTCCACCTTTTTCTTGTTTTCATTTCATACACACCTCTGTGAATGTGCAATAGTCTTTATCTTAAAATAAAACCTTCATATCTCCGCTAATTTTTTTTTTTATAAAAGCCTGTCTTTTATCAAGATTATTCTCACACAAAGAACCGTTAGGAATTTTAACTCGGAGAGAACACTTGCTTGACTTTGTTTTAATCTGGACTTTCTAGGCTTCTTAGCGAGCTTTGGGCCAATGCACCCAAACCAGTTGGCTTTAGGGCATTAGGTGTAGAAACACCCCAGCGGACTTAATTACTCAAGTTACCTAGGTCCAAAAACAAAAGACAGTTTGGCGTGAAAATCATGATGATTCAATACGAACGGAGATATAACCGGCAGTTCAATTATTTTTTTTGGATAAAAGACATGTTTAGTGGATTAGGTGTGTAATCATTCCAATCAAGTTTCAGATGGGTTATTTTTCAGACTTAGTTCCAATTAAGACATCAATAATATTCCTTCATTTTCACTTCACTTCATAAACTATTCTTGATATTACTTATTTCAGAACAAACCTATTTGATTCTCAGAAAATCATTTATCCGTTTTAAAAGTTTTTAGACATAAAAGACTTGTCATCTAATTTCCAAAACTCACGACACGTGTAGTGTGATGTAAAGACGTATATCAGCTATAGTTAACTTCAAAGGAGAGTTATCTTTCAGGTTCTCAAAATCTAAAAATAAGATTTAGTTATTCTTATCTTATCAAACAAAACCGTTAAAATGTTGAATCAAAGTCCTCCCACTAGCTAACTTGACAAAAAAGTTTTTATGTTTTTAGAAAATATTTTGATTTTTCTGATTTTTATGGATTTTAATATGCAGATGCAAAATATACATATGAATGCGAAGGTTAGAAATACGTACCGAGCGTACCCCCAAACATAAACTGGACAGTGTCCTCACTGTCATTGCATGAAGAGATCATTTGAAGGGTCAAAATTGTCGGTTAGATATACACAAAAAAAATTTTGTTTTTGTTTTTAAAGAAAAGAAAAATAGCAAAAATGGAAAAGAATATCCACAAATATGTACAAAATGGTATATACATACCCCCAAACTTATTTGGAACAGTGTCCACTGTTCTTGGCTGGATAACCGAAGTTTGGTGGTAGGCAGAGGAAGATTATACAGGGTAAACCAGCTCCTGTAAGACCAGGAGCTCCTCTGTTGGTTCGGCGCTAAGGTACGGTTTTAGTCGGTGTCCGTTCACTTTGAAAAATGAACCGTCCTTTGGATTCTCCAAATCTACAGCGCCATGCGGATACACATTCCGCACAAAATACGGCCCTTTCCAGCGAGATCTGAGCTTTCCTGGATGGAAGTGTAGTTGGGTGTCGTAAAGCAGTACCTGCTGACCAGGTACGAAGGTTTTGTGCAAAAGGTGTTTATCGTGAAACACCTTCGTTCGGTTCTTAACGACAACCGCGTTATCGTAAGCCTCATCCCTAAGCTCGCTCAATTAGTTCAACTGCAGCTTCCGATGGCTGCCCGCATCTTCGAGAGACAGATTCAGTTCTTTTATCGCCCAAAATGCGCGATACTCTATTTCGACAGGTAGGTAGCAAGCCTTTCCGTACACAAGCCGATAGGGAGACATGCTAAGGTCGGTCTTATAAGCCGTTCGAAATGCCCAAAGGGCGTCAGTGAGTTTCAACGACCAATCCTTACGGTTCTTTGAAACCGTCTTCTCCAGTATCTTCTTGATTTGCCGATTTGAAACTTCGGCCTGCCCACAGGTTTGGGGGTGGTAGGGCGTGGATAGCTTATGATTAATGGAATATTTCCGCATCAAGGTCTCGAAAGTCTTATTGCAGAAATGAGTTCCATTGTTGATAATGATCGCTCGGGGGTGCCCAAAACGGGAGAAAATGTTTTCTTTAAGAAACCTAACGACAACCTTGTTGTCGTTAGTCCGGCTAGGCACAACCTTGACCCACTTAGAGACGTAATCAACAGCGAGAAGGATGTACAAGTTCCCGAAAGAGCTAGGAAACGGCCCCATGAAATCTATCCCCCAAACATCGAAAATCTCCACAACCAAGATTGGTTGGAGTGGCATCTCGTTCCTCCGGGATATCCGGCCCATGTGTTGGCACCGGGAGCAAGTCTTGCAATAGTCATGAGCGTCTTTGAAGAGTTATGGCCAGTAGAAACCACATTGCAAGATCTTCTCAGCTGTCTTTCTGGGGCCAAAATGCCCGCCACATGCTTGATCGTGGCAAAACGACAGCACATTCTTGAATTCATCGTCAGGGACACACCGACGAATAATCTGGTCGGGACAGTACTTGAACAGATAGGGTTAGTCCCAGTAAAAGTGTTTTACTTGGGATAAGAATTGAAGTCTTTCCTGACTTGACCATTCAGTCGGTAGTAACCCTGTGGCCAAATAGTTCACAATATCTGCGAACCAGGGTTCGCAAGATACGGTCAAGAGCTGTTCATCCGGGAAAACGTCGTTGATCGGAATTTGAAGCGACGGCGAAGAAGGGAGTCGTGAGAGATGGTCGGCGACTACATTTTCACATCCTCTTTTGTCCTTGATGACAAGGTCAAACTCTTGAAGCAAGAGGATCCAACGTATTAGCTGAGATTTTGCATCTTTCTTCGCAAAAAGATGGCGCAGAGCAGAATGGTCTGTGTAGATAATGACTGGAGAGCCGATGAGGTACGGCCTGAACTTTTCTAAAGCAAATACAACAGCCAAGAATTCTTTCTCAGTTGTGGTATAATTGAGTTGGGCGTCGTTCAGGGTTCGGCTAGCATAATAGATTACGTGCGGCATCTTGTTGATGTGCTGTCCAAGGACAGCACCGATGGCAAAGTCGGATGCATCGCACATAATCTCAAATGGGTGCGTCCAGTCAGGTGAAGAAAGAACGGGAGCAGAAGTGAGTGAGATTTTTAATGACTCGAACGCAGTCACACAGCTCGAGTTGAAGTCGAATGGCGTGTCCTTGGCCAGCAAAAGAGTCAGGGGCCTAGCAATCTTGCTAAAGTCCTTGATGAACCGTCTATAGAAACCGGCATGGCCAAGGAAGGCTCGGATGTCTCGGACGCATCTGGGAGGAGGTAGATTGGAAATGACCTCAATCTTTGCTTTGTCAACCTCTATGCCATTTTGCGAGATGATATGTCCTAAGACAATACCTTCGCGCACCATGAAGTGGCACTTCTCCCAATTCAAAGTGAGGTTCTTGTCCTTACATCGGGTAAGGACAGCGTCGAGATGCAGCAAACACTCGTTAAAGGAATTGCCGAAGATGGAGAAATCGTCCATGAAGATCTTCAGGAATTTTGACCACCATGTCTGAGAAGATTCCCATCATACACCGCTGGAAGGTAGCGGGCGCATTGCATAACCCAAAGGGCATGCGACGATATGCAAACGTTCCGAAAGGACAAGTGAATGTGGTCTTGTCCTGGTCTTTTTCGGCGATGGGAATTTGATTATAGCCGGAGTAGCCATCAAGAAAGCAGTAGTACTCGTGTCCGGCCAATCGTTCAAGCATTTGGTCAATGAAAGGTAGCGGAAAGTGGTCCTTCTGCGTTGCGGCGTTGAGTTTTCTGTAATCGATGCAGACTCGCCACCCAGTTTGGGTGCGAGTAGGGATTAACTCATTCACCTCATTAGTAATGACCGTTATGCCTGATTTCTTGGGGACAACGTGAATGGGGCTAACCCACTGGCTATCAGAGATAGGGTAAATGATACCACTATCCAGACACTTCACGATTTCCTTTTTCACAGCCTCCTTCATGACTGGATTGAGTCTCCTTTGTGGATCCCTGGCTGGTTTGGCATCATCCATCAGATGAATGTGATGTTCAACGATCAGGGGACTAATCCCCTTGATGTCCGCCATGGACCAGCCAAAAGCTTGCCTATTGCTGTGCAAGACCGCAAGAAGGGCTTTCTCTTGCTCGGGAGCTAGAGAAGCCAAGATGATAACCGGGAGGGTCTCATTCTCACCCAAGTAAGCGTACTTAAGGTGAGACGGCAAAGGCTTGAGTTCGAGCGTTGGAGGTGAAACGATGGAAGGCAAGATTGGTGAAGAGGTCTCGAACTCAAAGGACTCCAGCAAAGGTTGAAAACGAGTGTAAGCGACCGAGTTGGATGGTTCAGGTAACTCATCCGGAAATTTGAAGGATTCAAACTCGGGTTGTGAGCGGCTAAGATCGTTTGAGAACGTGAAACACTCGTAGTCGTTGTCGGGCGCAGAAACAGCAGCAGGTTCGAAGAGGAACGCACTAGTGGCGTTAAGGTTATCGTGATCGAACAAAAACTCCTCGAATTCACACTCTTCAGGGGTGATCTCCTGGATTGAGCAAACGTCCAGTATATGAGCATTAGGTTCGGAGGGCTGATTCCCCAACCTAAAAATGTTGAGTTCAATTGTCATATTTCCAAAAGAGAGGTTTATCGAACCATTGCGACAATTGATCACAGCATTTGAGGTTGCAAGGAATGGGCGACCGAGTATCATCAGAATTTGATTCCGGGGGTTAGCTACAGGCTGTGTGTCTAATACAATGAAGTCAACGGGGAATATGAAGTCCCTGACTTTGATTAACACATCCTCTAGCTCACCCCTAGGATGGGTGATCGATCGGTCGGCCATTTGGAGAGTACAGTGTGTGGGTTTCAGCTCTCCTACGCCTAATTGCTCGTATACTGAGTACGGAAGCAGGTTAACACTGGCACCAAGATCTAATAGTGCGCGGTTGATGTTCTTATCCCCAATGGTAATAGAAATCGTAGGACAGCCAGGGTCCTTCCGTTTTTGTGGTAAAGATTGGTGTTCCCCTCCGAAAGACGGCGCGACATGACGTCTTGCCTGAGATTCGGGGCAGATGCTAATTGGTGCTATCCGTCCACCTCTCCGAAGATGCCAAGTTGATTTATGGCACCATGTATCGAAGGTTTAGACGGATGCGTCCGATGTAGCAGACTTCGTCAGATTCCCCCTCGTTTGAGGGGTTTTTGATTGTGGGGACGCTCTTCCCTGCAGGCGCAAGCCCCTGCAGTTAATTACGCTACCGCGTTGCGGTAACAACTTTCTCCTTCTCCAGATGGTCACTTCGTGTCGTGGGTGTTTGTTTTGTATTTTGTTGCCCGTGGATTGTTTACGGAGACTGAGTTATGTCGTCGCCCGTAGGGCGTGGACTAGTCCAAATCCGTATTATCTTAGATTTGGGTTTGGGGGTTTGGTTTGAGGATACGTCAGCCATACTTGAGGCTAAGATCAACTCAAACGTTTGTTAAGGATACGTTAGTCTAACTTTGTGACTAAGATCAACTTAACGGGATCGTTTAGATCCGACAAAAGAGCGTTTGGACTCTAATGTTCCAGTTTAGGGACATAGTGGTCCATGAATGTATGGCCGTCGGGACCCGTCACCTCTCTGACGACGTTGAAGGATTACAACGACGGATGTCAGAGGAGTTCAGAGATGTACCCTCGAGCCAGGGTTAATTGGGGGATTCATAGTCCACTCTGTTTGAAGGTTTAAGGATACGTTAGCCATCTTTAAGGCTAAGATCAACTTAAACGGGACCGTTTAGATCCGACAAAAGAGCATACGGGGCTCTATTGTTCTAGTTTAAGGACGTTGCGGTCTATGGGTAGTTTAAGGACATTGCGGTCCATGGGTAGTTTAAGGACATTCACCTCGGTGGGTAGACGGCCGGGTTATTCACCTCGGTGGGTTGCGGCGGTCGCCTTGGATTTGGCAGGTTTATAAGTCTGTTGCGTATTGCCAGCTCGAATAGCCGTTTCGTCTTGTCCCGTGGGAACGAGTAGGGACGCTTCATCTTCTCATTATAATACCGACGTCTTTCTTCCAGTTGATCTGTCGGTTTCGGGGCGTTAGGTTGCTCTTGGGCATTCGCAACAAATGTTGCTCTTCCTTTACCCTTGTCATTCCGAGGTTCCGACTTCGGTGTAGGTGGTCTATGACCCATTTGGTCCATCTGAGCCAACTTGTCGATCAGGGCCTGGAATGTGGTTGGCTTAAAGAACATCATAAACTGGGAGATAGTTGCGTGAGGTTCTAGAGTTCCCACGAACATGCCCACCGCAGGTGCTTCCTCAATGCGTTGCTCACATCTCGACCACAAGTTCCGCCAGCGTATAGCGTATTGGACCCAGGTTTCGCCCGGTTTACCCTGGCGTTAATAAGTGCAGTTATTGGAGTGCGTTCGCTGGCACTTGCAAATCGCTGAGTGAACAACAACTCCATTTCAGCGAACGTTTTGATAGAATCGTTCGGGAGTTCCGAATACCATTCGAACGCTGTTTCTGATAAGCTGCCCACGAACTGGCGGAGCAACAATTTATCATCACCGCCGGTGTTACCGCAGAGGGCCCGAAACTGGGCGACATGTTGATGGGGATTGCCGGTCCCTTTATACACGTGGAATTTTGGTATCGTATAGCCTTGCGGGTAATTGATTTGGTCGTACCAGCTCGGATACGGCCGCCCCGTTTTCACGACTTGACCAGCTGCCTCAGTAGCGTGATGAACTCGGATTTGCTGGGCTATGTAATCAGCCAAGTCAGCCTTAGAGATTGCCTCCTCCTTGGCCGTTGAGAGGGCTGGTGGTGGATTTGACGTTTCTCCTCGGTCGTCTTCAAGAACGATTGGGGGATCCTCGGCGGGTAAGTCCTGCTGGATCATCATTCCTATCACATCTTGGAAGAGAAGGCCCATCCGTTGTATGTTGGCCGCTTGTTCAGCAGCCTCTTTGTCCCTTTTCTCCAGTGTCCGGCGAAGGAATTCAGCGTCGGTTTCTTCCTCCCGGCGCGCATCTGAGGACGTTTCTGGGTTTTCTTTTGGTCCGGTGAGCGCGGCCATAGCATTCATCATTTCTTGAAGCTTTTGTTGCTGCTCCTGGGCTTTCGTCACGGATCGGGTTAGCGGTCGGTGGCCCGCAGAAGTGCGGCTCTCCTCTTTTCCAGAGGCCATGTAAACAGTGTGCACCATCATGCCCCCAGACTTAGGGCGTCTGGGCTCAGTGCTTTTAGCCGTCGCTGCATGCTGTGGGGTCTTCTCTGGCCTCCTCCTTTTATGAGCCATGGAGGTTGAGGGGGCCGTTGAGGTGGGCGTCCAGACAGCCTTTTGGGGTTTAGCCTGGTGACCAGCTTCCGGTTGGATTTTCAGCTTCTTGTGCTGGCAGGAGAAGTTTGGATCGATGATCGAGTCTCGGGCCTGCCACCAAACCTTATAGATTTTGGAAGACAGCCGTTGAGGAGATCGGGGCTGTTCGGGTTTTATTTCCACAACCTTTTTTAATGAGGGAGGAGACCTCTTCAGTACTGCCGTAGGGGAATTCTTTCGCACCTTATTTAGCATTTCAAAGCTGTTCCCAGTTGGAACAGCAGCATTAACCTCTGCCACCGGGGCCGATGGAGTCAACCCGGAGGGGGAGTTACCCCCAGCCTTCCTCACTCGGCGCCAATGGCGACGTCGAGCGTGTCGAGCGGACGGTGTAGGGTCAGCGGTAAGAATGGTTTCGTCTTGCCCCCTATCTGGGTGGGGGGTCGCAGTTGGTATCAGCCTGTCAAAGACCGATGTCCTTTGGGCAGTAGGAGCTGGAGCTGAAGCCGTTAATCTTGTAAAGACCGACCTTTTGGCTGGAGGAGCTGCCTTAACGACTTCTGGGGCAGGAGCGGCCACTTTCGTAGAAGCAACCTTCTCTGAGATCGTAGGTCCCATGATGGGTTCGAAGGATTTCTGGCCCAATCTAGAGAAGACCGAGGCGTTGACGTTGGGCGACTCGTTGAGAGGAGCCGCGGCAGGGGTAAGACGATCAAAGACCGACTTCTTGAGAGCTTCCGTTGTCAGCACTGGAGCGGTGAAGTTTGTCGGCGGGAGCATGGTCCCAACGAACAATCCTGTGGTGGCGCGAGTGACCTGTTCCACGGGCATTGTGAATAGCGAAGCAGCTTGGGGTCCGTAGGCTATACCTCCTGGCGAGGCAGAGCGTTGGTTGCAATTGCAGTCTGAGCAGTTGGAGAATTTCACGGAAGTAGAAGCCATCGATCCTTTGCTTTCTGCAATAAGCAAGACGCCCATTCTTAGTATCTTGAAACCCAAGGGCAACCATTAGCGAACCGCGTTTGGTTCGCGAGTCACGACACACGAAGTGTGGAGTGGAAAGAGGAAAAGGTCCCACCGGGCGTGCCAGAATCTGTTCCCCTCCGAAAGACGGCGCGACATGACGTCTTGCCTGAGATTCGGGGCAGATGCTAATTGGTGCTATCCGTCCACCTCTCCGAAGATGCCAAGTTGATTTATGGCACCATGTATCGAAGGTTTAGACGGATGCGTCCGATGTAGCAGACTTCGTCAGATTCCCCCTCGTTTGAGGGGTTTTTGATTGTGGGGACGCTCTTCCCTGCAGGCGCAAGCCCCTGCAGTTAATTACGCTACCGCGTTGCGGTAACAACTTTCTCCTTCTCCAGATGGTCACTTCGTGTCGTGGGTGTTTGTTTTGTATTTTGTTGCCCGTGGATTGTTTACGGAGACTGAGTTATGTCGTCGCCCGTAGGGCGTGGACTAGTCCAAATCCGTATTATCTTAGATTTGGGTTTGGGGGTTTGGTTTGAGGATACGTCAGCCATACTTGAGGCTAAGATCAACTCAAACGTTTGTTAAGGATACGTTAGTCTAACTTTGTGACTAAGATCAACTTAACGGGATCGTTTAGATCCGACAAAAGAGCGTTTGGACTCTAATGTTCCAGTTTAGGGACATAGTGGTCCATGAATGTATGGCCGTCGGGACCCGTCACCTCTCTGACGACGTTGAAGGATTATAACGACGGATGTCAGAGGAGTTCAGAGATGTACCCTCGAGCCAGGGTTAATTGGGGGATTCATAGTCCACTCTGTTTGAAGGTTTAAGGATACGTTAGCCATCTTTGAGGCTAAGATCAACTTAAACGGGACCGTTTAGATCCGACAAAAGAGCATACGGGGCTCTATTGTTCTAGTTTAAGGACATTGCGGTCCATGGGTAGTTTAAGGACATTGCGGTCCATTGTTAGTTTTAAGACATCTCGGTCAAGGTTAAGGACGTCGTAGTCCATGGGTTTAAGGACCCCACGGTCCATTGTTAGTTTTAAGACATCTCGGTCAAGGTTAAGGACGTCGTAGTCCATGGGTTTAAGGACCCCACAGTCCGGTATGTGCTCTGGATGCTTCACACGGGTTCACTACCGCGCTTGGCGAGGACCAGGCTCCGCTCTGGACGCTTTCCACGGGGTCAAAGAGTGACATTATCCGCGTTCCACGTAACCAGGAATTTGCATTAGACATGAGTTTAAGGACCCCACAGTCCATATCAATGTGTGGTCGTCGGGACCCGTCACCTCTTTGAAGACATTGAGGGATTACAATGCCAAGTATCAAAGGAGTGAAGAGATGTACCCTAGAACCGGAGTGGATTAAATAGTCCTTGGCCCAATTTGGGATCAAGACGAATTAATTATGTTATGAGTCCATTGGCCCAGTTAATCACAAATTGAGGACTTATGGCCATCTTGGGCTAAGTCCAATCAGGAGAGGCTTTGCTTCTATCCATTTAGGCCAATTGGGCCAAACGTCTAGTGTTAAACACTGCAGAGCAGTCAGTGTTGAACACTGGGAATGAGGTTGATAAGTTAGTGTTTAACACTAAGAGGTAATTGGTGTTAAACACCAGCAACAAGGCTTTTCGAATTAGTGTTAAACACTAAAAACAGATCAGTGTTGAACACTGCAAATGAAGATCTCAGATTAGTGTTTGAACGCTAAGGTAATCAGTGTTAAACACTGCAGATAAAGCTTTTTAATTAGTGTTGAACACTAAAGCCCAACAGTATTTTAACACTGAGTTTGAGAGTTTCAATTTAGTGTTAAACACTAAGACAAGAGGGGTCACGTGGCAGCACGTGAGAGCGCCCTCCCTTCATTTATTCTGGGATTATCGTGTCTTTCAGAGCATCACGTGCCATCACGTGATGGGCATTCAAATGCCTATGTATTAGAGCTCCTGCCGAGGGTCACGTGGGTCACGTGGGGTGCTGCCTCAAAGGGGCTTTCTGTAGATCTCTTGGGGGGGTCACGTGATGACACGTGACCCTGCCTCTATGTATTTTGTTCAGAGGCTTTGTTAACCCTTTTTCAGGAATTAAATTCCTCGAACTGTAAATTTCAGAGGAATTAAATTCCTACTTCCTTTCGAAGACTTTGTTTTCTGGAATAGAGTTTAACTCTGAATTTTCTGTAGGAATTACATTCCTCATATATGTGAAGGGCTGAATAGGGTTAAACCCTAATAAAAGTTTTTAAGGAGTTTAAACTTCCATCCTCTGTTGAATTATGATTAAGGGAATTAAATTCCCGATGTTTCAACAGAACTGGGTTTCTTAATTACGGTTAAACCCTGTTTCTTTTTTGTTCTGGAGGAATTAAATTCCCATGATATAGGGTCAAGCCCTACTTTTATTTTAAAGGAATTAAATTCCTACAGTTCTGTGAGAATTAAATTCTCGTGCTTGCATTCCTTCTCTATGTTTTGGATCTGCATGGCAGGATCTCAACCCATTGAGAATTAAATTCTCAACCTTAAGGGGAGATGTGCACTTTGCAGATCCTCTATCAAAGAGAGAAGAAATATGTTCTTCTGTTTTTACATTATCAGAGTTAAACTTTGTTGAGAATTAAATTCTCTTTCTTTCAAAAGGCCTTCCCTTTCTTACCTAGGGTTTTTTGCAGAAGATCCGAGTCTTTTCAAAGTATCAAAGCTCTTCTCCTTTTTTCTTTTTTCTTCTCTGCGCATGTATATGTATGTATGTCTCTTGGCTCCTATTTATAGGAGAAGCAGCCGAATCAATCAGTTTTTGACGAATCTTCGTGAAAGATTTGATTTGCATTCATCATTCATTTTGGGCCGTTGGATTATTAGGTGAATTTTATTCACCATTGGATTTTAAATCCAGAGATTCTCCTTTGTTATTTTGGTTAGATTTAAAGGGGAAATCTTTCCAAACCCGAGATTTTCCCATAGATAGATGATATTTCATCACCTCTGAATCTTTAATTTGATTGGTTCCAGATAGTTGCTTTCCTTTGGAAAGATTTGAATTTCTCTCAGAATTTAATTCTGTTTGACAAAAATGGGCTTTGAAAGCCGGTCACGTGTGACCACGTGACTCATGGTCACGTGTGGGCACGTGACCCCCTTTGGAATGAGCCTTTTCCTTTCTTTTGCGCTCTGTCTTCTGATCGTTGCTTAAACGTCACGTGCCACCACGTGACCCCTGGTCACGTGTGAGCACGTGACCCTTGTTTGAACTCTCTCTTTCCTTGGTTCAACTGGAGAACGAGTCTGCTGTCTTGAACGTCACGTGGCAACACGTGACCCTGGTCACGTGGAAGCACGTGACCTCTTCCGAAGCCTTTTCCTTGACTTGATCAGGGAACTGGTGTGCCTTTTGACTCTTGCATTTAAATGTCACGTGTCGCCATGTGACCCGGGTCACGTGGGAGCACATGACTCTTTCTGAAGCCCCCTTTCCTTCAACGTATTCAGGAAACTGAACTTGCCTTGATGATGTTTTTAGGTGTCACGTGCCAACACGTGACCGCTAGTCACGTGTAAGCACGTGACCCTCTTCTGAAGCTTTTCCCAGAAGCTTTCCTGATTTTAAATCAGGAAACAAATGCCCCCACAGCGTTGTTCTCACGTGTTTGCACGTGAGTACAACGCTGTCACTTTTGTGACCGCTGGATCTGCTTTGGGGAGTAGGGTAGACGACATGTCTTTTCAGAAGCGTCTTTTCAGAAGCGTCTTCACTTTCTCATGTCCTTCCTTTCAGACCTTTCTTTTAAGAATTTGATTCTCGTTCTCAGAGCTTAGTTCTCTGTTGTGTCTGTGCAGTGCCGCCTCATTCGCCAATCAAAGGCTAGTGCTCATGTGTTGCGTATGCAGGGATCTATTTGATGGGGACGTTTCATTTCCCTATCCTAATTCCAATGCGTCGTTGGATTTCATTTCCAATGCTCTCCCCTTCTTTCCGGGCTTTGAGAATAGTCCCGCCATGCACAACATTTTTCGTCCATAGCATTAAATGCTCCCCTATATAACCTGAACCCTATGCCTTACTTCTTTTCTTCACAGAGAAACCCATTCATGCCTTAAGGTGGTCATCTTTGAGAACCCGATCAATCGCCATGGCTTGCAATCGTCCCCATGCTCGTCGGCAACCATGGGAGGTGCCCCTCGAGGAGATAATTCCTCGCTTCGCTGCGCGGCTGGCGGATCCCTTTCTCACCGACGCTCAATGTGACACGGTGATGTACGAGCTACTGACCCGTCGGGGCTCTCCTCTTCCCATGGGCTCCATTTGGATCCGAATGATCCTCATGTCTGTGCTTGCCGATATACCCCCTCATCCGGCGGAGATGACTTCGGCGATCCTTGACGCGGCGGAGGACAAGCTTGAGTGCTTTCATGAGGCTTGTCTGATCACTCAAGCTCTGAAGGACCACTCAGTTCATTTACTGAGTCAGATAAGAGCTCGTCGGGCCGTCATGTCTTCTTTCGCTGATGAGCACGGCTCCAACCGGTGGGGAGCGACTCCTCGCGAAAACCGCCGTTTTGACGTGCTGGAGAAGGCGGAGAGGGAGTTGGAGAATTTTGTGTTTTGCTTTATTAACCCTTGTATTTCTGATCCCTTGTTTGGTGATCTTTTCCCACCAATGTAGCATGTTTGAATCAATGCACTCCTTTAATTATTGGTGGTTTGCCTGTTTCTGTTGAATTTTCATGCTTGTCAGATAGTCGTACGTGTGTCTTGCTTGCGTAAATGAGCCGTCTATTTTTCTTTAATTACGATCACCATCGTTACGTTGCCTGCGTATCAGTGCCTCGGGCAACATTTCCTTTTAAACATTCGTACAGTTGCAAATGCGTGCCTGATAGGATACAGATCAGAAACTTGCCACGTTATCTCCCGTATCGGGTGGTTTGCGCTGGCTTTAGATCGAGTATTGTTGTCGAAGGGAGGTTTATACATGAAGACATATTCTTCTCTTGAATGTATTCTGCGGATATTCTACCTCGATCTTCTTGCAGGGCAGCGATGACTTAGGATTCAGGGTTAAGATCTGCTTCCTAAGACTTTTGCATTTCACGAGCCACGAGGGTCTTATAAAGAGCTTTTCTCCCCACAGGTCGAAAGGATCCCATAGGTGTAAGTTCTTCTTAAAGATCGTGAGGATCCTTAAGCGGGTCTTTCCTTGAGAGTCGTAAAGATCTCGCAAGAGAGTTTTTTCTTCCTTACAGGTCGTGAGGGCCTGCAAGTGTTGGATGCGGTCATCCTTGTCCGTGTTTTACGGAGTCGGGAGTTTCTCAAGGTATCGTAGTTTAAAGACGTCACGGTCAAGGTTAAGGACCTCATAGTCCGTGGATTTAAGGACTCCACAGTCCGCTGTTAGTTTAAGACATCACGGTCAAGGTTAAGGACCTCATAGTCCGTGGATTTAGGGACTCCACAGTCCGGTGTTTGGTTGCAGGGACCCGTCACCTCTTTGAAGACGTTGAGGAATTACAACGCCGGGCATCAAAGGAGTGAAGAGATGTACCCTTAAACCAAGGCAAAGTCTGTAGGGAATCGGGGTGGTTGATCGTTAGTTTTAAGACATCACGGTCGAGGTTAAGGACGTCATAGTCCGTGGATTTTAAGGACTCCACAGTCCGGTATTTGCTCTGGATGCTTCACACGGGTTCACTGCCGTGCTCGGCGAGGACCAGGCTCCGCTCTGGACGTTTTCCACGGGGTCAAAGAGTGACATCATCCGCGTTCCACGTAACCAGGAATTTTGCACTAGATGCTTCATACGGGTTCACTGCCGCGTTAGGCGAGGACTAGGCTCAGCTCTGGATGCTTCGCACGGGTTCACTGCCATGCTCTGCGAGGACCAGGATCCGCTCTGGACGTTTTTCACGGGGTCAAAGAGTGACATTATCCGCGTTCCACGTGACCAGGAATTTTGCACTAGATGCTTCACACGGGTTCACTGCCGCGTTAGGCGAGGACTAGGCTCCGCTCTGGATGCTTCGCACGGGTTCACTGCCATGCTCTGCGAGGACCAGGATCCGCTCTGGACGTTTTCCACGGGGTCAAAGAGTGACATTATCCGCGTTCCACGTGGCCAGGAATTTTGCACTAGATGCTTCACACGGGTTCACTGCCGCGTTAGGCGAGGACTAGGCTCCGCTCTGGATGCTTCGCACGGGTTCACTGCCATGCTCTGCGAGGACCAGGATCCGCTCTGGACATTTTCCACGGGGTCAAAGAGTGACATTATCCGCGTTCCACGTGACCAGGAATTTTGCACTAGATGCTTCACACGGGTTCACTGCCGCGTTAGGCGAGGACTAGGCTCCGCTCTGGATGCTTCGCACGGGTTCACTGCCATGCTCTGCGAGGACCAGGATCCGCTCTGGACGTTTTCCACGGGGTCAAAGAGTGACATTGTCGGCGTTCCACGTGACCAGGAATTTTGCACTAGATGCTTCACACGGGTTCACTGCCGCGTTAGGCGAGGACTAGGCTCCGCTCTGGATGCTTCGCACGGGTTCACTGCCATGCTCTGCGAGGACCAGGATCCACTCTGGACGTTTTCCACGGGGTCAAAGAGTGACATTATCCGCGTTCCACGTGACCAGGAATTTTGCACTAGATGCTTCACACGGGTTCACTGCCGCGTTAGGCGAGGACTAGGCTCCGCTCTGGATGCTTCGCACGGGTTCACTGCCATGCTCTGCGAGGACCAGGATCCGCTCTGGACGTTTTCCACGGGGTCAAAGAGTGACATTGTCCGCGTTCCACGTGACCAGGAATTTTGCACTAGATGCTTCACACGGGTTCACTGCCACGTTAGGCGAGGACTAGGTTCCGCTCTGGATGCTTCGCACGGGTTCACTGCCATGCTCTGCGAGGACCTGGATCCGCTCTGGACGTTTTCCACGGGGTCAAAGAGTGACATTATCCGCGTTCCACGTGACCAGGAATTTTGCACTAGATGCTTCACACGGGTTCACTGCCGCGTTAGGCGAGGACTAGGCTCCGCTCTGGATGCTTCGCACGGGTTCACTGCCATGCTCTGCGAGGACCAGGATCCGCTCTGGACGTTTTCCACGGGGTCAAAGAGTGACATTATCCGCGTTCCACGTAACCAGGAATTTTGCACTATATATCCGCATTTCACGGGGTGAAGGTTTGACTGTTGGCGATATGTACACCACCGAGCCACGGAGTTGGGAGTTTCCGCTGTTCCGCTTAGCTTGAAGTTGTGTCCGTTGTTACGAGACGAGTATTGGGATGATCTTTAGGTCGCTTGTGGCCCGTCGAGATTTAGCTTCTTTCTTCTAATGAAACCTGGGGAGGAAGAGTGCGACTCCTTCTTTGTTTGCGCCCCTGGATTGTGTACAGGGATTGATGTAGCGTCACCTGTAGGGCATGTATTTTATTTTTATTTTATTTCTTTTCCCGCGATGCTCTATCATTTCAGCTTTTTATATCGCGAAAATCGCGACTGCCCAATCATTTCGGCTATTTTTCGCGGTGCCCAATCATTTCGGCTGTTTATTTATTTTTACTCGCTGCTTTTTATTGCGAGTTGCCCAATCATTTCGGCTATTTTTTATGCATACACATTTTTTTTTTACTTGCTGATTTTTATTGCAAGTTGCCCCATCATTTCGGCTATTTTGTAGGCATGTGTGGCTTGCTAGCTTTTTCTCTACAAGCTCGGATTTTGGACGCCGATTTCGGCATCAGCATCGCTGCAACTGGGACGTTGCCAGGAGCGAATCATCATTTGCCACGAAAGAATTTGTGATTTGATACCGGTTTAGGCGTCAGCATCGCTGCAACTGGAATATTGCCAGGAGCGAATCATCATTTGCCTCTGTCGGTGTTGAACAAAGGTGGCTTAGCAAACAGGGTTAAGGTCCTGCCGACTAAGGCTTTTGACTTCATGAGCCGTAAGGGTCTCACAAAGGTATTTCTCCATACAAGTCGTGAGGCTCTTGCAGGTGTATTTTCTCCTTAGGAATCGTGAGGATTCCTAAGTGTATGTTCCTCTGTAAGTCGTAAGGATCCTACAAGAGGGTTTTCTCCTTATGGGTCGAAGGGACCTACAAGGGTTGGACTTTGCTGGGGAAATGTTTATTCGCGCCCGTGGATTGTATACAAGGGTCAGTATTGAGCCTCTTGTAGGGCAATATCGGAGGTTGTGGAGGATTTGCTTAAGAACAGGTTTAGGTTTCTGTAACTTAAGACTTTCAAATCTCATGGGCCGTGAGGGTCCCACAAGAGAATTCTCCTTACGAGTCGTAAGGATCTCGCAAGTGTATTTTCTCCTTAGGAATCGTGAGGATCCCTAAGTGTGTTGCTCCTTTGTGAGTCGTAAGGATCTCACGCAGGTGGTTTCTCCTTACAAGGTCGAGAGGACCCTACAAGTGTCTTTTAACGAGGTTGCGCCCTTTCGGGTTTTCACAAACACTCGCCGGTAGCCCTGCTCTTTTTACTCACGGAGCCCTTTCGGGTTTTCATCCGTGCCCATTTTGCTTATGGACATACCGTTTTTTTTTTCTTTTTCTTTTTCTTTTTTTTTTACAAGGTCGCGCCCTTTCGGGTTTTCACGAACACTTGCCGGTAGCCCTGCTGTTTTTACTCACGGAACCCTTTCGGGTTTTCATCCGTGCCCATTTTGCTTATGGACATACCGTTTTTTTTTTTATCATTTTTTTTAATCTTTTTTTTTATCCATCTCGTCAGCCTAAGGATGCTGCGGTAGTAGTTTAAGGACGTTTCGGTCCGTCGATAGTTTAAGGACGTTTCGGTCCGCCGTTAGTTTAAGGACGTTTCGGTCCGCCGTTAGTTTAAGGACGTTTCGGTCCGTCGATATGGGAAGGCCGGCTGCTACTTGTAGAGTCTGAGCCTAGGAAGATAGCGAGCGGACATAGTCGTCGTCATCTATCATTGACCCCGGCTATGGCTCATTAAGTATAGTACTTCTTTAAGAAGCGGCCGTTTATTGGCCTGAAAGGCCTTTCACCGTGCATGTCCATGAGTAGATAGGCTCCACCCTGGTAGACCTTGTCTATGATATACGGGCCTTCATAGTTTGGCTCAAATTTTCCCCGCTTGGCACGATTGGGGATCATAGGTCTTTTGACCACTAGTACGAGTTCGCCTTGGCGGAATGTCCTCGGCCTGGTCAATCTTTCGTACGAGCGCGTCATCTTTGCTTTGTAGGCTTCTAGATGTTGTTGCGCTATGAGCCGGGTTTCATCGAGGGCATCAAGCTCCTCAAGCCGAAGGTGAGCATTTTCTTCGTTCGTCAGCTCGTGGTGGATTGCTACTCGTAGAGAGGGTAACTCTATCTCGAGGGGGAGCACTGCTTCTGTCCCAAATACCAACGCGTACGGCGTTGTGTTTGTGGCCGTCTTGAATGTAGTTCGATAAGCCCAAAGGGCTTCTTGCAGCTTTTCGTGCCAGTCTCTCTTATTCCTGGAAACGGTCTTTTTTATGATCTTCGTCAAGGTCTTATTGAAGGCCTCGGCCAGACCGTTAGCTCGTGGATTGTAAACTGAAGAATATCTCCAGTCTATATTATGCTGCTGTGCGAAGCGGCTAATCTTATGGCTTCGGTAGGCCGGCCCGTTATCGGAGATAATCCGCCGTGGAGTTCCAAACCGATAGATGACGTGCGTCTTGAAGAAGTGGAGAATATTCTCCGTCTTCACTTCCTTCAGCGGTACTGCTTCTGCCCATTTGGAGAAGTAATCGGTTGTCGCCAGGATAAAGCGGTGTCCCCGGGATGATGCTGGCTCAATGGGGCCGACTATGTCAGTCCCCCACATTTCGAATGGCCAACTAGCCAACGTCGGGTGCAGTGGATTCGGATGTTGGTGGATGAAGTCTCCATGGATCTGGCATGAGTGGCATTGCTTCGCATACTCGAGGCAGTCCTGGATCATCGTGGGCCAGTAATAACCCATCCGTTTAATTTTTAACTTCATCTTTGGGCCTGCCTGGTGAGAACCGCAAAGTCCGTCATGAACTTCCTGAATGACTCTTTCTGCTTCGTCAGGTCCCAAGCATCTCAGCCATAGGGAATCAAACGATCTCTTGTATAGAATGTCGTTGACAAAAGCGAAAGATAAAGCTCGTTTCATGAGCTGATGTCTTAATGACGCTTCTTCGGGCATTCGGCGGGATTTAAAGTAGTCTATGAAGACTTCCCTCCAGTCTTCGGCCTTCTCATGGTCTTTTATTTGTAGAGTCATCTGCTCAGTCGTTCCCTTTTTTCCGCATGATTTCGGAGATATTTCTGCCGGGGCGAGTACTCGACGGCTTTGTACCACGATTCTGACGTCATCGAGGTTCTCGTCAGCCAGTTCTTTAGCAAGTTTAGCCAACGCGTCTGCTTTGCTGTTTTCCGCGCGCGGTATGTTCTCCAAAGTATAGGAGGGAATTTGGGTCAATAGTTGTTGCACCCTTTCGCCGTACTTTACCAACTCCGGCTTGCACGTTTGGTAGTCACCATTTACTTGACTGACGACCAGCTGAGAATCCCCGTATATGAGGAGGTCCTCAATTCCCATGTCGATGGCGATCTCGAGGCCTGCTATCAGGGCTTCGTATTCGGCTTCATTGTTTGTCCTCGGCTCTGTTAAGGAGAAGGCGAAGCGCATTATCCCTCCTTGTGGAGTTGCAAAGATGAGGCCTATCCCTGATTTGATCATTGGGATACCTTGTTTCTGTTTCTTTATGGAGGACGCTCCATCGAAATAGAGTTCCCATTGGGTGCTTCCGCCGCTAATCGCATCAAATGCATGCTCGTCCGGCAAATCACAGTTCAGAGGAGAATTGGCCGGTATCGGGTGCTCGGCGAGGAAGTCGGCAATGGCCTGGCCTTTCACTGCCTTGAGAGGTTGATACGTTATCGAGAACTCCATCAAGAGCAGGGCCCACTTAGCAAGTCGTCCCGTCAGTATGGCTTTCGACATCAAATATTTGAGAGGGTCCACCTTCGAAATAAGACGGACTTCATGTGCTAATGCGTAATGTCTAAGCTTTGTTATTGCGAAGATCAATGCCAAGCAGTGCTTTTCAATGGGGGAATAGTTGCCTTCTGCCCCCAGTAGAACTCGACTTAAGTAGTAGAGTGCTCTCTCTTTCCCCTGATCGTTCTCTTGTGCCCATAATGCGCCTAAAGAACCTTCGAGGGCGGTCGTATAAAGAATGAGGGGTTTTCCCTTGACCGGCGCGGCCAACACCGGAGGGCTCTGCAGGTATTGCTTGATCTCGTCTAGTGCACCTTGACATTTGTGATCCCAAACGAATGGGGTTCCCTTTTTCATCAGGTGGCTGTAAGGACGGCATTTGCCCGAAAGATTAGCGATAAACCGCCGGATGTATGCGAGCTTCCCTTGGAGAGACCGCAGCTGCTTGAGCGTTCTTGGCGGAGGCATTTCCATGATCGCTTTAATCTTTGACGGATCTATTTCAATACCTCGGTGTCGAATGATGAATCCCAGGAATTTGCCCGAGGAGACTCCAAACGCGCATTTGAGGGGATTCATTTTCAAATTATATTGCCGAAGGCGTTGAAATACAGTCTCCAGATGCTTTAAATGATCTTCGTATGACGTGCTTTTTACTACGAGGTCATCGATATAGCACTCGACGATGTCATGTATGAGGTCGTCGAAGATCTTTGTCATGGCCCTTTGATAGGTGGCACCAGCGTTCTTTAGACCAAAGGGCATAACCTTATAGCAAAATATACCCAAAGGAGTGCGGAAAGCGGTATGCTTCTGGTCTTCGGGATGCATCTTTATCTGATTGTATCCTGACGAACCATCCATAAAGGAGAAAACCTCGTGAGTTGACGTGTTATCTATCATTAGCTCGGTTACTGGTACTGGGAAATCATCCTTTGGACAGGCTTTATTGAGATCCCTGAAATCCACGCATATGCGTACCGTCCCATTCTTCTTCATTACCGGGACGATATTGGCAATCCAGTCGGGATATTGGACTTCTTGGATAAATCCAGAATCGATCAACTTCTTGACTTCGGCGTTGATGCTCATTTCAAGCTCGAGTCGCATCCTCCTTGGCGCCTGCTTGACTGGCTTAATATCTGGGGATATTGCTAATCTATGCACAGCAATCTCCGGATCCAATCCTGGCATCTCGGAGTAGTTCCATGCGAAGCAATCTTTATGCCGTAGAAGCACGTTCTTTAACGCAGCCACCTTTTCTTCGGATAACAGCTCGCTGACAAATGTCGGTCGCGGGTCGTCTGCCGATCCCAACTCAATCTTCTTGAGGTTATCTGCAGTAGTATGTATACCATCTTCCAGTTCTTTGGGAGCGGGCGGAAATTCTGAGATCACCTCATCATTGCTGTTCTCACAGCACCGGGGAAGGTCATCTACGTTCTCGGGCTCTTCTCCTAATATCGTAATCGTATAACAAGTGCGAACCCGCTCCTTGGACTGAGGTGGACCCGGTTCTGCTCTTGCGGCCTTGGGCTCATGCTTTCGCGGCGGCGTTACCTTCCAGCCGTCGGATAAAGCGAATCTATCCCGTCGGTACTGGTCCTCGACCCAGTTCTTGAAGGTGAAGCAGTCTTCGGTAGGATGTCCTATGGCTTGGTGATAAGAGCAATAACTCGGATGAGAGACCTTGCTAGCTTGCTCAGGATGTCTAGACTCTGGAAGCATGATCATTTGATGTTTTATAGCGAGGTTGAGTAACCTCTCCGTCTTGTCTCGGGGGGAGGAATACGCTCGACTCATCTTCTTCACGAGGGACAAACCCGAGCCGCTTCTTGATTTATTTTCGTCTCTGCGTCGGGCCTTTCGTACAACGGATTGACGAGGATAAGCGTCTTTGTCTTTTCCAGTACGTTGAGATAGACGTTGCGTCCTGGCCTTCTTATAGATGGCCATCTCGCGGTTGTGGTCTTCCTGAGCTCTCTGACCCATTTTCCTGATAGGCTTGTTCGTTCGTTCTTCAAACGACGGACTCGGTGCTTCAATCGCGGGGTCTAGTTTTAATGAAGGGTTGGCATCTCCTGACAGGGCGTCCTCTTCTTCATCAAAGGTATATATAGTGTAGCTGCTGTGAGTCCGTTCCCGTTTTCCAGCTCTTGTGTATCCAAGCCCGAGTGTTTCCATCTTCCCGTTGGGCAATTTGCGTTGAGTCCCGGGGACATCCCAAATCTTGTTGTAGAACCGAGCCTGCCGAACAGTCTGTTTTAAGGGTACTCCTTGGCGCTTTAATAGCTTCTTTAATCCATCCGTATAGTATCTGGGCAGACGGATGGGTTGGAGCCTGTCGAATGTAGTATCTGCGCCATGCCAGATCTCTTTCTCTATTTTCGACTCTGAGGATCGGTAAAATAGGATCACTTTCTCACCCCTTCGCCTGGGAGGGACGTAGAATGTTTGCAGGTCCTGTACATTGTGAGCCTGAAGCGCGTCGAGATCCTTGTAGTGTTCTCGCGGTACCATGGTGATTTGCAAACTATGGTCATCGCCAGGGGGTGCTTGTATTGACAGCCGATTGGAGAACACAGCGTTCACTTCATCTTCTGAGTCACTTCCGAAGAATAACATGGGGGCGGGCGTCCTCAGGTTGTTGCGTTGAGATGGCCCTGCATAAACTATCTCTTCCTCTTCTTCGGTATCGCTCCCGAAAACGGGGATGGTGGCGGCGGCTTTGTTCTCCGGCTTGCGACACCTTTCTGTATCCTCGAAATCTGGCAAAAAGTACTTCGCATCTTCGTATTTGCGGACTTCGTTCACGGAAAATGGGTTTAACTCACCTGTTACGGTATACTCGAAACCATCCTTGAAGTACTTCATACACTGATGTTGTGTAGAAGGGATGATATTGTACTCGTGTAGCCAAGGACGGCCGAGCAAGGCGTTGTAGCAGGTCTTGGTGTCAATGACATGGAATTTGATGTCTGTGATGAGAAGTCCAAAGCGTAATGTTAGTATCACAGATCCGAGAGTCCGTGACGATTGTGAATCGAAACCGGAGATAGTAATCTTGTCACGAGCGAGGTGTTGCACGCTCATGCAGATTTCCTTCAACACCCGAACATTAAGGAGATTGACGGAGGATCCATTATCCACCAGGATCTTGCCTATCTTGATATCATGGCAGTATCCGGAGACATATAGGGGCCGGTTGTGGTCGCACGTCCCGAGAAGGAGGTCTTCATCACCGAAAGTGACGTCGGCCGTATGCACTTCCTCCAGTTCATCCTTCATCTTTTCAGTGGCGAGGAAGGCTTGGAATTGCTCGGGTTCCTGTAACGCCTTAATTAGTGAGTCTCGCGCTTCTTTCGATAATAGGAGGGCATCGAGAATGCTAAGCTGTGAAGGTAGCTTCCTTAGGAGCGCGAGGATGTTATAGTCCACTTTACTCTTCCTAGGAGGGTCTTTGGCAGCCAGCTCTCTCGTGACTTGGTCATCTAAAGTGATATCTTCAGTGACTTTTTCCTTTCCCTTATCTTTTCTATTCCCGGGCCCGAGATTCTTTTCTGGGAGTGTGCGATTGCGCAGCTGAATGTTCTCGCAGATCTCCGATTCCTCCTCTTTCCCCAAAACAGATTCTTTAAAGAGAGGGCCCAGAGCCATTTCTTCATCAGAGTCGCTCCCAAAGGTGAGAACTTGTGACCCCCTGGCGTTAACCATGCAACAGTTGCCAGTCGTTCTGCTGTGCCCATCGACAGTACTTCTTCGCTCCCGACGGATCTTGCGTTTCATGCGCTCAACATGTTGCCGACGAGTAACATATCCTTGCCACCATATCTTAAAGGCGTCGCACTCCTCCGTGGGGTGTGAGACTTTCCGGTGATATGCGCAATAGTCAGGGTGCCTCTCCGCCCCATCGTGTGTATCTCCTTCCGAGGGCGGTAGCTTCATCCCCATTGACATGGCTTTGGCAAACCTTTTTCTCGTCTTGAATATCTTCTTGTCTACTTCGGATACCTTTCGCTCTGGCGGAGGTAGTTGAACTCTTCCGTTCAGTCGCCCGCATTTGGCTCTTTCCGACGTGGTCATTTCACGCTCCTGGTCCGCTTTACATTTTAGACGAATCTCGTCTAGAAAAGCGTCGATCATTTCGTCTGTTGGCCATGCACGCTCTGGTACAGGCTCTGCCTCTGGCTTCTTAGTGCTGGGAGTTTTCCCATCATCGGTAAACGAGTGGGAGACTACGTTACAACTCGCCACATATCCTTCGGATTCATCCGACGAGCTCTCTCCATCATCTTCCTCTTGAAAGATGTGGTTGAGGAACTCTTGCAGTGTGACAGGGGTTCGCGCCTTTTGATTGTATTCTTCCAGCGCGTCGATTTGCTTCTGCAAGTTCGTGTGCTCGTTTCCAAGCTTCACGGGCTTCTTCGGTTTCTTCTTCTTTTTCCTCGAAGATTTTGACGGTTGGACGTGAGTATTTGGGCTCTTATCGCGAGTCTTCGTAATTGGGCGGGGCTTCAGCATTCCTTTGATAATTTGAGGTTCAAGAGGGTCCTTCCATTCGATCGCAGGGCACGCATGAAGGTCTCTCAGCATTCTTTTGGTTTTAGTTAATAGCACGACCTCCCATGGAGCTTCTTCAATAAAAGAACATGTTGCCCCCGGTGTATCCGCTTTCCTAGGAGCATGCGGCTGTGGTGGGTTCACCTTCCACTTTTCGGACAGTACAAACTTCCCCTGGAGGTACTGGTCTTCAATCCATCCTTTGAAGACGAAGCAATCTTCAATCAGATGGCCTACCGTCTGATGGTAAGGGCAATAGTTAGGGTTATTCACCTCGGTGGGTTGCGGCGGTCGCCTTGGATTTGGCAGGTTTATAAGTCTGTTGCGTATTGCCAGCTCGAATAGCCGTTTCGTCTTGTCCCGTGGGAACGAGTAGGGACGCTTCATCTTCTCATTATAATACCGACGTCTTTCTTCCAGTTGATCTGTCGGTTTCGGGGCGTTAGGTTGCTCTTGGGCATTCGCAACAAATGTTGCTCTTCCTTTACCCTTGTCATTCCGAGGTTCCGACTTCGGTGTAGGTGGTCTATGACCCATTTGGTCCATCTGAGCCAACTTGTCGATCAGGGCCTGGAATGTGGTTGGCTTAAAGAACATCATAAACTGGGAGATAGTTGCGTGAGGTTCTAGAGTTCCCACGAACATGCCCACCGCAGGTGCTTCCTCAATGCGTTGCTCACATCTCGACCACAAGTTCCGCCAGCGTATAGCGTATTGGACCCAGGTTTCGCCCGGTTTACCCTGGCGTTAATAAGTGCAGTTATTGGAGTGCGTTCGCTGGCACTTGCAAATCGCTGAGTGAACAACAACTCCATTTCAGCGAACGTTTTGATAGAATCGTTCGGGAGTTCCGAATACCATTCGAACGCTGTTTCTGATAAGCTGCCCACGAACTGGCGGAGCAACAATTTATCATCACCGCCGGTGTTACCGCAGAGGGCCCGAAACTGGGCGACATGTTGATGGGGATTGCCGGTCCCTTTATACACGTGGAATTTTGGTATCGTATAGCCTTGCGGGTAATTGATTTGGTCGTACCAGCTCGGATACGGCCGCCCCGTTTTCACGACTTGACCAGCTGCCTCAGTAGCGTGATGAACTCGGATTTGCTGGGCTATGTAATCAGCCAAGTCAGCCTTAGAGATTGCCTCCTCCTTGGCCGTTGAGAGGGCTGGTGGTGGATTTGACGTTTCTCCTCGGTCGTCTTCAAGAACGATTGGGGGATCCTCGGCGGGTAAGTCCTGCTGGATCATCATTCCTATCACATCTTGGAAGAGAAGGCCCATCCGTTGTATGTTGGCCGCTTGTTCAGCAGCCTCTTTGTCCCTTTTCTCCAGTGTCCGGCGAAGGAATTCAGCGTCGGTTTCTTCCTCCCGGCGCGCATCTGAGGACGTTTCTGGGTTTTCTTTTGGTCCGGTGAGCGCGGCCATAGCATTCATCATTTCTTGAAGCTTTTGTTGCTGCTCCTGGGCTTTCGTCACGGATCGGGTTAGCGGTCGGTGGCCCGCAGAAGTGCGGCTCTCCTCTTTTCCAGAGGCCATGTAAACAGTGTGCACCATCATGCCCCCAGACTTAGGGCGTCTGGGCTCAGTGCTTTTAGCCGTCGCTGCATGCTGTGGGGTCTTCTCTGGCCTCCTCCTTTTATGAGCCATGGAGGTTGAGGGGGCCGTTGAGGTGGGCGTCCAGACAGCCTTTTGGGGTTTAGCCTGGTGACCAGCTTCCGGTTGGATTTTCAGCTTCTTGTGCTGGCAGGAGAAGTTTGGATCGATGATCGAGTCTCGGGCCTGCCACCAAACCTTATAGATTTTGGAAGACAGCCGTTGAGGAGATCGGGGCTGTTCGGGTTTTATTTCCACAACCTTTTTTAATGAGGGAGGAGACCTCTTCAGTACTGCCGTAGGGGAATTCTTTCGCACCTTATTTAGCATTTCAAAGCTGTTCCCAGTTGGAACAGCAGCATTAACCTCTGCCACCGGGGCCGATGGAGTCAACCCGGAGGGGGAGTTACCCCCAGCCTTCCTCACTCGGCGCCAATGGCGACGTCGAGCGTGTCGAGCGGACGGTGTAGGGTCAGCGGTAAGAATGGTTTCGTCTTGCCCCCTATCTGGGTGGGGGGTCGCAGTTGGTATCAGCCTGTCAAAGACCGATGTCCTTTGGGCAGTAGGAGCTGGAGCTGAAGCCGTTAATCTTGTAAAGACCGACCTTTTGGCTGGAGGAGCTGCCTTAACGACTTCTGGGGCAGGAGCGGCCACTTTCGTAGAAGCAACCTTCTCTGAGATCGTAGGTCCCATGATGGGTTCGAAGGATTTCTGGCCCAATCTAGAGAAGACCGAGGCGTTGACGTTGGGCGACTCGTTGAGAGGAGCCGCGGCAGGGGTAAGACGATCAAAGACCGACTTCTTGAGAGCTTCCGTTGTCAGCACTGGAGCGGTGAAGTTTGTCGGCGGGAGCATGGTCCCAACGAACAATCCTGTGGTGGCGCGAGTGACCTGTTCCACGGGCATTGTGAATAGCGAAGCAGCTTGGGGTCCGTAGGCTATACCTCCTGGCGAGGCAGAGCGTTGGTTGCAATTGCAGTCTGAGCAGTTGGAGAATTTCACGGAAGTAGAAGCCATCGATCCTTTGCTTTCTGCAATAAGCAAGACGCCCATTCTTAGTATCTTGAAACCCAAGGGCAACCATTAGCGAACCGCGTTTGGTTCGCGAGTCACGACACACGAAGTGTGGAGTGGAAAGAGGAAAAGGTCCCACCGGGCGTGCCAGAATCTGTTCCCCTCCGAAAGACGGCGCGACATGACGTCTTGCCTGAGATTCGGGGCAGATGCTAATTGGTGCTATCCGTCCACCTCTCCGAAGATGCCAAGTTGATTTATGGCACCATGTATCGAAGGTTTAGACGGATGCGTCCGATGTAGCAGACTTCGTCAGATTCCCCCTCGTTTGAGGGGTTTTTGATTGTGGGGACGCTCTTCCCTGCAGGCGCAAGCCCCTGCAGTTAATTACGCTACCGCGTTGCGGTAACAACTTTCTCCTTCTCCAGATGGTCACTTCGTGTCGTGGGTGTTTGTTTTGTATTTTGTTGCCCGTGGATTGTTTACGGAGACTGAGTTATGTCGTCGCCCGTAGGGCGTGGACTAGTCCAAATCCGTATTATCTTAGATTTGGGTTTGGGGGTTTGGTTTGAGGATACGTCAGCCATACTTGAGGCTAAGATCAACTCAAACGTTTGTTAAGGATACGTTAGTCTAACTTTGTGACTAAGATCAACTTAACGGGATCGTTTAGATCCGACAAAAGAGCGTTTGGACTCTAATGTTCCAGTTTAGGGACATAGTGGTCCATGAATGTATGGCCGTCGGGACCCGTCACCTCTCTGACGACGTTGAAGGATTATAACGACGGATGTCAGAGGAGTTCAGAGATGTACCCTCGAGCCAGGGTTAATTGGGGGATTCATAGTCCACTCTGTTTGAAGGTTTAAGGATACGTTAGCCATCTTTGAGGCTAAGATCAACTTAAACGGGACCGTTTAGATCCGACAAAAGAGCATACGGGGCTCTATTGTTCTAGTTTAAGGACATTGCGGTCCATGGGTAGTTTAAGGACATTGCGGTCCATTGTTAGTTTTAAGACATCTCGGTCAAGGTTAAGGACGTCGTAGTCCATGGGTTTAAGGACCCCACGGTCCATTGTTAGTTTTAAGACATCTCGGTCAAGGTTAAGGACGTCGTAGTCCATGGGTTTAAGGACCCCACAGTCCGGTATGTGCTCTGGATGCTTCACACGGGTTCACTACCGCGCTTGGCGAGGACCAGGCTCCGCTCTGGACGCTTTCCACGGGGTCAAAGAGTGACATTATCCGCGTTCCACGTAACCAGGAATTTGCATTAGACATGAGTTTAAGGACCCCACAGTCCATATCAATGTGTGGTCGTCGGGACCCGTCACCTCTTTGAAGACATTGAGGGATTACAATGCCAAGTATCAAAGGAGTGAAGAGATGTACCCTAGAACCGGAGTGGATTAAATAGTCCTTGGCCCAATTTGGGATCAAGACGAATTAATTATGTTATGAGTCCATTGGCCCAGTTAATCACAAATTGAGGACTTATGGCCATCTTGGGCTAAGTCCAATCAGGAGAGGCTTTGCTTCTATCCATTTAGGCCAATTGGGCCAAACGTCTAGTGTTAAACACTGCAGAGCAGTCAGTGTTGAACACTGGGAATGAGGTTGATAAGTTAGTGTTTAACACTAAGAGGTAATTGGTGTTAAACACCAGCAACAAGGCTTTTCGAATTAGTGTTAAACACTAAAAACAGATCAGTGTTGAACACTGCAAATGAAGATCTCAGATTAGTGTTTGAACGCTAAGGTAATCAGTGTTAAACACTGCAGATAAAGCTTTTTAATTAGTGTTGAACACTAAAGCCCAACAGTATTTTAACACTGAGTTTGAGAGTTTCAATTTAGTGTTAAACACTAAGACAAGAGGGGTCACGTGGCAGTACGTGAGAGCGCCCTCCCTTCATTTATTCTGGGATTATCGTGTCTTTCAGAGCATCACGTGCCATCACGTGATGGGCATTCAAATGCCTATGTATTAGAGCTCCTGCCGAGGGTCACGTGGGTCACGTGGGGTGCTGCCTCAAAGGGGCTTTCTGTAGATCTCTTGGGGGGGTCACGTGATGACACGTGACCCTGCCTCTATGTATTTTGTTCAGAGGCTTTGTTAACCCTTTTTCAGGAATTAAATTCCTCGAACTGTAAATTTCAGAGGAATTAAATTCCTACTTCCTTTCGAAGACTTTGTTTTCTGGAATAGAGTTTAACTCTGAATTTTCTGTAGGAATTACATTCCTCATATATGTGAAGGGCTGAATAGGGTTAAACCCTAATAAAAGTTTTTAAGGAGTTTAAACTTCCATCCTCTGTTGAATTATGATTAAGGGAATTAAATTCCCGATGTTTCAACAGAACTGGGTTTCTTAATTACGGTTAAACCCTGTTTCTTTTTTGTTCTGGAGGAATTAAATTCCCATGATATAGGGTCAAGCCCTACTTTTATTTTAAAGGAATTAAATTCCTACAGTTCTGTGAGAATTAAATTCTCGTGCTTGCATTCCTTCTCTATGTTTTGGATCTGCATGGCAGGATCTCAACCCATTGAGAATTAAATTCTCAACCTTAAGGGGAGATGTGCACTTTGCAGATCCTCTATCAAAGAGAGAAGAAATATGTTCTTCTGTTTTTACATTATCAGAGTTAAACTTTGTTGAGAATTAAATTCTCTTTCTTTCAAAAGGCCTTCCCTTTCTTACCTAGGGTTTTTTGCAGAAGATCCGAGTCTTTTCAAAGTATCAAAGCTCTTCTCCTTTTTTCTTTTTTCTTCTCTGCGCATGTATATGTATGTATGTCTCTTGGCTCCTATTTATAGGAGAAGCAGCCGAATCAATCAGTTTTTGACGAATCTTCGTGAAAGATTTGATTTGCATTCATCATTCATTTTGGGCCGTTGGATTATTAGGTGAATTTTATTCACCATTGGATTTTAAATCCAGAGATTCTCCTTTGTTATTTTGGTTAGATTTAAAGGGGAAATCTTTCCAAACCCGAGATTTTCCCATAGATAGATGATATTTCATCACCTCTGAATCTTTAATTTGATTGGTTCCAGATAGTTGCTTTCCTTTGGAAAGATTTGAATTTCTCTCAGAATTTAATTCTGTTTGACAAAAATGGGCTTTGAAAGCCGGTCACGTGTGACCACGTGACTCATGGTCACGTGTGGGCACGTGACCCCCTTTGGAATGAGCCTTTTCCTTTCTTTTGCGCTCTGTCTTCTGATCGTTGCTTAAACGTCACGTGCCACCACGTGACCCCTGGTCACGTGTGAGCACGTGACCCTTGTTTGAACTCTCTCTTTCCTTGGTTCAACTGGAGAACGAGTCTGCTGTCTTGAACGTCACGTGGCAACACGTGACCCTGGTCACGTGGAAGCACGTGACCTCTTCCGAAGCCTTTTCCTTGACTTGATCAGGGAACTGGTGTGCCTTTTGACTCTTGCATTTAAATGTCACGTGTCGCCACGTGACCCGGGTCACTTGGGAGCACGTGACTCTTTCTGAAGCCCCCTTTCCTTCAACGTAGTCAGGAAACTGAACTTGTCTTGATGATGTTTTTAGGTGTCACGTGCCAACACGTGACCGCTAGTCACGTGTAAGCACGTGACCCTCTTCTGAAGCTTTTCCCAGAAGCTTTCCTGATTTTAAATCAGGAAACAATTGGGTAAGAGCATCACTCACAGCACTAGCCAAGAAAACTTTCTTGGGTACCTGAGACTTCCTCTTTTTCGTGCACAAGTCCTTTAAGATTTTTGCGTAGGACGGGACTTGTTGGATAGCATCTAAAAGGGGAATGTTAATATTAACCTGCTTAAACAACTCCAGAATCTTCTCCATTTGTGGATTTTGTTTGGTGGACTTCAACCGGTTTGGAAATGGAACGTTTTAAAAATTGGTTGAGTCCAATGCTGGAGGAGGAGATTGTGGAGTTAGAACGGATCCCAGAACTGGTGTTTTCGTGGAGTGAGAATTGGGTCCGTTTAGAGCAGAAGAAGAGGAAGAGACTTTTGAAGAATGAAGAATAGGCTCAGAAGACGAGGAAGGAGAAGAAGAAGAAGAAGCGGCCGGGGTGTCATCGTCGATTCGTGTGCCAATGTTGTTTTGCAGCATCCTTCCCGATCTCAATGTGGTCACGGCACTCACATTATGGTTCTGTTGTTCAAGAGCAACATGTACATTATGTGGGTGACCGGGATTTGGGAGTGGTTGGGACGGAAGCTTCCCCTTCTCTCGCTCGCTTAAGGCTGCATTCAGTTGTGCTATCTGGGCTTCGATGGTTTTGATGCTTTGCCCGTGAGCGGCAGTGTGTTGCACCAAGGACTGAATAGAAGACTGGATGTTGGCGGTGGATTGTGTCGATTGTTTAACGAATGCCTCCAGACTTCGTTCTAGCGAGGAAACCTTATCGTTATTTGACGGAACAAAGTTGTTTTGAGGAAAAGAATTGTTGGGTGCAAAGTTGTTCGTCTGATTTTGAAAAGGTTGGGGTTGGAAGGGCTGCTGAAACTGATGTTGAGTTTGTTGTTGCGCTTGTTGTTGCGGCGGAGGGGGCCTTTGGAAATTGTTGCCTTGGAATTGATGCTGATTCTGATTCCAGGCGAAATTAGGGTGGTTCCTCCAACCGGGATTGTAGGTGGAAGAGTATAGATCATTTCTCGGTCTTTGCTGAAATGCAGCATTAACCTGATCCTGTCCTTGCGATGGTGGATTGTAAGGACACTCTTCGGTTAAGTGAGAAGGATCGGAACAACAAGCACAAATGGTACGAAGGGGAAGAACAGGGGCAGGAGCAGGGGATGAAAATTTGCTCTCTATCGCTTCAAGTTTTCTCGTTATTGCAGCCATTTCAGCTTTCATCGCAATAGAGACATCAAGTTGGTGAATTCCTACCCTAGACTGACCGGTAGAAGAAGAAGAAGTCGGTCTGGTGCTCTCCCATTGTAGCGTTTGTTCCGCAAGGTCGTCGAAGAATTGCCATGCTTCCTCGTCAGATTTCGATAGGATGTGGCCCTGAAAAATGGTTTCCAACAACTGCTTGGTTGCTGGGTTCAGGCCCTCGTCTAAGGTTTGGCAAAGTTGCCATTTCTCTATACCGTGGTGAGGACACTGAAAAAAAGGTCTTTATACCGGTCAAAGCACTTCCAGAAGGGTTCAGAAGGAAGCTGAGAGAATTGGTTGATTTCGTTACGGATCCTTGCGGTTTTATGATTCGGATAAAATTTCTTGAGAAACGCTTTTACAAACTCGTCCCAACTGGTTATGGAGTGGGAAGCGGTGCTATACAGCCATTTTTCAGCAAGACCGCATAAAGTGAACGGAATGACCCATAGCCGTATAGCATCGTCCGACAGCTGGGTGGTTTTCATCATGGCACAAACGTTTTGAAATTTGTTGATGAAAATATAGGCATCTTCAGATTCAAGCCCATGAAATCGCGGAAGCATGTTAATGAAGTGTGGCTTAATTTCAAAGTTATCCCCATTGGCCGGTGGAAGAGAAAGACAGGTGGGAAGTGCAGAACGGGTGGGATAGAAACGATCCTGGAGCGCAATTCGCTGCGGCGCTACAACAGGCGATGGTGGTGGGTTATTTGCCTCCATAGGAGGTGGAGTCAAACCTGGGGTAGTCAAAGAGATGTTTGGATTAAATCCTGACATCGCGGAAGAAGAGATTGGTGATGGTGAAGGTGAAGATGTATGAACAGAATTCCGGTCAACGTCGGAGTTGGCCGGCAAAGGTAAGGGTGAAAGAGGTGTGGACGGAGTTTCGACGTCTGAGTCGATCGCGTAGTCGGTAGCGACTAACGTAACGCGGACTAGGCGGACGCTAGTGTCCCGAGTCCAAGCGGACAAACACTAAACGAGTTTAGTATAGTCAAAGCGGAGAAGGTGAGGGTAAGAAAACTTCAATGGAGAAATACGATGGGTGGTGGGTGAAAAAATGGATTCTGGCGACAAATGGCAAGTTTTTATAAAAGTTTTTGATTTTTTCCTTTTTTTTATTTTTTTAGAAAGAGATTTACAGAAATATGTACGGATTTACGGCTTCAAGCAATCACAAACAAGATATGCACAATCACACCTAGATCTAGGGTCACCTAGGTCAGCTAGACAGCTCCTAACTGTTCCAAAGGGATAGAAATAGGACCTCAAATCGCCTCTTCTCCAACAATCGCGGCCAGGTAAGTGCCAGGTAAGTGGGAGGCTCCCCACTACGTAAGTAGTGGTCCTAATTAAGTAACCACTTGTCTTGGACACACTTGCCTAGACACCGCAAAAGTCAGGATAGGATAAACGGCCGATGCCTGTAACTAGTCCTCTGTCCTATTGAGCGCGAAGTCCTTAGGGCTGAGTCTAGTATTTTTTAATTAAACAATGGTCAATGCATATGCTTTTTGTGATTTCTGGAGTCCTGGGAAGGGTGATGAAATCCCCACCCAATCTGAATTGGTTTCAAGCCCTTTAAAGTCCGTATTAATAAATGCAAAGCAGTAACAAATCAACTGCAATCAATTTTTATTTTAGCGCGGCGCAAAGAATCCTGCACAAAAACAGTTTATTGGAAGGGGGAAGAGAGTTTGCGCAAAGAATGCTGCAGAAAACACAGTTTAGTGGAGTCCAGAGGAGTGGGGGAGAGAAAAGGAGGACTTACAGAAATTTTGGCAGCCTGAAGGCACTAACTGGCCGCGGTTCCGCGGCCTAAGCTAGCTTATTCCGTGGTTCCACGGCAATGTGGTGGGCTTGGGCCTTCAATTTTCTGGGTTGGGTTCTTTTGGGTGTCCTCTTCTTGTTTGGAGCTCCCGAATTGTGATTTGCTCACTGGATCTGCTCCAGAATTTTATAGTAGACCGTTTGCTTCGTCTTGATCCGTCGCGGTGTGGCCGTGAGATGTGGGTCTAACTTCCCACGTCTTTGGCACTGTACTCGACCTTCGTATTATCCTGCACACTTGCACAAAAACTAATCAAAAATAACAAGATGTTTTTTTTACAATGTATTTTTTGTTTTGTTTTTCGGTTATCTTTATATTCACAAATTAACCCGAAATTACACAAAGAAATAACCTACCGTCTCCCCGGCAACGTCTGTAAGTGCACGGCGGCACCCCGGCCGTCAATCCGACGGCCAAATGCGGAAGCGGTGATAAACTTTAATTTTACTTGAACTGGCAAACCGCCGCGCACTAATACCCGGATCGAACCATTAATTAGTCCTAGCTAACTACAAGATGTGGAAGAGAGATATACCGACCGATCCAAGTCCTCCGGACTTCTCGTCGTCGTCCCGATCTCCTGCGGAAGCTCCGGTCTCCACCTCGTCACCGGAAGTGCACCACATCGCCTACTTCTTTTACGGGCTCCCACCTCAATGCCGAGGCAACTCGGGCACGAAGCTGGCTAGTCGACGTGCCCAAGGTTTGCTGTAGAATATAGTGTGGAACTTGTGTCTCATTTTGGGGTTGTAGAATTGCCTTTGGTGGAGGGATTGAACTTGGAGCTTTTGAGATTGATCTTGTGGGATTTTTGCAACATGAAATGAAGCAAAATCCCACACCAAAAAGTTTGGACAGCCCCCCCTAATGCTTGGGCCGGCCATGAGAGGTGAGGGAGGGGAGAGTGAGAGTGTAGTGTCAAAGAATGAGAGAGCCATCCAAAAATACCAAGGAGAGAGAGAGAAGGCTATCATGCAAAAAGAATCATCACAAAATCAAACCCACACTCAACTAACAACCATCTCTCATCATCAACAATCATGTCCACAAAAGTCATGCCATCATGACAAGAAGTCAAGTCAAAAGGTCAAGGTATGGAGCAACCATGATGAAGTCAAAAAGTCAAGTGATCATGACATGGCAATATGCAAAAGACCCCCTCCACAAATGCCTATTTGCAACAATGCAAATAAGCCCTCCTCCACCAATCTTCGGCCAATGAACGATACAAAGGAAATTGGCCGAAACGGAAAGCAAACTGGCAATTCCAGAAAACTGGTCCCGTAATAAATTACAGGAAAACCCCGATACTGTGCATACACACCCGCATTTGTATTCCGACCGAAATACAAATGCAATGAGACAAAATCTACACTGTACTATACTAGGATCCGGCTTAAACCAAAGCCGGCTAGTAATATCTGTTCGATCCTGATCCGTGCAATACCGCACGTATCTGATCGAACCCTGCCATATATCCATACGGCCTATAGTACAAACTGTACGATCCTGATCCGTGCAATACTGCACGTATCTGATCGGACCTAGCCATATCTCCATACGGCCTCTACAACCTTTCGCCCGAGAGCTGAGTAACTGAATGTGGGGGACTCTAAAGACTCGTCAACACCTTGGTTGTGGATTTAACCACTAGCACGTCAGAGGTATAAGCCAATACGTAACGGGCTACCAGGTATTGACTAAAAGGGACGTCTGTGAGCGAACTTAGCCTGACAACCCTACTGAGCCTGTCAGTGACAATATCCGTACAGTCCGGTCCGTTCGTCTATGAGCATCGCATGGCGGGCCTAAGGGGTTGGTAAAAGTCAGACCCCCAAAAGCGGTACAAGTCGTGTCGGAGTGTAGCCCAGAACACCCTGAGATACTACTGGAATACCTACCAGTAAATCTCCTTGCCTCGGCCGAGAGCTTCGTGTAATGGCTCTCCTAGACACAGCGCGACCTCACCCCCAATACCGGGAGAGACGAACCCCTGAAGATACGCTCACTGCCTCCATGTGGCTCGGGACTGTACCCAACTAAAACTTGTTTGCACGACTCCTTTGAGCCGTGGTAGGGTAGTAATCAAAGTACAGTGGGAACTCACACAAGACAAATGACGATCCCCAGGTCGATGAACTAACCTGTACACATGTCACCAGGGAACTGCCATCTGACGTCTGGTATATGACCAACTAGCATGTTCCCGGCGAGTCCTGTCCGGTGTACTCATAACCCAATGAGCACCTGTATACATCTTAGGTGAACCAACTGACACCAGTGGCTTGTGAGACCGGCCACCGCCCCTCGTCGGGGTCTCGACTGTATACACTAGTCTACTCTGGAGTATCGATGCCCTGTCTCGAAACTCTCACGACTAGGGACCATTTAAGGATATGCTTATAGACCCCCAGCTCCCACTTATATGATCACCCTCATACTGCTGGTGGTCAAGCAAGAATCCTAGGGGCTCTATCAACGTGTAATAGCGTCTTGTCAGGTCACCTAAAACAGTACACGATGATAAAGGTAAACCAGATAGCATACTATCATCTCGAGTAAGACTGTCCTACCGGGATAGGTCCTCTATCAATCATTGCAATCACGTACTTGTGACCTAATAATTGACTCTGAGGGCACTATCTCCAACAACGTCGCCATTTGATTGTTACACTTTTTGCGTGTTCAAGTTTAGTTAATTACCGCAATCAAGACGGTTTCGCTTGTAGCTAGCCGGTTGAGTACGGGTCGTCCGCAGGGAGATGGGAATCTTTTTCTATGTGCTTTAACGAGTTAAGTCCGAAAGTCCAGATTTGTTTGTGATTAACTAAGTGTTAAAATGATATGTAAAGAGAGCTTGTTAGGGTTAGGATTAGGTTAGTTTGAGTTAGGAGTCACTCACTTTTTTCGTTGCCACTCTTAATATCGGTGTTATGGTAATCGGCAACAACGGGGATTAGCACGACTAGGAAGGAACTTGCGAGTATAAGCTAGGCTTTCCAACGCTTAAGTTCTTCCTTTTGGTGCTTGTCCGTCCGTTCTTGGCTCTTAGCCTTAACCTCCGGTTAATTCAACCACAACCGGTCTCACTATGGAATCACCGCTATCATGTAGGATAGGGTGCCGTAGGGAGCGGATTGTGGTTCAATTAATGGGAGTCGATTCAAGATGTTGGGCAAGGAAAGAGTGAGAAAGATTTCCTTCTCTCAAACTTCCCTTATCCTACCCTAACAAGTATGGAAATTACTCACCCATTACAAGAAGAACGAAAAATAAAACAAAGGAGGAAGATAGAAAGAAAGAGATTAGAAGATAACAACTAGCTATTTGCGACCTCACCTTGCCAAGGATCAAACGTAAGCATCATGGTTGTTTAAGGATAAAGGAAAGAGAACAAGAAAGAAACAACAATAAATAACAACAACTAAATTATCAAATGAAGATTACAAGCAATTAACATAACAAGAACAAGACAAATATAATAACAAAAAGATCTTCTTTATTCATCATCCTTCACTCACAAAAGCTCACTACAAGTTTTTTAATAGAGAAGTGATGAGAAGAGGAAGAAGAACAACAAGTATTCTAAAACCTAAAATACAAGATTAAGCACCCTTGGCTTTGGCAACTTCTGGACTATTTATAGGCAGGGAACTGGAAACCTAGGGCAACAATCTGCCTCCTTACAAAATTACCCAACCGCCCTTGAAATACGACAGCCTGAAGAGGCCGTACGGCCGCGGTTCCGCGGCCTAGACCCCCTATTGGCCGCGGAACCGCGGCCATATAGATGAGTTAGGCCCTCCAATTTTTTGTGCTTCCCTGGTCTTCTATGTCCTTAATTCTGGTACATGTTTTTTCTCGGATTTTCTTCACGATTTTTCCAGAATTTCTGTTGATCAAAAGGTGATTGGATGTGTATCTTTTGTCATGATTTTCTTGAGCTCCGCGTAGATTTCTTGGATCTTGTGTTGCCATTGAGCCTTGTGCATGAAAATGACATTGATTTGCCATTTTGTCTTTTAAACTGGTGTGCGGCAACATACGGATAGAGAGCGGAGACCCGTGTTTTATCTGTGGTTGGCAGGAACCCGGATTTTGTCGTGCTTTTCCATGAATTTCACCATTTAGAGCCGAGAACCTGTATCCTGCAATTGACTAGCAAACACGGCTCAAGAGTACCTACCGATAAGCAATATGATAAAAATTGGGCGGTATAAAAATGCAAAAATCTGATATGAACACTCCATATCTCCAAAGTTCATAGTTCATTCTTACCTCCATTAAAGGCAACTTCTAACCCCAAAGAGACAAGCTACTACACTACACCTACAGCACTCTTGGACGCGTCGGCTTGCCAACTTCACGCCCGAGTTGCCTCGGTCAAGAGGTGGGAGCCCGCAAAAGAATTTGGCTACGTGGTGCCCTTTCCGACGAGGAGGTGACGAACGGAGATTCCGCGGGAGATCAGGAAGACGACGAGAAGACCGAAGGACACGGATCGCTCGCTATATCTCTCTCCCCATCTTTTAGTTTGCTAGTAGTTAGGTTAATGGCCCGATCCGGGGTTTATAGTGCGCGGTGGTGCCGGTTTACAGTTATACTAAAGTTTTTCGTTTCCGCATTTCCGGCGTCGGATTGACGGCCGGGGCACCGCCGTGCACTTACAATGGTATCAGAGCCACACCATTAACCTAGTCTAGCTTGGTCTAGTGTGTTTAAAACTTCGATCGAACAAAATCCCAAAAACCGTATTTTATAGTGCATCTGTTCTCTGTCGAAATTTTTTTAGCTCCAAATTTTTTTCAGTACTTTGCAGAAACATGTGCAGGGAATTACAAGCATTCTGTGAAAATTTGGTCGAGTGACGTCAGCATTCCACCGCGGAACCGCGGCCGAACCCACGCATTGGCCGCGGTTCCGCCGCGACTTTGACTTTTCATTTGACCAAATTTGTACGGTGGGCTTCTGAGTTTAAAATAGGGTTTTTGGAATGATCTGTTTTGGGCCCAGATTTCTTTGAGTGCTACAGTAGTGCTTGGGGCCCACTTCGGTAAATTTGATCGATCGAAAATTTTAAACATGCTAGTTCACAGTATTTACATTATATCTGCGACCGTGAATGTCATTTGATCGGTAAATCCTGTCTAACTGCTATAGCCCTTTTAGACGGATTTGCGAACGTGACATTCACGTTGATGTTCTGTGTTGTGCTGTGATATTGCGGATTGGTCGTGGGGATAGCCTGGATGCAATAGTAGTACAGTTTTGTTTTATATGTACATTTGATATTGCGGGGCGAGCGTCCGACTTGTGGACTGCCATCACTGCCTGTTTGTATTATTCTTTTGGGGCACGACCTGGTCGAGGTCGATGTACCCGTTGTATGTATATTTTACTTTCTGTACTAGGATTACCCCGCGGAGGGGTGCACGGATAGCCGGGTTCTAGAGGGCAACGAGCCCGCATCTCATGGCGTTGAGACGGAGGGGGCTTTACTCTAGAATTGGCAGGCTATTCGCCGCACTCGTAGGTGGTATAGGTTGACCCAGGAGGGGTGCCCAAGTTACCGGATTCCGTGAAGCGCTGGGTGGTCCATTCACGTTGCTGAAGGGGGCTGCCTAGCTTCAGGTTTTGGCGGGTAACTTGCCGCGCCCGTAGGGGTCTAGGATTTCATTGCACAGGCTATCTACACGACTAGGGGAACGTCGGGTTTCAGTAGCGGCTCTATGAAACCCGAGGATCCCAGATATCTGTATTGTTCTGTGATGCTTATTACTCTCTGTGATGTTGCATTTTATCACGCCTTGAGCGAATATTATATATTGATATATATACTAGTAGATGTTGTATATGTTTTGCATCTGCGCTAGTCCAGTCCCCGCTCTGTCGTTAGTTAAGTAACCTAACGGGTGATGACGGGACCCAGTGGCGAATGCGGATGGCATATACGTACATCATTATTTTCGTTCTTTATTGGTGTAATCAATTGATGGGACTGCGTTGATTCGGATCAATGCAAGCTAAACAAATCTATTCTGATGTTGTTGGAACATTTTTCAAAAAGCTGTTATTGCAAGGGCGTTCTCTTTTGTTTTGCACAGTGGTATTCGGTTATGAATATCCAGCACCTCAGTCGACGAGGCAAAGGCCGAGATCCCTTCACCGGGAGTGACCCCTTGGACAGAAGTTTGCGTCAGGGCAATAACTTCACTATAGCCGTTTACTTTTGCTTTGCATCGTAGTATTCAGTTGGAATATCCTGCACCTCATTCTACGGGGAAAGAGACAAGATCCCTTCATCGGGAGTGACCTCTTTAGCAAAGGTTTTCGTTACTATATTTTTATAAAGCTATCTGGTTCCTTCAACGATATCAAGTTCATTACGTTAAAGGTTTTCGCCAGAAACCATTCGTAGCCCTCCGTCATATCAGACGGGTAGCACGTAGTATTCATGCTATGTTTGTTGGCCTTAGTCAAGGCATAGTGTATGGTAGCTGCTTGTTACCTTTCTGCTGCATAGATAGATGCGTTGGTTTGGGACAGTCGTATAGCCTTGTTGGCCCTAGTCAAGGGCTTGTACGGGTAGGTTCAAATCAACCTGGACAATGACGGGTAGAACTTGATATGTGACTTATGATTTGTTGGCCTTAGTCAAGGTCATAAGAACATGGGGCAAAAATCACATCGGGAGTTTCAAAAGAATCTGAAACTTTCCAAATATGCGCATACCTTCTGGAGTGTGATAACGTAAGCGGATTCCGTCACGTTATCATGCGATGATAGTTGGATCCCGATTCCCACTGATGAGTTGGTTTACTCCTCGGGTGATCCCGACTAATTCTTCTTTCAGGTTTGGGGAAGAATTTGACGTTACAGTGGGAGGTTTCCAGATTAGATAAATTGATAACCATTCTGATCTAGGTTAGAGTGCACGCTGAGTGTTTCTTTTCTCTCTCTCTTTGGCAGCGACCATGACCCGACCCTAGACTATGACTCAGTGACCAAGTTGACCGAACCTCTATAACATTGGCTTGTGGATTGTCAGAGTTGCAAACCTCATTGCCATTCCTACTTTTGTAGGGTTCCTAGGCACACTAATGAGGTCTCACAAGTGATTAAACATGCCCAATTCAAAATTTTCATGTGCCTACAAACCCTAATACAGATCGTTAACTAGATAATAAGGCGATGCAAGCAAGTAAACTACTTTATTGCTAAAGGAAAGTGACTACAACCTTTGTAGATCCGGTCCTCCACCTCTCTTGCTCCGTGTTGACGACCCTCCGCTGTACCCTTCGGATCCCGGACTCTCGCGGTGGTTTCATCGAAGAATTGATCGGGCTAGGTCGTCTACTTCGATGCCGAAGATGATCTACGTTGAGGCAACTCAAGATCAAACTCCAACTTCACCAGGTCATGAAACTTGTGAAGAAAACATCCTATACTACTTGGCAAGTGGTAGAGGATGAAGAAATAAGAAGTGGGTTCACTTTAGAATTGGATTTCTCACTCTTTTTCTCATTTCACCATTGATGGAAGCAAGCTTTTCTTCATCTTGAAGAAGAAGAAGAAGAAAGAATATATGATAAGTATTATTTAAAATAGAAAATAAGTGGATTCTTATCATATAGCAACCATGGTTAAGTGTAGAGAATAAACTAGGGTTAGGTTTAATGGTTAGGTTTAGGAAAAGAACAAGAATGGTCAAGCTTTCAACACTTCATGAAGTTTCAACAAAACAACAAAATAAGCCACCATTCTATTTATCTTTCCAAAATGAATAAATAAATAAATGAATAAGTAAATAAAAACCCTAACCATTAACATAACCATGGTTTAAACTAAACATATACCTAAACTATCATGTATCATCAAACATGATACAAACAAGTGCACAAAAATATATCACATATACAACTTGTGCATTTCAAGTGAGAAAATCCATTTAAAGTGAACCAATACTAGTTAATACAAAGTAATATATCAAATATATAATTATGCATTAAATCATTAAATCAACACTTGATTCAATGATCCGGTCATGTCGCATATAACCGACTAGTATCCAATGTATCGACTTATCGAATCAATCTTCGATTCGATAACTAGGCTATATCGCATACAACTAATCGATACATTCATCGCGAGAATAGAATACGGTATCACATACACGCATTATTCTCGGTCCCGCACATATCTCATATGCGCTCCTATTTCGTTTCGCTTGAGGCAGGAAACCTCTGTGTAGGACTCTAAAGACTCGTCAATACGCCGGCAGCAGATGATGATCATATCAAGCACCTACAAGCCGCAAGCGGTCTGCTAAACGTAACGGCCACCCGGGTATTGAGCGATCAGAAGATCGACGAGCAAGTCCGCTCAGACTCCTGTGAATCCAACCAGTAACACTTACCGTACAGTCCGGTCTGTTCGTCTGATATGTCGCATATCTCACCTAGGGGTGGTAAACGTCAGACCCCAATAGCTTGATAAGTCATGCCGACGTGAGGTCCATAACATTCGTGAAACTACTGATAACTCTTACCAGTATATCACTGCAACCCTGGCCAGGGATTTCCTGTTATGGCCAGTCGTGCATAGCGCAACATCAACCCCCAATACCGGGAGAGACGAATCCCCTCCTATCGCTCATTGCCGCCATGTGAATCGGGACTGTACCCAAAAACCACCTTTTTGCACGACTCTGTAGAGCCGTGGTAGGGTGGAAATCAAAGCACAGTGGGAGACACACAAGACTCTATGACGATCTCGGGTCAACAGACTAAGCTGCACCAGTGTCACCAGAGAACTGCCATCTGACGTGAGGTATAATACCATCTGGGAGTTCTCGGCGAGTCCGTTCAGTGTACCCAGTCTCCACTGAGCACCCGTATACCATCTCTGATGTCAAATACCAATGGATATGGGATCATCCATCGCCTATCGCATGGGTCGAGAAAATATACGCTAGTCTACTCTGGAATATCGATACCCCGTCTCGATATTCCCACGACTAGGAACATTGAAGGATGTACTCATGGACTACCCAGGCCCCACTAGTATGATCTGCATCATATTCCTGGAAGTCGAGTATACATCCTAAGTGCTTTATCAACATGTAATCAGAGAGACAGAAAGTATACATGTTAAGATAAAGAGCAACCAGATAGCGTACTATCATGTCGAGAAAGAAAGTCCTACCTATATATGTCCCAGCATCCACTACAATATACATCTAATGTACAGTAATGGCCTCTAGGGCATACATATAACTAACAATCTCCCACTTGCACTAGGGCCATCTGTAGCAGTAGTTGTAGTATCTAATACTCAACCATCCCTTAAAAGTCTCTCTTTGGGAAAAAGGCCTTCGTGAGTGGATCCGCCGTGTTGTCCTCTAAGTCTACTCTCCTAACCTCGATCACCCTGGAGATCATCTATCTCCATGATCAGGTGATGCTGCCTCAGAATATGTCTGGGTCACTGATGAGACCGGAGTTCCTGGGCTAAAGCCACACTACCATTGTCACACAATGGTAGGAACCTAGTTCATCTTATGAACCAATATACACCCAAACTGCCTCTTTGGTAGTATCTTTAATAGCGATGTTACCAGCCTTTATCGTCTAGTTTGCTACGGTATCTAGCTTGGAACTCTTCCAACATACCATCCCTTTACTGAGGGTGAAGACAATACCTGCGACTGACATTCAGTCGTCCTTATCACCCTGGAACCCTTCCAGTGATTCTCCCCAGGATCAACTGATACCATCTCACTACAACTGTGAGAATCCTAACATCCATTTAGATCTATCTCATAGATCCAAAACCCAGGATTTAGGAGGTATCATTTTGATCCTATATGGAGAATCTATGTGATAAGAGGAGATCGACCGATCGTAGCATAGGAAACTCCTTTCCTATCAAGAGTATGTTGTCCACGTACAATACGAGGATGACCACCTTACTCTCTACTACCTTTTTGTACATACAAGGTTCATCTACCATTTTGATGAAGTTAAACACTTCGATTACCACATCAAAACAGACATTCCAACTCCGCGATGCCTGCTTTATCTTGTAAAGCAACTTGCACACGTTTCCGCTGCTTCCACTGTTTACGAAGCTCTCTGGCTGTGTTCTTATAGACGTTCTCTTCTAAATCATAATTTTAGAAAAGCAGTCATGACACCCAACCACCAGATATCGTATACATGGTATGTAGCAATGGCAAGTAGGATCTGGATGGACTTAAGCATAGTCCCTGGAAAGGTTTCATCATTATCCATACTTGGTTGATGACGAAAACCTTTAACAAGTCTAGCTTTGAAAGTCTCAACTTTTCCATCTACACCAAGTAATCTTCTCAAGATATACTTGCTCCTGATGGGGATTTAACCCTTCAGATATAGCAGCCAAAGTCCATACTTTGCTGGTGTACATGGATTCCATCTCAGATCGCTAAGCATCCAGCCATTCTTACAGAGTCCCTACTCTCGATGGCCTACTCGAAACTAGTTGGGTCATCATCTCATGATGCATTCCTCGCTCCCACTGTCATCGAGAAACCGAAGTATCTCTCAGGCAGGTGAGGAACCCTGCTAGATCGGTGGAGAGGCTGAGGTTCGTTGGGGACTTTTGAATCCTTTGGTTCTATCAAATCATCAGCAGTTTTGTATAGCGGGAACCTTTCCAGTTCTACAGAACTGTCCTTGCCTCGATCTTGTCCGGATTTTGCTTTAGACATAGGCCGGACAATCCTAAATCTTAACTTACTTACGAGATAGGTTCTTCCCATACCATATCTTGTATGGAGTGGTAGGCACTGATTTGATTCGAACCCTATTCAATAGGTATGCTTCTTCTCAAGTGCACAACCCCAAAAGGAAATAGGTAACTCAGTAGTACTCATCATAGAGCACACTATATCCAATATGGTGCGATTGCTCCGCCCCGATGCACCGTTGTGCTGTGGTGTATTCAGAGGAGTAATACTGAGAGAGAATCTCATTTTCTTTTAGAATATCCAAGAATTCCATGCTCAAGTATTCTCCTCCCTGATCTTATCATAGGACATAATACTTATACCTGTATTTTGGTTCTCTACTTCCAACTTATATTCTGTGAATACCTCAAAAGGTTCAGACCTATGTTTCAACAGGAACATATGGCTGAATCTTGAGAGACTGTCAGAGAATGTAATGAAGTATAAAGAACCAATCCTGGCATGTGTAGACAGGAGACCTTACATACATCATCATGTATCAGTCCTAAGAGTTTACTAACTCTTTCTCTGTTTCCAGTAAACGGAGCTATGGTCATCTAATCTTAGTGACATGACTGGCAAGTTTCACAAGATGTAAATTCAAACTGATTTAAATATGTATCTAAAATGTAACTTCAGCCAGTCGGGTCGCATTGATATGACCTAGTCTACAATGCCTCAAGAAGGATTCGTTCATTTCTGAACTCTTCCTCTTGTGTGTGTTCTGTATACTAGGAACTGTAATTTGATTTAGAACATCAATGCTTTTAGATAACGTGCCTGAACCGATCAACTTTTGATATAGGAAATGTTCAAAACATTATCCAACAATACAAAATTTTATCATTTCTTTACTTGTAAAGAGACTGATATGATTTTGTATATCAGGTTCGGTATCTAATAACATTTGTTCAGAATCAATGTACTGGTAAATCAGGGTGACAGTGACCAACAGACTTGGCTGCAACACTTGCCCCGTTTTCTGTCTCATGAAACTTATCACCCGTTCTCAGTTTTCTACCTTTTTGTAGCTCTATGTAACAGATTACATATCTGGGATCCTGATCCAGTATCAAATACCCAGGATGCAGAGGATACAGAGAAACAGTTCTTTGTAATGAACACACCCGAAGGAGATGCATCTCATGCACTTTCTTCGTTTGGGCGGCATGGGAATTCTGGTATTTCCCTATTTCCTGCTCTGTCTTATAACAATTATAAGTTGGAGCGGGACCAACGTTCCCCAGTTCAGTATAACAAGCGGGTTCGGTCAATACATCCATATTATTATCTTGATTAAGGCGTGATATGGTCTCTATCTGGAGAGAGATAGAAGAAAACACTCTGCGTGCGCTCTTGCAAGATTAGATTGGTTATATATTTTATCTAATCAGGATGGCTCCCACTGTTTTTATCAAATCTTTCTTCAAACCCTAAAAGGAAAGACTAGCCGGGATTAATTACACTCTACAAGTTCGCCAATCTTTCAGCCAGGCCAGTGTCGTTACTTTGAGGGAGGTTCCCCGTACTTTTGTACGGACCTAATTACAGTAAACCTCATTTTCCCAGAGGCGTAACCCCGTTGACACCTTTCTAGACACCTACTTGATCGGCTAATTGCAAAGTGCAAAACTCTCCCAGGAGTAACAATTACTCGCAGTGGGTATCGGGATCCAACTATCACATAGAAGGTATGCAATCTCATTGCAAATTTTAACACTTGAAACTCCCGATAATGGTTTTTACCCCTAGCACCTATGACCTTGGCTAAGGTCAACAAATCATAGATACTAGTCAAGTTCTACCCGTCATTTCATGATTAATTAGACCCACCCACATGACCCTTGGCTAAGGTCAACAAAGCCACAAGACTGTCCTAACTAATCGCATCATATGCTGTGTAGGAAGACATCACTTAGCTACCGCACACTATGCCTCGGCTATGGTCGACAAACGTAACACGAATACTAAGTACTCTACTTCCTAAAATGACGGAGGGTTGCGAATGGTTTTTAAGAAAACCTTTAACGCTTTGAACTTGATCTCGTTGCGGAATCAAATGGTTTTTAAATGGAATGTTTTTGAGGCTTTTCTAGTTTTGCTAAAGGGGTCACTCCCGGTGAAGGGATCGTCGGCCCTTTCCTCGTCGAATGAGGTGCGGGATATATCATATATATCACTGTGCAAAGCAGAAACTGTGAAGGGATCGTCGGCCCTTTCCTCGTCGAATGAGGTGCGGCTATGGTCGACAAACTAGTAGTATGCTACTTGGTTTGTTTCTATATGCCCTAGAGGCCATTACTGTATCATACTAGTTTGTATATTAACTTAATGGAAGCTTGGGATATTCACCTTGTATATATAATCTTGCTCAAAATAGTAGTATGCTACTTGGTTTGTTTCTACTTCAATGTGTACATGTGTTTATTTTAGTATATCGCCTATACACATTAGTGGAGCCCGTAGGATCTTTGCTTGATTACCAGCGTTGTGATGGCAGTCACACTAGTGGGGCTGGGTAATCAATAAGCACATCCTTATGCAGGTCCCTGGTCGCAGGACTATCGAGACAGGGCATCGATACTCCGGAGTAGACTAGCGCATGTGCTTCTCATCCCAGTGTGGGAGACGGTCTGTCCCACAGCCGTCGGTACGTCGTACTTGAGATAGTATGCGGGTGCTCGTTGGGTTACGAGTACACTGGACAGGACTCGTCGGGAACTGACTAGTTGGTATTATGCCTATCGTCAGTTATCAGTTCCCAGGTGACATGAGTACAGCTTAGTCCGCTGACTTGACACTGTCACTTCGCCTCGAGTGTGTTCCCACTGTACTTTGATTACTACCCTACCACGGCTCAAAGGAGTCGTGCAAACAGGTGGTAGTTGGGTGCAGTCCCGAAGCACTTGGAGGCGGTGACGGTTAGACAGGATTCGTCTCTCCCGGTATTGGGGGTTGACATCGCGCTGTGTCTAGGAGAGCCATTACACGAGTAGTCCCTGGCCAGGGCAAACGAGATATACTGGTAGGCTTCCAGTGTTATCTCAGGGTGTTTTGGGCTTCACTCCGACACGACTTGTACCACTATTGGGGGATTGACGTTTACCGCCCCCTAGGCCCGCCATGCGATGTTTCAGACGAACAGACCGGACTGTACGGAGAATGTCACATTCAGTCTCAGTAGGAGTTCAGATGGGTTTCGCCTCGTCAGTCTTCTTGTCGGCATCTACCTGGGGACCGTTACACACAGCTAGTGCCGCTTGCGGTCTGTGGTTAAACCCACTGCCAGCGTAGTGTCGAGTCTTTAGAGTCCCACACAGAAAGCTATTCGCCTTTAGGCAAAAGAGTAGAGGTCGCATGGTTTTGCGACAGGTCGCATGGTTTTGCGACAGGGTTCGGTCACATCCGTGCACTTGTGCACGTACAGTGTCCTGACAGTTCACACTAGCGGGCTTTGGTTTAAGCCAGATCCTAGTGTACCTTTTGGGATTGGTTTTATCCAGTATGCATTCGTGTTCCTCGGAACGCGGATGCGGGTGTGTATGCACAGTTGACGGAGAGACAGAGGCAGAGGATTCTCATTAGGGTTGTTGACCGTTGACAGTTGACTATTGACTTTTTGCTCAACCCTAATGAGAATATGATATGTGATTAACAATTATATTAATTAAGTATTATGGTGACATGGTTGTTGAGGGATTGACTTTGTTGACTTGTTGACTTTTGTTGACTTGTTGACTTTGTTGACCGGTTGACTAGGCTTGACTAGTTGACCATCATGATAACTATAGCTATCATTTCATGGCAAAGACTTTTGCTTGCTTGCTCTTTTGTGCAAAATGAGTGCATGAAATGATATGGCTATGGTTGCTTAAACCATCACATAATACTTGATTGATATGAGGTGTTATGATTGTTTTGGATTATGAGAGCCAAATGAGAAAAGTCTTCTCTCATTCTTTCATGCTCATTCTCTCTCTTGTTCTTGAGCTCTCATCCCCTCCTCTTGCTCTCCCTCTCTTGACTCTATGGTTCACTTGTCTCATGAGTTGAGAACCAAGAACCATAGATAAAATCCCATACAAACTCTTCTCTACTCACTCTAGTTCACAAGGTTTAGCAAACCGAGTGAACTAGTTTCTTCAAAGTTCGAAGAAGGAGCCAAAGGTTGAAGCTTTCAGGTGGATCTATCTTCGGCGCAAGGAGACGACGGGGAGAAGCCGATTCGGACGACCATCGAAGCTTGAAGACAAAGGAGTTCGAGAAAAAGAAAGGTATAACCCCCTAACCGAGTAGTTAGCAACTCGTAGTTAGGTTGTTAGTTAGATGTTTAACAAAGATCCGGGTCTTTAAGTCCATGTTACCACCTCTAAGAAAATCGTTTTTTATCAAATTCCTCTTGCCCGAAAGTACCGGGAGAGGTAGCATGGACTTACAGATCTGCAGGGGTTCGTCTCTCCGGGTATTGGGGGTGAGGTCGCGCTGTGTCTAGGAGAGCCATTACACAAAGCCCTCGGCCGAGGCACGAGATTTACTGGTAGGTATTCCAGTAGTATCTCAGGGTGTTCTGGGCTACACTCCGACACGACTTGTACCGCTTTTGGGGGTCTGACTTTTACCAACCCCCTAGGCCCGCCATGCGATGCTCATAGACGAACGGACCGGACTGTACGGATATTGTCACTGACAGTCTCAGTAGGGTGTCAGGACGAGTTCGCTCATCGACGTCCCTTTTTGGTCAATACCTGGTATCCCGTTACGTATAGGGTAATACCTCTTACGTGCTAGTGGTTATATCCACAGCCAAAGTATTGACGAGTCTTTAGAGTCCCCCACAGACCAGTTTCTCAAGTTTCGGACGAAACTCTGTAGAGGCCGTATGGAGATATGGCGGGTTCGATCAGATACGTGCGGTATTACATGGATCGTGATCGGACGGATTTTACTAGCGGGCTTTGGTTTAAGCCGGATCCTAGTATTAGACAGTGTAGTTTTGTCTCTTTGCATTTATATTCAGCGGGAATACAAATGCGGGTATGTATATACAGTCGCGGGGTTTTTCCTGTAATTTATTACGGGATCGGTTTTCTGAAGTTGCCAGTTTGCATTCCGTTCCGGCCAGTTTTCCTTTGTTCCTTCCCGGCCGGACTTTTCCGATGGAGGGGGTTATTTGCAGTTGTGCAAATTATCTTCTGTGGAGGTGTTATTTGCTTATGTGGCTTCATGATGAGATTCTTTTTTAGTCTCTTCCTTTGCATTAAATGGGATTAGAAATGATTAGAAATTGATATGATATTGTTATCATTGCTTTTGGATGTGGTCACCCCTTTGCTTTTTACTACTCTCACCTTCCTTCATGTTTTGATTTCTCCACCATTTTGATAAGGGAGGGGGGGCCACATTGCGAGGAAGAAGATATGAGGATTCATTTTGTGTGGGAAATTATTGATATCCTTTTTCTCTACTTGCCACAAAACTCTATATCTCCAAAGTTCATAGTTCATTCTTACCTCTATCAAAGGCAACTTCTAACCCCAAAGAGACAAGCTACTACACTACACCTACAGCACTTTTGGACGCGTCGGCTTGCCAACTTCGCGCCCGAGTTGCCTCGGTCAAGAGGTGGGAGCCCGCAAAAGAATTCGGCTACGTGGTACCCTTTCCGACGAGGAGGTGACGAACAGAGATTCCACGGGAGATCGGGAAGATGATTAGAAGACCGAAGGATACGGATCGCTCGGTATATCTCTCTCCCCATCTTTTAGTTTGCTAGTAGTTAGGTTAATGGCCCGATCTTGGGTTTATAGTGCGCGGTGGTGCCGGTTTACAGCTATAATAAAGTTTTTCGTTTCCGCATTTCCGGCGTCGGATTGACGGCCGGGGCGCCGCCGTGCACTTACAATAATAACAGCTTCACATTCACCATAAAAACTCTTAATGGCTCAAATGAGTGTGACACACTCCAATTAAGTTTAAGCAGTGCTCAAACTTAACAACTGAAAGAGATTTCATTAACATGTCTGCCGGATCATCCGCTGTGCCAACCTTTTTCACAATAATCTCTTCTTTCTCAATGACTTCCAGCACGAAACAATACCTCACGTCAATGTGCTTCGTCTTATCATGATGTATCTGATCTTTCGTCAAGTGAATAGAGCTTTGGCTATCATAGTAGACTATTATGGTATCGTTTGGAATACCAAGTTCCGAAAATAGCCCCTTCAACCAGATCACCTCCTTAACGGCCGGAACAGCGGCTATATATTTCTCCTCCGTCATAGACAACGCTACCGTAAGTTGCAAAGATGCGCGCAACCTAATGGTATATCCTCCTTAGGATGATACATAACCGGTGATCGATCTGTGTCTATCAAGATCACCTGCATATTCGGAGTCGACGAATCGAACTAAATTTCGCCATTCCGTCCAAACAACAACCCCACGTCAGACGTACCTTGCAGGTATCGTGATATCCATTTCACCGCCTGCTAATGGTTTTTTCCAGGAGATGTCATATAGAGACTAGGAACACTAACAATGTGAGAAATGTCGGGTTGTGTACAAACCATGGTATACATAATGCTACCCACCGCACTCGCATATAGAACATTCGACATATATCTTATCTAAGCCTCTGTTGGTGGTGATGAACGAGCTGAAAGTTTGAAATGAGTAGCCAATGGAGTACATATAGATTTAGCATCTGCCATGCCGAAATGCTCCAAAACTTTCTCAACATATCACTGTTAAGAAAAGTATAGCTTTTCTCCTTAGCGATCTCGCCTGATCTCTGAAAGGTTCCTAGTACTCATGCCGCTACAACCACAGCCAATGCGGAATTGAAAAACAAAAATTTTACAGGGAGCACTAGCAACTAATCCCTAGCAATCGTTCTAAACAAAAACCAAAAACTTTACATACAAGGTTTAGGGATTACAAACTTTGATGCGTGTCCACCCAATAATGGAAGACCACTCCAAGTTTCTTGTAGGCCGTCGGGAACAAGCTTGAGAGACGGACACTCTTTCCGAAGATGATCCACCCAAAGGAAACCGATCCAAACTCCAGCTTCACCTAGTGAATTAGCTGACACTCTAAGTTTGCTAGAAATGAAGTGCGGAGATGTAGGAATTTATCACTTATCATAATCACTAATTCATAAAGCTTAAGAGAGCAAAATGAAGGAGGAAAATAGGAGAGGATGCTAACATATCTCAAATGAGGTAAGTGTTAGAATGAGAATGAGAATGAGAATGAGAGAGGGCCTTTTATTTTTCAACCCTTTTAAAAATTGTCATAACATTTTACATATAAAATATATAGCTCATCCCTCTTAAGCCATCCCTCACTACTATACACTCATGCCCCCTTACCCTCCACCTCATTTCATATTTCCTAAAATAGAAAATACCCTAAATGAGGGGTTCTCCTTCTAGAAGTATTCCGTATAAATAAGGAATACAACTCTGGTATATGTATCAAAATACATAAACACGTATCCGTATAAAAATTCGGATAGCTAAGAGAGAGAAAATGAATAGTGAACATAATAAGAGAATATATATATATATATATATATAAATTATTAAATCAATGCTTAATTTAATAATCTGGATTAATCCTATTCCGGCTAGTACCGTGTAGCCAGTACACATATTTAATTAGACCATGCACGTATCAATATACGGCCTCTACATCATATTGCCTGAACCGGGAAAATCTTATGTCTGAGACTCAAAAGACTCGTCAATATGCTAGTAGTGAGTTACTGGATAAATCCATAACCATAAGCACGTCAGCGGCACTAGTTGTACGTAACGACTACTCAGATATATTCCGAAAGGGATGCGACAATCAAATCAGTCCGTACCCTACTAAGACTGAATGTGACAATCTTTGTATAGTCCGATCTCTTCTTCGAAGAGTATCGCATACCTGGTCTAGGGGGTGGTAAACGTCAGACCCCGATAGGTCGTGCCGGTGTCAAGCTCATCACGAACCAAGAAACTACATATCTCCAATCAGTAAATCTCATCCGTCCTGGTCAGGGACTTATGGTGATGGCTAATCAGACATAGCGCAATATCGACTCCCTATACCAGGAGAGACGAATCTCAGACGATCGCTCACCGCCTCTATATGGCTCGGGACTGTACCCAATTAAAACCTATTTGCATGACTCCTTTGAGCCGTGGTAGGGTAGTAATCAAATGACAGTGGGAACTCACACGAGAAAAATGACGATCTCAAGTCAAAAGACAACATGTACTCATGTAACTAGAGAACTGCTATCCGACGATAAGTATAATACCATATAGAAGTTCTTGGCGATTCCGTCCGGTATACTCACCTCCAGTAAGCACCCGTATACCATCTTAGGTGCCAAAACACCAATGGCTTGTGAGACTGTCCACTTCCCCTCGTCGGGGTCTCGAAACGTATACGCTAGTCTACTCTAGAATATCGATACCCAGTCTCGATACGCTCTCGTGTAGGTATATTTAAGGATGTGCTTATGGACTACCCAGCTCTCACGTATATGATCGCCATCATAATACTGGTAGTCAAGAAACGATCCTACGAGTTTTATCATTATGTATTAGCGACACGTAATAACGAGTAAACCGTATATACATCAATGATAAAGGCAAACCAGATAGCATACTATCATCTCGAGCAAGATTGTTCTATCTGTATAGGTCCTCCTTCAATTATCATAATCGCCTTGCAATTACAATAATTGCCTTGAGTGCATTATAGCCAACAATCTCCATACCAAGTATTTTTTTGGCCGCTCCCAAATCCTTGGTCTCAAATTTGCATTTCAACTGTTCCTTCAAAATCTTAATATCAACCATATATCTTTCTGCTATCAACATATCATCAACATAAAGTAGCAAATATATGAAAGAACCATCGGCGGGCATCTTCAAATATACAAAACTATCACCCATACTTCTCATAAACCATATTTCTTTCATGAAGGAGTCGAACTTTTTATACCAACGTCTTGATGACTGCTTCAGATCTTAGAGAGACTTCTCTAGCAAGAAAACGTGGTCTTCTTTTCCTTCAACCTCAAATCCTTCGAGCTGTTGCATATAGATTTTCTCCATCAAATCGCCGTACAAGAATGTGGTCTTCAAATTGAGCTGCTTAAGCTCTAAATCTTGCATAGCTACCAAACCGAGAAAAACACGTATAGAGGTGTGTTTAACGACCGAAGAAAATACTTCATTGAAGTCAACTCCCCGCACCTGCGAATATCCTTTAGTTACCAATCTGCCTTGTACCTTGTATCCAACGCCCCTTGGTTACCTTCTTTCTTCTTGAAAACCCACTTGCAGCCAACTATCTTCTTTCCTCCTTCAGACTTCACGAGCTTCTAAGTTTGGTTCTTATGAAGAGACTTAATTTCTTCATTCATAGTGATTAGACAATGAGTTGCTTCATCGGATGGGATGGATTCTTTATATCTTGTCGGCTCGCTATTATTAGCTATCTATGCGAAGAACAGCGCATACGCCATTAGATCATCATACCTATATCTCTATGGCAGTCTAATGTCCCTTCTTTGTCAATCACGAGCGATTAAATACTCTTCATCATTGGACTGCTCATCATTAGCTTCTTTATACAACGGTGAAGGAAAGATCTCCCGTGAACCCAAACTCTCACCGACCTCAATATCAACTCTCGGCCCGTCCTTCCTTGAATCGTCTCCAATTGGAGATTCCTTGTTGTTCGGCTTCAACATAGAAAATTCATCAAACGTCATATCTCTGCTAATCATAAATTTTGGAGACTTTGGATCCGAACACTACAATCTATAACATTTTATGCCCGTAGCATAACCAAGAAAGATACACTTCTTCGCTCAAGAATCCAACTTGCCTTCATGGCAATGTGTATAAGCGGGGCAACCAAACACTTTAAGTATTGAATAATTGACGTATTTTCTCGATCATACCTACTCCGGTATCTTACTAGTTAATGTCATATGAGGTGACCGATTCACAATATAGCACGCCGTATTTACCGCTTCTGCACAAAACTCCTTTCCGAGCTCTACATTGGACAACATGCACCACACTTTCTCTAAAAGAGTTCGGTTCATCCGCTCCACGACTCCATTCTGCTGCTGTTGTAATATTTCAGAAAATAGAAAATAATATTTTTGGAATTTAAATAATAAAATAATAAATTTCACGAATATTATGCGAATATAAATTTGAGTTTTCGTAAAATGGTATATACTTATTTTTTGAAAAATAATGGGAAATTTAAAATAAATTATTTTAATAAAGCATTTAATTGATTTGGGCTTTTATAATTAATATATAATTATTTCCATACAAGTTAGTGTTAAAATTAATTAGAGTTTCTTAATTATGCAATAAACGTAGCTTCATTTTTGTTAACCATGTTAAGTGTCATGACAAGTTAACAAATTATTATGAATTTTAATTGGTTTTATTAGTAATAAAGGAAAAGAAAAGAAAAGAAAAGAAAAAGAAAATGAAGAGGCAAGGGAGTATGGGGCATTAAATGATGAGAATCATTGTGCATGGCTAACTTTAGCCATTTTCCCTTCATCTCTCTCTTTCTCTCATTCCTTGTTCTTCACCTCATCTCTTCATCCTTTTCTTCATCTCCTTCTCTTTCATCTCCAACGACCCACTACCACTATGTACTACCGTCAAAACCACCTCAAAACACCACCTAGCTTTCATAAAAAATGTTCCTTAACTCATTGCAAGTAACATGGAGTGATCAACTTCTAGTTTTGAGCAACCTTGGCCATCATAGAATTTTCTTCAGTTGCTCAATGAGGTAATAACTCCACCTCTAAATTAGTTTAAAGTTTCCAAACCTCATATTATAGTTTAGAGTTAAAAAGTGCATGTTTGGTGATCTTGGAAAATTCTTAAGTGAGCTTTTGTGGATCAATTGAGTAGTAGTGGTGTAGTAGAGACTTAGATAGTAACCATAATCTCTCTAAGTGATAGAATTCCCAGCCTCGATGAACCTTGAAGTCTCAAACTAGAATTTAGAATTTTCCGATATCGGTTTTTAATTGACTTTTGATATTCAAATGAAATCTGGGATAACTCGGAGACTCTGAAAATTTAATAGCGGATATAATGAGATGTGCAGACTAATAGGAGGCCACCCAGAAGTCCGAGCCCTTAACCATTTACTTTGGCCGCAAATAAATTCAAATTAATCGCAATTTGCAGGCCTAGTATAGAGGTTAGGTGTGGTTTTTGTTCTGTAACATAAACACTAGATAACTAGGCCTATCATATATGCAAAAAAGGCTAATTTGTTAGTGATACATGCCCTAGAAGGATATTGTATAGTACTGGATTGTATATTGCATTTTGGAAGCTTGGGATATACAGAGATATAATAACAGTCATGCTCAATATGATAGTATGCATTCTGGTTTGATTCTATCTTAATATGTGTATATGTTTCTTTTAACATATCACTAATACATATTGATAGTGCCCTTAGGATCTTTACTTGACTACCAGCGTTGTGATGGCAGTCACACTAGTGGGGGCTGGGTAGTCTGTAAGCACATCCTTAAGCTTGTCCCTAGTCATAGGATTATCCAGACAAGGTATCGATACACCAGAATAAACTAGTGTATACGCTTCTTATCCCTTTCAGGGGAGGTGGTATGTCCCACAGCCATTGGTATACTGTACCAGAGATAGTATACAGGTGCTTATTGGGTTATGAGTTACACTGAGCGGACTCGCTGGGAACTGTTGGATGGTATTATACCTATTGTCAGTTAGCAGTTCCCCGGTGACATGAGTACATGTTATTCCATTGACTTGACATCACTATTCGTCTCGAGTGTGTTCCCACTGTACTTAGATTACTACCCTACCACGGCTCAAATGAGTCATGCAAACATGTATTAGTTGGGTGCAGTCCCGAAATACTTGGAGGCAGTAGGGGTTAGAAGGGATTCGCCTCTCCCGGTATTAGGAGTTGACATCGTGCTGTGTACGGTTAGCCACTTCACAAAGCCCCTGACCAGGGCAAGTGAGATTTACTAGTAGGTACACCAGTAGTTTCTCAGGGTGTAATGGGCTCTGTTAGTGTTTATGCCCTAGAGGCCATTATTGTATTATACTAGATTGTATATTACTTAATGGAAGCTTGGGATATTCACAGTTGTATTGACAGTCTTGCTAAAAATGGTAGTATGCTACTTGGTTTGTTTCTACTTTAAGAAGTGCATATATTTCTTTTAACATATCGCTTATACATATTAGTAGAGCCCTTAGGATCTTTGCTTGATTATCAGCGTTGTGATGGCAGTCACACTAGTGGGGGCAGGGTAGTCTATAAGCAACATCCTATACAGGTCCCTGGTCGTAGGATTATCGAGACAGGGCATCGATACTCCGGAGTAGACTGGTGTATACGCTTCTCATCTCAGCATGGGGAGATGGTCTGTCCCACAGCCATCAGTACGTCGTACTGGAGATTATATGCAGGTGCTCGTTAGGTTATGAGTACACTGGACAGGACTCGCCGGGAACTGCAGGTTGGTACTATACCTATCGTCAGATTGCAGTTCCCAGGTGACATTAGTACAGTTTAGTCCGTCGACTTGACATTGTTACTTCGCATCGAGTGTGTTCCCACTGTACTTAGATTACTACCCTACCACGGCTCAAAGGAGTCGTGCAAACAGGTAGTAGTTGGGTGCAGTCCCGAAGCACTTGGAGGCAATGGCGGTTAGACAGGATTCGTCTCTCCCGGTATTGGGGGTTGATATCGCGCTGTGTGTGGAGAGCCATTACGCAAGGTCCCTGGCCAGGAAAAGCGAGATGTACTGGTAGGTGCTCCGGTGGTTTCTCAAGGTGTAATGGGCTTCACTCCGACACGATTTATACCGCTATTAAGGGTTTGACATTTACCGCTCCCCTAGGCCCGATATGTGATAGTCCTAGACGAACAGACCGGACTGTACGAAGATTGTCACATACAGGCTCAGTAGGAGTTCGGATGGGTTTCCTCATCGTCCTTCTTATCGACATCTACTTGGGGACCGTTACGTACAGCTAGTACCACTTGCAGTCTGTGGTTAAAAAAACTGTTAGCGTAGTGTCGAGTCTTTAGAGTCCCACACAGAGAGTTTCCCTGCACCGGGCAAAAGGTGTAGAGGCCGTATGGTTTTACAACAGGGCCGCGATCACTTACGTACACTTGTGCACGTATTGTAACCGGCAGATAATACTAGTGGGTTTTGGTTTAAGCCGGATCTTAGTATTATACAGATGGATTTATTCAGTATCAGTTTATTTGTGTTTTTCGGAAATACGAATGGGAGGGGCAGTCTCGTAATTTGTCGGGAAGCTTATAGAAGGAGGTGACTCATTTGTGTTTATTTCTTTTTAGATTTAAACTAAATGAGGTGGAGGAGATGAGGTGTAATTATCATTAATTGCACCATGACTCATGAGATGATTCATCTTAAGAATTAAATGAAGCATGGAAGATATTTGTGCAAAATATTTGTTCAAGATATTTTAGATGCTTCATGATATTTCAAATTGAGTCAAGGTTCAATTCATTATCACAAAACACTTCTCTCTCCTCAAGTCTTCATCTTCTTCCTCAAACCTTAAAAGCTCTCATGAGTTGAGAATCCAAGGGTTTAAAGTGACTAAGCAATCCATCTAAATACTCTACACCCTCTAGGACTTCTAGATTAGTAAACTAGAAGCCGTAGTTATCTCAGATTCGAGATAGGAGCTCGGACTATAGACTCTCGGGTGGATCGTCTTTGACTCGAGGAGGCCGTTGAGGTACCCATGTTCCATAGAGCCGACGAGGTGTGGAGGACAGCGATGAAAACCCGAAGGATAAGTAACGTGAGGTATAACTTCGAATCAGAGTAGTTAAACCTCTCGTAGTTTGCTAGTAATGGTTTAGACACGATCCGTATTCTCAAGTCCGTGTTACGAAGCTTTGATAATTGTTTTTCATATATTGCACCTCCCTGTGAACACGTGAGGTGCGTGACATGGACTTACAGTGGTATCAGAGCCTACTAAACCTTTACTAGCTTGTTAGCAACTAATTAGAACTTCGATCGTCGGAAAAACACGAAAACTTAACCCCGGACCCCTCAAGTTTCTGTCGATTTTAAATCTGTCGAAAAAATTATTTCAGAGGCATGAAAATTCACAGCAGGGAATTCTAAGAATACTGGAGAAATACGAGTTGCTAATTCGGTGAGACGACCGCGGAAGCGCGGCGGATTGGTGCAATACGCCGCGGATTCGCGGCCGAGTCGACTCCAAGTTGAGTCGTATTTACACAGTTTGTCTTATTTTTGGGTGTTCTGTTTTCCTGTATATTTTGTTTCTGCCCAGGTCTTTTCAGTGCTGGCTTGCAATTAGGGTAGACACGGAAAAAGGTTGTCGATCAAAATTCTAAGTTATTTGCTAATCAGGTTTTATCTGTGATGTTTAATGTGTTCGTAAACCTCCGCTAATTGCAAGTATATCGGTTAGTTGGGGGTTGCACATTTCTGTGATGGATATTGGTTTGTGTATATGAACTCTATTGGATCGTCGTGGATGAATAGCCGGGGATGTAAGATGGGAGTTTTTATCTTTCATTCGATGTAAATTGTAATATGTTGTAATATTCTTTTGCGGGGCACATCCGGGTTGAGGTTGTAGCCACCGTTGTATTATTTCATTTACTGTTTTATGCTCCTAGGATTGACCCAAGATGGGGTTCACAAACTACCGGGTACTTTGAAGTGTTTAATGGCCTACTCACGTCGTTGAGGGAGACTGTTTCACTTATGGTACTAGGCGGGTAGTTTGCCACACCCGTAGGGGTCTAGGGTGGGGTTTGGCTATTCATCACGACCGTGTAATCCGTCTTTTGTTGCAGACTCAAACGAAACTCGGATTCCTAGTATATCCAATATGTTCATTTGTGATCTGGAATACCTATTATTGCGTCTGACGAATATACAATATCTATATATGATATCTAGTAGGCGTTGCTTATGTTTTGCATTCGCGCTAGCCCAGCCCCCGCTCTGTCGTTAGTTAAGTAACCTAACGGGTGAATGACGGGGCCCAGTGGTGAATGCGGATGGCATAAGCGGACGTTGTATTTTCGTTGTTTTCTGCAATGATAGGATAAATGATGGGACACATTATTTTAATGCAAAGAAAACAAACCAAAGCTGAATCGTTGGAACAAATTTAAAAGAAACCACTCGGTTATTTTAAAAGAGTAGAATTTTTAATTGCGGAGCTTTAAGAACTCTTTTTAAAAAGCTATCAGGTTCCTTCGATTATATCAAGTTCACTGCGTTCACGGTTTCACCAAAACCAGTCGTAGCCCTACGTCATTTCATATGGATGGTCAGTAGTATTCAAGCTATGTTTGTTGGCCTTCGTCAAGGCATAGTGTTTGGTAGCTGCTAGGGTATTCATATGTAGCATAGATAGATGCGTTGGTTTGGGACAGTCGTATTACTTTGTTGGCCTTCGTCAAGGGTATGTACGGGTGGGTTCAAATTAACAAGGATAATGATGGGAAGAACTTGACATGTGACTTATGATTTGTTGTCCTTCGTCAAGGTCATAAGAGCATGGGGCAAAAATCCACATCGGGAGTTTCTAAAGGAACTGAAACTTGCTAGTGTTGCATACCATTTGGAGTCTGATAATGTTGGTAGGATTCCTTCAGTATTATCACACGATGATATCTGGATCCCGATCCTACTGTGATTATATGCTACTCATCAGGAGATTCATCACTTAACGATCAATGCTATAAACCAAGCAGGTATCTAGAACGGTGTCAGCGGGGTTACGTCTCCAGGGGAAAGAGGTTATTTAATTAAGGAACTTCGCGAAAGCGTCGTAAAACGTCTCTCGAAGTACCTACACTAGCCTGGCTGAACGGTTAAGCAAGTATTGTACGGTGAGATCAGTCCTGACTAATTCTTCTTTTATGGTTTGAGGAAGGATTCGAGAAACAGTGGGAGCCATCCTATTTAGATAAACTAAAAACTAATCTAAACTTGCAAGAGCATCATGCTAAAGTGTTTTCTTCTCTCTCTCAACTGCAGCGACCATGTGACCATGACTAGGTTACATCTAGATAACAAGTTGACTGAATCTGACTTCTTTTACTGGCAAAGGTCTGTCCAGATGTCCATTGCCTATGACAAGCTGGACCACCCTATTAGTACTCAATCCCCCGCCGTCCAAGGTCCATTTTCCACCATCGCGGATATGGATATCCGTCAGACAATGGAAAAGGACAGTGCGAATGCCAAGTGCCTCGTGTTGGCTTCAGTTGATGGTGTATACCAGAAGTAGCACGAGAAGATGGACTTAGTTTCTATCTTCCTCCATAACAAAGATTTATATCGAGAGCAATCTCGTATCGCAAGATATGAGACCTCGAATTGCTTCAGCGAGGTTGGCTGTCGGGTAATCTGTAAGGGGCGACGTCCTTACGATGACTAGCTATATTGATGAGCTCACGGACCTGGAGACCATATTGGGAAACAGGTCATATGCTGACTTATTTCCACAGTCCCTACCCTCTACTTACACCCTGAAAGAAACCAGGGAAACACCCACTCTGCTTAATGGGGGACCTTCTTCTTCTGCATCCAGGGCGAAAGCAAATGGTGAAAAGAAGAAAATCTCCACAAAGCCGATATACAGTGTCAGTGAAGTAGAAGGAAATGGAAGAGTAAAAGTTTCGGGACTTGGTGTAGGGAAGGAGGGATGTTCCTATTATTATGGGAAGGGGCATTGGCAGAAAGATTGCAGGGCTTTAGAAGCCAGTAACCAGGATTCGAAGCATGTTATGGCTTCGGCCTCGGGTGTGTTTGTAATTGAGAACTGTTTGTTAATTAACTCTACTTCCTGGATACTAGATACCGGATCAGGATTTCATATCTGTAATTCGTTACATGCTTTGAGAAACCGTAGAGTTATCAGGTTAGGTGATATGTCTCTCAGAGTTACGAACGGAATGAGCATGGACGCTGAATCCGTGGGGGAATATCGCCTAGGACTGACAAGTGGGCAGATATTGATTCTACGTAATTGTTTGTATATACCTAGTTTGACTTGTAATATCATATCAGTATCCTCACTTTCTAGAGAGGGATATGATTTTACATTCGTAAGCGATGTGGTAAACATTTACCTAAATCAAGTTCAGATTGGGTCCGGTACATTAGATAACGGTATATATGTATTAAATCAAGTTCAGGTTTTCAATGTCCAGAACACACTTAAAAGAAAGTCTCCGAAAGTAAATCAGGCTTTCTTATGGCATTGCAGACTATGTCACATCAATGAAACACGGTTGACTAAGTTATATAAAGAAGGATATTTGAATCCGTTCGAATATCAATCTTATGCTACTTGTGAATCTTGTCTCATGGGAAAGATGACAAAGACTCCGTTTACTGGACACGGAGTAAGAGCGAGCGAGCTCTTGGGACTCATACACAGCGATATTGTAACATTTCAGAAAATATAAAATATTATTTTTGGAATTTAATTTTAAAATAATATATTTCCCGAAAACTTTCCGATTTGCGAAATTGGGGTTTTCGAAAAAGGGTATAAATACATACCAATAATTGTGAAATAAATGGAAATTAAAATGATTTATTCATTTAAAAATATATTTAACGGATTTGGAAATTTGAAAATTTATTATATGCCGTTCTGATAAAAACCCGATTAGTGCACTACTAATCGTGATTTAAGCCAAATCCGTGTTTCTACAGTTTTCATGGTTAGTGCACCATGACATGTTTCATTTGCTTACATGTTATTTCATTTGTGGATTTATTTGGGTGTATATGTTTTTGGTGAGAAAAATTAAAGGAAAAAGAAAAGTCAAAAAGGGGACATAATGATTAGGGTAGACTTTTGGAGAGAGAGAGTGTGTGTGTGTAATTATATGAGAGAGAGGGAGGGGGGCTGCTGCCTAATTTGAATCCCCCATCTTTTTTCTTCTCCTTCTTCATCTTCCTCAAGCCACAACCCTCCACTTAGATCCCTAGATCTACCTCCAAACAATCCCCAAAACCCTAAACCCCTTGCACAAAAATTGATCCCCATCTCTTTCTCTACACGTTGAACCGAGCAAAGTGGGATTTTGATGACTTTGGGAAGTTAATGCTGCCTATAGGGGACTAGATGAGGTATAACTTCTTCCTTTTAGTTTAGTTTTGTACGATATCGTGTTTTAGTGTCGTTTTGTGACCATCGATAACCTGCTGTGACCCCGAGTGTTCACTGTAAAAACAAACAGTGAGATAGTGTTGTACCTGTAACCCTAAGTGACCACCTGAAGAACGAGACCTTCCCCACCGGTTTTCGCCGGCGGCTATTGGGACAAATCCGGCGACCTTGGGTGGGTAGAGGAGTTAGGGTTTAGGTTTTGTAGGGTAGTTACTTGAAGGTGTTTAAGGGGGTTTGGTTCTACTTGATTTTTCTGTAATGACTATAGGTGAAATCTGGGAGCTGTTAGGAGTGTTTACATGACATGGTGACACGATTCCTGACCTGAGCCATAGATGTGAACCCGATGCACGAACTTAGGATTTTGTTCCTTATTGGTTTTGTGACTTTTAGTGTGCCTACAGTGAATCTGGGATGACCTGGGGACTTTCTGAGACAACTAAACAATACTAGGGGCCTAGATATATACCTAGGAGACCACTCTGACCTGATGAACCCAAACAGAGACCCCCTGGCCGGCGAGCTCGGAATTTTGGGTATAGGGGCCGGCCACTTGGTGGATGTAGGAGCCTAGGTTGGTCCAGTAGCTCATATATACCTTATACATCACCCTAAACTTGTTTGCTTAGATTTATTTAACCTGAGTCAAAATCTGGGAACACTTGTGTGTGATTTAGGATATGTTTTCCATATTTTGAATGATGGGTTTTGATATTGGATTCGTTTTGGTTGTCGCATGTTTGTACATTGACGACAAGGGTTCTTTGGTTGATTTTGTACGCATATGCTATAGGTTCTAACCTACGAGCAATGCGCATGCCATTTTGGATTTTAGAACTTGATTTTAATATTGTTAAGATATGTATTTTTATTTTAGCTACCTTCGCGTGGATTCCGAAGCGACGGAGTGAGGCGTCATCGATTTCGGCGAGCGAAGACTACGGTGAGTAGATCTATATCTACCGGAGAAGTCGGGTGGATGGCGTATAGTATCCCCGCAAAGTTTTGAAGGAAAACTGATTTATAGAATATGGTTAAGAAACCTAGATTAGGAAACTAGGGTTAGAATGAGATAGCTATGAAACCATATTAGGAACTAGAGGATAGTTAGAAGTGATATGTTACGATTATTATAAGATGACGGAATTCGAGGATGGAGTTTGTCGATATTGCCGTTTAGAGTACTGTAAGACTTGATAGTCGATGTAGATGTGTCATCCGAACCATACCTTTTTCTAAACCAAGGAATCGTATCTATCTTTTAAATACATACCTTGAGGGATGTTACGGATTTTCAAATGATATCTTTTCCTTAAAAACACCGTAACCCCTATTTTCAAAACTACGATTCACTTCTTTAAAAATCTGATTGTATGGTTTGGGTGTGTATGTTAGATTAGATACTATACTTAATAGAGATAAATGTTTATGTAAAGTCGATTTGATATGAGGTATAAAGGAGACGAAAGAATATAAGACGGAGATGATGAGATGATGAGATGATAATATGATGATATGATGGTATACAGATGCGAGTCGATCGAGATGATTTATACCCTGCCGGTCCCTCTGATATGAGATTATTGCGGATGTGACCTGGGACATAAGTATATATATATATACATATATAGAATGTTGTGAGTCATGGATGATAGGCCGTACGTGATATTAGGCCGTACCCTCATTTGTCGTATAGGATGATAGGATCCCCAATAGTTTAATGCCGCCGTACGATAATTTTCCGTGCGTGATGGGTTTGACTTGATGATTGATCCATACCCTTGACTAGAGGTTGTCATACGATGGATCATACCGTACACAATGTTGTTAGGCTGGATGCCGATTGATAGATTCACCGACTCGACCATGTTAGATATGTATACCTTATAGCTTCTAGCTGACGATTTACCTTATGATGCATTCATGTTATTCACATTGTACTACTTATACCTGTGATAGTACACCTGCACCATTATCGATGATGCGTATGTTACACATACACAGATTGTAGGCTCACACACTTCATCATCGATAATTGCCATTTCACTACACAGTAGGATTGCTGCATCATGATATGACCCTTCGCATAACCTGCTTGCACATATACATTGATATATTCATACTTGCGCACATACACATTATATATGCATATTGGTGCACATATACATTGATATATCCATACTTGCGCACATACACATTGTATATCCACATTGGTGCACATATACATTGATATATCCATACTTGCGCACATACATATTGTATATGCACATTGGTGCACATATACATTGATATATTCATACTTGCACACATACACATTGTATATCCATATTGGTGCACACATACATTGGTACATCTATACTTGCACATATACATATTGTACCTACATAGATCATTGATTTTATTGGGAGATTGGGAACCGCGGGTTATATTTTAAAAAAAACCTGGAATCATTTAAAAGAGCGGTTTTCCCTTAATATGACATATCACTGTTCCAGATTGCATGATATATTGATATGCTTACATTTCTGTTATATGTCGCATACATCATGCTTTACGCTTTTACACATTGAGATATGCTGTTTTCATGAGATTTCTGGATTTGAGAACCGTGGCTATTTCAAAAGAAAGCATGAACTGTTTTAAAAACCCGGTTTCTCTTGATATAATATTTCAGTGCGTCCACCATGTGTTTTCTCGGTTCTGAGAGTGGCATGTGAAACCCGATTCGAGAAGCGGTAGGCACCGTCTGCGGGTACATGGTGGACCCGGTGAGGTACTCGAAGACTCGTATATTTTAGATCGTGAGCCCAGCAGGGGAGTACTACCAACCGGTGACGGTTTTTAGACTCGGCGGTTATCCGGAGGATCCCGACCGGAGTAGCGAGATGGATATGAGGGCCGACCAGGGTGTGCGGCGCCTGAGGGCCGATCTGAGGATGCAACACCTGAGATGTATGGGGATTTACGTGTCGATGCCGGACACGGTTTTCATGATGTTTCGAGTGTCGATGCTGGACACTCAGGTTCCATGATTTAGAGGTGTCGCGAGGGCCACATGTTGATTTATATCCTCAGACTTTCATGCACACTCTTTTATGACATTGACGTGCATGCATACATTGATTATATGGGTGGACGAGATCCACATGCATACATACTTTGATTATATGGGTGGACGAGATCCACATGCATACATACAATGATTATATGGATGGACGAGATCCACATGCATACATACATTGATTATATGGGTGGACGAGATCCACATGCATACATGCATTGATTATTACTGTTAGATGATATCCGCATGCATATAGGTTTGACTACCTTGTTGGCACATATACCGACTCGGTCACCCTAGATATCATAGTATTACCTTTATGATATAGTTGATCTAGGAGTCGTTATTTATTCGATTTCTACTTGTCGATATATTTCTATTCACGAGTTGGCAACTCACCGCCGTTATGCTACAGTTCTTACAGGTTGACCGCTTGGATCAGTAGCGGCATCGCTGGTACACAGCTTCATTTGGGTGTTTTGCAGTGGTAGGTAGGACATTTGTATCGTACCCACTCTTTTATTATATTTCTTATTGTACCTAGTTAACTCCATCAATCAATCAAAACTTGTAAATTGTTTAAGTAATGAGACTTAGTGGGATTGTGGTTGCGAGACATAGAGCGAGGGGTTTTCCGCTACTTGTGATTTATATGTCTTGCTTTTCTCTATCTTTTGTAGTGATCTTCGCCGTTGGGCATCGTATACTGATATTTACTGTTTTGTGTGGTTGTGATCCGCCGTTTGGCGAAGAGCTAGCTCCCGCTTGGGGATACCTTTATCATTATTATCTATATGTGGTTTTGGATCAAAATATACAAAGGAGGTGCTGCCCAAATTTTCAAAAAGACGAAACATGTTTTTAAACTTGCATAATGCACTTGCATTTTCACGTTCCTTTTCTATGCATTAAGCACACTTGATTTCATTATACCTTTATTTCAAAAACTTCACCCCCTTTATTTTCTTGAAAATGTTTAGATTTCTGGGTTTCAGCTTACTTGAATTCCGTTACGTCTTTAGACGTTGCATGATTCGAGTGCTGGTCACGGGCTAATATTTCGGGTCGTGACAAAGTTGGTATCAGAGCGCTAGGTTTAACCTTGTTTCGAGTCTATGTTTGACTATGCGGAGTCTAGGGCGGGTATGTATTTCGGATTCTAGGCTTGACCTTATGGAACTTAGACTTGAACGGGGAGGGTGGGTATTAGACCCGAACTTTCGTTTCATAGGATGACCCTGATTGATGGAGTAGGTAGCTTGAGTAGAGTGACGTACCGTACGTATGTTCCGCGGCTTATTTACGATACGATACTCCACTTAAGAAACCTTAGGATGTACATATTTTTGAAATCAGTGATTCTCTTCGTATCCATGATTATACATCCATTTGAGATCCTTGATTTTATTTGTTCCATGATCATATTTTCATTGATGCAGTTCCTTCTTATGATCTTGTATCCAAGCCGGATATGTCATTTCCTTTCCTGCCGTTGATCTGCTTTCTTCGATACTCAATTGAGGTTCCTGTCACCATGTTTGAGCGCAAATTGAGCTGCTGATAGTGTTACGGTCTGGGCGAGCTCGTCTGGTACGAGGGCCGACCATTGTGTTTTCTGGTTGTGTTTTCTGGTGACTTGGGAACGTATCGATGTAGTTTTATGTTGTGACCTCTCGGATGAGGCGAGTGTTTGGTTTTTACAATGGATGTTCGGGCCACTAATAGAGCTTCCAGTGCGAGAAGACTGTTGATGTACAACATACCTCAGAGATTTTGATGTCGCCTACCATGCAGACAGGTGACCCAGCTGTTGCGGAGATGATGGGATGTCGCTTCCAGAGCTCACGAGCTAAGATCGCCGGAGCTTCCAGGAAGAAATGCGACAGATGATAGCTAGTCTACCCTAATTTGAGAGACGAAGGTGATTCGTCATATTGATGCACCGACGCAGGCCCAGTTGAGTTGAAGATTTCCAGTGTGGAGAGTCTTACTCAGATCTAGAGCAGACCGATCCAGAGATGACCGTCGATGTATCACCTTTCCTGAAGGATTGAGGCATTGTTTAGCGTGCGGTGAAGGGTATTTACATGTTGTATAGGCGAAGTTGAAAAGGTTCGAACGAGTGTCAGGAAACCAATTTTCCCAACTTTAAAGTGTTCGGAGGAACATGCAGGTAATTCTGTGGACCCTCTAGAAGAATGAAATCCTAACTCGATATGATGACCATGGAACCGCTTTGAACCTTAGGTTTTATGGCAGTTTATGTTAGTTGTATGTATGCCCTAGAGGCCAGTATTGTACAGATGATGTATATTATATTGGATGCTTGGACATATATAGAGATGACTTTCTTGCTCGATATGATAGTATGCTATCTGGTTGCTCTTTATCTTAACATGTACACTAGTCTCTTTATACTGTCTTATAGTTACATGTTGGTAAAGCCCGTAGGATGTGTACTTGACTACCTGGATTATGATGCAGATCATATTAGTGGGGACATGGTAGTCCATAAGTACATCCTTCAAGGTCCCTAGTCGTGGGTGTATCGAGACGGGGCATCGATATACCAGAGTAGACTAGCGTGTACGCTTCTCGACCCATGAGATGGGCGATGGATGATCCCATATCCATTGGTGTTTGACATCAGAGATGGTATACGGGTGCTCAGTGGAGACTGGGTACACTGGACGGACTCGCCGAGAACTCCCAGATGGTATTATACCTCACGTCAGATGGCAGTTCTCAGGTGACACTTGTGCAGGTTAGTCTGTAGACCCGAGATCGTCATAGAGTCTTGTGTGATTCCCACTGTGCTTTGATCTCCACCTTACCACGTCCATGAGGGCGTGCAAAACGGTGGTCTTTGGGTACAGTCCCGAGTCACATGGAGGCAATGAGCGATAGGAGGGGTTTCGTCTCTCCCGGTATTGGGGGTTGATGTTGCGCTGTGCTCGATTGGCCGTAACAGGGAAGTCCCTGGCCAGGGCTGATCAGAGATTTGCTGGTAAGTGTTACCAGTAGTTTCTCGACCCGTTATGAGCCTCATATCGACACGACTTATCGAGCTATTGGGGTCTGACGTTTACCACCCCTAGGTGAGATATGCGACATATCAGACGATCAGACCGGACTGTACGGTAAGTGTTACTGGTTGGATTCACAGGAGTGTGAGCGGGCTAGCTCGTCGATCTTCTGATCGCTCAATACCCGGATGGCCGTTACGTTTAGCAGACCGCTTGCGGCTTGTGGGTGCTTGATATGATCATCATCTGCTACCGGCGTATTGACGAGTCTTTAGAGTCCTACACAGAGGTTTTCTGGCTCAAGCGAAACGAAATAGGAGCGCATATGAGATATGTGCGGGACCAAGAATAATACCAGTATGTGATACTGTATTCGATTCTCGCGATTTTTAACATTGATCGGTTATATGCGTTATAGCCGGGTTATCGGATCAAGTGTTGATTCGGTAAGTTGTTACTATTGATATTAGTCGGTTATATGCGATGTGACCGGGTCGTTAAATCAAGTGTTGATTTAATGATTTAATGTATAATTATATATTTGATATATTACTTTACATTAACTAATATAGGTTCACTTTAAATGGATTTTCTCACTTGATGTGCATGATGTATATGTGATATACTTTTGTGCACTTGTATGTATCATATTTGATGATGCATGTTTATATGGTTAAGTATAAAGAATAAAACCATGGTTAAGTAGATAATTAGGGTTTTGTTTTAATCACTCATTTATTTATCCACTCCTTTTTATTTAAATAATTTTATGAAACCAAAATGGTTTTCTTTTTGTCATGAAGCTTGATGAAGCTTCATGAAGGTTTGACTCAAAGACCATTTTGTCTTCATGTTAAACCCTAACTATTCCCACTTACCATGGTTTGCTCTCTACACTTAACCTTAGTTTGATTATGATAAGTATTGTTTTTCTTTTCATTTTAAAATAGACTTATCATAATTCTAGCTCATCTTCTTCTTCATCTTCAAGTTTGAAACCTTGAGGCCATCAATGGCAACTTGAGCTTGAGAGTAAGAAATCCAATTCTAAAGAGAACCCACCTCCTATTTCATCATCCTCTACCTCTTGCCAAGTAGTAGAGTGTGTTTTCTTCACAAGTTTCATCACTTTGTGAAGTGGGAGCTTGATCTAGCGATGCCTCGACGTAGATCATCTTCGGCATCGTCGTCGATGACCAAGCCCGTTCATTCTCCGATGAAGCCGACGCTAGAGCCCGGGGTTCGACTTGGACAGCGAGGAGACTTCGTTGCGGAGCCGTGGAGGTGGATATCCGGATCTACAAAGGTTGTAATTTCCATATTCTAGTAGTTAAGTGTTAACTAGTTTACTTTTCGCCTAGATTTCTAGCAACGATCCGTTAACTAGGGTTTCTCGGCACCATATTTTTGTAAAATGGCATGGTTGATGCCTTGTGAGACCTCTACTGTGTGCCTAGGAACCCTACAGTGGTATCAGAGCCTAGCTAGAGCCTTAGGCGAAGTCTAGATGGCGTTTGAAGCCCGAACGAACCCGAAACCCCAAACCAAACATGCTCTCTGTCCTTTTTCTAAAATCGGGGATTTTTCCACATTAAAAATATGCAGAAAAATCAGCAGGCTAATCTAAGAGTTATTGTGAATTTCGAGGGACTAATTCCATCAAAGAGCCGTGGATCCGCGGCACGAGCATGGCTCGTGCGGCGGATGCGCGGCGTCTTTGTCGTTTTGTGCATTTTAATTTTCACAGTAATTCTCATTTTTCTGTGGTGGTTTTCCTGGGAATTTTTAATATTTATTCAAGAGTTGAATTTTCCAGGGTTGTTTTGGGGATTCGGTATTTCGATCGGATTATCAAATTTCGTCTTTTGTGTATTTCCGGATAATTTTCAGAATAAGTTAAAAAGTTCGACCGGATATAAATACCCAATTTTTTCCATGTCGGGAAATTTCCAAGTGTTGGATTTTTCCGTAGTTTAACGACGTTCTAAGTAGTGCAAGTAACGCGATGGACCCTCTAGAAGACAACAAACCTTAACTCGATTATGTGACCGTCTTGAACTGCCCTTTGAACCTTCGGGTTTGGGGCAGTACGGCGTGCCACATATGAGGCGTTGGCTTGACCCTTCTACGGCTGGACCGTTGGTACTGAGGCACGAACTGAATGTTGTTAGACTTATTTCATGTGTTGAGCTGTATCGGGAAAACTTGGGTATTCGACTGTTCGATCGGAAAGTTTAACATTTTCTGTTTATCTGGAATGTGATACAATAATTGGAATTCACAAACAGTTATGTGATAACTGAATGAATGTTATAAATCTAGCGGTTTCGTTTCACTTTATATTGAAAAGTGTTTTCGATAATGAGACTAAAATGCAGGGTTTATAACTGTTAGGCATGTGATGTCTAAGTATTTCATTTGATTAGGCATGTGATGTCTAAAGAAGTTGCGGATTCCAATTGTTGTAGTTTTACACTTTCTTTTCTGTGACCGTAAGTGTAGTATGTTCATATCGCCGGTTTCGTTGCTATACGTCAACGACAATTGGGGTATGTGTACTTACTTACGTTGATGACATGTGATGTTATGTGTTGCTGGATATGTTATATTGGATCGTCGTGTTTGAATAGCCGGGGTTTTTTATGTGAGATGAGTGTTTTTCATTTTCATTCATGTAAAAACTTGTATGTAATATTCTTTTATTTGGGGCACTTCCAGGTAGCGGAAGTTGTCACCTTTTGTATATTATTTACTTTTCCGCATTAGGATAGACCCAAGGAGGGGAGCATAAGTAACCGGGTTCTGGGGTCCAGTGGGAGACCAACTCGAGGAGTCGAGTCCGGGTCTCCTAACCCTAGAATTGGCAGGGTTGCTTGCCGCTCTCGTAGGGGTCTAGGGGTGTGGGATTGGCTATTCATCACGACCGTGGAATCTGTGTTTTATACTGGCTCGTATTGAAAACACGGACGTCCTAGTATATCCAATGTTTCATATGTTTCTTCTGCTGCGATATCTGTGATGTGATCATGTGATGTTCTGTGATAGATACAGTATATAGTATATATGATATATTATATAGACGTTACTTATGTTTTACACCCGCGCTAGCCCTGCCCTGCTCTGTCGTTAGTTACCTAACCTAACGGTGCACGAGGGGACATCGAGACGAATGCGGATGGCATAAGTGTACGTCATATCTATCTGTGATGTTTAGGTATTTAAATGATGGGACTTCATTAATGTGATTAATGAAAGATAAGAAACCTAAGGTGTTGTGGAATCGAATTTTAAAATAAAACAGGTAGCTACAGTTCTTGCTTTGCACAGCGGTATATATGATATACCCTGCACCTTATTCGATGAGGAAAGGACCGAGATCCCTTCACCGGGAGTGACTCCTTTAGCAATAACTGGCAGATGCTACACACTCGGATTGTTTTTGATTGGTTCTATAGTTTCTGCTTTGCACAGTGATATATATGATATATCCCGCACCTCATTCGACGAGGAAAGGGCCGACGATCCCTTCACCGGGAGTGACCCCTTTAGCAAAACTAGAAAAGCCTCAAAATCACTCCATTTCAAAACTTCATTTGATTCTACAACGATATCAAGTTCATTACGCAATAGGTTTTCAGAAAAACCTGTCGTAGCCCTCCGTCATTTCAGATAAGTCCTGTTTAGTATTCGTGCTGCGTTTGTTGACCTTGTCAAGGCGCAGTGTGCGGTAGCTAACCAGTATTTATCTGCTTATGCATATGATGCAGATTGAGTTAGGGTAGTCGTACGGCCTTGTTGACCTTGTCAAGGGTCGTGCGGGTGGGTTTAATTCAATCAAGAAATGACGGGTTGAACCTGACTTACGGTCTATGGTTTGTTGACCTTGTCAAGGTCATAGATCGTTCGGGGCAAAAGATTATCGGGAATTTCAAGTGTTGAAATTTGCAATGAGATTGCATACCTTCTATGAGATAGTTGGATCCCGATACCCACTGCGAGTAAGAGTTACTCCTGGGAGAGTTTTACACACTACAATTAGCCGATCAAGTAGGTGTCTAGAAAGGTGTCAACGGGGTTACGCCTCTGGGAAAACGAGGTTTACATTAATTAGGTTCGTGCGAAAGCACGGGGGACCTCCCTCAAAGTACCGACACTGGCCTGGCTGAAAGATCGACGAAGTTGTAGGGTGTAATTAATCCCGGCTAGTCTTTCCTTTTAGGGTTTGAAGGAAGATTTGATAAAAACCAGTGGGAGCCATCCTGATTAGATAAGATAATAACCAATCTGATCTTGCACGAGCATACGCTAAAGTGTTTTCTTCTCTCTCTCTCCAGGTAGCGACCAGTTCATGCCTTAATCAAGATAATAATATGGATGTATTGACCGAACCCGCATATTATACTGTGCTGGGGAACGTTGGTTCCGTTCTTTCTTATAAGAGTTATAGGAATGAATAGGATATAGGGGAATACCAGGATTCCCATGCCACCCGGATGAAGAAAGTACATGTTGATGCATTTTCTTCGGGTGTGTTCGTTACAGAGAACTGTTTCTCCATTTGCTCCACGTCCTGGGTATTAGATACCGGGTCAGGATCCCATATATGTAATCAGTTACATGGGCTTAGGAAAGGTAGAGAACTTGGAGAAGGTGATAAAGACATTAGAGTCGGAAATGGTGCAATTGTTGCAGCTAAGACTGTCGGGGAATATCACCTTGAATTACCAACTGGTAATACATTGGTTCTGAACGAATGCTATTACATGCCGAACCTGATATGCAACATTATATCGGTTTCTTTATTAAGTAAAGAGGGATATAATTTTGTATTACAGGACAATGTTATGAACATTTTCCATAACCAAAAGTTGGTTGGATCAGGCACGCTGTGCAATGGCATTTATGTTCTAAATCAATCAACAGTTCTGAACATAACAAACACACACAAGAGGAAGAGTTCTGAACTGAACGAATCCTTCTTGTGGCATTGTAGACTGGGTCACATCAATGCGACACGACTAGCTAAGTTGCATAAAGATGGATATTTAAATCCGTTTGAATTTTCATCCTATGACACCTGCCAGTCATGTCTCAAAAGCAAGATGACCAAAACTCCGTTTACGGGACACGGAGAAAGAGTTACCGAACTCTTAGGACTGATACATAGTGATGTATGCGGTCCTATGTCTACACATTCCAGGGATGGTTCTTCGTACTTCATTACATTCACTGACGATCTCTCTAGATTCGGATATGTGTTCCTGATGAAACACAAATCAGAAGCTTTTGAGAAATTTAGAGAATATAAACAAGAAGTCGAAAACCAAACCGGAAAAAGTATTAAAATCCTTCGATCTGATCGAGGAGGTGAATACTTAAGCGGAGAATTCCTGGACTTCCTAAAAGAGAATGGGATTCTCTCTCAGCTGACTCCTCCATATACACCACAGCACAACGGTGTATCAGAACGGAGGAACCGCACCCTATTAGATATGGTGCGCTCTATGATGAGCACAGCTGAGTTACCTATTTCCTTTTGGGGATATGCGCTGGAGACAGCAGCATACCTATTGAATCAAGTTCCATCTAAATCTGTACCTACCACACCATATGAGATATGGAGTGGGAAGAGACCATATTTTAAACGAGTTAAAATATGGGGTTGTCCAGCTTATGTCAAAAGACAAAATCCGGACAAGCTAGAGGCACGGTCAGTTCTTTGCAAGTTTATGGGATATCCAAAGAACTCATATGGGTATTTTTTCTACCACAGTGAGGAACAAAAAGTGTTTGTTGCTCAACATGCCACCTTTTTAGAAAAGGAATTTCTTGAAAAAGAAATTAGTGGCAAAGTGGTAGAGCTGGAAGAGGTTCCAGATACACAAACTCAAACTGAAGATTTAGTGGAACAAGAGGATTCAGTAGCTCCCAATGAACCCCAGCCTCTCCGCCGATCTAGTAGGGTTCCTCGCCAACCTGAGAGATACTACGGTTTTCTCATGGATGGTGGGAGCGAGGATTGCATCATGGAGGATGATGACCCAACTAGCTTCGAGCAGGCCATCACGAGTAGGGACTCAGTGAAATGGCTGGATGCAATGCGGTCCGAGATGGAATCCATGTACACCAACAAAGTATGGACTTTGGAAGTTGCTCCTGAAGGGGTAAAACCCATTGGGAGCAAGTGGATCTTCAAGAAGAAACTTGGTGTAGATGGGAAAGTGGAGACTTTCAAAGCTAGACTTGTAGCAAAAGGTTTTCGTCAAAGACCAGGTGTGGACTATGACGAAACCTTTTCTCCAGTGGCTATGCTTAAATCCATCCGGATCATGCTTGCCATCGCTGCATATCATGACTACGAAATCTGGCAAATGGATGTTAAGACCGCCTTTCTAAATGGTGATTTAGAAGAGTGCGTGTACATGACTCAGCCGGAGGGCTTCGTAGATAGTGGGAGCAGCGGGAAGGTGTGCAAGCTGCTTAAATCCATTTATGGATTAAAGCAAGCATCGCGGAGTTGGAACATCTGCTTTGATGTCGTTATGAAAGAGTTTGATTTCGTCAAAAATCCAGATGAACCTTGTATCTACAAGAAGGTGGCAGAGAGTAAGGTTGTCTTCCTCGTATTGTACGTGGACGACATACTTTTGATAGGAAATGATATTCCTATGCTGCAAGCGGTCAAGCTCTTCTTATCACAAAGATTCTCAATGAAAGATCTTGGTGATGCCTCCTGCATATTGGGAATTAGGATCTATAGAGATAGATCCAAACGGATTTTGGGATTGTCCCAATCCAGGTACATTGACACCATACTAAAGATGTTTAGTATGGAAGAGTCCAAGCGTGGGAACTTGCCCACGATCTCTGGAGTCACTCTCTCCAAAGAGATGTCTCCCAAGACTGATTTGGAGAGAGCTCGCATGCAAGGGATACCCTATGCTTCGGCAGTAGGCTCTATCATGTATGCGATGCTATGTACCAGACCCGATGTAGCATACTCACTAAGTGTAGTGAGCAGGTATCAAGCTGATCCTGGAGAGAGTCACTGGACAGCTGTGAAGAGCATTCTTAAGTACTTACGAAGGACTAGAGATATGTTCTTGGTGTATGGTAACGGAGAGCTCCAAGTGGAGTCCTTTACCGATTCGAGCTTCCAGAGTGATAAGGACGACTCTAAGTCGCAGTCGGGCTTTGTCTTTACCCTTTACGGAGGGGCGGTTAGCTGGAAGAGTTCCAAACAGGAAACCGTGGCAGACTCGACGATGGAGGCTGAATACATCGCTGCCAACGATGCTGCTAAAGAGGCTTTCTGGATCAAGAAGTTCATTGCTGAACTTGGAGTGGTTCCATCCATTGAGCATCCAATACCTTTGTATTGCGATAACAATGGAGCAGTGGCTTTGGCCAAGGAACCCAGGTCCCATCAGCGATCCAGGCATATTCTGAGGTGGTATCACCTGATCCGGGAGATAGTAGATTGCCGGGAGATCGAGGTCAGGAGGGTTGACACGAAGAACAACACGGCGGATCCACTCACGAAGGCCATTCCCCAGATACAGTTTGAGAGACTCTTCGGGATGCTCGGTATGCGATACTACAGCAGCTGGCCCTAGTGCAAGTGGGAGATTGTTAGTTGTATGTATGCCCTAGAGGCCAGTATTGTACAGATGATGTATATTATATTGGATGCTTGGACATATATAGAGATGACTTTCTTGCTCGATATGATAGTATGCTATCTGGTTGCTCTTTATCTTAACATGTACACTAGTCTCTTTATACTGTCTTATAGTTACATGTTGGTAAAAGCCCTTAGGAAGTGTACTTGACTACCTGGATTATGATGCAGATCATACTAGTGGGGACATGGTAGTCCATAAGTACATCCTTCAAGGTCCCTAGTCGTGGGTGTATCGAGACGGGGCATCGATATACCAGAGTAGACTAGCGTGTACGCTTCTCGACCCATGAGATGGGCGATGGATGATCCCATATCCATTGGTGTTTGACATCAGAGATGGTATACGGGTGCTCAGTGGAGACTGGGTACACTGGACGGACTCGCCGAGAACTCCCAGATGGTATTATACCTCACGTCAGATGGCAGTTCTCAGGTGACACTTGTGCAGGTTAGTCTGTAGACCCGAGATCGTCATAGAGTCTTGTGTGATTCCCACTGTGCTTTGATCTCTACCTTACCACGTCCATGAGGGCGTGCAAAACGGTGGTCTTTGGGTACAGTCCCGAGTCACATGGAGGCAATGAGTGATAGGAGGGGTTTCGTCTCTCCTGGTATTGGGGGTTGATGTTGCGCTGTGCTCGATTGGCCGTAACAGGGAAGTCCCTGGCCAGGGCTGATCAGAGATTTGCTGGTAAGTGTTACCAGTAGTTTCTCGACCCGTTATAAGCCTCATATCGACACGACTTATCGAGCTATTGGGGTCTGACGTTTACCACCCCTAGGTGAGATATGCGACATATCAGACGATCAGACCGGACTGTACGGTAAGTGTTACTGGTTGGATTCACAGGAGTGTGAGCGGGCTAGCTCGTTGATCTTCTGATCGCTCAATACCCGGAAGGCCGTTACGTTTAGCAGACCGCTTGCGGCTTGTGGGTGCTTGATATGATCATCATCTGCTACCGGCATATTGACGAGTCTTTAGAGTCCTACACAGAGGTTTCCTGGCTCAAGCGAAACGAAATAGGAGCGCATATGAGATATGTGCGGGACCGAGAATAATATCAGTATGTGATACTGTATTCGATTCTCACGATTTGTAACATTGATCGGTTATATGCGTTATAGCCGGGTTATCGGATCAAGTGTTGATTCGGTAAGTTGTTACTATTGATATTAGTCGGTTATATGCGATGTGACCGGGTCGTTAAATCAAGTGTTGATTTAATGATTTAATGTATAATTATATATTTGATATATTACTTTACATTAACTAATATAGGTTCACTTTAAATGGATTTTCTCACTTGATGTGCATGATGTATATGTGATATACTTTTGTGCACTTGTATGTATCATATTTGATGATGCATGTTTATATGGTTAAGTATAAAGAATAAAACCATGGTTAAGTAGATAATTAGGGTTTTGTTTTAATCACTCATTTATTTATTCACTCCTTTTTATTTAAATAATTTTATGAAAACAAAATGGTTTTCTTTTTGTCATGAAGCTTGATGAAGCTTCATGAAGGTTTGACTCAAAGACCATTTTGTCTTCATGTTAAACCCTAACTATTCCCACTTACCATGGTTTGCTCTCTACACTTAACCTTAGTTTGATTATGATAAGTATTGTTTTTCTTTTCATTTTAAAATAGACTTATCATAATTCTAGCTCATCTTCTTCTTCATCTTCAAGTTTGAAACCTTGAGGCCATCAATGGCAACTTGAGCTTGAGAGTGAGAAATCCAATTCTAAAGAGAACCCACCTCCTATTTCTTCATCCTCTACCTCTTGCCAAGTAGTAGAGTGTGTTTTCTTCACAAGTTTCATCACTTTGTGAAGTGGGAGCTTGATCTAGCGATGCCTCGATGTAGATCATCTTCGGCATCGTCGTCGATGACCAAGCCCGTTCATTCTCCGATGAAGCCGACGCTAGAGCCCGGGGTTCGACTTGGACAGCGAGGAGACTTCGTTGCGGAGCCGTGGAGGTGGATATCCGGATCTACAAAGGTTGTAATTTCCATATTCTAGTAGTTAAGTGTTAACTAGTTTACTTTTCGCCTAAATTTCTAGCAACGATCCGTTAACTAGGGTTTCTCGGCACCATATTTTTGTAAAATGGCATGGTTGATGCCTTGTGAGACCTCTACTGTGTGCCTAGGAACCCTACAGTTTAGCGGTGCCATCAGTGAGGCTTGGGTTTGCCCTTCTACGGCTGGTCCAGAGGTGCTGTGGTATGTACCAGATATTTTTAGACTGCGCTCAGGTGTTGAGCCTTCGGAAAATTTTGGGACCTCGATGAATCGATAGAAAGGTTTGACGTCGTCCAGATATCATGTGATAAGAGACCAGTAAGCTGACCAGCTTCGGATAGAGGACCTCACCCTGATGCGTTGTGAGTTGATCAAGAACGGACAAGTATTGAGTATTTCTCCGATGGTTAGGACGAGTTCCCGAGGACGTGTTCGGCCAGATATCTTCTACATGTAAGTCCATGCTACCTCTCCCGGTACTTACGGGCTTGCGGAATTTGATGAAAAACAATTTTCTAGAGGCGGTAACATGGACTCAAAACGGATCTTTGTTAAACTATCTACCTAACAACCTAACTAAGAGTTGTTAACTAGTCGGTTAGGGGGTTATACCTTTCCTTTTCTTGAACTCCTTCGTCTTCAAGCCTCGATGGTGTACGGATCGGCTTCACCCCGTCGTCTCCTTGCGCCGAAGATCGATCCACCCGAAAGCTTCTACCTTTGGCTTCTTCTTCCAACTTTGAAGAAACTAGTTCACTCGGTTTGCTAAACCTTGTGAACTAGAGTGAGTAGAGGAGAGTGTGTTGGGATTTTTCTCTATGGTTCTTGGTTCTCAACACATGAGACAAGTGAACCATAGACTAGAGAGAGGGAGAGCAAGAGGAAGAGGATGAGAGCTCAAGAACAAGAGAGAGAATGAAAATGATAGAATGAGAAAGACTTTTCTCTCTTGGCTCTCATAATCCAAAGCCATCATAACAAATCATAGCAATCAAGTATTATGTGATGGTTTAAGCTACAATAGCCATATCATTTCATGCACTCATTTTTCACAAGAGAACAAGCAAGCAAAAAGTCTTTTCCATGAAATGATAGCCATTATCATGATGGTCAACTAGTCCAACCTAGTCAACCGGTCAACAAAGTCAACAAGTCAACAAAGTCAACCCCTCAACAAGCATGTCACCATAATACTTAATTAATATTATTGTTAATCATATATCATATTCTCATTAGGGTTTAGCAAGAAGTCAATGGTCAACAGTCAACAACCCTAATGAGAATCCTCTGCCTCTGTCTCTCCGTCAACTGTGCATACACACCCGCATCCGCGTTCCGAGGAACACGAATACATACTGGATAAAACCAATCCCAAAACGTACACTAGGATCTGGCTTAAACCAAAGCCCGCTAGTGTTAACTGTCCGGACACTGTACGTGCACAAGTGTACGGATGTGACCGGACCCTGTCGCAAAACCATGCGACCTGTCGCAAAACCATGCGACCTCTACTCTTTTGCCTAAAGGCGAATAGCTTTCTGTGTGGGACTCTAAAGACTCGACACTACGCTGGCAGTGGGTTTAACCACAGACCGCAAGCGGCACTAGCTGTGCGTAACGGTCCCCAGGTAGATGCCGACAAGAAGACTGACGAGGTGAAACCCATCTGAACTCCAACTGAGCCTGAATGTGACAGTCTCCGTACAGTCCGGTCTGTTCGTCTGATACATCGCATGGCGGGCCTAGGGGGCGGTAAACGTCAGTCCCCTAATAGCGGTACAAGTCGTGCCGGAGTGAAGCCCAGAACACCCTGAGATAACGCTGGAAACCTACCAGTATATCTCGCTTGCCCTAGCCAGGGACTACTCGTGTAATGGCTCTCCTAGACACAGCGCGATGTCAACCCCCAATACCGGGAGAGACGAATCCTGTCTAACCGTCACTGCCTCCAAGTGCTTCGGGACTGCACCCAATGACTACCTGTTTGCATGACTCCTTTGAGCCATGGTAGGGTAGTAATCAAAGTACAGTGGGAACACACTCGAGGCGAAGTGACAGTGTCAAGTCAGCGGACTAAGCTGTACTCATGTCACCTGGGAACTGATAACTGACGATAGGTATAATACCAACCGGTCAGTTCCCGATGAGTCCTGTCCAGTGTACTCGTAACCTAACGAGCACCCGCATACTATCTCCAGTACGATGTACTGATGACTGTGGGACAGACCATCTCCCACTCTATGATGAGAAGCGCATACGTTAGTCTACTCCGGAGTATCGATGCCCTGTTTCGATAGTCCTGCGACTAGGGACCTGCATAAGGATGTGCTTATAGATTACCCAGCCTCCACTAGTGTGACTGCCATCACAACGCTGGTAATCAAGCAAAGATCCTAAGGGCTCCACTAATGTGTATAGGTGATATACAAAAATAAACACATGTACACATTGAAGTAGAAACAAACCAAGTAGCATACTACTATTTTGAGCAAGATTGTATATACAAGGTGAATATCCCAAGCTTCCATTTAGTAATATACAAACTAGTATGATACAGTAATGGCCTCTAGGGCATATACACTAACAATCTCCCACTTGCACTAAGGCCATGTACTGGCGTATCGAAGACCTATCATCTCGATCAGCCGCTCGAACTGAGTTTGGGGCAAGGCCTTGGTGAATGGATCTGCAGTGTTATCCTCTGAAGCAACCCTCCGAACCTCGATCTCCTGGCGATCCACGATCTCCCTGATCAGGTGATACCGCCTCAAGATGTGTCTGGAATTCTGATAGGACCTGGGTTCCTTCGCTAAAGCTATAGCCCCGTTGTTGTCGCAATACAGAGGTATTGGATCAACAATGGACGGAACCACCTTAAGTTCTTTCAAGAACTTCCTCATCCAGACAGCTTCTTTTGCGGCATCAGATGCAGCGATGTATTCCGCTTCCATCGTCGAGTCTGCAACGGTTTCCTGTTTGGAACTCTTCCAACACACCGCCCCTCCATTGAGGGTAAAGACAAAACCCGACATGGACTTGGAATCGTCCTTGTCACTCTGGAAGGTGGAGTCAGCAAAGGCCTCGATCTGGAGGTCTTTTCCGCCATACACCTAGAACATCTCCTTAGTCCTTCTCAAGTACTTGAGAATGTTCTTTACCGCTATCCAGTGTTTCTCCCCGGGGTTTGACTGATACCGGCTTACTACACTAAGTGCATAAGTTACATCCGGTCTGGTACACAACATCGCATACATTATAGAGCCTACCGCAGAAGCGTAGGGTATAATAGACATGCGATCCCTCTCCAAATCAGTCTTGGGAGACATCTCTTTAGAGAGGATGATCCCGTGACAAGCCGGTAGGTTACCGCGCTTGGAATCTTCCATACTGAATCTTTTCAGTATAGTGTCGATGTACCTGGACTGTGAAAGTCCTAATATCCTCTTGGATCTATCACGATGGATCCGGATCCCCAGGATGTATGAGGCATCACCCAGGTCTTTCATGGAGAACCTGTGTGACAAGAACCCCTTGTCAGATTGTAGCATAGGAATGTCATTTCCTATTAAGAGAATGTCATCCACGTATAAAACGAGGAATACTACAGTTCTCGCTACAAATCTACTATAGATGCATGGTTCATCTGGATTTTTGATAAAGCCAAATTCTTTGACCGTCTCATCAAAACAGATGATCCAACTCCGCGATGCCTGCTTTAGTCCATAGATGGACTTAAGCAACTTGCACACCTTTCCGCTGCTCCCCACTCTGAATGAAACCCTCTGGCTGGTCCATATAGACACACTCCTCTAAATTTCCATGTAGAAAAGTGGTCTTTACGTCCATCTGCCAAGTCTCATAATCGTGGAAGGCAGCAATGGCAAGAAGGATCCGAATGGATTTTAGCATAGCCACTGGAGAAAAGGTTTCGTCATAGTCCAAACCAGATCTTTGACGAAAACCCTTTGCAACAAGTCTAGCTTTATAGGTCTCAACTTGTCCATCTACACCAATCTTCCTTTTGAAGATCCACTTGCATCCTACGGGTTTTACCCCGTCTGGAGCAATGTCCAACGTCCATACTTTGTTGGTGTACATGGACTCCATTTCGGTCCGCATTGCATCCAGCCATTTTACCGAGTCAACGCTCTGAACAGCCTGCTGGAAGCTAGTAGGCTCATCATAATCTATGATGCAATCCTCTCTATCCCCGTCTATGAGAAAACAATAGTATCTCTCGGGCGGATGAGACTGCCTACTACTCCTGCGGAGCGGCGTAGGAATGTCCTGTTCTTTTGAACCCTCTAGTTCTACTAAGCTTTCAGTAATAGCTCGTGGTTCCGGAATTTCTTCCAGTTCTACTGTGCTCCCACTTATCTGGTTTTATAAAAACTCAGTTTCCAAGAAGTAGGCATGACGAGAAACAAAAGCCTTTTGTTCCTCTTCGCAGTAGAAGAAATATCCCTTGGAGTTCTTTGGATATCCCACGAACTTGCACTGTACTGAGCGTGCCTCGAGTTTGTCCACATGCTGCTTTTTGACAAAAGCTGGACATCCCCATGACTTAATGTGATTAAGATGGGGCCTCTTCCCACACCACATCTCATATGGTGTGGTAGGCACAGTCTTAGTGGGAACTCGGTTCAAAAGGTATGCGGCTGATTCTAGCGCATACCCCCAGAATGATCGCGGTAACTCATCGTTACTCATCATGGACCGTACCATATCCAATAGGGTTCGGTTCCGTCTTTCCGATACACCGTTATGTTGCGGAGTGTATGGAGGAGTAAGCTGAGAGAGAATTCCGTTCTCTTTTAAATTGTCCAGGAACTCGGCACTCAAGTATTCACCACCTCGATCCGATCTTAGAATCCTGATACTTTTTCCGGTTTATTTTTCTACTTCATTTTTATATTCCTGGAACTTTCCAAAAGCTTCGGATTTATGTTTCATTAAGAAGACATAACCGTACCTTGAAAAGTCATCTATAAAAGTAACGAAGTAAGAATAACCGCTTCGCGCATGTGTAGACATTGGACCGCACACGTCGCTGTGTACGAGTCCCAAGAGCGAGCTCGCTCTTACTCCGTGTCCAGTGAACAGAGTCTTTGTCATCTTTCCTTTGAGACAGGATTAACAAGTGGCATACGATTGATATTCGAACGGATCCAAATATCCTTCTGTATGTAACTTAGTCAACCTTCTCTCATTGATGTGACCCAGTCTACAGTGCCATAAGAAAGTCTGATTGATTTCTGGAGACCTTCTTTTGTGTGTATTCTGGACATTGAAAATCTGTGGTTGGTTTAATATGTATATACCATTGCTCAATGTACCTGACCCAATCAAACCTTGATTAAGGTGAATGTTTACAACATTGCTTACAAACGCAAATTCATAACCTTCTTTAGAAACCAAAGATACAGAAATGATATTACAAGTTGCGTTGGGTACAAAAAAGCAATTACGCAAAACCAAAACATGTCCATCTGACATTCCCAGGTGATAGTCCCCCACGGCCTTAGCATCCATGCTAGCTCCGTTTGCAATTTTGAGGGTCATGTCACGTGCCTTCAAAAACCTACGGTTTCTCAACTCCAGCAAAGAATTACAGATATGAGATCCTGATCCGGTATCCAATACCCAGGAACTAGAGTTTATTGAAAGACAGTTATCAATAACATACACACCTGAAGCTGAAGTCGCAACTTGCTTCAGTTCCTGTGTTCTGGCTTTCCAAGCCCTGCAACCATTCTTCCAGTGTCCACTCTTATGACAATAGAAGCATTCTTCTTTTCCCACAAGCTTCCCTACTTTCTTTGTTGCCTTTGCCTTTCCCTTCGTATCCACTTTACTAACACCGCCCCTTGGTTTGGCGGGGGCTTTCTTCTTCTTTCCCTTGGCTTTCGCCTTGGACCTAGAAGAGGAAGATCCTCCTACAAACAAAGTGGATGTTTCCCTACCTTTGTGTAGGGTGCCCTCTGCACTCCTCAGCATGTTGAGGAGTTCTGAAAGTTCAACTTCCTTTTCTTGCAAGTTGAAGTTCAGTATAAACTGGGCGTAAGTGGAAGGAAAGGACTGGAGAATCAAGTCCGTATAGCTCATTCTCCAACGTGGTCCCAAGGTCCGCAAGCTACTCAATGTAGCCAATCATCTTAAGCACGTGTTCCGCTACCGATGATCCGATGGCCAACCTTGCCGAAAATAACTTCTTCGACACTTCGTATCTTGCGATACGAGACTGCTCTTCATACAGTTCTTTTGTATGAAGAAATATGGATTCGAGGTCCATATTCTCGTGCCTCCTCTGATGTTCGTTGTCCATAGAGGCAAGCACGAGGCACTTGGCCTTCGCGCAGTCGATTTCCCAGGTCTTACGGATTTCCTTATCCGCGATGCTGGTTTTGGGACCTGGGACAGGGGGAGCTTTGGTGGTAAGAAGATACCCCAGCTTGTCGTAAGTGATTGCCATCTTGACATTCCTGAGCCAATCTTTGTAGTTTGGCCCTGTCAGTATGTTTTTATCTAGAAGTAACTTAAGTCCAGTCATGTCGATTGGTCGCTGCAATTAGGAGAGAGAGAAGAAACACTCAGCATGATGCTCTTGCAAGTTTAGAGTGGTTTTTAGTTTGTCTAAACAGGATGGCTCCCACTGTCTCTCGAATCCCTCCTCAAACCAAAAAGGAAGAATTAGTCGGGATCAATCTCACCGCACAATACTTGCTTAACCGTTCAGCCAGGCCAGTGTCGGTACTTCGAGGGAGGTTTTCCAACGCTTTCGCGAAGTTCCTTAATTAAATAACCTCTTTTCCCTGGGGGCGTAGCCCCGCTAACACCTTTCTAGACACCTACTAGGTTTATAGCATTGATCGTTTAGTGAGAAATTTCCCGAGGAGTAGCATATACTCACAGTAGGATCGGGATCCAAATATCATCGCGTGACAAAACTGAAGGAATCCTACCAGAATCATCACACTCCAAATGGTATGCAACTCTAGCAATTTTCAGTACTTATGAAACTCCCGATGTGGATTTTTGCCCCATGCTCTTATGACCTTGACTTTGGCCAACAAATCATAAGTCACATGTCAAGTTCTACCCGTCGTTCTCCAGGTTAATTTTAATCCACCCGTACCTACCCTTGACTTTGGCCAACAAGGCAGTACGACTGTTCCAAACCAACGCATCTATCTATGCTGCACATGAATACCCAATAGCTACCAATCACTATGCCTTGACTTTGGCCAACAAACACAGCTTGAATACTATTGACTATTCATGTGAAACGACGGAGGGCTACGAATGGTTTTGGCGAAACCTTGAACGTAATGAACTTGATATAATCAATGGAACGAGATAGCTTTTAAAAGGAGTGGCTCAAGCTTCGCATTTAAAAGTTGGTTTTGAAAAGAACCGAATGGTTTTTCGAAAGTGTTCCAACGACTTTTACTTGGTTTATTTTCTTGCATTAGTTCTTTTAATGCATATTTTTCTTGCATTAGTTCTTTTAATGCGTCCCATCATTTAATCCTACCATTGCAGAAAACAACCAAAATATGACGTATGCTTATGCCATTCGCATTCGCCACGGGGCCCCGTCATTACCCGTTAGGTTACTTAACTAACGACAGAGCGGGGGCTGGGCTAGCGCGGCTATAAAACATAAGCAACACCTAAATAATATCATATATAGATATATTACAATGATAGCCATTTCGGATCACAGATGAACACATTGGATATACTAGGAACCCGCAATTCGTACGAGCCTGTAACGAAAAGCAGATTACACGGTCGCGGTGAATAGCCAATACCCCACCCAAGACCCCTACGGGTGCGTCAAACTACCCGCCAAATACCCGAAGCGGAGCAACCTCCCTCAACACCGTGAGTAGGCCACTCGGCACTTCGAGATACCCGGTAGTTTGTGCACCCTCTCCATGGGTCTATCCTAGGAGCAAAAACAGTAAAAAGAAATTATACAATGACGGCTACAACCCCGACCCGGTTGTGCGGCCATACAAATAATTATTACATCAATTTACAAATTTACATGAATTGAAAGAAAAGACAACTCTCGTCTCACAACCCCCAGCTATTCACCCGCGACAATCCAATGAATTCATATACACATTCCAGCAACATTACAGATCACAGATTTGTATAACCCCCACTAATCGACATATAGCGATTAGCAGACATTCAATACAAATATCACATCACAGAAATACCCATCAGCTTAAGTCTTTAGAAACTCTATCAAAATACGGTTTTTAAAGCCCCAAAAATAAATTTTTCTTTCTGGAAAATCTGGGCTGAAAAAACATATACCAAAATTCCCAAAATACCCCACTGAATATACTGCAGCAAAGACGATCTTGAGAAGAGCCAATACGGCCGCGGAACCGCGGCAACAGCAAGCTATTGTCGCGTTTCCGCGGCGCTTTGATAAGATCACAGGACCGTCTTTCTACAGTATACTCTAAAAACCCTGAGTCGATTTTTAAAGCATGATTTATTACTTTTACAGAACTTTGAAAATCGACAGCAAGTTAGATTTTTGGGTGTATTTCGTGACTTTTTCTCCGATCGAATTTCTAGTTACTATGCAAAGTTGTTAGGTAGTGTTTAACTAGGCTCTGATACCACTGTAAATCCATGCTACCTCTCCCGGTACTTACGGGCTTGCGGAATTTGATGAAAAACAATTTTCTTGAGGCGGTAACATGGACTCAAAACAGATCTTTGTTAAACTATCTACCTAACAACCTAACTAGGAGTTGTTAACTACTCGGTTAGGGGGTTATACCTTTCCTTTTCTTGAACTCCTTCGTCTTCAAGCCTCGATGGTGTACGGATCGGCTTCACCCCGTCGTCTCCTTGCGCCGAAGATCGATCCACCCAAAAGCTTCTACCTTTGGTTTCTTCTTCGAACTTTGAAGAAACTAGTTCACTCGGTTTGCTAAACCTTGTGAACTAGAGTGAGTAGAGGAGAGTGTGTTGGGATTTTTCTCTATGGTTCTTGGTTCTCAACACATGAGACAACTGAACCATAGACTAGAGAGAGGGAGAGCAAGAGGAAGATGATGAGAGCTCAAGAACAAGAGAGAGACTGAAAATGATAGAATGAGAAAGACTTTTCTCTCTTGGCTCTCATAATCCAAAGCCATCATAACAAATCATAGCAATCAAGTATTATGTGATGGTTTAAGCTACAATAGCCATATCATTTCATGCACTCATTTTTCACAAGAGAACAAGCAAGCAAAAAGTCTTTGCCATGAAATGATAGCCATTATCATGATGGTCAACTAGTCCAACCTAGTCAACTGGTCAACAAAGTCAACCCCTCAACAACCATGTCACCATAATACTTAATTAATATTATTGTTAATCATGTATCATATTATCATTAGGGTTTAGCAAGAAGTCAATGGTCAACAGTCAACAGTCAACAACCCTAATGAGAATCCTCTGCCTCTCCGTCAACTGTGCATACACACCCGCATCCGTGTTCCGAGGAACACGAATACATACTGGATAAAACCAATCCCAAAACGTACACTAGGATCTGGCTTAAACCAAAGCCCGCTAGTGTTAACTGTCCGGACACTGTATGTGCACAAGTGCACGGATGTGACCGGACCCTGTCGCAAAACCATGCGGCCTGTCGCAAAACCATGCGACCTCTACTTTTTTGCCTAAAGGCGAATAGCTTTCTGTGTGGGACTCTAAAGACTCGACACTACGCTGGCAGTGGGTTTAACCACAGACCGCAAGCGGCACTAGCTGTGCTTAACGGTCCCCAGGTTGATGCCGATAAGAAGACTGACGAGGTGAAACCCATCTGAACTCCTACTGAGCCTGAATGTGACAGTCTCCTTACAGTCCGGTCTGTTCGTCTGATACATCGCATGGCGGGCCTAGGGGGCGGTAAACGTCAGTCCCCTAATAGCGGTACAAGTCGTGTCGGAGTGAAGCCCAGAACACCCTGAGATAACACTGGAAACCTACCAGTATATCTCGCTTGCCCTGGCCAGGGACTACTCGTGTAATGGCTCTCCTAGACACAGCGCGATGTCAACCCCCAATACCGGGAGAGACGAATCCTGTCTAACCGTCACTGCCTCCAAGTGCTTCGGGACTGCACCCAAAGACTACCTGTTTGCACGACTCTTTTGAGCCGTGGTAGGGTAGTAATCAAAGTACAGTGGGAACACACTCGAGGCGAAGTGACAGTGTCAAGTCAGCGGACTAAGCTGTACTCATGTCACCTGGGAACTGATAACTGACGATAGGTATAATACTAACCGGTCAGTTCCCGACGAGTCCTGTCCAGTGTACTCGTAACCTAACGAGCACCCGCATATTATCTCCAGTACGACGTACTGATGGCTGTGGGACAGACCATCTCCCACTCTGGGATGAGAAGCGCATACGCTAGTCTACTCCAGAGTATCGATGCCCTGTCTCGATAGTCCTGCGACTAGGGATCTGCATAAGGATGTGCTTATAGATTACCCAGCCCCCACTAGTGTGACTGCCATCACAACGCTGGTAATCAAGCAAAGATCCTAAGGGCTCCACTAATGTGTATATGTGATATACAAAAATAAACACATGTACACATTGAAGTAGAAACAAACCAAGTAGCATACTACTATTTTGAGCAAGATTGTATATACAAGGTGAATATCCCAAGCTTCCATTTAGTAATATACAAACTAGTATGATACAGTAATGGCCTCTAGGGCATATACACTAACACTACAGAGTGATGAAGATACCGAGTTCGTGTGAGAGACTTCAGATTGACCGTGGCCGAGAACCGTTGCAGTACATAGATAGCATGACGTGACGTCGAAGAGGACGATGATAAAGGCGAGTGGAGCCAGAGGTTCATGCGAGATGCTGACGAGCTGTTACTATTCCCCGTCGAGATTAGAGATCTGATATGCATACAAAGGCGTTGGGATACGGCCAATTTTCGAGGAAATGTTGTGCTGAGAATGCAGATGTCCAGAGAATGAGAAAAGATTATGCAAGAGTACCAGCCTCCGTACAGTTCGGCATAGGCGAGATCGGAAGAGACCTTGAGCAGGATTCCTTCCAGGACACTGCTGCAATGAGACTTGCACCCAGGATCAGATGAGTCATGTGTATTAAGAGAACCAGAGGCCGGCGCCAGTGAAGTGCTGCCCTACGAGGGGTCGTGATGGTTGACCAGAAGATGACCAGAGAAGTGCCAGAACGGAATCGTCCCCGTTAGCACACCTGACAGGGCCGATGAGCAAATGGATTGCGGGATTGGTAATCCGAGGAGAAGACAATTACCCAGAGACAGAGGATGCCAGACCGTGAGCAGGAGGCGAGCGGATAGTCTTGTTCTGCCGGTTATAAGCGCACCGATTCGTTTTTTTCGACATTGTGGGAGGTGTACCTCAATGTCCTTTGTTGCGATTTTCGTTTATGATCTGAGTATCACGCTTATATCGCTTGGATTTGAGTTTTGATGATGAGTTTCCAGAAATAGATTTCGTGCGCCATGGCTGCACTTACTGGGTATTTACATTTTGCGCATAGTTGTTGCACTTGATATATATATTTTATATACACCGTTGTGTTGATTTGCGATTTGTGCATATCTATTGCATTGATGTCGGTTTTGTACCTTCGTAACATGTGTTTATGACTTCATGGATTTCATACGGATGATTTGATTTCTGCACTCGGTATAGCTTATATGTGCTTGTAGTGCATTGATACATATTTTGTACACCACAGTTGCACCTGACTTCGTTTTGATGTCATTTGAGATATTTATTGTGATATCATGCCTGGGGCATGCATATGATCTGATTTATGCTTTCGGCATAGTTTTCATGCATTTTTGGTATTTGATTTGCTTTCGTGCAAGCTGACGCACATGGTTGTGAGATAATATGCCACGGGATACCTGATTTGGATTTTGATTGAAATGTGTGGTATACCGTCGATTTCGATTTTGATACTCGATATTTGTTTTGTGCACCTTATGCACCTGATTGGATTCTTGCACATGATCGGAGCTTGATATTGGATTTCATGATTTCGTGCATGTTGGATGCACATGATTGAGATTTTCGTGCACAATAGATGTACCAGGTATTGTTATCATGCACACCCGTTGCAGTGGACAAGTGCTTTTGTGCACACCCGTTGCACTTAGTTTTGCTTTGTGCGTATAGTAGCACCAGTGTTTAGATTTGATTTCCGTGCGCACCAGACGCATATGATTATTGGACACGCCTTTTGAGGCTGATTTTGCTTCTGAGCACTTTGTTTCATGTTGGGCACTATAGTGTGTAGTAGCCAAACATGACTGATCTGAGGACAGAACCTGAGTTCTTTATATGCATTAAAAGTTTACTAAGAGGTTTTCAAAGGAGCTATAGTCTCTCTATTTCCTACGTGTCCGTGAGCGACGCGAACGTTTATAAAGGAAAATCTTTTGGGATATTTTGAAAACGACGGAACGTATATTTAGCAAAATATATATGGACATTTACTATTACCTTACAAATGGACATCCGTCACTTAGGCCGTGAGTTACGCATCACACGGCGATTTAGAAAAGATTTTGCATGTATCTCATTCAGATTTTGGAATTTTCAAAGATGCGTACAATACACGTATTATAGTATTTGACTAGTATATATTGGATTTCAGTAGTGAATTTTGAGATCTGTGTCTCTATTGTAACTCCGAGGATATGCGTGCGAATCCGATGATTTGCGTGACGCTTGACGGAGTTCGATTTTGAGCTTGTACTCGTTTTCATGCGCACTTGACGCGCTGTGTTATTTCTGCGTTTTCCATGATTTCGGAGCCCCATTGATTTGAGCTGGTTATTGAAATGTTTTAGATTTTGGGGGTTTAAATTTAAATTCGGGAACCGAATTTATTTAAGGGGGGAAGACTGTAACATTTCAGAAAATATAAAATATTATTTTTGGAATTTAATATTAAAATAATATATTTTCCGAAAACTGCCCGATTTGCGAAATTGGGGTTTTCGAAAAAGGGAATAAATATATACCAATAATTATGAAATAAATGGAAATTAAAATGATTTATTCATTTAAAAATATATTTAACGGATTTTGCAATTTTAAAAGTTATTATATGCAGTTTTGATAAAAACCCGATTAGTGCACTACTAATCGCGATTTAAGCCAAATCCGTGTTTCTACAGTTTTCATGGTTAGTGCACCATAACATGTTTCATTTGGTTACATGTTATTTCATTTATGGTTTTATTTGGGTGTATGTGTTTTTGGTGAGAAAAAGAAAAGGAAAAAGAAAAGTCAAAAAGGGGACATAATGATTAGGGTAGACTTTTAGAGAGAGAGAGTGCGTGATTATATGAGAGAGAGGGAGGGGGGCTGCTGCCTAATTTGAATCCCCCATCTTTTTTCTTTTCCTTCTTCATCTTCCTCAAGCCACAACCCTCCACTTAGATCCCTAAATCTACCTCCAAACAATCCCCAAAACCATAAACCCCTTTCACAAAAATTGATTCCCATCTCTTCCTCTACACGTTGAACCGAGCAAAGTGGGATTTTGACAACTTTAGAAAGTTAGTGCTGCCTATAGGGGACTAGATGAGGTATGACTTCTTCCTTTTAGTTTAGTTTTGTACGATATCGTGTTTTAGTGTCGTTTTGTGACCATCGATAACCTGATGTGACCCCGAGTGTTCATTGTAAAAACAAACAGTGAGATAGTGTTGTACCCGTAACCCTAAGTGACCACTTGAAGAACGAGAACTTCCCCACCGGTTTTGGCCGGCGGCTATTGGGACAAATCCGGCGACCTCGGGTGGGTAGAGGAGTTAGGGTTTGGGTTTTGTAGGGTAGTTACCTGAAGGTGTTTAAGGGGGTTTGGTTCTACTTGATTTTTCTGTAATGACTATAGGTGAAATCTGGGAGCTGTTAGGAGTGTTTACATGACATGGTGACACGATTCCTGACCTGAGCCATAGATGTGAACCCGATGCACGAACTTAGGATTTTGTTCCGTATTGGTTTTGTGACTTTTAGTGTACCTACAGTGAATCTGGGATGACCTGGGGACTTTCTGAGACAACCAACAATACTAGGGGCCTAGATATATACCTAGGAGACCACTCTGACCTGATGAACCCAAACAGAGACCCCCTGGCCGGCGAGCTCGGAATTTTGGGTATAGGGGCCGGCCACTTGGTGGATGTAGGAGCCTAGGTTGGTCCAGTAGCTCATATATACCTTATACATCATCCTAGACTTGTTTGCTTAGATTTATTTGACCTGAGTCAAAATCTGGGAACACTTGTGTGTGATTTAGGATATGTTTTCCGTATTTTTAATGATGGGTTTTGATATTGGATTCGTTTTGGTTGTCACATGTTTGTACATCGACGACAAGGGTTGTTTGGTTGATTTTGTACGCATATGCTATAGGTTCTAACCTACGATCAATGCGTGCGCCATTTTGGATTTTAGAACTTGATTTTAATATCGTTACGATATGTGTTGTTATTGTAGGTACCTTCGCGTGTATTCCCATGCGACGGAGCGAGGCGCCATCGACTTTGGCGAGCGAAGACTACAGTGAGTAGATCTATATCTACCGGGGAAGTCGGGTGGATGGCGTATAGCACCCCCGCAAAGTTTTGATGGAAAACTGATTTATAGAATATGGTTAGAAAACCTAGATTAGGAAACTAGGGTTAGAATGAGATAGCTTTGAAACCATATTAGGAACTAGCGGATAGTTAGAAGTGATATGTTACGGTTATTATAAGATGACGGAATTCGAGGACGACGTTTGTCGATATTGCCGTTTAGGGTACTGTAGGACTAGATAGTTGATGTAGATGTGTCATCTGAACCATAACTTTTTCTAAACCAAGGAATCGTATGTATCTTTTAAATATATACCTTGAGGGATGTTATGGATATTCAAATGATATCTTTTCCTTAAAAGCACCGTAACTCCTATTTTCAAAACTACGATTCACTTCTTTAAAAATCTGATTGTATGGTTTGGGTGTGTATATTAGATTAGATACTATACTTAGTAGAGATAAAATGTTTATGTAAAGTCGATTTGATATGAGGTATAAATGCGATGAAAGAATATAAGACGAATATGATGATATGATGAGATGATGATATGATGATATGATGGTATACGGATGCGAGTCGATCGAGATGATTTATCCCCTGTCGGTCCCCCTGATATGACATTATTGCGGATGTAACCTGGGACATAAGTATATATATATATATACACACATATATAGAATGTTGTGAGTCATAGATGATAGGCCGTACGTGATATTAGGCCATACCCTCATTTGTCATATGGGATGATAGGATCCCTATTAGTTTAATGCCGCCGTACGATGATTTTCCGTGCGTGATGAGTTTGACTTGATGATTGATCCATACCCTTGACTAGAGGTTGTCGTACGATGGATCATACCGTACGCAATGTTGTTAGGCTGGATGCCGATTGATAGATTCACCGACTCGACCATGTTAGATATGTATACCTTATAGCTTCTAGCAGACGATTTACCTTATGATGCATTCATGTTATTCACATTGTACTACTTATACTTGTGATAGTACACCTGCACCATTATCGATGATGCGTAGTTACACGTACACAGATTGTAGTCTCACACACTTCTGTTAGATATATATGCCCTAGAGGCCTACATTGTATAGGATGCTTGGGATATGTATGTACATGACAGTCTTGCTTGATATGATAGTACGCTATTTGGTTTGACTTTGTCTTAACGTATGATATTTTTTACTTGGTATCTATATATATATATGTTGATAAAGCCCATAAGGTGTTTTGTCTGACTACCGGCGTTGTGATGGCAGTCATACTAGTGGGAGCTGGATAGTCAATAGGCACACCCTTAGATGTCCCTGGTCGCAGGAGTATCGAGATTGGGCATCGATACTCCGGAGTAGACTAGTGTATACATATCTAGACCCTGACAAGGGGCAATGGATTGGTCCCGCAACCATTGGTGGTGTTCACCTAAGATTGTATACAGATGCTCACTGGGTGTGAGTACACCGGACAGGACTCGTCGAGAACTGACTGGATGGTATTATACCTAACGTCAGATAGCAGTTCTCAGGTGACATGTGTGCAGATAGTCCGTTGACTTAAAGTCATCATTTGTCTCGTGTGGGTTCCCACTTTGCTTTGATTATTACCCTACCACGGCTCAAAGGAGTCGTGCAAACAGGTTTCAGTTGGGCACAGTCCCGAGCCATGTGGAGGCAGTGAGTGACTGTTAGGGATTCGTCTCTCCCGGTATAGGGAGTTGATATCGCACTGTGGTCGGTTGGTCATTACCATAAGTCCCTGGCCAGGGCTGATTGAGAATTACTGAAGGAATGATCAGTAGATTCTCGGGTGGTCTTGAACCATACCGACACGACTTGTACGGTTATTAGGGGTCTGACGTCCACCACCTCCCTAGACCATACATGCGATACTCTTAGACGAACAGACCGGACTGCGCGGATATTGTCACAGACAGGCTCAGTAGGATTTCAGATGGGTTACCTCATCAGCTTTCTTATCGACAACTACCTGGGGACCGTTACGTACAGCTAGTGCCGCTTGCGGTCTGTGGTTAAACCCACTGCCAGCGTAGTAGTCGAGTCTTTAGAGTCCCACACAGAGATTTCCCAAACCCAGGCGAAAAGATATAGAGGTCGTATGGTTTTACGACAAAGGTTCGGACGCATACGTGTTTGAACGCACGTACGACATTCGGACAGTTTTTACTAGCCGGCTTTGGTTTAAGCCAGATTCTAGTATCAGGTTATTGGATTTATACAGTCTAAAGTTTTTCCGTGTTTTTACGGATGAGAGGGGCGTTCTCGTAATTTTCCGAGAAGCTTCTAGAAGGATGTGACATGGAGGGAGAGGTGGAATTTTCATTTAATGAATTAGTGACTCATTGTGAGTGATTCATCATGTCATTAATGCATTATTAAATGCTTAATGACTCACATAATGAATCACCCACTTGCATTAATGAAACATGATGAATAATCTCTTATTATTCATTTCTTTTTAATTCATTATGTTTCATATATCTAGTGAGAAGCTTTTTCATTTTCATATTATTATCATTATCATCTTCTCACTCTCTCTCTTCAAGTTCTCTCTCCTTCACCAAACCTAATCCTACCCTCATGAGTTGAGAACAAGGATTAGGAAAGACTAATTACTCCATAACCTATCTCTACATCACCTTAGCTACTCTATTTAGCAACTAGAGAAACTAAGTAACCTCAAGTTTAGAGGTTATAGCTTGGATTAGGGTTCTTGGGTGGATCGTCTATCACGGAAGAAAGCCGAAGAGGACGTGGAGAACCAAAGAGGCCGTAGATAACATTAAGACGAAGGACTAGAACCGTTTGGTATAATCTCTTAACATAGTAGTTTAGAACTCTATAGCTTTTGTTAAAACTTGTTTAGCAAACGATTCATACGGTTAATCGATGTTTGATCATAAAACAAGATTGTTATTCATATTTCCGCCTCCCCATAAGTATTGGGGTGTTGAACATTGACTTACAGTGGTATCAGAGCCTAGCTAAACAGTATTTAACACACTTGCAAATTTGTATGAATTTCGAACGGAAAAACAAACCGGAAAAACCCCGATATCATGTACTTTCTGTCGAATTTTAAATGAGGTCCAAAAATTTTTCAGGGACCTTCAGATTGACCTAAATGAATGTATTAGAACACCCAAGAAAATTGGGCTCATGAATCGGCCATAGCGCCGCGGAACCGCGGCCGATCCCACCGATCCGCCGCGATTCCGCCGCGCTTTGGACGATTCATCATCCCAACTTTCTTATGTTGTTTCTCTGAGATATTTGGTGTTTTCTGGTAATTTTTATTTTTGCTCAGGTTTCAGATTTACAGAGAAGTATTGGAGCAAGATTAAATGTGCTTAATCGATCGAAATTATACAGTATTTGCTTGTTTGATTATATCTGTGAAATGTTTTATGTGTTCGTAAACCTCCCCTAACTGCTAGTATGTCGGTTGGCAGGGGGTTGCACATATCTGTGATGTTATATATAACTGTTTGTGTATATAAACTGTATTGGACTGTTGTGGTGTTTAGCTGGGATTTGTGATGGGTTTTTTATTAATTCATTTGATGTAAATGTAATAAGTTGTAATATTATTTTGCGGGGCACATCCAGGTTGCGGTTGTAGCCACCGTTGTATTATTTCTTTTTACTGTTTTGCTCCTAGGATAGACCCAAGATGGGGTGCACAAACTACCGGGTATTTTGAAGTGTTGGGGCAGACCGCTTCACTTCTGGTACTTGGCGGGTAGTTTGCCGTACCCGTAGGGTTCTGGGTTGGGAAAATGGCTATTCATCACAACTGTGTAATCCGTCTTTCATTGCAGGCTCAAAAGAAATGCGGATTGCTTGCAAATCCAATATTGTTTATCTGTGATCTGGAATGCCTATTATTGCGTCTGACGAATGTACAATATCTATATATGATAGCTATTTAGACGTCGCTTATATTTTACACCCGCGCTAGCCCAGCCCCCGCTCTGTCGTTAGTTAAGTAACCTAACGGGTGATGACGGGACCCCGTGGCGAATGCGGATGGCATAAGAGGACGTTGTATTTTCGTTGTTATCTGTAATGATAGGTTAAAGATGGGACGCATTATTATTAATGCAAAGAAAATAAAACCTAAACTGAATCGTTGGAACAATTTCTAAAAACCACTCGGTTTTTTTGAAAAAGCAAATTTTAAATACGGAGCTTAAACCACTCCTTTTAATAAAAGCTATCTCAGTTCCTTCGATCAAATCAAGTTCACTACGTTAACGGTTTTTTGCCAAAAACCAGCCGTAACCCTCCGTCGTTTCAGATAGACAGCACATCGTATTCATGCTATGCTTGTTGGCCTACGTCAAGGCATAGTGAATGGTAGCAGTGTGTGTGCCTATTTGTTGCATAGATAGATGCATTAGTTTAATACAGACGTACACCTTGTTGTCCTACGTCAAGGGCTTGTACGATGTATTTAAATTGATCAGGACAACGACGGGTAGAACTTGACTTGCGTCTTATGACTTGTTGGCCTACGTCAAGGTCTATAAGAGCTTGGGGTAAAAATCACATCGGGAGTTTCAAACATAAAGGAAACTTGCAGATTTAGCTTACCTTCTGGAGTGTGGTGACTAGAGTGGCTTCCATCTAGGGCATCATGCAATGATAGTTGGATCCCGATCCCACTGATGAGTAGGATTACTCTCGGGAATTTCTCTCACTTAACAATCAATGCTATAAACCAAGTAGGTGCCTAGAAAGGTGTTAGAAGGGCTACGCCTCCAGGGAAAAGAGGTTCTTTAATTAAGGAACTTCGCGAAAGCGTTGGAAAACCTCCCTCGAAGTACCAACACCAGCCTGGCTGAAAGGTTAAGCAAGAATTGTAACGTGTGATTAAATCCTGACAAGTTCTTCTTTTAGGTTTTGAAGAAGGATTTGAGGAAACAGTGGGAGCCATCCTGTTTAGATAAAATAATAACCAATCTAAACTTGCAAGAGCATATGCTGAGTGTTTTCTTTTCTCTCTCTCTGGCAGCTACCATGACTGGACTAAAACTATTACTTGAAAAGAATATACTAACCGGGCAGAACTATAAAGATTGGCTAAGGAACGTCAATATTGCGCTGACTTATGACAAAGTTGCATATGTTACCACCGCTGTTCCTCCCCTTATCCCAGGACTAGATTCCTCAGTTGCGGACAAGGAAGTTCGTAAAACCTGGGATCTAGACTGTGAACGAGCTAAGTGTATCGTGCTGGCGTCCATGAATAATGAACTCCAGAAACAGCACGAGAGTATGGATATTGTATCCATATTCCTCCATTGCATGGAATTGTATGGTGAACACTCCCGTATCGCAAGGTACGAAACCTCAAGGAAACTCTTCCAGATGAGGTTAGCTCCAGGATCGCCTGTTGGAGAGCACGTCCTCAAAATGATCACCCTCATTGAGGAACTCGCAAACCTGGGATGCGTGCTAGAGAATGATTTGTATATCGACTTGATTTTGCAGTCCCTTCCCCACACCTTCTCTCAGTTCGTGCTGAACTTCAACATGCACGAAATGGAAGCGGATCTTCCAAAGCTTCTCAATATGTTGAGGGTAGCAGAGACCTCCTTGAAAAAGGAGAAGACCCCCGTTCTGTATGTTGGCCAATCATCTTCTTCTAAATCTAAAGCGAAAGCTAAAGGGAAGAAGAAGATGAAAGCCACCAAACCGAAGGGTGGGGTCAAGAAGGTGCAGGGAACGAACAAGGCAGGAAGGGTAAAGGCAGAAAAGAACGAGTGCTTCTATTGTCACAAGCAAGGGCACTGGAAGAAGGACTGTTTGGCCCTTAAAGCCAAGGACATGAAGCAAGCTGTTGCTTCTGCTTCAGGTGTGTTCGTAATCGAAAATTGTCTTTCAGTAAACTCTACTTCATGGGTACTTGATACCGGTTCTGGTTCTCACATCTATAATTCTTTGCAGGATCTGAGAAATAGTAGAGTACTGGGGGCAGGTGATATGACTCTCCGGATGGGCAATGGAATGCATGTAGATGCAGTTGCAATAGGGGAATATCACCTAGGGTTGAATAGTGGACACATTTTGGTATTGTATAGCTGTTTTTGTATTCCCAGTATGTTGTGTAATATTATATCAGTATCTTTGTTGTCTAATAAAGGATATAATTTTGTGCTTGAAAGAAATGTCATGAACATTCTCCTAAATCAAGAACTGATTGGGTTTGGTACACTGGAAAACGGCATATACATACTTAATCAACCTCAAATTTTCAATATTCAAAACACGCGTAAAAGAAAGGCTCCAGATTTGAATCAAGCCTTCCTATGGCATTGTAGACTTGGTCATATAAATGAAACAAGGTTGACTAAGTTACATAAAGATGGATATCTAGATCCGTTTGAATATTCATCATATGCAACTTGTCAATCATGTATCAAAGGAAAAATGACCAAATCTCCGTTCACCGGACACAGAGAAAGAGCCACTGAACTCTTGGGACTAGTACACAGTGATGTATGTGGTCCGATGTCTATACATGCACGAAGTGGTCACTCCTACTTCATCACTTTTACTGATGACTTCTCTAGGTATGGACATGTGTTCTTAATAAAGCATAAATCCGAGGCTTTTGAGAAGTTTAAGGAGTATAAAAATGAAGTAGAGAAACAAACTGGTAAAAGCATCAAGACACTTCGATCTGATCGAGGTGGAGAATACTTAAGTACTAGTTTCCTTGAATACTTAAAAGCGAATGGAATTCTCTCTCAGCTTACTCCACCTTATACACCTCAGCATAATGGTGTATCAGAAAGAAGGAATCGCACGCTATTAGATATGGTGCGTTCAATGATGAGTAGTGCTGAGTTACCACTTTCCTTATGGGGATTTGCTCTAGAATTAGCCGCATACCTATTGAATAGAGTTCCAACTAAGTCTGTACCTACCACTCCATATGAAATGTGGTGTGGGAAGAGACCATATCTCAAGTATATCAAGATATGGGGGTGTCCGGTATATGTTAAAAAGCATAATCCGGACAAGCTCGAAGCACGATCGGTTTTATGCAAGTTTGTAGGATACCCCAAGCATTCAAGGGGGTACATGGTCTACCACACTGAAGAACAAAAGGTGTTTGTCGCTCGTCACATTGTCTTCTTAGAAAGCGAATTTCTTGCAAAAGAAATTAGTGGGAGCGCGGTAGAACTGGAAGAAATTCCAGAACCTCAAACTGCAACCGAAGACTTAGAAGAATCTCAGATTTCAATAGAACATGACGAACCAACGCCACTCCGCAGATCTAGTAGGCTTTCTCATCCTCCTGAAAGATACTATGGTTTTCTTCTTGATGGGGATCGAGAGGATTGCATCATCGATGATGATGAGCCTACTAGTTTTCAGCAGGCTATCACAAGTAGCGACTCAGTGAAGTGGCTGGATGCAATGAGATCCGAAATGGAATCCATGTACACCAATAAAGTATGGACTTTAGAAGTTGCTCCTCCTGGGGTAAAACCAGTTGGGTGCAAATGGATCTTCAAAAAGAAGATTGGTACATTTGAACAAGTGGAAACCTACAAAGCTAGACTAGTAGCAAAAGGTTTTCGTCAAAGACCAGGATTGGACTATGATGAAACTTTTTCACCAGTAGCGATGCTTAAATCCATTCGGATCATGCTTGCCATTGCTGCCTTCCTTGACTATGAAATCTGGCAAATGGATGTAAAAACAGCTTTTCTAAATGGACATCTAGAAGAGAGTATTTACATGGATCAACCAGAAGGTTTCTTAGACAGTGGGAGTAGCGGAAGAGTGTGCAAATTGCTTAAATCCATTTATGGGTTAAAGCAAGCATCGCGGAGTTGGAACATCTGCTTTGATGAAACAGTCAAGGAATTTGAATTTATCAAAAATATAGATGAACCATGTATTTATAGGAAGATTGTAGAAGGAGCAGTAGTCTTCCTCGTTTTGTACGTCGACGACATACTACTGATAGGGAATGATATCCCTATACTACAATCAGTAAAGCTCTTCTTGTCACAGAAATTCTCTATGAAAGACTTAGGAGATGCATCATACATTCTGGGCATTAAGATCTATCGAGATAGATCTAATAGAATATTAGGACTTTCACAGTCCAGGTATATAGACACAATACTAAAGAGATTTAGTATGGAAGATTCCAAGCGCGGCAATATGCCCGCTTGTCACGGAATCACCCTCTCCAAAGAGATGTCTCCAAAGACTGATAAAGAGAGGGCTCGCATGGGCATTATACCCTACGCTTCGGCGGTAGGATCAATAATGTATGCGATGTTATGTACCAGACCGGATGTAGCTTACGCACTTAGTGTGGTAAGCAGGTATCAGTCTGACCCAGGTGAGAAACATTGGAGAGCGGTGAAGAACATTCTCAAGTACCTGAGAAGGACTAAGGAGATGTTCTTGATTTACGGTAATGAGGACCTCCAGGTAGAGGCTTTTACCGACTCCGGCTTCCAAAGTGACAAGGATGATTCTAAATCCATTTCGGGTTTTGTGTTTACCCTCAATGGAGGAGCGGTATGTTGGAAGAGTTCCAAACAAGATACCGTCGCAGACTCAACTATGGAGGCTGAGTATATAGCTGCTAGTGAAGCCGCAAAAGAGGCTGTCTGGATTAGGAAGTTCATTTCTGAACTTCAGGTGGTTTCGTCCATTGCCAATCCAATACCTTTGTATTGCGATAACAATGGCGCTGTAGCTTTAGCGAAGGAACCAAGGTCCCATCAGAAATCCAGGCATATCTTAAGGCGGTTTCACCTGATCAGGGAGATCGTGGATCGTCGGGAGATCGAGATACGGAGAGTGGACACAAAAGACAACACGGCAGATCCATTCACCAAGGCCATTCCTCAAGTACAGTTCGAGAGGCTTTTTGAGATGTTGGGCATGCGGTACGCAAGCAACTGGATCTGGTAGAGACAGTGGGTACTCATTGCGCCAATTATAGGCCTTAGTGCAAGTGGGAGATTGTTGGCTATATATGCCCTAGAGGCCTACATTGTATAGGATGCTTGGGATATGTATGTACATGACAGTCTTGCTTGATATGATAGTACGCTATTTGGTTTGACTTTGTCTTAACGTATGATATTTTTTACTTGGTATCTATATATATATATATATGTTGATAAAGCCCATAGGGTGTTTTGTCTGACTACCGGCGTTGTGATGGCAGTCATACTAGTGGGAGCTGGATAGTCAATAGGCACACCCTTAGATGTCCCTGGTCGCAGGAGTATCGAGATTGGGCATCGATACTCCGGAGTAGACTAGTGTATACATATCTAGACCCTGACAAGGGGCAATGGATTGGTCCCGCAACCATTGGTGGTGTTCACCTAAGATTGTATACAGATGCTCACTGGGTGTGAGTACACCGGACAAGACTCGCCGAGAACTGACTGGATGGTATTATACCTAACGTCAGATAGCAGTTCTCAGGTGACATGTGTGCAGATAGTCCGTTGACTTAAAGTCATCATTTGTCTCGTGTGAGTTCCCACTGTGCTTTGATTATTACCCTACCACGGCTCAAAGGAGTCGTGCAAACAGGTTTCAGTTGGGCACAGTCCCGAGCCATGTGGAGGCAGTGAGTGACTGTTAGGGATTCGTCTCTCCCAGTATAGGGAGTTGATATCGCACTCTGGTCGGTTGGTCATTACCATAAGTCCCTGGCCAGGGCTGATTGAGAATTACTGATGGAATGATCAGTAGATTCTCGGGTGGTCTTGAACCATACCGACACGACTTGTACGGTTATTAGGGGTCTGACGTCCACCACCTCCCTAGACCATACATGCGATACTCTTAGACGAACAGACCGGACTGCGCGGATATTGTCACAGACAGGCTCAGTAGGATTTCAGATGGGTTACCTCATCAGCTTTCTTATCGACAACTACCTGGGGACCGTTACGTACAGCTAGTGCCGCTTGCGGTCTGTGGTTAAACCCACTGCCAGCGTAGTAGTCGAGTCTTTAGAGTCCCACACAGAGATTTCCCAAACCCAGGCGAAAAGATATAGAGGACGTATGGTTTTACGACAAAGGTTCGGACGCATACGTGTTTGAACGCACGTACGACATTCGGACAGTTTTTACTAGCCGGCTTTGGTTTAAGCCAGATTCTAGTATCAGGTTATTGGATTTATACAGTCTAAAGTTTTTCCGTGTTTTTACGGATGAGAGGGGCGTTCTCGTAATTTTCCGAGAAGCTTCTAGAAGGATGTGGCATGGAGGGAGAGGTGGCATTTTCATTTAATGAATTAGTGACTCATTGTGAGTGATTCATCATGTCATTAATGCATTATTAAATGCTTAATGACTCACATAATGAATCACCCACTTGCATTAATGAAACATGATGAATAATCTCTTATTATTCATTTCTTTTTAATTCATTATGTTTCATATATCTAGTGAGAAGCTTTTTCATTTTCATATTATTATCATTATCATCTTCTCACTCTCTCTCTTCAAGTTCTCTCTCCTTCACCAAACCTAATCCTACCCTCATGAGTTGAGAACAAGGATTAGAAAAGACGAATTACTCCATAACCTATCTCTACATCACCTTAGCTACTCTATTTAGCAACTAGAGAAACTAAGTAACCTCAAGTTTAGAGGTTATAGCTTGGATTAGGGTTCTCGGGTGGATCGTCTATCACGGAAGAAAGCCGAAGAGGACGTGGAGATCCAAAGAGGCCGTAGATAACATTAAGACGAAAGACTAGAACCGTTTGGTATAATCTCTTAACATAGTAGTTTAGAACTCTATAGCTTTTGTTAAAACTTGTTTAGCAAACGATTCATACGGTTAATCGATGTTTGATCATAGAACAAGATTGTTATTCATATTTCCGCCTCCCCATAAGTATTGGGGTGTTGAACATCGACTTACAACTTCATCATCGATAATTGCCATGTCACTACACAGTAGGATTGCTGCATCATGATATGACCCTACGCATAACCTGCTTGCACATATACATTGATATATTCATATTTGCGCACATACACATTGTATATTCATATTGGTCCACATATACATTGATATATCCATACTTGCGCACATACACATTATATATCCACATTGGTGCACATATACATTGATATATCCATATTTGCGCACATACACATTGTATATCCACATTGGTGCACATATACATTGATATATCCATACTTGCACGCATACACATTGTATATCCATATTGGTGCATACATACATTGGTACATCTATACTTGCGCATATACATATTGTACCTACATAGATCACTGATTTTATTGGGAGATTGGGAACCGCGGGTTATATTTAAAAGAATAACTGGAATCATTTAAAAGAGCGGTTTTCCGTTAATATGACATATCACTGTTCCAGATTGCATGATATATTGATATGCTTACATTTCTGTTATATGTCGCATACATCATACTTTACGCTTTTACGCATTGAAATATGCTGTTTTCATGAGATTTCTGGATTTGAGAACCGTGGCTATTTCAAAAGAAAGCATGTACTGTTTTAAAAACCCGGTTTCTCTTGATATGATATTTCAGTGCGTCCACCATGTGTTTTCTCGGTTCTGAGAGTGGCATGTGAAACCCGATTTGAGGAGCGCTAGGCACCGTCTGCGGGTACATGGTGGACCCGGTGAGGTACCCCGGGGCAAGAAGACTCGTATATGTTAGACGGTGAGCCCGGCAAGGGAGCACTACCTACCGGTGATAGTTTTTAGACTCGGCGGTTATCCGGAAGATACCGACCGGAGTAGGGAGATGGATATGAGGGCCGACCAGGGCGTGCGGCGCCTGTGGGCCGATCTGAGGATGCGGCGCCTGAGATGTATGAGGATTTACGTGTCGATGCTGGACACGGTTTTCATGATGTTTCGAGTGTCGATGCTGGACACTTAGGTTCCATGATTTAGAGGTGTCGCGAGGGACACATGTTGATTTATATCCCCATACTTTCATGCACACTCTTTTATGGCATTTACGTGCATGCAAACATTGATTATATGGGTGGATGAGATCCACATGCACACATACATTGATTATATGGGTGGATGAGATCCACATGCACACATACATTGATTATATGGGTGGACGAGATCCACATGCATACATATATTGATTATATGGGTGGACGAGATCATTGATTATATGGGTGGACGAGATCCACATGCATACATGCATTGATTATTACTGTTGGATGATATCCTCATGCATATAGGTTTGACTACCTTGTTGGCACATATACCGACCCGGTCACCCTAGATATCATAGTATTACCTTTATGATATAGTTGACCTAGGAGTCGTTATTTATTCGATTTCTAATTGTCGATATATTTCTATTCACGAGTTGGCAACTCACCCCCGTTGTGCCACAGTTCTTGCAGGTTGACCGCTTGGATTAGTAGCGACATCACTGGCACACAGCTTCATTTAGGTGTTTTGCAGTGGTAGGTGGGACATTTGTATCGTACCCACTCTTGTATTACATTTCTTATTGTATCTAGTTAACTCCATCAATCAATCAAAACTTGTAAATTTTTTAAGTAATGAGACTTAGTGGGATTGTGGTTGCGAGACTTAGAGCGAGGCGTTTTCCGCTACTTGTGATTTATATGTCTTGCTTTTCTCTATCTTTTGTGGTGATCTTCGCCGTTGGGCGTCGTATACTGATATTTACTGTTTTGCGTGGTTGTGATCCGCCGTTTGGCGAAGAGCTAGCTCCCGCTTGGGGATGCCATTATCATTATTATCTATCTGGGTTTTGGATCAAAATATACAAAGGAGGTGCTATCCAAATTTTCAAAAAGACGAAACATGTTTTTAAACTTGCATAATCCACTTGCATTTTCATGTTCCTTTTCTATGAAATAAGCACACTTGATTTCATTATACCTTTATTTCAAAAACATCACCTCTTTTATTTTCTTAAAAAGGTTTTGATTTCTGAGTTTCAGCTTACTTGAATTCCGTTACGCCTTTAGACGTTGCATGATTTGAGTGCTGGTCCCGGGCTAATATTTCGGGTCGTGACAGATGTGTGTGGTCCAATGTCTACACATGCAAGAGGTGGTCATTCCTACTTCATTACTTTTACGGATGATTTCTCTAGGTATGGAAATATCTTCTTAATGAAGCATAAATTCGAGGCTTTTGAGAAATTCCGTGAATACAAGAATGAAGTGGAAAACCAAACAGGCAAAAGTATCAAGACACTGAGATCTGATCGAGATGGTGAATACTTAAGTGCTGAGTTCCTGGGATACTTAAAAGAGAATGGAATTCTATCTCAGCTTACTCCTCCATACACACCACAACACAATGGTGTATCGGAAAGGCGGAATCGAACCCTATTGGATATGGTTCGTTCCATGATGAGTAAGGCTGAGTTACCGCGATCTTTCTGGGGTTATGTACTAGAATCAGCTGCATATCTTTTGAACAAGGTTCCAACCAAGACTGTGCCTACCACACCATATCAGATGTAGAATGGGAAGAAACCCTATTTTCAGTACTTGAAGACATGGGGATGTTCAGCTTTTGTTAAAAAGCAGCATGCGGACAAGCTCGAGGTACGCTCAGTACAGTGTAAGTTTGTGGGATATCCAAAGAACTCCAAGGGGTATTATTTCTGTTACGCAGAGGAACAAAAGGTTTTTGTTTCTCGTCATGCCCACTTCTTGGAAGCTGAATTTTTAGAAAATCAGAAGAGTAGGAGCACAATAGAACTGGAAGAAATTCCAGAACCACAAACTGTTACTGAAAGTATGGTAGAACCAGAAGTTTCAGAAGAAAGGGACATCCCAGCGCCTATCCGCAGAAGTAGTAGGCAGTCTCATCCTCCTGAGAGATACTACGGTTTTCTCATAGACGGTGATTGAGAGGATTGCATTATCGACAATGATGACCCTACTAGCTTCCAGCAAGCCATTCAGAGCGGGGACTCCGTAAGATGGCTGGATGCAATGCGGACCGAAATGGAGTCCATGTACACTAACAAAGTATGGACTTTAGACATTGCTCAAGATGGGGTAAAACCCGTAAGATGCAAATGGATCTTCAGAAGGAAGATTGGTGTAGATGGACAGGTTGAAACCTATAAGGCTAGACTTATTGCAAAGGGTTTTCGTCAAAGATCCGGTTTGGACTATGACGAAACCTTTTCTCCAGTGGCTATGCTAAAATCCATTCGAGTCCTTCTTGCCATTGCTGCCTTCCATGATTATGAGATCTGGCAGATGGACGTAAAGACGGCTTTTCTAAATGGTAATTTGGAAGAGTGCGTCCATATAGATCAACCAGTGCGATTCATTCAGAGTGGGAGCAGCGGTAAAGTGTACAAGTTGCTTAAGTCCATTTATGGACTAAAGCAGGCATCGCGGAGTTAGAACATCTATTTTGATGATACTGGTAAAGAATTCAACTTTATCAAAAATCCAAATAAACCATGCATATATAGTAAGATTGTAGAGAGAACTGTAGTATTCCTCGTCTTGTACGCGGATGACATTCTCTTAATAGGAAATGATATTCCTATGCTACAGTCAGTCATAGGATTCTTGTCTCAGAAGTTTTCCATGAAAGACCTGGGTGATACCACCTACATTCTGGGGATCCAGATCTATCGTGATAGATCAAAGAGGATGTTGGGATTTTCGCAGTCCAGGTACATAGACACCATATTGAAAAGATTCAGTATGGAAGATTCTAAGTGCGGTAACCTACCGGCTTGTCACGGAATTACCCTCTCCAAAGAGATGTCTCCCAAGACTGATTTAGATAGGGCTCGCATGTCGATTATACCTTACGCTTCTGCGGTATGCTCTATAATGTATGCGATGTTATGTACCAGACCAGATGTAGCTTACGCATTGAGCGTTGTAAGCCGATATCAGGCGAACCTAGGGGAGAAGCACTGGATAGCAGTAAAGAACATTCTCAAGTACCTTAGGAGGACTAAGGAGATGTTCTTGGTGTATGGAGGAAAGGACCTCCAGATCGAGGCCTTTGCCGACTCCGGCTTCCAGAGTGACAAAGATGACTCCAAGTCCATGTCGGGTTATGTCTTTACCCTCAATGGAGGGGCAGTCTGTTGGAAGAGTTCCAAGCAGGACACCGTTGCTGACTCGACGATGGAAGCGGAGTACATAGCTGCTTGCGATGCCACAAAAGAAGCTGTCTGGATGAAGAAGTTCCTCACAGAACTTCAGGTGGTTCGTACCAGTGTTGATCCAATACCTCTGTATTGCGACAACAACGGCGCTATAGCTTTAGCGAAGGAACCCAGGTCCCATCAGAAGTCCAGACATATCTTAAGGCGGTATCACCTGATCAGGGAGATCGTAGATCGCCGGGAGATCGTAGATCGCCGGGAGATCGAGGTGAAGAGAGTAGATACGCAGAATAGTACTGCTGATCCATTCACAAAGGCCATTCCTCAGACGCAGTTCGAGAGGCTATTCGAGATGATAAGTCTGCGATATGCCCGCACATGGCCCTAGTGCAAGTGGGATATTATTATTGTTTATGCCCTAGAGGCCATTATTGTATCATACTAGATTGTATATTACTTAATAGAAGCTTGGGATATTCACAGTTGTATTGACAGTCTTGCTAAAAATGGTAGTATGCTACTTGGTTTGTTTCTACTTTAATATGTGCATATGTTTCTTTTAACATATCGCTTATACATATTAGTAGAGCCCTTAGGATCTTTGCTTGATTACCAGCGTTGTGATGGCAGTCACACTAGTGGGGGCTGGGTAGTCTATAAGCAACATCCTATACAGGTCCCTGGTCGTAGGATTATCGAGACAGGGCATCGATACTCCGGAGTAGACTGCTGTATACGCTTCTCATCCCAGCATGGGGAGATGGTTTGTCCCACAGCCATCAGTACGTCGTACTGGAGATAGTATGCAGGTGCTTGTTAGGTTACGAGTACACCGGACAGGACTTGCCGGGAACTGCAGGTTGGTACTATACCTATCGTCAGATTGCAGTTCCCAGATGACATGAGTACAGCTTAGTCCGTCGACATGACATTGCTACTTCGCCTCGAGTGTGTTCCCACTGTACATAGATTACTACCCTACCATGGCTCAAAGGAGTCGTGCAAACAGGCAGTAGTTGGGTGCAGTCCTGAAGCACTTGGAGGCAATGGCGGTTAGATAGGATTCGTCTCTCCCGGTATTGGGGGTTGATATCGCGCTGTGTATGGAGAGCCATTACGCAAGGCCCCTGGCTAGGGCAAGCGAGATTTACTGGTAGGTGCTCCGGTAGTTTCTTAAGGTGTAATGAGCTTCACTCCGATATGAGTTATACCGCTATTAGGGGTCTGACATTTACCGCCCCCTAGGCCCAATATGCAATAGTCCTAGATGAACAGACCGGACTGTACGGAGATTGTCATATACAGGCTCAGTAGGAGTTCGGATGGGTTTACTCATCGTCCTTCTTATCGACATCTATCTGGGGAGCGTTACGTATAGCTAGTACCGCTTGCGGCCTGTGGTTAAAACCACTGCCAGCGTAGTTTCGAGTCTTTAGAGTCCCACACAGAGCGTTTCCCTGCACCGGGCAAAAGGTGTAGAGGCCGTATGGTTTTATGGCAGAGTCGCGATCACTTACGTACACTTGTGCACGTATTGTGACCGGGCAGATAATACTAGTGGGCTTTGGTTTAAGCCGGATCCTAGTATTATACAGATGGATTTATTCAATCTTAGTTTATCCGTGTTTTTCGGAAATACGGATGTGAGGGGCAGTCTCGTAATTTGTTGGGAAGCTTCTAGAAGGAGGTGACTCATTTGTGTTTATTTCTTTTTAGATTTAAACTAAATGTGGTGGAGGAGATGAGGTGTAATTATCATTAATTGCACCATGACTCATGAGATGGTTCATCTCAAGAATTAAATGAAGCATAGAAGATATTTGTGCAAGATATTTTAGATGCTTCATGATATTTCAAATTGAGTCAAGGTTCAATTCATTATCACAAAACACTTCTCTCTCCTCAAGTCTTCATCTTCTTCCTCAAACCCTAAAAGCTCTCATGAGTTGAGAATCCTAGGGTTTAAAGTGACTAAGCAATCCATCTAAATACTCTACACCCTCTAGGACTTTTAGATTAGCAAACTATAAGCCGTAGTTATCTCAGATTCGAGATAGGAGCTCGGACTATAGACTCTTGGGTGGATCGTCTATGACTCGAGGAGGCCGTTGAGGCACCCATGTTCCATAGAGCCGACGAGGTGTGGAGGACAGCGATGAAGACCCGAAGGACAAGTAACGTGAGGTATAACTTCGAATCAGAGTAGTTAAAGCTCTCGTAGTTTGCTAGTAATGGTTTAGACACGATCCGTGTGCTCAAGTCCGTGTTATGAAGCATTGATAATTGTTTTTCATATATTCCGCCTCCCTGCGAACACGTAGGGGTGCGTGACAAGGACTTACAGGCTTTACACTGACACTACTTATTGCGGTATTAGGGGTCTGACGTTTACCACCACCTATGCCCGATATGCGATACTCTTAGACGAACAGACCGGACTTTACGGAGATTGTCACAGATAAGCTCGGTAGGGGTCGAATGAATTTACTCATCAGCCTTCTTTTCGACAGGTAAATCGGTAGCCGTTACATTTAGCTAGTGCCACTGACGGACTTGTGGTTGAACCCATTGCCAGCGTACTGTCGAGTCTTTAGAGTCCCACACAGAGGGTTCCTCTGGTTCAGGCGAAACGATATAGAGGCAGTATGGTTTTACATACAGGGTTTCGATCATATTTGTGTACTAGCTGCACGGATGTTGTTCGGACGGATAATACTAGTGTGTTTAGGATTAAGCCGGATTCTAGTATTATATTATTGGATTATTTTTATCTCTTGGTATTCTTATTTTTTACAGTACGAATACGGGTATGTATATACGGTGACGACATTCTTGTAATTTTACAAGAGACACTTCTAGAAGGGGACACCTCATTTTTGGTTATATATATTTTTGGTAAAATAGATAATGAGGTGGAAAATGGAGATATTTGTGGCATGGTTGAAGCTTCGCTAATTATTTTGTTTATTCATTTGACTTTACTATTCAAGCATGGTTGCATTTTTCTATGGAAAAACATTGCATGTTTGATTATTGGAAAAAGCGTTAGCCATTCTTCACTTGCTCATTCACTTGGTCATTCTAGTTTTCTCATTCTCTTTCCATTGCTCTCCTCCTTCTTCCTCAAACCCTAACCCTCACATGTGTTTTGAATTCTAGGATTCTTTGAGTTACAATAGTCCAATTAACTCTCTACATCTCCTAAGCTATCTATATTAGCAAACTAGGTACTTTAGTTAACTCATTCTTGAGGTTGGAGCTTAAACCATAGACTTTCGGGTGGATCGTCTTCGACACGAGGAGGCCGAAGACCGAGTTTGATCAGCACCTTCTAGGAGCTCAAGAAGAGGAGAATAAGACCCGAAGGACTTGTATCTAGGAGGTATAAAAAACTATCATTGTAGTTTAGAACCTCTATGTGTTTAGCTAGTTAGGGTTTCTGAACGATCTTGGAAGTATAGTCGATGTTACATGTCTTAAAAAATCGTTTTTGTGAGTTCCGCCTCCCCACAAAACATGTGGGGTGTGTGACATCGAATTACAGTGGTATCAGAGCCGACTTAAAGCTTAACTAGTTAGTTAGCACATATTTAGAACATCGATCGACATAAATTATTTGAATTGCATTTCCATTTTCAAGCTTGTTGTTCGATTTTTAAAGTTGTTCAAAAAATATTTTTAGTTACCTTAAAATTATGTTCAGGCTTTTATAGAACCAAGAAAAAAATTTGAGCACAAGAGCTCATAATTAGACTGCTAATCCGCGGCCAAATAGGTCATTAGGCCGTGGATCCATGGCCTAATTGTGGCTAACATGCTCCAATTATTTTCTGCGGTTCAGGTTCATGGAAATGTGATTTTTGGTACATTTAGTTTTTGTCAAGATTTATTTGTGTACTGGTTTGTACATGGGGTAAATGCGGAAAGTTTTAATCGATCGAAATTCTAAATTCTTGCTTATCTGTTTATTTTGTTCGTATATGTGTTTCTAAACATTTACTAATTGCTATATGTCGATTAGCGGGGCTTGCACATATCTTGTATATTATTTATAGTTTATGGATATGAAGTATTGGATTGTCGTGAATGAATAGCCGGGGGATGTAAGAAGAGTGTTCTTTTCTTTCATTCATGTTTATTTGTAAATTGATGTAATATTATTTTGCGGGGCACATCCGGGTTGAGGTTGTTGCCACCGTTGTATTATTTCATTTACTTTTTCTTGCACCTAAGATAGACCCAAGGAGGGGTGCACAAATTACCGGGTTCTTGAAGTGCCGAGTGACCTACTCATTTTATTGAGGAAGGTTGCTTCACTTCGGGAATTTGGCAGGTAGTATACCGCACCCGTAGGGGTCTAGGGTGGGGTTTGGCTATTTATCACAACAGTGGAATCCGTTTTTTGTTCTAGGCTAAAACAAAACATGGAAATCCTAGTATATCAAATATATTCATCTGTGTTACTTGTGCTGTGATCTGTGATCTGGAATGGATATTATTGCGTGAGACGAATGGCTATATATATATATTATATATAATAAACGTTTCTTATATTTTGCACCCGCGCTAGTCCAGCCCCCGCTCTGCCGTTAGTTAAGTAACCTAACAGCGCATGACAGGGCCCCGTGGCGAATGAGGATGGCATGAGCGTACGTTTTATTTTCTTTTCTTTCTGTAATGATAGGGATAAATGATAGGACAACATTAATAGTGTTTAATGCAAAGAAAATAAACCAAAGTTGAATCATTGAAACAGTTTCAAAACCACTCGGTTTTCTTTAAAAAAAATAACTTTAAAATGCGGAGCCTAAACCACTCTTTTTAAAAGCTATCATGGTTTCTTCGACTATATCAAGTACATTACGTTCACGGTTTTCGCCAAAACCAGCCGTAGCTTTCCGTCATTTCAGATGGGTATTCAGTAGTATTCAAGCTATGTATTTTGACCTTTGCCAAGGCATAGTGATTGGTATTTACTGGGTATTCATCTGTAGCATAGATAGATGTGTTAATCTGGAATAGGCGTACAACTATTTTGGCCTTCGTCAAGAGTTTGTACGAATGGGTTCAGATTAACATGGACAATGACAGGTAGAACTTGACTTGCGTCTTATGATATTTTAGACTTCATCAGGTCATAAGCGCCAGGGGAAAAATCTACATTAGGAGTTTCAAATGAAAAGGAAACTTACTAGTTTTGCATAACATATGGAGTATGATGATTTTGGTAGGATTCCTTCAAAGTTGTCACACAATGATAGTTGGATCCCGATCCTATCGTGAGTTTTATTACTCCTCGGGCGAGTTTTTTTACTTTAAAATCAACGCTATAAACCAAGTAGGTGTCTAGAATGGTGTTAGCAGTGCTACGCCTCCAGGAAAAAGAGGTTATTTAGTTTAGGATCTTCGCGAAAACGTTGTAACACCTCCCTCGAAGTACCGACACCAGCCTGGCCGAAAGGTTAAAGCAAGAATTGTAGGGTGTGATTAATCCTGACTAATTCCTCTGTTGGATATGTATGACTTAGAGGCCATAATTGTATATGTATACATGTGGATGCTTGGACAAATGTTTGAACAGGAAAATCTTGCTCGATATGATAGTATGCTATCTGGTTTGTCTTTATCTTAACAAGTGCATATGTTTTCCTAGTTATTACGTATAATTTATACATGTTGATAAAGCCCGTAGGATCATTGCTTGACTACCTGCATTGTGATGGCGATCATACTTGTGCGAGCTAGATAGTCGATAAGCACATCCTTAAAGTGTCCTTAGTCATGGGAGTATCGAGACTGGATATCGATATTCCGGAGTAGACTAGTGTATAGGTGTTTCTAGACCCTTACGAGGGGTGATGGTTGGTCCCGCAGCCATTGGTCTTATGCACCTAAGATCGTATATAGGTGCTCACTGGGGATGAGTATACTGGATGGACTCGCCGAGAAATTCTAGATGGTACTATACCTATCGTTAGATAGCATTTCTCAGGTGATATGAGTATATGTTAGTCTTTAGTCCTGAGATCGTCATTTGTCTCGTGTGAATTCCCACTGTGCTTTGATTTCTACCCTACCACGGCTTTACTGAGTGGTGCAAACAGGTTTTAGTTGGGTACAGTCCCGAGCCACAAGGAGGTATTGAGCGATTATTAGGGATTCGTCTCTCCCAGTATAGGGAGTTGATATCGCACTGTGTTCGATTAGCCAGCATCATAAGACCTTGGCCAAGGCAGTTGGGATTTACTGATAGGTTGATCAGTAGTTTCCTAAAATGGTCCTGAGTCGCATCAGCACGAATTATCGGGTTATTAGGGTCTGACGTTACCACCCCTTAGACTCGGTATTCGATACTCTCAGAAGAAGAGACCGGACTGTATGGAGATTGTCATAGATAGGCTCAGTAGGGATCTGGATGAGTTTGCTCGTCGTCCTTCCTTTACGACAGGTACCCGGGTAGCCGTTACGTACAGCTAGTACCGCCGACGTGCTTGTGGTTATGGATTTATCTAGTAACTCACTGTCGTCATACTGTCGAGTCTTTAGAGTCCCACACAGAGGGTTTTCCTGGTTCAGGCGAAATGATATAGTAGCCGTATTGGATACGTGCAGGGTTCCGATCGATTGATTGTACTAGTTACCCGGACTTTCGATCGGACAGTTGATAATACTAGCTGGCTCGTGATTGAGCCGGATTATTAAATCAGGTATTGATTTAATAATTTACGTATATGTATTTCGAAATGTATATTTTAGTATTATGTTCTTTGTGTTATTCTATCACTTTGGGTATTCGTATTTTGATACGAATACAGGTATGTATATACAGTAGAGTGTAATCCGTATTTATACAGAAAACATTCTAAAAGGTGGCCACCTCATTTAGTTTTATCCATTTATCTTTAAATGGAAAATGAGGTGTAAAAGATGGTGAGGGGAGTATGGTGAGAACCATGCTTCTATAGTATTGACAAATGAATATTCAATTCGTTTGTGCAAACTATTCGAGCATGGTTGGGTTTTAATATTGGAAAAAATGATTTTACAAAAGCATGATTGATCCTTTTCTCTCTCATGGATTTCATTCTCACCATTTAGTTTCACTCTCTTCACTAGCTTTCTTGAGCTCATCCACCTTCATCTTCAACCTCCTCTCTACAATCTCATGTATTGATAATCAAGAGAGGAGGTGAGATAGATACACCTTTAGATCCATACACTACATCCTAGACTCTTTAGATTAGTAATCTAAAGTATTTAGTTGCTCCACTTGACTCTTAGTGTGGAGTTAGAGCCATGGACTACATCACTCGAGTGGATCATCTTCGACGGAGGGAGACCGACGGTCAAGCTCGATCCAGGAGAACTCAAGGAGCAAGGAAAGACGAAGAAGCTCGATCAAGGAGATCTCTAGGAGCAAACAAAGAGGATAGAAGACCAAAGGACACGAACCTTTTGGTGAGAAAATTCTATCATAGTAGTTAAAGATTTCCTCATGTTAGCTAGTTTCGGTTTATGGTAGATTCTAGGACGGGTTATTTCTAGCGCCAGTTTTCAATACCTCAAAATTTTTTGTTCCGCAACGGCCACGGTAGATGGTCAGAGCGCTAGGAAATCCTAACATGGTATCAGATCCACCCTATAAACCTTAACTAGCTAGTTTAGACAAGTTTAAAATACTGATAGACGAAATTTTTCAAAATTGCAATTCCATGTTCATGCTTGCTGTCGATTTTAAAAAGTGTTCAAAAAATTATTTAGAGTACCTTAAAAATACGTGCAGGTAATTTTAGAAGGCCAGAAGAAATTTGGGCACATAAACCCATTATACAGATGCAGAACCGCCGCAAAATATGCTTGTTTGCGGCGATTCTATGGTTAAAGTGGGGCTTCTATGCACCAAAATTCTTTTGGCACTCTACTGCATGGAAATGTGATTTTCGAGATGTATGATTCTGGTCCATATTTGTATGTGTACTGGTTATCACTTGGGGCCAATACGGAAAAGTTTTAGTCGATCGGAATTTTAAATAAGTGGTTTTTACTGCATGTGTTAGTATCTGCGACTGTGAAATCATTGAGCGGTATAACCCGACTAATTGCTATATGTTCTATTAGATGGGTTTATGAACATGATATTCACGTTGATATTATGTGCTGATATTGTGGTTGGATTGTCGTGGTGGATAGCCTATGGTGCAATGGTAGTAGTACAGTTCAGATTTATTTGTGTATTTGTTATTGCGGGGCGAGCATCCGATATGTGGACAGCCGTTTCTGCCGGATTGTATATTATTTGATTGGAGCACGACCGGGTTGAGGTCCATGTCACCATTGTACATATATTTTTCTTTTCTGTATTAGGATTACCCCGCGGTGGAGTGCTCGAATAGCCGGGTTCTAGAGGGCAACGGGCCCACATCTCATGGCGTTGAGATGGAGGAAGTGTAACATTTCAGAAAAATAAAATATTATTTTTTGGAATTTTTATAATTAAATAATAATATATTGAATATTTTATTAGTGCGGTATAATTAAATACCGATAAATTGGGGAAAATTTAGAAAATTACAGAAATTTTTGAAATGAGGGTGCTTTATTGGATTTAAGCAAATTATGAAATTTTATGATTTATTATACAATATTTTAGTGCTAATCGCGATTAAATATCGCTAATCGTGTTTTAAGCCGAATTTATGCACATGACCCGCACCGTGTCATATTCTACACTTTTTCATCTTTTCTACCATGGCTTTTCTTTTTTATTTGCTTGGATTTGTTTTGAATGGGAAAGGAAAGAAAAGAAATGAAAAGAAAAAGAATAAAGTAATGAGGGATGGGCATGAGAGAGAGAGGGTGAGGGGTCAACTTGACCAAGCTCCCATTATTTCCTCCTTCCTCATTTCTTCATTTTTCCTCTCCCTAATCCTCAATGGCTGCTGCCCTCACTCCCTCCCCCTCTTCACCTCCTCAAAACACCATGAAAAAATCCTCAAAACTCCATCTCCCTTTCACAAAAAAGATGCACAAGCTCACAAGCTACACTTTGGACTAAGAAAGGAAAGATTTTGGGTACTTGGGGCAACTCAAGAATTTTCTTGAGTTGCCAATTGAGGTAATCACTTTACCATTAGTATAGAATTTCATTCACTTTTGTATCCTTGAATGTTTAGAACCGATTTAGTGTGTTTATGTGAACTTTGAAAATTGCTAGAAGAGGTTAGGGTTTTAAATTGAATCCAAAGGTGTAATTGAGGTTAGTGATGACCTTAAACCCCTGTAGGGAATGTGTATTGAACTGGAACCATACAGAAAAACCCTAAAACCCAGAATTTAGAAACCCCAACATTGGAATTTCTAGAATTTTTGATGGTATTTTGAAATTTGCTAACACCCGGGTGGCCAGAAAATATTTTAGCAAAGATAGTGATACATGCAGGCACCTAGGAAGCATCACCCAAGACCCCAGCCCCTATACCCTCTGTATGGCCGCAGATTTAATCCTGGAGGCCGCAATTTGCGGCCTGGGTCCCACCATTGTTATTCGTGCTTTTTCCAGGGCTTTATCTCCAGTGAATTAGACCCCTCCTGTATGCAAAATTTGCTAATTTGGCTTAGGGTAAAATCTGGAGTATATTTCCATGTTTCTGATTTCGTTTTGCGACTATTAATGATTTGGAATTTGGTATTTGATATTGTGTTTCCGTCGTGTGGCGTTTGAACGCCAACGATTAAGGTTATTGGTCATGTTTTGCACGCGAGGTTATAGGTTTTGACCTATGGGCGAAACGGGTGTCGTTTTGGTTTTCAGATTTGATTTTAATACGCATTTGCGATTGTGTATTGTTGTAGGTACCTCTGCATAGATTCCGAGACGACGAAGCACTTCGACTTTGGCAAGAAAGGAGCAAGGTGAGTAGATATATTTAAGGGGGAAGTCGGGTGGATGACGTATATCACCCCCGCAGTTCGTAAAATAGAACGCGAATGCGTTAAGATATACATATATAGATATATACTTCTGTAGTATCCTTATGATGTGATTACTTAGCTAGAAATGCTTTAGAGGACTTGATGGATAGTGTCGTTAGCTAGTTTTTAGTTGTGAACCCTAAAGTAGTTATTTCACCGCCACACACGCACACACTTGCATACAATTATTTACATGTGCGTATATGGGGATATGTTTATATATATATATACACACACACATGGGTATGGGACTATGTATGTATGTATATATATATATATATACACGTATACATATACATGGATTATGAGGATAGTACTTGGGATTGGAGATGAGTCGATTGAGATTGGGCTGGATGCCATGAGATCGGTGATGTGACATGGTTCGTATTTAAGATATGACATGATATTTTAGCAGGTCCTTTAGGCATGGTATTTTCATACACACGCATGCATATATGTCACGACCCGAAAAGTACCGAGGGTGGCTGGCACTTAAATTACGAAACGTCTCGAGGCGTACGTAATCTAAGTAAACCAAAACCCAGAAATCAAAACCAAAAGAAACAGTAGAGTGAAGGAAAAACCAATTTAAAGCAAATAGTTTTAATAGCATAAGCCGAATTATGCGCTTTAAAAAAAACATCAAGTCATTTCTGAAAATTTCGGTAGAGTTTCCTTTGTAAATATTGGCCCCAAACGGGGTACAACATGAATAGTATACGAAAAAATAAAAGACATCCCCAAGCGGGAGCTAGCTCTTCGTCAATCGACAGGCACAACCACGCAAGTAATATAATATACAACGCCGAAGGGCGAGGATCAAAACTCAAAAGAAACCCAAAATCAACATGAAAACTATAATAATACAACACGCGACTCTAAGGTCGAAAGAATAAACACTGGTCTTTTATCTCTCTCAAATTTACAAGTATGGTTGATAGAGTTTTACTAGATACAACTGAAATAAACAACTGTACAAGGGTGGCCACGATGCGAGTGAACCCACCTATCAAAGTAATCACTCGGAAGGAACAGTATGCCAGCAACTGTAATGAAACCTGTACGTCAAACCTGCAAGAACTGTGGCACAACGGGGGTGGGTTGCCAACTCGTGAGTAGAAAACATCACAGAGCAGAAATCGCATGTATGACTCTATCCTAGGTCAAATCAAGTAATATCTTCAATAAAAATCCTGATATATTTACATATAAGTGCGATACCACGTGCTTGTGTCTGTGCCACAGATAGACACATATCATATATATGTTGTATGAATGCATTACTAATGAAAACCGAATACATCATGAATAAGACCACCGTTTCTTTATTTATGAGATTTTTATATGTATATCAATCGAGTAACATCAATGAAATCAACAGAGAATCAGTGTCAAGCATCGACACAAAACATAAATCTCAGTATCTCAATATCAATTATCAATATCTCTGTATCTCATATCTCAATATCTCAAATCTCAAATCTCAATATCTCGGGCTCTGTCTGTCCGGATCGGCCCATATCATCTGATCACACGACCACGGTCGGTATCCTCCGGATATTCGTCGCGCCAAACAATCACCGGTAGGCAGTCTGCCCCTGCCGGGCTCATCGTCAACAACTCGAGCTTCTTGCCCCGGGGTACCTTACCGGGTCCACCATGTACCCGAGACGGTTCATCCGGCTCCTCGAATCGGGTCTCGAAATCCAACAGCAATCATGAAACTCATGGTGGACGACTCATATATCATGAGAAAACCGCAACTTGCATTTTAAAAAGTGAGAGAGAGAGAGAAGTTTATATATATTCTTGCGGTTTTCCCCCAAATCCAGAAATCTCATGGAAATCCGAAATCCAAGAATCAAGAGTAAGTAAACAGTGAATATCGGCATAAATCTCCATAATGATGCATGAACAATGAGTGTATGAATGCAACTGATATCATGCAATGAATGCCATAGTTAAACTAGCATAAGGAAGCTATAACATGTTGCGACTATCAGCTAGCAAGCTATGTCATTGAAATGGTATTTTCTAAAGTGTATGTGACATGGAAATTACCGATGAAGATGTGTGTGAGCCATCAAGCGAGTGTACGTGGAGCATACGCATCATCGGTAATGGTGCTGGTGTCCTAACAGCATGGTGTCATAATCACTAAGTGCACAATAACATGCAATGAGGCGATAACAACATAATAAAGGCAACTGAATAGTAAACGCAACAATAATATGCGGAATATGAATAATAACATAACAATAAGGAATCTACCTTACTATACATGTGATATACTGTTTTGCCGTTTGAAATAGTACGAATCGTGGTATTTTGAAAATAAGGGCTACGGTGTTTTTAAGAAAAGGTACACCTTTTGAAATATCCGTAGAATCCCTTGGTATGTCTTAAAAATTCTCACGATTCGTTAGTTTTGGAAATAGGTATGACTCAGGTCCAGTCTAACAACTACTAGGTAAACTACAAGTCTAACTAACAACCAATCTAAAGGGGTATGGAAACCACCCAAATCTGAGTCGATATATATATACCTATATATAATAATCGGTGATCCCGCCTCAATAGTACCACGTTCGATACAATATATCATATGACATCCTCGAGTCAAGAGTGCGGATCTATCATCAATATATAGCTCGTACGGTAAATCCATCGTACGGCATCCCAAATCTGGGTACGGGTTAATATCACATTTATCTCACTATTCATCTGGTATCCTTATCATCACGAATCGTGAACCGTGGGTACTAATCAAAGTCTAGCACAATATAGATACCATCTACATATATATATATGCGTGTGTATGAAACACATCGCCTACCGATCCGCTATCATCACATGTTGCATCTCATAATACGATCCAAATCACATCACCGATCTTGTGGCATCAAGCCCAAACTCATCGACTCATCTCTAACTATCATCCACTATCCTCATTATCCATACTTATGAATACGAATCTATATATCCCCAATACGCACAAGGAAGTAAATGTATGCGAGTGCGTGTATGTGCGTGCATGCAAATCCTTATTCTAGGGTTTCACGACTAAGAAATCCACTAAACCAGATTCCTCAAATTTTTTTAAAACTAATCCATGGTCCCCTAAATGCTTGCTTGCTAAGTATCCATATCTCGCAATCACACATAAACGTATATTTATACCATATCACATCATTTTTTACGAATTTGCGGGGGTGTTATACGCCATCCACCCGACTTCTCCCCGTAGATATATATCTACTCACCTTGATCTTCGCATGCCGATGACGATGTCGCCACGCGCTTTCTTGTCGTCTCGAAGTCTTCGTGAGGGTACCTACGTAGCATAACACATCGTATCATATTAAAATCCGACTCATGATCAAAACGACATACGAATCTCACATAGGTCAAAATCTATGGTCTGCTCATGCAAAAGGACCAAATAACCCTCGATATCGGCGTACAAACGCTGATTGATCGAGAAAAATCCAAATGGACAAATTCGTGGTTTCGCAATACACTAAACATATATATGAAATATGGTGAAATCATCAAAACCAATAAATTGATTAAATCGATTTATTACAAGAAACCTAGTAAGCATCAATTAGCCGTTTTAAAAAAAAAAACTTGATGTCTTTATAATTCTAATGGCCATAATACTCATTAAACATCTTAAATAAGTCATACAAACCATTTCCATAATTTAATCTCATCAATTTCCATTAATTCTACAAACCTAGTTTGCAATTTAAGCAATTTGGGCAATTTAATTATAAGAATTTACAATTTAACATCTAGACTACAATTTGCATATTTTAAAACGTTAAACCACTCATGGAAACCTTAATGATGGGCTAAAAACCCTAACTAGATTTTAATCTCATTTAATTACATTAATCCTAAAATCTAGTTTGCAACATAATACAATTTGTACAATTTTTAAAGTGAAATTTGCAAACTAACAACTAGATTGGGTTTTGAAATTCTCAAGATTCTAATTTACACAACACAACCATCATCAAATTATCACAACCCTAACATGATTCAAATCCTCCTCTTGAATTTTCTAAACTTGAGATTAGAACCGTAATACTTACTAAATAAGTTTGATTAAAGCAAATAAACAACAAATTTAACAAAAGGTTGAGATTATACCTCACATGTTTGAGATCAAACATGAAACTTAGCCTCCCAAACATACTTCTTGTTCCTTGATTCATGAAAGCTTGGGCCAAGAAAAAATGCGTAGGGATTAGACTAGGGATTTAGTGAGGTTTTATTTGATTTTTGATGGATTTTTGGGGTTTTCTTTGCATAAGAAAGAGAAAGAATCAAAGGGGAGGGGCTGTTGCAGCAGGGAGATGGGAGGCTCGGCTGAAAGGAGAGGGGGAGAGGTGAGTAAGAGGATGTGGATGTGGGTGCAAGTCAAACAAAGCCCATCCTCCAAGTATCCAATCACCAATACACATTTCTTTATTGCATTCTTTTCTTTTTGTTGTTTGCTTTGACTTTTAAGTGGGGAAAAGAGGGGGGGCAGCTTGGATTCGGCCAGCCACTAGGGGAGTGTGTGTGTGAGTGTGGGTGTGTGTGTGGGGTGAGGGAAAATGATAAATATTATACCCCAATTTCCATTTAGCTATTTTTCACCATTTAAGTCTTTATAGTTTATATTTTTCTAAAACCATCTTATTAATTTCTTTTCATTTCAAAAACAATTTTTTACATGTTAGTTTAATGTGTCATGATGCAAAAAAATTGTATTAACCCATTCCAATTTGTAATTATCCCTAATTAAATGTTTTAGTGACAGCTTAAAATAATATTAAAATAATTAATTTCGGAAATTTTTTCAGTAAACTAGAAATTTTACAAGTGGCTTAATAAATACCAAATACTAGCAATTACATAGCTAGAATATGTATATTTAATTTTATATTAAAAGATATTTATATCTTGGTTTTTACGGAAAACAACCGTTATTTTACCGAAAATCGGAAATTTCACCTAAACGATTTTCAAAACGTTATAATCTTCCCCCTTAAAGAAATTCGGTCCCCGAATTTAAATTAAAACTCCCCCAAATACTAAAATATTCTAGTAAAAAGATCAAGTCGTCGGGGCTCCTAAATCATAAACACATAAATCACATCATAGCGCAATGCATGCGCATGAAAAAGAGTGTGTAACTCAAAAATCAAAACTCCGTCAAGCATCCCGCAATCATCGGGGTTATGGTGAAGACACCAATGTCAAGATCCAATACGAAAACCAATAGTAAATATCGTTAAAACGTACTGCTCCATAAGAAATCAATCCCAAAATGTGCATATGAATGCCACGTGCGTCTAATGCGCACGGAAATCGAAATCCATGAATGTGCCATACATGTGCACATAAAAAAACATGAGTGCAACCGGTGTGCACGAAAACACCTGTCAAGGGCAACGTGTGTGCCTGACAGCAAAACCAGGTGCATCTGATATGCATGAAGAATCTCGATTTAGTGCATCTGGTGTGCACCTAAATCGCATCAAGCGCGTCAAGTATGCGCAAAATCCAACTCAAGTGCATAAGGTGCACGAAAACAAATATCGAATATCACAATCAAAATCGACGGCATACAACACATCTCAATCCAAATCCAAATCAGGTATGCCGTGGTATATAACCTCATAACCCTGTGCATCAGCATGCACAAAATCGAATCAAAATACTAAAGTGCATGAAATCTATGCCAAAAACACAAGTCAAATCATATGCATACCATAGGTATGAAATCAAAATCAGTATCTCGAATGACATCAAATCGAAGTCAAGTGCAACTGTGGTGCACAAAATCTCAATCCAGTGCAACTATTATGCATGAATGGAAATCCCAATCGAGTGCATACCACCTGCACAAAAATCAGATCAGCTGTATGCAATCCATGAAATCATAAACATGTGCAGCTAATGCATAAAACTGAATCAAGTACAATAAACCTGCACAAATCATAAATCAACACAACGGTGTATAAAGCATATCTCAAGTGCAATAACTATACACAAAACGTAAATACTCAATAGGCGAAGCCATGGTGCATGAAAACAAATATCAAGAAACTCAGTCATCAAAACTCAATCATGCGAATAGATCGCCCAAAATACCGAAACTAAGTATGGCGGAATAGTTCCGCTCAAGCACATCCTCTAAGAGTCTCTGTCCAACTTTCGTGGTCACTCATAACATGTCTTATCGACGATGCCGAACTCTGGCTTGCTGGGTATGCGTCATATGACCGCTCCTGGGTCCAAATCTTCTCGTATAGTATTCCAGAAAGGTTCTGTCGAAGTCTCTCCCAATCTCGTTTCTGCTGAACTGTCCGGAGGTTATCACCCTTTACTATATGTATCTCTAGTTTCGGAACGACTGCATACTCATCATGACCCCTTCTGGAAGATATATCTATATACAACGCCTCTGCATGCGTATCACATCTCTGATGTCGGCGGAGTGGAACATCATCTCATCAAGATCTCGTACGAACCTCTTACTCCATTTTTCTCTAATGTCGACTGCTTCGGACTCGTCTCCTCGTAGCTGCATGGACTGCACTCCAACGGCTATACTCATATCTGGAGTCTCTCAAGCAAGGTATCCCATCACATGATATCCGAATGATGTTGAACTTTTTTATCGATTCGTCGAGGTTCCATAATCCCCCAAGAGCTCAACATCTTGGGTACAGTTTAATAGTATCAAATATATGCCACAACACCTATGGACCAACCGTAGAAAGGCAAACCCAAGCCTCACTAATGGCACCGTTGAACTGCCGCAAACTCTAAGGTTCACCGGCGTTTCATAGTCAGTAAGTCGATTTCGGGTTCATTCTTCTGAATACTTTAAACTTGGAAAATGGGTTCCTGACATTCGATCGTCTATATCGACTCTCAACGTATCAGCGTGAAGTCGTCTCTAGCTGGACTCAATCAACCTGATGAACTCGCATCGGGTAGGCAATGAATCACATGTCCTAGCCTTTCATCTTTGGTGACTAGCGATTCTTCTATCATATCTCGAAGTATAACTCGTGCGGCATTAGCTTCAAATATCTGGGGTGATATCTTTTCATTCGCCGAAATCACTGGTGCATTCGTTCGCATGCTGAACAGTACCTCAATCATCAAAATAATCTGTGCCTTGACGGTCATCACAATCTGGCTGGCCTCTATCAGTAGCTCAATCCTCTGGTGCTGATCTGCACATTCGAGTAATCTTGTAACAGCGATCCATCAAACGCTCATGGCGCGAAAACACAATAAAACGACGCCTCTATATGCAATCGTATCTCCCTGGAATCACGCCCTAGTCAGTCCTCGTCCGTGATGAGCTCGTGCTAACCGCAACTCTAGCCGTAGCTCTCCACGCCCATACAACCGTGGTAACAAAACCATAACTGGTACTGATGAAGATAGATCATAGGAATGAATATAATACTGTGCAAGGAAATGTACATCCTAAGGCTTCTTAAGCGGAGTAGCGTATCGTAAGTATGCCGCGGAATAAACACACGGTACGTCACTCTACTTTAGTCACCAACTCCAACAACCAAGGGTCATTCTACACTCCGAAGGTAAAACCTAACGCTATGATACCAACTTTGTCACGACCCGAAAAGTACCGAGCGTGACTGGCGCTTAAATTACGAAACGTCTCGAGGCGTACGTAATCTAAGTAAGCCAAAACCCAAAAATCAAAACCAAAAGAAGCAGTAGAGTGAAGGAAAAACCAATTTAAAGCAAGTAGTTTTAATAGCATAAGCCGAATTATGCGCTTTAAAAAAACATCAAGTCATTTCTGAAAATTTCGGCAGAGTTTCCTTTGTAAATACTGGCCCCAAACGGGGTACAACATGAATAGTATACGAAATAATGAAAGCCATCCCCAAGCGGGAAATAGCTCTTCGTCAATCGACGGGCACAACCACGCAAGCAATATAATATACAATGCCGAAGAGCGAGGATCAAAACTCAAAAGAAACCCAAAATCAACATGAAAACCATAATAATACAACACACGACTCTAAGGTCGAAAGAATAAACACTGGTCGTCTATCTCTCTCAAATATACAAGTCTGGTTGATGGAGTTTTACTAGATACAACTGAAATAAATAATTGTACAAGGGTGGCCACGATGCGAGTGAACCCACCTACCAAAGCAATCACTCAGAAGGAACAGTGTGCCAGCAACTGTAATGAAACCTGTACGTCAAACCTCCAATAACTGTGGCACAACAGGGGTGAGTTGCCAACTCGTGAGTAGAAAACATTACAGAGCAGAAATCGTATGTATGACGCTATCCTAGGTCATATCAAGTAATATCCTCAATAAAAATCCTGATACATCTACATATAAGTGCGATACCACGTGCTCGTGTCCGTGCCTCAGATAGCCACATATCAAATATATGATGTATGAATGCATTACTAATAGAAACCGAATACATCATGAATAAGACCACTGTTTTCTTTATTTATGAGATTTCTATATGTATATCAATCGAGTAACATCAATGAAATCAATAGAGAATCAGTGTCAAGCATTGACACAAAACATAAATCTCAGTATCTCAATATCAATTCTCAATATCTCTGTATCTCAAATCTTAATATCTTAAATCTCAATATCTCGGGCTCCGTCTGTCCAGATCGGCCCATATCATCTAATCACATGACCACGGTCTGTATCCTCTGGATATCCGCCGCGCTAAACAATCACCGGTAGGCAGTTTGCCCCTGCCGGGCTCATCGTCTACAACTCGAGCTTCTTGCCCCAGGGTACCTTACCGGGTCTACCATGTACCCGAGACGGTTCATCCGGCTTCTCGAATCGGGTCTTGAAATCCAACAGTAATCATGAAACTCATGGTGGAACTCATACATCACGAGAAAACCGCAACTTGCATTTTAAAGAGAGAGAGAGAGAGGGACAAGTTTATATATATTCTTGCGGTTTTCCCCCAAATCCAGAAATCTCATGGAAATCCGAAATCCAAGAATCAAGAGTAAGTAAACAGTGAATATCGGCATAAATCTCCATAATGCTGGATGACCAATGAGTGTATGAATGCAACTGATATCATGCAATGAATGCCATAGTTAAACTAGCATAAGGAAGCTATAACATGTTGCGACTATCAGCTAGCAAGCTATGTCAATGAAATTGTATTTTCGAAAGTGTATGTGACATGGCAATTACCGATGAAGATGTGTGTGAGCCGTCAAGCGAGTGTACGTTGTGCATACGCATCATCAGTAATGGTGCTGGTGTCCTAACAGCATGGTTTCATAATCACTAAGTACACAATAACATGCAATGAGGCGATAACAACATAATAAAGGCAACTGAATAGTAAATGCAACAATAATATGCGGAACATGAATAATAACGTAACAATAAGGAATCTACCTTACTATACATGTGATATACTGTTTTGACATTCGAAATAGTACGAATCGTGGTATTTTGAAAATAAGGGCTACGGTGTTTTTAAGAAAAGGTACACCTTTTGAAATATTCGTAGTATCCCTTGGTATGTCTTAAAAATTCTCACGATTCATTAGTTTTGGAAATAGGTATGACTCGGGTCCAGTCTAACATCTACTAGGTAAACTACAGGTCTAACTAACAACCAATCTAAAGGGGTATGAAAACCACCTAAATCTGAGTCGATATATATATACCTATATATAACAGTCGGTGATCCCGCCTCAATAGTACCACGTTCGATACAATATATCATATGACATCTTCGAATCAAGAGTGTGGATCTATCATCAAAATATAGCTCGTACGGTAAATCCATCGTATGGCATCCTAAATCTGGGTACGGGTCAATATCACATTTATCTCATTATTCATCTGGTATCCTTATCATCACGAATCATGAACCGAGGGTACTAATCTAAGTCGAGCACAATAAAGATACCATCTACATATATATATGCGTTTGTATGAAACACATCGCCTACCGATCCGCTATCATCATATGTCGCATCTCATAATACGATCCAAATCACATCACCGATCTCGTGGCATCAAGCCCAAACTCATCGACTCATCTATAACTATCATCCACTATCCTCATTATCCATACTTATGAATACGTATATATATATATATATCCCCAATACGCATAAGGAAGTAAATGTATGCGAGTGCGTGTATGTGCGTGCATGCAAATCCTTACTCTAGGGTTTCGCGACTAAGAAATCCACTAAACCACATTCCTCAAATTTCGTTAAAACTAATCCATGGTCCCCTAAATGCTTGCTTGCTAAGTATCCATATCTCGCAATCACACATAAACGTATATCTATACTATATCACATCATTTCTTACGAATTTGCGGGGGTGTTATACGCCATCCACCCGACTTCTCCCCGTAGATATATATCTAATCACCTTGATCTTCGCTTGCCGATGCCGATGTCGATGTCGCCACGCGCTTTCTTGTCGTCTCGAAATCGTTGTGAGGGTATCTACGTATCATAACACATCGTATCGCATTAAAATCCGACTCATGACAAAAACGACACACGAATCTCACATAGGTCAAAATCTATGGTCTGCTCATGCAAAAGGACCAAATAACACTCGATATCGGCGTACAAACGCCGATTGATCGAGAAAAACTCAAACGAACAAATTCTTGGTTTCGCAATACACTAAACATATATATGAAATAGGGTGAAATCATCAAAACCAAAAAATTGATTAAATCGATTTATTACAAGAAACCTAGTAAGCATCAATTAGCCGTTTTAAAACAAAACTTGATGTTTTAACAATTCTAATGGCCATAATACTCATTAAATATCTTAAATAAGTCATACAAACCATTTCCATAATTTAATCTCATTAATTTTCATTAATTCTAAAAACCTAGTTTGCAATTTAAGCAATTTGGACAATTTAATTGTAATAATTTACAATTTAACATCTAGACTACAATTTACATATTTTTAAACGTTAAACCACTCATGGAAACCTTAATGATGGGCTAAAAACCCTAACTAGATTTTAATCTCATTTAATTACATTAATCCAAAAATCTAGTTTGCAACATAATACAATTTGGACAATTTTTAAAGTGAAATTTGCAAACAAACAACTAGGTTGAGTATTGAAATTCTCAAGATTCTAATTTACACATCACAACCATCATCAAATTATCACAACCCTAATATGATCCAAATCCTCCTCTTGAATTTTCTAAACTTGAGATTAGAACCATAATACTTACTAAATAAGTTTGATTAAAGCAAATAAACAACAAATTTAACAAAAGGTTGAGATTATACCTCACATGTTTGAGATCAAACATGAAACTTAGCCTCCCAAACATGCTTCTTGTTCCTTGGTTCATGCAATCTTGGGCCAAGGAAAAATGGGTAGGGATTAGATAAGGGATTTAGTGAGGTTTTATTTGATTTTTGATAGATTTTTTGGGTTTTCTTTGCACAAGAAAGAGGAAGAATCAAAGGGGAGGGGCTGTTGCAGCTGGGAGATGGGAGGTTCGGCTGAAAGGAGAGGGGGAGAGGTGAGTGAGAGGATGTGGGTGTGTTTGCAAGTCAAACAAAGCCCATCCTCCAAGTATCCAACACCAATACATATTTCTTTATTGCATTCTTTTCTTTTTGTTGTTTGCTTTGACTTTTAATTGTGGAAAAGATGGGGGGGGGCAGCTTTGGTCAGCCAGTAAGGGAGTGTGTGTGTGAGTGTGTGTGTGTGGGGGGGGTGAGGGAAAATGATAAATATTATACCCCAATTTCCATTTAGCTATTTTTCACCATTTAAGCCTTTATAGTTTATATTTTTCTTAAACCATCTTATTAATTTCTTTTCATTTCAAAAACAATATTTTACAAGTTAGTTTAATGTGTCATGATGCAAAAAAATTGTATTAACCCTAATTAAATGTAATAGTGATGGCTTAAAATAATATTAAAATAATTAATTTCGGAAAAATTTTCTGTAAACTAGAAATTTTACAAGTGGCTCAATAAACACCAAATACTAGCAATTATATATCTAGAATATGTATATTTAATTTTATATTAAAAGATATTTATATCTTAGTTTTTACGGAAAACACCCGTTATTTTACCGAAAATCGGAAATTTCACCTAAACGATTTTCAAAACGTTATAATATACATAGATGATATCAGTTTTGTACTAGACATAGATCAGTACGCCCAGATCATGATATATGATAAAGAGGATACCGGATAAATGATATGATGAATGTGATATTTGACCCGTACCCAGATTTGGGATGCCGTACGATGGATTTACCGTACGAGCTATATTGATGATAGATCCGCACTCTTGACTCGAGAATGTCATATTATACTTATATTGTATCGTACGTGATATTATTGAGGCGAGATCACCGACTATTATATTTATATGTATCGACTTAGATTTTGGTGGTTTTCTCTTACCCTTTCGGTTAGACTGTTCGTTTAGTCCTGTAGTTATTTGTAGATATTAGACTAGACTCGAGTCATACCTATTTCAAAACTAACGAATCGTGAGTATTTTAAAGACAGGCTAAGGGATTATACGGATATTTTCAAAAGACGCATCTTTTCTAAAACACCGTAACCCTTATTTTCTAAACACCACGATTGGTGTTATTACAAATGGCAGAACTATATGACACATATATATTTTGATGTAGATTCTTCATGTTGTGTTTATTATTCAGCTCCCGCATATTATTGTTGTTCGCATCTCATTTGCATGCTTATATTGTGTTTTCATATGCTATTATTGAGATTATGCTGTCAGGACACAAGCACCATTACCGATGATGCGTATGCTCCACGTACACTTTCTTGTCGGCTCACACACATCGTCATATGTAATTGCCATGTCACATACACTTTAGTGAATATTATTCCATTGACATAGCCTGCTAGTTGATAGTTGCAATATGTTATCGCTTTCAGATGCTAGTTTAACTATTGCACTCATTGCATGATATCAGATGCATTCATATATTCATTGGTTATGCAGTATTTTAGAGTTTTATGCCGATATTCATTGCTTGCTTACTCTGTATTTTTGGACTTCGGATTTTCATGAGATTACGGGATTTGGGGGAAAACCGCAAGAATATATATAAACTTCTTTCTCTCTCTCTTTTTAAAATGCAAGTTGCGGTTTTCTCGTGATGTATGAGTCGTCCACCATGAGTTTTCATGATAGCTGTTTGATTTCGAGACCTGATTCGAGGAGTAGTAGGAACCGTTTCGGGTACATGGTGGACCCAGTATGGTACCCCGGGGCGAGAGTGATTTCATGGAGGATGATGAGCCTGGCAGGGGCAGACTGCCTACCGGTGATTGTTTGGCGCGGCGGATATCCGGAGGATACCGTTCGTGGTCGTGTGATTGATGATATGGGCCGATCCGGATTGACGAAGCCCGAGGTATTGAGATATTGAGGTATTGAGATTTGATGATACAGGCCAGTCCGGATAGCCAGAGCCTGAGACATTGAGATATTAGGATTTTATGTTTTGTGTCGATGCTAGACACTGATTATGTTGATTTCATTGATGATACCTCGTGTTATAAAAATAGAAATCTCGCTAAAACAAGAAAACAGTTTCTTCATTTACATGTATATTGTTTTCATTACATTACATTCATACCTCATACATATGATATATTGCTACCTGAGGCACTGACACGAGCATATGGGTTTACACTTATGTATAGATGTTTACCGTTACCACCTTTTCATGCTTCAGACTTTATCATTTGAGGTTATATATATATTTGATCGTATTGACCTAGGATTGAGTCATGCATACGATTTTTGCTCTGTGATGTTTTCTACTCACGAGTTGGCAACTCACCCCCGTTGTGCCACAGTTTCTTGCAGGTTTTGCCGTACAGGTTTCGTTACGACTTTGCTGGCACACTGCTTCCCTTCCGGGTGATTGCTTTGGTAGGTGGGTTCATTTGTATCGTGACCACCATTGTACTTTAATTTATTCATTGTTTCTAGAAAACTCTATCAACCAGACATGTATATTCATTTTAGACATAGAGACCAAAGTTGTATATTCTTTCGACCTTAGAGTCGCGCGTTGTATTATTATGGTTTTTTCTTGCTGATTTGAGTTTCCTTTTGAGTTTTGATTCTCGCCCTTCGGCGTTGTATATTATATTGCTTGCGTGGTTGGCCGTTGATTGACGAAGAGCTAGCTCCCGCTTGGGGTATGCCTTCTAGCATTGATGCATATATTTATCATGTTGTACCCCATTCGGGGCCAGTATTTACAAAGGAAACTCTGCCGAAATTTTCAGAAAAGACTTATGTTTTAAAAACGCATATTCGGCTTATTTTATCAAAGCAATTTCTTTAAAAATGGTTTAGATTTCTGGGATTTTGGCTTACTTGAATTAGATGGATCCCTATAGACTTTATATGGTTCAAGTACCAGTCACGTGCAATTTCAGTGTCGTGACAAAATTGGTATCAAAGTGTTAGGTTAGCCTTGGTTCGAGTCTATGTTTGACTATGCGGAGCCTAGGGTGCTTGTATATATGCGGAATCTAGGCTTGACCTTACGGAACTTAGACTTAGTGGAGGGGGTATTAGACCGGAACTTTCGTCGCATAGGTTGACCTTTGTTGATGGAGTAGGTGACGTAAGGAGAGTGACGTACCGTGTGTATGTTCCGCGGCATACTTACGATACGCTACTCCTCTTAAGAAGCCTCAGGATGTACATTTTCTTGCACAACATTATATTCATTCATGATCTATCCTCATCGATATTGGTTTATGGTTTTGCTGCCACGATTATACGGGCAGAGAGATCTACGGCTAGAGTTGTGGTCAGCACGAGCTCGTCACGGACGAGGACTGACCAGGGCGTGATTCCAGGGACATACGATTGCATATAGAGGCGTCGTTTTTTTTTGTGCTTTCGCGCCGTGAGCGTTTGATGGATCGCTGTTATAAGATTTCTCGGACGTGCAGATCAGCACCAGAGGATTGAGCCACTGATAGAGGCCAGCCAGAATGTGATGACCATTGATGTATTGCTTATTCATAATGATTGAGGCACTGTTCAACGTGCAGACGAATGAGCCAGTTGTTGCTGTGAACGACGAGATATCGCCCCAGATGTTGGAGCTACTGCAGCATGAGTATATACATAGAGATATGATAGAAGGTCGCTAGTCACCCGAGGATGAATGACTAGGACATGCGGTTCGTTTGCTTACCCCGATGCGAGGTCATCAGATAGATTGATTCCAGCTAGAGACAACTTCACGCAGGTACATTGAGTGTCGATAGAGGCGATCGAATGTCAGAAACCCATATTCCAAGTTTAAAGTATTCGGAAAGACATGCAAGCAATTCTATGGACCCTCTAGAAGAATGAAAACCCTAACTCGACATAATGACCATGTGAAAGCCTTTGTACCTTAGGGTTTGCGGCAGTTCCGTAGTGCCATTAGTGAGGCTTGGGTTTGCCCTTCTACGGTTGGTCCACCGGTGCTGTGGTATGTACTCGATACTATTAAACCGTACCCAAGATGTTGAGCTCTTAGGGGATTATGAGGTTTTGACGAATCGATCGAATCTTTCGACTTCATTCGGATGCTATGCGATGGGATGCATTGCTTTGGAGACTCCAGATACGAGTATAGCCGTTGGAGCACGGTCCATGCAGCCACGATGAGGCGAGTCCGAAGCAGTCGACAGTAGAGAAAAGTGGAGTAAGAGGTTCGTACAGGATCTTGATGAGATGACATTCCACTCCGCTGACATCAGAGATATGACACGCATACAGAGGCGTTATATGTATATATCTTCCAGAAGGAGTCGCGATGAGTATGCAGTTGTTCCGGAACCAGAGATTGATATAGTAAAGGGTGATAACCTCCGGACAGTGCGGCAGAAACGATATTTGGGAGAGACTTCGACATGACCTTTCTGGAATACTATACGAGGAGACTTGGATCCAGGAGTGGTCATATTACGCACACTTAGCAGGCCAGAGTTCGGCACCGTCGACGAGATATGTTATGAGTGACCACGACAGTTGACCAGAGATTCTTTAGAGGATGTGCTTGAGCGGGACTATTCTGCCATACTTAATTTCGGTATTTTGGGCGATCTATTCGCATGATTTAGTTTTGATGACTTCGTTTCATGATATTTGTTTTTGTGCACCATGGTTGCACTTACTGGGTATTCATATTTGTGCACCACAGTTGCACCTGACTTCATTTTGATGTCATTTGAGATATTGATTGTGATTTCATGCCTAGGGCATGCATATGATTTTACTTATGCTTTCGGCATAGTTTTCATGCACTTTAGTATTTCGATTTCCTTTTGTGCACGCTGATGCACATGGTTGTGAGATTATATACCACGGTATACCTGATTTGGATTTGGATTGAAATATGTTGTATACCGTCGATTTCGATTGTGATACTCGATATTCGTTTTGTGCACCTAATTGGATTCTTGCGCATATTTGACGCGCTTGGATTGGATTTTGCGCATGTTCGGTGCTTGATATTGGATTTTGTGATTTCGTGCATGATGGATGCACCTGATTTGGATTTTTGCGCATGTTGGGCGCATGATATGAGATGCGATTTTGGTGCACGCCAGATGCACTAAATCGAGATTCTTCGTGCATATCAGATGCACCTGAATTTTCTGTCAGGCACACACGTTGCCTCTGACAGGTGTTTCGTGCACACCCGTTGTACTTAGATGTTGTTTCTGTGCACATGTATGGCACATTCATGTTTTTCGATTTCCGTGCGCACCAGACACACGTAGCATTCATATGCACATTTTGGGATTGATTTCTTATGGAGCAATACGTTTTTATGATAGTTACGATTTTTTTTCGTACTAAGCAGGACTAGTCAGAGGACAGTACCTGTATATATTTTGCATGCATTGATTGTTATCGGAGGGATTTCCAAAAAAGGGAGCTATAGTCTCAGTATTTACCTACGTGTCTGATATGACACGAAATGTTTAAAACAAGGAAACCCTTCTAAATTGTTTTCAAAAACGGCGGGACGTGCATATTAGACAAACGATATATACATATATGATTATTTTCTTACAATAGACGTCTGCCACTGTGCAGTGTTATGTGCATCGCATAGCAACATGAAAGGTTTGGCATGCATTTCTTCAGATGTTTTAATGATATTCATATGTTATAGTTTTGATGTATATCATGTCGGTTTTCGTATTGGATTTGACATTTGTGTCTTCACCATGACTTCGATGATTGCGGGATGCTTGACGGAGTTTTGTTTTTGAGTTATCTACTCATTATTCATGCCCATGAATTGCGCTATGATGCGTTTTATATATTGATGATTTCGGAACCCCGACGACTTGGACTTTTTACTGAAATGTTTTAGTATTTGAGGGGTTTAAATTTAAATTCGGGGACCAAATTTCTTTAAGGGGGGAAGACTGAAACATTTCAGAAAAATAAAATATTATTTTTGGGAATTTTTATAATTAAATAATAATATATTGAATATTTTATTAGTGTGGTATAATTAAATACCGATAAATTGGGGAAAATTTGGAAAATTACAGAAATTTTTGAAATGAGGGTGCTTTATTGGATTTAAGCAAATTATGAAATTTTATTATTTATTATACATTATTTTAGTGCTAATCGCGATTAAATATCGCTAATCGTGTTTTAAGCCGAATTTGTGCACATGACCCGCACCGTGTCATATTCTACACTTTTTCATCTTTTCTACCATGGATTTTCTTTTTGATTTGCTTGGATTTGTTTTGAATGGGAAAGAAAAGAAAAGAAAAGAAAAGAAAAAGAATAAAGTAATGAGGGATGGGCATGAGAAAGAGAGGGTGAGGGGTCAACTTGACCAAGCACCCATTGTTTCCTCCTTCATCATTTCTTCATTTTTCCTCTCCCTCATCCTCAATGGCTGCTGCCCTCACTCCCTCCTCTCTTCACCTCCTCAAAACACCATGAAAAACTCCTCAAATCTCCATCTCCCTTTCATAAAAAAGATGCACAAGCTCACAAGCTACACTTTGGACCAAGAAAGGAAAGATTTTGTGTACTTGGGGCAACTCAAGAATTTTCTTGAGTTGCCAATTGAGGTAATCACTTAACCAATAGTATAGAATTTCATTCACTTTTGTATCCTTGAATGTTTAGAACCGATTTAGTGTGTTTATGTGAACTTTGAAAATTGCTAGAAGAGGTTAGGATTTTAAATTGAATCCAAAGGTGTAATTGAGGTTAGTGATGACCTTAAACCCCTATAGGGAATGTGTATTGGACTGGAACCATATAGAAAACCCCCGAAACCTAGAATTTAGAAACCACGACATTGGAATTTCTAGAATTTTTGATGGTATTTTGAAATCTGCTAACACCCGGGTGACCTGAAAATATTTTAGCAAAGATAGTGATACATGTAGGCACCTAGGAAGCATCACCCAAGAACCCAGCCCCTATACCCTCTGTATGGCCGCAGATTTAATCCTGGAGGCTGTAATTTGCGGCCTGGGTCCCACAATTGTTATTCGTGCGTGTTCCAGGGCTTTATCTCCTGTGAATTAGACCCCTCCTGTATGCAAAATTTGCTAATTTGGCTTAGGGTAAAATCTGGAGCATATTTCCAAGTTTCTGATTTTGTTTTGCGACTTTTAATGATTTAGAATTTGGTATTTTATATTATGTTTCCGTCGTGTGGCATTTGAACACCAACGACTAGGGTTATTGGTCGTGTTTTGCATGCGAGGTTATAGGTTTTGACCTATGGGCGAAACGGGTGCCGTTTTGGTTTTCCGATTTGATTTTAATACGCATTTGTGATTGTGTATTGTTGTAGGTACCTCCGCATGGATTCCGAGATGATGAAGCACTTTGACTTCAGCAAGAATGGAGCAAGATGAGTGGATATATATCTGCGGGGGAAGTCGGGTGGATGGCGTATAGCACCCCCGCAGTTCGTAAAATAGAACGCGAATGCGTTAAGATATACATATATAGGTATATACTTATGTAGTATCCTTATGATGTGATTACTTAGCTAGAAATGCTTTAGAGGACTTGATGGATAGTGTCGTTAGCTAGTTTTTAGTTGCGAACCCTAAAGTAGTTATTTCACCCACAAGCACACACACACTTGCATACATTTATTTACATGTGCGTATATGGGGATATGTATATGTATATATATACATATATACACACACACACATGGGTATGGGACTATGTATATATATATATATATATATATATATATATATATATATATATACATGGATTATGAGGATAGTACTTGGGATTGGAGAAGAGTCGATTGAGATTGGGCCGGATACCATGAGATCGGTGATGTGACATGATTCGTATTTGAGATACGACATGATATTTTAGCGGGTCCTTTAGGCGTGGTATTTTCATACACACGCATGTATATAAATAGATGATATCAGGTTTGTACTAGACTTAGATCAGTACCCCCAGATCATGATATATGATAAAAATGATACCAGATAAATGATGTGATGAATGTGATATTTGACCCGTACCTAGATTTGAGATGCCGCACGATGGATTTACCGTACGAGCTATATTGATGATAGATCCACACTCTTGACTCGACGATGTCATATTATACTTATATTGTATCTTACGTGATATTATTGAGGCGGGATCACCGACTATTATATTTATATGTATCGACTCAGATTTAGGTGGTTTTCCCTTACCCTTTCGGTTAGACTGTTTGTTTAGTCCTGTAGTTATTTATAGATGTTAGACTAGACTCGAGTCATACCTATTTCAAAACTAACGAATCGTGAGTATTTTAAAGACAGGCCAAGGGATTATTCGGATATTTTCAAAAGACGCATCTTTTCTAAAACACCGTAACCTTTATTTTCTAAACACCACGATTGGTGTTATTGCAAATGGCAGAACTATATGACACATATATATTTTGATGTAGATTCTTCATGTTGTGTTTATTATTCAGCTCCCGCATATTATTGCTATTCGCATTGCATTTGCATGTTTATATTGTGTTTTCATATGCCATTATTGAGATCATGCTGTCAGGACACGAGCACCATTATCGATGATGCGTATGCTCCATGTACACTTGCTTGCCGGCTCACACACATTATCATCGGTAATTGCCATGTCACGTACACTTTAGTGAATATTATTCCATTGACTTACCCAGCTAGCTGATAGTTGCAATATGTTATCACTTTCATATGCTAGTTTAACTATTGCACTCATTGCATGATATCGGATGCATTCATATATTCATTGGTTATGCAGTATTTTGGAATTTTATGCCAATATTCACTGCTTGATTACTCTGTATTTTTGGACTTCGGATTTTCATAAGATTTCGGGATTTGGGGGAAAACCGCAAGAATATATATAAACTTCTCTCTCTTTCTCTCTCTCTTTTTAAAATGCAAGTTGTGGTTTTCTCGTGATGTATGAGTCGTCCACCATGAGTTTTCATGATAACCGTTGGATTTCGAGACCCGATTCGAGGAGTAGTAGGAACCGTTTCGGGTACATGGTGGACCCGGTATGGTACCCCGGGACGAGAGTGATTTCATGGAGGAGGATGAGCCTGGCAGGGGCAGACTGCCTACCGGTGATTGTTTGGCGCGGCGGATATCTGGAGGATACCGTTCGTGGTCGTGTGATTGATGATATGGGCCGATCCGGACTGACGTAGCTCGAGGTATTGAGATATTAAGGTATTGGGATTTGATGATACAGGCCAGTCCGGATAGCCGGAGCCTGAGACATTGAGATATTGGGATTTTTTGTTTTGTGTCGATGCTAGACACTGATTATGTTGATTTCATTGATGATACCTCGTGTTCTAAAAACAGAAATCTCGCTAAAAAAAGAAAACAATTTCTTCATTTACATGTATACTGTTTTCATTACATTACATTCATAACTTATACATATGATATATTGCTACCTGAGGCACTGACACAAGCACATGGGATTACACTTATGTATAGATGTTTACCCTTGCCACCTTTTCATGCTTCAGACTTTATCATTTGAGGTTCTATATATATTTGATCGTATTGACCTAGAATTGAGTCATACATAAGATTTGTGCTATGTGATGTTTTCTACTCACGAGTTGGCAACTCACCCCCGTTGTGCCACAGTTTCTTGCGGGTTTTGCCGTACAGGTTTCGTTAAGGCTTTGCTAGCACACTGCTTCCATTCTGGGTGATTGCTTTGGTAGGTGGGTTCACTTGTATCGTGACCACCATTGTACTTACTTTATTCATTGTATCTAGAAAACTCCATCAACCAGACATGTATATTCATTTTAGACTTAGAGACCAGAGTTGTATATTCTCTTGACCTTAGAGTCGCGCGTTGTATTATTATGGGTTTTTCTTGCTGATTTGAGTTTCCTTTTGAGTTTTGATCCTCGCCCTTCGACGTTGTATATTATATTGCTAGCGTGGTTGTGGTCGTCGATTGACGAAGAGCTAGCTCCCGCTTGGGGGATGCCTTTTATCATTATGCATATATTTATCATGTTGTACCCCGTTCGGGTCTAGTATTTACAAAGGAAACTCTGCCGAAATTTTCAGAAAAGACTTGATATTTTAAAAACGCATATTCGGCTTATTTTATCAAAGCACTTTCTTTAAAAATGGTTTAGATTTCTAGGATTTTGGCTTACTTGAATTAGATGGAGCCCTATAGACTTCATATGATTCAAGTGCCAGTCACGTGCCATTTCCGGGTCATGACAGGGGGCCTTACTCTAGAATTTGCGGGTTGTTCGTCGCACTCGTAGGGGGTATTGGATGACCCACGGAAAGGCGCTCAAGTTACCGGATCCTGTGAAGTGTTGTGTGGCCTATTCACTTTGTTGATTGGGGTTGCCTCACTTCTGGAATTGGCGGGTAACTTGTCACGCTCGTAGGGGTCTAGGTTTTCATTGCACGGGCTATCCATACGACCGGAAACGTCGGGTCTCATTTGCGGCTCAAATGAATCCCGGGGCTCCAAGATTATCCACCATCCTGTGCTGCTTGTTGTTGCCTATATCATGCCTGGGATGAATGTTATATATATATATATATATATATACACTAGTGGATAATATATATATATATACACTAGTTGATATTGTATATGTTTTGTACTCGCTCTAGTCCAGGCCCTGCTCTGCCGTTAGTTAAGTAACTTAACGGTGCATGACGAGGCCCCGTGGCGAATGCGGATGGTATATACGTACATTGTATTTTTGTTCTTTTCTGGTGTGATAGGGTTAATTAATGGGACCGCATTAATTTTGATTAATGCAAGAAAATAAATCTAAAAGATGTTGTTAGAACAAATTTCGAAAAACTATAGTCATATTCTTTTGCTTTGCATAGTGGTATTCGGTCATGAATATCCAGCTCCTCATTCTAGGAGGCAAGAGCCTAGATCCCTTTGCGGGGAGTGACTTCTTGAGCAAAAGTCTATACTGTAGATTAATCGTTTTTTCCTCAAAACCACAAGTTTTTAAAAGCAGAGCCTAAACAACTCATTTTCAAAACTACTCGGTTCCTTCAACGATATCAAGTTCATTACGTTAAAGGGTTTTTCGCCAAAAACCCAGTCGTAGCCCTCCATCGTTTCATATAGTTAGTACTTAGTATTCGTGCTCCGTTTGTTGATTATTCGTCAAGGCGCAGTGAACGGTAGCTAAGTAATGATTCTCTGTTGCATAGATAATGCGATTGGGTTGGACAGTCGCATGAGTTTGTTGATTATTCGTCAAGGATCATGCGGGTGGGTCTAATGTAATCTTGAATAACGACGGGTTGAACTTGACTAGGACCTTTTGATTTGTTGATTATTCTTCAAGTTCACTTGGGGCCTAGGAGAAAAAACCACATCGGGAGTTTCAAATATACAGGAAACTTGCTAGTGCTGCATACCTTCTGGAGTGTGGTGACTAGAGTGGCTTCCATCTAGTTTATCACGTAATAATAGTTGGATCGCGATCGCACTGATGAGTAAGATTACTCTTGGAAGATATTTTTCACTTCACAATTAGCTGAGCTATTAGGTGTCTAGAAAAGTGTTAATGGGGCTACGTCTCTGCGGAAATGAGGTTTATTTTAATTAGGTCCGTGCGAGAGCACGGGGAACCTCCCTCGGAGTACCAACACTCACCTGGCTGAACGGTTAGAGAACTTGTAAGGTGTTAATGATCCCATCTACTTTTTCTTTTAAGATTTGAAGGACAATTAGTGGAAACAGTGGGAGCCATCCTGATTAGATAAACTAATAACCAATCTAATCTTGCAAGAGCGCACACTAAGTGTTTCTTTTTCTCTCTCTCTAGGTAGCAACCAATTCATGCCTTAATCAAGATAATAAAATGTATTGCTTGAGCGATCTGAATTCTTATTCGGGGTTGGGGAGCTTCGGTTCGGCTCTAACTTATGATAATAGTCATGAGCATGAGAAAGAGGATTGCATGAATTCCTTGATAACCCCAACGAAGAAAAAGCATACTATTGCATCTCCTTAAGGTGTTCTTGTTATTGAGAACTGTTTTTCGGTCAGTCCTACCTCCTGAGTACTAGATACCGGATCAGGATATCATATCTGTAATTTATTGCCGGGACTGAGAAAAAGTAGGATGGTTGGACCTAGTGATATGTCCCTCAGAGTAGAGAACGGAGCACAAGTTGAAGCTGATGCCGTCGGTGAATATTACCTAGCATTGCCAAATGGCAATACTATGATTTTGAACAATTGCTACTATGTACCTTCCATGGTTTGCAACATCATATCAGTTTCTTTACTTGATAAAGATGGATATAATTTTGTTCTTGATAGAAATATCATGAACATTTACCTTGATAAGGTATTGGTTGCAGAAGATACACTGTGTAATGGTATCTATGTTCTAAATCAAAACACAGTTTTCAATATAAAAAACACATGAAAGAGGAAGAGTTTAGAAATGAACGAATCCTACTTGTGGCATTGTAGACTTGGTTATATCGGAGAGAAAAGACTGAGTAAGTTGCATGAGGATAGTTATTTGAATACGTTCTAATTTTCATCTTATAAAACTTGTCAGTCCTGTCTTAAAGGAAAAATGACCAATTCTCCGTTCACCGGACACGGAGAAAGAGCGGCAGAGCTCTTTGGGCTCATACATAGTGATGTATGTGGTCCGATGTCTATACATGCAAGGGGTGTGTTTTTATACTTCATTACATTCACTGACGATCTCTCTAGGTTCGAATATGTGTATCTTTTGAAACAAAAATCAGAAACTTTTGAGAAATTCAAAGAATATAAGAACGAAGTAGAAAACCAGACTGGCAAAAGTATCAAAATCCTCTAATCTGATAGAGGAGGGGAGTACTTAAGCACGGAATTCCTAGAATACCTAAAAGAGAATGGAATTCTCTCTCAGCTTACTCCTCGATATACACCACACCACAACGGTGTATCGGAGCGGAGGAATCGTACACTATTGGATATGGTTCGCTCCATGATGAGTAGTGCTAAGTTGCCTCTTTCTTTCTGGGGACATGCGCTTTAAATAGCGGCACATCTGTTGAATCATGTTCTATCCAAATCGGTGCCTAAAACACTATTCGAAATATGGAATGGAAAGAGACCATATCATAAAAAATTTAAGATATGGGGTTGTCCGATTTATGTTAAAAAATATAATCCAGAAAAACTAGAGGCACGGTCAGTTCTATGTAAATTTGTGGGATATTCAAAGAATACTTATGGATATCTGTTCTACCACACTGAGGAACAGAAGGTGTTTGTATCTCGCCATGCTACCTTTTTAGAAAGGGAATTTCTTGCAAAAGAAGTTAGTGGAAGTACGGTAGAACTGGAAGAAATTTCTGAACCACAAACTAAAACTGAAGATTTGGTGGAACAATTAAACTCAGCAGTACCAGACAAACCTCAGCCACTCCGCAGATCCAGTAGGATTTCTCATCCGCCCGAGAGATACTACGGTTTTCTCATAGAAGGGTATCGGGAGGATTGCATCTTGGAAGAACATGATCCTTCTAGTTTCAATCAAGCCATTATTTGTAGGGACTCTGATAAATGGATGGATGCTATGCGATCCGAAATGGAGTCCATGTAAACCAATAAAGTATGGACCTTGGATATTGCTCTGCCTGGGGTAAAACCCGTTGGAAGTAAATGGATCTACAAAAGGAAATTTGGTATGGATAGACAGGTGGAAACCTATAAGGCTAGATTGTTGCAAATGGTTTTCGTCAAAGACTAGGTGTGGACTATGACGAAACCTTTTCTCCAGTGGCTATGCTCAAATCCATTTGATCTCCAGTGGCTAAGCTCAAATCCATTTGAATCCTGCTTGCCATTTCTGCCTTCCATGACTATGAAATCTGGTAGATGGACATAAAAACGGATTTTCTAAATGGAAGTTTGGAAGAGTGCGTTTATATGGATCAGCCGGAGGGTTTTATGGACAGTGGGAGCAGCGAGAAGGTGTGCAAGTTACTTAAATCCATTTATGAATTAAAGCAGGCATCACGGAGGTAGAACATCTGTTTTGATGAAACAATCAAGGAATTTGACTTCATCAAAAACCAGGATGAGCCTTGAATATATAAGAAGATTGTAGGACGGACTGTCGTATTCCTAGTCTTGTACGTGGACAACATTCTTTTGATAGGAAATGATATTCCTATACTACAATCGGTCAAGCTGTTCTTATCACAAAGGTTATCCATGAAAGACCTGGGTGATGCCTCTTACGTTCTTGGGATTAAGATCTATAGAGATAGATCTAAGAGATTATTGGGACATTCGCAGTCTAGGTACATAAAGACTGTACTAAAGAGATTTATTATGGAAGATTCCAAGCACGGTAACATACCCGCATTGTACAGAATCACCCTGTCTAAAGAAATGTCTCCCAACACTGATGAGGAGAGGGTTCGCATGAGCACTATACCCTATGCATCGGCGGTAGGATCTACAATGTATGCGATGCTATGTACCCGACCAAATGTAGCTTACACGCTTAGCGTGGTGAGCCGGTATCAGTCAAATCCAGGAGAGAACCACTAGACAGCAGTGAAGAACATTCTTAAGTACCTGAGACGGACTAAAGAGCTGTTCCTGGTATTCGGTAATAGGGACCTTTAGGTGAAGTCCTTTACCGACTCGAGCTTCTAGAGTGACAAGGCTGACAGCAAGTTTGTCTCGGGTTTTGTGTTTACCTTCAACGGAGGGACGGTCTATTGTAAGAGCTCCAAACAGGACACCATCACAGACTCGACGATGGAGGTTGAATACATTGCTGCCAACGATGCTGCAAAAGAAGCGGTTTGGATTAAGAAGTTCTTTACTAAACTTCAGGTGGTTCCATCCATTGTTAATCCAATACCTTTGTATTGCGACAATAGTGGAGCTATGGATTTAGAAAAGGAACCACGGTCCCATCAGAAATCCAATCTCATCTTGAGGCGGTATCACCTAATCAGGGAAATCGTTGATCGCCGGGAGATCGAGGTGCGGAGAGTGGACACAAAGGACAACACAGCGGATCCATTCACTAAGGCCCTTCCTCAAGCACAGTTCGAGAGACTATTTTAGATGTTGGGTATGTGATACACCAACAAATGGCCCTAGTGCAGACGTTGGGTACTCAGTACGCCAATATATGGCCTTAGTGCAAGTGGAAGATTGTTGGATATGTATGCCCTTGTTTCCCCCAATCAGAGCAAAGCTCTGTTTTAAAATTCAAAATTTAAAAAATGAAGCAACGCTTCAGATTCAGCGCTAGGCGCGCTTGTTCATATCATAATTTTGCATTGATATATTCCCCTTTCTTATTCATTTTACAAATAAACAGGTGCTTTTGATCCATGTCTGCTACATAGTTGAAGGTTACAGGTTCTCGGAACAAAACAGTGAAAATGATGAAAAGACGATACAAAAGTGAGACTACGACTAACAAATGGAAGAATCTTGATCATGCCTACAGTTTGAAGAATAAACAAAGATCAATGGACAATTTCACAAAGCACAAAGCAGCGCAAGGTTCAAGACTTCGACACGAAGTAAAGGGTAAAAGTCCACGACATTATGAACCGTAGAAATCTGGAAGAGAACTAGAAGACAATCTGAGGAACCAATTGAAGAAACAAGAAGCCAAATGGAACCAGAAGCAGCCCAGAAAAATCCAGCCCAAGACCCCTCTATATGGCCGCGGATCCTCGGCCAAACATGGCTTTTGGCCGCGGTTCCGCGGCCATGAATAGCACGTGTCGGTGCAATGTTTGACGGTGTGGCGGTGTGTTGACTAGGCTTCTTAGGGTAAAATTGTAAATGCAAATAGGGATCGGATGTAACCCTAGGGTTTCTATAATCTATAAATAGAAAGCCTAATACTCTTTTTGGAGCATGCCTCTTCTTATGCCTCTTTTTAATTCCTAATTTCAGAATTTTTATTCGCTGTAAATGTTTGAAGAGTGCATCAAATAAAAAGTACGTTTTTCTTTTCTACGTCTTAGTTTAATTTCTTTTCTGCCCTAATATAAATTTTATTTATCTATCTTAGTTATAAATTTTATTTATTTGCCGTAGTTTAGATAATTAGGTTAAAAACAATCATAAAAATGAAATCTTTCATCAATTCCCTAATGAGTGAGTGGTTCCTCACTTGTTAGGGTTAGGTTTGGGGACGGTTTGAGAGATGAAAATCTCTCACCCCTTTCTTGCCTGTTATACATTTTAAATAGGACTCTATGCATACATACACACACTGCTCACTATGGCACCCTATCAACGAGGTAGCGGTGATACCATAGTTAAAGACCGATTGTGTATGTTTTCCATGGAGGTTAGGGTAAGGGTTAAGAAAAGATGGACAAGGACCTAGAGGAAGAATCCTAGTTTCTTCCCGATCGTGCTATTCCCCTTTGTTAATTATTATCTTAACACCCAAATATTTCTTAATTAGGGCATAGAAAGCGGTGAGACTTATTGACTTTCCAAACTTAACATAAACCTAACCCTAACAAGGTTTTAATCCTAATCAGTGATAATAAATCCAACCCCAATTGGAATTAACTCGTTAGAACAATTAAAAAATACACAAAATCTCTGTGGACCGACCCGTACTCACCGGCTAGCTACCAAGCAACGCCGTTCTTGATTGCGGTAAATATTCTTTGATTCATTCTTTAAAAGCGAAAGCGCACAAAAACCTCTAACAATCAAATGGCGCCGTTGCCGGGGATGGCGTAGTTATTTTCTTTTTGTAATTTCGGGTTAATATAAAAATTGAGAAATCATAAAAACTGAAAAATTAAAAAATATAAAAATTTATCATCTTGTTATTCTTTGATGGGTTTTCGTTTGAATTGTGCAGGATCGAAAAGACGAACAGATTCAGATCTGGAAAAATCCAGTGAGGAAAACAGAAAACAACAGATCTGAAAACCAAAACAGAGAAACAGAAAAAATTGGAGGCCTGATTCGATTTTTCAACCGCGGAACCGCCGCTAAACTGCCCTTTAGACCGTGGAACCGTGGCTCCTTGGTCACGTCAGCGCGTGGAAACCCTTCTTTAAGCTTTCTTTTCTTCTTCTGAACCCCCTGATCTCCTCTGAAAAATTTTCCTGCAGGGTTCTTTGCGCAAATACTTCTCCCCCTTCTCCAATAACTTGATCTTGTGCAGGATTCTTTGCGCCGCAAAATAAAAAATTGTTTGCAAGTGTTTGATTGTGTTTATTGCTTTGCATATTTAAAATTTACTTTAAGGGGCTTTTACACCAATCCAGATTGGGTGGGGATTTCATTACCCTTCCTAGGACCCCAAAAATCACATAAAGCATATTGCATTGACCATCGAGTTAAATTAAAAAAGATTAGACTCAGCCAATAAGGAATTCGTGCTCAATAGGACAAAGGAATAGTTGTAGGCATCGATCGTTGATCTAAACCAGACTTTGTGGTGCCTAGGCTAGACAGGTGGGGAAAAGTAATTTTAAAAGGCCCGTCTCACGGTGATTCATGAGCGGATCCTTCCTTCTCTACTTGTGCTTACCTGGCCACAATTGGCGGTGAAGAGGCGACTTGAGGTCCTCACAATTTGCCATTTGGAACAGTTAGGAGCAGTCTAGTTGACCTAAGTAACCCTAGATCTAGGCTTGATTGTGCATTTGTGATTGATTGAACGCGTGTCTAAGCTTTTTATTGAAAATCTTTTTGCAAAAAGCTCCTTAAAAAAAACACAAAACGAAAAAAAATTCTTACAAAGACTTGCCAATTTTGTCGCTAGAAATCCATTGCACCCCACTTGCACCCACATTCTTTTTCTTCTTACATCATGGGTACCCCACCTCACAAAACTCTTGCCGAACTTTGGTACCCTCATCCAAACATTGCTTCCTACGCGAATTTTTTTGGTCGAATTACGGACGACCCCTCCATGCCCAAAATTTCTTTGAAAGATCGAATAGAAGCGTGTAGGAGAAACAGTTCGACTCCGCAATCCACTTTGTATCAACCATTTCAACCTTCACCATCTTCTTACGTTGATACTCCTTTTTTGAGTTCTGTTGTAACTCCGAAATCCATGTCTATTGCTGAACATATTGAACAATCTCGTAACCGATCTTTCACTCCTTTCAACAATTCCAGTTCTTGGGATCAACAAGTCCATTCACCTTTTTATCCAAATGTTGATCCTACTCCTGTCCAACCATTCAATTCCTACCAGTCCTACCCGACTTTCGCACCTTCCCTAGACATTGCTTCTACACAACCATTTGGGAGTTTCACGTATCCTAACAACTTTGAATCTTTTACTGAAACCCCTTCACAACCCATGTCTAGTCTGGAACAGTCGTTGGAAGCGTATATTGTAGCGACAAACTAACAGATGAGGAATTTGGATGCGTCTATTGCCGCCCTTATGCAACCTAGTGACCCGGTAGCTAGTTTCCAATAGCTCCAAAAATTCCAATGTATGATGAGGCAGTTGGACAGATTGAGAATTTGAGTGGAGAGAGTGAGCTGTGCACCCTTCCAAATCAAACCTACCCATCACCAATTGAATCCCACAACTTCGGTTTTGAATGTCTATCAAGTGTCCCAAATGATTCACCAGTTGAAAATAAAACGTTTAATGAGTTGTGCGACTTTGTAGTGCTTGATTTGCCAGATTGTGAAGGGTCCCTTTCGAGTGAAACCATCACCAATCCTTTCGATCTCTACACCTCCAATCTAGAACCTGAATTGATAAATATCCATGCTTTTGATGAGGTGTCCAAAAAAATTAATTTTCACTTGATTGAGGATATTGACGCAGGGAATAATTTGGATGATGAACCCGCAGATTTGACTGAATTTTTCTCTCCAATTCATCATCCCGAGTCATTAAATGTTTCTCCCGAACTTCATATGTGTCTTGATTTTGATGATAATTGCATGGATGGGATGAATTTTGAGGAGAATTATGAGGATAGTATTGAGGATGGTATTGAGGATGAACCAGTTTTGTTTGATGAGTCATATTTTCCAATTCATCCTCCTGAATCTTTAACTGTTATACTTCCTAAATCACCCCCCTTCGTCCTTTCCATTGTTCCGACCACGCAAAAAATCATGCAGGAGGACTATGAGCTTGAAAAATTTCTGTTCGATCACTGCAGTTTTGACGCCACTAGTGCGTTCCTCCTTGAATCTGACACAGTTCTCACAACCGATAACGATTACGAGTGTTTCACATTTTCGGACGATTTTGAAGACTCACCTCTTGAGTTTAAGTCCTTTGAATTTTCAGATGAGTTAGTTGAACCATCAGACTCGGTTGCTTACAGTCATTTCGAACCATTGATGGAATCCTTCGAGTTTGAGATAGTTTCACCAATTTCACCTTCAATTGTTTCACCTCTGAAACTCGAACTCAAGATGTTGCCGTCTCACCTTACATATGCTTACTTAGGTGAGAATGAGACCCTTCCTAAATCACTCCCCTTCGTCCTTTCGACCGCGCAAGAATCCGTCACGCTTCCATTTTCAAAGTCAGGTTTACCAAGTTCGACGTACCCATGTTTGCTTTTGAATCTTGAGTGATTTGACCCCATTTCTCGACGGGTTGACAGATTAGCACAATCTCTTTTAACACATCGGTCATCACAATTTGTGCTAATTTATTCACTCAATTTACACCCTCAAGTTCGTACTCCATTTCTTTTTCCCTTCCACCATTCTTCTCCTAATATACCGAGACCATATTCCACCTTTCGTCCCATACGGTCTCGTGTGCTTCTCATTTCTTTTCTCTACACTCCATTCTTTCACAAACCACACCATTATAACAATAAAATTTTTGAATGGTTGGTGCTAACCTTTGGCCTGTGTAAGGCCTTGTATAGCTTGATACTGTGTTTTTCTCCTCCCTAACTCTGAACTTTAATGCTTCAACAGTGGAAACACTGTTTCACTTAAGTTTGGGGGGGGGCTTTTTGTATATATATTTTGTTTTTCTTTTAACAATAAAAAAATATTAAAAAAATAAACAGGGGAATACCGACAATTTTGACCCTCTTGGTGTAGCCTGACAGTGAGGACACTGTCGAGTTTAAGTTTGGGGGTGTGCTCGGTAAGGTTTCTTCTTTCGCATTCATATGTATAATTTTGCATTTGCATACTTATTTTAAAACCCATAAAAATTGAAAAAAAATTAAATTATAAAATTGAAAAATTCAATTTTGGCCCTAATTGACTTGAGTTTGACAAGACGGTTAACTAGCTAGGAAAAACTAGATTCTAAACTTAGTAAATTAAAAACCCTAAAAATAACCTTTCTTAACGGTAGAAAATATATGACTTTGTGGTATACTTAGAAATAGACAAATTTTGAGATCACTTCTTGGGCTAAGTCAAAATAAGGGAAGGATATTGATATTTTTATTAAAGTGTAAGTCTGAAAAATAATACCTAAGCTTAAGTCTAAATTTTGAAAATATATACCCTACAAATTACAAAAACACGAACCTTGAAACTTGGAATAGTAGAAGAGACCTTGAAATGCTCTTCTCTAAAGTCCTTAGTATGAAGGAAAATAAAATAAAAATACAAGTGTGAATAATGAGGAAAAAAAATGAACACTGGTTTTGTAATTACTTAAGGCTGCATAAATAGAAAAATATTTAGCGAGGGTGCTTTATCACCTAGTGCTTTAGACCAACTGGTTTGGGAGTCACTGCTAAAGGCTTAGGTGTTACAAGACGAGGAATTACGCCTAAATGCGCGAACACATTTTGTAATCGGTCGTTAGTACCCCAAGAAGTATTAACGGTTGCATGAAAGATGTGTGAGCAATTTCATCTAAAATTCACCAACTAAAAGTACTTTGGACGTTGGGACAAGAGTATAATAGCTTGAATTGAATTTCCAAGTGTAGGGTGATACATACATACACGTAGGGGTATATGATTGTGGTTTCGATGAGAGATAGGAATGAAAAATAGGACTTATATCTTTAGTAGAGATAATGAAAATTCCTAAGTTGAGATGGAACCTTAGAAGGAACATTCAAAAGATGCTAAAAGCTAAGTAAATCTACAAAACATATATAATCTTAAGTTAAATGATAAGGAAGCGTGAAAAATACGGGTTGATAATTTCTGAGTTGAAGATAATAGACTTTCTTGTTAGAAAACCGAATTGAAGAATAAAAGTCAATAAGCCAAATTAATAGGATTTTGTGGATAGTATCCGCTGAAAACCCTCAGGAGACAACACTCCTCCTACTAGGGATACTTAGAGGTTTAAAGGCTTGTTGCGCGAGCTCAGTGCAATTCCGTTTCCCTGCGAAAGTGAGGCTAGGTCTTTTTCGAGAATAAAACTAGTTTTGCTCGAGGACGAGCAAAAGATAAGTTTCGGGGTATTTGTTCATATCATAATTTTGCATTGATATATTCCTCATTCTTGTTCGTTTTACAAATAAACAGGTGCTTTTGATCCATGTCTTCTACATAGTTGCAGGTTACAGGTTCTCGGAAAAAAAACAGTGAAAACGATGAAAAGACGATACAAAAGTGAGACTACGACCAACAAATGGAAGAATCTTCATCATGCCTATAGTTTGAAGAATAAACAAAGATCAATGGACAATTTCACAAAGCACAAAGGCAGCGCAAGGTTCAAGACTTCGACATGAAGCAAAGGGTAAAAGTCCACGACATTATGCACTGTGGAAATCTGGAAAAGAACTAGATGACAATCTGAGAAACCAAGTGAAGAAACAAGAAGCCAAATGCAACCAGAATCAGCCCAGAAAAATCCAGCCCAAGACCCTTCTATATGGCCACGGATCCTCGGCCAAACATGGCTTTTGGCCGCGGTTCCGCGGCCATGAATAACACCTGTCGGTGCAATGTTTGACGGTGTGGCGGTGCGTTGACAAGGCTTCTTACGGTAAAATTGTAAATGCAGATAGGGATCCGATATAACCCTAGGGTTTCTATAATCTATAAATAGAAAGCCTAATGCTCTTTTTGGAGCATGCCTCTTCTTATGCCTCTTTTTAATTCCTAATTTCAGAATTTTTATTCGCTGTAAATGTTTGAAAAGTTCATCAAATAAAAAGTAAGTTTTTCTTTTCTATGCCTTAGTTTAATTTTTTTTCTGCCCTAGTATAAATTTTATTTATCTGCCCTAGTTATAAATTTTATTTATTTGCCGTAGTTTAGATAATTAGGTTATTAAAAACAATCATAAAAATAAAATGTTTCATCAATTCCCAAATGAGTGAGTAGTTCCTCACTTATTAGGGTTAGGTTTGGGGAAGGTTTAAGAGATGAAAATCTCTCACCCGTTTCTTGCCCGTTATACATTTTAAATAGGACTCTATGCATACATACACATACCGCTCACTATGGCACCCTATCCACGAGGTAGCGGTGATACCATAGTTAAAGACCGGTTGTGTATGTTTTCCATGGAGGTTAGGGTAAGGGTTAAGAAAGGATGGACAAGGACCTAAAGGAAGAATCCTATTTTCTTCCCGATCGTGCTAATCCCCTTTGTTAATTATTATCTTAACACCTAAATAGTTCTTAATTAGGGCATAGAAAGCGGTGAGACATATTGACTTTCCAAACTTAACCTAAACCTAACCCTAGCAAGGTTTTAATCCAAATCAAACTCATTTCAGTTTTTAGTGATAATAAATCCAACCCCAATTGGAATTAACACGTTAGAACAATTAGAAAATAAACAAAATCTCTGTGGACCGACCCGTACTCACCGGCTAGCTACCAAGCGACGCCGTTCTTGATTGCGGTAAATATTCTTTGATTCATCCTTTAAAAGCGAAAGCGCACAAAAACCTCTAACAATCAGCGCTATGCGCCACGTGTCAAACACAGATGCGCTAGCGCCAAGTACGCTGCGCCTTAGGCAGTGCACCCGCAATCAGAGCAAAGCTCTGTTTTAAAATTTAAAATTCAAAAATTGATGCAACGCTTCAGATCCAGCGCTAGGCGCGCTGCGCGCCACGTGTCAAACACGGATGCGCTAGCGCCAGGTGCGCTGCGCCCTAGGCAGTGCACCATGAGTGCGCTAGCACAACGCGCGCTGCGCGACACGTGTCAAACGTAGGTGTGCTAGCGCAAAGTGCACTGCGCTTTGAGCAGCGCACCACGTGCAAAGCACTGGTGCGCCGGCGCTGGAATTAAAAATTCCACACCGTTAGATCAAAAGATCTAATAATGATAAATCATTAAATAATCAGAATTAAATTCTGTTATGGAAAGATCTTTCCAATCTTGTTAAAAACAAGAAGATTGCCTTCTGTAAAATAGAAGTGCTAGGATCAAAGATCCAACGGTAGGGAAACATCCCCAAATCAATCAGATAAAGATCTCTTTAACTGATTCAATAAATCAATTTGCCCTATATAAAGGCCCCAAGACTTCAAGTCTGATATAGAGAGAAACCCCCCTACAAACTTTGAGAAAACTCAAAAGAAAGAGAGCAAGCTCTTGAAAGAAGATCATTTCTTCAAGGTAAAAAAAGAATGATTCTTGAACAAAGAGATGAAATCATCTCATTAAAATAGAAGAATTATCTTCTTAAAAGATCATAGATCTACAAAAGACCAAGGTCTTTTATAAAAAGAGATCAAAAGATCTCATCATAAAAACAAAAGAAGTATTTACTTCATTCACAGATCATTGATCTACAAAGGCAAAGCCTTTTCAAAATAAGAACTGTTGTTCTTGAATCCTGAGGCAAAGCCTCCTTTAAAAAGAACATAATGTTGTTCACAGATCATAAATTTGATTAAATGGGCCTTGCTCTATTGAAAAGTGCCTTACACTCTTGAACTGCGCTTCTGCGCTCTTTGGACCGGCGCTCAGCACCAAAACGTGCCACGTGTCAACCACGTATGCACTTGCGCTTTGCGCTTCTGAAATAGCGCACTGCGCTCATGGGCTGGCACTCAGCGCTAAGCGCGCCACGTGTCACTTACTGGTGCGCCACTAAACTAGCGCAACGCGCTCATAAAATGAAAGCGCAATGCGCTCATAAACTGGTGCTTAGCGCCAAGCGTGACACGTGCCCTTTTCGTGTGCGCTACTTGGCAGAAGCGTAATGCGCTCTTTAATTTACGCAAAGCGCCTGGCGCGCCACGTGGCGCGTTGTCAGAACACACATTGTTCTGATGAATGCTATGCATTCAATACAAGACAAAAAAATGTCAGGATCTAATGCTTAGCATTATTAAAAGGGCCAAGCCCAAATAAAGGCTCAACAGCCCAGAACAATAAAATGTTAAACATTTTAATTGGACTTAGCCCAATATTGGCCATAAGTCCTCAACTTATATTGAACTGAGCCTATCTGCTCACGAATATTTAACAGATCTCAGTCCCAAACCGGACTACAGATCTTTCAACCAACTCACACCGGTTCGAGGGTACATCTCTTTACTCCTCTGATATTTGTCGTTGTAATTCTTCAACGTCTTCAGAGAGGTGACGGGTCCCGACAACCACACATATTTCTACGGACTGTGGGGTCCTTAAATTCATGGACTACGATGTCCCTAACCTCGGACTGTGGGGTCCCTTTAAACCCACGGACTACGATGTCCTTAACCTTGACTGTGAGGTCGTTAAACTCACGGACTACGATGTCCCTAACCTTGGACCACCATGTTCCTAAACTGGTAATCAATCGCAATGTCTCTAAACTAAACAATTGAGCCCAAATACTCTCTTGTTGGATCTAAACGATCCTGTTAAGTTGATCTTAGTCTATAAATTAGGCTAACGTATCCTTAACAAATTTTAAAGTTGATTTTAGTCTCAAATGAGGCTAACGTATCCTTAAACCCAACCCCCAAACCCAAATCTAAGAAGATACGGATTTGGACTAATCCACGTCTTACGGGTGACAATATAAATTAGTTTCCGTATACAATCCACGGGCAACCACAAACAAAACAAACACCCTCGACACGAAGTGACCATCTAGAGAAGGAGAAAGTTGTTACCGCGATGCGGTAGCGTAATTAACTACAGGGGCTTGCGCCTGCAGGGAAGAGCGTCCCCACAATCAAAACCCCCTCGACGAGGGGGAATCTGACGAAGTCTGCTATATCGGACGCATCCGTTTAAACCTTTGATACATTGTGCCATAAATCAACTTGGCATCTTCGGAGAGGTGGACGGATAGCACCAATTAGCATCTGCCACCAGATTTAGGCTAGACGTTTATCTTCCCGATTTCCGGTGGTAAACAGATTTTGGCACGCCCAGTGGGACCTTTTCCTCTTTCCACTCCACACTTCGTGTGTCGTGTTCGCGAACGAATCGCGGTTTAATATGGTTGCCCTTGGCTTCGAGGTACTAAGATTTGGTGTCTTGCTGGGTGCATAAAACAATGGCTTCTATTTGCACGAAGTGTTCCAGCTGCAATTGCAACTCGCGTTCCGCCTCATCTGGAGGCATAGCTTACAGGCCCCAAGCGGCCTCCCTGTTCACAATGCCGGTGGACCAGATGACTCAGGCCACCACTGGATTGTTTTTCGGGATCATGCTCCCACCGATGAGCTTCAGCGCCTATGTACCATCGCAAGAAGCTCTAAAGAAGTCGGTCTTCGATCGGCTTGCAACTATAGCGGCCCCCCTTAACGGGTCGTCCAGCTCCAGCGCCTCAGTCTTCGCCAGATTAGGCCAAAGTTCATGCAGACCCATGATGAAGCCTGCAGTTCCAGAAAAGGTTATTCCGAAGAAGATAGCCATCCCTACTCCCGAAGTCGTCAAGGAAGCTTCTCCTGCCAAAGGGTCGGTCTTTACAAGACTGACTGTTCCGGATCCCACTCCGGCTCCCGTCCCTGCTCCAAAGTCTGTCTTTGACAGATTAGATACTGCTACTCAACGGACATCAGTCGTCAAGAGGCTGACGCCGGCAACGGCCCTTCACCAAAACAGGGGGCACGACGAAGCCATCCCCATTGCTGAATCAATCCAAGCAGCTCGGCACGCTCGACGTCGCCACTGGTGCCGAGTAAGGAAAGCTGGGGGCAACTCCCCCTCTGGGCTAACTCCACCAGCCCTAATGGTGGAAGTCAATGCTGCTGTTCTAACCGGGAACAGCTTTGAATTGCTGAACAAGGTGCGCAGGAACTCTCCTACCGCCGTACAGAAAAGATTCCCTCCACCCGTGGATAATGTTACAGAAACAAAGCCGGAGCAGCCCCCTCAGTGGCTATCCTCCAAAATCTACAAAGTCTGGCGACAGGTCCAGGAGTCGGTGTTTGATCAAGATCACTCTCGCCGACAGAAAAAGGCGAAGGTTCAGCAGGAAGAGAACCGTTCTGTCAAGCTACAAAGGACGACAACCACCTGGGTGCCCGCTGCAACGGCCCCCTCAACGTCAATTGCTCAAAAGAGAAGGAGCCCAAAAAAAGCCCCTGTAACTACGGCAGACCACAGAGACGCTGAACCCAAACGCCCCAAGTTTGGGGGCATAAAGGTGCATACTGTTTACATGGCTTCCGGAAAAGAGGAAAGCCGCGCTTCAACGGGTCACCGACCGCTCACCCGATCCATGACAAAAGCCCAGGAGCAGCAGCAGATGCTTCAGGAAATGCTGACGCAAATGGCCGCACTCACCGGGACAAAAGAAAGCCCGGAGGCGTCATCAGAGCAGCGTCACGAACAAGAAACCGATGCTGACTTCCTACGCAGAGTCCTCGAAAAGAAGGACAGAGAAGCAGCAGAACAAGCTGCCAACATAAAGCGAATGGCACTTCTCTTCCAAGACATGGTCGGGATAATGTTACAGCCGGATCCTCCAGCTGAAGACCCTCCAATCATTATTGAAGACAACAGAGGAGAGACATCGAACCCTCCTCCGGCTCTTTCAGCAGCCAAAGAGGAAACCATTTCCAAGGCCGCTCTAGATGATTATATTGCTCAGCAAATACGAGCTCACCAGGCAAATGAAGCAGCCGGCCAAGTCGTTAAAACTGGGCGACCATATCCAGGCTGGTATGACCAGATAAAGTATTCACCGGGATATACGATCCCTAAATTTCATGTATACAAAGGGACGGGAAATCCCCACCAGCATGTTGCCCAGTTCAGGGCTCTTTGCGGCAACACCGGGGGTGATGATAAACTTTTGCTTCGTCAGTTTGTTGGCAGCCTATCGGAAACAGCGTTCGAATGGTACTCCGAACTCCCGAACGATTCTGTCAAGACATTTGCGGAGATGGAGCTATTATTTATGCAAAGATTTGCATGTGCTAGTGAACGCACTCCGATTACAGCATTGATTAATGCCAGGGTGATGCCAGGCGAGACGTGGGTTCAATACGCAATATGATGGCGGAATCTATGGTCAAAATGCAAACAGCGCAACGAAGAAGCGCCGGCGGTGGGCATGTTCGTGGGCACTCTGGACCCTCATGCAACTATTTCCCAATTCATGATGTTCTTCAAGCCGACCACTTTCCAGGCCTTGATCGACAAACTGGGCCAAATGGACCAGATGGGTCATAGACCGTCTCCTCTAAAACTAGAGCCACGGAACGAGAAGGGAAAGGGGAAAGCGACCATTGTCGCTAGCGCTCAACAGCAGCCCAGTGGTCTAAGACCAGTTGATCGCCAAAATAATAAAACTCGATCTCTCGAAGATAAAATGAGATGCCCTTACTCGTTCCTTCAAGACAAGACAAAGAGGTTATTCGAGCTTGCACTGCGCAACAGGCTCATCACTCTGCCAGAGCCAATACGCCCAGCACAACCAGGCGACATTAGCAATCCTAACTATTGCCCTTACCACCGAATGTTGGGCCATCCGATCGATGATTGTTACATTTTCAAAAGCTGGATAAAAGATCAGTACCGGCAGGGCAAATTCGTATTATCCGAGAATTGGAAGGTGAACCCGCCTCAGCCGCAGGCTCTCAAGAATACGAATACACCGGGGGCATCGTGTTCTTTCGTAGAAGAAGCTCCATGGGAGGTCGCTCTTTCAGCCAAAACTAAAAGAATGCTGAAAGATCTCCAAACATGCCCGGCGATTAGGTGGAAAAATCCACTCGAACCGAAGATCATCGAAGGAATGTTGAAACCGCGTCCAACTCCAAAGATCGGTGGTGATAGCCAAAGCACTCACGCCCAGCCGTCGAAATCTTCGAAAAAGAAGAAGAAATCCAAGAAGGCCGTGAAGTCTGGTGACAAGCGTACGGACCTGTAAAAGCAGATTGACGCACTGGAAGAGTATAACCAGAAGGCGCGGACTCCAGTCACACTTCAAGAGTTTCTCCGCCACATCCTTGAGGACGGAGATGACGATAATGAAGAAGACTCCGCCGATGAATCTGAAGATTACGTGGCAAGTTGCCATGTGATCTCTCACTCGTCGATAGACAATGAAGAAGCTCCTTGCACCGAGAAACTGGGGGCGAATCCTAAACCGGCACTTCTAGAGCTGTCAGACGAAATGATTGATGCATTCCTGAACGAAGCACTTCTTAAAAGCAAAGCTGCTCGAGAGCGTGAGATGGCCATAGTCGAAAAGGCCAAATGCCGGCGATTGGATGAACAGGTTGAAACACTCCTGCCAGATCAAAGTACATCCGTCGCAAATAAAAACGGGTTCAAGACGAGGAAAAGGTTTGCTAAAGCCATATCGATGGGAATGAAGCTGCCACCCTCCGGAGAAAATATTCTTGGTGAGGCAGAAACACATCCTATCTACTGCTTATATCATCGAAAGATTGCGCACCCCACCGAAGAGTGAAACGCTTTTAAAAGATGGTGGCAGGGATATGTTGCCCACCGACAACATTTCAAGCGGATGAAACGCAAAGCTCGTCGGGAGCGAAGAAATACGACCGAGGAGCACAAAAGAACTGCCGGCAACTGCCACATGGTTGACTATGGGGGATCGCAAGTTCTCACCTTTGGGAGCGATTCTGATGAAGAAATAGCTCTTGGCCCTCTCTTCAAAGAATCTACCTCGGGAAAAGAGGAAGAACCGAAGAACCCCAAGAACTTTCAGCTGCGTAATCGCACGCTGCCCGAAAAGAATCTTGGGTCCTCGAACATTAGGTCAAATAGAAAAGATAAGGGAAAAGAAAAAGTCCCTGAGGATATCATCCTTGATGACCAAGCCGTCGGAAAGCTGACAGCCAAGGACCCGCCAAAGAAAAGTATGGTGGACTACAACGTTCTAGCACACTTGAGGAAGATACCCTCACAGCTCAGTATTCTCGACGCTCTTCTGCTATCAAAAGAAGCGAGAGATTATTTGATCAAGGCATTACAAGAGCCCGGACAATTCCAAGCTTTCCTCGCCGAAGAAAAGATGAAGGACGAGCTAGAAGATGTACACACGGCCGATATCACCTTCGGCGATGAAGATCTCCTCCTTGGGACATGCGAGCACAACCGTCCCCTTTATGTCTCTGGATACTGTCATGACATCAAGATAGGTAAAATCCTGGTCGACAATGGGTCCTCCGTCAACCTCCTTAACATAAGGGTGTTAAAGGAAATCTGCATGAGTATTCAGCACCTCGCTCGCGATAAAATCACCATCTCCGGATTTGACTTCCAGTTATCATGGACGCTTGGGTCTGTAATACTGACACTACGTTTCGGGATGCTTGTCACGGACATTAAGTTTCACGTCATTAACGCCAAGACATGCTACAATGCTTTTCTCGGCCGGCCTTGGTTACACGAGTACAATATCATCCCCTCTACACAACATCGGTGTATGAAATATTTCAAGGATGGTCTCAAATATACTGTGACAGGAGAGCTAAACCCATTCTCCGTGAATGAAGTCCGCAAGTACGAAGATGCAAAATACTTCTAACCAGACTTTGAGGACACGGAAATATGTCACAAACCGAAGAACAAAGCTATCACAACCATTCCGGTCTTCGGGAGTGATACCGAAGAGGAAGAAGTGATAGTCTATTCAGGGACGCCCCACTACAACAAGCCAGGACCGCCCACTCCTATGTTGATCTTCGGCAGCGACTCGGAAGATGAGGTCAATGCCATATTCTCTGCTCGGCCATCAATACAGACCTTCGCCGATGACGAGCAAAGTTTGCAAGTTTCCATGGTTCCGCCCAAGCATCTTAAAGAACTAGACGCGCTTGATACCTACAGTGTGGATGAACTGCAGACATTCTACATCCCTCCCACGTGAAAAGGTGAAAATACAATCCTATTCTATCGATCCGGGGAAACCTAAGTGGAGAAAGAAATATGGCATGGCGCGGATTCTACAATTGACAGGCTCCAGCCCATCAGTTTGCCCAGATATTACACGAACGGAATAAAGAGACTCTTGAGACGCCAAGGTGTACCCCTTAAGAAAACTGCGCGACAAGCACGGTTCTATAACAGGATCTGGAACGTCCCCGGAACTTAACGAAGGTTGCCCAACGGGAGAATAGAAACGACCGGGCTTGGGTATGTTCAATCCAAGAAATGGGAGCTACTCCGCGACTGCTATGTCATACACGACTTTGATGAAGAAGGAGATGCTCTGTGGGAAGATGCTAGCCTTGAACCAGAAAGAGCTCCCGCCGTGAAAATGCCCAGTCCGTCGTTCGAAGAACAAATGGACAAGCTTATAAGGGAAGCAGGTCAAAAAGTTCGAGACAACCATAATCGCGAAATGGCCATCTACGAGAAAGCCAGGACGCAACGCCTCCTTCAACAGGCTGTGAAACATGAAAATGCTCCTCCTTGTCAACCTGTTGTACAAAAGGCTCGACGTAGAGGTAGAAACAAACCAAAGAACGGGAGAGGCGTTCGACAGCGACAAAGCAGGTCCAAGAAGCCACGCGATAAGGAATCGAGCAGTCCGGATTCGTCTCTTATAAAAAAGATCGGTCTAGCATATTCTTTTCCCCAAGACAAGACAAGGAAGATATTCGATCTTGTCATAAAACATCAGATGATGACGCTTCCGGAGTCCAAGCACCCCGAGCAAGCAGGCGATGTCTCTCACCCGGACTATTGCTCCTATCACAGGGCAATAGGACATCCTCTCGAAGACTGCTTCATATTCAAAGACTGGGTAGAAGACCAGTATCAACAAAGCAGGTTTGCTCTATCCAGCAGCTGGAAGGTAACCCCGCTGCAGAAGCATGAACCGAAAACCGTGAGAGTACAACCAGATCAATATCGGTCTTGCAAGCGATCTCGTACCTACCACGTGATAACGCTGTCGAAAGAAGAGCCTGAGAATACGGGTGACCTCCCCTGGTGCTTCGAAAACAATGATGACGAGGTGATCTAAGAGTTTCCACCGGCGCCAAAAGAGCTGGAAGATGGAATACATACTACTGCAGATAACCTCAAGAAAATTGATTTGGGGACGGCAAGTGACCCGCGGCCGACGTTCGTCGGTGAGCTATTGTCTGAAGAAAAGGTGGCTACGCTAAAGGACGTGCTCATGCAGCATAAAGATTGCTTTGCATGGAACTATTCCGAGATGCCTGGACTTGATCCAGAAATTGCTGTCCACAAATTGATAATATCTCCAGACGTCAAGCCGATCAAACAAGCACCGAGAAGAATGTGGCTCGAGCTTGAGATGAGCATCAACGCCGAGGTCAAGAAGCTAATCGACTCCGGCTTCATCCAAGAGGTTCAATATCCTGACTGGATCGCCAACATCATTCCTGTGATGAAGAAAAATGGGACGGTGCGCATATGTGTGGACTTTCGGGATCTCAACAATGCCTGCCCAAAAGACGAATTCCTGGTGCCAGTTACCGAGCTAATGATAGACAATACGTCCACTCATGAAGTTTTCTCCTTCATGAACAGCTCGTCAGGATACAATCAGATAAAGATGCATCCCGAGGACCAGAAGCACACCGCTTTCCGGACCCCTTTGGGCATATTTTGCTACAAGGTGATGCATTTCGGTCTAAAGAACGCCAGTGCCACCTATCAGAGGGCCATGACAAAGATCTTCGATGACCTCATACATGAAATCGTCGAATGCTATATCGACGACCTCGTGGTTAAAAGCAAATCATACGAGGAACATTTAGAGCATCTGAAGGTCGTATTTCAACGCCTTCGGCAATACAACTTGAAGATGAACCCTCTCAAATGTGAGTTCGGAGTTTCCTCAGGCAAATTCCTGGGATTCATCATCCAACACCGAGGCATCGAGATAGATCCGTCAAAGATCAAGGCGATTATGGAAATGCCTCCACCAAGGACTCTCAAGCAGCTGCGGTCTCTCCAAGGAAAGCTCGCATATATCCGGCGATTTATAGCCAATCTCTCAGGCAAGTGCCGTCCTTACAGTCACCTGATGAAGAAGGGAACCCCGTTCGTCTGGGATCGCAAATGCCAAAGCGCGCTGGACGAAATCAAGCAGTACCTGCAGAACCCGCCAATGCTGGCCGCTCCCGTTAAAGGAAAACCCCTCGTCCTGTATACCACAGCCCTCGAAGGTTCTTTAGGCGCGCTATGGGCACAAGAGAACGACCAAGGGAAAGAAAGAGCTCTCTACTACTTGAGTCGAGTTCTACTGGGGGAAGAAAGCAACTACTCCCTTATCGAAAAACACTGCCGGGTGTTGAACTTCGTAATAACGAAGCTCAGACACTACGCGTTGGCACATGAGGTCCATCTCATATCAAAAGTGGATCCCCTCAAATATTTGATGTTGAAGGCCATACTAACGGGGTGGCTCGCTAAATTGGCCTTGCTCTTGATGGAGTTTTCGATAACATATCGTCCTCTTAAGGCAGTGAAAGGCCAGGCCATCGCCGACTTCCTCGCTGAGCATCCGATACCTGCCGATTCCCCTTTGAATTGCGAATTGCCAGACGAGCATGCGTTTGATGCGATCAACGGGGGTGATGCTCGGTGGGAACTTTATTTTGACGGAGCGTATTCCATAAAGAAGCGTAAACAAAGCACCCCCATAATCAAATCAGGGGTAGGCCTCATCTTCGTAACTCCATAAGGAGGGATAATGCGCTTTGCCTTCTTCTTAACAGAGCTGAGGTCGAACAATGAAGCAGAATACGAAGCTTTGATAGCAGGTCTTGAGATCGCTATCGACATGGGAATTTAAAACCTGCTCATTTACGGAGACTCCCAGCTGGTCGTTAGTCAAATAAATAGCGACTATCAAACGTGCAAGCCAGAATTGGTGAAGTACGGCGAGAGGGTGCAGCAACTGCTGACCCAAATTCCTTCCTACACCTTGGAAAGTATACCGCGTGCGGAAAATAGCAAAGCATATGCATTAGCCAAGCTCGCTAAAGAACTGGCTGACGAAAACCTCGATGACGTGAGGATCGTTGTGCAAAGCCGTCGGGTTCTTGCTCCGGCAGAAGTATCTCCGGAGCCTTCCGAAGAACAGGGAGCGACCGAGCAAACGACTCTACAAATAAAAGACCAACAAAGGGCTAGGGATTGGAGGGAAGTCTTTATAGACTACTTCAAATCCCGTCGAACACCTGAAGATGCGTCCTCGAAACATCAGCTTATGAAACGAGCTCTATCCTTCGCCTTTGTCAATGATATCCTGTATAAGAGATCATTTGATTCTTTATGGTTAAGGTGCCTGGGACCTGAAGAGGCAAAGGGAGTGGTCCAAGAAACTCACGACGGACTCTACGATTCTCACCAAGCCGGGCCGAAGATGAAGCTGAAGATCAAACGGATAGGTTATTATTGGCCCACGATGATCCAAGACTGCCTCGAATTCACGAAGCATTGCCATTCATGCCAGATTCACGGGGACTTTATCGATCAGTATCCAAACCCACTACATCCAACAGTGGCTAGCTGGCCGTTTGAAATGTGGGGGACCGATATAATCGGCCCCATCGAACCAGCATCGTCCAGAGGGCATCGATTCATTTTGGCGACAACTGATTACTTCTCCAAATGGGCAGAAGCAGTACCGCAGAGGGAAGTGAAGACGGAGAATATCCTCCATTTCTTCAAGATGCACGTCATTTATCGGTTTGGAACTCCACGACGGATTATCTCTGATAACGGGTGTCACGACCCGAAAGTACGGAACATGACCGGCACGTAAACTACGAACGTCTTGAGGCGTACGTAATCTAAGTAAACCGAAAACCCAGAAATCCAAACCAAGAAAAGTAGTAGAGTGCAGAAAAACCAACTTAAAGCAAGTAGTTTCAATAGCATAAGCCGAATTATGCGGGTTTTTAAAAACATCAAAAATTTACTGAAAATTTCGGCAGAGTCTCCTTTGTAAATACTGGCTCCCAAACGGGATACAACATGAATAGTATACGAAATCAAAAAAAAGGCATCCCCACGCGGGAGCTAGCTCTTCGTCAATCGACGGTCACAACCACACAAGCAATATACAACGCCAACGGAGAGGATCAAAAACTCAAAAGGAAACTCAAAACCACAAGAAAAAAACGCGCGACTCTAAGGTCGAAAGAATAACATCACTGGTCTCTATCTCAAAGTAAATACATGTTTGGTTGATGGAACTTCTAGATACAACAGAGTAATAATATACAAGTTATATAATGGGGGGTACGATACAAGTAAACCCACCTACTAGCAAATCACCCGAAAAGAAACTATGCCCGCAAGCCGTAAAGAAACCTGTACGGCAAACCTGCAAGAAACTGGGGCACAACGGGGGTGAGTTGCCAACTCGTGAATAGAAAAACATCTACGGAAAGAAATCGCATAAATAACGCAACCTAGGTCAATGATCATAATAAATCCTCAATTATATATATAACATGCAACCTATAACAAGGCTAGGGTAAATATCTAACCCGAGTGTAATCTCATGAGCCCGTGTCAGTGCCTCAGGTAGCAATATATCATATGAATGAGGTATGAATGCATGAAAACAGAATACATGTAAATGAAGAAACTGTTTTCATAATCTAGTGAGATTTCCTTTGTATTTTTAAAATGAGATATCATAAATGAAATCAGCATAAAACAGTGCCTAGCATCGGTACAAAACGTAACCCCAATATCTCGATATCTCTGTATCACAGTCTCTGTACCTCAATATCTCGAAATCTCAATATCTCAATCACAATATCTAGGACGCCGTCAGTCCAGACCGGCCCCTACCATCCATCTCAAGACCACGACGGTATCCTCCGGATATCCGACGCGTCGGGTAAAATCACCGGTAGGTAGTGCTCCCCTTCCAGGCTCACATCATCATCATCATGCGCTTCTTGCCCCGGGGTACCTTACCGGGTCCACCATGTACCCGAAACGGTTCATCCGTCTCCTTGAATCGGGTCTCGAAATCCATCAGCAAACTCATGGTGGACGACTCATACATCATGGGAAAAACCGCACTTTTTATTTAAAAAAAGAGAAATCAGTTTATATAAGTTTTGCGGTTTTCCCCCCAAATCCAGAAAATCTCATGGAAATCCGAATTCAAATCATCAATAGCATGTAAAACCATGAATATAGGCATAACAATGAATAACAGTATGCATGAAGTGGCAAGTAATAACTACAATGTTAAGCTGGCATATAAGGCAGGTACACTAATATCATGTCAAAGTACTAACTAACAAGCTAAGTCAAGCAATAATCTTTTCTAAGGTGTACGTGACATGGCAATTACCGATGAAGATGTGTGTGAGCCGGCAAGTAAGTGTACGTGGTACATACGCATCATCGGTAATGGTGCTGGTGTCCTAACAATATGATATCAACATTGCAATAAGAAATTATAACATAAGTATGCGATGCGAAGCGAACCACAATAATAAGCAGGAGCTGAATACAAGACGCAACTGTAACTAACCTGCATTAATCTAATATAAGTCCTACAAATGGTGCCTTTTGAAATAACACAAATCATGAGATTTTGAAAATAGGGGCTATGGTGTTTTTTATGAAAAGATACGTCTTTTGAAATATCCGTAGGATCCCTTTGGCTGTCTTTTAAAATACCCATGATTCGTTAGTTTTTGAAATAGGTAAGAATCGAATCTAATCTAACAACTAAACTAAACTAAAGGGCTAAGCTAACAAGCTGGACTACAGGTATGGAAACCGCCTAACATCTGAGTCGATCCATATACATACCTGTATATATATATTAGTCGGTGATCCCGCCTCAATAATATCATATCCGATATTATATCTACAATCAGACATCCCAAGTCAAGAGTGCGGATCAATCATCAATATAGCTCGTACGTAAATCCGGCGTACGGCATCCCAAATCTGGGTACGGGTCAATATCACATCCATCATACTATTCATCTGGTATCCTCTTTATCAAGTATCATGATCGGGGTACTGATCTACGTCTAGTACAATACTGATACCGCCTAAGTATGCATGCTAGTGTGTGAAACACTACGTCAAGACCCGTTACAACATCATGTCGTATCTCAAATACGAACCCTGCTATATCACCGATCTCACGGCCTCAAATCAAATCTCATCGACTCATCTTAAATCCCAAGTACATCCTCATTATCCATGCATGTGTATATGAATGTACATATGCATAGTCCCATACCCACGCATATATACATATATACACATCCCAATCTACGCACAAGAAAGTAAAGTATGCAAGTCTGTGTGTGCGTATGTGGGTATAACAACTACTCTAGGGTTTCGCAACTAACCCAAAGGTACTCCATGAACACATAAACATAACATGAATGAACATTCTCGTATCATAAGACACCTATATACACATATATATATATGAGCTACACTACGGACAGCGGGGGTGCTATACGCTATCCACCCGACTTCTCCCTATAGATATAAATCTACTCACCTGGTCCTCGCTAGCCGGTGCCGACGTCGCCACGCGCTTGCTTATCGTCTCGAAGTCCACATGGGGGTACCTACATATCACAACGCATCGTATCGTATTAAAATCCGACTCATGACCAAAATGACACACGAATCCCACATAGGTCAAAACCTATGGTTGCCTTCACAAATCGACCCAAAAACCCTCGACGTCGGCGTACAAACGCCAAACCATCGAGAAAGCTCCCAACACACTCATTTGTACAATTACAAGCACTAATTATAATATAAAATAGCTTAAAATTCACAAAAACCCTAATTTCACTTAAAAAGTCATTTTCCCGAAAATCTAGAAAGCACAAATCACCGTTTTAGTACAAAACTCGATGTATAAACGAATCTAGCGGCCACAATATTCACTAAATATCTTAAATAAGTCATAAAAATAATTCCCATAATTTAATCTCATTAAATTCTAAAAACCCTAAAATTCTAGTTTACAAAATACCTAAATTTTAACAATTTCATAGCAAAAATGCACAAACTACAATCTAGCTTAGATTTTCATGATCTAAAGCATTAAACTACACTTAATAATGTTAATGAAGTCATGAAAAACCTAATTAGATTTTTAGTCTAACATTTGCAATAAATTTCCAAAACCTAGTTTGCATAAAATTCCAATTTTAACAATTTCAAGCATCAATTAGTAAACTAGCAACTAGGTTAGTTTTAGCATAACATTAATATGTCAAAAATATCACACAACCATAATCTCACATCATAAAACCCTAAGTTGCATTCAAAACCCTTTCTTGAAAGTTAAATCTTTAATATCAAAACCACAATTAACTCCTAATTAAACACATAATAGCTAGATTGAAGTAATCAAACAATAACTTATGCAAAATGCTAAGATTATACCTCACAAAATTAGAGACCTAGCACCAAAATCTTGGCCTCCAAATTGCTCTCTTGATCCATGATCCACACTAGAATAGGTCAAGAAGAAATGGGTAGAGATTGGATTTTGATTTTATGGGATTTTTGTGGGATTTTTGTGTTGATTTTTGGGCATTTTGTGGAATTTTTTTGTGGTGAAAGAGGGGAGAACAAGGGGAGGGCTGCTGCTGATTTGGGGAGAGGGGGGGCTTGGCTAGGGGATGGGGAGAGGGGAGAGAGAATGTGGGTTGAAAGAATGATACAATTTCCAAGTCAACAAAGTCATGCCCCATTTTATTAATTCCATTTTCTTTTCTTTGACTTTTTCTTTAAGTGGGGACAACTTTAGGGATTTGGGAAGCCCATTTTCGGCCAGAAAAAGGGGGAGGTGGAGGTGGTGTGTGTGTGTGTGAAGCAATGAACACCAAACACCAATTCAATATGCACCAAATCCCTTTTATTTTCACAAAATAAGCCTTTTTCTTCAATATTTTCTAAACCGTTTTGGCAAACGATTTCGTTTCAAAAACCACATGATAAAATTTTATTTAATGTTTTATGATGCACAAAATTTGTTTCAACTCATTCCAATTTGTAATTTTCCCTAATTAAATGTATTAGTGACGGCTTCAAATAATAATAAAATAATTTTTTTTCAGAAAATTTGAAATTTCACCAGTGGCTCAATAAACACCAAATACTAGCAATTACATAGCTAGAATATGTATATTTAATATTTATAATAAGATATTTGTATTTTGACATTTTACAAAAAAAACCCTTATTTTACCGATTTTCCGAAATTTCACCGAAACGATTTTCAAAACGCTACAACGGGCCAGCCTATAGAAGCCACAAGATCAGTCGCTTCGCACAACAGCATAACATAGAATGGAGATACTCCTCAGTCTATAATCCCCGAGCTAATGGTCTAGCTAAGGCTTTTAACAAGACCTTGACGAAGATTGTGAAAAAGACGGTGTCTCGAAATAAGAAGGACTGGCATGCGAGACTGCATGAAGTTCTCTTGGCGTATCGAACTACGTTCAAAACGGCCATGAACACAACTCCGTATGCATTGGTATTCGGTACAGAGGCGGTACTCCCCCTCGAGGTAGAACTACATTCTCTACGATTGGCAATTCATTATGAGCTAATGGATGAAGAGAATGCTCACCTTCGGCTTGAGGAGCTCGATGCCCTTGATGGAACCCGGCTCATAGCGCAACAAAATCTGGAGGCTTATAAAGCAAAGATGACGCGCTCATACGAAAGATTGACTCGGCCGAGAACATTCTGCCAAGGCGAACTCGTGCTAGTGGTCAAAACACCTATGATCCCCAATCGTGCCAAATGGGGGAAATTCGAGCCGAACTATGAAGGGCCGTATATCATAGACAATGTCTACCAGGGTAGGGCCTATTTACTCATGACATGCATGGTGAAAGACCTTTCAGGCCAATAATCGGCCGCTTCCTAAAGAAATACTACGCCTGACGAGTCACGGCCTAGGTCAATGATAGATGACGACGACTATGTCCGCTCGCTATCTTCCTAAACCCAAACACTATAAGTAGTAACTGGCAACGGACCGAAACGTCCTTAAACTAAAGGCGGACCGAAACGTTCTTAAACTAACAGCGGACCGAAACGTCCTTAAACTAACAGCGGACCGAAACGTCCTTAAACTAACGGCTGACTGAAACGTCCTTAAACTAACAGCGGACCGAAACGTTCTTAAACTAACAATGGACCGAAATGTCCTTAAACTAACAATGGACCATTATGTCCTAAAACTAGCTGTTGACTGAGATGTCAATAAACTACGGTGGATTGCAGCATCCCAAAGCTGATACAAAAAAAAAAGAAAAAAAAAGAAAAAAAAGAAAACGGTATGTCCATAAGCAAAATGGGCACGGATGAAAACCCGAAAGGGCTCCGTGAGTAAAAACAACAGGGCTACCGGCGAGTTTTGTGAAAACCCGAAAGGGCGCAACCTCGTTAGAAAAAAAATGATATGTCCATAAGCGAAGAGGGCACGGATGAAAACCCGAGAGGGCTCCGTGGGTAAAAACAGCAGGGCTACCGGCGAGTTTTGTGAAAACCCGAAAGGGCGCAATCTCGTTAAAAGACACTTTCAAGGTCCTCTCGACCTTGTGAGGAGAAACCACCTGCGTGAGATCCTTATGACTCACAAGGGAGCAACACACTTAGGGATCCCCACGATCCTTAAGGAGAAATTACACTTACGAGATCATCACGACTCGTAAGGAGAACCCTCTTATGAGACCCTCACGGCTCATAAGATTCGAAAGTCTTAAGCTACAGGGATCTGAACCTGTTCTTAAGCGGCCACCACAACCTCCAATGCTGCCCTACAAGCGTCTCAATGCTGACCCTTGTATACAATCCACGGGCGCGAATAAACATTTCCCCAACAAAGTCCTAGCCGTGACTAGGGATATGTCTACACGGTGAACAGCCTCTTTAAGTCCTCTCGACTTAAAAGGAGAAAATACTCTTGTAAGATCCTTACGACTTACGAGAAGCCATACACTTAGGAGTCCTCACGATCCCTAAGGAGAAAACGCACCTACGAGATCCTCACGACTTGCTGGGAGAAATACCTTTATGAGACCCTTACGGCTCATGAAGTTAAAAGCCTTAGTCGACAGGATCCTAACCCTGTCTACTAAGCCACCTTTGTTCGACATCGACGAAGGCAAATGATGATTCGCTCTTGGCAATATCCCAGTTGTAGCTGTGCTGATGCCGAAATCGGTGTCCAATTCCAAGCTTGCAGCAAAAAAGCTAGCGAGCCGCACATGCATACAAAATAGCCGAAATGATGGGGCAACTTGCAACAAAATCAGCAAGTAAAAATATATGCATGCAAATAGCCGAAATGATTGGGCAACTCGCAATAAAAAGCAGCGAGTAAAAATAAAATAAATATCCGAAATGATTGGGCACCGCGAAAAATAGCCGAAATGATTGGGCAATCATGACCCTCGCGATATAAAAGCTGAAATGATAGTGCATCGCGGAAAAAAATGAAATTTATGCCCTACAGGTGGAATCACGTCGATCCCTATATACAATCCACGGGCACAAACAAAGAGGGAATCATACCTTACCACTAGACTTCAACGAAACGAAGCCAAATCTCAACGGTTCAGGGATAGCCCAGAGATCATCAACAGCGTTCCTCCTCATTCCAGTAGGATTCAGATGCTGCAATCAACCCCGGAGCCACAGCAAAGCGCCTACTCCAAATCTCGATGGTTCCCAGACAACCTGGAGACCACTTCAATATTCGTCTCATTACAACAGACGCAACATCATCCATATGACCCCGTCTCGGAAATACGTCATCCACATGACCCCGTCAAGGAAATACGTCATCCATATGACCCCGTCTCAGAAATACGTCATCCATATGACCCCGTCTCGGAAATACATCATCCACATGACCCCGTCTCGGAAATACGTCATCCAAATGACCCCGTCGAGGAAATATGTCATCCATATGAACCCGTCGCGGAAATACGTCATCCACATGACGCCGTCACGGAAATACGTCATACAAATGACCCCGTCGCGGAAATACGTCATCCACATGACCCCGTCGCGGAAATACGTCATCCACATGACCCCGTCACGGAAATATGTCAGCCTATGACCCCGTCTCGGAAATACGTCATCCACATGACCCCGTCGCGGAAATGCGTCATCCACATGACCCCGTCGCGGAAATACGTCATCCAAATGACCCTGTCGTGGAAATACGTCTTCCATATAGCCCCGTATCGGAAATACGTCATCCATATGTTTAATTGACATTAACTTGGCTTTAGCTCATTTTTTGGTCGCGGAAATACGTCATCCACATGACCCCGTATCGGAAATACGTCATCCATGGGACCCCGTCGCGGAAATACGTCATCCACATGACCCCGTCACGGAAATACGTTATCCATATGAGCCCGTCTCGGAAATACGTCATCCACATGACCCCGTCGCGGAAATACATCATCCAAATGACCTCGTCGCGGAAATACGTCATCCATATGACCCGTCTCGGAAATACGTCATCGACGCGACCCCGTCGCGGAAATACGTCATCCACATGACCCCGTCGCAGAAATACGTCATCCATATGACCTCGTTACGGAAATACGTCATCTACATGACCCCGTCGTGGAAATACGTCATCTACATGACCCCGCCTCAGAAATACGTCACCCAATGACGCCGTGAAATGCGGATAATGTCAATCTCATTAAACACTTACGGGTCCTCTCGATTCGTTAGGAAGAAAACTCTCTTATAAGATCCTTACGACTTATAAGGTAAAACACACTTAGGAATCCTCACGACTCCTAAGGAGAAAAGACACCTACGAGATCCTCACGACTCGTAGGGGGAAAAGTCTTCATGGGATCTGAACTTGAAAAGTCTTAGGTAGCAGATCTGAACCTGCTTCCTAAGCCATCCTACCCCTCGAAGAAGCCAAGACAAGATGCTCACTCTGTCATCTGCCAGCTATGCTTGCTAAAGTGACATGCTGATAACAAAAGAAAGAAGAAAGTAGTGAGATGACACAAGACATTGCAAAAAAAATGTATCTTTTATTCATGAATTCAATTGGGTACAAAATACATCATATGAAAGAATAAAAGAATGGATACATTTTATTCAAAATTACAAATGGTACAAAAAAACAATGATTGAGAGGGAAGCGCTTTCAATAGTCCGATCAACCGCTCGCGCACTTCCCTCATCCCCTCTTCTTGATCAGCTGCCGCGGCCAACTCTGCTTCGACCTGGGTTCGCTGCTGCAAGTAAGATGAAAATTGTTTCTCGACGGCCCGCTGAGCTGCTTCACGATCTTGTGCATCCCGCTCGACGACGCCGAGCTTCTGCCTCAGTGTTAACCCGTCAGAAATGCATCGCAGAAGGCCTTCGAAGATAACTTTCAACTGGGCGGCATTCACATCAACCTGAGCATGCAGTCGAGCAGATTCGCTTGAAGTTTCTTTATATTCCTTCTTCTTTAAAGCCACTTCTTGTTCAAGATGGCGGAAGTAAGAAGTACACTTCTCGATCCAGGCATCCCGTTGAGTGCTCACAGCCAGAATCTCAGGAGCAGGACGTCTAAGATCAAGCTCATGCAGGCAAGCCTCAATTTCCCTACAGTGATTGACCCAAGACCCAACGACGCCTTCACCATGAAATTTTACGAGCGTCGCCAGCATTGGGTTAACCTCCGTGGCAAAGTACGCAGCAGATGTGGGAGTCTCCATGTCGAGCTCCTCAATATAGTCACTCAGCATACGCAGACTATTCGTGGCGCCTTTCGTGGATGGACGTCTGAAAAAGGGCCCTGCTGGCATCATAATGCGAGACTCGAACGGGGCTGGAGTCGATGTGATTGCTGCAAAATAAATCATAGTCAGATTTCGGCTGAAGAAATAAAAAAAATACATGAAAAATAGAGTCTACTATACCGGATGCAACAGGGGGCAGAGCTGGGAGTACTGGTGGCGCAACAATAGCCTCATCCCCGCCTTCGATTTGTAAGGCTACATGCAATAAAAAGAGAGATTAGCAATAATGTGACTGCCCATTAAAGAAAGGACGTCGTTTAGAAAAGATACTCACCGACACCAGCAGGCGGACTAATCTCTGACAGGAAGGAGAAGTGTGGGCGCAGCACCTGATACAGGTGGTCAAAAAGGACTCCTGCAGGGACACAGTAATACAACGTCAGTACATAAGTTATATGGCTTAAAAATAAGACTGATGGGTCACGAATCCGCGCCTTCCAACATCTGAGATGGTACGAGAGAGGGTAGAGGAGGTGTCACCGTCAAAGCGGTAGCTGATGGCGCTGCTTCGGGTAACGCAACCTCAACGCTCGCCGCACCTGCATTAGAAACAAGATAAATACTGTTAGGAAAGATTGAAAAGGAGTGCAGAATAAAAAGAAAAGCAATGACCCAAATCTACCTGGTGGGTCGCCAGTCGGAGCCGCGACGAGGGCATCACTTGATACAAAAACTGCTTCATCCTCTTCCAATGGGATGGTCTCACCTCCTGTCGCCTCATCCTCTGACTCTACGGGAGCCGTCATAACGCTTGCGACGCCAGGAGATGGCAAAGAGCCGCAGGCGGAAAAAGCGACGATCGGGGCAGTGCCCGACCCTTGTGAAAGAGTGACTATCTCGGGCTCGGCGGCTGTACCCGTCTCACCCATCGTCACCTCAGGCTCGGCGGCTGTATCCATCTCACCCATCGCCACCTCGGGCTCGGCAATGGTGGTCATCTCACCTACAGCCATCTCAGGCTCGGCGATTGTGACTATCTCGCCCACCGCTACCTCGAGCTCGGCAATCGCAGCCATCTAGCCTACCGCCGCCTCGGGTTCGGCAATCACGACTACCTCCTTTACCTCTACCCTAGGCTCAGCGGTCGCCGCCACTTCTTCGGTAAGACTTGGCCCTGCAAGGTAAGATATATGAGAATTGATATTTAAAACTTTGACAACGGAACCCCGTGTCACATTACCTTGAGTTGGTCTTCCGACTCTTCCCGAGCCGCACGTGCTGCCCGTTTATAGGCAGTGGATAAGGCAGCTGGGGATTCCTCTGAAGAAGTAGGGGCAGGGGTAGCGGTGCTCGAACCCGCACCCGCGGCCGAGGCAGCACTACGCTCCCTTGCCGCGCGCATTCGGCGCTTCCTTTCCGCTCGGGCCATCAAAGTGGATCTTCTGGACACCTCCATCAATAGGACGCCGTCATCCACGCCAAGGGCTACCTCTGGAGCCGTTATAGCTTCCGTCATCGGTTGTTTGAGTAAGGCCTCTTTCGGCAGTGCCGAGGAGGCCGGGACTTCGATGGCTGGACCGGGAAGAATCTCCGCATCACCTTGCGGGATTGGCATTGTGGTCCATGCGATAAGATAAAGAAGGGGTAGATTGTCCATAAGAAAGGAGAATGAAGATGCAATGAGCCGAGACATACCAATGCCCAACAAGGCGCGATTCCTCTCCTCCTCCTCGAAGGTCCTGAGGGAAGCTGCCAGAGCCTCTTCAGTGGTAAAGCTTGTTACAGAAGGAAAAATGTCAGTCAAGACATGACAATAAAAATAAGAATTCAATGCAATAACAAAAGTTACGGCTTATACTCACTTGATTGTGCGAGGGTGGCCATTTCCACCTGGTGGCTCGCGAATCGCACAGAAGCTGCAATAGCGGCCTCGAGATCAGTATCTTCTGGCGCTATGAAGAGACCTTCGTTGGTCCCATATTCGCTCAGGCCCTCGTTATATGGAGCCTGAGGCTCTAGGCCGAGTACAGCATCTAGAGAGAGGACCGACTTCTTCTTCCTCTTCTGCACGCATGCTCCAGTCACAGCAAGCACAAGCTTACGCTTGGTGGGCACTTTTGGGCGACGAGTCTCGATATCTGAGCGCACGCCAAATTCGGGGGAAGCTACATTTACCGTCTCCGCGGGAGCACGGGGCACCGGTGGTACATCCACCGTCTCCACGGGAGCACGGGGCACCGGTAGCTCTGGCCTGTCTTCGGGAACTTCAATCACAGCAGCTCCTCTTAGCGGAGGGATGACAATGGTCCGTCGCTTCAAGGGGAAGTTTCGGTCACTAGTAGAGGGTGCACCCTTGCGGTCCAGTAGCATCCGGTTCTCCTCCCTGATAATAGCTCCCGTTGCATGTTGATACCAGGCCACGTGTACGTTAAGGGCCCTCGGGACACAACTCGGTTCACTGATAAAGAAGTGAGATCCCGTATTTAAGTGCATGAAATGATGCAGCGCGCCCCGCATTCCCTCTTTAGTTGCAACGAGTTCTACCAAGAAAGCCTCCAGCGGGACCCCTTAATTATACCTCAGCTGCTGGGTAAAATGATGGGGGTTGTATCTCATGAATAGTGCCGCATCATTTTGCTTGAATACGAGAAAGCCCGGCCTGATGGAGTACAAATGGAGAATCTCCCGGGCTTTCAACACGGAGGCCCCGTCCTTAAAAATGTCTCGCAGTGACAGCACCGCCTTGGAAGTTTCCAGGACGATGGTCAAGACTTTATCCATAAAAGACATACCATCTCCGACCGTGCACGGACGAAGGAGCAAGCCCCTAGCTTCCCGCTGTGACGGACTCACGATGGAGGTGTCAACCAGCCGCATAATCCGAGGGAACTTCCATCTCTCGTAAAACGAAGATCTCTTGTGAATGCCGAAGACCCTGAGCATGTGCATCTCCATCCATGAAGTGAAGTAATGCATCGGGAAGTTGGCAGGATGCACCCGCGGTTCAGTGGTATCCACCGCTACGCTAAGACCGTGGTATAGGTGGGCTAACCCGGTGATCCCGATGGCCACTTGTATTCCGGCAACCATGCGATGCGCGGGGTAGAAGACGGAAGGCCTGTAACGAGGATGAATAGGGAGCGCGAACCAACTCAACCATAGCCCAAGAAACCCAAGAAAGAACGCCTCCTCATCAATGTCCGGGGCGGCGATTTCTGACAGAGGGATGACCGCAGCGTCAGGAAGAAAGAAGCCCTTCTGATCAGCTTCCAGTACCGGCTGACGGTCCGAGCCAAAGCCGAAGGGATCATCGAGCTTAGCAAACTTTTCTCCTCGTCGCGATAAAATCTCCGGACGAAGAAAACGGGCAATGAAGTCCGCAAAACTGACCCCTCGGCCTCCGGATTCCAGGAAGAGGCTCTCGTACATGTTCAACACCTTTATCAGACTAGGGAACTGATGCTAAATGGCGTTCTCTGGCGTGAGGCCCATCACCACTGGCTTGGTGGCGAAAACATATTCATCCGGAGGAAGCAGCTCCTCATAGTGCTCCCCCCTGACCGGTAGACCGAAAACCTCGGCAAATTCTTCCAAGGAAATGGAAACCTCTCTGTCCAGTAGAAGGAAGGTATGGGTCGGGATGTTCCACTGCTCTAAGAACGCCTTGATCCACCATGTGGGAGGAGCAGAATATTGGAACAACGAAGCATAGACAGCAAGGTATAGGCCGATCTTTAGCAGCTGCGATTTCTTCGCCGACAAGATGTACCGGGACCACTGCAAGTACCCGGCCGGATGACGGGGAGTTAGCCCGATGTTGTAGGGCTGTCCCCAAGGGCGTGACTCGCCCTGGCATATGCGCCGCCCTAAGGTGTCCAAAGCCGCCGGCGGCTGCATGGGTACGGCGGCAATCGAAGGCTGAAGGGGACCCTCCGAAGTCCAATTAACTACCTTCACGGCATAGTTCACCGGGGGTGCATCTGTATACGGGATCGCCGAGATAGGCTCCGACGGCGTCGCACAAGAGAATCTTTGACGACCTCTGATAATCTGGTCGTACCATCTACCCCACAAGTGAAGATTTTTGTGTTCCGGATCACGGTCTTTGATGAGCGCGAGAACCTCTCGGTCCACAGGCGCGTCAGGGAATCCTCCCTCTAAACGAACAAATGGGAAAGAGAGATCGAAAGACATGTCGCCTGTAAGAAAAGGGACAGAAGTCAACTGTCAGTGTTATAATTTAATTTTAAATTCTGACACTCGGTACTCTAAAATTTGTACCACACTGCAATGCAGTGGAAAGGGGATCAAAGGGGGACCCACAAAATCTAGATGACAATGCATCAATTAATAAAACAACCTCATCATTGGATGAGACTGTTAATTAATGAGGAAATCCTCAAGAAAATTCTCATTGAATAAGAGATCCCTCGGGAAAAGGAGAAAATCTCCCTTTGAGAGCAAAGGTCTATGACAGAGTGACACTTGTCAAACTCTGATCATGAAGGAATAAAATTCCTTAAAAAGCCTGGCTCTGTAATGATGATGGAAAAACCCATCAGAAAAGAAAATTAAAATCAATTAATTTCTATGAATTCAAAATTCTGGGATTTTCAAGATCCATGAAATAACTCTTAAGGGTTCTTCATCAGAGATTAAGAAATCTACAGAGCAGAGCTCTGATTCATGGGCTAAGAAACACAAGATAAGATCTCTCTAGATCTATGGGTTCATAAGAGCAAAGCTCTGCTAATGAAACCCTAAGTTGGTTTTCTTTAGATCAAAGATCTATGAAGAGCAAGGCTCTGTTAATGGGTAAAACCTTAATTTATAAAAAAAAAATAAAACTTTACCTAAGTTTGGAAAGAGTTTTTACTCTTGAAAAGTTCTTAAACAGAAGAGCTATGCTGTCAACAAAAATTCTTAAAGAAAGAAGATGATAATCATCTAAGGGACCAAAGGTCCTATTTATAGGCATTGAACCGCCTCTTCAACTTTTGAGTTGATCCAAGGGCTCAGATGCTGCCACCGCTGCACTCACCTGTGCGTCACGTGAGCGCAACGGGGGGGGGCATTTGTTTTCCCCAATTAGAGCAAAGCACTGTTTTAAAATTCAAAATTTAAAAATTGAAGCAACGCTTCAGATTCAGCGCTAGGCGCGCAGCACGCCATGTGTCAAACAAAGATGCGCTAGCGCCAAGTGCGCTGCGCCCAAGGCAGCGCACCCCCAATCAGAGCAAAACTCTGTTTTAAAATTTAAAATTCAAAAATTGAAGCAACGCTTCAGATCCAGCGCTAGGCGCGCTGTGCGCCACGTGTCAAACACGGATGCGCTAGCGCCAGGTGCGCTGCGCCCTAGGCAGTGCACCATGAGTACGCTAGCGTTAGGCGCGCTGCACGCCACGTGTCAAACGTAGGTGCGCAAGCGCAAAGTGCACTGCGCTCTGAGCAGCGCACCACGTGCAAAGCACGGGTGCCCCAGGGCTGGAATTAAAAATTCCCCACCGTTAATTCAAAAGATCTAATAATGATAAATCATTAATTAATCAGAATTAAATTTTATTATGGAAAGATCTTTTCAATCTTGTTAAAAACAATAAGATTGTCTTCTGTAAAACAGAAGCCCTATGATCAAAGATCCAACGGTGGGGAAACATCCCCAAATCAATCAGAGAAAGATCTCTTTAACTGATTCAACAAATCAATTTTCCCTATATAAAGGCCCCAAGACTTCAATTCTGATATAGAGAGAAACCCCCCTACAAACTTTGAGAAAACTCAAAAGAAAAAGAGCAATCTCTTAAAAGAAGATCATTTCTTCAAGGTAAAAAAAAGAATGATTCTTGAACAAAGAGATGAAATCATCTCATTAAAACAGAAGAATTATCTTCTTAAAAGATCATAGATCTACAAAAGACCAATGTCTTTTATAAAAAGAGATCAAAAGATCTCATCATAAAAACAAAAGAAGTATTTACTTCATTCACAGATCATTGATCTACAAAGGCAAAGCCCTTTCAAAATAAGAAGTGTTGTTATTGAATCTTGAGGCAAAGCCTCCTTTAAAAAGAATATAAAGTTGTTCACGGATCATAAATTTGATTAAATGCGCTTTGCGCTATTGAAAAGTGCCTTGCACTCTTGAACTGCGCTTCTGCGCTCTTTGGACCGGCGCTCAGCGCCAAAACGCGCCACGTGTCAACCACGTATGCACTTGCGCTTTGCGCTTCTGAAACAGCGCACTGCGCTCATGGGATTGTTGGATATAGTGCCCTCAGTGTCAATTATTGGATCACAGGCACGTGATTGCAATGATTGAGGGAGGACCTATACCGGTAGGACAGTCTTACTCAAGATGATAGTATACTATCTGGTTTATCTTTATCATCGTGTACTGCTTCAGGTGACCTTACAGGTCAATATTGCACGTTGATAGAGCCCTTAAGATTCTTTCCTGACTGCCAGCAGTATGATGGCGATCATATACGTGGGAGATGGGGTTTATAAGCACATCCTCAAAAGGTCCGAAGTCATGGGAGTTTTCGAGACAGGGCATCGATACTCCGGAGTAGACTAGTGTATACAGTCGAGACCCCGACGAGGGGCGGTGGCCGGTCTCACAAGCCATTGGTGTCAGTTGGTTCACCTAAGATGTATACAGGTGCTCATTGGGTTATGAGTACACCGGACAGGACTCGCCGGGAACATGCTAGTTGGTATTATACCTGACGTCAGATGGCAGTTCCCTGGTGACATGTGTACAGGTTAGTTCATCGACCTCAGATCGTCATTTTTCTCGTGTGATTTCCCACAGTGCTTTGATTACTACCCTACCACGGCTTAAAAGAGTCGTGCAAACAGGTTTTAGTTGGGTACAGTCCCGATCCATATGGAGGCAGTGAGCGGATCGGTAGGGGTTTCGTCTCTCCCGGTATTGGGGGTGAGATCGTGCTGTGTCTAGGAGAGCCATTACATGAAGTCCTTGGCCACGGCAGGAGATTTACTGGTAGGTATTCCAGTAGTATCTCAGGGTGTTCTGGGCTACACTCTGACACGACTTGTACCGCTTTTGGGGGTCTGACTTTTACCAACCTCCTAGGCCCGCCATGCGATGCTCATAGACGAACGGATTGGACTGTACGGATATTGTCACTGACAGGATCAGTAGGGTGTCAGGATGAGTTCGCTCATCGACCTCCCTTTTGGTCAATACCTGGTAGCCCGTTACGTACGGCTAGTACCTCTGACGTGCTAGTGGTTAAATCCACAGCCAATGTATTGACGAGTCTTTAGAGTCCACCACAGACAGTTTCTCAAGTTTCGGGCGAAACGTTGTAGAGGCTGTATGATATATGGCAGGATCCGATCATATACGTGCAGTAGTGCACGGATCATGATCGGGCGGATCATACTAGTAGGCTTTGGTTTAAGCCGGATCCTAGTATTAGATTTGTTGGATTACTTTAGTCTCATCGCATTCGCATTCAGTCGGAATGCGGATGCAGGTATGTATATACAGGTGAGGGGTATCCTTGTGATCCGTCACGAGTTTACTTTAGATGTTGTCGTATCTTTTTATTATTGCAAACATTTGAATTAATGTTTGCATATGGAAATTATGAGCTAGATATCATGATATGGAGCATTTATTGTGACACATGCACAAGTGGTGACTCATGGTCTCTTTTCTTGTGCATGTGTCACATTATGAGATGGATTTATGATGATATGATAAGAAGAGAGAGAGTGTGGGGCTGCCACGAGGGGGTGTTGGTTTTGTATTGTTTCATATCTCATACTCTCTATTTTTATCACAACAACACAAGAAAAGAAAAGCTCCTCTCTTCTTCTTCTTCCTCTAGCTCATAACCTCCATTAATGGCAACACCTTCAACCTCTATCCAAGCATTGGATGCAAGAGACAAAGTGATCACAAACATTCTCTACAACACCTTGGACACGTCGGCTAGAACACTTCGTGCCATAGTTGCTTCGGATGAAGCGGGAGCCCGTAAAAAGACTCGTAGATGTGGTGCCCTTTCCGACGAGGAGATCAAGACCGGAGTTGCCGCGGGGAGCTTGGGATGGTGGCCAAAGACTGAAGGACACGGATCGATCGGTATAGCTTTTCTATCCCTTCTCTAGATAGCTAGTTGTAGGTTAATGGTTCGATCCGGGTTTTAAGCATACGATAGCGCCGGTTTCTAGTTTAAGAAAAGTTTTCGTTTCCACATTTTGGCCTCGGATAGACGGCCGGGGCGCTACCGTAGACTTACATGGTATCAGAGCCACGCCATTAACCTTCACTAGCTTGCTCTAACGTATTTAAAACTTCGATCGGCCGAATTTTCCAAAACCGCGATTTCAAAAAGTGCAGTTTCTGTCGAATTTTTTTTCTTGTCAAAAAATTATTTGGTGTATTGCAGAAATATGTGCAGGCGTTTTTAAGAAAACTGAGAAATTTTGGTTCACTGTTGGCACTGTAGCGCCGCGGAACCGCGGCCGTACCCATGTTTTGGCTGCGGTTCCGCCGCCGTACAGTAGCATTAGTGCACCAAACTTTCAGCAGTTCTCTCTGACTTGGAATTGCGGTTTCCGGTATTTTTATTTTAGGCCCAGATTTGTTTGAGTACTGGGTATTGTGCTTGGGGCCCACTTCGGGAAATTTTGTCGATCGAAAATTTTAAACATGTTAGTTTACAGTACTTACATTATATCTGCGACCGTGAATGTCATTTGATCGGTAAATCTTGTCTAATTGCTATAGCTCTTTTAGACGGATTTGCGAACGTGACATTCACGTTGATGTTCTGTGTTGTGCTGTGATGATGCGGATTCGTCGTGGTGGATAGCCTGGATGCAATGGTAGTACAGTTTGGTTGTATATGTACATTTGATATTGAGGGGCGAGCGTCCGATATGTGGACTGCCGTCACTGCCTGTTTGTATATTATTCTTTTGGGACACGGCCGGGCTGAGGTCGATGTACCCGTTGTATATTTTTACTTTCTGTATTAGGATTACCCCGCGGTGGGATGCACGGATAGCCGGGTTCTAGAGGGCAACGAGCCCGCATCTCATGGCTTTGAGACGGAGGGGGCTTTACTCTAGAATTGGCGGGCAATTCGCCGCACTCATAGGGGGTACAGGTTGACCCAAGAAGGGGTGCTCAAGTTGCCGGATTCCGTAAAGTGCTGGGTAGCCCATTCACTTTGTTGAAGGGGGCTGCCTCGCTTCAGGTTTTGGCGGGTAACTTGCCGCGCCCGTAGGGGTCTAAGATTTCATTGCATAGGCTATCCACACGACCAGGGGAACGTCCGGTTTCAGTAGCGGCTCTATGAAACCCGGGGATCCCAGATTATCTGTATTGTTCTGTGATGCTTATTACATTTCTGTGATGTTGCATTTTTTTTCACGCCATGAGTGAATATTATATATTAATATATATACTAGTAGATGTTGTATATGTTTTACACCCACGCTAGTCCAGTCCCCGCTCTGTCGTTAGTTAAGTAACCTAACGGGTGATGACGGGACCCAGTGGCGAATGCGGATGGCATATACGTACATCATATTTTCGTTCTTTTGTGGTATGATTAACTTATGGGACTGCATTGATTCGGATCAATGCAAGCTAAACAAACCTATTCTGATGTTGTTGGAACATTTTTCAAAAAGCTGTTATTGCAAGGATGTTTTCTTTTGTTTTGCACAGTGGTATTCGGTTATGAATATCCAGCACCTCAGTCGACGAGGCAAGGGCCGAGATCCCTTCACCGGGAGTGACCCCTTGGACAGAAGTTTGCGTCAGGGTAATAACTTCACTACAGCCGATTAATTTTTGCTTTGCATCGTGGTATTCAGTTGGAATATCCTGCACCTCATTCTACGGGGAAAGAGCCAAGATCTCTTCACCGGGAGTGACATCTTTAGTAAAGGTTTTCGCCACTATATTTTTATAAAAAGCTATCTGGTTCCTTCAACGATATCAATTTCATTACGTTAAAGGTTTTTCGCCAAAAACCATTCGTAGCCCTCCGTCATTTCAGACGGGTAGCACTTAGTATTCATGCTTTGTTTGTTGACCTTCGTCAAGGCATAGTGAATGGTAGCTGCTTGTTACCTTTCTGTTGCATAGATAGATGCGTTGGTTTGGGACAGTCGTATAGCCTTGTTGACCTTCGTCAAGGGCTTGTACGGGTGGGTTCAAATTAACCTGGACAATGATGGGTAGAACTTGACATGCGACTTATGATTTGTTGACCTTCATCAAGGTCATAAGAGCATGGGGGTAAAAATCACATCGGGAGTTTCTAAAGAAACTGAAACTTGCCAGGCATGCGCATACCTTCTGGAGTGTGATAACGTGAGTGGATTCCATCACATTATCATGCGATGATAGTTGGATCCCGATTCCCACTGATGAGTTGGTTTACTCTTCGGGTGATCCCGACTAATTCTTCATTCAGGTTTGGAGGAGAATTTGACGATACAATGGGAGGTGTCCTGATTGGATAATGTGATAACCATTCTGATCTAGGTTAGAGTGCACGCAGAGTGTTTCTTTTCTCTCTCTCTTTGGCAGCGACCATGACCCGACCCTTGACTATGACTCAGTGACCAAGTTAACCGAACCTTCTTAAAACACTGGCTTTTGGATTGTCAGAGTTGCATACCTCATTGCCACTCCTACTTTTACCCTTTTCTCCAGAACACCCCGTATTACTACGAACATCCACTTCCATTGGATAAAACCATCGTATGGTTATATACGAACTCGAAGGAACTTATTCCAGATTCGAGGATGGTTCCGGTTCTGGAGAAAACGAATAGGACTATTCAGTTGTCTTTTCCGTTTACCTTCTCTCAGTTTGCGAGTGCCTCTTGGATTAGAGCAGTACACCTATTACGCTTATTGGATAGTCTTCTTCCAAACCATAGGCAGGTGCCGAACGGTGGGAAATGAAGAAAACCAATTAGCCTAACGATGGTGTACAGAAGGTAATAAGTTAAGACAAATAGAGGGATTAGTAAGAGGGCAAAGTAAATTGCGACTGCTATTCACGACCAAACCAAGTATTTCTTCGCCAATCCTACATCACCTTTGTATTTCTCCAGAACACTCCATATCACTACGAAGATCCACAGTTTATTGGATACTCCATCGTATGGTTATATACGAACTCGAAGGGACTTGTTCCAGTTCGGGGATGGATTCTGGTTCAGGAGAAATAGGAATAAGGTTTATTCAGTTGTCTTTTATCTTTACCTTCTCTTGGGTTGCGAGTGCTCTTAGGATTAGGAGAGTACACCCATTATGCTTATTGGATAGTCTTCTTCCAAACCATAGGCTGGTGCCGAACGGTAGGGAAGGAAGAAAACCATTTAGCCTAAAGGGGTGTACAGAAGGTAACGACTAAAGACATATAAAGGGATTTGGAGAGATGGCAAAGAAATATATGGTTATAGTCATGAATATGGATAATGGAAGAGGCATTACTAGGAATACCTGGATACCCCTTTCGAAACATTTACATGTTTCAGTTTCACTGTGTATTGTTAAAAGAAAACTGATTTCCTAATTAGCCCTTACTCCAGGGTATGTATTTACCAGGTTTGATTCTCACATCTGTATGGTTTTACAGATGATGAGTGGGAGTAAGTTATTGGGAATTGGGTGATTATCCTCATTATATCGGGATTCGTTTGTAATTGGTGATATTTGAGGAAATCACCTAGGTAGTTTGCCAGACGACAAATATTTGGTTTTGAATATCCGTTGTTATACACCAATTTCAAATTGATATATCTGTACGTTTATTTTTACAAAGTGAGATATAACTTTTTGAAATTATGTCTATGACATTTACCTATATCAGTGGATGGTTAGATAAGGAGCATTAAACAGGGGTGTAATTCTTCTTAACCATAAGTACAGTTTTCAACCTACGACACACAGGGAATGAGTTATTAGACTCAGGAGACTTATACAGAGTATTGTATGTTGTCCAGTGTCCATGAGGACAGAGGGGATGGTACTCGTACTATATTCTGTTTACTTGTGACTTCTCTAGTTCTTAGACATGTATTTCATAGAAATGCAAAGTCTAAGTTTTGAGAAGTTATAGGTATAAGAATAAAGTAGAGAACCAGGTGTTGCAAGTATCAGGATTCTTTAAGGTGATCGAAGATGTAGATACTTGTGTATGGTATTCAGATGATAGTAATGATTAAGAGAACTTGCTTCTCTTTCAGGTTACTCATAATTGGAAGTACTCCTAAGTTGAGTAATGCTGATCGGCCTCTCTTCATTTAGTTGACATGCACTGGAGACAGCTGCATGATTTGAATCTGATTCCAATTAAATCAGTGCCTCTGTTTCTATATTGGATATAGAATAGTTCGTATCTTAACATTGTTAAGGTACATGGATTTGTCCGGCTTATGCTTAAAACCAGACTCTGGATAACTCAAGGCACGTTTCTATAATGGCTATTTGTGGGTTAACCCGGGCTATGACGAGGGTTGACTTTCTACCATCTGGAAGATCAATAGTGATATTGTTCTTGACTCGCCACCGTTTTAGTAAAATGGATTTTTTTCAGAAAACAGTAGTGGGAGTATGGTAGAACTGGAAGTGATTCCAGAACCGCAAACGATTACTGAAAATTTGATAAAAACCTAAAGATTCAATCTAGTTTGACATTCTATTAGCCACTCCGCAGGTATAGTGGGTAACCTCAGGCACACGAGAGGTACTTCGGTATGCTCAAGGACGGTGACAGGGAGGTTCTTGTTTACCCAGTCTTGACACTACTGTTGTTCCAGGCTATGAGACCCGGCAGGAGGATGAGTATAGCGTCGTTCTAAACTCTCTTTAGAAGTGCACGTGTATATGACTCTGCTAGAGGGTTGTCATAGCCAGTGGGAGAAGCGGAAGCATAGTGGACAAGTAGCTTATGTCTATTTATGGACTAAAGCAGATATAGTGGAGATAATCATCTATTTCTGATGTGACAGCCATAGGTTTGACTTCATCAGAATAGGGGATGGATCTGTTAAGAAGGTAGTAGGGTGTGATTTCATGGTATTTGGATGACATACACATAGTAGGAAGTGATATTCCTGCACTACGATCGGTTATACTTTGGTTGTCACACAGTGGTTTCTCCACATAGGACATGAATATTATATCAGATATTCTGGTTACTAGATCTATGGTTTTAGATCTAGATTTAGATAGTTTCCCAATCTGGGTACTTAGATAGCATTCTAAAGGTGTTTTAGAATGGACGACTCCTGGCACGGTAGGGTACCTGCAGGTGATGGAGTCACCCTCTCTAAAGGTGTCTTACAGACTAAAAGGGAGAGGGATGCGCATGATTGGCAGATCACTTGCTTAGGCAATTGAGTCAATCATGAGATGTCAAGTACCACACCAGACGTTGTTTTTGCACTAGATGCAATAAGTTGATATTAATCCCGTCCTAGAGAAACGTTCGGAAGCAGTTTTAGAACATGAGTGGATGTTCTAGGGATATGATAACGATAGCCTCTATTGGGAGACGATTATCATTCCAGGCTTCTAAGGTGACCTGGATGACAGAGTGACTGTCAGAGTTACAGTTTTCCCTCTGATGAGGGGCAGTATCTTGGACAGGTGGTCCAAGCGGATACTGAGGGAGGCATGGCGCAGGACACTGATTAAGTTCAGTTGACGATACAGTCTAAAAAGTTTGGATTTGTTGTTCATTTATGAACCAGGTCCCATCAGATATCCAGACATATTCTAAGATAGGCATTGCTAAATTTGGGAGATGGCTTTCTCCGCGAACTTGAGATAAAGAGAGACATAGAAAGAAACATTAGGGCGGATCCACTCACTGAGGCTGTTCCTCGAACACAATAGTTTCACAAACGGACTTTGTGAGACTGATTAGTAGAGGAGTTGGGTGTTCGGTATCACACGGGCTATGAGTATGCGATATCGCAATAATTAGCCTTGAGTGCAAGTGGGAGATTGTTGGATATAGTGCCCTCAGAGTCAATTATTGGATCACAGGAATGTGATTGCAATGATTGAGGGAGGACCTATACCTGTAGGACAGTCTTACTCAAGATGATAGTATGCTATCTGGTTTATCTTTATCATCGTGTACTGCTTCATGTGACCTTACAGGTCACTATTCCACGTTGATAGAGCCCTTAGGATTATTGCTTGACGGCCAGCAGTATGGTGGCGATCATATACGTGGGAGCTGGGGTCTATAAGCACATCCTCAAAAGGTCCCTAGTCGTGGGAGTTTTCGAGACAGGGCATCGATACTCCGGAGTAGACTAGTGTATAAAGTCGAGACCCCGACGAGGGGAGGTGGCCGGTCTCACAATCCATTGGTGTCAGTTGGTTCATCTAAGATGTATATAGGTGCTCATTGGGTTATGAGTACACCGGACAGGACTCGCCGGGAACATGCTAGTTGGTATTATACCTGATGTCAGATGGCAGTTCCCTGGTGACATGTGTACAGGTTAGTTCATCGACATGAGATCGTCATTAATCTTGTGTGAGTTCCCACTGTGATTTGATTACTACCCTACCACGGCTCAAAGGATTCGTGCAAACAGGTTTAAGTTGGGTACAGTCCCGAGCCACATGGAGGCAGTGAGTGGATCGGCAGGGGTTTCTTCTCTTCCGGTATTGGGGGTGAGATCACGCTGTGTCTAGGAGAGCCATTACATGAAGTCCTTGGCCAAGGCAGGAGATTTACTGGTAGGTATTCCAGTAGTATCTCAGGGTGTTCTGGGCTACACTCCGACACGACTTGTACCGCTTTTGGGGGTCTGACTTTTACCAACCCCCTAGGCCCGCTATGTGATTAATTTCAAAATTTGTGTTTGTAGTTTAACCGCAATCAATAACGGTGTCGTTTGAAGCTAGACCGAGATGAGTACAGGTCGTCCTCTGAGAAACGTGGAACCTTTTACTCTTACTTTAGATGTGTTGAAAAAGAGAGGAGGGATAAAGAATATTGTAGAATGGTTTCTAAATCTACGTTAAGCACTAATGCAAAATATAGATCTAGATTATTTATGGATGTAGTTAATATAAGAAGGGGCTTGTAGGGTTCGTTAGGATTTAGTAGTTATGGATGATTAATTAAAAATTACCCTTTTTATCCTTTAATAGATTTAAAACTAGAACGACAGTGATGCATGTAGATTAGGGTTTCTGGAGGGAAAAGGAATCCCACTCTTAACCCCTATCTCGACATGGAACTCCGTTCATATCTAGTCTTTACCAAAACAATCATTAATCTAATCTCTAATCGCGGTCGAGACTAACAATGAATTGGTAGCGCGCCCGATTAGGATGTTAATGATTCTTTGATAAAGTTTATAAACTTTATAGGACTTAAAAAGAGTTTAGGGATTTTCATCATCCATTAGCCTACCCTAATCCTACGAACCCTAACAAGCGGAGAATTATTCGCGCATGTTGGGAGAAAAAGAGATGGAGAGAAAATGCATAATTAAACTACGAAGAAATAGAATAAGAAAAAGAAAGCTATCTTTATTAATCAACAATATTCGTTACACTTTGATTCCTTAGAAAATGATTACAAATACTGGTTTGCTTCTCGATCTCTTCTAAGGAGGTAGATGAACCGTTGATGATCAGCCTGGATGCGTGAGCCGTCTTGGACTTCGTGATCTCGTCGGCTTGATAAATTATCCAAGAGGCTCTCGATCTTTATTTATAGTCCCAAAACCAGAAAGTTAGATGCCAAAATTGGGGAATGGTAGTTAAAATCCCACCAGAGAAATGCCAGCCCTTAAGTCCACTTCTACACGGTGGATCCGCGGCATCAAGGAGCTCGGGCCGCGGATCCGCGGCCTGATGATCATGTTCGTCCATCAAATTTATGGGGCTGGCTCGTTGTGACATTTGGCGATCCTTGGAACCTTTGTAACATGAAAATCTTCTCGTAATTGCTGCCAGACTTGGTTTCCAAGTTTTGCTTTCTTAATTAGGCAAGTTTTCTTCAACAACTTGATTTCCTTTATTTTAGTCTTGGAAAAATTCAGCACAGCAACTTGGAAAAATTCTGCACAACAACTTGAATAATATTTAGTAGACTTAGTTCTACTAGGATTAGGTCAATAATATTATATATATTTTCCTACCAAATGCTAATTATAATATATCAACACATGGAAAATATTATTTTTACACATAAACCCTCATATGTATGATATATTATAATAAAGACCTTTATTAATATGGAAATGGTAGGAAAAATGCAATAACAAATGTGTAGTTTTATCAACTGAACAAATACCCCCAAACTTATCTTTGATCGTCCCGAGCAAACTAGTTTATTCAAGAGAAGGAGAAAAAAGGAAGGAGAAAACTAAGCACACTTTCGTAGGCAAAGATGATTGCACTGAGCACGTGCAACAAGCCGTTAAACCTCTAGGTGTCCCTAGTAGGAGGAGTGTTGTCTCCTGAGGGTTTTCAGCGGATTACACCCACAAAATCCAATAACAAAAGAGCGATGGTGAAATTTACATATAAAGATAAGAACCATAAAAGAAAGACTTTGAAAATAAGAGTTTCCAACTACACTAGCTTTTCAGTTGTTATGGGCCATATCTTAATAGTCATGAAAAGATGTTAGAAATCACATTATCCCTCAATAAAACATCGTCTTTATTCTTCATTCCTATCTTTCATCCAAACATCGATCATATACCCCTACGTATGTGAAATGGACATCCCTACACTCAGAGAATTCAATTCAAGCTATCATACTCTTGTCCATCTACCTCAGTACTTTTTAACTTGATGAATATTTAGATTTGCTCACACATTTTCATGCGACCATTAATACTTCTTGAGGTACTAACCGACCGATTACTCATGTGCTTGCTGATTAGGTGATAATATTTTCCTCGTCTTGCACTACCTAAGGCTTAGCAGTGACTCCCAGACCAGTTGGCCTTAGGGCACTAGGTGAAGAGGCACCCTCGCTATATTTTTTTTATTGCTGCCTTGGCGATAACAAAACCAGTGTTCATTTTTTTTTTCTTTTCACCATTTTTATATTTTCTTCATTTATTATTTCCTTCATACTTTGGCTTTTAGACAAGAGCATTTCAAGGTATCCTCTACTATCCCGAGTTTCAAGACGTGTGTAAGTGCATATAGTAGGGTATCAACATTCAAATGTTTGGCTTCCAGAATAGAAATTATTTTTCAGACTTATTTTTATCCTCAGATTAGTGACTTCCTTCATCTTACTAACCCTTGGGACAACAGCTCATAACTACTTATTACTAGTTCGTTTAAGAAAACTTCTAATTTTCTTGGTTTTCTTAAACTATTCCTATCTTTTGGATGTAATTTTTTTTACTTTCTACTCTTTTGTTATAAATTTTTTTTAATGCCCAGTGTCAAAGATAATTCAGTGAATGCAAACCTCCCCCCAAACCTGTTTTCAGCAGTGTCCTCACTGATGTAGCCTTTTGAGAACATGGACCTGTATACTAGGGGAGAGATACAAGGGGTAAAATAATAGTTAAATGAAAAATTCCCCCAAACTTGATCTTTGACACGCACAGATATTCAATTAAATCCATTTTTTTACTCACCTCCATTCTTAAAATGAGAAAATGTTATAAAAACATGGAGGTGAGGCGGAGGAATTTTAGTTTTGATAAAGCGGCTCCTGTAAAAACAGGAGCTCCTCCGCAGGGTCAGCAGAAAAATACGGTTTTAATCTATGCCCATTTACTTTAAAAATTGAACCGTTTTTCAAATTTTCGACTTCAACTGCCCCGTGCGGGTGTACATACCGCACCACAAAAGGTCCTTTCCAACGAGATTTAAGCTTACCCGGATGAAGACGGAGACGGGAATCGTAAAGAAGGACTTATTGCCCCGATGTGAAGGTTTTTCTAAAAAGATTTTTATCGTGGAACACTTTAGTCCTGTTCTTTACTATCACCGCATTATCGTAAGCTTCATCACGGAGTTCGCTTAGCTCATTCAACTGCAGCTTCCGATAGCTGCCTGCATGATCAAGATCAAAATTAAGCTCTTTAATTGCCCACATTGCCTTATGTTCAATCTCGACAGGAAGGTGGCATGCCTTCCCAAACACAAGGCGGTATGGAGACATACCAAGATCGGTCTTATAAGCGGTGCGGAATGCCCAAAGAGCATCTATCAGTTTGGTTGACCAATCCTTACGGTTCTTTGAAACCGTCTTCTCCAAGATTTGTTTGATCTGCCTATTTGAGATCTCAGCCTGCCCGCTCGTTTGGGGATGATAGGGCGTAGAAAGCTTGTGAGTGATTGAATATTTTCGCATCAATGTCTCGAAAGACCGATTACAGAAATATGTCCCGTTGTCGCTAATTATAGCACGAGAGTGTCCGAATCGCGAAAAGATATTTTCTTTAAGGAACTTAATGACAACTTTGTTGTCATTAGTGCGACACGGTATAGCTTCCACCCATTTCGAGACATAATCAACCGCTAACAAGATATATAAATTCCCAAAGGAGTTGGGAAAAGGGCCCATAAAATCAATACCCTACACATCGAATATTTCCACAACCAATATAGGTTGGAGCGGCATCTCGTTCCTTCATGAAATCCGACCCAAATGCTGACATAGCGGACAAGTTTTGCAATGTTCAAATGCATCTTTAAATAATGTTGTCCAATAAAAGCCACATTGCAAAACTTTCTCCTCCGTTTTTCGAGGTCCAAAATGACCGCAGCATGCCTGATCATGACAAAATGATAACACGCTCTTGAATTCATCGTTAGGGACACACCTGCAAATGATTTGATCGGAACAATACTTGAATAGATAAGGTTCATCCCAGTAAAAATATTTTACTTGGGATAAAAATCGAAGTTTGTCTTGTTTCGACCAATCATTAGGAATAAGTCTCGTCGCAAGATAGTTCACGATATCCACGAACCAAGGTTCGTAGGATACAGTCAAGAGCTGTTCGTCAGGAAATGAGTCATTTATTGGCACGGTCAAAGTTGGCGAAGAAGTGATGCGTGAAAGATGGTCGGCTACAACGTTTTCACATCCACTCTTGTCTCGGATGACAAGATCAAATTCTTGTAACAATAGATCCAACGTATTAGCCTGGCCTTCGCATCCTTCTTCGATAAAAGATGTCGTAGGGCGGAGTGATCTGTGTAAACCACAATAGGCGAGCCAATCAAGTAGGGCCTGAATTTCTCTAATGCAAATACAACAGCCAAGAGTTCTTTCTCGGTAGTTGTGTAATTTATTTGTGCATCATTCAAGGTCCTACTTGCATAGTAAATTACATGTGGCATCTTATCAATGTGCTGTCCTAAGACAACACCAATAGCAAAATCTGATGCATCACACATAAGCTCGAACGGGTGGTTCCAATCCGGAGATGAAAGAACGGGGGCTGTAGTGAGTGATTCTTTAAGCGATTCAAAAGCAGCCTCACAATCCGAATTGAAGTGAAATGTAGTATCCTTGGCCAATAGAAGGGTTAAGGGTCTAGCAGTTTTGCTAAAGTCCTTAATGAATCTCCTATAAAATCCTGCATGGCCAAGGAAGGATTGTATATCTTTGACGCATTTGGGACGAGGGAGGTTATGAATGACATCTATTTTAGCTCTGTCAACCTCAATGCCTTTTCGTGAAATTATATGTCCAAGTACAATACTTTCTTGGACCATAAAATGGTATTTTTCCCAATTCAAAGTCAAGTTCTTATCCTTACAACGGGTAAGAACTGTGTCAAGATTACGAAGGCAGTCCTCAAAAGAGTCCCCAAAAATGGAGAAATCGTCCATAAAAATTTACAGAATATTTTCCACCATATCTGAAAATATCCCCATTATGCACCGCTGAAATGTAGCGGGAGCGTTGCATAACCCTAAGGGCATGCGTCTATAAGCAAAAGTTCCGAAAGGACAAGTAAAAGTGGTTTTATCTTGATCCTTTTCGGCGATGGGGACCTGGTTATAGCCAGAGTATCCGTCCAAGAAACAGTAGTAATCGTGTCCAGCTAATCGTTTTAACATCTGGTCAATAAAAGGTAGAGGGAAGTGATCTTTCCTCGTCGCGGTATTGAGTTTCCTGTAATCGATACATACGCGCCACCCAGTTTGGGTGCGTGTTTGGATTAACTCATTAGCCTCATTAGTGATGACCGTGATGCCAGACTTTTTAGGGACCACATGAATTGGACTTACCCATTGGCTATCAGATATAGGGTAAATTATTCCACTATCAAGGCACTTGACGATTTCTTTCTTTACCGCCTCCTTCATAACGGGATTTAACTGTCTTTGTGGGTCTCGGGTTGGTTTGGTTTCATCCATCAAATGTATGTGATGTTCAACAATTAAGGGACTAATCCCTTTGATGTCGGTCATTGTCCAACCAAATGAGTGCCGATTTGATCTCAACACTGCCAAAAGTTCGTTCTCTTGCTCAAAGGCTAGAGAAGCGGATATAATCACTGGCAAAGTCTCATTCACTCCTAAATATGCATATTTAAGATGAGAAGGTAGCGGTTTGAGATCAAGAATAGGCGGAGAGACAATAGAAGGTGGGGTAAGGGAATGATATTCGGACTCCCAAAGAGGTTCAAAACTTGCATAAGATATTGACTCGGAAAGTGCTGCTGACTTTTGCAACGAGTCAACGGGTTCAATCTCAAGGTCGAACTCATTGAACATATCCTCACTATGAAGTGGTGCAAGATCAAACGATGTCTCATTAGTGTTGTCGAGAACATCAAAGCAAAGTTCCTCATCCATGCAGCTTTCGGAAGCTATCTCGTGGATGGAACAAACATCCAGCAAATGAGCAGAAGATTCTGATGGCTGACTTCCTAGCTTGTAAATATTAAGCTCAATTGTCATTTTCCTGAAGGATAAGTTCATAGAACCGTTACGACAATTAATTACAGCGTTAGAAGTTGCTAGGAAGGGTCGACCAAGTATCACCGGGATTTGATTGCGTGGGTTTGCCACAGGTTGTGTATCTAAAACAATAAAGTCCACGGGAAATATGAATTCCCCGACTTTAATTAACACATCCTCTAGTTCGCCCCGAGGTTTGGTGATAGATCGGTCTGCCATCTATAGAGTATAATGGGCGGGTTTCAACTCTCCAATTCCTAACTGCTCGTATACTGAATAAGAAAGCAAGTTAACGCTAGTGCCTAGGTCGAGTAAAGCACGATTGATATTTTTACCCCCAATAGAAATAGAGATTGTAGGACAGCCGGGGTCCTTACGTTTCTTTGGTATTTGTTGGGTAAAAGCCGTGCTAACATTACTCGTCATGAAAACCTTCTTAGGCACTTGATTTTTTCTCTTCCTAGTGCACAAGTCTTTAAGGATTCTTGCATAAGATGGGACTTGTTGAATAGCATCTAGGAGAGGAATATTCACGCTAACTTGCTTAAACATTTCCACAATCTTCTCCATTTGCGGGTTAGGTCGGTTGGCCCTTAATCTGTTTGGAAATGGAGCTCTATCAATAAGTTTTGGGTCCAACGTTTGTGGAGAAGACTGTGGGGACGGATTCGATCCCAAAATTGGAGTGGGAATCGACTTAGATAGATTTGGCAAAATGTTCGAGCCTAGGGGAAAACGGAGAATAGGCTCGGATGAAGATGGAGGACTAGACAAATTAGGGGAAGAAGAAGAAGCAGCTGGGGTATCAATGGTGTCACTAACATCAAATTGCTCACCCACTCGGTTATTCAGCACTCTCTCCGATCTCAACGTAGTAATGGCATTCACATTATGATTTTGTGAATGGCCAGGATTCGGTAGGGGTTGAGATGGGAGTTTCCCTTTTTCTCTCGCACTCATTGCGGCGTTTAACTGTGCGATTTGGTTTTCTAATGATTTAATACTCTCAACATGGGAGGCGGAGTTTTTCGTTACGGTATCAATAGAAGACTTCATCTCAGCCGACAATTGCATGGAATGTTTCTTGAACATATCCAAAGTTTGTGCAAGTGAAGAGTTGTCAGTACCAGCCACTTGTGATGTAGAAGTGTTGGCCGAATTTTGGAAATTTTGTGACTGAAAGGGGGGCTGATTCTGTGGTTGTGGTTGCTGTGGAGGAGGTCTTTGATAATTGCTTTGTTGGTTTTGATTCCAAGCAAAGTTAGGATGATTCCTCCATCGTTGATTGTACGTGGAAGAATAAGGGTCGTTTCTAGGTCGCTGCTGAAAAGCAGCATTAGTTTGAAACGATGCATTCATAAGACATTCTTCCGTTATGTGTGAAGGATCCGAACAGCAACCACAGACAGTCTTAGGAAGCGTGACCTGATTTAGGGAGAATGATGAGAACTTGTTCTCAATAGCATCGAGTTTCTTCTGTATCGCTGCCATTTCGGCTTTTACTGCGATAGAAACATCGAGCTGAGGAATACTTCCCTTAGAAGAAGGTGGTCTTACACTTTCCCACTGCAAAGTGTGTTCAGCAAGGTCTTCCAGATATTTCCAAGCTTCACCATCGTCTTTAGACATGAAATTGCATTGACAATTTGTTTCAAACATCTGCTTTGTCGCTTGATTAATGCCCTCATATATTATTCGGCATAAATCCTATCTATTGATTCCATGATGAGGAGATTGGACAAGCAGATCTTTGAAACGTTCAAAGCAGTTCTAAAATGGTTCATTGGGAAGCTGGGTGAACTGGTTGATCTCGCTTGTAACACGGACAGTCTTATGGTTTGGGTAAAACTTCTTAAGAAATGCTATGACGAATTCATCCCAATTAGTGATAGAGTATGCAGCAGTATTATAAAGCCATTTTTTTGCCAAGTCGCACAGTGTGAATGGGAGAAGATGCAAGCGCATAGCATCGACAGTCAATTGTGAAGTACCCATCATTGCGCATACGTTTTCGAATTTGGTGATGAAAACGTACGCGTCTTCAGATTCAAGCCTATGAAATTTGGGCAGCAGATTGATGTAGTGCGGTTTAATTTCGAAATTATCCCCGTTAGCTGGTGGAATGGATAGATAAGTAGGAAGGGGCCCACGGATAGGATAGCATCTTTCTTGGAGAGAGATGCGAGGTGGATTCTGCACACCTACGGGCGGTGGCAGCGTGGTGTTATATTCTGATGGAGTGCCGTCCATCTCGGTGTGTGGTGGGGGAAAAGAAGATGAAGAAGTACCGACTTCGGAGTCGATAGAAGGAACGCGGACAAGACGGGCACTAGGATCCCGTGTCCAGCCGAGCATGCACTAAGCGGGTTTAGTGCAAGTGGCAGCGTGTGTGTGATTTTAAAATTGGTCTGTTTTGAAAAAGTGGGACTCTAGACAAATCACTTTAAAATGCACAAGCAACCCTAGAACTATGGTCACCTAGGTCCAGTCTCTAGACCGCTCCTAGACTTCCAAAGGACAAGCCGCAGGATCAATCCTCTACCGCCTCTGTACTACCCTTGTAGCCAGATAAGTGCCAGGTAAGTGGGAAGGAGCCACAGTAGTGGGCCTAATTAAAAACCACTAGCCTTTTATCACACTTGCCTAGGCACTACAAAAGTAATGCGGATAAACGATAGATTACCCACGACTTTCCTCTATCCTTAATAAGCGCGACAGTCCTTAGAGTCTGGTCTAGATATTTTTTAAATTAATGAAGGGTTGATCTAGATGCTCGGTTTGTGATTTGTGGGGCTTAGGAATGGTGATGAAATCCCCACCTAATCTGGATTTGGTCTTTGCCCCTTAAAGTCTGTTTTAAAATATACAAAACAAAACCAATCACAAAACTTTTGCAAAAAGATTTTTGAGCGGTGCTATTTTGCAAAGAATCCTGCAGAAGATAGATTTTATTGGATTTGAGAGGAGAGAGAAGGAGTTGAAAATCTTACCTGAGAGTTTTGTAGCCCCAAATCCTCTAAACCACCGCGTTTCCGCCGCCGTAAGCCCCTTCGTGCCACGGTTCCGCCGCGATGTGGAAGAATCAAGTGATGAAATTTTTTCTTTGGCCTGCTGTACTCCTCTGGATCTCGGATGAATGTCTCTGTCTTCTGTTTTCCTCAATTCTGTGACTTCAGATCTCCTTGCAAAATTCACGCACAAATCGTTAAATATGCAATTTGCAGTTTTGTGTTAATAATGATATGAATCGTCTAAGAATTCAACACAAATAATAAGAACAAAAAATTACGCACATATCCCCGGCGACGGCGCCATTTCATTGATTCGAAAAAGTGTATGTTTGTAGTTTAACCGCAATCAATAACGGTGTCGCTTGTAGCTAGACCGAGATGAGTACGGGTCGTCCTCTGAGAAACGTGGAACCTTTTACTCTTACTTTAGATGTGTTGAAAAAGAGAGGAGGGATAAAGAATATTGTAGAATGGTTTCTAGATCTACGTTAAGCACTAATACAAAATATAGATCTAGATTATTTATGGATGTAGTTAATATAAGAAGGGGCTTGTAGGGTTCGTTAGGATTTAGTAGTTATGGATGATTAATTAAATTACCCTTTTTATCCTTTACTAGATTTAAAACTAGAACGACAGTGATGCATGTAGATTAGGGTTTTAGGAGGGAAAAGGAATCCCACTCTTAACCCCTATCTCGACATGGAACTCCGTTCATATCTAGCCTTTACCAAAATAATCATTAATCTAATCTCTAATAGCGGTCGAGACTAACAATGAATTGGTAGCGCGCCCGATTAGGATGTTAATGATTCTTTTGATAAAGTTTATAAACTTTATAGGACTTAAAAAGAGTTTAGGGATTTTCATCATCCATTAGCCTATCCTAATCCTACGAACCCTAACAAGCGGAGAATTATTCGCGCATGTTGGGAGAAAAAGAGATGGAGAGAAAATGCATAATTAAACTACGAAGAAATAGAATAAGAAAAAGAATGCTACCTTTATTAATCAACAATATTCATTACACTTTGATTCCTTAGAAAATGAGTACAAATACTAGTTTGCTTCTCGATCTCTTCTAAGGAGGTAGATGAACCGTAGATGATCATCCTGGATGCGTGAGCCGTCTTGGACTTCGTGATCTCGTCGGCTTGATAAATTTTCCAAGAGGCTCTTGGTCTTTATTTACAGTCCCAAAGCCAGAAAGTTAGATGCCAAAATTGGGGAATGGTAGTTAAAATCCCACCAGAGAAATGCCAGCCCTTAAGTCCACTTCTACGCGGCGGATCCGCGGCATCAAGGAGCTCGGGCCGCGGATCCGCGGCCTGATGATCAGGTCCGTCCATCAAATTTCTGGGGCTGGCTCGTTGTGACATTTGGCGATCCTTGGAACCTTTGTAACATGAAAATCTTCTCGTAATTGCTGCCAGACTTGGTTTCCAAGTTTTGCTTTCTTAATTAGATAAGTTTTCTTCAACAACTTGATTTCCTTGATTTTAGTCTTGGAAAAATTCTGCACAACAACTTGAATACTATTTAGTGGACTTAGTTCTACTAGAATTAGGTCAATAATATTATATACATTTTCCTACCAAATGCTAATTATAATATATCAACATATGGAAAATATTATTTTTACACATAAACCCTCATATGTATGATATATTATAATAAAGACCTTTATTAATATGGAAATGGTAGGAAAAATGTAATAACAAATGTGCAGTTTTATCAACTGAACACCATGCGATGCTCATAGACGAACCGACCGGACTATACGGATATTGTCACTGACAGGCTCAGTAGGGTGTCAGGATGACTTCGCTCATCGGCCTCCCTTTTGGTCAATACCTGGTAGCCCGCTACATACGGCTAGTACCTCTGACGTGATAGTGGTTAAATCCACAGCCAATGTATTGACGAGTCTTTAGAGTCCCCCACAGACAATTTCTCAAGTTTCGGGCGAAACGTTGTAGAGGCCGTATGATATATGGCAGGGTCCGATCATATACGTGCAGTAGTGCATGAATCATGATCGGGCGGATCATACTAGTGGGCTTTGGATTATGCCGGATCCTAGTATTAGATTTGTTGGATTACTTTAGTCTCATCGCATTCGCATTCAGTCGGAATGCGGATGCAGGTATGTATATACAGGTGAGGGGTATCCTTGTGATCCGTCACGAGTTTACTTTAGATGTTGCCGTATCTTTTTATTGTTGCAAACATTTGGATTAATGTTTGCATATGGAAATTATGAGCTAGATATCATGATATGGAGCATTTATTGTGACACATGCACAAGTGGTGACTCATGGTCTCTTTTCTTGTGCATGTGTCACATTATGAGATGGATTTATGATGATATGATAAGAAGAGAGAGAGTGTGGGGCTGCCACGAGGGGGTGTTGGTTTTGTATTGTTTCATATCTCATACTCTCTCTTTTTATCACAACAACACAAGAAAAGAAAAGCTTCTCTCTTCTTCTTCTTCCTCTAGCTCATAACCTCCATTAATGACAACACCTTCAACCTCCATCCAAGCAATGGATGCAAGAGACAAAAAGATCACAAACATTCTCTACAACACCTTGGACACGTCGGCTAGCACACTTCATGCCCGAGTTGCTTCGGATGAAGCGGGAGCCCGTAAAAAGACTCATAGATGTGGTGCCCTTTCCGACGAGGAGATCGAGACTGGAGTTGCCGCGGGGAGCTTGGGATGGTGGCCAAAGACCGAAGGACACGGATCGATCGGTATAACCTTTCTATCCCTTCTCTAGATAGCTAGTTGTAGGTTAATGGTTCGATCCGGGTTTTAAGCATACGATAGCGCCGGTTTTTAGTTTAAGAAAAGTTTTCGTTTCCGCATTTTGGCCTCGGATAGACGGCTGGGGCGCTATCGTAGACTTACAGGGCTGGCGCTCAGCGCCAAGCGCGCCACGTGTCACTTACTGGTGCACCACTAAACTAGCGCAACATGCTCATAAATTGAAAGCACTATGCGCTCATAAACTGGCGCTTAGTGCCAAGCGCGACACGTGTCCTTTTCGTGTGCGCTACTTGGCAGAAGCGCAATGCGCTCTTTAATTGGCGCAAAGCGCTCTTTATTTGGCGCAAAGCGCCTAGCGCGCCATGTAGCGCGTTGTCATAACACACATTGTTCTGATGAATGCTATGCATTCAATACAAGACAAAAAAAATGTCAGGATCTAATGCTCAGCATTATTAAAAGTGCCAAGCCCAAATAAAGGCTCAACAGCCCAGAACAATAAAATGTTAAACATTTTAATTGGACTTAGCCCAATACTGGCCATAAGTTCTCAACTTATATTGAACTGAGCCTATCTGCTCATGAATATTTAACAGATCTCAGTCCCAAACTGGACTACAGATCTTTCAACCAACCCACACCGGTTCGAGGGTACATCTCTTTACTCCTCTGATATCTGTCTTTGTAATCTTTCAACGTCTTGAGAGAGGTGATGGATCCCGACAACCACACATATTTCTACGGACTATGGGGTCCTTAAACTCTTGGACTACGATGTCCCTAACCTCGGACTGTGGGGTCCCTTTAAACCCACGGACTACGATGTTCTTAACCTTGACTGTGAGGTCGTTAAACTCATAGACTACGATGTCCCTAACCTTGGATCACCTTGTCCCTAAACTGGTAATCGACCGCAATGTCTCTAAACTAAACAATTGAGCCCAAATGCACTCTTGTTGGATCCAAACGATCCTGTTAAGTTGATCTTAGTCTAAAAATTAGGCTAACGTATCCTTAACAAACATTTAAGTTGATCTTAGTCTCAAATGAGGCTAACGTATCCTTAAACCCAACCCTCAAACCCAAATCTAAGAAGATACGGATTTGGACTAATCCACGCCCTACGGGCGACAACATAAATTAGTCTCCGTATACAATCCACGGGCAACCACAAACAAAACAAACACCCTCGACACGAAGTGACCATCTGGAGAAGGAGAAAGTTGTTACCGCTATGCGGTAGCGTAATTAATTGCAGGGGCTTACGCTTGCAGGGAAGAGCGTCATCACAATCAAAAACCCCTAGACGAGGGGTAATCTGACGAAGTCTGCTACATCGGACGCATCCGTTTAAACCTTCGATACATGGTGCCATAAATCAACTTGGCATCTTCGGAGAGGTGGACGAATAGCACCAATTAGCATCTGTCCCCAGATTCAGGCTAGGCGTTTGTCTTCCCGGTTTCCCGCGGTAAACAGCCCAAGAGGCTATTATTGTATATGTATACATATGGATGCTTGGACATATGTATGTACAGGACAATCTTACTCGATATGATAGTATGCTATCTGGTTTTTCTTTATCTTATCAAGTGTATATGTTTTACTAGTTATTACGTATCATTTATACATGTTGATAAAGCCCGTAGGATCATTGCTTGACTATCTGCATTGTGATAGCGATCATACTTATGGGAGTTGGGTGGTCGATAAGCACATCCTTAAAGTGTCCTTAGTCATGGGAGTATCGAGACAGGACATCGATATTCCGGAGTAGACTAGTGTATACGTTTCTAGACCCTGACGAGGGGCGATGGTTGGTCCCGCGGCCATTGGTCTTATGCACCTAAGATCGTATACAAGTGCTTACTGGGGATGAGTACACTGGACGGAATCGCCGAGAAATTCTAGATGGTACTATACCATCGTTAGATAGCAGTTCTCAGGTGACATGAGTACAGGTTAGTATTTAGACCTGAGATCGTCATTTTTCTCGTGTGAGTTCTCACTGTGCTTTGATTACTCCCTACTAGGCTCTACTGAGTCGTGCAAAAAAGTTTTAGTTGGGTATAGTCCCGAGCCACATGGAGGCAGTGAGCGATTGTTGGGGATTTGTCTCTCCCGGTATAGGGAGTTGATATCGTACCATGTTCGATTGGCCAGCACCATACGACCTTGGCCAAGGCAGTTGGGATTTACTGATAGGTTGATCAGTAGTTTCCCAGAATGGTCCTGAGCCGCATCAGCATGAATTATCGGGTTATTAGGGTCTGATGTTTACCACCCCTAGACCCGATATGCGATACGCTCAGACGAAGAGACCAGACTGTATGGATATTGTCATAGATTGGCTCAGTAGGGATCCGGATGAGTTTGCTCGTCAACCTTCCTTGTCGACAGGTACCGGGTAGCTGTTACGTACAGCTAGTGCCAATGACGTGCTTGTGGTTATGGATTTATCCAGTAACTCACTTGTGGCGTACTGTCGAGTCTTTAAAGTCCTACACAGAGGGTTTCCCTGGTTCAGGAGAAATGATGTAGTAGCCGTATTGGATACGTGCAGGGTTCCGATCGATTAATTGTACTAGTTACCCGGACATCCGATCGGACAGTTGATAATACTAGCCGGCTCGGGATTGTGCCGAATTATTAAATCAGGTATTGATTTAATAATTTACGTATATGTATTTCGATATGTATATTCTAGTATTATAATCTTTGTGTTATTCTATCTCTTTGGGTATTCATATTTTTATACGAATATGTGTAGGGTTCCTAGGCACACTCAAGAGGTTCTACAAGGCATCAACCATGCCAAAATCAAAATTTTATGTGCCTAACAACTCTATGCAAGATCGTTAACTAGATATTAGGCGAACTACAAGTAAGCAAACTACTTTGCTACTAAGTGAAAGGGATTACAACCTTTGTAGATCCGGTCCTCCACTTCTAAAGCTCCGTGATGATGTCCCTCTGCTGCGATCATCAGGATCCCGGACTCTAGCGATGGTTTCGTCGGAGAAATGAGCGGGCTAGGTCGTTGACTTCGGTGCCGAAGATGATCTACGTCGAGGCGACTCAAACTCAGGCTCCATCTTCACATGGTCATGAACCTTGTGAAGAAAACACCCTATACAACATGGCAAGTGGTAGAGGATGAAGAAATAGGAAGTGAGTTCACTTTGGATTTAGATTTCTCACTTGATTTTAACACTTAAAATTTTCTAGCAAGCTTTCTTCACTTCATCAAGAAGAAGAAGAAGAAGGAAATAAAATGAATTATGTGAAAAGAAAATTCAAGTGAAGACTTATCATAATGAAACCATGGGTGAGTAAACTAATGTAGAGAGTAAACTAGGGTTTAGGTTGATGGTTAGGTTAAAGCATAAAACAAAGTGGTTAGACTTTTCAAAGATGCTTAAAAAGCTTCATGAAGCTTCAAGCATAAAACAAAGAAAACCACCATTTTATTTTTGCCAAAAATAAATAAAATAAATAAAATCTAACCATTAACCTAAACATGGGGTAAGTCTTACACACACCCAAGTTTGCATGTATCATCAATCATGATACAATCTAGTGCACAAATATATATCTCATATACAACTTGTGCATATCAAGTGAGAAAATCAATCTTAAGTGAACAATACTAGTCAATGTAAAGTAATATATCTAATATATAATTATACATTAAATCATTAAATCAACACTTGATTTAATGATCCGGTCATACTGCATATAACCGACTAATATCAAGTGTATCAATATATCGAATCAACACTTAATTCGGTAATTCGGCTATATCACATATAACCGTTCGATGATACAAATCGCGAGAATAGAATACAGTATCCCATACTGGTATTATTCTCGGTCCCGCACATATCTCATATGCGCTCCTACTCCGTTTCGCTTGAGCCAGGAAACCCCTGTGTAGGACTCTAAAGACTCGTCAATACGCCGGCAGTAGGTGATGATCATATCAAACACCCACAATCCGCAAGCGGTGTGCTAAACGTAACGGCCACCCGGGTATTGAGCGATCAGAAGATCAACAAGCAAGCCCGCTAGTACTCCTGCGAATCCAATCAGTAACACTCCCGTACAGTCCGGTCTCGTCGTCTGATATGTCGCATATCTCGCCTAGGGGTGGTAAATGTCAGACCCCAGTAGCTCGATAAGTCGTGTCGATATGAGGTCTATAACAGTCCGAGAAACTACTGGTAACACTTACCAGTAAATCTCAGCAACCCTGGCCAGGGATTTCCGGTTATAGCCAATCGAACACAGCACAACATCAACTCCCTATACCGGGAGAGACGAATCCCCTCCTATCGCTCATTGCCTCCATGTGAATCGGGACTGTACCCAAAAACCACCGTTTTGCACGCCCTCTTGGACGTGGTAATGTAGAAATCAAAGCAAAGTGGGAATCACACAAGACTCTATGACGATCTCGGGTCTACAGACTAACCTGTACAAGTGTCACCAGAGAACTGCCATCTGACGTAAGGTATAATACCATCTGGGAGTTCTCGGCGAGTCCGTCCAGTGTACCCAGTCTCCACTGAGCACCCGTATATCATCTCTGATGTCAGACACCAATGGATATGGGATCATCCATCGCCCATCTGTATGGGTCGAGAAGGTATACGCTAGTCTACTCTGGTATATCGATGCCCCGTCTCGATACACCCACGACTAGGGACCTTGAAGGATGTACTTATGGACTACCATGTCCCCACTAGTATGATCCGCATCATAGTCTAGGTAGTCAAGTACACATCCTAAGGGCTTTACCAACATATAACAGAGAGACAATCAGTGTACACGTTAAGCTAAAGAGCAACCAGATAGCATACTATCATGTCGAGCAAGAAAGTCCTCCCTATATATGTCCAAGCATCCACTACAATATACATCCTATGTATTGTAATGGCCTCTAGGGCATACATATAACTAACAATATGGATATGTATATACAGTAGAGTGTAATCCGTATTTATATGGAAAATATTCTAGAAGGTGGACACCTCATTTTAGTTTTATCCATTTATTTTAAATGGAAAATGAGGTGTAAAAGGTGGTGAAGGGAGTATGGTGAGAACCATGCTTCTATAGTGTTGACAAATGAATATTCAATTCATCTGTGCAAACTATTCAAGCATGGTTGGGTTTTAATACTGGAAAAATGATTTTACAAAACCATGGTTGATCTTTTTCTCTCTCATGGATTTCTTTCTCACCATTTAGTTTCACTCTCTTCACTAGCTTTCTTGAGCTCCTCCACCTTTATCTTCAACCTCCTCTCTACAATCTCATGTGTTGAGAACCAAGAGAGGTGGTGAGATAGATACACACTTAGATCCATACACTACATCCTAGACACTTTAGATTAGGAATCTAAGTCTCTAGTTGCTCCACTTAACTCTTAGTATGGAGCTAGAGCCATGGACTATATCTCTCGGGTGGATTATCTTCGACGGAGGGAGACCGGCGATCAAGCTCGATCCAGGAGAACTCAAGGAGCAAGGAAAGATGAACAAGCTCGATCAAGGAGATCTCTAGAAGCAAACAAAGATGATAGAAGACCAAAGGACATGAACCTTTTGGTGAGAAACTTCTATCAAAGTAGTTAAAGATCTCCTCATGTTAGCTAGTTTCGGTTTATGGTAGATTCTAGGACGGGTTATTTCTAGTGCCAGTTTTCAAAACCCCAAAATTTTTTGTTCCACAACGGCCACGGCAAATGGTCAGGGCGTTAGGAAATCCCAACATCTTCTTTTATGGTTTGAAAGTGGATTTGAGGAAACAGTGGGAGCCATCCTGTTTAGATAAACTAATAACCAATCTAAATTTGTAAGAGCTTTATGCTGAGTGTTTCTTCTCTCTCTCCTAACTGCAGCGACTAAAACGACTGGGCTTAAGTTACTACTAGATAAAAATATATTGACGGGGCCAAATTATAAAGATTGGTTAAGGAATGTCCAGATGGCCATTACCTACGAAAAGCTGGGCTACTTACTTACGACCAAAGCCCCCGCTGTCCCAGGTCCGGATTCCACCATCACAGATATTGAGATCCATAGGACATGGAAATTATACTGTGCGAAAGCTAAGTTCCTCGTGCTGCCTCAATGGATAGTGAACACCAGAGGCAGCACGAGAAGATGGACTTAGCTTCCATCATCCAACATACCAAGGATTTATATGCAAAGTAATCCCGTATCGCAATATACGAGGCCTCAATAAAATTATTTCAAGAAAGGTTGGCTATCGGGTTATCTGTAGGGGACCACGTCCTAAAGATGATCAGCTATATTGAAGAGCTTACGGACCTTGGGACCACGTTGGAGAACGAGTTATTTACAGACTTGATTCTACAGTCCCTCCCTTCTACCTATGCCCAGTTTATATTGAATTTCAATATTCAGGGGAAGGAAGTTACACTTCTAGAACTCCTCAACATGTTGAGGAGTGCAGGAGGCACCCTAAAGAAAACTAGGAAGACACCCGCTCTACTTATTGGGGAATCTTCCTCCTCTAGATCCAAGACGAAAGCCAAGGGGAAGAGGAAGAAGGCCCCCACCAAGCCGAAAAGTGGTGTCAGTAAGGTAGAGGGAAAGGGCAAGGCAAAAGTTAGGGGGCCAACAGTAGGGAAAGAGGAATGCTTCTATTGTGAAAGAAAAGGTCATTGGAACAAGGACTGCAGGGCTTGGAAAGCTAAGAACCAGAATCCGAAGCAAGTTATGGCTTTGGCTTCAGGTATGTTTATGATTGAAAACTATCTGTCAATCAACTAAACTTCCTGGGTATTGGATACCTGTTCAGGATCTCATATCAGTAATTCATTGCAGGGTCTGAGAAACCGTAGAGTTTTGAAGGCGGGTGATATGTGTTAGTGATATATGCCCTAGAGGCCATTATTGTATAGCACTGGATTGTATATTACATTTTGGAAGCTTAGGATATAAACAGATATAATAACAGTCTTACTCAGTATGATAGTATGCTATCTGGTTTGATTCTATCTTAATATGTGTATATGTTTCTTTTAACATATCACCAAAATATATTGATACAGCCCTTAGGATCTTTACTTGACTACCAGCATTGTGATGGCAGTCACACTAGTGGGGGCTGGGCAGTCTATAAGCACATCCTTGAACTTGTCCCTAATCATAGGATTGTCGAGAGAGAGAATCGATACTCCAGAGTAGACTAGTGTATATGCTTCTCATCCCCATCAGGGGAGGTGGCCTGTCCCGCAGCCATTGATATACGGTACCAGAGATAGTATACAGGTGCACATTAGGTTATGAGTTACACTGGACGGACTCGATAGGAACTTCTGGTTGGTATTATACCTATCGTCAGTTATCAGTTCCCATGTGACATGAGTACATGTTAGTCTATTGACTTGACATCACTATTCATCTCGAGTGTGTTCCCACTTATTCATATAAGAATTTTGTACTTTTATACCGCCCATTCTTGATCGCATTGCATATAGGTAGGTACTCTTGATCCATGTTTTCTAAATAATTGCAGGTTACAGGTTCTCAGTGTAAGTCCATGTCACGCACCCCACGTGTTCGCGGGGAGGCGGAATATATGAAAAACAATTATCAAAGCTTCGTAACATGGACTTGAGCACACGGATCGTGTCTAAACCATTACTAGCAAACTATGAGAGGCTTAACTACTCTGATTCGAAGTTATACCTCACATTACTTATCCTTCGGGTCTGCATCGCTGTCCTCCACACCTCATCGGCTCTATGGAACATGGGTACCTCAACGGCCTCCTCGAGTCAAAGACGATCCACCCGAGAGTCTATAGTCCGAGCTCCTATCTCGAATCTGAGATAACTACGGCTTCTAGTTTGCTAATCTAGAAGTCCTAGAGGGTGTAGAGTATTTAGATGGATTACTTAGTCACTTAAACTCTAGGATTCTCAACTCATGAGAGCTTTTAATGTTTGAGGAAGAAGATGAAAACTTGAGGAGAGAGAAGTGATTTGTGATTATGAAATGAATAATACTCATGATAGAATAATATGAAGCATAATAATATCTCTCTTGATAATATCAAGGTAATATCTAGCATGCTTCATTAAATTCTAAGGGTGAATCACCTCATGAGTCATTAAGCATTTAATGTAAACTACACCTCATCTCCTACACCTCATTTAGTTTAAATCTAAAAAGAAATAAACACAAATGAGTCACCTCCTTCTAGAAGCTTCCCGACAAATTACGAGACTGCACTTCCCATCCGTATTTCCGAAAAACACGGATAATCTTTGACTGAATAAATCCATCTGTATAATACTAGAATCTGGCTTAAACCAAAGCCTGCTAGTATTATCTGCCCGATCATAGTATGTGCACAAGTGTACGTAAGTGATCGCGGCCCTGCCGTAAAACCATACAGCCTCTACACCTTTTGCCCAGTCCAGGGAAACTCTCTGTGTGGGACTCTAAAGACTCGACACTACGCTGGCAGTAGGTTTAACCACAGGCCGTAAGCGGTATTAGCTGTACGTAACGGTCCCCAGGTAGATGTTGATAAGAAGGGCGATGGGGAAACCTATCCGAACTCCTACTAGCCTGATGTGACAATCTTCGTACAGTCCGGTCTGTTCGTCTTGGACTATCGCATATCGGGCCTAGGGGGGAGGTAAACGTCAGACCCCTAATAGCGGTATAAGTCTTGTCGGAGTGAAGCCCATTACACCTTAAGAAACTACTGGAACCTACCAGTAAATCTCGCTTACCCTGGCCAGGGACCTTGCGTAATGGCTCTCCATACACAGCGCGATATCAATCCCCAATACCGAAAGAGACGAATCCTGTCTAGCCACCACTGCCTCCAAGTGCTTCGGGACTGCACCCAACAACTACCTGTTTGCACGACTCCTTTGATCCATGGTAAGGTAGTAATCTAAGTACAGTGGGAACACACCCGAGGCGAAGTAGCAGTGTCAAGTCGACGGACTAAGCTGTACTCATGTCACCTGGGAACTGCTATCTGACGATGGGTATAGAACCAACCTGCAATTCCCAGCGAGTCCTTTCCGGTGTACCCATAACCTAACGAGCACCTGCATACTATCTCCAGTACGATGTACTGATGGATGTGGGATAGACCATCTCCCCATGCTGGGATGAAAAGCGTATACAACAGTCTACTTCGGAGTGTCGATGCCCCATCTCGATTATCCTACGACCAGGGACCTGTATAGGATGTTGCTTATAGACTACCCAGCCCCCACTAGTGTGACTGCTATCACAACGCTGGTAATCAAGCAAAGATCCTAAGAACTCTACTAATATGTATAAGCGATATGTTAAAAGAAACATATGCATATATTAAAGTAGAAACAAACTAAGTAGCATACTACCATTTTTAGCAAGACTGTCAATACAACTGTGAATATCCCAAGCTTCCATTAAGTAATATACAAACTAGTATGATACAGTAATGGCCTCTAGGGCATAAACACTAACAATCTTCCACTTGCACTAGGGCCATTTTCTGGCATATCACAGACCTATCATCTCGAATAGCCTCTCGAATTGCGTCTGAGGAATGGCCTTTGTGAATGGATCGGCAGTGTTATTCTCCGTATCTACTCTCTTCACCTCGATCTCCCGGCGATCTACGATCTCCCGGCGATCTACGACCTCTCCCTGATCAGGTGATACCGCCTTAAGATGTGTCTGGACTTCTGATAGGACCTGGGTTCCTTCGCTAAAGCTATAGCTCCATTGTTGTCGCAATACAGAGGTATTGGATCAGCACTGGTAGGAACCACCTGAAGTTCTGTAAGGAACTTCTTTATCCAGACAGCTTCTTTTGCGGCATCGCAAGCAGCTATGTACTCCGCTTCCATCGTCGAGTCAGCAATGGTGTCCTGCTTGGAATTCTTCTAATAGACAGCCCCTCCAATGAGGGTAAAGACATAATCCGACATGGACTTGGAGTCGTCCTTGTCACTTTGGAAGCTGGAGTCAGCAAAGGCCTCGATCTGGAGGTCCTTTCCGCCATACACCAAGAACATTTCCTTAGTACTCCTCAGGTACTTGAGAATGTTCTTTACTGCTATCCATTGCTTCTCCCCTGGGTTTGCCTGATACCGGCTTACAATGCTCAATGCGTATGCTACATCTGGTATGTTACATAACATCGCATATATTATAGAGCCTACCGCAGAAGCGTAGGGTATAATCGACATGTGAGCCCTTTCTAAATCAGTCTTGGAAGACATCTCTTTGGAGAGGGTGATTTCGTGACAAGCCGGTAGGTTACCGTGCTTAGAATCTTCCATACTGAATCTTTTCAATATGGTGTCTATGTACCTGGACTGCGAAAGTCCCAACATCCTCTTTGATCTATCACGATAGATATGGATCCCCAGAATGTTGGTGGCATCACCCAGGTCCTTCATGGAGAACTTCTGTGACAAGAATCCTTTGACTGATTGTAGCATAGGTTTATTATTTCCTATTATGAGAATGTCATCTACGTACAAGACGAGGAATACTACAGTTCTCTCTACAATCTTACTATATATGCATGGTTCATCTGGATTTTTGATAAAGTTGAATTCTTTAACAGTATCATCAAAACGGACGTTTCAACTCTGCGATGCCTGCTTTAGTCCATAAATGGACTTAAGCAACTTGCACACTTTATCGCTGCTCCCACTCTGAATGAATCCCTCTGGCTGATCTATATAGACCCACTCTTCTAAATTACCATTTAGAAAAGCCGTCTTTACGTCGATCTGCCAGATCTCATAATCGTAGAAGGCAGCAATGGCAAGAAGGACCCGAATGGATTTGAGCATAGCCACTGGAGAAAAGGTTTCGTCATAGTACAAACCATGTCTTTGACGAAAGCCCTTTGCAACAAGTCTAGCCTTATAGGTTTCAACCTGTCCATCTACACCAATCTTTTTTCTGAAGATCCATTTGCATCCTACGGGTTTTACCCCATCTGGAGCAATGTCCAAAGTCAATACTTTGTTAGTGTACATGGATTCCATTTCATTCCGCATTGCATCCAGCCATCTTACTGAATCGCCGCTCTGAATGGCTTGTTGGAAGCTAGTAGGGTCATCATTGTCAATGATGCAATCTTCTCTATCCCCGTCTATGAGAAAACCGTAGTATCTCTCGGGCGGATGAGACTGCGTACTACTTCTGCGGATAGGCGCTGGGATGTCCCTTTCTTCTGAAACTTCTGGCTCTACCATACTTTCAGTAACAGCTTGTGGTTCTGGAATTTCTTCCAGTTCTATTGCGCTTCCACTCTTCTGATTTTCTAAAAATTCAGCTTCTAAGAAGTAGGCATGACGAGAAACAAAAACCTTTTGTTCCTCTGCGTAATAGAAATAATACCCCTTAGAGTTCTTTGGATATCCCGCAAACTTACACTGTACTGAGCATGCCTCGAGCTTATCCGCATGCTGATTTTTAACAAAAGCTGGACATCCCCATGTCTTCAAGTACTGAAGATAGGGTTTCTTTCCACTCCACATCTGATATGGTGTGGTAGGCACAGTCTTGGTTGGAACCTTGTTCAAAAAATATGCAGCTGATTCTAGTGCATAACCCCAGAAAGATCGCGGTAACTCAGCCTTACTCATCATGGAACGAACCATATCCAATAGGGTTCGATTCCGCCTTTCCGATACACCAATGTGTTGTGGTGTGTATGGAGGAGTAAGCTGAGAGAGAATTCCATTCTCTTTTAAGTAACCCAGGAACTCGACACTTAAGTATTCACCACCTCGATCAGATCTCAGTGTCTTGATACTTTTGCCTATTTGGTTTTCCACTTCATTCTTGTATTCCCGGAATTTCTCAAAGGCCTCGGATTTATGCTTCATCAAGAAGATATGTCCATACCTAGAGAAATCATCCGTAAAAGTAATGAAGTAGGAATAACCACCTCTTGCATGTGTAGACATTGGACAACATACATCGCAGTGTATGAGTCCTAAGAGCTCGCTCGCTCCTACTCCGTATCCAGTAAACGGAGTCTTTGTCATCTTTTCTATGAGACAAGATTCACAAGTAGCATAAGATTGATATTCGAAAGGATTCAAATATCCTTCTCTATGTAACTTAGTCAACCGTATTTCATTGATGTGACCTAGTCTACAATGCCATAAGAAATCCTGATTTATTTCCGGAGACTTTCTTTTAAGTGTGTTCTGGACATTGAAAACCTGAGCTTGATTCAATACGTATATACTGTCATCTAATGTCCCGGACCCAATCAAAACTTGATTTAGGTGGATGTGAACCACATCGCTTATGAATGTAAAATCATATCCATCTCTCGAAAGTGAGGACACTGATATGATATTACAAGTCAAACTAGGTATATATAAACAGTTACGTAGAATCAATATATACCCACTTGTCAAACCTAGGCGATATTCTCCCACGGATTCAGCGTCCACACTCATTCCTTTTGCAACTCTGAGAGACAAATCGCCTACCCTGATAACTCTACGGTTTCTCAAAGCATGTAATGAATTACAGATATGAGATCCTGCTCCGATATCTAGTACCCAGGAAGTAGAGTTAATTGACAAACAGTTCTCAATTACAAACACACCCGAGGCCGAAGCCACAACATGCTTCGAATCATGGCTACTGGCTTCCAAAGCCCTGCAATCCTTCTGCCAATGCCCCTTCCCATAACAATGGTACATCCCTCCTTCTCTACACCAAGTCCCGAAACTTTTGCTCTTCCCTTTCCTTCTACTTCACTGACATCGTATATCGGCTTTGTGAAGGTTTTCCTCTTTTCACCCTTTGCTTTCGCCCTGGATGCAGAAGAAGAAGGTCCCCCATTAAGCAGAGCGGGTGTCTCCATGGTTTCTTTCAGGGTATAAGTAGAGGGTAGGCACTGTGGAAATTAGTCAACATATGACCTGTTTCCCAACGTGGTCTCCAGGTCCGTGAGCTCATCAATATAGCTAGTCATCGTAAGGACATCGTCCCCTACAAATGACCCGACAGCCAACCTCGCTTGAAGCAATTCGTTCGAGGTCTCATATCTTGCGATATGAGATTGCTCTCCATATAAATCTTTGTTATGGAGGAAGATAGAAACTAAGTCCATCTTCTCGTGCTGCTTCTGGTATACACCATTCTCTGAATCCAACATGAGGCACTTGGCATTCGCACTATCCTTTTCCCTTGTATGACGGATATCCATATCCGCGACGGTGGAAACTGGACCTGGGACGGCGGGGCTTGAGTAGTAATAGGGTGGTCCAGCTTGTCATAGGAAATGGACATCAGGACAGACCTTTGCTAGTCATACAAGTTAGATTTAGTCAACTTGTTATCTAGATGTAACCTAGTCATGGTCATAGGGTCGCTGCAGTTGAGAGAGAGAAGAAAACACTTTAGCATGATGCTTTTGCAAGTTTAGATTGGTTTTTAGTTTATCTAAACTGGATGGCTCCCACTGTTTCTCGAATCCTTCCTCAAACCATAAAAGAAGAATTAGCCAGGACTGATCTCACCGTACAAAACTTACTTAACCGTTCAGTCAGGCTAGTGTCGGTACTTCTAGGGAGGTTTTACGACGCTTTCGCGAAGTTCCTTAATTAAATAACCTCTTTTCACTGGAGGCGTAGCCTCGCTGATACTGTTCTAGACACCAACTTAGTTTATAGCAATGATCGTTAAGTGATGAGTAGCGGATACTCACAGTAGGATCGGGATCCAAATATCATCGTGTGATAATGCTGAAGGAATCCTACCAACATTATCAAACTCCAAATGGTATGCAATACTAGCAAGTTTCAGTTTCTTTAGAAACTCCCGATATGGATTTTTGCCCCATTCTCTTATGACCTTGACGAAGGCCAACAAATCATAAGTCACATGTCAAGTTCTTCCCATCATTATCCCTGTTAATTTGAACACACCCGTACATACCCTTGACGAAGACCAACAAAGTAATACGACTGTCCCAAACCAACGCATCTATCTATGCTATATATGAATACCCCAGCAGCTACCAAACATTATGCCTTGACGAAGGCCAACAAACATAGCTTGAATACTACTGACCATCCATATAAAATGACGGAGGGCTACGACTGGTTTTTGAGAAACCGTGAACATAGCGAACTTGATATAATCGAAGGAACCTGATAGCTTTTTAAAAGGAGTGGTTAAAGCTCCGCGATTAAAAATTCTGCTCTTTTAAAATAACCGAGTGGTTTCTTTTAAATTTGTTCCAACGATTCAACTTTGGTTTATTTTCTTTGCATTAATATAATGCGTCCCATCATTTATCCTATAATTGCAGAAAACAACGAAAATACAACGTCCGCTTATGCCATCCGCATTCGCCACTGGGCCCCGTCATTCACCCGTTATGTTACTTAACTAACGACAGAGCGGGGGCTGGGCTAGCGCGGTGGAAAACATAAGCAACGCCTACTAGATATCATATATAAATATTGTACATTCGTCAGACGCAATAATAGGCATTCCAGATCACAGATGAACATATTGGATATACTAGGAATCAGCATTTCATTTGAGCCTACAACAAAAGACGGATTACACTGTCGTGATGAATAGCCAAACCCCACCCTAGACCCCTACGGGTGCGGCAAACTACCTGCCTAGTACCAGAAGTGAAACAGTCTCTCTCAACGATGTGAGTAGGCCATTAAACATTTCAAAGTACCCGGTAGTTTGTGCACCCCATCTTGGGTCTATCCTAGGAGCATAAAACAGTAAATGAAATAATACAACGGTGGCTACAACCTCAACCCGGATGTGCCCCGCAAAAGAATATTACAATATATTACAATTTACATCGAATGAAAGATAAAAACCCTCGTCTCACATCCCCGGCTATTCATCCACGACGATCCAATAGAGTTCATATACACAAACCAATATCCATTACAGAAATGTGCAACCCCCAACTAACCGACATACTAGCAATTAGCGGACGTTTACGAAAACATTAAACATCACAGATAAAACCCGATTAGTAAATAACTTAGAATTTCGATTGAAAACCTTTTTCCTTGTCTACCCCAAATACAAGCCAGCAGTGAAAAACCTGGGCAGAAACAAAATATACAGGAAAACAGAACACCCAAAAATAAGACAAACTGTGTAAATACGAGTCAACTCGGAGTCGACTCGGCCTCGGATCGGCGGCGTATTGCACCAATCCACCGCGCTTCCACGATCGTCTCACCGAGTTAGCAACTCGTATTTCTCCAGTATTCTTAGAATTCCCTGCTGTGAGTTTTCATGCCTCTGAAATAATTTTTTCGGCAGGTTTAAAATCGACAGAAACTTGAGGGTTCGGGGGTTAAGTTTTCGTGTTTTTCCGACGATCGAAGTTCTAATAAGTTGCTAACAAGCTAGTAAAGGTTTAGTAGGCTCTGATACCACTGTAAGTCCATGTCATGCACCCCACGTGTTCGCGGGGAGGCGGAATATATGAAAAAAATTATCAAAGCTTCGTAATACGGACTTGTGCACACGGATCGCGTCTAAACCATTACTAACAAACTAAGAGAGGTTTAACTACTCTGATTCGAAGTTATACCTCACGTTACTTGTCCTTCGGGTCTTCATCGCTGTCCTCCACACCTCGTCGGCTCTATGGAATATGGGTATCTCAACGGCCTCCTCGAGTCAAAGACGATCCACCCGAGATTCTATAGTCCGAGCTCCGATCTCGAATCTGAGATAACTACGTCTTCTAGTTTGCTAATCTAGAAGCCCTAGAGGATGTAGAGTATTTAGATGGATTACTTAGTCACTTAAACCCTAGGATTCTCAACTCATGAGAGCTTTTAGGGTTTGAGGAAGAAGATGAAAAATTGAGGAGAGAGAAGTGTTTTGTGATTATGAAATGAATAATACTCATTCTAGAATAATATGAAGCATAATAATATCTCTCTTGATAATATCAAGATAATATCTAGCATGCTACATTTAATTTTAAGGGTGAATCACCTCATGAGTCATTAAGCATTTAATGTAAACTACATCTCATCTCCTCCACCTCATTTAGTTTAAATCTAAAAAGAAATAAACACAAATGAGTCACCTCCTTCTAGAAGCTTCCCGAAAAATTACGAGACTGCCCCTCCTATCCGTATTTCCAAAAAACGCGGATAATCTTTGACTGAATAAATCCATATGTATAATACTAGAATCTTCCTTAAACCAAAGCCCGCTAGTATTATCTTCCCGATCATAGTACGTGCACAAGTGTACGTAAGTGATCGCGGCCCTGCCGTAAAACCATACAGCCTCTACACCTTTTGCCCGGTGCAGGGAAACTCTCTGTGTGGGACTCTAAAGACTCGACATTATGCTGGCAGTGGGTTTAACTACAGGCCGCAAACGGTACTAGCTATACGTAACGGTCCCCAAGTAGATGTCGATAAGAAGGACGGTGAGGAAACCCATCTGAACTCCTATTGAGTCTGTATGTGCCAATCTCCGTACTGTCCGGTCTATTCGTCTAGGACTATCCCATATCAGGCCTAGGGGGTGGTAAACGTCAGACCCCTAATAGCGGTATAAGTCATGTCGGAGTGTAACCCATTACAACTTGAGAAACTACTGGAACATCTACCAGTAAATCTCGCTTGCCCTGGCTAGGGACCTTGCGTAATGGCTCTCCATACACAGCGCGATATCAACCCCCAATACCGGGAGAGACGAATCCTGTCTAACTGCTACTGCCTCCAAGTGCTTCGGGACTGCACCCAACTACTACCTGTTTGCACGACTCCTTTGAGCCGTGGTAAGGTAGTAATCTAAGTACAGTAGGAACACACCCGAGGCGAAGTAGAAGTGTCAAGTCGACGGACTAAGCTGTACTCATGTCACCTGGGAACTGCTATCTGACGATGGGTATAAAACCAACCTGCAGTTCCCGGCGAGTCCTGTCTGGTGTACCCGTAACCTAACGAGCATCTGCATACTATCTCCAGTACGACGTACTGATGGCTATAGGACAGACCATCTCTCCATGCTGGGATGAGAAGCATATACACCAGTCTACTCCGGAGTATCGATGCCCCGTCTGGATAATCCTACGACCAGGGACCTGTATGGGATCTTGCTTATAGACTGACCAGCCCCTACTAGTGTGACTGCCATCACAACGCTGGTAATCAAGCAAAGATCCTAAGGGCTCTACAAATATGTATAAGCGATATTTTAAAAGAAACATATGCACATATTAAAATAGAAACAAACCAAGTAGTATACTACCATTTTTAGCAAGACTGTCAATACAACTGTGAATATCCCAAGCTTCCATTAAGTAATATACAAACTAGTATGATACAGTAATGGCCTCTAGGGAATAAACACTAACACTCAGCTCTAAACAATGAAAATCAAGAACAGTCACGACAAATTCAGGACAACTGCCAACAACAGATAAAAATACGGGTTTCCGCTCACCATCCGTCAGATACCTCCTACCAGTTCGAGAGACAAAATGGCAATCAAGGGTCATTCATTCACAAAGCACAAGGAAGCAGCACAAGAATCGAGTTCATAACGCGGAGCTCAAGAAGATCAAGGCAAAAGTCCACATTCTTTCATCTTTTTGGACTGTTGAGAATCTGGGAGAAAAATGAAGTGATTCTGAAAAACTAAGTGTACTAAACAGAGAAGAGTAGCAACATGGAAAACCCCAAAAAAATGGTACAGAAACTCGCCCAAAGAACCGCGGAACTGCGGCCGATGTGGCACTTATGCGGCGGTTCCACGGCCGAGTTGACTTGGAGTCGGGAGATATTTTTAGCGTAGTTTTTTAATTGTGCAAGGGCTCAGATTTTGGCCCTAGGATTTTATCTACCTGCCTATAAATAGCCCATTTTCAAGCCAAGTAAAGGATGCTTATTCTTGTGTTAGGATTTAGTATAGTTAGTTGTAACTTCTTCATCCTCTTCATCTATTCTTCATTAACATTATAGTGAGCTCTTGAATGAATGATGAATAAAGAAAAGTCCTTTTTCTATATGCATGTCTCATAATTTAGTTCTTATATTTGTTGCTTGTAATTCTCTTTGTTAAAATAGTTGTTGTTTGTTTGTTTGTTTTTCTTGAATGAATGATGTTTAAGTGTGATCCTTGCCTAAGTGAGGTCACAAATAGCTAGTTATAATTCTCTACCTCATTTCTTTCTTTCTTCTTTGTTTGTTTTATTTTCTTTTTTTCTTTATAATGGGTGAGTAGTTTCTCACTTGCTAGGGTACGATAAGGAAAGTTTGAGAGAAGGAAATCTCTCTCACTCTTTTCTTTGCCCAACATCTTGATTCGAACTCCCATCAAGGAAACCACAATCCGCTCCCTATGACACCCTATCCTACATGATAGCGGTGACACCTTAGTGAGACCGGTTATGGTTGAATTGACCGGAGGTTATGGCTAAGAGCCTAAAACGGATGGACAAGGACCAAAAGGAAGGAACTAAGCGTTGGAAACCGTAGATTATTATTCATACAAGAATATTGCATTTAATACCACCCATTCATTTGCTCGTTTGTTTATATGCAGGTGCTTTTGATCCGTGTTTGCTACATATTTACAGGTTACATGTTCCTAGTCCAAAATAACGCAAATCATACAAAATCTCCACAGTTACACCAAAATCCAGAACATCTACCACAAACAGATAAAAGCCGGGTTCCGGTCATCCGTATCCGTCCAGTGCCGCTTACCAGTTCAAGAAACAAGACAAATAATAGTAGTTATTCGTGTCTCGGACAAGCACAGAGCATGAGAGGGGCAACAAAAGATTCAATGGGTGCGCGGAGCTCGAGGGAGATAAATGTCAAATGAATTAAAAGTGAAGCTATTTTGGACTGATGCAAATCTGAAGAAACTTTGGAAGCATTTTGCAATTTGGGACATGTAGAACAATTGAAGATAGCAACATAAGAAACCATGGAAAAAACGACAACATAAATCCCCCAAAGCGCCACGGAACCGTGGCCAAAGTGGCACTTATGCGGCGGTTCCGCGGCCGAGTCAACTCGGTTCCAGAAGATATTTTGGAGGTAATTTTGTAACTTTTTATGGGCTCAAAATTTGGGTCTAGGGTTTCACCTCTCTGCCTATAAATACCCCAGTTTTGAGCCATTGTAAGATGCTTATTCATTGTTAGGATTTAGTGTAGATTATTTTTCTTTTCTTCTTCTTCTTCATCTTTCCTCCATGAAATTGTAGTGAGAGCTCTTGAGTGGAAGATCAATGAAGATGGGGGTTATTTTTATTATCTTGTATCTTTATTTATCTTGTATTGTAATGTTATTTCCTTGTCTTGTAATTTTAATTCCTAGTGTAATTTTATTTCTTATTGTTAAGTAGTTGTTGTTATTTCTTGTTTTATTTTTCTTTTCTTCTTATCCGCATTTTTAAGCCATGATACTCGACGGAGTTCCTTGCTTAGGTGAGGACCCAAGTAGTTAGCTTGCTATCATTTGTAAAACCGTATTTTTACCTTTCTTTCTTTTCTTTCTTGTTTTCTTTTTAAACGTATGAATAATTCCACACTTGTTAGGGGCTAAGGAAGGTTTGTATGAAGGACGGAAAAATCCCTTGTGTTTCTCCTTGCCAAACATCTTGAAACGAGCCTAGACTAAACAAACACAACCCCCTCACTTTGGCGCGCTATACGTGACATATAGCCGCGACCTAAGTCAAGAAGTCCTTTGGGCACACTACAACGTGACATGTAGTTATGACTTAATTGGATACATGGTTGTGGGTGTTTGGTCTAGGGTTGGAAATAAGCATACGTAGTGGAAGGACAAGGGGCACTAGGAATGGATTTAGCGTTGGAAAGCTTGCTTAAACTCGCAAATCCCATTCCTATGTCCTCCTAATCCCCACTACTTTCTATTATCCTAACATCATTTTAAGAATGGCAAAAGAAAAGTACAAGACTAATCCTAACTTTACTAACCAACCTTAACCCTAACAAGCTTACTTGAATATAAATACAAACATTTAGGATAGAATTGAACAAAACACATACATTCTTAATTGACTCATCTAAGACAAGAACGAACATACAACCATTTCCCTGTGGATCGACCCGTGCTCAACCGGCTAGCTGCAAAGAGATACCGTCTTGATTGCGGTAAGTGTTGGCTATAGTGCCCTCAAGTCAATTATTGGATCACTGGCACGTGATTGCAATGATTGGGCGAGAACCTATACCGGTAGAACAGTCTTACTTGAGATGATAGTATGCAATCTGGTTTTTCTTTATCATCGTTTACATGCTTCAGGTGACATTACAGATCACTATTACATGTTGATAGAGCTTATAGGATTCTTGCTTGACTACCAGCAGTATGATGGTGATCATATACGTGACAGTCGGGTGATCTATAAGCACATCCTTAAAATGTCCCTAGTCGTAGGAGTTTCGAGACTGGGCATCGTTACTCCAAGAGTAGACTAGTGTATACGGATCGAGACCCCAACGAGGGGCGGTGGCAAGTCTCACAATCCATTGGTGTCAGGTGGTTCACCTAAGATGTATACATGTGCTCATTGGGTTATGAGTACAACGGACGGACTCGTCGGGAACATACTAGTTGGTATTATTGTCACGACCCGAAATGGCATGTGACTGGCACTTGAATCATATGAAGTCTAGAGGACCCCATCTAATTCAAGTAAGCCAAAAATCCCAGAAATCTAAACCATTTTAAAAGAAGAAGGTGAAGAAAACTTGTTTTAAAGCAAGTGGTTTTAATAACATAAGCCGAAGTATTGCGTTTTAAAATCTCAAGCCTTTTCTGAAATTTCGGCAGAGTTTTCTTTGTAAACACTGGCCCCAAAAAGGATACAACATGCATAATATGAATAATGGCATCCCCAAGCGGGAGCTAGCTCTTCGTCAATTGACGGTCATAACCACGCAAGCAGTATAATATACAACGCCGAAGAGCGAGGACCAATACTCAAAAGGAAACTCAAATCATAAAGAAAACTATAATAATACAACGCGCGGCTCTGAGGTCGAAACAATATTCAACTGGTCTTCTAAGGTTAAATAATATACAAGTCTGATTGATGGAGTTTACTAGAGACAAATGAATAAATAAATGTACAATGGTGGTCACGATGCAAGTGAATCCACCTACCAAAGCAATCACCCGAAATGAAGCAGTGTGCCAGCAAAGCCACAACGAAACCTGTACGGCAAAACCTGCAAGAACTATTGCACAACGGGGGTGAGTTGCCAACTCGTGAGTAGAAAACATCACAGAGCATGAAATCGTATGTATGACTTAATCCTAGGTCAATACGATTATAATATAAATATCCTCAAAATGATAAGGTCTGAAGCATGATAAGGTGGCAAAGGTAAATATCTATACATAAGTGTAGTACCAAGTGCTCGTATCAGTGCCTCAGGTAGCAACACATCATAAATAAGAGGTATGAATGCAATATAATGAAAACAGAATGCATCATGAATGTGAAACTGTTTTCTTAATTTAGTGAGATTTCTGTATACATTTAAAATCGAGGTATCATCAATGAAATCAACATAGAATCAATGTCAAGCATCGACACAAAACATAAATCTAATATCTTAATATCTCAGGCTCCAGTAATCCGGACTGGCCTACAACCTCGAATCACAATATCTAGGGCTCCGGCTATCCGGACTGGCCCCTATCATCAAATCTCAAAACCTCAGGCTCCGGCCATCCGGACTGGCCTGTACTCTGATCGGTATCCTCCGGATATCCGTCGAGTCACAAATAAAATCACCGGTCAGTAGTGCTCCCCTGTCATAGGCTCAATGCTATCATCTTTGACCTTCTCGTCCCGGGGTACTGCACCGGGTCCACCATGCACCCACAGACAGTTCCTCCTCCTCCTCGAATCGGGTGTATGATATCGCTCAAGAGCCGAGAAAACTCATGGTGGACATATCTCAAATCATATCATGAGAAAACCGCAATTTTATCTTTAAAAATGATAATCAGTTTATAAAATCTTAGCGGTTTCTCTAAATCCATAAATCTCATAGAAATCCGAAATCATAAATCACGATGTAAATAAATAATGAATACCGGGCTCCGGCAATTCGGACTGGCCCAAATGTCCTGGCGAATGAACATATAAATAAACATGAAAATCACAGTAATAAATGCAATGTCTAAACTAGCATATGAAAACAATAACATATAGGAACTATCGGCTAGCAAGCTATGTCAATGAAGTAATGTTCTCTAAAGTGTACGTGACATAGCAATCAACAATGAAGATGTGTGTGAGCCGGAAAGCAAGTGTACGTGGAGCATACACATCATCGGTAATGGTGCTGGTGTCTTAACAACAGCTTTCATCATTTCTCACGAAAATACATATAGACATGCAATGCAATGCAAACAGCAGAATAAATGGAAAATGAATAGTAAATGCAGTAATAATATGCGGAACATGAATAATAGTGCAACAATAAAGAATCTACATTACTATATATGTGTCATACCGTTTTGCCATTTGAAATAATACGAATCGTGGTGTTTTGAAAATAGGGCTATGGTGTTTTTAAGAAAAGGTACGTCCTTTGAAATATCCGTAGAATCCCTTCGTTCGTCTTTAAAATACTCACGATTCGTTGGTTTTGAAATATGTATGACTCGAGTCTAGTCTAACATCTACAAGTAAACTACAGGACTAAACTAACAGGCTAATCGAAAGGGTAAGGAAATCCACCTAAATCTGAGTCGATCTATATAGATATATATAATAGTCGGTGATCCCGCCTCAATAGTATGACGTACGATACAATATATATATATATATATATATATATATCATATGACATCCTTGAGTCAAGAGTGCGGATCTATCATTAATATAGCTCGTACGGTAAATCTATTGTACGACATCCCAAATCTGGGTACTGGTCAAATATCACATTTATCTCATTATTAAACTGGTATCCTTATCATCTTATATCATGAGCTAGGTATTGATCTACGTCTAGTACATACTGATACCATCAATAATATATATGCGTGTGTCTGAAAACACATCACCTAAGGACCCGCTATCACATCATGTCGTATCTCATAATACGAACCATATCATATCACCGATCTCATGGCACCATGCCCAATCTCATCGACTCATCTCCAAATGCCATGTACTATCCTCATCATCCAAGTATATGTATACGTATATATATATATATACATTGTCCCATACCTATGCGTGTGTGTGTGTGTGTGTGTGTGTGTGTGTGTGTGTGTGTGTGTATACATATCCCCATATACGCACAAGTAAATAAAATGTATGCAAGTGTGTGTGTGTGCGTGTATGTAAACCTTATTCTAGAGTTCGCGACTAAGAAAGTAACTAACGACACTATCATCCAAATACACCAAACTAACCCAAAGTCATCTAAAACATGTCTAGCTACATATACACATCTCATAATACATAAGTACACACACACACACACACACACACACACACACACACACACACACATATATATATATCATAACGCATACGCGTTTTATACTACGAAACTGCGGGGGTGCTATACGCCATCCACCCGACTTCCCCCGTAGATATATATCTACTCACCTTGATCCTCTCTTGCTGGAGTCGATGATGTTACGCTCTCCTCGTCGTTTCGAAATCCACGTGGGGGTACCTACATATCATACAAAGTATCGTAAACTGAAATCATGAATGAAAACCAAAACGATACATGAAACGTACATAGGTTAAAACCTATGGTCTAAGCATGCACGAATAACCAACAACTCTCGACGGTTGACGTATAAACGTGAATCGACAGAGATAAAACACAAATACCAAATTCCAATTCATTAAAAGACGCAAAATGAATTCAGAAACTTCGTAAAACACTTCCAAATTTTACCCTAGGTGAAATTAGCCAATTTTGCATATGTAAAAGGTCTAGTTAACTGATATGGGAACCATAGACCAAGCACGAGGCCAGGGGGTCAGGTCTTAGCCGCAATTTGCGGCCAGAATGAAATTATTTACGGTCTAGAAGTGGGGGCGGGTCCAGGGTTTCAATGGTAGCTTCTAGGATGCCTGCTTGTATCTCTGTGTTTGCTAAATAATTTTCCAGGTCCCCGAGTCATAGCAGATATCAATTTCCCTTCATAATTTCCATAAAACACGACAACGGGGATTTCTAAGTTCACTAGTTGGGGTTCTAGTCTCTGGTTTAGTCCAATATATCATCACTACAGGGGTTGTATGGCCTCTACTAAGCTCAATTACACTTCACAACTCAAGAATTCCTCAAAACCCTAACTTGAAATTTTCTAACCTCACTAAACATCACTATATCACTTCTAAACATGCTTGGACACTAATGTGAATGAAATACTATGCTAATGGTAAAGAAATTACCTCATTTGGCAACTCAAGAATTTTCTTGAGTTGCCCCAAGTGCTAAAAATCCAATTTTTCTTGGTCTAAAGTGCTTGTAGGGAGCTTGTGCATGTTTTTAATGAAGTGGAGATGAAGTTTTGATGTTGTTTTGGGGTTGTTTGTGAGGGTGTAGTAATGGGGGAGGGAGAGGGCAGCCATGTTTGAGGAGAGGAGAGGAAAGGATGAAGAAACAAGGAGGGAAAACAATGGGAGACAAGTCAAGACCCCTCACCTCTCTCTCTCTCTCTCTCTTTCTCTCTCTCTCTCTTGCCCACACTCTATTGTTTACTCTTTTCCTTTTTCTTTTTCTTTTCTTTTCTATTCTTTTCTTTTTAGAAAAAACCATGCATGAAAAATTTAAAAAAAAACCTTGAAGAAAATGTAACAAAAGTGAAATATGACATGGAGCATGTCATGTACACAAATCAAGTTTAATACACGATTAGTGATATTTAATCGCGATTAGCATTAAAATAGTGTATAATTAATTATAAAAATCTATAATTTGCCTAAATCACATGAAACACCCTCATTTCAGTACTTCTTATAATTTTCCAAATTTTCCCCAATTTATCTGTATTTAATTGTACCGCAGCATTAAAATATTCATAATATTTAATATTTAATTATAAAAATTCCCAAAAATAATATTTTATTTTTCTGAAATGTTACAGTCTTCCCCCCTTAAAGAAATTCGGTCCCCGAATTTAAATTTAAACTCCCCCAATTTCTAAAACATTTCAGTAAAATGATCAAGTCGTCAGGGCTCCGAAATAAAAAATACATAAAACGTATCGTAGCGCAATACATGCGCATGAATAATGAGCATATAATCCAAAATCAAAACTCCGTCAAGCTTCCCGCAATCATCGGAGTTATGCTGAAGACACCAATGTCTAAATCCAATATGAAAACCGACATGATATACATCAAAACTATACATGTAAACATCGTGGTAAATTTGTCAAAACATCTGAAAGAAATGCATGCCAAATCTTTTGCAAGTCGTTGCTCGATGCGTGAATCACGACACAAGTAGCGGACGTTTAATTGTAAGAAAATAATTCTATATACATATATATGTCCTTCGTTCAACATACGTCCTGCCATTTTGAAAAGTAATTTAGAAGGGTTCTCTTTGTTAAATGTCCTGTGTCATCTCAGACACGTAGGTAAATACTGAGAATATAGCTCCTTTTTGGAAATCGCTTCGATAACTACCAATGCATGCAAAAATATATCCAGGTACTGTCCTCGGACTCGTCCTGCTCAGCTACTATATCTAATGGTAAATATCATTAAACATGCTGCTCAAGGGAAAATCAATCCCAAAATATATATAGAATGCCGTGTGCGTCTGGTGCGCACGGAAAGCGAATCCATGAATGTTCCATACAGGTGCACAGAACAAAATCTAAGTGCAACGGGTGTGCACGAAACACCTGTCAAGGGCAATGTGTATGTCTGACAGCAATATCATGTGCATCTAATATGCACGAAGAATCCCGATTTAGTGCATCTGGAGTGTACCAAAATCGTATCAAGCGCGTCAAGTCTGCGTAAAATCCCACTCTAGTGCACCAGGTGCACGAAAACAAATATCGAGTATCACAATCGAAATCAACGGTATACAACATATTTCAATCCAAATCCAAATCAGGTATATCATGGTATATACTCTCATAACCATGTGCATCAGTGTGCACAAAATCGAATCAAAATACTAAAAGTGCATGAAAGCTATGCCGAAAACATAAGTCAAATCACATGCATACCATATGCATAAAATCAAAATCAACATCTCAAATGACATCAAATCGAAGTCAAGTACAACTATGGTGCACAAAAACTCCATCATGCAAATAAATCACCCAAATTACCAAAATCAAAGATAGCAGAAATAGTCCCACTCTAGCATATCCCCTAAAGATCTCTGGCTAACTTTCATGGTCACTCATAACATGTCTCGTCGACGGTGCCGAACTCTGGCCAACTGGGTGTGCGTAATATGACCGATCCTGGGTCCAAGTCTTCTCGTATAGTATTCCAGAAAGGTCCTATTGAAGTCACTCCCAAAACTCGTTTATGCTGAAATGCCCGGAAGCTATCATCCTTTTGCTAAATCTATTTCTTGTTCCGGAATGGCTGCATACTCATCATGACTCCTTCTGGAAGATATATCCATATAAAACGCCTCTGCATGCGTATCAGATCTTTGATGTCAGCGGAGTGGAACGTCATCTTATCAAGATCTCGTACGAACCTCTTACTCCACTTTTCTCTAATGTCGACTGCTTCGGATTCATCTCTTCTTAGATGCATGGACTGCGCTCCAACGGCTATACTCGTATCTGGAATCTCCCAAGCAATATATCCCATCGCATGATATCCGAATGATGTCGAACCTTTCGATCGATTTGTCAAGGTTCCATAATCCCCCAAGAGCTCAATATCTTGAGTACAGTTTAATAGTATTCCGGTACATGCCACAGTACCTGTGGACCAACCGTAGAAGGGCAAACCCAAGCCTCATCAATGGCATCGCTGAACTGCTGCAAACCGTAAGGTTTCCAAGCGTTCTCATGGTCATTATATCGAGTTAGGGTTTTGATTCTTCTAGAGGGTCCATAGAATTACTTGCATGTTTTTCCGAATATTTTAAACTTCGAAAATGGGTTTCTGACATTTGATCGTTTTCTTTCGACTCCCAATGTACCTACGTGAAATCGTCTCTAGCTAGAATGAATCAGTCTGATGACCTCGCATCGGGGTAGGCAATGAATCACATGTCCTAGTCAATCCTCCTTGGGTGATTAGCGATCTTCTATCATATCTCTAAGTATACTCGTGCGGAAATAGCTCCAAACATCTGGGGCGATATCTCATCATTCGCAGCAACAACTGGCTCATTCGTCCGCATGCTGCACAGTGCCTCAATCATCACGAATAGTCGGTGCATTGACGGTCATCATATTCTGGCTGGCCTCTAGCAGTGGCCAATCCTCTAGTACTGATCTGCACGTCCGAGAAATCTCGTAAAAGCGAACCATCAAATGCTCAAGGCGCGAAAACACAATAAAACGACGCCTCTATGCAATCGTATGTCCCTGGAATCACGCCCTGGTCAATCCTCGTTCGTGATGAGCTCATGCTGATGCAACTCTAGCTGTAGCTCTCTCTCTGCCCGTGTAATCGTGGCAGCAAAAACCATAAACCGATAACGATGAGGATAGATCATATGAATGAATATAATAATGTGCAAGGAAATGTACATCCTAAGGCTTCTTAAGCGGAGAAGCGTACCGTAAGTATGCCACGGAACATACACACGGTACGTCACTCTCCTTAAGTCACCTACTCTATCAACCAAGGTCAACCTACGCGACGAAATTTCGAGTCTAATACTCCCTCGACCAAGTATAAGTTCCGTAAGGTCAAGCCTAGATTCCGTATATATATACAAACGCCCTAGGCTCCCCATAGTCAAACATAGACTCGAACCAAGGTTAACCTAGCACTCTGATACCAACTTTGTCACGACCCGAAATGGCATGTGACTGGCACTTGAATCATATGAAGTCTATAGGACCCCATCTAATTCAAGTAAGCCAAAAATCCCTGAAATCTAAACCATTTTAAAAGAAGAAGGTGAAGAAAACTTGTTTTAAAGCAAGTGGTTTTAATAACATAAGCCGAAGTATTGCGTTTTAAAATCTCAAGTCTTTTCTGAAAATTTCGGCAGAGTTTCCATGATAAATACTGGCCCCAAAAAGGGTACAACATGCATAATATGAATAAAGGCAACCCCAAACGGGAGCTAGCTCTTCATCAATTGACGGCCACAACCATGCAAGCAGTATAATATACAATGCCGAAGGGCGACGATCAATACTCAAAAGGAAACTCAAATCATCAAGAAAACCATAATAATACAACACGCGACTCTAAGGTCGAAAAAATATTCAACAGGTCTTCAAAGGTTAAATAATATACAAGTCTGGTTGATGGAGTTACTAGATACGAAAGAATAAATAAATGTACAATGGTGGTCACGATACAAGTGAATCCACCTACCAAAGCAATCACCCGAAATGAAGCAGTGCGCCAGCAAAGCCGCAACGAAACCTGTACGACAAAACCAGCAAGAACTGTGGCACAACGGGGGTGAGTTTCCAACTCGTGAGTAAAAAACATCACATAGCAGAAATCGTATGTATGACTCAATCCTAGGACAATACGATCATAATATAAATATCCTCAAAATGATAAGGTATGAAGCATGATAAGGTGGCAAAGGTAAACATCTATATATAAGTGTAGTACCAAGTGCTCGTGTCAGTGCCTCAGGTAGCAACGTATCATAAATATGAGGTATGAATGCAATATAATAAAAACAGAATGCATCATGAATATGAAACTGTTTTCTTAATTTAGTGAGATTTCTATATACATTTAAAATCGAGGTATCAACATAGAATCAGTGTCAAGCATCGACACAAAATATAAATCTAATTTCTCAATATCTCAGGCTCCGGCAATCCGGACTGGCCTGCAACCTCGAATCTCAATATCTAAGGCTCCGGCTATTCGGACTGGCCCCTATCATCAAATCTCAAAACCACAGGTTCCGGCTATCCGGACTGGCCTGTATTCCGATCGGTATCCTCCGGATATCCGTCGAGTCACAAATAAAATCACCGGTCAGTAGTGCTCCCCTGTCACAGGCTCAACGCCATCATCTGTGGCCTTCTCTCCCCGGGGTAGCGCACCGGGTCCACCATGCACCCACAAACGGTTCCTCCTCCTCCTCGAATCGGGTGTATGATATCGCTCAAGAGCCGAGAAAACTCATGGTAGACATATCTCATATCATATCATGAGAAAACCGCAATTTTATCTTTAGAAATGATAATCAGTTTATAAAATCTTTGCGGTTTCCCTAAATCCAGAAATCTCATGGAATTCGAAATCATAAATCACGATATAAATAAATAATGAATACCGGGCTCCGGCAATCCGGACAGGCCCAAATGTCATGGCGAATGAACATATAAATAAATATGAAAATCACAGTAATAAATGCAATGTCAAAATTAGCATATGAAAACAATAACATATAGGAACTATCAGCTAGCAAGCTATGTCAATGAAGTAATGTTCTCTAAAATGTACGTGACATAGCAATCACCGATGAAGATGTGTATGAGCCGGTAAGCAAGTGTACGTGGAGCATACGCATCATCGGTAATGGTGGTGGTGTCCTAAGAACAGCTTTCATCATTTCTCACGAAAATACATATAGACATACAATGCAATGCAAACAGCAGAATAAATGGCAAATGAATAGTAAATGCAGCAATAATATGCGGAACATGAATAATAACGCAACAATAAAGAATCTACATTACTATATATGTGTCATACCGTTTTGCCATTTGAAATAATACGAATCGTGGTGTTTTGAAAATAGGGCTACAGTGTTTTTAAGAAAATGTACGTCCTTTGAAATATCCGTAGAATCCATTGGCCTATCTTTAAAATACTCACGATTCGTTGGTTTTAAAATAGGTATGACTCGAGTCTAGTCTAACATCTACAAGTAAACTATAGGACTAAACTAACAGGCTAATCGAAAGGGTAAGGAAATCGACCTAAATCTGAGTCGATCTATATCTATATATATATAATAGTCGGTGATCTCACCTCAATAGTATCGCTTACGATATTGTAACATTTTGAAAATTTTAGAAAATAAATAAATTTAATTAATTAAATAATAAAATGTTAATTTAAAAAGTTATTAAATCCAAATATGACATTTTCATAAGTAGTGTGTAAAACTGAATAAAGTTAATTTTTAGTTTGAAACATTAGTAAATTACAAGGGTTTTAGTGTGAAATTTAGCTTCATTTTAATAAAAATGGTGTTATATAATAACATATGTAGTGAGGGGTTTTTGTGTAAAGTTTAGGTAATTGTGAAAACTTGAAAATGTTGAGGGTGTAAGTGTAAAAGGGTCAGGTAAGGTTTAAGGTTAGAAATTCCTCAAGAAACCACAACTTAGGATTAATCTTGCATAGCCACCTCCTTCTTGCATGTACACTTCATGCACACCACCTCCACCTTGCATGAAACTACCACAACCCTCTTGGTGACACCTCCTCCTACACACTCACTCATTCTCTTTACCATATATCAAGTGTTCAGATCAATTTAACCAAAAATTAAAATAAGAAAATTTCAAAGGAAAGAAAGAAAACATAAAACACACAAAAGAAAATAAGAAAAAGAGAGAAGAGAAGAAGAAGTAGGTGCTAAGGGTTTTCACCATCAAGTTAGGAGCTAAGGACTTTGGTATCTTAGAGGAAGCATTCTTAGCAATCTTCAGTAGGTATAATTCTTAAACTCAGTAGGATTTTAGTTCTGTAAACGTTAAATTGTAGAAATCAAATATCGGAAAATTGGTATTTTAGGGAAATATAGGCTCTGTGAAGATCTGCTATAACTTAGATAATAAATAATTTAACCAAACAGTGCCTTAATATTGTATGTGGGACCTAGAATAAACCATAAGAAGACGAACCCCAGTGCTTGGATTTTGGCCGACGACCATCAAGAAAATTCCGGCGTCGCCGGATTTTTTGGGGATTTGGGTATTGTGGGTTTTAAGGTAGGTCTCTGTATAGATGTTAGGATATTTTGTATTATATGTTTAAGTTAAATTTTCAGTATGGGAAATCTGGGAGTTAATATTTGAAATGGGGTTAAAACGTTTAAAACACGACACGAATGTTTCGTAACACTATTCTGTTTTCTGTTGCGAACAGCGATCGGATTAACTTCAGTTAGTATAAATGTTAGATAGTTTAAAATAGTCGTGCGTAGTATAGTTAGTATGTAAAACTCGTATTTTCATATTTCGTCGTATCGGAGTTTAGCCGCTTCTTATACAAGTTAATTTCGATATTAGGTTCGAATATGGAAACTTCGGAGGCCGCAAGAAAAGGAAAAGGATTGGTGATCTGAGTAGATTCGACGTATTCCGGTGAGCAGACTAAATATCTATCGGGAGATTTTGTATGGATGGCGTGATACGCCCGTGGTTTAAGTTTAAATTACAATCGTTCCTTCATTTATAAAGTTTGATCATACGCATTCGTATATATAAATATTATCATGTTAATAATTGTTAGAACACTACACAAATTATCGATGAGTCATGCTGCACATGCACATATTTACATGTTACACTACACCTCGTCGATATTAACATTTCACATATACATTTAGTACTTATTATACTAAATAAGATTTCCATCATGCCTTAAACATCAAGAATGGTAGTTATTTTCATAAATGTATCATGTTTTATCTCCAAGTATTTGTAGTTCTGATATAAGATGCATTGGATTACTACTGATTTATGGTTTTGAGTTTTTATACACTATTGAAAGGATTCAATGATTTTCATGATTGATGTGACATGTCCACCATGAAATGCCATTTTTTGATTTGGTTTTGTTCCGAACCGGGTGGGGTAGCTATACGGTTGTGGAATTTCTTACGTATTTCCGGGCTGGATGGGGTAGCTATACAGCCGGATTCATGGTGGACCCGGTCGGGGCCGAGGGGCAGGAGCCGCACTTTAAGCGGGGAGCCTAACGAGGATACTCTATACCGTAGTCAGTGGTAAACACGGCGGATATCTGGGTGATACCTACTGGTGTTATTTGATTGACATGATCGTTCAGGGAACGATGCCTGATGAAACACCAAAGATTTGTGTCGATGTTGGACACGGGATGAAAATGAACTTTATTTGGAAAATAATTGATGAGATTTCAGTTTTGATTTATACATTGAGTAGTACATATTCATGATTCCACCTGTTATTATGCATCATATTCATCAGCATTGATATTAGTTCTACTTCGTCATATTTACATTATCAGCCGTTATATGTTAGTTTTATTCACTGAGTTGGCAACTCACCCCCGTTGTGCCACAGTTCCTTGTAGGAGTCGAGTGGACGTATAGCAGCAGACAGATTCACTTATCAGTTTATCGCTCTTTTTGCTTGGTGGATTACCTATGTAGTAACCTCCTCTTTTGGTATTGTATATTGAATCTAGAGTTTCTCCATCAGACCCTGTATAATGACTTAGAATGATATATGGTTATATTTATATTATTTCGACAGATGACATCGTTTAGTTGTAATAAATGATATTTCTTTTAATTATGTCTGAGATTCTTCTTTGATGTCGTATTATAATTATTTATTGATTTCCACTATTAGCATCGTTGCTCCCAACTAGGGATGCAACCTAATTAAACATTGTATACTGCTGTTATTATTAATTAAATAGGGACTTATCATTAAGATCTTAAATACATAAAAATTGTAATTTTTATTTAAAAACTAATTTTTTTTAAAGTTCCGAAAAGAGGGTTTTTGATCTTGGTTTTTGGCTTACTCGGATTGTGTCGATATCTTTAAATATTTTACAATCCAAGTACCGGTCATATCCAAACTTTAGGCCGTGACAAAGTTGGTATCAGAGCCTAGGATTAACCTTACGGAATCGAGTAGTGAATTGGATATGGTAGGCTTTAATTTCGTTACGTAGGTTGACCCTTGGTTGATGGAGTAGGTGATTTAGGATGAGTAGAGTACCGTACATATGTTCCGCGACATATTTACGCTACGATACTTTGCCTGAGTGACCTTAGGGCATATTTATTCATACTTCCTTTCTTGATTCCATGTATCCTGTGATTCAATTACAATGTCCTTATCAATCCTGTTTCTTACTCTAGCCACTAAGTCATCAATGACTACGAGGACTCAGGGTGCCGCTGTTAGAGACGAGATTGGAGTGGGCTCGTCTGAGACGAGGACAGACCAAGGCAGTGCGCCTATCTTTCAGGAACAGATTGATCCACCCTCTATTGATCGTATAGCTAGGATGGATGCGAGTGTTCTGGAGATGCGCCAAGTGATCGGGTCCTTGATAGAGATTAGTCAAGCACGGAGATCGGCCATTACTCCACGTACGGTTGTTCAGAGACCAAGGCGAATTCATAATAGTACATTAGCTCCTAGACATGTTTGTAGAGGTCGTGGCGGATTCTTTATGGACCAGTTATGTTACTTATACCCATATGTTCAGCCGCCCGTGCAAAGATGTTTCAGGTGTGGGTGTCCGTATCACTTTATTCGGAATTGTCCCATGATGCGACAGGGTGAGGCATCGGTCTCACATGTGACTTCACCATCTTCACCATCTCCTCCGAGCACATTACCTCCTATACATGTTGTTCCATGCCAGATCAACGCCCATAGAGGCCGTGGTCGTGACGGTCGTAATTTAAGAGGATGAGAAGGTCGAGGCAGATATATTCCAGGCAGTAGTTTTGGTCGAGGTCGGACTTAGGGCCAGATGTTCAGTTCGTACCCCGATGAGCAGAGGTCCCCATCTACCTGTTTTAGTTGTGGAAGTCCAGGGCATTTCGCTAGGAATTGTAGACTCTACGGAAGGACGTCAGGATGCTAGCAGGGGCCAGGCTCGGGTCTTTACTTTGACTCCACGGGATGCCCAGGCATCCAATGCAGCCATGACAGGTACTCTTTCCGTATGTTCCTTAAATGCACATATTTTATATTATCCTGGTTCTACGCATTCTTACGTATCTACATGCTTTGCTCTTTCTATAGGGAGAGAGTCATCATTGTTAGAGTTACCATTAGTTGTGATTACTCCGGTGGGGGATTCCTTTGTAGCTCTATACGTATTCAGGTCTTGTGCAGTACGTATTTGTGATAGGGATTCATTAGTTGATCTGATTCTCTTGGACATGTTAGATTTTGATATACTTATTGGTATGGATTGGTTGGTCGCTTGTCATGCTTATGTAGATTGTCGGGGGAAAGCGGTCAGATTTTGTTTTCCAGGTGAACCGATCTTGGTTGTGTAAGGAGACTGTAATATAACTCCTTCCAGCATGATTTCTGCTCTTTGTGCGGGGCGACTATTGAAGAAGGGTTGTCGTGGATTCTTAGCTTTTGTTCAGGATGTTGGAGCCGTTGAAGTCCCGTTGAACCAGGTTTCGATCGCGCGAGAATTTCTGGATGTGTTTCCTGCTGAATTACCAGGATTACCGCCCGATCGTGATATTGAATTTTGCATTGACTTGATTCCAGGTGCGGGGCCTATTTCTATACCACCTTATCGGATGGCCCCGACGGATTTGAAAGAACTCAAGTGTCAGTTGCAAGAGTTGTTAGATAGAGGACTTGTTCGTCCAATGTATCACCGTGGGGAGCTCATGTCTTAATTGTTAAAAAGAATGACGGTAGTATAAGACTGTGCATCGACTACAGGCAGCTGAATCGAGTTACTGTGCGAAATAGGTATCCACTGTAGGGTTCCTAGGCACCCTAATGAGGTCTCACAAGGCATCAACCATGCCAATTTCAAAATTTCTAGGTGCCGAGAGACCCGACTACGGATCGTTTGCTAGAAAACTAGGCGAAAAAGCTAACTAGTTAACACTTAACTATGAGAATACGGATATACAACCTTTGTAGATCCGGTGCTCCACCTCCACGGCTCCGCAATGAAGTCTCCTCGCTGTCCAAGACGGATCCCGGGCTCTAGCGTCGGCTTCATCGGAGAATGGACGGGCTAGGTCATCGATGTCCATGCCGAAGATGATCTACGTCGAGGCATCGCTAAATCAAGCTCCGACTTCACCAAGTGATGAAACTTGTGAAGAAAACACACTCTACTACTTGGCAAGAGGTAGAGGATGAAGAAATAGGAAGTGGGTAGACTTTAGAATTGGATTTCTCACTTGTTTTCACCAATCACCATTGATGAAGCAAGCTTCTTCAAGTGAAGAAGATGAAGAAGATGATGAAAGAATTATGATTAGTTAATAAAAAAGAATAGAAAAACAAAACTTATCATAATTCTAACTATGGTTATGTGTAGAGAATTAACCAAGGGTTAAAGGAATGGTTAGGGTTAAGGATGAGATAAGAATGGTGGACAAAGTCAAAGCTTCATGAAGCTTCAACTAAACAACAAATAAAGCCACCATTCTTTTCTCTTCTCATTTATTTTCCAAAATGAAATGGATAAATAAATAAGTGAATAAAACAAAACCCTAACCATAATCATGTAACCATAGTTTGATCTTTCCACAAAAACCCTAGCATAACATGTATCATCAAACATGATACAATCAAGTGCACAAAAGTATATCACATATACAATGTGTACAATCCGAGTGAGAAAATCCATTTAAAGTGAACCAATACTAGTTAATGCAAAGTAATATATCAAATATATAATTCTGCATTAAATCATTAAATCAACACTTGATTTAACGATCCGGTCATATCGCATATAACCGACTAGTATTCTATGTATCGGCTTATCGAACCAACCCTTGATTCGATAACTAGGTTATATCGCATACAACCTTTCGATACATTCATCGCGAGAATGGAATACGGTATCACATAGACGCATTATTCTCGGTCCCGTACATATCTCATATGCGCTCCTATTTCGTTTCGCTTGAGCCAGGAAACCTCTGTGTAGGACTCTAAAGACTCGTCAATACGCCGGCAGCAGGTGATGATCATATCAAGCACCCACTAGCCGCAAGCGGTCTGCTAAACGTAACGGCCACCCGGGTATTGAGCGATCTGAAGATCGACGAGCAAGCCCGCTCACACTCCAGTGAATCCGACCAGTAACACTACCGTACAGTCCGGTCTGATCGTCTGATATGTCGCATATCTCGCCTAGGGGTGGTAAACGTCAGACCCCAATAGCTCGATAAGTCGTGTCGATATGAGGTCTATAACTGTTCGAGAAACTACTGGTAACACTTACCAGTAAATCTCAGCAACCCTGGCCAGGGATTTCCTGTTATAGCCAATCGAACACAGCGCAACATCAACCCCCTATACCGGGAGAGACGAATCCCCTCCTATCGCTCATTGCCTCCATGTGACTCGGGACTGTACCCAAAAACCACCGTTTTGCATGCCCTCTTGGATGTGGTAAGATGGAAATCAAAGCACAGTGGGAACCACACAAGACTCTATGACGATCTCGGGTCAACAGACTACTCTGTACCAGTGTCACCAGAGAACTGCCATCTGACGTGAGGTATAATACCATCTGGGAGTTCTCGGCGAGTCCGTCCAGTGTACCCAGTCTCTACTGAGCACCCGTATATCATCTCTGATGTCAAACACCAATGGATATGGGATCATCCATCGCCCATCTGTATGGGTCGAGAAGGTACACGTTAGTCTACTCTGGTATATCGATGCCCCATCTCGATACACCCACGACTAGGGACTTTGAAGGATGTACTTATGGACTACCATGTCCCCACTAGTATAATCCGCATCATAGTCCAGGTAGTCAAGCACACATCCTAAGGGCTTTACCAACATGTAACAGAGAGACAATCAGTATACACGTTAAGGTAAAGTTCAACCAGATAGCATACTATCATGTCGAGCAAGAAAGTCCTCCCTATATATGTCCCAGCATCCACTACAATATACATCCTATGTACAGTAATGGCCTCTAGGGCATACATATAACTAACAATCTCCCACTTGCACTAGGGCCATCTGTAGCAGTGGTTGTAGTATCTCATACTCAACCATCCCATAGAAATCTCTCTCTGGGAACAGGCCTTTGTGAGTGGATCCGCTGTGTTGTCCTCTGAATCTACTCTCCTAACCTGGATCACCCTGGAGATCAACTATCTCCATGATCAGGCGATGCTGCCTTAGAATAAGTCTGGATCACTGATGGGACCGGCGTTCCTCGGCATGAGCCACAACTCCATTGTCTCACAATGGTAGGAACGTAGTTCATCTCATGAACTAATATACACCCAAACAGCCTCTTTGGTAGCATCTTAAGTAGCGATGTATCCTGCCTTTATCGTCTAGTATGCCACGGTATCTAGCTTGGAACTCTTCCAACATACCGTCCCTTTACTGAGGGTAAAGACAATGCCTGTGACTGACATTCAGTCGTCTTTATCACCCTGGAACCCTTCCAGTGATTCTCCCCAGGATCGGTTGATACCGTCTCACTACAACTAGTGAGAGTCCTAACACCCAATTAGATCTATCTCATAGATCCAAAAAAAACAGGATTTAGTAGGTATCATTTTGATACTATTGGAGAATCCTTGTGATAAGCGGAGATCGACCGAGCGTAGCATAGGAAACTCCTTCCCTATCAAGAGTATGTCATCCACGTACTCTACGAGGATCGTCATCATACTCCCTACTACCTTTTTGTTTATACAAGGTTCATCTACCATTTTGATGATATCAAACTCTTTGACTAACACATCAAAACAGATGTTCCAACTCCGCGATACCTGCTTTATCCTATAAAGCATCTTGTACACGTTTCCGCTGCTCCCACTGTCTACGAAGCCCTCTGGCTGTGTACTTATAGACGTTCTCTTCTAAAACATCATTTAGAAAAGCAGTCATGGCACCCAACCGCCAGATATCGTAGTCATGGTATGTAGCCGTGGCAAGTAGGATCTGGATGGACTTAAGCATAGGTACTGGAAAAGGTTTCATCATTATCCACGCCTGGTCGATGACGAAAACCTTTAACATGTCTAGCTTTGAAATTCTCAACTTTTCCATCTACACCAAGTAATCTTCTCAAGATATACTTGCTCCTGATGGGGATTTAACCCTTCAGATATAGCAACTAAAGTCCATACTTTGTTGGTGTATATGGATTCCATCTCAGATCACTAAGCATCCAGCCATTCTTACAGAGTCCCACTCCTGATGGCCAGTTCGAAACTAGTTGGGTCATCATCTCATGATGCAATCCTCGCTCCCACTGTCATAGAGAAACCGAAGTATCTCTCAGGTGGGTGAGGAACCCTACTAGATCGGCGGAGAGGCTGAGGTTCGTTGGTAACTATTGAATCCTTTGGTTCTTTCAAATTATCAGCTGCAGTTTGTATAGCTGGAACCTTTCCAGTTCTACATTACAGACTTTGCCTCGAGCTTGTCCGGATTTTGCTTTTAGACATAGGCCGGACAACCCCAAATCTTAACTAGCTTAAGACATGGGCTCTTCCCTTTCCATATCACATATGAAGTGGTAGGCAACTGATTTGATTTGAACCCTATTCAATAGGTATGCAGCTTCTCAAGTGCATAACTCCCAAAAAGGAAATAGGTAACTCAGTAGTATTTATCATAGAGCACACCTTATCATATAGGGTGTATCTGCTCCACCCCGATATACCATCGTGCTATGGTGTATTCGGAGGAGTAATGCTGAGAGAGAATCTCATTCTCCTTTAGAAAAGTCCAGAAATTCCATGCTCAAGTATTCTCCTCCTTGATCACATCAAAGGACATAATACTTATACCTGTATTGGTTCTCTACTTCTAACTTATATTCTGTGAATATCTCAAAAGGTTCGGACTTGTGTTTCAACAGGAACATATGTCTGAATCTAAAGAGATCATCAGAGAATGTAATGAAGTACAAAGAACCGGTCTTGGCATGTGTAGACTGGGGACCTTTATACATCAACATGTATCATCCCAAGAGTTCACTAACTCTTTCTCTGTTTCCAATAAACGGAGCTATGGTCATCTCATCTCTGTGACATGACTGGCAAGTTTCACAATATGTAAATTCAAACTAATTTAAATATGCATCTTTATGAAACTCTAGCTAGTCGGGTCGCATTGATATGACCTAGTCTACAATACCTTAAGAAGGATCCGTTCATTTCTGAACTCTTCCTCTTATGTGTGTTCCATATACTAAGAACTGTAGTTTGATTTAGAACATCAACGCTTTTAGATAACGTGCCTGAACCGATCAACTTTTGATATAGGAAATGTTCAAAATATTATCCAACAATACAAAATTATATCCTTTCTTTACTAATAAAGAGACTGATATGATTTTGTATATTAGGTTCGGTATCTAATAACATTCGTTCAGAATCAATGTATTAGTAATACAGGGTGACAGTGACCAACAGACTTGGCTGCGACACTTGCCCCGTTTTCTGCCTCATGAAACTTATCACCCGTTCTCAGTTCTCTACCTTTCTGTAGCCCTATGTAACAGATTACATATCTGGGATCCTGGTCTGGTATCACATACCCAGGACGTAAAGGTTACTGAGAAACAGTTCTCTGTAATGAACACACCCGAAGATGATGCATCAGCATGCACTCTCTTCGTTTGGGCGGCACAGGAATTCTGGTAATCCCCAATTTCCTACTCTGTCTTATAACAATTATAAGTTGGAGCGGGACCAACGTTCCCCAGCTCAGTATAACAAGCGGGTTCGGTCAATATTCCGTATTATTATCTTGATTAAGGCGTGATATGGTCGCTACCTGGAGAGAGAGAAGAAAACACTCAGCGTGCGCTCTGTCAAGAATAGATTGGTTTTTATTTTATCTAATCAGGATGGCTCCCACTGCTTTTTATCAAATCTTCCTTCAAACCCTAAAAGGAAAGACTAGCCGGGATTAATTACACACTACAAGTTCGCCAATCTTTCAGCCAGGCCAGTGTCGGTACTTTGAGGGAGGTCCCCCGTGCTTTCGCACGAACCTAATTACTGTAAACCTCGTTTTCCCAGAGGCGTAACCCCGTTGACACCTTTCTAGACACCTACTTGATCGGCTAATTGTAATGTGTAAAACTCTCCCAGGAGTAACTCTTACTCACAGCGGGTATCGGGATCCAACTATCTCATAGAAGGTATGCAATCTCATTGCAAATTTCAACACTTGAAATTCCCGATAATTTTGCCCCTAGCATCCTATGACCTTGACGGAGGTCAACAAACCATAGGCTACTAGTCAAGTTCAACCCGTCATTTCTTGATCGAATTAAACCCACCCGCACGACCCTTGACGGAGGTCAACAAGGCCGCACGACTACCCTAACTCAATCTGCATCATATGCATAAACAGATAAATACTAGTTAGCTACCGCACACTACGCCTTGACGGAGGTCAACAAACGTAGCACGAATACTAAATAGGACTTATCTGAAATGACGGAGGGCTATGACAGGTTTTTCTGAAAACCTATTGCGTAATGAACTTGATATCGTTGTAGAATCAAATGAATTTTGAAATGGAGTGTTTTTGAGGCTTTTCTAGTTTTGCTAAAGGAGTCACTCCCGGTGAAGGGATCGTCGGTCCTTTCCTCGTTGAATGAGGTGCGGGATATATCATAATATCACTGTGCAAAGCAAAAACTCTTAAAAGCAATCAAAAGACAAACCGAGTGTGTAGCATCTGCCAGTTATTGCTAAAGGAGTCACTCCCGGTGAAGGGATCTCGGTCCTTTCCTCATCGAATAAGGTGCAGGATATATCACATATACCTCTGTGCAAAGCAAGAACTGTAGCTACCTGTTTTATTTTTGAAATTCGATTCTACAACATCTTAGGTTTCTTTTATTTTCATTAATCACATTAATGAAGTCCCATCAATTATGTACCTAAACATCACAGATAAATACGACGTACACTTATGCCATCCGCATTCGCCTCGATGTCCCCTCGTGCACCGTTAAGTTAGGTAACTAACGGCAGAGCGGGGCAGGGCTAGCGCGGGTGTAAAACATAAGTAACGCCTATATAATATATCATATATACTATATACAGCATTTATCACAGAACATCACATGATCACATCACAGATATCGCAGCAGAAGAATCATATGAAATATTGGATATACTAGGACGTCCGTGTTTTCAATACGAGCCAGTATAAAACACGGATTCCACGGTCGTGATGAATAGCCAAACCCACACCCCTAGACCCCTACGAGAGCGGCAAGCAACCCTACCAATTCTAGAGTTAGGAGACCCGTACTCGACTCCTCGAGTTGGTCTCCCACTGGACTCCAGAACCCGGTTACTTGTGCCCTCCTCCTTGGGTCTATCCTAGTGCGGAAAAGTAAATAATATACAAACGGTGACAACTTCCGCAACCTGGAAGCGCCCCCAATAAAAGAATATTACATACAAGTTTTTACATGAACGAAAATAAAAAACACTCATCTCACATAAAAACCCCCGGCTATTCAAACACGACGATCCAATATAACATATCCAGCAACACATAACATCACATGTCATCAACGTAAGTAAATATGTCCATCCCAATTGTCGTTGACATATAGCAACGAAACCGGCGATATCACATATTACACTTACGGTCACAGAAAAGAAAGTGTAAAACTACAACAGTTGGAATCCGCAACCACCTCAGACATCGCATGCCTGACCAAATGAATTACTTAGACATCGCATGCCTAACAATTATAAACCTCGCATTTTAGTCTCTTTATCGAAAACACTTTTCAATACCAAGTCGGGCAATTCAACAGGATTCCCGACATTGCGATCGAATACTCGTCGCAAACTTCAGTAGGCGGCCGCACCCCCGTTACCGTCGACGAAATGCACCAAGGCGGAACACCGCCACCGTGAGCACCCGAACGGATGCTTTCGGCGACGGGGTTCTCCTACAGTCACTTGGTCGGGGCTATGGAGCGAGGCTGTCTATTAAGTTTACCCGGCGAGTATCCGCGTACGCTACGTGATTGCGACGGACTTTTGATCACATCAAAATTCCGTGGCAACCGATCAAGTGAGACTAAATTGCTAGATTTACAACATTCATTCAGTTATCACATAACTATTGTGAATTCCAATTATTGTATCCCATTCCAGATAATTAGAAAATGTTAAACTTTCCGATTGAACATTCGAACACCCAAGTTTTCCCGATACAGATCAACACATGAAATAAGTCTAACAACATTCAGTTCGTGGCTCAGTACCGACGGTCCAGCCGTAGAAGGGTCAAGCCAACGCCTCACATGTGGCACGCCGTACTGCCCCAAACCCGAAGGTTCAAAGGGCAGTTCAAGACGGTCACATAATCGAGTTAAGGTTTGTTGTCTTCTAGAGGGTCCATCGCGTTACTTGCACTACTTAGAACGTCGTTAAACTACGGAAAAATCCAACACTTGGAAATTTCCCGACAGGGGAAAAATTGGGTATTTATATCCGGTCGAACTTTTTAACATATTCTAAAATTTATCCGGAAAGCCACATAGACAAAATTTGATACTCCGATCGAAACACCGAATCCCCAAAACAACCTCAGAAAATTCAACTCTTGAAAAAATATTAAAAATTCCCAGAAAAATCACCACTGGAAACCAAGAATTACTGTGCAAAATAATTTAAATAATGTGGCCGTACGGCCGCGGATCCGCCGCATGAGCCTTGCTCATGCCGCGGATCCGCGGTGGAAAAGTTGAATTAGGTCCATGAAATTTACAGTAATTCCTAGAAAACCCTGCTTGATTTTCTGCATATTTTTAATTTGGAAAAATCCCTGTTTTTGAAAAAAGGACAGAGAGCATGGAAATTTTGCGGTTTCGGTTCGTTCGGACTTCAAATCGCGTCTAGACTTCGCCTAAGGCTCTAGCTAGGCTCTGATACCACTGTAGGGTTCCTAGGCACCCTAATGAGGTCTCACAAGGCATCAACCATTCCAATTTCAAAATTTCTAGGTGCCGAGAGACCCGACTACGGATCGTTTGCTAGAAAACTAGGCGAAAAAGCTAACTAGTTAACACTTAACTATAAGAATACGGATATACAACCTTTGTAGATCCAGTGCTCCACCTCCACGGCTCCACAATGAAGTCTCCTCGCTGTCCAAGACGGATCCCGGGCTCTAGCGTCGGCTTCATCGGAGAATGGACGGGCTAGGTCATCGATGTCCATGCCGAAGATGATCTACGTCGAGGCATCGCTAAATCAAGCTCCGACTTCACCAAGTGATGAAACTTGTGAAGAAAACACACTCTATTACTTGGCAAGAGGTAGAGGATGAAGAAATAGGAAGTGGGTAGACTTTAGAATTGGATTTCTCACTTGTTTTCACCAATCACCATTGATGAAGCAAGCTTCTTCAAGTGAAGAAGATGAAGAAGATGATGAAAGAATTATGATTAGTTAATAAAAAAGAATAGAAAAACAAAACTTATCATAATTCTAACTATGGTTATGTGTAGAGAATTAACCAAGGGTTAAAGGAATGGTTAGGGTTAAGGATGAGATAAGAATGGTGGACAAAGTCAAAGCTTCATGAAGCTTCAACTAAACAACAAATAAAGCCACCATTCTTTTCTCTTCTCATTTATTTTCCAAAATGAAATGGATAAATAAATAAGTGAATAAAACAAAACCCTAACCATAATCATGTAACCATGGTTTGATCTTTCCACAAAAACCCTAGCATAACATGTATCATCAAACATGATACAATCAAGTGCACAAAAGTATATCACATATACAATGTGTACAATCCGAGTGAGAAAATCCATTTAAAGTGAACCAATACTAGTTAATGCAAAGTAATATATCAAATATATAATTATGCATTAAATCATTAAATCAACACTTGATTTAACGATCCGGTCATATCGCATATAACCGACTAGTATTCTATGTATCGGCTTATCGAACCAACCCTTAATTCGATAACTAGGTTATATCGCATACAACCTTTCGATACATTCATCGCGAGAATGGAATACGGTATCACATACACGCATTATTCTCGGTCCCGCACATATCTCATATGCGCTCCTATTTCGTTTCGCTTGAGCCAGGAAACCTCTGTGTAGGACTCTAAAGACTCGTCAATACGCCGGCAGCAGGTGATGATCATATCAAGCACCCACAAGCCGCAAGCGGTCTGCTAAACGTAACGGCCACCCGGGTATTGAGCGATCTGAAGATCGACGAGCAAGCCCGCTCACACTCCAGTGAATCCGACCAGTAACACTACCGTACAGTCCGGTCTGATCGTCTGATATGTCGCATATCTCGCCTAAGGGTGGTAAACGTCAGACCCCAATAGCTCGATAAGTCGTGTCGATATGAGGTCTATAACTGTTTGAGAAACTACTGGTAACACTTACCAGTAAATCTCAGCAACCCTGGCCAGGGATTTCCTGTTATAGCCAATCGAACACAGCGCAACATCAACCCCCTATACCGGGAGAGACGAATCCCCTCCTATCGCTCATTGCCTCCATGTGACTCGGGACTGTACCCAAAAACCACCGTTTTGCACGCCCTCTTGGACGTGGTAAGATGGAAATCAAAGCACAGTGGGAACCACACAAGACTCTATGACGATCTCGGGTCAACAGACTACTCTGTACCAGTGTCACCAGAGAACTGCCATCTGACGTGAGGTATAATACCATCTGGGAGTTCTCGGCGAGTCCGTCCAGTGTACCCAGTCTCTACTGAGCACCCGTATATCATCTCTGATGTCAAACACCAATGGATATGGGATCATCCATCGCCCATCTGTATGGGTCGAGAAGGTACACGCTAGTCTACTCTGGTATATCGATGCCCCATCTCGATACACCCACGACTAGGGACTTTGAAGGATGTACTTATGGACTACCATGTCCCTACTAGTATGATCCGCATCATAGTCCAGGTAGTCAAGCACACATCCTAAGGGCTTTACCAACATGTAACAGAGAGACAATCAGTATACACGTTAAGGTAAAGTTCAACCAGATAGCATACTATCATGTCGAGCAAGAAAGTCCTCCCTATATATGTCCCAGCATCCACTACAATATACATCCTATGTACAGTAATGGCCTCTAGGGCATACATATAACTAACATCCACTACCTCGTATCGATGATTTATTCGATCAGCTGTAGGGAGCTAGCTATTTCTCGAAGATTGAATTGCGGTCAGGGTATCACCAGTTGAGAGTTTGGAAGGATGATATTCCGAAGACTGCTTTTCGCACACGATATGGACATTACAAGTTTCTGGTGATGTTGTTTGGACTCACTAATGCCCAGCAGCTTTCATGGATATGATGAACCGCGTTTATAGCCCATTCCTTGATCAAGTTATTATTGTATTCATTGATGATATTCTTGTTTATTCCCGAAGCCAGGAGGAATACGAGCAGCATTTGTGTATCACATTGCAGACTTTGAAGGAGCATCAGTTGTTCGCTAAATTTTCCAAGTGTGCTTTCTGGTTGGACAGTGTGGATTTCTTGGGTCACGTAGTGATGAGAGATGGTATACGTGTGGACCCAAAGAAGATCGAAGCAGTACAGCACTGGCCCAGACCTGTGTCAGTTACGGAGATTCGAAGTTTCTTGGGTCTGGCCGGTTATTATCGACGCTTTGTGCAGGATTTTTCTCGGATCGCTGCACCGTTCACCGGATTGACTAGAAAAGAAGTTCCATTTCTTTAGATAGATGCATGTGAGCAGAGTTTCCAGCAGTTGAAGACTCGCTTGACGACTGCACCAGCCTTATCTTTACTTTCTGGGTCGGGTGGTTTGTTGTTTATTGTAATGCCTCTCGAATGGGTTTAGGCTGTGTGTTAATGCAACACGGCAGGGTTGTCGCTTATGCATCTCGATAGCTGAAGAGGCACAAGCAGAACTACCCCACTCATGACTTAGAGATGGCTGCGGTGGTTTTCGCACTGAAGATATGGAGGCATTACTTGTACGGTGAGTCATGCCAGATATTTACAGATCACAAGAGCTTGAAGTATATTTTTCAGCAGCGGGATCTGAATCTAAGGCAGCGGCGATGGATGGAACTAGTAAAGGATTACGATTGCGAGATTCGTTAGCATCCGGGAAAAGCGAAGGTTGTAGAAGATGCTTTAAGTCGGAGGCCCAGAGGTAGCTTATCTTATTTGAGCACAGTGCAGAGACAGTCATCCGCAGACTGGAAAATTCTATGCAATAGCTTAGTACAGTTTGAGTTCATATCGACAGGAGGACAGTTAACTCATATTTTCACCCGTCCTCGGATATTTGATCGTATCAGAGATACATTGCCCACAGATGCTCTCTTGTCGGAGATCATAGATCAGGTTAAATAAGGTAAAGATTTTGAGTTCATGATAGATGACCGTGGAATATTACAATTTGGGACTCGTCTTTTTGTGGCGGATTCAGAGGAACCGAGACTTAAAATCTTAAAGGAGGCCCATCGGTCAGCATATAGTGTTCATCCTGGTTCCACCAAAATGTATTGTGACTTGAGAGATGTCTATTAGTAGGAAGGAATGAAGAGAGATGTCACGGAGTTTGTTTCAAGATGCTTGACTTGTCAGCAAGTCAAGGCCGAGCACCAGAGGCCGGCAGGAGAGTTGCAGCCCTTGCCTATTCAGGAGTGGAAATGGGAGCAGATTTCTATGGATTTCATTGTGGGTCTACCCAGGACTAGCAGAGGGTATGATTCCATCTGGGAAAATTGTAGATAGATTGACAAAGACATCACACTTTCTTCCGGTGAAAACAACGTTTGGACGTGCGAAGTATGCTCAGATTTATATTGATGAGACTGTGCGATTTCATGGAGTGCTGAAGTGCATAGTGTCCGATAACGGTATACAATTTACCAACCGACTATGGCAGAGACTTCAAGAGGCTCTAGGTACACGATTGAGTTTTAGTACAGCTTTTCAACCGCAGACAGATGGTCAGTCAGAACGGACCATACAGACTCTAGAGGATATGCTTCGAGCCTGCAGTCTTGATTTCGGTGGTAGCTGGGATCGTCAACTACCTTTGATAGAATTCTCTTACAACAACAGTTTTTAGGAGACGATCCAGATGGCACCCTTTGAAGTTTTGTATGTGAGGAAATGTCGATCACCCGTTTGCTGGACAGAACTCAGCGAGAGTAGCATTTTGGGACCGCAGATAGTACATGGGACTACGGAAAAGATCCAGTTTATACGGGACAGGATGAGAGCGGCCCAGTGCAGACAGAAATCATATGCCGATCGACGCCGTCGTAGACTCGAGTTTGATGTGGAAGATCATGTGTTTCTTCGTGTATCTCCGATGAAGGGTGTGATGCGTTTCGGGAAAAAAGGGCAGCCCCAGGTATGTCGGACCCTATGAGATTCTGGGAAGAATGGGTGCTGTAGCTTATCGTTTAGCATTTCCACCGAGTTTTCCCGATGTGCATCCGGTGTTTCACGTGTCTATGCTTCGCAAGTATCTTCATGATCTCTCTCACACGATCCAGCATTAGACCTTATGTTAGTTATATGTATGCCCTAGAGGCCATTACTGTACATACGATGTATATTGTAATGGATGCTTGGACATATATAGGGAGGACTTTCTTGCTCGACATGATAGTATGCTATCTGGTTGTACTTTACCTTAACATGTACTCTGATTGTCTCTATGTTACATGTTGATAAAGCCCTTAGGATATGTACTCGACTATTGGGACTATGATGAGATCATACTAGTGGGGCCACGGTAGTCGACGAGTATATCCTATAACTGTTCCTAGTCGAGGGTGTATCGAGAAAGGGCATCGATGCACAAGAGTAGACTAGCGTATACGCATCTTGACCCATATGATGGGCGATGGATGATCCCATATCCATCGGTGTTTGACATCAAGGATGGTGTACGGGTGCTCAGTAGAGACTGGGTACACTGGACGGACTCGCCGAGAACTCCCAGATGGTATTATACCTCACGTCAGATGGCAGTTCTCCGGGGACACTGGTAAAGAGTAGTCTGTTAACCCGAGATCGTCATAGAGTCTTGTGTGATTCCCACTGTGCTTTGATTTCCATCATACCACGTCCAAGAGGGCGTGCAAAAAGGTGGCTTTTGGGTACAATCCCGAAACATATGGAGGCAATGAGTGATAGGAAGGGATTCGTCTCCCCCGGTATAGGGAGTTGATATTGCGCTGTGTTCGATTAGCTATAACCGGAAATCCCTAGCCAGGGTTGCAGAGATTTACTGGTAAGTGTTACCAGTAGTTTCTCGAACTGTTATAGACCTCATATCGACACGACTTATCGAGCTACTGGGGTCTGACGTTTACCACCCCTAGGCGAGATATGCGACATATCAGACGACGAGACCGGACTGTACGGGAGTGTTATTGATTGGATTCACAGGAGAATGTACAGGCTTGCTTGTTGATTTTCTGAGCGCTCAATACCTGGGTAGCTGTTACGTTTAGTTGACCGCTTGCAGCTTGTGGGTGTTTGATATGATCATCACCTACTGTCGGCGTATTGACGATTCTTTAGAGTTCAACACAGAGGTTTCTTGGCTCAGGCAAAACGGAGTAGGAGCACATATGTGATATGTGCGGGACCGAAGATAATGCGGTATGTGATACCGTATTGGATTCTCGTGATATGAGATATCGGCCGGGTATATGTGATATAGCCGGGTCATCGTATTAGTCGGTTATATGCGATATAGCCGGATTGTCGGATCAAGTGTTGATTCGATAATTTAATGTATAATAATATATATGATATATTAAATTACATTAACTAATATTAGCTCACTAAAAGATTCTTTTTCTCACTCGGGTAATACATTGATATATATGCGATATATGTTAAATGTATTATTTTATTTTGTTACAATAAATATTATATATGTGATATATAATATTGTAACATGATATGATTACTAATGCAACATGTTTTGTGGAGTTTAAACATGATTACGATTTGGATTAGGGTTAAGACTTCTAGTAGATTCTAGAAGCTTTTCTTTTGTCTTGAAGAATATATCATGCTTGATATTTTCAAGTGACTCACTTTTAACCCAACCCAAACCCTAGCCCTAGTTAATTCTCTACAAGGGTTTAGTTGACCATGGTTGCATTATTCATCATATTTATCTTTTCATTATTCATCACAAAAGGATTCTAATTATTGGTTCATCTTCTTCCTTCTTTCTTTCATAGAAAAAGCTTTCTAGCTTTTTCAAGGTGATGAAAAATGAGTGAGTAAATGAAAATAAAAGAGAGCAAAAATCCTACTTCATCATCCTCATCTATCCTTGCCATTTAGATGAGGGTGTTCACTTCATTTAGTCAGTGTTAGCTTGTGTTAATGAAACTTCAAGGTAGATCATCTATGTTATCGAAGATCGGAAGCAAGACTGCATCTTTCTCTTCGTGGAGCCTCTCGAGAGTCCGGAGTTTGATGATCGCAGCGAAGGGACCTCAACACGGAGCTTAAGAAGTGAAGGACCGGATCTACAAAGGTTGTAATCCCTTTCACTTAGTGTTAAAATGTTTAACATGCTTGTTTTCGCATAGACTCTAGTTTAAAGATCTGGCTTTGGGTCGTTCGGCACAGCTAAAATTTTAATCGGGCATGGTTGATGCCTCGTAGACCCTTGTAAGCGTGCTTAGCAACCCTACAGTGGTATCAGAGACAAGTTAGTGCTTTAGGCGAAGTCTAAACGAAGTTTAAAGTCCGATCGAACCCGAAAACCCCGACGAATACTCTTCTCTGGATTTTTTTTCAAAAATGTGATTTTTTATGAATTAAAAATGCTCAGAAAATTAAGCAGGAAAAACTATGAATTACTATGAAGTGCGGACCTATAATGCGCTTATTTGACCGCGGAACCGCGGCCAAACCATGGGTTTGGCGGCGGTTCCGCGGCCAAAATTTTGAATTAGTCCCCGTAACTTCATATATTTATTCTTAGGTCCTTTCTTGTTATTTTTTTCTGGGAATTTTTTAATTCCACTCAAGTGTTCAGTTTTCTAGGGTTGTATTGGGGACTCGTTGATTCTATCGGATAATTTAACTTTGTTTATTTTGTCCGGGTAATTTTTAGAACGTGTTAAAAAGTTCGAACGGATATCAATAACTCACTTTTTCCCCTGCCGGAAAATTTCCAAGTGTTAGATTTTTCCATAGTTTGAGAACGTTCTAAGTCGTGCAAGTAACGCGGTGGACCCTCTAGAAGACAACAAACCTTAACTCGATTATGTGACCGTCTTGAACTGCCTCTGAACTTTTAGGTTTGTGGCAGTACGGCGTGCCACATGTGAGGCGTTGGCTTGACCCTTCTACAGCTGGACCATTGGTACTGATGCATGTGATGGATGTTTTTAAACTAATTTCAAGTGTTGAGAACTATTTGGGAAAATTTGGGTGTTTGATTATTCGATCGAAAAATTTAACATTGTCTATTTATCTGGAATGTGATACAATATTTGGAGTCCACAAGTAGTTATGAGATAACTAATTTGAATGTTATAAATCTAGCGGTTCAGTCTCAATTGATCGGTTGCCACGGAATTTTGATGTGATCAAAAGTCCGTCGCAATCACGTAGCGTACGCGGATACTCGCCGGGTAAACTTAATAGACAGCAACGCCCCATAGCCCCGACCAAGTGACTATAGGATAACCCCGTCGCCAAAAGCATCCGTTCGGGTGCTCGCGCAGCGGTGTTCCGCTTTAGTGCACTTCGTCGACGGCATCCGGGGGTGCGGCCGTCTACTAAAGTTGGCGACGAGCATTCGATCAGAATGTCGGGAATCTTGTTGAATTGCCCGACTTAATATTGAAAAGAGTTTTCGATAAATAAGACTAAAATGCGGGGTTTATAATTGTTAGGCATGCGATGTCTAAGGAATTCATTTGGTTAGGCATGCGATGTCTAAAGAGGTTGCGGATTCCAACTGTTGTAGTTTTACACTTTCTTTTCTGTGACCGTAAGCGTAGTATGTGGTGTATCGCCGGCTTCGTTGCTATACATCAACGACAATCGGGATACGCATACTTACTTACGTTGATGATATGAGATATTATGTGTTGCTGTGATATATTATATTGGATCGTCGCGTTCTGAATAGCCGGGGGTTTTATGTGAGATGAGAGTTTTTTCTTTTTCATTCATGTAAAATTCATTTGTATGTAATATTCTTTTATTGGGGCACTTCGGGCTGAGGATGATGTCACCATTGTATATTATTTACTTTTCCGCATTAGGTAGACTCAAGGCGGGGAGCACAAGTAACCGGGTTCTAGGGTCCAGTGGGAGACCATCTCGAGGAGTCGAGACCGGGTCTCCTAACCCTAGAATTGACAGTGTTGATTGCCGCTCTCGTAGGGGTCTAGGGATGTGGGTTTGGCTATTCATCGCGACAGTGGAATCCGTGTTTTATACAGGCTCGTATTGAAAACACGGACGTCCTAGTATATCCAATATTTCATATATGTTTTTCTGCTACAATGTTCTATGATGAGATCATATTACTGCCTGAGACGAATGTTTATATTATATATATGAGATATATGTTATATTGCAGATTTCGTTTCAAATGAGATGCTTGTGAAGCATATTAAAATGGGACTTCATTAATGAGATTAATGAAATAAAAGAAACCTAAAGATGTTGTAGAAACTTGTCTCAAGAACTGGTAGCTCTAGTTCTTGCTTTGCATAGCGGTGTTCCTTGTAGAACATCCAGCACCTTATTCGATAAGGAAAGAGCCGAGATCCCTTCACCGGGAGTGACCTCTTTAGTGAAACTAGCAGATGCTACAAACTCGGTTTGTCTTTTGATTGCTTCTATAGTTCTTGCTTTGCATAGTGATATTTGTGAAATATCATGCACCTTATTCGATGAGGAAAGAGCCAACGATCCCTTCACCGGGAGTGACCTCTTTAGCAAAACTAGAAAAGCCTAAAAAACACTCTATTTAAAAATCACTCGATTCTACAACGATATCAAGTTCATTACGCAAAAGGTTTTCTTAAAAACCTGTCGTAGCCCTCCGTCATTTCAGATAAGTACTAGTTAGTATTTGTGCTACGTTTGTTGACTATGTTAAGGCGTAGTGTGCGGTAGCTGATTAGTGCTTACCTGTATAAGCATATGATGCGATTGGATTAGGGTAGTCGTGCGACTTTGTTGACTATGTTAAGGGTCGTGCGGGTGGGTTTAATTTAATCGGGAAATGACGGGTTGACTTGACTAGCACTTATGATTTGTTGACTATGTTAAGGTCATATAGCTGCTAGGGGCAAAATATTATCGGGAATTTCAAATGTTCAAATTTGCAATGAGATTGCATACCTTCTATGAGATAGTTGGATCCCGATAACCGCTGCGAGTAAGAGTTACTCCTCGGAGAGTTTTACACATTACAATTAGCAGATCAAGTAGGTGTCTAGAAAGGTGTTAATGAGGTTACGCCTCTGGGAAAACGAGGTTTACTTTAATTAGGTTCGTGCGAAAGCACGGGGGACCTCCTTCAAAGTACCGACACTGGCCTGGCTGAAAGATTGGCGAACTTGTAGCGTGTAATTAATCCCGGCTAGTCTTTCCTTTTAGGGTTTGAAGGAAGATTTGATTAAAACAGTGGAAGACATCCTGATTAGATATATTAGATAACCAATCTAATCTTGCAAGAGCATACACTGAGTGTTTTCTTCTCTCTCTCCAGGTAGTGAGATGGTATCAATCGATCCTGGGAAGAATCACTGGAAAGGTTCCATGGTGATAAAGTCGACTGAATGTCAGTCGCAGGCTTTGTCTTTACTCTTAGTGGAGGGATGGTATGTTGGAAGAGTTTCAAGATAGATACCGTGACTTACTAGACGATTAAAGGCAAGATACATCGTTACAAAGGATGCTACCAAAGAGGCAGTCTGGATATATATAAGTTCAAGAGATGAACTTCGTAACTACCATTGTGTGACAATGGAGTTGTGGCTTTTGCCAAGGAACGCCTGTCCCATCAGAAATCCAGATATAATTCTTAGGCAGTATCACCTGATCATGGAGATGTTTAATCTCCAAGGAGATCGAGGTTAGGAGAGTAGACACAGAGGACAACAGCGCGGATCCACTCACAAAGGCCTTTTTCCCAGTAGAGACTTTTATGGGATGGTTGAGTATGAGATACTTCAACCACAGCTAATTGTTGGGTATGCGATACCACAACAGATGGCCCTAGTGCAAGTGGGAGATTGTTAGTTATATGTATTCCCTAGAGGCCATTACTGTACATACGATGTATATTGTAATGGATGCTTGGACATATATATGGAGGACTTTCTTGCTCGACATGATAGTATGCTATCTGGTTGTACTTTATCTTAACATGTACTCTGATTGTCTCTATATTACATGTTGATAAAGTCCTTAGGATATGTACTCAACTACTGGGACTATGATGAGATCATACTAGTGGGGCCACGGTAGTCGACGAGTACATCCTATAACTGTTCCTAGTCGAGGGTGTATCGAGACAGGGCATCGATGCACCAGAGTAGACTAGCGTATACGCATCTTGACCTATACGATGGGCGATGGATGATCCCATATCCATCGGTGTTTGACATCAAGGATGGTGTACGGGTGCTCAGTAGAGACTGGGTACACTGGACGGACTCGCCGAGAACTCCCAGATGGTATTATACCTCACGTTAGATGTCAGTTCTCCGGTGACACTGGTACAGAGTAGTCTGTTGACCCGAGATCGTCATAGAGTCTTGTGTGATTCCCACTGTGCTTTGATTTCCATCATACCACGTCCAAGAGGGCATGCAAAAAGGTGGCTTTTGGGTACAGTCCCGAATCACATGGAGGCAATGAGCGATAGGAGGAGATTCGTCTCTCCCGGTATAGGGAGTTGATGTTGCGCTGTGTTCGATTGGCTATAACCGGAAATCCCTGGCCAGGGTTGCTGAGATTTACTGGTAAGTATTACCAGTAGTTTCTCGAACTGTTATAGACCTCATATCGACACGACTTATCGAGCTACTGGGGTCTAACGTTTACCACCCCTAGGCGAGATATGCGACATATCAGACGACGAGACCGGACTGTACGGGAGTGTTACTGATTGGATTCACAGGAGAATGTACAGGCTTGCTTGTTGATTTTCTGAGCGCTCAATACCTGGGTAGCTGTTACGTTTAGTTGACCGCTTGCAGCTTGTGGGTGTTTGATATGATCATCACCTACTGCTGACGTATTGACGATTCTTTAAAGTCCTACACAGAGGTTTCTTGGCTCAGGCAAAACGGAGTAGGAGCACATATGTGATATGTGCGGGACCGAGGATAATGCGGTATGTGATACCGTATTGGATTCTCGCGATATGAGATATCGGCCGGGTATATGTGATATAGCCGGGTCATCGTATTAGTCGGTTATATGCGATATAGCCGGATTGTCGGATCAAGTGTTGATTCGATAATTTAATGTATAATAATATATATGATATATTAAATTACTTTAACTAATATTAGCTCACTAAAAGATTCTTTTTCTCACTCGGGTAATACATTGATATATATGCGATATATGTTAAATGTATTATTTTATTTTGTTATAATAAATATTATATATGTGATATATAATATTGTAACATGATATGATTACTAATGCAACATGTTTTGTGGAGTTTAAACATGATTAGGGTTTGGATTAGGGTTAAGACTTCTAGTAGATTCTAGAAGCTTTTCTTTTTTCTTGAAAAAGATATTATGCTTGATATTTTCAAGTGACTCACTTTTAACCCAACCCAAACCCTAGCCCTAGTTAATTCTGTACAAGGGTTTAGTTGACCATGGTTGCATTATTCATCATATTTATCTTTTCATTATTCATCACAAAAGGATTCTAATTATTTGTTCATCTTCTTCCTTCTTTCTTTCATAGAAAAAGCTTTCTAGCTTTTTCAAGGTGATGAAAAATGAGTGAGTAAATGAAAATAAAAGAGAGCAAAAATCCTACTTCATCATTCTCATCTATCCTTGCCATTTAGATGAGGGTGTTCATTTCATTTAGTCAGTGTTAGCTTGTGTTAATGAAACTTCATGGTAGATCATCTATGTTATCGAAGATCGGAAGTAAGACTGCATCTTTCTCTTCGTGGAGCCTCTCGAGAGTCCGGAGTTTGATGATCGCAGCGAAGGGACCTCAACACGGAGCTTAAGAAGTGAAAGACCGGATCTACAAAGGTTTTAATCCCTCTCACTTAGTGTTAAAATGTTTAACATGCTTATTTTCGCATAAACTCTAGTTTAAAGATCCGGCTTTGGGTCGTTCGGCACGGCTAAAATTTTAATCGGGCATGGTTGATGCCTCGTAGACCCTTGTGAGCGTGCCTAGCAACCCTACACCTTACAGCTTGAGCCGGATTTATCCTACACAGTGCAGCCAGTAGCTATTCTAGACCGGCAGGCAAAGAAACTGAGATCAAGGGTACTTCCATTTGTAAAGGTTCTTTGGCGAGGAACGAATCGTGAGGATATCACTTGGGAGACCGAGGATGAGATGTGGAAGAAATTTCCACATCTTTTTTGATGGTACGTATAGTTTGGTTTTAAATTCAGGGACATAATTTTTTTAAGGGGGAATATTGTAACATTTTGAAAATTTTAGAAAATAAATAAATTTAATTAATTAAATAAAAAAATGTTAATTTAAAAAGTTATTAAAACCAAATAGGACATTTTCATAAGTAGTGTGTAAAACTAAATAAAGTTAATTTTTAGTTTGTAACATTAGTAAATTACAAGGGTTTTAGTGTGAAATTTAGCTTCATTTTAATAAAAATGGTGTTATATAATAACATATGTAGTGAGGGTTTTTTGTGTAAAGTTTAGGTAATTGTGAAAAGTTGAAAATGTTGAGGGTGTAAGTGTAAAAGGGTGAGGTAAGGTTTAAGGTCAGAAATTCCTCAAGACACCACAACTTAGGATTAATCTTGCATAGCCACCTCCTTCTTGCATGTACACTTCATGCACACCACCTCCACCTTGCATGAAACTACCACAACCCTCTTGGTGACACCTCCTCCTACACACTCACTCATTCCCTTTACCCTATATCAAGTGTTCAGATAAATTTATCCAAAAATTAAAATCAGAAAATTTCAAAGGAAAGAAAGAAAACAAAGAACACACAAAAGAAAATAAGAAAAAGAGAGAAGAGAAGAAGAAGTAGGTGCTAAGGGTTTTTACCATCAAGCTAGGAGCTAAGGACTTTGGTATCTTTGAGGAAGCATTCTTAGCAATCTTCAGTAGGTATAATTCTTAAACTCAGTAGGATTTTAGTTCTGTAAACGTTAAATTGTAGAAATCGGATATCGGAAATTTGGTATTTTAGGGAAATATAGGCTCTGTGAAGATCTGCTATAACTTAGATAATAAATAACTTAACCAAACAGTGCCTTAATATTGTATGCGGGACTTAGAATAAACCATAAGAAGACGAACCCCAGTGCTCGGATTTTGGCCGGCGACCATCACGAAAATTCCGGCATCACCGGATTTCTTGGGGATTTGGGTATTGTGGGTTTTAGGGTAGGTGTCTGTATAGATGTTAGGATATTTGGTATTGTTTGTTTAAGTTAAATTTTCAGTATGGGAAATCTGGGAGTTAATATCTGAAATGGGGTTAAAACGTTTAAAACACGACACGAATGTTTCGTAACACGATTCTGTTTTCTGTTGCGAACAGCGATCGGATTAACTTCTGTTAGTATAAGTGCTAGATAGTTTAAAATAGTCACGCATAGTATAGTTAGTACGTAAAACCCATTTTTTCATATTTCGCCGTATCAGAGTTTAGCCGTTTATTATTCAAGTTAATTTCGATATTAGATTCGAATACGGAAACTTCGGAGGCCGTAAGGAAAGGAAAACGGTTGAAGATCTGAGTTGATTCGACGTATTCCGGTGAGTAAACTAAACATCTAACGGGGGATTTTGTATGGATGGCTTGTTACGCCCGTGGTTTAAATTTAAATTACAATCGTTCCTTCGTTTATAAAGTTTGATCATACGCATCCATATATATAAATATTATCATGTTAATAATTGTTAAAACACTGCACAAATTATCGATGGGTCATACTGCACATACACATATCTATATGTTACACTACACCTCGTCGATATTTGTCACGACCCGCAGGGTACGGAACGTGACTGGCACTTAAGTTTACGAAACGTCTCAAGGCGTCCGTAAAATAAGTAAGCCAAAGCCCAGAAACCAAAACCAAATAAGCAAAAGAGTGAAAAGAACCCAACCAATTGAAAACGAGTTTATTAATAAGTCACATAAAAACCTTTTTTTAAAAACAATGCAAATTTTTCCGAAAATTTCGGCAGAGTCTCATTTGTAAATACTGGCCCCCAAAATGGGTACAACAAGAATAAATATGAATCTAACAAATAAGGCATCCCCAAGCGGGAGCTAGCTCTTCGCCATAAGGCGGTCACAAATTCCATGCAATTTAAAACAACAACATGCAAAATAATAATAAAGGAGCATGAGAAAACAGCACGTCGACTCAAGTGAGCTCGACCCCAAAATACAGCATAAAAAGTCCACAATCTCACAGTCTCATCTCTAGGTCAATATACAACAATACTGATAGAAACAGTAGATGGAGTACACTAGATACAAAGAATATACAAGGTGGTACAAAAATAATGATATAACCCACCTAAGAGCAAAATCTCGAGTCCAGGCAAAAGAAGCAAGTGCGCCCGCCGCTACTGTACTGACGGAGCGGACCTGAAAAAGGCTGTGGCACAACGGGGGTGAGTTGCCAACTCGTGAGTAATAAATAACATCTACACAGGCTATCGAATGCATGCACACAAGCATCTTAGCATCTATAATACAGGTATGGCAGGACATAATGGCAGGTAGGTATGCAACATGAATATACTAGCAGGTATGAATGCAATGCGAATCAACTCGTGATCTGAATGTGTAAGTATAAGAAATCTTGTTTTTCCCTTTAAGAATCTCTTTTGAAATACCAGCACAATACCAATAGAATCAACAAGAATCTGTGTCCAGCAACGACACCTCAAAACTATCACAAATCTCATATATCCATGTCATAGTGTCTCTGGCCTCAGCCATCCGGCTGACCCAGCTCAATATCAAAATCTCATCATCTCGCAGCCACGGTCGGTATCCTCTGGATATCCTCCGTGCCAAACAGTCACCGATAGGTAATCCGTCCCCTGCCAGGCTCAACGTCAACACCACATTCATCTTGCTCCGGGGTACCATACCGGGCCCACCATGTACCCGTGACGGTTCCTCCACTCCTCGACACGGATCTCGAAAACCACAGCAAACTCATGGTGGACGACACTTTACATCACTAGAAAACCGCAATTACATATTTTAAAAACATAATAAGTTTAGAAATTTTGCGGCTTTCCCCCGAAATCCAGAAATATCATAAAATCTCAAGATCCCCATAAGTGCATATGTCAATGATAATGAATGCATATGATATCAATAATCAAGTTGCGATGCGTGATTAATAGACTAAGCATGAACAAATAATATGATGAGGTACATGCACATGAATAGCAATCCTACGATTTCATTTTAAGGAATTAAAGAAATAGCGCGAGTTTAAGTATCAATTATAGAAAAAGGTTTCAATTTAAAGGTTATCTAGTGTGGTGGCATGGCAATTACCAGGGTGTGTGTGTAAGCATGAATAGTGCTCGTGCTGCATATAAAAACCCTGGCAATGGTGCAGGTGTCCTATAAAATGGTTTCGTATATGTATGTCAATATAGGGCATGAATGTGGCAAATAATCATACAAGTATTACACCCCTAATTACTAACATCACTAAGAATCTTTTAAGTTACTAAAACTATCGGGCGGCTTGCGCCATCCAACGATAGTCCCCCGTAGATGTTACATCTACTCACAGAAATCCCTAGCTAGTCACGTCCGATCACCGCTTTCCCCTTTCGAGCCGCGTCTGACGTCTCCGCGACCGAACCTGGAATTTACATCAATACCAAACATAAGGTTACATATCAAGAACGACGCAAAACCCAAACGAAAATACTAACGTTCACAAGCTAGGTACAACGTGCACAAGGTGCGCGGAACACACGCGAAAATCGCAAAAACTTCAAAAAATCGCCGATTTGGTCGCCCGGCAAAACTAAAACCCGATTACTCAAAAATCCGCACTCACGCATCCTAAATGTCATAGGATATGCCAACAATAAAATCTAGAAATCGCAATTAATTCGTCACAATAATAAAATAAAAACCTAGTAAGCTAGAAGTTTGCAAATTTGGTGCAAATATCGACAATTTGCGACAAAGTGCACACATTATCACACAAATATCCAAATTAAACCATTAGAAAGCCACTACAATTAAATTAACCCCTTTACCATGCATCAAAACCCACATTCCATACACAAACCTTTTCTTGATTTTGATAATTAGCGACCTTAATGAAAATTTCACACAACTTTAACATAGATTAGCCTAATATGAAGCCACTTAAGCAAAGTAACCATATAAATTGGTTAAGTAAACAACTAGGTTAATTAAAAAGACTTAATTGACCTAAACATGGTTTCAAGAAACCCTAGTTTAATTTTCAATCATTAACAAAAAAAAAAAAAACTAGATTAGGATTAACTCTAAAATTAACACTAAGCAACTAGATTAAAGTATTCTAACCATAAGAAATTAAAAGAGTAGAAATTATACCTCAAACCTATGGATCTAGCAAGCAGAAATTTACCTCAATGATCGCCTCCTAGCACCATGATTCCAAGCAAGAGAGGTGAAGGAAAAAGGGATGAAGAATGGGGTTTTAATTTGTGAGTTTTTAGCTTGAATTTTGGAGCAACTTGATGAATTTTTGAACAAGATGAAAAGAAAAATGATGAAGAGGGGAGGGGCTGCGGATTTCGGCCAGAGGAGGGAGAGGGGAGTGGTGTGGGTGTATGGAAAAAGTCATGGTCAACCCCCCTCAAAGTCAAAGCACCATACCTTCAACATACAATATTTTAAACATACACATTCAACTCAATTCATCCTTAACAAAAGAATTTTAAAACAAAAGAGAGAGGGGGAATTTTCTGCAGTTTGGGACAGCCAAGGAGATGTGAGATGTGTGTGTGTGAGTGCACAAAATTTTTTTTGCAAAAAGACCCCCTACAAGTCCAAAATTGCAAGTTTAAGCTTAAATTCAATAAATTTCGTTTTCCATAATAAAAATTAGTTAAAACTTAAAATAAAATACTAAAAATTTATGTTACAACTAGATTTTAATTAACATGATTTTAAAGCTTAAATTTAGCCCATTTAAATTTGTATTTATCGCTAATTTAATGTATTTTCTTACCGGCTTAAAATAATATTAAAAAATTGAAAAATAGGGAAAATTTTTTAAATGACCAAAATTTAATAAGTAACTCATTAGCTACTAAAAACAAGCAATTACCTATCCATTTTAGGTATAATTAGTCCTAAACTGCAAAATAACGAGAAAGACGGTTTTCGGAAAAATACCGAATTTTCACCGATTTTCAGGAAAACACCAAAACGAATTTTCAAGGCGCTACAATCTTCCCCCCTTAAAAAAATTCGGTCCCCGAATTTAAAAATAACTACGCGTACCTTCAAAGAGATGGGGATATTTCTTCCTCATCTCGCCCTCGGTCTCCCAGGTAACCTCCTCGTTGCTCGGGCTACGCCAAAGGACCTTGACGGTTGGTATAATCTTCGATCTCAACTTCTTCACCTGCCGATCCAGGATGGCCACCGGCTGCTCTGCAAACGAAAGGTCGCGCTCTAGCTGGACTGTCGGGTGCTGAATCGCATGCGAAGGGTCGTGAAGGTACTTGCGGAGCATCGAAACATGGAAGATGGGGTGAACATCGGGAAAGCTGGGTGGAAGAGCCAAACGATATGCAACAGCGCCGACACGCTCGAGGATCTCGAAGGGACCTACGAATCTAGGGCTAAGCTTCCCTTTTTGCCAAAAATGCATCACGCCCTTCATCGGAGAGACTTTCAGAAAAACATGGTCGCCAACTGCGGACTCTAATCTGCAACGGCGCCTGTCTGCATAGGATTTCTGTCTGCTCTGAGCTGCCCTCATCCGGTCTCGAATCAACTGTATCTTCGCTGTCGTCTCCTCAACAAGCTGCGGCCCCAAAATACTGCTCTCGCTGAGCTCTGTCCAACAGACGGGCGATCTGCATCTCCTCCCATACAATGCCTCGAAAGGTGCCATCTGAATAGTATCCTGGAAGCTGTTGTTGTAGGAGAACTCCATTAGAGGTAAATAACGATCCCAGCTACAGCCGAAGTCTAAAACGCACGCTCTGAGCATGTCCTCGAGAGTCTGAATGGTCCGCTCTGACTGTCCGTCGGTCTGCGGATGAAATGCTGTGCTGAAGCTCAAACGAGTGCCTAAAGCCTCCTGGAGTCTCTGCCATAGTCGGCTGGTAAACTGAGTGCCTCGATCTGACACGATACAAGTCGGTACGCCATGTAGTCGCACGATCTCGTCAATGTAGAGCTGAGCATACTGAGCGAAGCTGAAAGTGGTCTTCACTGGTAGGAAGTGAGCCACTTTCGTCAATCTATCCACGATCACCCAGATGGAGTCGTACCCTCGACTGGTCCTGGGTAGACCCACAACGAAGTCCATCGAAATCTGCTCCCATTTCCACTCTGGAATGGGTAACGGCTGTAGCTCTCCTGCGGCCTCTGGTGCTCGGCCTTGACTTGCTGACAAGTCAGGCATCTCGAAACGAACTCCGCAATGTCCCTCTTCATCATGTCCTACCAGTAGGTCTCTCTCATATCATGGTACATCTTGGTGGAACCGGGGTGGACACTATACACTGATCGGTGTGCCTCCTCAAGAATGTCGCGCCGCAATCCATCAGCATCTGGTACGCACAGTCTAGATCCAAATCGTAAAATCCCCTGATCGTCAATCACGAACTCGAAAAATCTGCCCTGACCCATCTGTGCCATGATCTCCGAGCAACGGTCGTCACTGCGTTGTGCCTCATATATACGGTCAAGCAACTGTGGGCGTGCACGAACATGCGCGAGCTGTCCCCCTGTCTGAGTGAACTCGAACTCAACTCGGCTGTCGCATAGCATCTGCCAATCTGCTGACGACTGCCTCTGCACTGCGCGCAAAAGGGATAGACTACCCCCGGGCCTCCTACTCAACGCATCTGCCACTACATTCGCCTTGCCTGGGTGATATAAGATCTCACAGTCGTAGTCTTTCACTAACTCCATCCAACGACGCTGTCTGAGGTTCAGGTCTCGCTGCTGAAATATGTACTTTAAGCTCTTGTGATCGGTGAATATCTGACACGACTCACCGTATAGGTAATGTCACCAAATCTTCAGTGCAAAGACCACTGCAGCCATCTCCAAATCATGAGTAGGGTAGTTCTGTTCGTGCTTCTTCAACTGCCGAGAAGCATAAGCGATCACCCGGCCATGCTGCATCAGTACGCACCCTAATTCCACTCGCGAAGCATCACAGTAGACCACAAATCCGCCTGATCCCGAAGGCAAAGATAATACTGGCGCCGTAGTCAAATAAGTCCGTAACTGCTGAAAACTGCACTCGCACTCCTCTGTCCAAACGAAAGGAACTCCCTTCCGGGTCAAACCAGTCAAAGGTGCAGCTATACGGGAGAAGTCCTGAACAAAACGCCTGTAGTAGCCCGCCAGGCCTAGAAAACTACGGATCTCAGTAACCGATGTAGGTCGGGGCCACTGCTGAACAGCCTCAAGCTTCTTCGGGTCCACACAAATGCCGTCTCTCGTAACCACGTGACCCAAGAATCCGACGCTGTCCAGCCAGAAAGCACACTTGGAGAACTTTGCGAACAGCTAGTGCTCCCTCAGAGTCTGTAACGTAATCAGCAAGTGCTGCTCGTGCTCCTCTCTGCTCCGGGAGTACACCAAGATATCGTCGATAAACACGATGATGAACAAGTCAAGATAGGGCCTGAAAGTACGGTTCATCAAATCCATGAATGCTGCTGGGGCGTTGGTGAGTCCGAACGACATCACCAAAAACTCGTAGTGGCCGTAGCGCGTGCGGAAAGCTGTCCTCGGTATATCCTCCTGTCGAACTCGCAGCTGATGGTATCCTAATCGCAAGTCGATCCTCGAAAAATACCCCGCACCCTGAAGCTGGTCGAACAGATCATCAATGCGCGGCAACGGATATCTGTTCCGCACGGTAACTTTGTTCAGCTGGCGGTAGTCGATACATAAGCGCAAACTTCCATCCTTCTTCTTGACAAACAGGACCGGAGCACCCCACGGAGAAACACTAGGTCGAATAAGCCCCTTATCTAACAAATCCTGCAACTGATCCTTCAGCTCTCGAAGCTCTGCCGGGGCCATCCGATAAGGCGGTATAGAAATAGGCCCCGAGCCGGGAATCAAATCAATGCAGAACTCAACGTCGCGCTCAGGTGGTAGCCCAGGTAGCTCATCAGGGAAAACATCAGGGAACTCACAAACAACCGGGACCCGGTCCAACGGAACCTCTGCAGCTCGAGTATCACAATATACGCTAAGAATCCCTGACATCCTTTCCGCAAGAGCTGACCAGCGCGAAGAGACGAAATCAAGCTGGGAAGGGTGACGCTGCGGTCTCCCTGAATAACAAGGACTGGCTCTCCCGGAAAGCTAAATCTGACTGCCTTCTCACGGCAGTCCACCGAAGCATAACAAGTGGCTAGCCAATCCATGCCCAGAAGCACGTCAAAGTCCAACATATCGAAGAGAATCAAATCAACCGATGAATCCCTCTCCTCGATACGAACGAAACACAATCGAAAAACAAAACGAGCGACAAACGACTCGCCTACCGGAGTACTAACAACAAGCGGATGATCTAACGACGACGACTCACGGCCCAACATCGGTGCAAAGTGTGTAGAGACGTACGAATGTGTGGAACCTTGGTCAAATAATACCCGCGCATCGAAAGAACAAACTGGCAAGGTACCTGTCACAACGGCATTGGATGCCTGCGCATCCTGCGGTGTCAAAGCAAATACTCGGGCCTGTCCTCCACCGATAGCGGGCTGACCTCGACCTCGGCCTCTGCCTCCTCGTCCTCTCTGAACAGGACCGCCGCGTCCACGGCCTCTGGGTGCACCTAACTGGCGTGGAGCATCGCCTGTAGTAGGAAGTAGGGCTCTCTGAGGAGGGGGTGGTGATGGTGGTAGGGTCACATGCGGAATTATTGCTGCTCCCTGTCGTCTCGCCGGACAATCTCTGACAAGATGGTGTGGACTCCCGCACCCAAAACACCCTGGCGACGGCTGCTGTCCCCGGGGATAAGAACCATATAACTGTCCCCGTCCAAATCCTCTGCCAGGCCTATCTCTCGCAAAGAATCTGGCGCGCTGCCTCTGAGACGGTACATCGGTGCGAATCCTCTTCGGCCCAGAAACGGCCGAAGTCTGTGATATGCGTGCCTCCATCCGCAATGCCGTATCCATAGCAGCTGAATAAGTGTCGTAGTGCTGGGCGCCAATGGCAAGATATAGCTGGGCATCAAGTCCCTGTACGAACCTCTTCACCATCTTCTCTTCGGTATCCACCAAATACGGAGCATATCGGGATAACTGCGTAAACTGGATGTCATACTCAGACACCGTCATCCCAGGTGGCTTGACTAAGGCCTCGAAGCTACGAGCTCTGGCATCACGAACGCTCTCTGGGAGGAAACGAGCTAGAAAGACCGCTGTAAACTCGACCCAAGTCATAGGCGGTAGACCTGCAGCTCGACCTCTCAAGACCGACTCCCACCATGTCCGCGCGAGACCCTCTAGTCGGAAACTCGCAAGCTCTACCCATTGATCATCCGAACATCTCAGCGAACGACAGATCCTGGCTAAACTGTCAAGGAACGTCTGGGGGTCCTCCGCTGCCTCGGTGCCGGTGAATACTGGAGGTCTCAGCCTCATGAAATCCTGTAGCGAAACCGGAATGGCCACGGTGGTAGTAGTAGGAGCAGGTATCATGGTCGTCTGTGACGTAGTAGGTACGTCATCCGGCCTCGGTGTACGACTGGCTGCAACTAGGGATCCTACCATCTGACGTAGCTCCTGCATACTCCCCATCATCTGTCGCAACTCCTCCATACCAGTCTCGAGCCTATCCATACGGCCTGGGGAAGGTGGATCGGTCTGTCCCTGCGGCGTAGGCATACCACCCTGCTCAGTCCTAGTCTCGGACGAGCCAGCTCGAATCTCGTCTCGGGCGGCAGCCCTCTGTGCCCTCGTTGCCTTCGGCGGCACAGTGGCTGTACAGAAAAAGGATAATAAGAACAGTGCAATAGGATCATAGGATACACGGAATTGAAGAAGGAATTTTCAAGCAAGTATATCCTAAAGTCACTTAGGCGGAGTACCGTATTGCAAGTATGCCGCGGACATACACACGCTACGTTACGCTACTTAAGTCACTTACTCCATCTACCAAGGGTCATCCTACACTCAAAAAGGTAAAAGCTATCGCTCTGATACCAATTTTTTCACGACCCGCAGGGTACGGAACGTGACTGGCACTTAAGTTTACGAAACGTCTCAAGGCGTCCGTAAAATAAGTAAGCCAAAGCCCAGAAACCAAAACCAAATAAGCAAAAGAGTGAAGAGAACCCAATCAATTGAAAACGAGTTTATCAATAAGTCACATAAAAACCTTTTTTTTTAAAACAATGCAAATTTTTCCGAAAATTTCGGCAGAGTCTCCTTTGTAAATACTGGCCCCCAAAATGGGTACAACAAGAATAAATATGAATCCAACAAATAAGGCATCCCCAAGCGGGAGCTAGCTCTTCGCCACAAGGCGGTCACAAATCCCACGCAATTTAAAACAACAACATGCAAAATAATAATAAAGGAGCATGAGAAAACAGCACGTCGACTCAAGTGAGCTCGACCCCAAAATACAGCATAAAAAGTCCACAATCTCACAGTCTCATCTCTAGGTCAATATACAACAATACTGATAGAAACAGTAGATGGAGTACACTAGATACAAAGAATATACAAGGTGGTACAAAAATAATGATATAACCCACCTAAGAGCAAAACCTCGAGTCCAGGCAAAAGAAGCAAGTGCGCCCGCCGCTACTGTACTGACGGAGCGGACCTGAAAAAGGCTGTGGCACAACGAGGGTGAGTTGCCAACTCGTGAGTAATAAATAACATCTACACAGGCTATCGAATGCTTGCACACAAGCATCCTAGCATCTATAATACAGGTATGGCAGGACATAATGGCAGGTAGGTATGCAACATGAATATACTAGCAGGTATGAATGCAATGCGAATCAACTCGTGATCTGAATGTGTAAGTATAAGAAATCTTGTTTTTCCCTTTAAGAATCTCTTTTGAAATACCAGCACAATACCAATAGAATCAACAAGAACCTGTGTCCAGCAACGACACCTCAAAACTATCACAAATCTCATATATCCATGTCATAGTGTCTCTGGCCTCAGCCATCCGGCTGACCCAGCTCAATATCAAAATCTCATCATCTCGCAGCCAGGTCGGTATCCTCTGGATATCCGCCGTGCCAAACAGTCACCGGTAGGTAATCCGTCCCCTGCCAGGCTCAACGTCAACACCACATTCATCTTGCCCCGGGGTACCATACCGGGCCCACCATGTACCCGTGACGGTTCCTCCACTCCTCGACACGGATCTCGAAAACCACAGCAAACTCATGGTGGACGACACTTTACATCACTAGAAAACCGCAATTACATATTTTAAAAACATAATAAGTTTAGAAATTTTGCGGCTTTCCCCCGAAATCCAGAAATATCATAAAATCTCAAGAAATCCTCATAAGTGCATATGTCAATGATAATGAATGCAAATGATGTCAATAATCAAGTTGCGATGCGTGATTAATAGACTAAGCATGAACAAATAATATGATGAGGTACATGCACATGAATTGCAATCCTACGATTTCATTTTAAGGAATTAAAGAAATAGCGCGAGTTTAAGTATCAATTATAGTAAAAGGTTTCAATTTAAAGGTTATCTAGTGTGGTGGCATGGCAATTACCAGGGTGTGTGTGTAAGCATGAATAGTGCTCGTGCTGCATATAAAAACCCTGGCAATGGTGCAGGTGTCCTATAAAATGGTTTCATATATGTATGTCAATATAGGGCATGAATGTGGCAAATAATCATACAAGTATTACACCCCTAATTACTAACATCACTAAGAATCTTTTAAGTTACTAAAACTATCGGGCGGCTTGCGCCATCCAACGATAGTCCCCCGTAGATGTTACATCTACTCACAGAAATCCCTAGCTAGTCACGTCCGATCACCGCTTTCCCCTTTCGAGCCGCGTCTGACGTCTCCGCGACCGAACCTGGAATTTACATCAATACCAAACATAAGGTTACATATTAAGAACGACGCAAAACCCAAACGAAAACACTAACGTTCACAAGCTAGGTACAACGTGCACAAGGTGCGCGGAACACACGCGAAAATCGCAAAAACTGCAAAAAATCGCCGATTTGGTCGCCCGGCAAAACTAAAACCCGATTACTCAAAAATCCGCACTCACGCATCCTAAATGTCATAGGATATGCCAACAATAAAATCTAGATATCGCAATTAATTCGTCACAATAATAAAATAAAAACCTAGTAAGCTAGAAGTTTGTAAATTTGGTGCAAATATCGACAATTTGCGACAAAGTGCACACATTATCACACAAATATCCAAATTAAACCATTAGAAAGCCACTACAATTAAATTAACCCCTTTACCATGCATCAAAACCCACATTCCATACACAAACCTTTTCTTGATTTTGATAATTAGCAACCTTAATGAAAATTTCACACAACTTTAACATAGATTAGCCTAATATGAAGCCACTTAAGCAAAGTAACCATATAAATTGGTTAAGTAAACAACTAGGTTAATTAAAAAGACTTAATTGACCTAAACATGGTTTCAAGAAACCCTAGTTTAATTTTCAATCATTAACAAAAAAAAAAACTAGATTAGGATTAACACTAAAATTAACACTAAGCAACTAGATTAAAGTATTCTAACCATAAGAAATTAAAAGAGTAGAAATTATACCTCAAACCTATGGATCTAGCAAGCAGAAATTTGCCTCAATGATGGCCTCCTAGCACCATGATTCCAAGCAAGAGAGGTGAAGGAAAAAGGGATGAAGAATAGGGTTTTAATTTGTGAGTTTTTAGCTTGAATTTTGGAGCAACTTGATGAATTTTTGAACAAGATGAAAAGAAAAATGATGAAGAGGGGAGGGGCTGCGGATTTCGGCCAGAGGAGGGAGAGGGGAGTGGTGTGGGTGTATGGAAAAAGTCATGGTCAACCCCCCTCAAAGTCAAAGCACCATACCTTCAACATACAATATTTTAAACATACACATTCAACTCAATTCATCCTTAACAAAAGAATTTTAAAACAAAAGAGAGAGGGAGAATTTTCTGCAGTTTGGGACAGCCAAGGAGATGTGAGGATGTGTGTGTGTGAATGCACAAAAATTTTTTTGCAAAAAGACCCCCTACAAGTCCAAAATTGCAAGTTTAAGCTTAAATTCAATAAATTTCGTTTTCCATAATAAAAATTAGTTAAAACTTAAAATAAAATATTAAAAATTTATGTTACAACTAGATTTTAATTAACATGATTTTAAAGATTAAATTTAGCCCATTTAAATTTGTATTTATCGCTAATTTAATGTATTTTCTTACCGGCTTAAAATAATATTAAAAAATTGAAAAATAGGGAAAAAATTTTAAATGACCAAAATTTAATAAGTAACTCATTAGCTACTAAAAAAAAGCAATTACCTATCCATTTTAGGTATAATTAGTCCTAAACTGCAAAATAACGAGAAAGACGGTTTTCGGAAAAATACCGAATTTTCACCGATTTTCAGGAAAACACCAAAACGAATTTTCAAGGGGCTACAATATTGATATGTCACATATACACTTAGTACTTATTATACTAAATATGATTCCCATCATATCTTAAACATCAAGAATGGTAGTTATTTTCATAAATGTATCATGTTTTATCTCCAAGTATTTGTAGTTCTGATATAAGATGCATTAGATTACTACTGATTTATGGTTTTGAGTTTTTATACACTATTGAAAGGATTCAATGATTTTCATGATTGCTGTGACATGTCCACCAAGAAATGTCGTTTTTTGATTTGGTTTTGTTCCGAACCGGGTGGGGTAGCTATAAGGTTGCGGAATTTCTTACGTATATCCGGGCTGGGTGGGGTAGCTATACAGCCGGATTCATGGTGGATCCAGTCGGGGCCGAGGGGAAGGAGCAGCACTTTAGGCGGGGAGCCTAACGAGGATACTCGATACCGGAGTCAGTGGTATGCACGGCGGATATCTGGGTGATACCGACCGGTGTTATTTGATTGACAGGATCGTTCGGGGACCGATGCCTGATGAAACACCGAAGATTTGTGTCGATGTTGGACACGGGAAGAAAATGAACCTTATTTGGAAAATAATTGATGAGATTTCAGTTTTGATTTATACATTGAGTAGTACATATACATGATTCCACCTGTCATTATGGATCGTATTCATCAGTGTTGATATTAGTTCTACTTCGTCATATTTACATTATCAGCCGTTATATGTTAGTTTTATTCACTGAGTTGGCAACTCACCCCCGTTGTGCCACAGTTCCTTACAGGAGTCAAGTGGACGTTGTTGGATATGTATGCCCTAGAATCCATTATTGTATAGAACTGGTTTGTATAATACATTTTGGAGGCTTAGGATATATATATACGGGTTTACGACAGTCTTGCTCGATATAGCTGTAAGTCCATGTTACCCGTCCCCGGTTCTTTGGGATTGCGGAAATGGTGAAAAACGATTTTTACGGTGGGGGTAACATGGACTCTAGAAACGGATCTTTGTTAAACAAACTATCTAACAACCTAACTAAGAGTTTAGCTACTAGGTTAGGGGTTATACCTAAACTTGAACTCCTTCTCTTCAACTCCTTGTGGTGGTCGGATCGGCCTCACCTCGTCGTCTCCTTGTGCCGAAGATGGATCCACCCGAAAGCTTCTACCTTTGGCTCCAACCTCAATCTAGAAGAAACTAGAATACTTGGCTTGCTAGACCTTGTACACTAGGATGAGTAGAGAAGTGTTTTGGGTTTTATCTCTATGGTTCTTGTTTCTCAACTCATGAGACAATAGAACCATGAGCTAGAGAGAAAGCAAGAGGAAGAGGGAGAGCTTGAGGATGAGAGAGAATCAATATGATAGAATGAAGAAGACTTTTCCCCCCATCCTTTCATAACACCAAATAATCATAATAATAACAAATAATTAAGCATCTTGTGATGGTTCATGTCAATGGCATTATCATTTCATGCATTTAATGCATTTTGTGAATAAACAAGCAAGCAAAAGTCATAACCATGAAATGATAGCCATTGTTATGATGATGATCAATAAGTCCAACCTTAGTCAACCGGTCGACAAAGTCAACAAGTCCACAAAGTCAACCTTTCAACCCAACCATGGCACAATAATACTTAATTAATATTATTATTATTCATATTTCTTATTCTCATTAGGGTTTAACAAAAGTCAACAGTCAACAACCCTAATGAGAATCCTCTGCCTCTGTCTCTGTCAACCGTGCATACACACCCGCATCCGCGTTCCGAGGAATACGAATACAAACAAGATAAAACCAATCCCAAAATGTATACTAGGATCTGGCTTAAACCAAAGCCCGCTAGTAATAACTGCCCGGACACCAAACGTGCACAAATGCGCGGATGTGACCGAACCCTGTCGCAAAACCATACGACCTCTACTCTTTTGCCTAAAGGAGAATAGCTCTCTTTGTGGGACTCTAAAGACTCGACACTACGCTGGCAGTGCGTTTAACCACAGACCGCAAGCGACACTAGTTGTGCGTAACGGCCCCCAGGTAGATGCCGATAAGAAGACTACGAGGTGAACTCATCCGTACTCCTACTGAGCCTGAATGTGACAGTCTCCGTACAGTCCGGTCTGTTCGTCTGAGAATATCGCATGGAGGGCCTAGGGGGGCGGTAAATGTCAGTCCCCTAATAGCGGTACAAGTCGTGTCAGAGAGTAGCCCAGAACACCCTGAGATAACACTGGAAACCTACCAGTGCATCTCGCTTGCCCTGGCCAGGGACGACTGTGTGTAATAGCTCTCCTTGACACAGCGTGATATCAACTCCCAATACCGGGAGAGACGAATCCTATCTAACCGTCACTGCCTCCAAATGCTTCAGGACTGCACCCAACTACTACCTGTTTGCACGACTCCTTTGAGCCGTGGTAGGGTAGTAATCAAACTACAGTGGGAACACACTCGAGGCGAAGTGACAGTGTCAAGTCAGCGGACTAAGCTGTACTCATGTCACCTGGGAACTGATAACTGACGATAGGTATAGTACCAACCAATCAGTTCCTGACGAGTCCTGTCCAGTGTACTCGTAACCTAACGAGCACCCGCATACTATCTCAAGTATGACGTACTGACGGCTGTGGGACAGACCGTCTCCCCTGCTGGGATAAGAAGCGCATACGCTAGTCTACTCCGGAGTATCGATGCCCTGTCTCGATAGTCCTACGACTAGGGACCTGTATAAGGATGTGCTTGTGGATTACCCAGCCCCCATGAGTGTGACTTCCATCACAACGCTGGTAATCAAGCAAAGATCCTAAGGGCTCCACTAATGTGTATAGGCGATATGTTAAAAGAAACACATGTACACACATTGAAGTAGAGACAAACCAAGTAGCATACTACTATTTTGAGCAAGATTGTCTATACAATGGTGAATATCCCAAGCTTCCATTAAGTAATATACAAACTAGTATGATACAATAATGGCCTCTAGGGCATATACACTAACAATCTCCCACTGGCACTAAGGCCATGTACTGGCATATCGAAGACCTATCATCTCGATCAGCCGCTCGAACTGAGTCTGGGGTAAGGCCTTCGTGAATGGATCAGCAGTGTTATCTTCCATAGCAACCCTCCTAACCTCGATCTCCTGGCGATCCACGATCTCCCTGATCAGGTGATACCGCCTCAAGATGTGTCTGGACTTCTGATGGGACCTGCATTCCTTCGCTAAAGCTATAGCCCCGTTGTTGTTGCAATACAGAGGTATTGGATCAACAATGGACGGAACCACCTGAAGTTCTGTCAAGAACTTCCTCATCCAGACGGCTTCTTTTGCGGCATCAGCAGCAGCGATATATTCCACTTCCATCGTCGAGTCAGCAACGGTTTCCTGGTTGGAACTCTTCCAACACACCGCCCCTCCATTGAGGGTAAAGACAAAACCCGACATAGACTTGGAATCATCCTTGTCACTCTGGAAGATGGAGTCAGCAAAGGCCTCGATCTGGAGGTATTTTCCGCCATACACCAAGAACAACTCCTTAGTCCTTCTCAGGTACTTAAGAATGTTCTTTACCGCTATCCAGTGCTTCTCCCCAGGATTTGACTGATACCGGCTTACCACACTCAATGCATAAGCTACATCCGGTCTGGTACACAATATCGCATACATTATAGAGCCTACTGCAGAAGCGTAGGGTATAATAGACATGTGATCCCTTTCCAAATCAGTCTTAGGAGACATCTCTTTGGAGAGGGTGATCCGTGACAAGCCGGTAGATTACCGCGCTTGGAATCTTCCATACTGAATCTTTTCAGTGTGGTGTCGATGTACCTGGACTGCGAAAGTCCTAATATCCTCTTGGATCTATCACGATGGATCCGGATCCCCAGAATGTAAGTGGCATCACCCAGGTCTTTCATGGAGAACCTGTGTGACAAGAACCCTTTGACAGATTGTAGCATAGGAATGTCATTTCCTATCAAAAGAATGTCATCCACGTATAAAACGAGGAATACGACAGTTCTTGCTACAAATCTACTATAGATGCATGGTTCATCTGGATTTTTGATAAAGCCAAAATCTTTGACTGTCTCATCAAAACAGATGTTCCAACTCCGCGATGCCTGCTTTAGTCCATAGATGGACTTAAGCAACTTGCACACCTTTCCGCTGCTCCCACTCTGAATGAAACCCTCTGGCTGGTCCATATAGACACACTCCTTTAAATTTCCATTTAGAAAAGCGGTCTTTACGTCCATCTGCCAAATCTCATAATCGTGGAAGGCAGCAATGGCAAGAAGGATCCGAATGGATTTCAGCATAGCCACTGGAGATAAGGTTTCATCATAGTCCAAACCAGGTCTTTGACGAAAACCCTTTGCAACAAGTCTAGCCTTATAGGTCTCAACCTGTCCATCTACACCAATCTTCTTCTTGAAGATCCACTTACATCCTACGGGTTTTACCCCATCTGGAGCAATGTCCAAAGTCCATACTTTGTTGGTGTACATGGACTCCATTTCGGTCCACATTGCATCCAGCCATTTTACTGAGTCAACGCTCTGAATGGCCTGCTGGAAGCTAGTAGGCTCATCACTATCAATAATGCAATCCTCTCTATCCCCGTCTATGAGAAAACCGTAGTATCTCTCGGACGGATGAGACTGCCTACTACTCCTGCGGAGCAGCGTAGGAATGTCATGTTCTTTCGAACCCTCTGGTTCTTCTAAGATTTCAGTAATAGCTTGTGGTTCTGGAATTTCTTCCAATTCTATTGCGCTCCCACTTATCTGATTTTCCAAAAACTCAGTTTCCAAGAAGCAGGCATGACGAGAAACAAAAACCTTTTGTTCCTCTTCGCAATAGAAGAAATATCACTTGGAGCTCTTTGGATATCCCACAAACTTGCACTGTACTGAGCGTGCCTCGAGTTTGTCCGCATGCTGCTTTTTAACAAAAGTTGGACATCCCCATATCTTAATGTGCTTAAGATTGGGTTTCTTCCCACACCACATCTGATATGGTGTAGTAGGCACAGTCTTTGTTGGAACTCGGTTCAAAAGATATGCAGCTGATTCTAGTGCATATCCCCAGAATGATCGCGGTAACTCAGCGTTACTCATCATGGAACGTACAATATCCAATAGGGTCCGGGTCCGTCTCTCCGATACACCGTTATGTTGCGGAGTGTATGGAGGAGTAAGCTGAGAGAGAATTCCATTCTCTTTTAGGTAATCCAGGAACACGACACTCAAGTATTCACCACCTCGATCAGATCTCAGTGTCTTGATACTTTTGCCGGTTTGTTTTTCTACTTCATTCTTATATTCCTGGAATTTTCCAAAGGCTTCGGACATATCCGTACCTTGAAAAGTCATCGGTAAAAGTAATGAAGTAAGAATAACCGCTTCGCGCATGTGTAGACAAAGGACCGCACACGTCGTTGTGTACGAGTCCCAAGAGCTCACTCGCTCTTACTCCGTATCCAGTGAACGGGGTCTTTGTCATCTTTCCTTTGAGACAGGATTGACAAGTTGCATATGATTGATATTGAAACGGATCCAAATATCCTTCTGTATGTAACTTCGTCAACCTTCTCTCATTGATGTGACCCAGTCTACAATGCCATAAGAAAGCCTGATTTGTTTCCGGAGACTTTCTTTTGTGTGTATTCTGGACATTGAAAATCTGTGGTTGGTTTAATACGTATTTACCATTGCTTAATGTACCTGACCCAATCAAAACTTGATTAAGGTGGATGTTTATAACATTGCTTACAAATGCAAATTCATAACCTTCTTTAGATAATAAAGATACAGATATGATATTACAAGTTGCATTGGGTACAAAATAAAAATCATGCAAAACCAAAACATGTCCATCTGACATTCCTAAGTGATAGACCCCCACGGACTCAGCATCTATGCTAGCTCCGTTTGCAACTCTGAGGGTCATATCACCTGCCTTCAAAACCTTACGCTTTCTCAGTGCCTGCATGGAATTATAGATATGAGATCCTGATCCGGTATCCAATACCCAGGAAGTAGAGTTTATTTGATAGACAGTTTTCAATAACATACACACCTGAAGCCGAAACCGTAACTTGCTTCGGGTCCTAGTTCTTGGCCTTCCAAGCCCTGCAATCCTTTTTCCAGTGTCCTTTCTTATGAAAATAGAAGCACTCTTCCTTTCCCACAAGCTGCCCCGCTATCTTTGTTGCCTTTGCTTTTCCCTTCGTTCCCACTTTACTAACACCGCCCCTTGGTTTGGCAGGGGCTTTCTTCTTCTTTCCCTTGGCTTTCGCCTTGGACTTAGAAGAGGAAGATCCTCCTACAAACAAAGTGGATGTTTCCCTACCTTTCTATAGGGTGCCTTCGGCACTCCTCAATATGTTGAGGAGCTCCGGAATTTCAACTTCTTTTCCTTGCAAGTTGAAGTTCAGGATAAACTGGGCGTAAGTGGAAGGAAGGGACTGGAGAATCAAGTCCGTATAGAGCTCGTTCTCTAACGTGGTCCCAAGGTCCGCGAGCTCTTCAATGAAGCCAATCATCTTAAGCACGTGTTCCGCTACCGATGATCCGACGACCAATCTCGTCGAAAACAACTTTTTCGAGACTTCGTATCTGGCGATACGGGATTGCTCTCCATATAGTTCCTTAGTATGGAGAAATACGGATTCTAGGTCCATATTCTCGTGCCTCCTCTGATGTTCATTATCCATAGAGGTAAGCACGAGACACTTGGCCTTCGCGCAATCGATCTCCCAGGTCTTACGGATTTCCTTATCCGCGACGCTGGTGGTGGGACCTGGGACAGGGGGAGCTTTGGTGTTAAGGAGATACCCCAGTTTGTCGTAAGTGATTGCCATTTTGATATTCCTGAGCCAATCTTTGTAGTTTGGCCCTGTCAGTATATTTTTATCTAGAAGTAACTTAAGTCCGGTCATGACGATTGGTCGCTGCAATTAGGAGAGAGAGAAGAAACACTCAGCATGATGCTCTTGCAAGTTTAGAGTGGTTTTTAGTTCGTCTAAACAGGATTGCTCCCACTGTTTCTCGAATCCCTCCTCAAACCAAAAAGGAGGAATTAGTCGGGATCAATCTCACCGTACAATACCTGCTTAACAGTTCAGCCAGGCCAGTGTCGGTACTTCGAAGGAGGTTTTCCAACGCTTTCGCGAAGTTCCTTAATTTAAGAACCTCTTTTCCCTGGGGGCATAGCCCCGCTAACACCTTTCTAGACACCTCCTTGTTTTATAGCATTGATCGTTAAGCGAAAAATTTCTCGAGGAGTAGCATATACTCATAGTAGGATCGGGATCCAAATATCATCGCGTGACAAAACTGAAGGAATCCTACCAGAATCATCATACTCCAAATGGTATGCAGCGCTAGCAAGTTTCTGGTTCTTTAGAAACTCCCGATGTGGATTTTTGCCCCATGCTCTTATGACCTTGACTTTGGCCAACAAATCATAAGTCACATGTCAAGTTCTACCCGTCATTCTCCAGGTTAATTTGAACCCACCCGTACCTACCCTTGACTTTGGCTAGCAAGGGAGTACGACTGTCCCAAACCAACACATCTATCTATGCTGCATATGAATACCCAATAGCTACCAAACATTGTGCCTTGACTTTGGCCAACAAACACAGCTTGAATACTATTGACTATCCATATGAAATGATGGAGGGCTATGAATGGTTTTGGCGAAACCGTGAACGTAGTGAACTTGATATAATCGATGGAACGAGATAGCTTTTAAAGGGAGTGGTTCAAGCTCCGCGTTTAAAAGTTGGTTTTTGAAAAGAACCGAGTGGTTTTGAAAGTTTTCCAACGACTTAACTTTGGATTATTTTCTTGCATTAATTTTAATTCGTCCCATCATTTAATCCTACCATTGCAGAAAGCAACGAAAATATGACGACGCTTATGCCATCCGCATTCGCCACGGGGCTCCGTCATTACCCGTTAGGTTACTTAACTAACGACAGAGCGGGGGCTGGACTAGCGTGGATGCAAAACATAAGCAACGCCTAAATAGATATCATATATAGATATATACATTCGTCAGATTCAATGATAGCCATTCCAGATCACAGATGAACACATTGGATATACTAGGAATCCGCATTCCGTTCGAGCCTGTAACGAAAAGCGGATTACACTGTCGCGATGAATAGCCAATACCCTACCCTAGACCCCTACGGGTGTGGCAAACTACCCGCCAAATACCCGAAGTGAAGCAACCTCCCTCAACAACGTGAGTAGGCCACTCGGCACTTCGAGGTACCCGGTAGTTTGTGCACCCCCTCCTTGGGTCTATCCTAGGAGCAAAAATAGTAAAAGAAATTATACAATGGCGTTTACAACCTCATCCCAGATGTGCGGCCATACAAATAATATTACATCAATTACAAATTACATGAATTGAAAGAAAAAGAAAACTCTTATCTCACAACCCCCGGCTATTCATCCCCGACAATCCAATGAATTCATATACACATACCATGAACATTATAGATCACAGATATGTATAACCCCCACTAATCGACGTATAGCGATTAGCAGACGTTTTATACATATATCGCATCATAGATTTTGCTTTCTGGGAAATCTGGGCAGAAAAATCATATCCAAAAATCCCAAAAACAAATTTTGCTTTCTGGGAAATCTGGGCAGAAAAATCATATTCCAAAAATCCCAAAACACCCCATGAAACACACTGCAGCAAAACCGATCCACGGCCGAGTCAACTCACACGAGACAATTAGGTCGATGAATTTACCTGTACACATGTCACCAGGGAACTGCTATCTGACGCTAGGTATAATTCCAATTAGCATGTTCCCGGCGAGTCCTGTCCGGTGTACTCATAACCCAATGAGCACCTGTATACATCTTAGGTGATCCAACTGATACCAATGGCTTATGAGACCGGCCACCGCCCCTCGTCGGGGTCTCGACTGCATACACTAGTCTACTAATGGAGTATCGATGCCCAGTCTCGAAACTCCCACGACTAGGGACCACTTTAAGGATGTGCTCATAGACTACCCAACTCTCACGTATATGATCGCCATCATACTGCTGATAGTCAAGCAAGAATCCTAAGGGCTCTATCAACGTGTAATAGCGACCTGTAAGGTCACCTAAAGCAGTATACGATGATAAAGACAAACCATGGTAGCATACTATTCTCCATCAACATATAATAGTGAACCGCAATGTCACCTAAAGCATGTACACGATGATTAAGACGAACCAGATAGTATACAATCATCCTGAGTAAGATTGTCCTACCAGCATAGGTCCTCCCTCAATCATTGCAATCGCGTGCCTGCGATCCAATAATTGACTCTGAGGGCACTATATCCAACATTCCTTAGACATCGCATGCCTAACCATTATAAATCCCGCATTTTAGTCTCTATCTCGAAAACACTTTTCAATATCTAGTCGGGCAATTCAACAAGATTCCCGACATCCTGATCGAATGCTTGTCGGAAACTTTAGTAGACGGCCATACCCCCGATGCCGTCGACGAAGTGCACTAAGGCGGAACGCCGCTGCCGCGAGCACCCGAACGGATGCTTTTGGCGACGGGGTTCTCCTACAGTCACTTGCTCGGGGCTATAGGGCGTGGCTATCTATTAAGTTTGCCCGGCGAGTATCCGCGTACGCTACGTGATTGCGATGGACTTTTGATCAAATCAAAATCCCATGGCAACCGATCAACTGAGACTAAACCGCTAGATTTATAACATTCAATTTAGTTATCTCATAACTACATGTGGATTCCAAATATTGCATCCCATCACATAATATCCGGACGACGATAAACTTTTCGATCGATTCATCAAAGTCCCATAATTTCCCGATAGCTCATGTCACGACCCAAGTTCAGCCCGTGACCGGCACTTAACCACGTAACGTCTACAGGCGTAACGCGACTAAGTAAGCCGAAACCCAGAAATCAAAACCATTGAAAAAGTGGGTGAAAGAAAACATTAGTTTAAAACATTTAGAAAACCTTGAGTAATTTAGTAAAATTCTTTAAACTTTAAGTTGTTTTCTTAAAAATTTCGGCAGCATCTCCTTTGTAAAAACTAGCCCCGAAATCGGGTACAAGATAAGATATAGGTAAAAATGACATACAATAAGAATAAAGCATCCCCAACGGGAGCAATCACGCCCAACGGCGGAAACAACCACACAATAATAATATACGACGCCGTAGCGAAGAAATGAGCAATATAAGTGGAAACATATCCCGAAAGATAAAACTGCATAAATAACGCCGGCTCACAACGAGCTCGACACCAGAGTACAAAATAATATATATCGTCCCCACAACTGATCTCTAAGTCAATACATGAAATAGTAGATGGAGAGTACTAGATACAATAGTGTGTACAACTGGAAAATAAACGGATACCGCAAAAACCCACCTATCAGCAAAAGGGCTCACATGCCAACTGCAGTGGTATCCGTAGAAAAAGATGCAAGAAAGTAGCCTTGCCTCAATTACTCTGAGGGGCAACCTGCAAACACTGTGGCACAACGGGGGTGAGTTGCCAACTCGTGAATAGTAGATAACATATAAAGGTAATCGCGAGTATGCGCGTACTGCGATACTCTAACATGTGCTAACAGATAACATCTAAATGATAAGCTGGGTATGCAATAATCATGCATAACAAGTGCAATCTAACAACATCTATATGTGATGAGCAGGGTATGCAATAATAATGCCAAAGTACTCTATCAGGTACTACCACTACAGGATGAGATGCAGAACAATGAATGCTGAGCATGGGGTAAAATATTATCTACACGGAATATCAACATGGAAAAATAACCGGTGTCCATCAAATACACCCAAATCCCAGTAAAACTCAGGCGCCGTCACTCTAATCGGCCCTCAAATCCTATAAATCTCATAGAATCGTGAGTGCCCAACATCGGCACTCGAAAATATCATGAAATAATCGTGTCCAGCATCGACACGTAAATCCTCATGTATCGAGCTCGGTCAGTCCAGATCAGCCCACGGGCTCCGTCTGTGGAATCGGCCCTCGGCCCCGGCAGTACGGGTCGACCCGCATCCATCTCTCAACTCTGGTCAGTATCCTCCGGATAACCGCCAGGTCTAACCAATCACCGGTAGGTAGTAGTCCCTCCGCCGGGCTCACCGTCTAACTATACGAGTCTTCTTGCCCCGGGGTACCATACCGGGTCCACCATGTACCCACAGACGGTGCCTACCACTCCTCAAATCGGGTATACTCACACAAGCTCTCATGAACCGAGAAATCTTATGGTGGACGCACTGAAACATCATATCAAGAGAAACCGGGTTTTCAAAACAGTGCATATTTTCTTAAAATAATACCACGGTTCTCAAATCCAGAAATCACACGAATCCAAAACTCAATGCGTAAATCCATGTAATGTAACCTATGCCACTGAGAGTAAATAGGGAAACCGCTCTTTTAAATTGGATCCAGTTTTGAAGATATCTCATGCGGTCCCTATTTTCTAGAAATCAAAGCCAATATCATCCATGTATATGACATATGTATGTATATAGGTAAGGACATGCATGTGGATATATACGCAATTATGAGTATGCCAATGTATATATGCACTAATATGGATATACAGTGCGTAGGTGCGCAAATACAGATATATCAATGTATGTGTGCACCAATATGAATATACAGTATGCATGTACGCAAGTATGGATATATCAATGTATGTGTGCACCAATATGAATATACAGTGTGCATGTGCGCAAGTATGGATATATCAATGTATGTGTGCACCAATATGAATATACAGTGTGCATGTGCGCAAGTATGGATATATCGATGTATGTGTGCACCAATATGAATATACACTGTGCATGTGCGCAAGTATGGATATATCGATGTATGTGTGCACCAATATGAATATACAGTGTGCATGTGTGCAAGTATGGATATATCAATGTATGTGTATATGCCAATATGCGACCGAGTCTTGTCTAATCATCAATGATGCGGTAATCAAAATGATGTATGGTTCATAGCAATCCTATAGTGCGAGTGTAATGGCAATCACTAACGGTGTGAGTGTAACATACAAATAGTGCTCGTGGAGCTTTAACCGTCAGTGACAGTGCAGTGTCATATAACTACCATTTCTACATGCAACAAAAGATGGGTATGCTACAATAGTTTATATGCACGCAGCAATATACATATAAATATATATGCGACTACAATATCCTATCACGCCCTGGCGCTTAACGCCATACGGGCTATTTCCCCGTAGATGTTAAATCTACTCACCTAGTATCGTGTTAAGTGTAGCCGACCACTTGTTTCCCCTTCTTTGCAGCGTCCGACGTACCCGCCTGCGAACCTAGAATTTACAAAAAGAATACATATAAGCAAAATCCCGAGAAAACGCGATATCGAACCCAAACGAGAAACTCGCTTCGCGAACTAAACGCGTGTGTATCCGATACGCTGAAATGTGTGTATACGAGTCTGACACTATCCCGACACGTCGCGACACGCAGGAACGCTAAACCCACTCACGTATCACACGTGTCGCGCAAACTAAACGTATTGGAAAAACGGTATTTTGCTCCAGATTTTGACTCGGGTTAAAACATAAAAAGTTGCATATACCAAAATACTAGAATATACAGCAGACTACCCTAGACAAACCCCAGCACCTAACTCCCCCTTCTGGACGCAATTTGCGGCCAGAACGATTAAAATTGCGGCCCAGGTTGGGAATTTGGGGCTCGTGCTTCGTGTGTGTTGTCTAGGTCTAGTGTGCATGCTCCAGTAATCTCATATTTTGTCTGAAGTAACCGGGTCAATAGCTGATTTATAAAGCCTAAACGTTTACCTTAACACGTTAAATTTACACTAATTTGAAACCCTATGGTATTTTAGTGAAATCTGGTCTTAAACCTCAGCTTAAAGGGTTTTATAACACTTAGTTAGGCTAAGCTAACCATAAAAATCATCACTTGGCCAAATATCCACTCAAATCACCATTTCTAGTACTAAAACTCATATTAAACACTAACCGAAGCTAAACAACACAGAAGTTTAGCAAGCAAAGAAGTTAGGTCTAAGAAGTTATACCTCACTAGATCCTAGGTGCAAGGAGAAGGAGAAGAAGAAGAGAAGGAGCTGTTGCTGCTGCTTTGTGCTGCTGCTGCTGCTGCTGCTGTTGCTGCTGCTGTTACTGCTTGTGTTGCTGCTGCTGCTGGGGCATCTACTGTTTCTGAAGGTGCTGCTGCTGTTGGCTATAGTGCCCTCAAGGCAATTATCATAGTCGCGGACTTGTGATTATGATGATTGAGTGAGGACTTATACCGATAAAGCAGTCTTACTCAAGATGATAGTATGATATCTGGTTTGTCTTTATCATCATGTACATGTTGATAGAGCCCATTGGATTCTTGCTTGACTGCCAGCATTATGATGGCGATCATATACGTGGGAGCTGGGGTCTATAAGCACATCCTTAAATGTCCCTAGTCGTAGGAGTATCGAGACTGGGTATCAATACTCCAGTGTAGACTAGTGTATACTGATCGAGACCCCGACGAGGGGTGGTGGCCAGGTCTCACAAGCCATTGGTGTTAGTTTGTTCACCTAAGATAGTATACAGGTGCTCATTGGGTTATGAGTACACTATACGGACTCGCCGGGAACCTGCTAGTTGGTATTATACCTATTGTCAGATAGCAGTTCTCAGGTGACATGTGTACAGGTTAGTCTGTCGGCCTGAGGTCGTCATTTGTCTCGTGTGAGTTCCTACTGTGCTTTGATTACTACCCTACCACGGCTTAAAGAAGTCGTGCAGGTTTTAGTTGGGTACAGTCCCGAGCCACATGGAGGCAGTGATCGGATCGTTGGGGATTCGTCTCTCCCGGTATTGGGGGTTGATGTTGCGTTGTGTTCGGATGACCATCACCAAAAATCCGTGGCCACGGTGGACGAGAACTACCGATCCAGGATCGATAGTTTCTCAGGTGCTGATGGGGTTTCATACCGACACTAAATGTCGCGTTGTTAGCGGTCTGACTTTTTCGACCCCCTAGACTCGATATGCAATACTCATAGACGAACAGACCGGACTGTGCGGATATTGTCACTGACAGGCTCAGTAGGGGTTCAGGATGAGTTTGCTCGTCGGCCTCCCTTTCGCTCAATACCTGGGTAGCCGTTACGTACAGCTAGTGCCGCGGTCGTGCTTGGGGTTAAACCCACTGCCAGCATAGTCTTTAGAGTCCCACACAGAGGGTTTTTCACAGCTCAGGCGATATGGTGTACATGGGGTATGTTGATACATACAGATATCCGATTAAATATGTGCACTTGCTGCGCAGAATTTAATTGGACGGTTGATAATACTAGTAGCTTAGGATTAAGCCATTTTATTAAATCAGGTTTTGATTTAATAATTTACATATGTATTTATATATATGTATTCTAGTATTATTGTTCGCTGTTTATTTTCTCTCTTGGCTATTCGTATTTTTGTACGAATACGCGTATATGTATTTCGATACATGTACCGGGAAGTATTCCGTATTTTATACGGAATAGCTTCTAGAAGCTTTGCCACCTCATTATTTGATTTTCCATTTATGGAAATTCATTTTGTTTAATAATGACGTGGAGGGTGGAAAAGGTGACAAGGAATGGACATGAGTCTAAAGCATAGTGCAAAGTATGGTTGGATTTGTTTATTTGATTAATTGGAAAATGACTTTTTTTGTGGGGATAAGAGAGGGGGGCCGACCACAATTTGGATATGGGATTCATTTCATTTTGGCTCATGATTGATTACACTCTCCACTCTCTCATTCATACAAAAACACTTAACCATTTTGCTCATGCCAAAAAAAAAAGCTTTCACCTCCTTCATCTTCTTCTTGAGTTTCTCATTGAGCTCATGGGTAGAGAGGAAAATTGTAGTGACGCTTTCATACACCCCTACTCTCCATAGCTAACGAATTTGGAGCATCGGTTGTCTCGTTCGACGAGGCTGGAGCTTGCGCCGTTTCCTTCAAGTGGATCATCGGAGATGGAGGAAGACCGGCAACCAAACATCATCAAAGGATCACTAGGAGCTTGGAATGAAGACCGAAGGACACGGATCAACTCGGTATAACGATTCTAACACTTATTTAGTTTGCTAGTTTAGGGTTTATGGTCGATCCGTAAATCGGGTAGCGGTAGCGCCAGTTTAGAAAATTTTTGTTCCGCATTTTGGCCGCGTTTCGACGGCCGGGGCGCTGCTGGGACCCAACATGGTATCAGAGCCACCCTTTATACCCTTTACTAGCTTGTTTAAACGTGCTTGAAAGATCGATCGATGGAAATTTCCAAAATCACGGTTTCATTTTTCTGTTCTCTCCCGTTTTTCAAAAGTGTTCAAAAAATTATTTGCAGTAGCTTAAAAATCCGTGCAGGCGATTCTATGGGTGCAGAAAAAATTTGGGTTTCTGATTCCTCTATGGCGCCGCGGAACCGCCGCACTTACCTCACATTGGCGGCGGATCCGCAGTCATTTAGTGGCGAAGGGCTTCCAAATTTTTACTGTAGCCCCCTGATGTGAAATTGTGATATTTTTGATATTCTGTTTTGGCCCAGGTTTCAGTGAAGTATTGTTTTGCTATTGGGGCCAATTTGGAATTTTGTCGATCGATATTTAAGTGTGCGTTTATCAGTACTTACATTTCTATCTGCGACCGTGAATGTCATTTGATCGGTAAACTCGTCTAATTGCTATATGTCTTTTTGACGGGTTTGCGAACGTGACATTCACGTTAATGTTCTGTAATGTGTTGTGATGTTGGTTGGATCGTCATGGTGGATAGCCAGTGGTGCAATGATAGTACAATTTTTATTTTATTTGTACATTTGATATTGCGGGGCGAGCGTCCGACATGTGGACTGCCGTCACTGCCAGTTTGTATATTATTCTTTTGGGGCACGACCGGGCTGAGGTCGATGTCACCTTTGTATATTATTTTATTTTCTGTACTAGGATTACCCCGAGATGGAGTGCACGAATAGCCAAGTTCTAGAGGTCAACTGGTCCGCATCTCAAGGCATTCATACGGAGGGGACCTTACTCTAGAATTGGCGGGCTATTCGCCGCACTCGTAGGGAGTATAGGTTGACCCAGGAGGGGTGCTCAAGTTACCGGATTCCGTGAAGTGCTGGGTGGTCCATTCACGTTGCTGAAGGGGGCTGCCTCACTTCTGGTTTTGCGGGTAACTTGCCGCGCTCCTAGGGGTCTAGGTTTCATTGCACAGGTTATCCATACGACAGGGAACGTCGGGTCTCACTTGCGGCTCAAGTGAAACCCGAGGCTCTAGATTATCCACCATTCTGTGTTGTTACTGTGATGTTTCTGTGTTGTTGCTTTATATCATGCCTGGGACGAATGTTATATATATATATATATATTTATATATATTATTAGATGTTGTATATGTTTTGCACCCGCGCTAGTCCAGCCCCCGCTCTATCGTTAGTTAAGTAACCTAACGGGTGATGACGGGGCCCAGTGGCGAATGCGGATGGCATATACGTACATTTTATTTTCGTTCTTTTCTGGTGTGATTAATTGATGGGACTGCATGGATTCTTATCAATGCAAGGATAAAACAAACCTATATATATGATGTTGTTGGAACCAAGTTTTTAAAAACTGACATTACAGACGTTCTCTTTTGCTTTGCACAGTGGTATTCAGTTTGGAATATCCTGCACCTCATTCGACGATGCAAGGGCCGAGATACCTTCATCGAGAGTGACCCCTTAAGTAAAAGTTTGCATCAACGTAATAACTTCACTATAGTCGATTACTTTTGCTTTGCATCGTGGTATACAATTTGGGATATCCTGCACCCCATTCGATGGGGAAAGAGCCGAGATCCCTTCACCGGGAGTGACCTCTTTAGCAAAAGTTTTCGCCACTATATATTTATAAAACCACTTGGATTCCTTCAACGATATCAAGTTCATTACGTTAAAGGTTTTTCGCCAAAAACCAGCCGTAGCCCTCGGTCATTTCTTACAGGTATTACTTAGTATTCATGCTGTGTATGTTGACCTCTGTCAAGGCACAGTGCTTGGTAGCTGGGTAAAGCTTGTTTGTTGCATAGATATGCGATTATTTAGGACAGTCGCACGGTCATGTTGACCTCTGTCAAGGGCTCGTGCGGGTGGGTCTAAGTTAATCCAGGAGAATGACGGGTTGAACTTGACTTGCGACTTATGATATGTTGACCTCTGTCAAGGTCATAAGCCGCTTGGGGTAAAAATCATATCAGGAGTTTCAAACATACAGGAAACTTTCCAGGCTTGCGCACACCTTCTGGAGTGTGGTGACTTGAGTGGCTTCCATCAGGTCATCATGTGATGATAGTTGGATCCCGATTCCTACTGATGAGCAGGATTACTCCTCGGGTGATTCCGACTAATTCTCCTTTTAGGTTTGGAGGAGAATTTAAGGATACAGTGGGAGCCATCCAGATTAGATAAAATGATTAACCATTCTGATCTAGGTTAGAGTGCACGCTGAGTGTTTCTTTTCTCTCTTTCTGGCTGCGACTATGACCCGACCTTTGACTAAAACTCATGAAACCAAGTTTACCGAACCTTCTTAAAACACATTGGCTTTCGGAATGTTACGGTGCCGCATACATCATTGTCACTTCTATATCACCTTCGCATTTCTCCAGAACACCTTGTATCACTACGAACGTCCACTTCCATTGGATAAATCCATCGTATGGTTATATACGAACTCGAAGGAACTTTTTCGAGGATGGATTCTGGTTCTGGAGAGATTGAATAGGATTATTCGGTTGTCTTTTCTCTTTACCTTCTCTCAGGTTGTGAGGGCTCCTAGGATTAGGAGAGGGTACACCTATTGAGCTTATTGGATAGTCTTCCTCCAGACCATAGGCAGGTGCCGAATGGTAGGGAAGGAAGAAAACCAACAAGCTTAACTGTGGTGTACAGAAGGTAATAAGTAAAGACATATAAATGGATTAGAATAATGGCGAAGAAAGTTGTGATCACCATCATTCACGACAAAGATCGTGTATACCCCTGCCACTCCTACATCCACTTTGCTTTTCTCTAGAACACTCCGTATCACTACGGATATCCACTTCCATTGGATAAATCTATCGTATAGTTACATACGAACTCGAAGGAACTTTTTCGAGGATGGATTCTGGTTCAGGAGAAAAAGAATAGGATTATTCAGATGTCTTTTCTCTTTACCTTCTCTCAGGTTGCGAGGGCTCCTAGGATTAGGAAAGTACACCTATTACGCTTATTGGATAGTCTTCTTCCAAACCTTAGGCTGGTGCCGAAGGGTAGGGAATGAAGAAAACCAATTAGCGTAAAGGAGGTGTACAGAAGGTAATAAGTAAAGACATAATAAAGGGATTGCAGTGAGGGCAGGTAAGTATATGGTTACTATCATGATTCAGGATAATGGAAGAGGCGTTACTAGGTATACCAGTTAACCCTTTTGGAACATTTTCATGTTTCAGTTTTACCGTGCGATGTTAATTGATAATTGTTTTCCCAATTGGAATATAACTCCAGGGTATGTATTTACCAGATCAGTTTCTCACATCTGTATGTTATTACGGATGGTGAGTGGGAGTAAGATATTGGGAATTGGGTGATTAGATCCTCATTATATCGAAATTCGTTGTAATTGGTGATATTTGAGGAAATCATCTGGTTTTTTCGGAATGGCAAATATTTAGTTTTGAATATCCGTTGTTATGAACCAATTTCAAACTGATATATCTATACATTTATTTTATAAAGTGAGATATAACTTTTTGATATCGTGTCTATGACATTTACCTATATCAGTTGGTGATTAGGTAAGGTGCATTCAACAGCGGTGTAATTGCTCTTAACCATACTACAGTTTTTCAACCTACGATGCACAGGGTTTGAGTTATTGAACTCAGGGGACTTATACAAACTATTGTATGTTGTCCAGTGTCCATTAGGACAAAGGGGTTGGTACTCGTACTATATTCTGTTTACTTATGACTTCTCCAGTTCTGGACATGTATTTCGTTGAAATGCAAGGTCCAGATATTCAGAAGTTATAGGTATAAGAATAAAGTAAATGACCATTTGTTGTAAGTATCAGGATTCTTCGAGGAAGTCGAAGATGTAGATACTTGTGTTTGGTATTCAGTTAATAGTAATGGTTTTGAGAACTTGATTCTTTTTCAGGTTACTCATATATGGATGCACTCCTAGATGAGTAATGCCGATTGTCCTCTTTCCATTTGGTTGATATGCGCTGGAGACAGATGCATGATTTTGAATCTGGTTCAAATTAGATTAGTGCTTTTGTTTCTATATTAGATTTATATATAGAATCAATTTGTATCTTAACGATGTTAAGGTATAGCGAGTTGTCCGGCTGATGCTTAAAACCAGAATCCGGATAAACACAAGGCACATTTCAGTAATGGCAGTTTGTGGGTTATCCCGGGCTTTTACGAGGGTTAACTTTCTACCATCAGGAAGATCAATATTTATATTGTTCTTGACTCGCCACAGCTTTAATAAAATGGATTTTTTTTCAGAATAACATAAGTGGGAGTATGGTAGAACTGGATGTGATTACAGAACCACAAACGATCACTGAAGATTTAATAGAAGCTAAGGATTCAATTAGTTTCGACATTCCATTAGCCACTCAGCAAATTTGGTGGGTAACCTCAGGCACCCGAGAGGTACTTCGGTCTTCTTAGTGACTGTGACAGGGAGGTTCTTGTTTACCCAGACTTTCCATTGCTGCTGTTCTAGACTATAAGACCCAGTAAGAGGATGAGTATACCGTCATTCTAAACTAGCTTTAGAGGTGCACGTGTATATGACTCTGCCAGAGGGTTATTGTAGTCAGTGGGAGCAGCGGAAGCATAGTAGGCAAGTAGCTTATGTCTATTTACAGACTAAAGCAGGTATAGCGGAAATAGATCATCTATTTTTTGATGTGACATTCATACGCTTTGAATTCATCAGAATAGGAGATGGATCTGCTAAGAAGGTAGTAGAGAGTGATGTCCAGGTATTACGATGACATGCACTTGATAGGAAGAGATATTTCTATACTACGATCGGTTGTACTATGGTCGTCATAAAGTTGTTTCTCCACACAGGATATGGATGTAATATCAGGGTATTCTGGTTACTAGATCTATGGTTTTGGATCTAGATTTAGGAAGTATCCTAATCTGGGTACTTTGACATTAAATGAACGACTCCTGGCATGGTGGTCAACCTGCAGGTGATGGAGTCAACCTCTCTAAAGGTGTCTTACAGGCTAAAGGGGTGAGGGCTCTATATGATTAGCATATCACTTGCTTAGGCAATTGAGTTAATCATGAAATGTCAAGTACCACACCAGATGTTGTTTTTGCACTAGCTGTAATAAGCAGATATATTAATCCAATCGTGGAGAAACATTAGGAAGCAGTTATTGAACATAAGTGATTGTTCTAGGAAAATGATTACGGCAGCCTCCTATAGGAGACGGTTATCATTTCAGGCTTCCAAGGTGACCTGGCTGATAGAGTGACTGTCAGAGTTACAGTTTTTCCATCTTTTGAGGGACAGTATGTTGGACAGGTGGTCGAAGCGAATACTGAGGAAGGGCATGGCGCATGATACTGATTAAATTCAGTATATGATACAGTCTAAGTAGTTTGCTGGATTTGGAGTTCATTGGTGAACTGGGTCCTATCAGATATCCAGACAAATTCTAAGACAAGTATTGCTCATTTTAGGAGATAGTTTTCTCCGCGAAGTTGAGATTAAAAGAGATACAGAAAGAAACATTGGAGCGGATCCACTCACTGAGGCTATTTATCGAACGCAATCATTTTCGCAAACGGGCTTTGCGAAACTGATTAGTAGAGAAGTTGGGTGTTCGGTATCACACGGGCTGTGAGTATGCGACATCGCAATAATTGGCCTTAAGTGCAAATGGGAGATTGTTGGCTATAGTGCCCTCAAGGCAATTATCATAGTCACGGAATTGTGATTATGATGATTGAGTGAGGACCTATACCGATAAAGCAGTCTTACTCAAGATGATAGTATGCTATCTGGTTTGTCTTTATCATCATGTACATGTTGATAGAGCCCATAGGATTCTTGCTTGACTGCCAGCATTATGATGGCGATCATATATGTGGGAGCTGGGGTCTATAAGCACATCCTTAAATGTCCCTAGTCGTAGGAGTATCGAGACCGGGCATCGATACTCCAGTGTAGACTAGTGTATACTGATCGAGACCCCGACGAGGGGCGGTGGCCAGGTCTCACAAGCCATTGGTGTTAGTTTGTTCACCTAAGATAGTATACAGGTGCTCATTGGGTTATGAGTACATTGGACGGACTCGCCGGGAACCTGCTAGTTGGTATTATACCTATTGTCAGATAGCAGTTCTTAGGTGACATGTGTACAGGTTAGTCTGTCGACCTGAGATCATCATTTGTCTCGTGTGAGTTCCCACTGTGCTTTGATTACTACCCTACCACGGCTCAAAGGAGTCGTGCAAACAGGTTTTAGTTGGGTACAGTCCCGAGCCACATGGAGGCAGTGATCGGATCGTTGGGGATTCGTCTCTCCCGGTATTGGGGGTTGATGTCGCATTGAGTTCGGATGACCATCACTAAAAATCCGTGGCCACGGTGGACGAGAACTACTGATCCAGGATCAATAGTTTCTCAGGTGCTGATGGGGTTTATACCGACACTAAATGTCATGTTGTTAGGGGTCTGACTTTATCCACCCCCTAGACTCGATATGCGATACTCTTAGAAGAACAGACCGGACTGTGTGGATATTGTCACTGACAGGCTCAGTAGGGATTCAGGATGAGTTTGCTCGTCGCCCTCCCTTTCGCTCAATACCTGGGTAGCCATTACGTATAGCTAGTGCTGCTGGCATGCTTGTAGTTGTACAGAGAGGGGTGTAAAATAGGGTTTCGGGGTTCGATCGGGTTTCTAACATCGTCTACCAATCGTCTAAAGCTCTAGCTAGGCTCTGATACCACTGTAGGGTTCCTAGGCACACTCAAGAGGTTCCACAAGGCATCAACCATGCCAAATTCAAATTTTTCTTGTGCCGAGAAACCCTAAACTAGATCGATTACTAGAGGTAAGGCGAAAAGAAAAGCAAGCAAACTACTTTGCTAACAAGTCAATGGAAATACAACCTTTGTAGATCCGGTCCTCCACTTCTTTAGCTCCGTGATGACGTCCCTTCGCTGCGATCAAAGGGATCCCGGACTCTAGCGATGGTTTCGTCGGGGAAATGAGCGGGCTAGGTCGTTGACTTCGATGCCGAAGATGATCTACGTCGAGGCAACTCTAACACAAGCTCCATCTTCACTAGGTCATGAAACTTGTGAAGAAAACACCCAATACAACATGGCAAGTGGTAGAGGATGAAGAAATAGGAAGCGGGTTCACTTTGGATTTGGATTTCTCACTTGATTTCAACACTTGAAATTTTCTAGCAAGGTTTTCTTTTCTTCCTCAAGAAGAAGAAGAAGAAAGAAAATGAAAAATGAATTCTCTCAAAAAACAAAAAAATACAAGTGAAGTCTATCTTTTAGCAACCATGGGTGAGGCAAACTAATGTAGAGAATAAACTAGGGTTTAGGCAAATGGTTAGGTTAAGGAAAAAAACAAAATGGTTTGAACTTTTCAAAGCTTCATGAAGCTTCAAATAAAAACAAAGAATGCCACAATTTTATTTTTGCCAAAATGAATAAATAAATAAATAAATAAAAACCCTAACCATTTACCTAAACATGGTCTAAAGCAAACACACACCCAAGTTTGCATGTATCATCAAACATGATACAAACTAGTGCACAAAACTATATCATATATACAATGTGCACATTCAAGTGAGAAAATAATCTTAAGTGAACCAATACTAGTTAATGTAAAGTAATATATCAAATATATAATTATACATTAAATCACTAAATCAACACTTGATTTAATGATCCGGTCATACTGCATATAACCGACTAATATCAAGTGTATCAATGTATCGAATCAACACTTGATTCGGTAACCCGGCTATATCTCATATAACCGTCCAATGATACAAATCGCGAGAATAGAATACAGTATAACATACTGGTATTATTCTCGGTCCCGCACATATCTCATATGCGCTCCTATTTCGTTTCGCTTGAGCTAGGAAAGCTCTATGTAGGACTCTAAAGACTCGTCAATACGCCGGCAGCAGGTGATGATCATATCAAACACCCACAAGCCGCAAGCGGTTTGCTAAACGTAACGGCCCCACGGGTATTGAGCGATCAGAAAATCAACGAGCAAGCCCGCTCACACTCCTGTGAATCCAACCAGTAACACTTACCGTACAGTCCGGTCTCGTCGTCTGATATGTCGCATATCTCGCCTAGGGGTGGTAAACGTCAAACCCCAGTAGCTCGATAAGTCGTGTCGATATGAGCTCTATAACAGTTCGAGAAACTACTGGTAACACTTACCAGTAAATCTCAGCAATCCTGGCCAGGGATTTCGAGTTATAGCCAATCGAACACAGCGCAACATCAACTCCCTATACCGGGAGAGACGAATCTCCTCCTATCGCTCATTGCCTCCATGTGATTCGGGACTGTACCCAAAAACCACCGTTTTGCACGCCCTCTTTGACGTGGTAAGGTGGAAATCAAAGCACAGTGGGAATCACACAAGACTCTATGACGATCTCGGGTCTACAGACTAACCTGTACCAGTGTCACCAGAGAACTGCCATCTGACGTAAGGTATAATACCATCTGGGAGTTCTCGGCGAGTCCGTCCAGTGTACCCAGTCTCCACTGAGCACCCATATATGATCTCTGATGTCAAACACCAATGGATATGGGATCATCCATCGCCCATCTGTATGGGTCGAGAAGGTATACGCTAGTCTACTCTGGTTTATCGATACCCCGTCTCGATACACCCACGATTAGGGACCTTGAAGGATGTACTTATGGACTACCATGTCCCCACTCGTATGATCCGCAACATAGTCCGGTAGTCAAGTACACATCCTAAGGGCTTTACCAACATGTAACAGAGAGACAATCAGTGTATACGTTAAGGTAAAGAGCAACCAGATAGCATACTATCATGTCGAGCAAGAAAGTCCTCCCTATATATGTCCATGCATCCACTACAATATACATCCTATGTATAGTAATGGCCTCTAGGGCATACATATAACTAACAATCTCCCACTTGCACTAGGGCCATCTGATAGCAGTGGTTGTAGTATCTCATACTCAACCATCCCATTATAGTCTCTCTCTGGGAAAAGGCCTTTGTGAGTGGATCCGCCGTGTTGTCCTCTGAGTCTACTCTCCTAACCTCGATCTCCTTGGAGATCAACCATCTCCATGATCAGGTGATACTGCCTTAGAATATGTCTGGATCACTGATGGGACAGACGTTCCTTGGCATAAGCCACAACTCTATTGTCACACAACGGGAGGAACTAAGTTCATCTCATGAACAAATATACATCCAGACTGCCTCTTTGGTAGCATCTTAAGTAGCGATGTATCCAGCCTTTATCATTTAGTTTGCCACGGTATCTAGCTTGGAACTCTTCCAACATACCGTCCCTTTACTGAGGGTAAAGACAATGCCTGTGACTGACTTTCAGTCGTCCTTATCACTCTGGAACCTTTCCAGTGATTCTCCCAAGGATCAACTGATACCATCTCACTACAACTAGTGAGTATCCTAACATCCAATTAGATCTATCTCATAGATCCAAGACCCAGGATTTAGGAGGTATCACTTTGATCCTATATGGAGAATCATTGTGATAAGCGGAGATTGACCGAGCGAAGCATAGGAAACTCCTTTCTTATCAAGAGTATGTCATCCACGTACTCTACGAGAATCACCACCATACTCCCTACTACCCTTTTGTTTATACAAGGATCATCTACCATTTTGATGATGTCAAACTCTTTGACTAACACATCAAAACAGACATTCTAACTCCGCGATGCCTGCTTTATCACATAAAACATCTTGCACGCGTTTCCGCTGCTCCCACTGTCTTCGAGGCCCTCTTGCTGTGTACTTATAGACGCACTCTTCTAAAACATCACTTAGAAAAGCAGTCATGGCACCCAACCGCCAGATATCGTAGTCATGGTATGTAGCCGTGGCAAGTAGGATCTGGATGGACTTAAGCATAGCTACTTAGAAAAGGTTTCATTATAATCCATACCTGGTCAATGATGCAAACTTTTAACAAGTCTAGCTTTGAAAGTCTCAACTTTTCCATGTACACTAAGTAATCTTCTCAAGATATACTTGGTCCTGATTGGGATTTAACCCTTCAGATAAAGCAACCAAAGTCCATACTTTGTTGGTGTATAAGGATTCCATCTCAGATCGCTAAGCATCCAGCCATTCTTACAGAGTCCCACTCCTGATGGCCAGCTCGAAACTAGTTGGGTCATCAACTCATGATGCAATTCTCGCTCCCACTGTCATAGAGAAACCGTAGTAACTCTCAGGTGGGTGAGGAACCCTACTAGATCGGCGGAGAGACTGAGGTTCGTTGGAAACAATTGAATCCTTTTGTTCCACCAAATCATCAGCTGCAGTTTGTATAGCTGGAACCTTTCCAATTCTACAGAACTGACCTTGCCTCGATCTTGTCCGGATTTTTCTTTTGACATAGGCCGGACAATCCCAAATCTTAACTTACTTAAGAGATAGGCTCTTCCCATACCATATCTTATATGGAGTGGTAGGCACTGATTTGATTCGAACCTATTCAATAGGTATGCAACTTCATAAGTGCATAACTCCCAAAAGGAAATAGGAAACTCAGTAGTACTCATCATAGAGCACACCATATTACATAGGGTGCTATTGCTCCACCCCGATATACCATCGTGCTATGGTGTATACGGAGGAGTAATGCTGAGAGAGAATCTCATTCTCCTTTAGAATAGTCCAGGATTTCCGTGCTCAACTAATCTCCTCCCTGATCTTATCATAGGACATAATACTTATACCCGTATTGGTTCTCTACTTCTAACTTATATTCTGTGAATATCACAAAAGGTTCGGACTTGTGTTTCAACAGGAACATATGGCTGAATCTTGAGAGATCATCAGAGAATGTAATGAAGTACAAAGAACGGTCTTGGTATGTATAGACAGGGGACCTTCATACATCAGTATATATCAATCCCAAGAGTTCACTAACTCTTTCTCTGTTTCCAATAAACGGAGCTATGGTCATCTAATCTTTGTGACATGACTGGCAAGTTTCATAAGATGTAAATTCAAACAGATTTAAATATGCATCTAAATGTAACTTCAGCTAGTCGGGTCGCATTGATATGACCTTGTCTACAATACCTCAAGAAGGATCCGTTCATTTCTGAACTCTTCCTCTAGTGTGTGTTCTGTATACTAAGAACTGTAGTTTGATTTAGAACGTCAATGCTTTTAGATAACGTGCCTGAACCGATCAACTTTTGATATAGGAAATGTTCAAAATATTATCCAACAATACAAAATTTTATCATTTCTTTACTAATAAAGAGAGTGATATGATTTTGTATATCAGGTTCGATATCTAATAACATTTGTTCAGAATCAATGTATTTGGAATACAGGGTGACAGTGACCAACAGACTTGGCTGCAACACTTGCACCGTTTTCTGTCTCATGAAACTTATCACCCGTTCTCAGTTCTCTACTTTTCTGTAGCCCTATGTAACAGATTACATATCTGGGATCCTGATCCGGTATCAAATACCCAGGACGTAGAGGATACAGAGAAACAGTTCTTTGTAATGAACACACCCGAAGAAGATGCATCATATGCACTTTCTTCGTTTGGGCGTCATAGGAATTCTGGTATTCCCCTATTTCTAGCTCTGTCTTATAACAATTATAAGTCGGAGCGGGACCAACGTTCCACAGCTCAGTATAACAAGCGGGTTCGGTCAATACATCCGTATTATTTTCTTGATTAAGGCGTGATATGGCCGCTACCTGGAGAGAGAGAGAAGAAAACACTCAGCGTATGCTCTTGCAAGATTAAATTGGTTAAATATTTTATCTAATCAGGACGGCTTCCACTGTTTTTTATCAAATCTTCCTTCAAACCCTAAAAGGAAAGACTAGCCGGGATTAATTACACGCTACAAGTTTGCCAATCTTTTAGCCAGGCCAGTGTCGGTACTTTGAGGGAGGTCCCCCGTGCTTTCGCACGAACCTAATTAATGTAAACCTCGTTTTCCTAGAGGCGTAACCTCGTTAACACCTTTCTATACACCTACTTGATCGGCTAATTGTAATGTGTAAAACTCTCCCAGGAGTAACTTTTACTCGCAGTGGGTATCGGGATCCAACTATCTCATAGAAGGTATGCAATCTCATTGCAAATTTCAACACTTGAAATTCCCGATAATTTTGCCCCTAGCGTCCTATGACCTTGACGGAGGCCAAACTACGCATAGTCCGCTAGTCAAGTTCAACCCGTCATTTCCTGATTGAATTAAACCCACCCGCACGACCCTTGACGAAGGCCAAACAACGCCGTACGAATACCCTAATCCAATCGCATCGTATGCTAGCAGATAAGCATTAGTTAGCTACCGTACACTACGCCTTGACGGAGGCCAAACTACCGCAGCACGAATACTAACTAGTACTTATCTGAAATGACGGAGGGCTACGACAGTTTTTTCTGAAAACCTATTGCATAATGAACTTGATATCGTTGTAGAATCAAATGATTTTAAAATGGAGTGTTTTTTAGGCTTTTCTAGTTTTGCTAAAGGGGTCACTCCCGGTGAAGGGATCGTCGGCCTTTTCCTCGTCGAATGAGGTGCGGGATATATCATATATATCACTGTGCAAAGCAGAAACCATAGAAGCAATCAAAAAACAAACCGAGTGTGTAGCATCTGCCAGTTATTGCTAAAGGGGTCACTCCCGGTGAAGGGATCTCGGCCCTTTCCTTATCGAATAAGGTGCAGGATGTTCTACAAGGAACACCGCGATGCAAAGCAAGAACTGTAGCTACCTGTTTTTGAAAATTCGATTCCACAACATCTTTTAGGTTTCTTTTTCTTTCATTAATCATATTAATGAAGTCCCATCATTTAAGTCACCTAAACATCACAGATAAATACGACGTACACTTATGCCATCCGCATTCGCCACGATGTCCCCTCGTGCACCGTTAGGTTAGGTAACTAACGGCAGAGCGGGGCAGGGCTAGCGCGGGTGTAAAACATAAGTAACGTCTATATAATATATCATATATACTATATACAGTATTTATCATAGAACATCACATGATCACATCACAGATATCGCAGCAGAAGAAACATATGAAATATTGGATATACTAGGACGTCCGTGTTTTATTTTGAGCCTGTATAAAACACGGATTCCACGGTCGTGATGAATAGCCAATCCCACACCCCTAGACCCCTACGAGAGCGGTAAGAAACCCTACTAATTCTAGAGTTAGGAGACCCGGACTTGACTCCTCGAGTTGGTCTCCCACTGGACCCTAGAACCCGGTTACTTGTGCTCTCCTCCTTGGGTCTATCCTAGTGCGGAAAAGTAAATAATATACAAATGGTGACATCTTCCGCAACCTGGAAGTGCCCCAATAAAAGAATATTACATACAAGTTTTTACATGAACGAAAATGAAAAACACCCATCTCACATAAAAACCCCCCGGCTATTCAAACACGACGATCCAATATGACATATCCAGCAACACATAACATCACATGTCATCAACGTAAGTAAATATGCCCATCCCAATTGTCGTTGACATATAGCAACGAAACCAGCGATATCACATATTACACTTACGGTCGCAGAAAAGAAAGTGTAAAACTACAACAGTTGGAATCCACAATCTCTTTAGACATCGCATGCCTAACCAAATGAATTACTTAGACATCGCATGCCTAACAATTATAAACGCTGCATTTTAGTCTCATTATCAAAAACTCTTTCCAATATCAAGTTGGGCAATTCAACAAGATTCCCGATTTCCTGATCGAATGCTCGTCGCAAACTTTAGTAGGCGGCCGTACCCCCGATGCCGTCGACGAAGTGCACCAAGGAGGAACACCGCTCCGCGAGCACCCGAACGGATGCTTTCGGCGACGGGGTTCTCCTTCAGTCACTTGGTCGGGGCTAAGGGGTGTAGCTGTCTATTAAGTTTACCCGGTGAGTATCCGCGTACGCTACGTGATTACGACGGACTTTCGATCGCATCAAAATTCCGTGGCAACCGATCAAGTGAGACTAAAGTGCTATGTTTATAACATTCATATTAGTTATCTCATAACAACTTGTGAATTCCAAATATTGTATCACATTCCCGATAAACAGAAAATGTTAAACTTTCCGATCGAACAGTCAAACACCCAAGTTTTCCCGAAACAGCTCAACACATGAAATAAGTTTAAGAATATTCACTTCGTGCCACAGTACCAACGGTCCAGCCGTAGAAGGGTCAAGCCAACGCCTCACATGTGGCACGCCGTACTGCCCCAAACCCTAAGGTTCAAAGGGCAGTTCAAGACGGTCACATAATCGAGTTAAGGTTTGTTGTCTTCTAGAGGGTCCATCGCATTACTTGCACTACTTCGAACGTTCTTAAACTACGGAAAGATTCAACACTTGGAAATTTCCCGACAGGGGAAAAAGTGGGTATTTATATCCGGTCGAACTTTTCTACATTTTCTAAACTTATCCGGAAAAACCCATAGACGAAGTTAAACTTACCGATCGAAACACCGAGTCCCCAATACAACCCAGAAAACTCAACTCTTGAGTAAATATTAAAAATTCCCATAAAACACAGCACTATCAGAAACAAATTACTGTGCAAACCATGTGCACTAATTCAACAAACTGGCCGCGGAACCGCCGCACAAACCAGGGTGGGGCCGCGGTTCCGCGGCGCTTCTGTCGAGTTAAGTGCACGTGCTGCACAGTAACTCCTACAATTCCCTGCTGAATTTTTTGGAAATTTTTAATCTGAAAAAATCCACTGTTTTAAAAATTGTACAGAGAGGGGTATAAAATAGGGTTTCGGGGTTCAATCGGGTTTCTAACATCGTCTACCAATCGCCTAAAGCTCTAGCTAGGCTCTGATACCACTGTAGGGTTCCTAGGCACACTCAAGAGGTTCCACAAGGCATCAACCATGCCAAATTCAAATTTTTCTTGTGCCGAGAAACCCTAAACTAGATCGATTACTAGAGGTAAGGCGAAAAGAAAAGCAAGCAAACTACTTTGCTAACAAGTCAATGGAAATACAACCTTTGTAGATCCGGTCCTCCACTTCTTTAGCTCCGTGATGACGTCCCTTCGCTGTGATCACCGGGATCCCAGACTCTAGCGATGGTTTCGTCGGGGAAATGAGCGGCCTAAGTCGTTGACTTCGATGCCGAAGATGATCTACGTCGAGGCAACTCTAACTCAAGCTCCATCTTCACTAGGTCATGAAACTTGTGAAGAAAACACCCAATACAACATGGCAAGTGGTAGAGGATGAAGAAATAGGAAATGTGTTCACTTTGGATTTGGATTTCTCACTTGATTTCAACACTTGAAATTTTCTAGCAAGGTTTTCTTTTCTTCCTCAAGAAGAAGAAGAAGAAAGAAAATGAAAAATGAATTCTCTCTCAAAAAAAAAAAAAGTGAAGTCTATCTTTTAGCAACCATGGGTGAGGTAAACTAATGTAGAGAATAAACTAGGGTTTAGGCAAATGGTTAGGTTAAAGAAAAAACAAAATGGTTTGAACTTTTCAAAGCTTCATGAAGCTTCAAATAAAAACAAAGAATGCCATCATTTTAATTTTTCCAAAATGAATAAATAAATAAATAAAAACCCTAACCATTTACCTAAATATGGTCTAAAGCATACACACACCCAAGTTTGCATGTATCATCAAACATGATACAAACTAGTGCACAAAACTATATCATATATACAATGTGCACATTCAAGTGAGAAAATAATCTTAAGTGAACCAATACTAGTTAATGTAAAGTAATATATCAAATATATAATTATACATTAAATCACTAAATCAACACTTGATTTAATGATCCGGTCATACTGCATATAACCGACTAATATCAAGTGTATCAATGTATCGAATCAACACTTGATTCGGTAACCCGGCTATATCTCATATAACCGTCCAATGATACAAATCGCAAGAATAGAATACAGTATCACATACTGGTATTATTCTCGGTCCCGCACATATCTCATATGCTCTCCTATTTCGTTTCACTTAAGCCAGGAAACCTCTGTGTAGGACTCTAAAGACTCGTCAATACGCCGGCAGCAGGTGGTGATCATATCAAACACCCACAAGCCGCAAGAGGTCTGCTAAACGTAACGGCCACCCGGGTATTGAGTGATCAGAAGATCAACGAGCAAGCACGCTCACACTTTTGTGAATCCAACCAGTAACACTTACCGTACAGTCCGGTCTCGTCGTCTGATATGTCGCATATCTCGCCTAGGGGTGGTAAACGTCAGACCCCAGTAGCTCGATAAGTCGTGTCGATATGAGGTCTATAACAGTTTGGAAAACTACTGGTAAAACTTACCAGTAAATCTCAGCAACCCTGGACAGGTATTTCCGGTTATAGCCAATCGAACACAGCGCAACATCAACTCCCTATACCGGGAGAGACGAATCCCCTCCTATCGCTCATTGCCTCCATGTGATTCGGGACTGTACCCAAAAACCACCGTTTTGCACGCCTTCTTGGACGTGGTAAGGTGGAAATCAAAGCACAGTGGGAATCACACAAGACTCTATGACGATCTCGGGTCTACAGACTAACCTGTACCAGTGTCACCAGAGAACTGCCATCTGACGTAAGGTATAATACCATCTGGGAGTTCTCGGCGAGTCCGTCCAGTGTACCCAGTCTCCACTGAGCACCCGTATATGATCTCTGATGTCAAACACCAATGGATATGGGATCATCCATCGCCCATCTGTATAGGTCGAGAAGGTATACGCTAGTCTACTCTGGTATATCGATGCCCCGTTTCGATACACCCACGACTAGGGACCTTGAAGGATGTACTTATGGACTACCATGTCCCCACTAGTATGATCCGCATCATAGTCCAGGTAGTCAAGTACATATCCTAAGGGCTTTACCAACATGTAACAGAGAGACAATCAGTGTACAGGTTAAGGTAAAGAGCAACCAGATAGCATACTATCATGTCGAGCAAGAAAGTCCTCCCTATATATGTCCATGCATCCACTACAATATACATCCTATATATAGTAATGGCCTCTAGGGCATACATATAACTAACGGTAGTTAAACCCACTGCCAGCGTATTGACGAGTCTTTAGAGTCCCACACAGAGGAATTTTCACGGCTCAGGCGATATGGTGTACATGGGGTATGTTGATACATACAGATGTCCGCTTAAATATGTTTACTTCCTGCGCAGACTTTAATTGGACGGTTGATAATACTAGTGGCTTAGGATTAAGCCAGTTTATTAAATCAGGTTTTGATTTAATAATTTACATATGTATTTATATATATGTATTCTGGTATTATTGTTCGCTATTTATTTTCTCTCTTGGCTATTCGTATTTTTGTACGAATACACGTATATGTATTTCGATACATGTACCGGGAAGTATTCCGTATTTTATACGGAATAGGTTCTAGAAGCTTTGCAACCTCATTATTTGATTTTCCATTTATGTAAATTCATTTTGTTTAATAATGAGGTGGAGGGTGGAAAAGGTGACAAGGAATGGGCATGAGTCAAAAGCATGGTGCAAAGTATGGTTGGATTTGTTTATTTGATTAATTGGAAAATGACTTTTTTTGTGGGGATGAGAGGGGGGCGGCCACAATTTGGATATGGGATTCATTTCATTTTGGCTCATGATTGATTACACTCTCCACTCTCTCATTCACACAAAAACACTTAACCATTTTGCTCAAGCCAAAAAAAAAGCTTTCACCTCCTTCATCTTCTTCTTGAGTTTCTCATTGAGCTCATGGGTAGAGAGGAAAATTGTAGTGACGCTTTCATACACCCCCACTCTCCATAGCTAGCGACTTTGGAGCATCGGTTGTCTCGTTCGACGAGGCTGAGGCTTACGCTGTTTCTCTCAGGTGGATCATCGGAGATGGAGGAAGACCGGCAACCAAACATCATCAAAGGATCACTAGGAGCTTGGAATGAATACCGAAGGACACGGATCAACTCGGTATAACGATTCTAACTCTTAGTTATTTTGCTAGTTTAGGGTTTAAGGTCGATCCGTAAATCGGGTAGCGGTAGCGCCAGTTTAGAAAATTTTTGTTCCGCATTTTGGCCGCGTTTCGACGGCCGGGGCGCTGCCGGGACCCAACAGGTGCTGCTAGTATTGTGTGTGTGAGTGAGAGTGAGAGAGATGTTAGAAAATGAGATTGTTGAAACAAAAAAAGAAATGAGAGCATGAAAGAGTCAAACCCCCCTCTCTCTCTCCTCATTAAATGTGAGCATGGCTCAAGCCATCATGCCCTCTCTCTCTCACCAAGTCAACCCACAATTTAAATCATTTTTATTTTAAAAGAATAACTAAAACACTTAATTAAAATCAAATTAGCTTAATAAAAATGGTTAGTCCACCATGGTTGTTAAACATGGTTTAACCCTTATTTAACCCTAGTTTACATGCACAAGTGTGTGAAAGCCTAATAAAATTCTAATAAAATATTCATTTAATTTTGATAAAATATTTGAAAGTCGTTTTGGTAAACTTTTCATTAAAAACCATATATTAAAGTATAATTAGCCACTAATCACATTCTAAGGTGTTACAGCTCAACACTTCAGCACAGTTTTAATAATACCCAGAAGATGCCACAGTACCTATGAACCAGCCGTAGAATGATCAAACCAACGCCTCACATGTGAAACACTAAACTATCACAAACCCTAAGGTTCAAGTGATGGTTTTGATGGCCACATAATCGAGTTAAGGTTTACGTTCTTCTAGAGGGTACAAAGAATCACTTGCATGTTTTTCCGAATACGTTAAACTTGGAAAAATGGGGTTTTGACATTCGATCGAACATTTTAACATTTTCTAAACAATATGTGAAACACCCGAAACAATGTTAAAACTACGAATACGAAACACTCCGAATTGCTTATAGTGTAAAATTACATCACATGCAAAATTAGCAAAAATAAACAACACCTGAAACATCAAAATCAAGCCACTGGAACACAGGAAAAATTTCGGGGGGGGGGCTCGGATTGGGCCAATATGGGATGGGTGGTGGCCGGCCCAAATTTATCAAAATGCCCTTAAATTTTTTCTGTGTTCATGATAATCTCATACATCACTCTGTACTTGTTTAAAAATTTTTTTGACAAGTTTAAAAAATCGACAGCAAGCAGGTTTTCCGTTTCAAGTTTTGGAGTAGTTTCGGTTTCGTAATCTTAACAAAATCCGTATTAATTTCTAGCATGGCTCTAATACCACTAAAGGGTTACCTAAGACGGCAGCAAGGTTTCGGGAGGCATCATCCATGCCAAAATAAAATTTTGCCGATTTAGATAACCCTAACTAGAATCGTTAACTAGAAATAATACGGGAACTTAAGCTATGCAAACACTTTGCAACTAATAAAGAGAGCGGGAATAAAACCTTTGTAGACCGGTCCTTCACTTCAAATAGCTCCGTGTAGTAGTCCCCTCCGCTGCGATCTCAAGCTCCAGACTCTAGAGAGGCTCCGTAAAAGAAACGAACGTGCTTGCTTCGAAGACTTCGAAGCCGAGGATGATCTACGTCGGGGAGACACTAACTCAAGCTATTCCTTCACTAGGTCATGAACTTTGTGAAGAGAACACCCTATACTACATGGCAAGTAGCAGAGGATGATGAAGTAGGAAGTGGGCTCACTTTAGAATTGATTTTCTCACACTTTATCTCAAACCACCATTGAAGCTAGCAAGCTTTTTAGGAGGAGGAAGAAGAAGAAAGAATAATTCATCATATGAATTATATCCCCTAAATCATGTAACCATGGGTGAGTTAAGCTATCATGCTTAACTCATGTAGAGAATTGACCAAGGTATAAGGTTAAGGGTTGGGTTAACTAAATATCCTAAAGAATGACAAAAGAGTTGACTTTGTCAATGTTTCCACAAGCTTCATGAAAGCTTGAGAACTTTGACAAACTCTTTCTCTTTTATTATACTTTGGACATAAACAAAACCCTAATTTAACCTAATCATGGTATAAGTCTCATACACCCATCTTGTATGTATCATCAAGCATGATACAAACATATACACTTGCATATATCACATATAAACAATGTGCACAATCTAGTGAGAAAATAAATCTTAAGTGAGAAAATACTAGTTAATGTAATGTAATATATCAAATATATAATTATGCATTAAATTATTAAATAAACTCTTGATTTAATAATCCGGCTATAACCGACTAATATCATGTGTAACAACTTATCGAATCAACACTTGATCCGATAACCCGGCTATATCGCATACAACCGATCAATGTTACAAATCGTGAGAATAGAATACAGTATCTTATATCGTATCAATCTCGGTCCCGCACATATCACATATGTTCTCCTACTCCATTTCGCTTGAGCCAGGAAACCCCTGTGTAGGACTCTACAGACTCGTCAATACGCCGGCAGTAGCTGATGATCATATCAAACACCCACAAGCCGCAAGCGGTATGCTAAACGTGTTGGATATATGTATGCCCTAGAGGCCATTATGTGATAGTGGATGTATCTATACATGTATATATATTCAGTTTACATTCTTTCTCGACATGATAGTATGCTATCTGGTTATTCTTTATCTGACATGTTTATTTGATCATGCTTCTATTCATTCATACATGCTGATAAAGCCCTAAGGATATCGGCTTGACTACTCTGATTATGATGGAGATCATACTAGTGGGACATCTGTAGTCTATAAGCATATCCTGAAATGTCCCTAGTCGGAGGTGTATCGAGACGGGGCATCGATATATCAGAGTAGACTAGCGTATATGATACTAGACCCATGTGATGGGCAATGGATGTTCCCACATTCATCGATGTTTGACATCAAGATCATATACGGGTGCTCAGTGGTGACTGGGTACACTGGACGGACTCGCCGAGAACTCCTATATGGAATTATATCTATCGTCGGATAGCAGTTCTCAGGTGACACTGGTACAGGTTAGTCTGTAGACCCGAGATCGTCATAGAGCCTTGTGTGTTCTCCCACTGTACTTTGATTGCCACCCTACCACGGCTCTACTGAGTCGTGCAAACAGGTGGCCGTTAGGTACAGTCCCGAGACACATGAAGACGATGAGCGATAGGAGGGGTTTCGTCTCTCCCGGTATTGGGAGTTGATGCTGTGCTGTGCTCGACTGGTTATAACAGCAAGTCCCTGGCCAGGGCTGCTGAGATTTGCTGATAAGTGTTATCAGTAGTTTCTCAATCTGTTATAGACCATTCACCGACACGACTTATTGAGTTATTGGGGTCGACGTGACCATCCCTAGGCTCGATATGCAGCATATCTGACGAAGAGACCGGACTGTACGGTAGTGTTGCCGGATGGCTCGACGGGAGTTGTAGCAGGTTCGCTTGTTGTCTTCTGATCGTTCAATACCCGGGTGGCCGTTACGTTTAGCTGACCTCTTGCTGCTTGAGGGCACTTGATATGATCATTACCCTCTGCCGGCGTATTGACGAGTCTTAGAGTCCCACAGAGGAGTTACCCAGTCCAGGCGAAACGTTGTGGTGCGCATATGCGATATGCGCATACACCCGATTGAAATGTGCGTATATGATACCGAACATTGATCGGGTGAACTGCTTTTGGTGGGGTCATATGAGATATGACCGGATTGATAAATCAAGTGTTGATTTATCATTTAACCATTAGTTTTCTCACTCAAAACCTTTCTAGGGTTTGATGGATGTATGCATGCATGCATGTGTTTCTATTTTTCTTTTCTAGTTTCATGCACATGAAGATGTGCATACATGTACACATACATACATCAAACTATCATGGTTGTTTATATATGGAAATGGTGGCAATATAAGCTTCACACCATAGATTAAACTATGGATAATTAATTAATTTTGGTTTTAAAAGAAAATGAAAAGGAAAGGATAATTATGCTAGTTTCTACATGCTTCTTTTAACCTAACCATTCTCACCCACCACTAAACCATGGTTATCTTTTCCTTTATCACTCTAAACCCAAGTTAAATTAATCATCCATCATTTAATCATGGTTAGTGTCAAGAAGGATTAAATATATATTGTGATATTCATTTCTTTTTCTTCTTAAGAAAAAGAGTTATCTTTTTATCTCTTGATAATATTAGCCACCATCTTCATCTTCCTTCATCTTCTCCTCTCTAGATCTTTTCTAGTGAGTGAAATACAACAAAAGAAAGGTTTTTGAAGTGAGATCCAAAGCCACAACAACATTCTACACAAGCTTAGCCGTTTCGTTTAGAGTGTTATCTTCGGTTTGACGAAGTAGCAAGCTTGGACGGATATCTCCGCGGTGGATCATCGTGGACACAAAGGGAGTTCAAGAGGACCTCGTTTCAACACTAAAGAGCCTAAGGAGCGAAGCAAAAACGGGAGCTACAAAGGTTGTAGCCTTCAAACCCTAACTTTTGTTAGCTTTAAGTTTTGTAAACCCTAATTTTCTAGGATCTATCCTTTGCATGTTAGTTTAGCACCTTAAAAATTAAAACTTTGGGTCATGTGATGCTTCAAAACTCTTCATTGGGTGCTATACTAACCTTACATTGGTATCAGAGCCGACCTAGAACGTTAGGCGACCTTTTTGCGAAGTGAAAAGTCCGATCGAACCAAAATACGGATTTATGGGATGCTCTCTGGAAATTTTTTAAAAACTGATCTTTTTCAGAATTAAAAATTCTCAAAAAATAGAGCAGGTAAAAATTAGATGATCTGCAAAATCCGTACCCATGAACAGTAAGTTTGACCGTGGAAGGGCGGCATAAGCAAGCTTATGCCGCGCTTCCGCGGCCAAATGTGGGGCTCTCTGACATTTTTTTGTACAGTAATTTTCTTTACCTGCTACAGTATATTTTGAGAGTATTTAATATGAATCTTCTGTTGATAATTCTGGAGGTGGTTTTGAACTAGTTGTTTCGATCGGAATTTTCATTTCGTATTTCTTTTCCGGGTAAACTAGAAAGTATTGAAGTGTTTGAACGAATATCATTTACTCAATATTCACGGGGTTTAAATAGTTTCGAGATGTGTGCAAGTCTTTTTGCCGTGGTCCCTCTAGAAGACAACAAACCTTAACTCGATTATGTGATCGTCTCGAACTGCCCTTTGAACCCTAGGGTTTGGGGCAGTACGGCGTGCCACATGTGAGGCGTTGGTTTGACCCTTCTACGGCTGGACCGCCGCTACTGTGCCACACTCCGGATTTTTGAACCCTGCTCAAGTGTTGAGCTTTAGTGAATCTTGGGTGCTTGATAGTTCGTTCGAAAACTTTAATACTGTCTGTTTATCTGGAATGTGATACAATATGTGGAATTCATATAGTGTAGGCATGAAATACGAAATATGTGATATTTCGCATTTATGATGTCTAAAGAGGATCTGGATTCCAAATATTGTAGTTTTACACTTTCTTTTCTGTGACCGTAAGTGTAGTATGTTAGATATCGCCGATTTCGTTGCTATACATCAACGACAATCGGGGTACGCATACTTACTTACGTTGATGATATGTGATATTATGTGTTGCTGAGATATGATGTGCAGGATTGTCGCGATCGAATAGCCGGGGGGGTTTTTGTGAGATGAGAGTTTTATATTTTCATTCATGTAAATTCAAATGTAATGTAATATTCTTTTATTTGGGGAACTTCCAGGTTGCGGTTGTGTCACCAGTATTGTATATTATTTACTTTTCCGCATTAGGATGGACCCAAGGAGGGGAGCACAGGTGACCGGGTTCTGGGGTTCAGTGGGAGGCCATCTCGAGGAGTCGAGACCGGGTCTCCTAAACTCCAGGATTGGTAGGGTCACTTGTCGCTCTCGTAGGGGTCCAGGGTGTGGGCTTGGCTATTCATCGCGACTGTGGAATCCGTATTTTCTATTCTGGCTAAATACTAAATACGGACGTCCTAGTATATCCCACGTTATATCTATATTTCTGCTGCCTGTGTTCTGTGATATTTGAGACGAATGACTTATTATATATATGATATATAGTAGACGTTGCTTATGTTTTACACCCGCGCTAGTCCCGTCCCGGTATGCCGTTAGTTAAGTAACCTAACGGTGCATAACGGAACATTGCGGCGAATGCGGATGGCATAAGCGTACGTGTTATTTTCGTTTCTTTTCTGTGATTGGCTTAAGGAATTAAATGATGGGATTACATTAATGTGATTAATGTAAAGAAAATAAACCTAAAAGATGTTGTAGAATCGGATTTAAAAAACTACTCGGCTATTTATGAAAAAGCTATATTTCAAAACTGCGGAGCTTAAGCCACTCCTTTTGAAAAACTGTTTGATTCTACAACGATATCAAGTTCAAAGCGTTAAAGATTTTCTTAAAAATCATTCGCAACCCTCCGTCATTTTAGGAAGTAGAGTACTTAGTATTCGTGCTACGTTTGTTGACTTTAGTTAAGGCGTAGTGTACGGTAGCTAAGTGATGTCTTCCTACACTGCATATGATGCAGATTAATTAGGACATTCATGCGACTTTGTTGACCATAGTTAAGGGTCATATGGGTGGGTCTGATTAATCAAGAAATGACGGGTAGAACTTGACTGGTACTTATGATTTGTTGACCATAGTTAAGGTCATAAGTGCTAGGGGTAAAAATTACATCGGGAATTTCAAGTGTTGAAATTTGCAATGAGATTGCATACCTTCCATGTGATGGTTGGATCCCGATCCCACTGTGGGCAATAGTTGCTCCTAGGAGAGTTTTAGAGTTTACAATTAGCTAACTCATTAGGTGTCTAGAAAGGTGTTAACGGGGCTCCGCCTCTGGGAAAACGAGGTTTACTCTAATTAGGTCCGTGCGAAAGCACGGGGAACCTCCCTCAAAGTACCGACACTGGCCTGGCTGAACGGTTAGCGAAGTTGTAGACTGTAATTAATCCTGGCTAGTTTTTCTTTTTAAGGTTTGAAAGAAAAACATGATAAAAAGCAGTGGGAAACATCGATTAGACAAGATAATAAACCAATCTAATCTATGCAAGAGCTTTCGCTGAGTGTATTCTTTTCTCTCTCTTAATGGCAGATACCAATGACTGGACTTAAGCTTCTACTAGATAAAAACAAACTGAATGGGACCAACTATAAAGACTGGCTAAGGAATCTGAAGATCGCCTTGACTTATGATAAAGTATCATATGTCCTCACGGCTTCAGCCCCGCCCGTCCCAGGCCCAAAATCTTCAGTTGCGGACATAGAAGTCCGCAAGACATGGGACGCTGACTGTGCCACGGCAAAATGCCTCACGCTTGCATCGATGGACAACACACATCAAAAGCAGCACGAGGACATGGACATTCACGGGATACTGCTCCATACAAAGGAGTTGTATGGGGAACAGTCCCGCGTATTACGATACGAAGCATCGAGGAAACTGTTTCACATGCGAATGGCCCCTGGCACACCAGTAGGAGACCATGTGTTGAAGATGATAGCTCTTATAGAAGAGCTTGAGGACCTTGGATGGGCAATGGAAAATGAACAATATATAGATATTATTCTGCAGTCCCTCCCCTCCACCTTTGCTCAGTTCATAGTGAACTTCAACATGCATGGCATGGAGAAGGACCTCCCTGAACTCCTTAATATGTTAAGGAGTGCAGAGAGCACTATGAAGTCAGCAAAGACTCCCGTTATGACCATTGGACAGTCTTCTTCTTCTCGCCCAAAAGCTAAGGCCAAGGGAAAGAAAAAGAAGAAACCCACTAATCCTAAGGGCGGAGTCAAAAAGGTGAAGGGAAAGGGAAAGTCCACGGCTGGAGACCCAGGGAAAGGCGAGTGTTTTCATTGCCACAAGACAGGACATTGGAAGCGCAACTGCACGGAGTACCTAAGTCTTAAGAAGAAGCATGGTGATGCTTCTGCTTCAGGTGCGTTTGTGACTGAAAACTGTTTTTCTATAAACTCTGCTTCCTGGGTATTGGATACCGGTTCAGGTTCTCACATTTGCAATTCTATGCAGGGGCTGAGAAATAGCAAGGTTTTGAAGACAGGTGACCATACTCTCCGCGTTGGAAATGGTTCCAATGTACATACAGTCGCAGTGGGAGAGTATCACTTGGGGTTGCCGTCTGGATGTATTTTGATTTTGAATCCATGTTATTTTGTACCTGATATGCTATGTAATATAATATCCGTATCTTTGTTGGACAATGAAGGATATAATTTTGTGTTGCAGAACAATGTTATGAACATTCACCTAAATCAAATGTTGGTTGGGTATGGTACACTTAATAACGGAATATATGTCCTAAATTAACACACAGTTTTCAGTATACAACACACTAATAAAAGAAAAATTTCAGAATTAAATGAAGCTTTTCTTTGGCACTGTAGACTTGGTCATATTAACGAAACAAGACTAAACAAGTTACATAAAGATGGATATTTAAATTCTTTTGAATATAAATCTTATGCGACTTGCCAGTCTTGTATCAAGGGTAAAATGACCAAAACTCCGTTTACTGGACACGGAGAAAGAGCTACTCAGCTCCTGGGCCTCATACATAGTGATGTATGTGGGCCGATGTCTACACAGGCTAGAGGCGGTTTTTCATACTTCATTACATTCACCGACGATTTCTCAAGATTCGGTCATGTATTTTTATTAAAACACAAGTCCGAAGCTTTCGAGAAATTCATTGAATATAAACAAGAAGTAGAAAAACAAACCGGCTTGAGTATTAAGATGCTTCGATCAGATCGAGGTGGTGAGTATCTCAGTACAGAATTTGCAAACTTCCTAAAAGAGAATGGAATTCTCTCTCAGCTCACTCCGCCTTACACACCACAGCACAACGGTGTGTCAGAACGACGGAATAGGACCCTATTAGATATGGTCCGGTCCATGATGAGTGACGCTGAGTTACCAGTCTCGTTTTGGGGGCATGCATTGGAGACTGCAGCGTTTCTGCTAAACAGGGTTCCAACCAAAGCCGTATCTACCACGCCATATGAGATATGGAATGGGAAGAGACCATCTCTTAAAAGAATTAAGATTTGGGGTTGCCCGGCCTATGTTAAAAAGCAGAATCCGGACAAACTCGAGACACGGTCAGTCATGTGTAACTTTGTGGGATATCCAAAGAATTCTTATGGATATCTGTTCTACCACAAAGAGGAACAAAAGGTGTTTGTTTCTCAGTATGCCACATTCTTGGAAAAAGAGTTTTTCACGGATAGAGATGATGGCAAGGTGGTAGATCTAGAAGAGGTTCTGGAGACACAAACTACAAATGACGATTTGGTTGAGCCGGCTGTTGCAACAGAAACTGAAGAACCTCGGCCACTCCGTAGGTCTGGTAGGTCTTTTCGCCCACCGGAGAGGTACTACGGTTTCCTCATTGATGGTGACAGAGAAGACTGTATCATGGAAGATGATGATCCTACCAGTTTTCAGCAAGCTATCACGAGTGGTGACTCTGTGAAGTGGCTGGATGCCATGAGATCCGAAATGGAGTCTATGTACACCAACAAAGTATGGACTTTGGACGTTGTACCCCCTGGGGTAAAACCTGTAGGGTGCAAATGGATCTTTAAAAGAAAGATTGGTGTGGATGGGCAGGTAGAGACCTATAAGGCAAGACTTGTGGTGAAAGGTTTTCGTCAAAGACCAGGTTTGGACTATGACGAAACTTTTTCGCCCGTAGCCATGCTTAAATCTATTCGGATCCTACTTTCTATTGCTGCTCACTACGACTATGAAATCTGGCAGATGGACGTTAAAACAGCATTTCTAAATGGAGATTTAGAAGAATGTGTTTATATGGATCAGCCAGAGGGCTTCATTGACAGTGGGAGCAGCGAGAAAGCATGTAGATTGCTTAAATCCATATATGGGTTAAAGCAGGCATCTCGGAGTTGGAACATCTGTTTCGATGATGTTATCAAAGAGTTTGATTTCATCAAAAATCCAGATGAACCTTGTGTTTATAGGAAGGCTGTAGGAAGAGCTGTCACATTCCTCGTATTGTACGTGGATGACATTCTTCTGATAGGAAATGATATTCCTATGCTACAGTCGGTCAAATCATTCTTATCACTAAGGTTCTCCATGAAGGACCTGGGTGATGCCACATACATCCTGGGCATAAGGATCTATAGGGATAGATCCAAAAAGTTATTGGGACTGTCCCAAACCAGGTACATTAACACCATCCTAAAGAGGTTTAGTATGGAAGACTCCAAGCGGGGTGCCTTACCCGCTTGACATGGAGTCACTCTCTCCAAGGATTCTTGTCCAAAGACCAATGAAGAGAGAGCTCGCATGAGCATTATACCTTATGCTTCGGCAGTAGGATCTATAATGTATGCGATGTTATGTACACGCCCAGATGTAGCTTATGCACTTAGTGTTGTAAGCAGGTATCAATCCAACCCAGGGGAGAACCACTGGACAGCTGTGAAGAACATTCTTAAGTACTTACGAAGGACTAAAGAATTGTTCTTGGTGTATGGTAATAAAGATCTCCAAATGGAGGCCTTTACCGATTCGAGCTTCCAGAGCGATAAGGATGACAGCAAATCTATCTCAGGGTTTGTATTTACCCTCAATGGAGGGGCGGTAAGTTGGAAGAGTTCCAAACAAGATACCGTTGCAGACTCTACGATGGAAGCTGAGTACATTGCTGCAAATAATGCCGCCAAGGAAGCCGTCTGGATGAAGAAGTTCGTCTCGGAGCTAGGAGTAGTTCCAACCATTATTGATCCAATACCTTTGTATTGTGACAATAATGGGGCGATGGCGTTAGCCAAGGAACCCAGATCCCATCAGCGGTCCAGACACATCCTGAGGCGTTTTCATTTGATCCGGGAGATTGTAGATCGCCGCGAGATCGAGATTAAGAGAGTTGACACAAAGAACAACGCCACGGATCCATTCACCAAGGCTCTCCCTCAGCCGCAGCATGAGCGACTTTTTGAGATGTTGGGTATGAGATACGCCAATAACTGGCCTTAGTGCAAGTGGGAGATTGTTGGATATATGTATGCCCTAGAGGCCATTATGTGATAGTGGATGTATCTATACATGTATATATATTCAGTTTACATTCTTGCTCGACATGATAGTATGCTATCTGGTTATTCTTTATCTGACATGTTTATTTGATCATGCTTCTATTCATTCATACATGCTGATAAAGCCCTAAGGATATCGGCTTGACTACTCTGATTATGATGGAGATCATACTAGTGGGACATCTGTAGTCTATAAGCATATCCTGAAATGTCCCTAGTCGGAGGTGTATCGAGACGGGGCATCGATATACCAGAGTAGACTAGCGTATATGATACTAGACCCATGTGATGGGCAATGGATGTTCCCACATTCATCGATGTTTGACATCAAGATCATATACGGGTGCTCAGTGGTGACTGGGTACACTGGACGGACTCGCCGAGAACTCCTATATGGAATTATATCTATCGTCGGATAGCAGTTCTCAGGTGACACTGGTACAGGTTAGTCTGTAGACCCGAGATCGTCATAGAGCCTTGTGTGTTCTCCCACTGTACTTTGATTGCCACCCTACCACGGCTCTACTGAGTCGTGCAAACAGGTGGCCGTTGGGTACAGTCCCGAGACACATGAAGACGATGAGCGATAGGAGGGGTTTCGTCTCTCCCGGTATTGGGAGTTGATGCTGTGCTGTGCTCGACTGGTTATAACAGCAAGTCCCTGGCCAGGTCTGCTGAAATTTGCTGATAAGTGTTATCAGTAGTTTCTCGATCTGTTATAGACCATTCACCGACACGACTTATTGAGTTATTGGGGTCGACGTGACCATCCCTAGGCTCGATATGCAGCATATCTAACGAAGAGACCGGACTGTACGGTAGTGTTGCCGGATGGCTCGACGGGAGTTGTAGCAGGTTCGCTTGTTGTCTTCTGATCGTTCAATACCCGGGTGGCCGTTACGTTTAGCTGACCTCTTGCTGCTTGAGGGCACTTGATATGATCATTACCCTCTGCCGGCGTATTGACGAGTCTTAGAGTCCCACAGAGGAGTTACCCAGTCCAGGCGAAACGTTGTGGTGCGCATATGCGATATGCGCATACACCCGATTGAAATGTGTGTATATGATACCGAACATTGATCGGGTGAACTGCTTTTGGTGGGGTCATATGAGATATGACCGGATTGATAAATCAAGTGTTGATTTATCATTTAACCATTAGTTTTCTCACTCAAAACCTTTCTAGGGTTTGATGGATGTATGCATGCATGCATGTGTTTCTATTTTTCTTTTCTAGTTTCATGCACATGAAGATGTGCATACATGTACACATACATACATCAAACTATCATGGTTGTTTATATATGGAAATGGTGGCAATATAAGCTTCACACCATAGATTAAACTATGGATAATTATTTAATTTTGGTTTTAAAAGAAAATGAAAAGGAAAGGATAATTATGCTAGTTTCTACATGCTTCTTTTAACCTAACCATTCTCACCCACCACTAAACCATGGTTATCTTTTCCTTTATCATTCTAAACCCAAGTTAAATTAATCATCCATCATTTAATCATGGTTAGTGTCAAGAAGGATTAAATATATATTGTGATATTCATTTCTTTTTCTTCTTAAGAAAAAGAGTTATCTTTTTATCTCTTGATAATATTAGCCACCATCTTCATCTTCCTTCATCTTCTCCTCTCTAGATCTTTTCTAGTGAGTGAAATACAACAAAAGAAAGGTTTTTGAAGTGAGATCCAAAGCCACAACAACATTCTACACAAGCTTAGCCGTTTCGTTTAGAGTGTTATCTTCGGTTTGACGAAGTAGCAAGCTTGGACGGATATCTCCGCGGTGGATCATCGTGGACACAAAGGGAGTTCAAGAGGACCTCGTTTCAACACTAAAGAGCCTAAGGAGCGAAGCAAAAACGGGAGCTACAAAGGTTGTAGCCTTCAAACCCTAACTTTTGTTAGCTTTAAGTTTTGTAAACCCTAATTTTCTAGGATCTATCCTTTGCATGTTAGTTTAGCACCGTAAAAATTAAAACTTTGGGTCATGTGATGCTTCAAAACTCTTCATTGGGTGCTATACTAACCTTACAAAACATAACGGCCACCCGGGTATTAAGCTATCAGAAGATCAACAAGCAAGCCTGCTCACACTCCTGCGAATCCAATCAGCAACACTACCGTATAGTCCGGTCACTTCATCTGATACGTCGCATATCTCGTCTAGGGGTTGTAAACGTCAGACCCCAGTAACTCGATAAGTCGTGTCGATATGAGGCTCATAACGGGTCGAGAAACTACTGATAACACTTACCAGTATATCTCTGAAGCTTCCTTGGCCAAGGACTTCCTGTTATAGCCAATCGAACACAGCGCAACATCAACTCCCTATACCGGGAGAGACGAAACCCCTCCTATCTTTCATTGCCTCCATGTGACTCGGGACTGTACCCAAAAGCTACCGTTTTGCACGCCCTCTTGGACGTGGTATGATGAAAATCAAAGCACAGTTGGAATCATACAAGACTCTTTGACGATCTCGGGTCTACAGACTAACCTGTACCAGTGTCACAAAAGAACTGCCATCTGACGCGGGGTATAATACCATCTGGGAGTTCTCGGCGAGTTCGTCCAGTGTACCCAGTCTCCACTGAGCACCCGTATACAATCTCTGATGTCAAACACCAATGGATATGGGATCATCCATCGCCCATCTACATGGGTCGAGACGCTATACGCTAGTCTACTCTGTTATATTGATGCCCTGTCTCGATACACCTACGACTAGGAACATTTAAAGGATGTACTTAGCGACTACACTGTCCCCACTAGTATGATCTGCATCATAGTCCTGGTAGTCAAGTACTCATCCTAAGGGCTTTATCGACATGTAAGATAGAGACAATCAGAGTACATGTTAAGATAAATACAACCAGATAGCATACTATCATGTCGAGCAAGAAAGTCCTCTCTATATATGTCCAAGCATCCAATACAATATACATCATATGTACAGTAATGGCCTTTAGGGCATAAATATAACTGACATGTTTTGGTATCTGCTATCACCCGGGACACCTGAAAAATATTTAGCAAACACAAAGAGATGTGCAGGCAACTTAGAACCTATACCCAAGACTCGAGCCCCAACCAACTTGTCCAGGCCGCAGATTTATTCATTTGGGCCGCAATTTGCGGCCTTGGTGTAGGGTTCCTAGGCACTCTCAAGAGGTCTCACAAGGCATCAACCATGCCAATTTCAAAATTTAACGGTGCCGAGAAACCCTAATACGGATCGCAAGCGGTCTGCTAAACGTAACGGCCACCCGGGTATTGAGCGATCAGAAGATCGACGAGCAAGCCCTCTCACACTCCAGTGAATCCAACCAGTAACACTACCGTACAGTCCGGTCTGATCGTCTGATATGTCGCATATCTCGCCTAGGGGTGGTGAACGTCAGACCCCAATAGCTCGATAAGTCATGTCGATATGAGGTCTATAACTATTCGAGAAACTACTGGTAACACTTACCAGTAAATCTTAGCAACCCTGGCCAGGGATTTCCTGTTATAGCCAATCGAACACAGCGCAACATCAACTCCCTATACCGGGAGAGACGAATCCCCTCCTATCGCTCATTGCCTCCATGTGACTCGGGACTGTACCCAAAAACCACCGTTTTGCATGCCCTCTTGGACGTGGTAAGATGGAAATCAAAGCACAGTGGGAACCACATAAGACTCTATGATGATCTCGGGTCAACAGACTACTCTGTACCAGTGTCACCAGAGAACTGCCATGTGACGTAAGGTATAATACCATCTGGGAGTTCTCGGCGAGTCCGTCCAGTATACCCAGTCTCCACTGAGCACCCGTATATCATCTTTGATGTCAAACACCAATGGATATGGGATCATCCATCGCCCATCTGTATGGGTCGAGAAGGTATACGCTAGTCTACTCTGGTATATCGATGCCCCGTCTCGATATACCCACGACTAGGGACTTTGAAGGATGTACTTATGGACTACCATGTCCCCACTAGTATGATCCGCATCATAGTCCAGGTAGTCAAGTACACATCCTAAGGGCTTTACCAACATGTAACAGAGAGACAATCAGTGTACACGTTAAGGTAAAGAGCAACCAGATAGCATACTATCATGTCGAGCAAGAAAGTCCTCCCTATATATGTCCCAGCATCCACTACAATATACATCCAATGTACAGTAATGGCCTCTAGGGCATACATATAACTAACAATCTCCCACTTGCACTAGGGCCATCTGTAGCAGTGGTTATAGTATCTCGTACTCAACCATCCCATAAAAGTCTCTCTCTGGGAATAGGCCTTCGTGAGTGGATCCGCCGTGTTGTCCTCTGAGTCTGGTCTCCTAACCTCGATCCCTTAGAGATCAACCATCTCCATGATCAAGTGATACTGCCATAGATTATGTCTGGGTCACTGATGGGACGGACGTTCCTTGGCATATGCCACAACTCCATTGTCACACAATGGGAGGAACATAGTTCATCTCATGAACCAATATACACCCAAACAGCCTCTTTGGTAGCATCTTAAGTAGTGATGTATCCTGCCTTTATCGTCTAGTATGTCACGGTATCTAGCTTGGAACTCTTCCAACATACCGTCCCTTTTACTGAGGGTAAAGACAATGCCTGTGACTGACATTCAGTCGTCTTTATCACCCTGGAACCTTTCCAGTGATTCTCCCCAGGATCAACTGATACCATCTCACTACAGCTAGTGAGTCTCCTAACATCCAATTAAATCTATCTCATAGATCAAAAATCCAGGATTTAGGAGGTATCACTTTGATCCTTTATGGAGAATCATTGTGATAAGCGGAGATTGACCGAGCGTAGCATAGGAAACTTCTTCCCTATCAAGAGTATGTCATCCACGTACTCTACGAGGATCATCACCATACTCCCTGCTACCTTTTTGTTTATACAAGGTTCATCTACCATTTTGATGATGTCAACTTCTTTGACTAATCCATCAAAACAGATGTTCCAACTCCGTGATACCTGCTTTATCCTATAAAGTATCTTGCACACGTTTCTGCTGCTCCCACTGTCTACGAAGCCCTCTGGCTGTGTACTTATAGACTTTCTCTTCTAAAACATCATTTAGAAAAGCAGTCATGACACCCAACCGCCAGATATCATAGTCACGGTATATAGCCGTGGCAAGTAGGATCTGGATGGACTTAAGCATAGTCACTTGAAAAAGTTTCATCATTATCCAAGCCTGGTCGATGATGAAAACCTTTAACATGTCTAGTTTTGAAAGTCTCAACTTTTTCATCTAAAACCAAGTAATCTTCTCAAGATATACTTTCTCCTGATGGGGATTTAACCCTTCAGATTTAGCAACCAAAGTCCATACTTTGTTAGTGTACATGGATTCCATCTCAGATCGCTAAGCATCCAGCCATTCTTACAGAGTCCCACTCCTGATGGCCTGCTCGAAACTAGTTGGGTCATCATCTCATGATGCAATCTTTGCTCCCACTGTCATAGAGAAACAGAAGTATCTCTCAGGTGGGTGAGGAACCCTACTAGATCGGCGGAGAGGCTGAGGTTCGTTGGTAACTATTGAATCCTTTGGTTCTGTCAAATCATCAGCTGCAGTTTTGTATAGCTGGAACCTTTCCAGTTCTACATAACAGATCTTACCTCGAGCTTGTCCGGATTTTGCTTTTCAGGCATAGGCTGGACAACCCCAAATCTTAACTAACTTAAGAGATGGGCTCTTCCCTTATCATATCAAATATGAAGTGGTAGGCAACTGATTTGATTTGAACCCTATTCAATACGTATGCAGCTTCTCAAGTGCATAACTCCAAAAAAGGAAATAGGTAACTCAGTAGTACTCATCATAGAGCACACCTTATCATATAGGGTGAGATTGCTCCGCCCCGATATACCATCGTGCCATGGTGTATTCGGAGGAGTAATACTGAGAGAGAATCTCATTCTCCTTTAGAATAATCCAGGAATTTCGTGCTCAAGTATTCTCCTCCTTGATCACATCAAAGGACATAATACTTATACCCGTGTTGGTTCTCTACTTCTGTCTTATATTCTGTGAATATCTCAAAAGGTTCGGACTTGTGTTTCAACAGGAACATAGGTCTGAATCTCGAAAGATCATCAGAGAATGTAATGAAGTATAAAGAACCAGTCCTGGCATGTGTAGACAGGGGACCTTACATACATCATCATGTATCAGTCCCAAGAGTTTACTAACTCTTTCTCTGTTACCAATAAACAGAGCTGTGGTCATCTTATCTCAGTGACATGACTGGCAAGTTTCATAAGATGTAAATTCAAACTGATTTAAATATTCATCTATATGTAACTTCAGCTAGTCAGGTCGCATTGATATGACCTAGTCTACAATACCTTAAGAAGAATTCGTTCATTTCTGAACTCTTCCTCTTGTGTGTGTTCAGTATACTAAAGAACTGTAGTTTGATTTAGAACATCAATGCTTTTAGATAACGTGCCTGAACCGATCAACTTTTGATATAGGAAATGTTCAAAACATTATCCAACAATACAAAATTTTATCATTTCTTTACTAATAAAGAGACTGATATGATTTTGTATATCAGGTTCGGTATCTAATAACATTCGTTCAGAATCAATGTATTGGGAATACAGGATGACAGTGACCAACAGACCTGGCTGCAACACTTGCACCGTTTTCTGCCTCATGAAACTTATCACCCGTTCTCAGTTCTTTAGCTATCTGTAGCCCATGTAACATATTACATATGCGGGATCCTGATCCGGTATCATATACCCAGGACGTAAAGGATACAGAGAAACAGTTCTTTGTAATGAACACACCCGAAGATGATGCATCAGTATGCACTCTCTTCGTTTAGGCGGCACGGGAATTCTGGTAATCCCCAATTTCCTGCTCGGTCTTATAACAATTATAAGTTGGAGCGGGACCAACGTTCCCCAGCTCAGTATAACAAGCGGGTTCGGTCAATATTCCGTATTATTATCTTGATTAAGGCGTGATATGGTCGCTACCTGGAGAGAGAGAGAAGAAAACACTCAGCGTGCGCTCTTGCAAGAATAGATTGGTTATTATCTAATCAGGATGGCTCCCACTGCTGTTTATCAAATCTTCCTTCAAACCCTAAAAGGAAAGACTAGCCGGGATTAATTACACACTACAAGTTCGCCAATCTTTCAGCCAGGCCAGTGTCGGTACTTTGAGGGAGGTCCCCCGTGCTTTCGCACGAACCTAATTACAGTAAACCTCGTTTTCCCAGTGGCGTAACCCCGTTGACACCTTTCTAGACACCTACTTGATCGGCTAATTGTAATGTATAAAACTCTCCCAGGAGTAACAATTACTCGCAGTTGGTATCGGGATCCAACTATCTCATAGAAGGTATGCAATCTCATTGCAAATTTCAACACTTGAAATTCCCGATAATTTTGCCCCTAGTACCCTATGACCTTGACGGAGGTCAACAAACCATAGGCTACTAGTCAAGTTCAACCCGTCATTTCTCGATCGAATTAAACCCACCCACACGACCCTTGACGGAGGTCAACAAGGCTGCACGACTACCCTAATCCAATCTGCATCATATGCATAAGCAGATAAATACTAGTTAGCTACCGCACACTACGCCTTGACGGAGGTCAACAAACGTAGCACGAATACTAAATAGGACTTATCTGAAATGACGGAGGGCTACGACAGGTTTTTCTGAAAACCTATTGCGTAATGAACTTGATATCGTTGTAGAATCAAATGATTTTTAAAATGGAGTGTTTTTGAAGCTTTTCTAGTTTTGCTAAAGGAGTCACTTCCGGTGAAGGGATCGTCGGTCCTTTCCTCGTCGAATGAGGTGCGGGATATATCATATATATCACTGTGCAAAGCAAAAACTCTTAAAAGCAATCAAAAGACAAACCAAGTGTGTAGCATCTGCCAGTTATTGCTAAAGGAGGCACTCCCGGTGAAGGGATCTCGGTCCTTTCCTCATCGAATAAGGTGCAGGATATATCACATATACCGCTGTGCAAAGCAAGAACTGTAGCTACCTGTTTTATTTTTTTTGAAATTCGATTCTACAACATCTTAGGTTTCTTTTTATTTCATTAATCATATTAATGAAGTCCCATCATTTAAGTTACCTAAACATCACAGATAAATACGACGTACACTTATGCCATCCGCATTCGCCTCGATGTCCCCTCGTGCACCGTTAGGTTAGGTGACTAACGGCAGAGCGGGGCAGGACTAGCGCGGATGTAAAACATAAGTAACGTCTATATAATATATCATATATACTATATACTGTATCTATCACAGAACATCACATGATCACATCACAGATATCGCAGCAGAAGAATCATATGAAATATTGGATATACTAGGACGTCCGTGTTTTCAATACGAGCCAGTATAAAACACGGATTCCACGGTCGTGATGAATAGCCAAACCCACACCCCTAGACCCCTACGAGAGCGGCAAGAAACCCTACCAATTCCAGAGTTAGGAGACCCGGACTCGACTCCTCGAGTTGGTCTCCCACTGGACTCCAGAACCCGGTTACTTGTGCTCCCCTCCTTGGGTCTATCCTAGTGCGGAAAAGTAAATAATATACAAACGGTGACATCTTCCGCAACCTGGAAGTGCCCCAATAAAAGAATATTACATACAAGTTTTTACATGAATGAAAATGAAAAACACTCATCTCACATAAAAAACCCCGGCTATTCAAACACGACGATCCAATATAACATATCCAGCAACGCATAACATCACATGTCATCAACGTAAGTAAACATGCGCATCCCAATTGTCGTTGACATATAGCAATGAAACCGGCGATATCACATATTACACTTACGGTCACAGAAAAGAAAGTGTAAAACTACAATAGTTGGAATCCGCAACCACCTCAGACATCGCATGCCTGACCAAATGAATTCTTTAGACATCGCATGCCTAACAATTATAAACCCCGCATTTTAGTCTCAAAATCAAAAACTCTTTTCAATATCAAGTCGAGCAATTCAACAAGATTCCCGACATCCTGATCGAATGCTCGTCGCAAACTTCAGTAGGCGGCCGCACCCCCGATGCCGTCGACGAAGTGCACCAAGGCGGAACACCGCTACCGCGAGCACCCGAACGGATGCTTTCGGCGACGGGGTTCTCCTATAGTCACTTGGTCGGGGCTATGGAGTGAAGCTGTCTATTAAGTTTACCCGGCGAGTATCCGCGTACGCTACGTGATTGCGACGGACTTTTGATCACATCAAAATTCCGTGGCAACCGATCAAGTGAGACTAAACTGCTATGTTTATAACATTCATTCAGTTATCTCATAACTTTTTGTGAATTCCAATTATTGTATCACATTCCGGATAAATAGAAAATATTAAACTTTCCGATCGAACAATCGAACACCCAAGTTTTCCCTGTACAGCTCAACACATGAAATAAGTCTAAAAACATTCAGTTCGTACCTCAGTACCAACGGTCCAGCCGTAGAAGGGTCAAGCCAACGCCTCACATGTGGCACGCCGTACTGCCCCAAACCCGAAGGTTCAAAGGGCAGTTCAAGACGGTCACATAATCGAGTTAAGGTTTGTTGTCTTCTAGAGGGTCCATCGAGTTACTTGCACTACTTAGAACGTCTTTAAACCACGGAAAAATCCAACACTTGGAAATTTCCCGACAGGGGAAAAATTGGGTATTTATATCCGGTCGAACTTTTTAACATATTCAAAAATTATCCGGAAAGCCACATAGACAAAATCTGATACTCCGATCGAAATACTGAATCCCCAAAACAACCCCAGAAAATTCAACTCTTGAATAAATATTAAAAAAACCCAGAAAATCCAGCACCAGAAATTATGAATTACTGTACAAAAATTATAGGACAATCTAATAATTTGGCCGCGGAACCGCCGCATAAGCAGGGCTTATGCCGCGGTTCCGCCGCACTCTGGAAGCTTCACTTGAAAAAATTTTCATCGTAATTCGTAGAATTCCCTGCTGAATTTTTTAGCAATTTTTAATTTGGAAAAAACCACGTTTTCAGAAAAAGTCCAGAGAGCGTGGAAAAATGGGGTTTCGGGTTCGATCGGACTTCAAACTCCGTCTACACTTCGCCTAAGGCTCTAGCTAGTCTCTGATACCACTGTAGGGTTCCTAGGCACTCTCAAGAGGTCTCACAAGGTATCAACCATGCCAATTTCAAAATTTAACGGTGCCGAGAAACCCTAATACGGATCGTTGGCTAGAAGTTTAGGCGAAAAACAAACTAGTTAACACTTAACTACAAGAATACGGAAATACAACCTTTGTAGATCCGGTCCTCCACCTTCATGGCTCCATGATGAAGTCCTCTCCGCTGTCCTCATGCAATCCCGGGCTCTAGCGTCGGCTTCATCGGAGAAGAAGCGGGCTAGGTCATCGACGACATGCCGAAGATGATCTACGTCGAGGCATCGCTAGATCAAACTCCAACTTCACCAAGTCAAGAAAACTTGTGAAGGAAACACACTCTACTACTTGGCAAGAGGTAGAGGATGAAGAAAGAGGAAGTGGGTAGACTTTAGAATTGGATTTCTCACTCATTTTCATCAATCACCATTGATGAAGAAAGGTTTTCTTCAAGTGAAGAAGAAGAAGAAGATGAAGATAATATTATGATAAGTAGTTTAGAAAATAGAAAATAAAAGAATACTTATCATAATCAACCATGGTCAAGTGTAGAGAATTGACTAAGGTTAGATGAATGGTTAGGGTTAAAGATGAAGACAAAGTGGTGACTTTGGTCAAAGCTTCATGAAGATTCAAGATGCAAACAAAGAAAGCCACCATTTTGTTTTCTTATCCATTTCTTTTTAATCCAATTAAAAAGATAAATGAATGAATAACAAAATAAAAACCCTAACCATTTACTTAACCAAGGTTTAATTCTTTACACAAACCCTAGCAAACATGTATCATCAAACATGATACATGCAAGTGCACAAAAGTATATCACATATACAATGTGCACAGCCGAGTGAGAATATCCATTTAAAGTGAACCGATACTAGTTAATGCAAAGTAATATATCAAATATATAATTATACATTAAATCATTAAATCAACACTTGATTTAATGACCCGATCATATCGCATATAACCGACTAATATCTACAGTAACAACTTATCGAATCAACACTTGATCCGATAACCCGGCTATATCGCATATAACCGATCAATGTCACAAATCGCGAGAATCGAATACAGTATCACATACTGGTATCATTCTTGGTCCCGCACATATCTCATATGCGCTCCTATTTCGTTTCGCTTGATCCAGGAAACCTCTGTGTAGGACTCTAAAGACTCGTCAATACGCCGGCAGCAGATGATGATCATATCAAACACCCGCAAGCCGCAAGCGGTCTGCTAAACGTAACGGCCACCCGGGTATTGAGCGATCAGATGATCGACGAGCAAGCCCGCTCACACTCCAGTGAATCCAACCAGTAACACTACCGTACAGTCCGGTCTGATCGTCTGATATGTCGCATATCTCGCCTAGGGGTGGTGAACGTCAGACCCCAATAGCTCGATAAGTCGTGTCGATATGAGGTCTATAACTATTCAAGAAACTACTGGTAACACTTACCAGTAAATCTCAGCAACCCTGGCCAGGGATTTCCTGTTATAGCCAATCGAACACAGCGCAACATCAACTCCCTATACCGGGAGAGACGAATCCCCTCCTATCGCTCATTGCCTCCATGTGACTCGGGACTTTACCCAAAAACCACCGTTTTGCACGCCCTCTTGGACGTGGTAAGATGGAAATCAAAGCACAGTGGGAACCACACAAGACTCTATGACGATCTCGGGTCAACAGACTACTCTGTACCAGTGTCACCAGAGAACTGCCATCTGACGTAAGGTATAATACCATCTGGGAGTTCTCGGCGAGTCCGTCCAGTGTACCCAGTCTCCACTGAGCACCCGTATATCATCTCTGATGTCAAACACCAATGGATATGGGATCATCCATCGCCCATCTGTATGGGTCGAGAAGGTATACGCTAGTCTACTCTGGTATATCGATGCCCCGTCTCGATATACCCACGACTAGGGACTTTGAAGGATGTACTTATGGACTACCATGTCCCCACTAGTATGATCCGCATCATAGTCCAGGTAGTCAAGTACACATCCTAAGGGCTTTACCAACATGTAACAGAGAGACAATCAGTGTACACGTTAAGGTAAAGAGCAACCAGATAGCATACTATCATGTCGTGCAAGAAAGTCCTCCCTATATATGTCCCAGCATCCACTACAATATACATCCAATGTACAGTAATGGCCTCTAGGGCATACATATAACTAACACTTGGTACACCCAAATTGCTTCGTGCTTGTTCCAGGGCTTTATCTTCAGTAAATTAGACCCTCCATATGTGCAAAATTAGCTCATTTCACTTAGGGTAAAATTTGGGACAATTTTCTTGAGTTGCTGCATTGTTTGCGGCTTCATTTGAATTTGGGATTTGGTATTTGATTTTGTGTTCCGTCGTCCGATGTTTGAACATCAGCGACGGGGATTGTTTGGTGGTTTTGCAGGCGTAGGCTATAGGTTTTAACCTATGAGCGAAACGTGTGCCGTTTTCGTTTTCCGACTTGATTTTAATACGCATTTTTGATTGTGTATTGGTTGTAGGTACCCCCACATGGATTTCAAGATGACAAGGATGAGTGTCGCGTCATCGACTCCAGAAAGCGAGGATCAAGGTGAGTAGATATATATCTACGGGGGAAGTGGGGTGGATGGCATATAGCACCCCCGCAGTTCGTAGTGTTGTGTTAGGATATATTATATGAGATTATGATTATCTTGATAGACTTTGGGAGTCATGGATAATTTTAGTATAATTGGATGATAGCATCATTAGTCAGTTTAGTCGCGGACCTTAGAATAAGGTTTACACCAACACGCACACACACACACACATGTTTACATTGTTTTACTTGTGCGGTTATGGGGAGATGTATAAATATATACATATACTTATAAATGGATGATGAGGATTATTTATGGTAATTGGGGATGAGTCGATGAGATTAGGCATGATGCCATAAGATCGGTGATATGTTTTGATTCGTATTATGAGATACGGCATGAGATTATAGAGGGCCTTTCGGCGTATGTTTTCATACACGCATATATTTGCAGATGGTATCTGTTTGTACTAAATTTAGATCAGTACCCCCCAGTTCATGAGATATGATGATAAAGATACCAAATAAATGATGAGATGAATGTGATATTTGACCCGTAACCAGATTGGGATGCCGTACGATGGATTTACCGTACGAGCTTTATATTGATGATAGATCTGCACTGTTGACTTGAGGATATCATGTATTTTTTTTTGTATCGTATGTGATACCAGTGAGGCGGGATCCCCGACTATTATATTTATACGTATCGACTCAGATTTAGGTGGTTTCCTTACCTTTTCGGTTAGCCTGTTATTTTAGTCCTATAATTTACGTACAGATGTTAGACAAGACTCGAGTCATATCTATTTCAAAACTAACGAATCGTGAGTATTTTAAAGACATTCCAAGGGATTCTACGGATATTTTCAAAAGACGCATCTTTTCTTAAAAACACCATAGCCCTTATTTTTTTCTAAACACCACGATTCGTATTATTTCAAATGGCAAAACCGTATGACATATATATGTTGATGTAGATTCTTCACCGTTGTGTTTATTATTCATTTTCCGCATATTCTTGCTATTCGCATCGCATTGCACGTTTAAATGTGTTTATGTTATATTAATCCCATGCTGTCAGGACACCAGCACCATTATCGATGATGCATATGCTCCACGTACACCTGCTTGTCGGCTCACACACTTCATCATCGATAATTACCATGTCACTACACAGTAGGATTGCTGACATCAGGATATGACTCCTTGCATGACATACTTGCGAACATAAATATTGTACACCCATACTTGCATAAATACATATTTGCACAAACATAGATGATTCTAGCTTGATTTTGGAGATTTGGGAACCGCTTGATATATTTTTAAACTGGATTCATTTAAAAGAGCGGTTTTCCCTCGATATGTGCATATTACTGTTTTTGTTGCATGATATACAGATATGCTTACATTTCAATTATATGTCGCATACATCATGCTTTTTGATTATACGCATTGAGATATGTTGTTACCATGATATTTCCGGATTTGAGAACCGTGGGTATTTCAAAAGAAAGTAAGTACTTTTTTAAAACCCCGGTTTCTCTTGATATGATATTTCAGTGCGTCCACCATGCGTTTTCTCGGTTCTGAGACGCGTGCCATGTGAAACCCGATTCGAGGAGCCGGATGAGGCCGATTGCGGGTACATGGTGGACCCGGTATGGTACCTCGAGGCGAGAACGGCTTGCTGTGCTGCAGACGGTGAGCCTGGCAGAGGGACTACTACCTACCGGTGATTTTATTGGGCTCGGCAGATATCCGGAGGATACCGACCGGAGTAGAGAGATGACATTGGCTGATCCGGACTAATGGAGTCCATGGGCCGATCCAGACTGACGGAGCCCGATATATGAGGATTTACGTGCTGATGCTGGGCACGGGTTTCATGATGTTTTCGAGTGTCGATGCTAGATACTCAGGTTCCATGATTTTGGTGTGTCGCGAGGGACACACGTTGATTTATATATGTAGGGTTAGTATAGCACCTTAGCGAGGTTTTGGAAGGCATCACACATGCCATATTAAAATTTTTGGGGTGCTAAACAAACCCTAACCAAGATCTTAACTAGAGAATTAGGTTTAAACAAGCATGTAAACAACTTTACATTTAAGAGAGAGGGATTACAACCTTTGTAGTCCATTCCTTCGCTTCATAAGCTCCGAGTAGTAGTCCCTTTGCCGCGATCCATGATTTATCGGACTCAAGAGAGGCTCCACAAGTCGAATGATCCATTGTTGCTTAAAGTCTTCCTTTTCGAAGATGATCTACCTTGAAGAATCTCAAGATCAAGCTTTTACTTCTCTAATCAAGTATTAGAGAAGTGAACACCCTAATCTAAGTTGCTAGAATAAATGAAGATGATAAAGTAGGAATTTTGCTCTCTTTTGTTTTCATTTTCTCACTTTAAAACATCACAAGTCAAAAAGCTATAAAGCTTTTTTAGGAGGAGGAAGAAGAAGAAATCTTTTGTGATGAATAATGAATTATTTTGTGATGGTTACAAATCTACCATGGGTTAAGAATGAAGGCTTAACCTATGTAGAGATTTAACTAGGGTAAAGGGTTTGGGTTGGGTTACGAAATATCTAGACAATATATCTTTACAAAATATCTAAGCTTAAAATAAAATAAAGCTTCTAGAAACTACAAGAAAAAGCTAACCCAAATCAAACCCTAACTTGTTTAATCTCCACAAATTATGTTGTATGTGTAATCATAACTTGTTACAATATTATATATCACATATATAATATATTTTGCAACAAAAGAAAATAATACAATTAACATATATCGCATATATATCAATGTATTATCCGGTGAGAAAATGAATCAATAAAGAGAGCTTATATTAGTTAACATAATGTAATATATCACATATATAATTATAAATTAAATTATCGAATCAACACTTGATCCGACAATCCGGCAATATTGCATATAACCTACTAATATAACATGTACCAATTCATCGAATCAACACATGATCCGATGACCCGGCTATATCACATATACCCGGCCGATATCTCATATCGTGAGAATATAATACGGTATCTCATATCGTACTATTCTCGGTCCCGCACATATCACATATGTGCTCCTACTCCATTTTTCCTGAGCCAGGATGCCTCTGTGTAGGACTCTAAAGAATCGTCAATACGCCGGCAGTAAGTGATGATCATATCAAACTCCCACAAGCTGCAAGCGGTCAGCTAAATGTAATAGCCACCCAGGTATTGAGCAATTAGAAGATCAACAAGCAATCATGTACATTCTCCTGCGAATCCAATCAGTAACACTCCCGTACAGTCCGAACTTTTCATCTGATATGTCGCATATCCAGTCTAGGGGTGGTAAACGTCAGACCCCAGTAACCGATAAGTCGTGTCGATATAAGATCCATAACAGTTCGAGAAACTACTGATAACACTTACCAGTAAATCTCAGCAACCCTGGCCAGGGATTTCCAGTTATATCCAATCGAACACAGCGCAACATCAACTCCCTATACCGGGAGAGACGAAACCCTTCCTATCGCTCATTGGCTCCATGTGATTTGGGACTGTACCCAAAAGCCACCATTTTGCACGCCCTCTTGGACGTGGTATGATGGAAATCAAAGCACAGTGGGAATCACACAAGTCTCTATGACGATCTCGGGTCTACAGACTAACCTGTACCAGTGTCACCAGAGAACTGCCATCTGACGTGAGGTATAATACCGTCTGGGAGTTCTCGGCGAGTCCGTCCAGTATACCCAGTCTCCACTGAGCACCCGTATACTATCTCTGATGCCAAACATCAATGGATATGGAATGATCCATCGCCCATCTACATGGGTCAAGAAGCATACACTAGTCTACTCTGGTATATCGATGCCCTGTCTCGATACACCTGCGACTAGGAACATTTGAAGGATGTACTTAACGACTACACTGTCCCCACTAGTATGATCTGCATCATAGTCCTGATAGTCATGTACTCATCCTAAGGGCTTTATCAACATGTAACATAGAGACTATCAGAATACATGTTAAGATAAAGAGCAACCAGATAGCATACTATCATGTCGAGCAAGAAAGTCCTCCATATATATGTCCAAGCATCCACTACAATATACATCGCATGTACAGTAATGGCCTCTAGGGCATACATATTACTAACAATCTCCCACTTGCACTAGGGCCATCTGTTTTAGTATCTCATACCCAACAATCAGCTGTAGTTGAAGTATCTCATACTAAACCATCCCATAAGAGTCTCTACTGGGAAATAGGCCTTTGTGAGTGGATCCGCGCTGTTGTCCTCTGTGTCTACTCTCCTAACCTCGATCGTCCTGGAGATCAACCTCTCCATGATTAGGTGATACCGCCTAAGAATATGTTTGGATCTCAGATGGGACGGGGGTTCCTTGGCATAAGCCAAAACTCCATTGTCACACAATGGTAGGAACGAAGTTCATCTCATGAACTAGTGTACATCCAGACTATTTCTTTGGTAGTATCCTTGGTAGTGATTTATCCTGCCTTTATCGTCTAGTATGTCACGGTATATAGCTTGGAACTCTTCCAACATACCGTCCCTCCACTGAGGGTAAAGATGCCTGTGACTGACATTCTGTCTTCCTTATCACCCTGGAACCTTTCCAGTCATTCTCCCCAGGATCGATTGATACCATCTCACTACAACTAGTGAGAATCCTAACATCCAATTAGATCTATCTCATAGATCCAAAACAGGATTTATGAGGTATCACTTTGATCCTATATAGAGAATCCTTATGATAAGAGGAGATTGACCGAGTGTAGCATAGGAAAAACCTTTCCTATCAAGAGTATGTCATTTACGTACAATACGAGGATCACCACCATACTCTCTACTACCCTTTTGTGTATACAAGGTTCATCTACCATTTCGATGAAGTCAAACTCTTTGACCACCACATCAAAATAGACGTTCCAACTCCGCGATGCCTGCTTTATGCCATAAAGCAACTTGCACACGTTTCCGCTGCTCCCACTGTCTACGAAGCCCTCTGGCTGTGTACTTATAGATGCTCTCCTCTAAATCACTATTTAGAAAAGAATTCATGACACCCAATCGTCAGATATCATAGTCATGGTATGCAGCAATTACAATTAGGATCTGGATGGACTTAAGCATAGCTTTGAAAGTCTCAACTTTTCCATGTACACCAAGTAACCTTCTCAAGATATACTTGCTTCTGATGGGGATTTAACCCTTCAGATAAAGCAACCAAAGTCCATACTTTGTTGGTGTACATAGATTCCATCTCAGATCACTGAGCATCCAGCCATTCTTACAGAGTCCCCACTCTTGATGGACTGCTCGAAACAAGTTGGGTCATCATCTCATGAAGCAATCCTCGCTCCCACTGTTATAGAGAAACCGAAGTATCTCTTAGGTGGATGAGGAACCCTACTAGATCGGCGGAGAGGCTGAGGTTCGTTAGAAACTATTGAATCCTTCGGGTTTACCAAATCATCAGCTGCAGTTTGTATAGCTGGAACTTTTTCCAGTTCTACCTCATGACCACTAATTCCTTCACAAGAAATTCCCTTTCCAAAAAGTGGCATGCTGAGAAACAAAACACCTTTTGTTCCTCGGTTCGATAGAAGATATTCCTTTGCGAATGCTTGGGATATCTAACAAACTTCCACAGAACTGACCTTGCCTCGAGTTTGTCCGGATTTTGCTTTCAACGTAGGCCGGACAACCCCAAATCATAACATCCTTAAGAGATGGGCTCTTTCCATACCATATCACATATGGAGTGGTAGGCACTTGATTTGGTTGGAACCCTATTCAATAGGTATGCAGCTTCTCAGGTGCATAACCCCCAAAAGGAAATATGTATCTCAACAGTACTTATCATAGAGCACACCTTATCACATATGGTGTGATTGCTCCGTCCCGATATACCAACGTACTGTGGGGTATACGGAGGAGTAATGCTGAAAGAGAATCTCATTCTCCTTTAGAAAAGTCCAGGAATCCCGTGCTCAAGTATTCTCCTCCCTGATCACATTAAAGGACATAATACTTATATCCGTTTTGGTTATCTACTTCTGAAGTACAAAGAACCAGTCCTGGCATGTGTAGACAGGGGACCTCTTACATCATCATGTATCAATCCCAAGAGTTCACTAACACTTTCTCTGTTTCCAATAAACAGAGTTATGGCCATCTTTATCTTTGTGACATGGCTGGCAAGTTTCACAAGATGTAAATTCAAACTAATTTAAATATGCATCTAAATGTAACTTAGCTAGTCGGGTCACATTGATATGACCTAGTCTACAAAACCTCAAGAAGGATTCGTTCATTTCTGAACTCTTCCTCTTGTGTGTGTTCTGTACATTAAGAACTGTGGTTTGATTTAGAACGTCTATGCTTTTAGATAACGTGCCTGAACTGATCAACTCTAGATATAGGAAATGTTCAAAACATTATCCAACAATACAAAATTATATCCTTCTTTATTAAATAAAGATACTGATATGATGTTGTATATCAGGTTCGGTATCTAATAACATTCGTTCAGAATCAATGTATTTTGTAATACAGGGTGATAACTGCCAACAGACTTGGCTGCAACACTTGCACCATTTTTAACTCTTAAAACTTATCACCCTTTCTCAGTTCTCTACCTATCAGTAGCCCATGTAACATATTACATTTGCGGGATCCTGATCCGGGTTCTTATACCCAGGACGTAAAGGATACTGAGAAACAGTTCTTTGTAATGAATACACCCGAAGAAGATGCATCATCATACACTTTCTTCGTTTGGACGGTACGGGAATTCTGGTAATCCCCTATTTCCTGCTCTGTCTTATAACAATTATAAGTTGGAGCGGGACTAACGTTCCCTAGCACAGTATAACAAGCGGGTTCGGTCAATACATCCGTATTTTTATCTTGATTAAGCCGTGACATAATCGCAACCAGGAGAGAGAGAGAGAAGAAAACACTCAGCGTGCGCTTTTTACAAGATTAGATTGGTTATCAAGTTATCTAATCAGGATAGCTCCCACTGTTTTAGTCAAATCTTCCTTCAAACCCTAAAAGGTAAGACTAGCCGAGATTAATTACACCCTACAAGTTCGCCAATCTTTTGGCCAGGCCAGTGTCGGTACTTTGAGGGAGGTTCCCCGTGCTTTCACACGGACCTAATTAAAATAAACCTCGTTTTCCCAGAGGCATAACCCCATTGACACCTTTCTAGACACCTACTTGATCGGCTATTCGTAATGTGTAAAACTTTCTCAGCAGTAACTCTTACTCGCAGCGGGTATTGGGATCAAACTATCTCATAGAAGGTATGCAATCTCATTGCAAATTTCAACACTTGAAATTCCCGATAATATTTTACCCCTAACCTCCTATGACCTTGACAAAGGCCAACAAACCATAGGATGCTAGTCAAGTTCAACCCGTCATTTCCTGATTGAATTAAACCCACCCGCACGACCTTTGACAAAGGCCAACAAGGTCGCACGACTACCCTAACTCAATCGCATCATATGCTTATACAGATAAGCAGTAATCAGCTACCGCACACTACGCCTTGACAAAGGTCAACAAACGCAGCACGAATACTAACTATTACTTATCTAAAATGACGGAGGGCTACGACAGGTTTTAAGAAAACCTTTTGCGTAATGAACTTGATATCATCGTAGAATCGAGTGATTTTAAATGGAGTGTTTTTTAGGCCTTAATAGTTTTGCTAAAGAGGTCACTCCCGGTGAAGGGATCTTGGCTCTTTCCTCATCGAATAAGGTGCAGGATATTTCACAAATACCGCTGTGCAAAGCAAGAACTATAGAAGCAATCAAAAACTAAACCGTGAGTTTGTAGCATTTGCCAGCTTTGCTAAAGAAGTCACTCCCGGTGAAGGGATCTCGGCTCTTTCCTTATCGAATAAGAAGCTGGATATTCTACAAGGAATACCGCTATGCAAAGCAAGAACTAGAGCTACCAGTTTTTAAACAAGTTTCTACAATATCTTTAGGTTTCTTTTATTTCATTAATCTCATTAATGAAGTCCCATTTTATTATGTTTCAGAAGCATCACATTTGAAACGAAATAAGCAATATAACATATATCTCATATATAATATAAACATTCGTCTGAGGCGGTAATATGATCTCATCACAGAACATTGCAGCAGAAGAAACACATATGAAATATTGGATATTCTAGGACGCCCGTGTTTTATATCGAGCCTGTATAAAACACGGATTCCACGGTCGCGATGAATAGCCAAACCCACATCCCTAGACCCCTATGAGAGCGGCAAGCAACGCTGCCAATTCTAGGGTTAGGAGACCCGGTCTCGACTCCTCGATATGGTATCCCACTGGACCCTAGAAGCCGGTTACTTATGCTCCCCGCCTTGGGTCTATCCTAATGCGGAAAAGTAAATAATATACAGTGGTGACATAATCCTCAACCCGGAAGTGCCCCAATAAAAGAATATTACATACAATTGAATTTTACATGAATGAAAAATAAAAACTCTCATCTCACATAAAACCCCCGGCTATTCAGAACATGACGATCCAATACAACATATCACAGTAACACATAACATCACATATCATCAACGTAAGTAAATATGCGTATCCCAGTTGTCGTTGACATATAGCACCGAAACCGGTGATACACCACATATTACACTTACGGTCGCAGAAAAGAAAGTGAAAAAATACAACATTTGGAATCCACAATCACTTTAGACATCTTAAATCCGAAATATCACATACTTCGCATTTCATGTCTAACTATATGAATTCCACATATTGTATCACGTTCCAGATAAATAGACAATGTTAAACTTTCTGATCGAATAATCAAACACCCAAGATTTCTCAAATAGATCAACACTTGAGCGGAGTTCAAAAATCCCAGAACATGTCACAGCCCCAATGAACCAGCCGTAGAAGGGTCAAACTAACGCCTCACATGTGGCAACGCTAAACTACCACAAACCTTAGGGTTCTGTGCCAGTTTTGACGGTCACATAATCAAGTTAAGGTTACGTTCTTCTAGAGGGTCCATAGATACGCTTGCATGATTTCCCGAAAGTTTTAAACTCAGTGAAAAAATCCAACACTTGAAAGTTTTCCGACAGGGGAAAAAGTGAGTTATTGAAATCCGTTCGAACTTTTTAACACGTTCTAAATTACCCGAAAAACGAAACGATGTTAAACTTTCCGATCGAATCAACGAATTCTTAAGATCTCCAGAACACTCAACACTTGAGTAATATTAAAAATTCCCAGAAGCATGTAGTAATACCTACGGATATTACCTAGAAACATCTATCCCTAATACCCAAGTACGGCCGCGGAACTGCCGAGCAAAGCATGGTATTGCTGCGGTTCCGCGGCGACATGAGGGAATTAGGAGTTCGAATTTCACAGTAATCCTTAGAATTCCCTGCTTAATTTTCTGAGTATTTTTAATACGGAAAAAACCAACTTTTTAGAAAATTTCCAGAGAGGGGGTCAAAAACGATGTTTCGGGGTTCAATCGGACTTTTAACTTCGTCTAGACAACGCCTAAAGCTCTAGCTTGGCTCTGATACCACTGTAGGGGTAATATAGCACCTTATAAAGGTTTAGGAAGGCATCACACATGCCATATTGAAATTTTTGGGGTGCTAAACAAACCCTAACCAAGATCTTAACTAGATAATTAGGTTTAAACAAGCATGTAAACAACTTTACATCTAAGAGAGAGGGATTACAACCTTTGTAGTCTGTTCCTTCACTTCATAATCTCCGAGTAGTAGTCCCGTTGCCGTGATCCACGATCTCCCGGACTCAAGAGAGGCTCCACAAGTCGAATGATCCATTCTTGTTTGAAGTCTTCCTTTTCGAAGATGATCTACCTTGAAGAATCTCAAGATCAAGCTTTTACTTCTCTAATCAAGTATTAGAGAAGTGAACACCCTAATCTAAGTGGATAGAATAGATGAAGATGATGAAGTAGGAATTTTGCTCTCTTTTTTTTCATTTTCTCACTTTAAAACATCACAAGTCAAAAATCTAGAAAGCTTTTTTAGGAGGAAGAAGAAAAAGAAATCTTTTGTGATGAATAATGAATTATTTTGTGATGGTTACAAATCAACCATGGGTTAAGAATGAAGGCTTAACCCTTATAGAGATTTAATTAGGGTAAAGGGTTTGGGTTAGGTTAAGAAATATCTACACAAAATATCTTTACAAAATATCTAAGCTTAAAACAAAATAACGCTTCTAGAAGCTACAAGAAAAAGCTAACCCAAATGCTAACCCAAATCAAGCCCTAACTTGTTTAATATCCACAAATCATGTTGTATTTGTAATCATAACTTGTTATAATATTATATATCACATATATAATATATTTTGCAACAAAAGAAAATAATACAATTAACATATACCGCATATATATCAATGTATTATCCGGTGAGAAAATGAATCAATAAAGTGAGTTTATATTAGTTAACGTAATGTAATATATCACATATATAATTATACATTAAATTAACAAATCAACACTTGATCCGACAATCCGGCTATATTGCATATAACCGACTAATATAACATGTACCAATTCATCGAATCAACACTTGATCCGATGACCCGGCTATATCACATATACCCGGCCGTTATCTCATATCGTGAGAGTATAATACGGTATCTCATATCGTATTATTCTCGGTCCCGCACATATCACATATGTGCTCCTACTCCGTTTTACCTGAGCCAGGAAACCTCTGTGTAGGACTCTAAAGAATCGTCAATACGCCGGCAGTAGGTGATGATCATATCAAACACCCACAAGCTGCAAGATGTCAGCTAAACGTAACAGCCACCCAGGTATTGAGCAATCAGAAGATCAACAAGCAAGCCTGTACATTCTCCTGCGAATCCAATCAGTAACACTCCCGTACAGTCCGGTCTCTTCGTCTGATATATCTCATATCCAGTCTAGGGGTGGTAAACGTCAGACCCCAGTAACCGATAAGTCGTGTCGATATGATGTCCATAATAGTTCGAGAAACTATTGATAACACTTACCAGTAAATCTCATCAACCCTGGCCAGGGATTTCCAGTTATAGCCAATCGAACACAGCGCAACATCAACTCCCTATACCGGGAGAGACGAAACCCCTCCTATCGCTCATTGGCTCCATGTGATTCGGGACTGTACCCAAAAGCCACCGTTTTGCACGCCCTCTTGGACGTGGTATGATGGAAATCAAAGCACAGTGGGAATCACACAAGACTCTATGACGATCTCGGGTCTACAGACTAACCTGTACCAGTGTCACCAGTGAACTGCCATCTGACGTAAGGTATAATACCATCTGGGAGTTCTCGGCGAGTCCGTCCAGTTTACCCAGTCTCCACTGAGCACCCATATACTATCTCTGATGTCAAACATCAATGGATATGGGATCATCCATCGCCCATCTACATAGGTCAAGAAGCATACGCTAGTCTACTCTGGTATATCGATGCCCTGTCTCGATACACCTGCGACTAGGAACATTTGAAGGATGTACTTAGAGACTACACTGTCCCCACTAGTATGATCTGCATCATAGTCCTGATAGTCATATACTCATCCTAATTGCTTTATCAACATGTAACATAGAGACTATCAGAGTACATGTTAAGATAAAGAGCAACCAGATAGCATACTATCATGTCGAGCAAGAAAGTCCTCCATATATATGTCCAAGCATCCACTACAATATACATCGCATGTACAGTAATGGCCTTTAGGGCATATATATTACTAACAATATCCTCATACTTTCATGCATATGCTTTATGATATTTACATGCATGATGTTTTGTGTTATTGGTTGACCCGTGGACAAGATCCCCGTGCATACAGGCATTGATTACATAGTTGGATGATATCCACATACTTATAGACTTGATGATATAGTTGACACGGATTTCATTGATGATACCTCATATATATAATATGTTGCTACCTGAGGCACTGACACGAGCACTTGGTTTTACACTTATGTATAGATGTTTACCCTTGCCACCTTATCATGCTTCAGACTTTATCATATTGAGGATATATATTACTGATCGTATTGATCTAGGATCGAGTCATACATACGATTTCTTCTCTGTGATGTTTTCTACTCACGAGTTGGTAACTCACCCCCGTTATACCACAGTTTCTTGCAGGTTTTGCCGTACAGGTTTTGTTACGGCTTTGCTGGCACACTGCTTCCATTCCCGGTGATTTTCTTTGGTAGGTGGGTTCACTTGTATCGTGACCACCATTGTACTTTTATTTATTCAGTTGTATCTAGTAAACTCCATCAACCGGACTTGTATTATTTGTAGACTTAGAAGACCAGTTGTATATTATTTCGACCGTAGAGTCGCGCTTGTATTCTTATGGCTTTCTTCTTGTTTTGAGTTTCCTTTTTGAGTTTTGATCCTCGCCCTTGGCATTGTATATTATATTTCTTACGTGGTTGTGACCGTCAATTGACGAAGAGCTAGCTCCTGCTTGGGGATGCCTTTATTCATATTATTCATGTTGTACCCCGTTTGGGGCCAGTATTTATAAAGAAAACTCTGCCGAAATTTTCAGAAAAGAGTTGATGTTTTAAAAACGCATAATTCGACTTATGCTATTAAGACCACTTTCTTTTAAACAAGTTTTCCTTTATTTATTATCTAAATGGTTTTAGATTTCTGGGCTTTTGGCTTACTTGAATTAGATCTGGTCCTATAGACTTCATATGATTCAAGTGCCAGTGACATGCTATTTCGGGTCGTGACAAAGTTGGTATCAGAGCTCTAGGTTAACCTTGGTTCGAGTCTAAGTTTAACTATGCGGAGCCTAGAGCGTTTGTATATATTCGGAACTTAGGCATGACCTTACGGAACTTAGACTTAGTCGAGAGGGTATTAGACCCGAACTTTCATCGCGTAGGTTGACCTTGGTTGATAGAGTAGGTGACTTAAAGAGAGTGACGTACCGTGTGTATGTTCCGCGGCATACTTACGATACGCTACTCCGCTTAGGGAGCCTTAGGATGTACATTTTCTTGCACAGTATTATATTCATTCCTACAATCTATCATCATCGATATTGGTTTATGGTTTTGTTGTCACGATTACACGGGCAGAGAGTGCTATAGCTAGAGTTGCGGTCAGCATGAGCTCTTCACGGACGAGGACTGACCAGGGCGTGATTCCAGGGACATACGATTTGCATAGATGCGTCGTTTTATTGTGTTTTCGCTCCATAAGCGTTTGATGGATCGCTTTTACGAGATTTCTCGAACGTGCAGATCAGCACCAGAGGATTGGGCCACTGCTAGAGGCCAGCTAGAATGTGATGACCGTTGATGCACCATTATTCTTGGTGATTGAGGCATTGTTCAGCATGCGGACGAATGAGCCAGTGATTGCTGTGAATGACAAGATATCGCCCCAGATGTTAGAGCTAATGCCACACGAGTTATACTTAGAGATAGGATAGAAGATCGCTAGTAATCCATGAAGGAATGACTAGGACATGTGATTCGTTGCCTACCCAATGCGAGGTCATCAGATTGATTGATTCCAGCTAGAGACGACTTCACGTAGGTACCTTGGGAGTCGATAGAGACGATCGAATGTCAGAAGCCCATTTTCTAAGTTTAAGGTATTCAGAGACAAATGCATGTAATGCTATGGACTCTCTATAAGAATGAAATCCTAACTCGACATAATGACCATGAGAACGCTTTGAAACCTTATGGTTTGCAGCAGTTCAGCGGTGCCATTAGTGAAGCTTGAGTTTGCCCTTCTACGGTTGGTCCATAGGTACTGTGGCATGTACTCAATATTATTAAACTGTACTCAAGATGTTGAGCTCTTGGGGGATTATGAGGTTTTGACGAATCAATCGAATGGTTCGACGTCTTTCGGATATCATGTGATAGGATGCACTACTTGGGAGACTCCAAATACGAGTATAGCCGTTGGAGCGCAGTCCATGCAGCCACGAAGGGAAGAGTCCGAAGTAGTCGACATTAAGGGGAAGTGGAGTAAAAGATTCGTACGAGATCTTGATGAGATGACGTTCAACTCCGCTGACATTAGAGGTGTGATACGCATGCAGAGCCGTTTTATGTGGAAATATCTTCTAGAAGGATTCGTGATGAGTATGCAGCCGTTCCGGAACAAGAAATAAATTTAGTAAAGGATTATGACTTCCGAGTAGTTCATCAGAAACAAGATTTGGGAGAGACTTCGACAGAACATTTCTGGAACACTGTACGAGAAGACTTGGACCCAGGAGAGGTCATACTGTGCACACCCAGCAGGCCAGAGTTCGGCATCGTCGATGAGATAGTTGCTCAGAAATCTTTAGAGGATGTACCAGAGTGAAATTGTTTCCGTCGTCATTCCATATTGGGCCATTGAGCCGAGGAGCTATATAACTAGCAATTCGCAGTAAGAGTCAGGAGCCTAAAAGGCCCAGGCGCCAGACCATGAATAGGAGGAAAGTAGATATCTTGCTCTACTAGCTTTGGATGCACCGACACCTTCTCGACTGCGAAGGAAGGACATATCGACGACAGTATTTACGATCTGGAATGTGGTGATTCGAATATCACGCATCCGTCATTTTTGGATTTCGGTATTTTGGACGATTTATTTGCATGATTGAGATTTTGTGCACCACAGTTGCACCTGACTTCGATTTGATGTCATTGAGATGTTGATTTTGATTTCATGCTCATGATATGCATGTGATTTGACTTATGCTTTCGGCATAGTTTTCATGCACTTTTAGTATTTCGATTTGATTTTGTGCACGCTGATGCACATAGTTATGAAATTACATACCACGGTATACCTGATTTGGATTTGGATTGAGATGTATTGTATACCATCGATTTCGATTGTGATACTCGATATTTATTTTCGTGCACTTAATTTGGATTCTTGTGCATGCTTGATGCGCTTGATGCGATTTTGGTGCACACCAGATGCACAAAATCGGGATTCTTGGTGCATATCAGATTCACCTGATATTGTTGTCTGGCACACCCGTTGCCTATGACAGGTGTTTCGTGCACACCCGTTGCACTTAGATTTTGTTTCTGTGTACATGTATGGCATACTTATGGATTTCAATTTTCCGTGCGCACCAGACGCACGCGGCATTCTTATGCACATTTTGGATTTGATTTCTGCTGGAGCAGTACGTTTTTATGATATTTACTATTTGATATAATGACTGAGCAGGACTAGTCAGAGGACAATACCCGAATATATTTTTGCATTCATTGATAGTTACCGAAGGGATTTCCACAAAGGAGCTATAGTCTCAGTATTTACCTACGTGTCCGAGATGACACGAAACATTTTATAAAGGAAACCCTTCTAAATATTTTTTTCAAAACGGCGGGACGCGTATGTTAAACAAAGGATATATATATACATATATATAGTTATTTTCTTACAATAGATGTCCGCCACTGTGCAGTGGTATGCGCATCGCATAGCAACATGAAAAGGTTTGGCATGCATTCCTTTCAGGTGCTTTAATGATGTTTACATGCATAGTTGATGTATATCATATTAATTTTCGTTTTGGGCTTTGACATTAGTGTTTTCGCCATGACTCCGATGATTGCGGGGTGCTTGATGGAGTTTTGATTATGGTTTATATACTCGTTTTTCATGCGCATGCATTGCGCTATGATGTGATTCATGCATTTATGATTTCGGAGCTCCGACAACTTGATCTTTTTACTGAAATGTTTTTGAAATTGGGGGATTTTAAATTTAAATTCAGGGACCGAATTTCTTTAAGGAGGGAAGACTGTAACATTTTAGAAAAATAAAATATTATTTTTGAGAATTTTTATAATTTAATAATAAATATATTGAATATTTTATTAGTGCGGTATAATTAAATACGGATAAATCGGGAAAAATTTGTAAAATTATAGAAATTACTGAAATGAGGGTGTTTTAAATGAATTAAGGGAATTGTGAATTTTTATGAATTATTATATTCACTTTTAGTGCTAATCGTGATTAAATGTCGCTAATCGCGCATTAAGCTTGAATGGTGCACATGACATGCACCATATCATTTTTACACTTGTGTTACATTTTATCATGGCTTTTCCTTATATTTCTCCCATTGTTTTTTTTTGAGTGAGATGAGATAAGAAAAGAAAACAAAAGAAAAGAAAAAGGAAATGATAAAATATAAAAGTATGGGCATAAGAGAGAGAGGGGGGTTGTCTTTGACCTTGGTATTGGCCATTGTCTCCATTCTCTTCATCTTTCTTCTTCCCTTCCTCTCCCATGGCAGCACTTCATCTCCCTCTCCTCTTCAACCCTCACAAACACCCTCAATCCAACATCAAAATCCCCTCCCCATTTCAATAAAAACATGCACAAGCCCACTAGCAACACTTTGGACCAAGAAATCAAGGACTTTGGACATTTGGGGCAACTCAAGAAAATTCTTGAGTTGCCAAATGAGATAATTTCTGAACCATTAGTGTAGTATTTGGTTTACTTTAGCTTCCATGCATGTTTATAAGTGATTAGGCGATGTTTAGTGGGGTTTGGAAATTCCTAGAAAAGGATTACGGTTTGATTTGATTCCAAAGGTACAATTGAGGTGTAATTAGGGACTACAACCCCTGTAGTGGTGGTAAATTGAACTAAAACAGAGAATAAAACCCCAAACGCAAACATAGAAACCCCGATATCGGCAGATTTTACGGAAATTGTGGTGTGTTTTGGTATCTGCTATCACCCGGGACACCTGAAAAATATTTAGAAAACACAGAGGGATGTGCAGGCAACCAGAACCTATACCCAAGACCCGAGCCCCAACCACCTTGTCCAGGGAGCAGATTTATTCATTTGGGCCGCAATTTGCATCCTTGGTACACCCAAATTGCTTCGTGCTTGTTCCAGGGCTTTATCTTCAGTAAATTTGACCCTCCATATGTGCAAAATTGGCTAATTTCACTTAGGGTCAATCTGGGACAATTTTCTTGAGTTGCTGCATTGTTTGTGACTTCGTTTTAATTTGGTATTTGATTTTGTGTTCTATCGTCTGATGTTTGTATGTCAGCGACGGAGGTTGTTCGGTGGTTTTGCAGGCGTAGGCTGTATGTTTTAACCTATGAGCGAAACGTGTGCCGTTTTGGTTTTCCGACTTGATTTTAATACGCATTTGCGATTGTGTATTGGTTGTAGGTACCCCCACGTGGATTTCAAGACGACGAGGATGAGCGTGACGTCATCGACTCCAGCAAGCGAGGATCAAGGTGAGAAGATATATATCTACCGGGGAACTTGGGTGGATGGCGTATAGCACCCCCACAGTTCGTAGTGTAGTGTATGGATATATTATATGAGATTATGATTATCTAGATAGACTTTGGGAGTCATGGATAATTTTAGTATAATTGGATAATAGCATCATTAGTTAGTTTAGTCGCGGACCTTAGAATAAGGTTTACACCCACACGCACACAGACATGTTTACATTGTTTTACTTGTGCAGTTATGAGGAGATGTATATATATATATATATATATATATATATATATATATACGTATACTTATACATGGATGATGAGGATTGTTTATGGTACTTGGGGAGTCGATGAGATTAGGCATGATGCCTTGAAATCGGTGATATGTTTCGATTCTTATTAGGAGCTACGACATGAGATTATAGCAGGCCTTTAGGCGTGTGTTTTCATACACGCATATATTTGCAGATGGTATCAGTTTTTACTAAACTTAGATCAGTACCCCCAGTTCATGAGATAAGATGATAAGGATACCAGATAAATGATGAGATGAATGTGATATTTGACCCGTACCCAGATTGGGATGCCGTACGATGGATTTAGCGTACGAGCTTTATATTGATGATAGATCCGCACTGTTGACTCGAGGATGTCATGTATTTTTTTTGTATCGTATGTGATACTAGTGAGGCAGGATCACCGACTATTATATTTATATGTATCGACTCAGATTTAGGTGGTTTCCTTACCTTTTCGGTTAGCCTGTTAGTTTAGTCCTGTAGTTTACGTATAGATGTTAGACAAGACTCGAGTCATACCTATTTCAAAACTAACGAATCGTGAGTATTTTAAAGCCAGGCTAAGGGATTCTACGGATATTTTCAAAAGACACATCTTTTCTTAAAAACATCGTAGCCCTTATTTTTTTCTAAACACCACGATTCGTGTTATTTCAAATGGTAAAACTGTATGACATATATATGTTGATGTAGATTCTTCACTGTTGTGTTTATTATTCATTTTCCGTATATTCTTGCTATTCGCATCGCATCGCATGTTTAAATGTGTTTATGTTAGATTAAACCCATGCTGTCAGGACACCAGCACCATTATCGATGATGCGTATGCTCTACGTACACCTGCTTGTCGGCTCACACACTTCATCATCGATAATTGCCATGTCATTACACAGTAGGATTGCTGACACCAGGATATGACTCCTTACATGACATACTTGCGTACATAAATATTGTACACCCATACTTGCATACATACATATTTGCACATACATAGATGATTCTGGCTTGATTTTGGAGATTTGGGAACCGCATGATATATTTTTAAACTGGATTCATTTAAAAGAGCGGTTTTCCCTCGATATGTGCATATTACTGTTTTATGTTGCATGATATATGGATATGCTTACATTTCTATTATATGTCGCATACATCATGCTTTATGATTATACGCATTGAGATATGTTGTTTCCATGATATTTCTGGATTTGAGAACCGTGGGTATTTCAAAAGAAAGTAAGTACTATTTTAAAAACCCGGTTTCTCTTGATATGATATTTCAGTACGTCCACCATGCGTTTTCTCGGTTCTGAGACGTGTGACATATGAAACCCGATTCGAGGAGCCGGATGAGGCCGATTGCGGGTACATGGTGGACCCGGTATGGAACCCCGGGGCGAGAACGGATTGCTGTGCTGCAGACGTTGAGCCTGGCAGAGGGACTTCTACCTACCGGTGATTTTATTGGGCTCGGCGGAAATCCGGAGGATACCGACCGAAGTAGAGAGATGATATGGGCCGATCCGGAGCCCGTGGGCCGATCCGGACTGACGGAGCCCGATATATAAGGATTTACGTGCCGATGCTGAGCATGTGTTTCATGATGTTTTCGAGTGTCGATGCTAGACACTCAAGTTCCATGATTTTGATGTGTCGCGAGGGACACACGTTGATTTATATCCTCATACTTTCATGCATATGCTTTATGATATTTACATGCATAATGTTTTGTGTCATTGGTTGACCCGTGGACGAGATCCCCACGCATACAGGCATTGATTACATAGTTGGATGATATCCACATACTTATAGACTTGATGATATAGTTAACACCGATTTCATTGATGATACCTCATATATATAATATGTTGCTACCTGAGGCACTGACACGAGCACTTGGTATTACACTTTTGTATAGATGTTTACCCTTGCCACCTTATCATGCTTCAGACTTTATCATATTGAGGATATATATTACTGATCGTATTGACCTACGATTGAGTCATACATACGATTTCTGCTCTGTGATGTTTTCTACTCATGAGTTGGCAACTCACCCCCGTTGTGCCACAGTTTCTTGCAGGTTTTGCCCTACAAGTTTCATTATGGCTTTGCTGGCACACTTCTTCCATTCCCGGTGATTTGCTTTGGTAGGTGGGTTCACTTGTATCGTGACCACCATTGTACTTTTATTTATTCAGTTGTATCTAGTAAACTCCATCAACCAGACTTGTATTATTTGTAGACTTAGAAGACCAGTTGTATATTATTTCGACCGTAGTGTCGCGCTTGTATTATTATGGTTTTCTTCTTGTTTTGAGTTTCCTTTTTGAGTTTTGATCCTTACCCTTGGCGTTGTATATTATATTGCTTACGTGGTTATGACCGTCAATTGACGAACAACTAGCTCCCGCTTGGGGATGCCTTTATTCATATTATTCATGTTGTACCCCGTTTGGGGCCAGTATTTACAAAGGAAACTCTGCCGAAATTTTCAGAAAAGAGTTGATATTTTAAAAATGTATAATTCGGCTTATGTTATTAAAACCACTTTCTTTTAAACAAGTTTTCCTTCATTTATTATTTAAATGGTTTTAGATTTCTGGGCTTTTGGCTTACTTGAATTAGATGTGATCCTATAGACTTCATATGATTCATGTGCCAGCTACGTGCTATTTCGGGTCGTGACAGTAATAACATTCGTTCAGAATCAATGTATTTGGTAATACAAGGTGATATCTGCCAACTGATTTGGCTGCAACAGATGCACCATTCTCTACACTAGAGAACAATCTCCTATTCTTAGTTCCCTACCTGTCTGTAGCCCATGTAACAGATTACATATGTGGGATCCTAATCCAGTATCTCATACCTAGGACGTAGAGGGTACTGAGAAACAGTTCTAGGTAATGAACACAACCGAAGAATATGAATCAACATGCTTATTCCACGAATGGGTGGCATGGGAATCCTGGTATTCCTCTATTTCCTGCTCGGACTTATAACAATTATAAAATAGAGCGGAACCATCGTTCCCCAGCTCAGTATAATAAGCAGGTTCGGTCAATGGATCCATATTATTATCTTGATTAAGGCGTCACATGGTCGCTACCTGGAGAGAGAGAGAAGAAAACACTATGCGTGCGCTCTTACAAGATTAGATTGGTTATTATTTTATCTAATAAGGATGGCTCCCACTGTTTTTATCAAATCTTCCTTCAAACCCTAAAATGTAAGACTAGCCGGGATTAATTACACGCTACAAGTTCGCCAATCTTTCGGCCAGGCCAATGTCGGTACTTTAAGGGAGGTTCCCCGTGCTTTCGCATGGACCTAATTAAAATAAACCTCATTTTCCCACGGGTGTAACCCCGTTAACACCTTTCTAGACACCTACTTGATCGACTAATTGTAATGTATAAAACTCTCCCAGGAGTAACTCTTACTCGCATTGGGTATCGGGATCCAACTATCTGATAGAAGGTATGCAATCACATTGCAAATTTTAAGACTTGAAATTCCCGATAATATTTTACCCCTAGCTTCCTATGACCTTGACGAAGGAAAACAAACCATAGGCCGCTAGTCAAGTTCAACCCGTACATATCATGATTGAATTAAACCCACCCGCACGACCCTTGACGAAGGCCAAAAAAGTCGCACAACTACACTAATCCAATCACATCACATGCTTTAGCCGATAAGCGCTAGTTAGCTACTGCACACTATGCCTTGACGAAGGCCAACAAACGTAGCACGAATAATAAGTAGCACTTATCTGAAATGACGGAGGGCTATGACAGGTTTTTAAAAAACCCTTTTCGTAATGAACTTGATATCGTTGTAGAATCGAGTGATTTTGAAAAGGAGTGTTTTTTAGGCTTTCACTAGTTTTGCTAAAGAGGTCACTCCCGTTGAAGGGATCTCAGCTCTTTCCTCATCGAATGAGGTGCTGGATATTTCACAAATACCACTATGGAAACCATGAACTAGAAAAGCAATCAAAAGACAACACCGAGTGGGTTGTAGCATCTGCCAGTTTCTCTAAAGAGGTCACTCCCGGTGAAGGGATCTCGGTTCTTTCCTTATCGAATAAGGTATTGGATATTCTACAAGGAATACCTCAATGCAAAGCAAGAACTAGAGCTACCAATTTTTAAATTAAGATTCTACAATATCTTTAGGCTTCTTTTTCTTTCATTAATCTCATTAATGAAGTCCCATCAATTTATGCTTCCCAAGCATCACAAAAGAAATGAAAGCAGCAATATTTATTATATATCATATATATAATATAAGCATTCAGCTCAACATATCATTACATCACAGAATATCAGCAGCAGAAGAACACATATGAAATATTGGATATACTAGGAATTCCGTGTTTTATTTAACCTAATAAAAACGCGGATTCCACGGTCGTGATGAATAGCCAATCCCACATCCCTAGACCCCTACGAGAGAGGCAAGCAACCCTACCAATTCTAGAGTTAGGAGACCCGGTCGCGACTCCTCGAGATGGTCTTCCACTGGACCCTAGAACCCGGTTACTTGTGCTCTCCACCTTGGGTATATCCTAATGCGGAAAAGTAAATAATATACATAAATGGTGACATCATCCTCAACCCGAAGTACCCCAATAAAAGAATATTACATACAAGCTTTTAGATGAATGAAAAAGAAAAACTCTCATCTCACATAAAACCCCCGGCTATTCAAAACACGACGATCTAATATAACACATCACAGCAACACATAACATCACATGTCATCAACGTAAATAAATATGCGTATCCCAATTGTCGTTGACGTATAGCAACGAAACCTGCGATACACCACATATTACACTTACGGTCGCAGAAAAGACAGTGAAAAACTACAACAATTGGAATCCGCAACTACTTTAGACATCATAAACCCAATGTATCACATACTTTGGATTTCATGCCTAACCAAATGAATTCCTTAGACATCACATGCCTAAAAATTATAAACCCCGCATTTTAGTCTCGACATTGAAAGCACTTTCTAATAACCTGTCGGGTAATTCAACAAGATTCCCGATAACCTGATCGAATGCTCGTCGGAAACTTTAGTAGACGGCCGCACCCCCGATGCCGTCGACAAAGTGCACATAGGCGGAACACCGCGGCCGTGAGCACCCGAACGGATGCTTTTGGCGACGGGGTTCTCCTACAGTCACTTGGTCGGGGCTATGGGGCTTGGCTATCTAGTAAGGTTGTCCGGCGAGTATCCGCATACACTACGTAATTGCGACGGACTTTTGATCCACATCAAAATTCCGTGGCAACCGATCAAATGAGACTGAATTGCTAGATTTACAAAATTCAAATTAGTTTTCACAAAACTAAATATTGTGGATTCCAAGTATTGTATCACAATCACAGATAGCTAGACTGTGTTAAACTTTTCAATCGAATAAACAAACACCCAAAATTTCCCAAAGAGCTCAACACTTAAGCGGAGTTCAAAAAGTACCCAGAACAAACAACAGCACCTATAAACCATCCGTAGAAGGGCCGACCCATGCCTCATTCATGTCGCCATGGAACTGCCGCAAACCCTAGGGTATGACAGCGGTTCCGCGATCCAAAAAGTCGAGTTTGGGTATCGTTCTTCTAGAGGGTCCACAGAATCGCCTGCATGATTTTCTGAAGATTTTAAAATTGGAAAAAATCCAACTCTTAGACAGCGAGGGAAAATATGGGTTATTGATATCCGTTTGAACTTTTTAACGTCGTCTAAATAACCCGAAACAATGTTAGAATTACGAATACGAAACACACCGAATTGATTTTACACAAATATAACATCACATGTAATTTTAGCAAAAACAAGCAACACCTGAAATACCAAAACCCAGAGCCTGGAACACCCTAGAAATTTCAACCCAGAACAACACCACAAAACCGAGAAAGCCGGTTTTTCAAGGCATGTGGTCGGCCAAAATCCGGTGAGGGGGGTTGAATTTTCTACTGTGTTCATGTTACATCTCATATAACATTCTGCTGTTGCTTAAAAAAAATTTGACACCTTAAAAATTTCGACATAAACTAGATTTTTATATCGGGTGTTTCAGAGTTGTTTCGGTTTCTTAATTCTTCAAACATCATCTAATTCTCTAGCTTGGCTCTGATACCACTGTAGGGTTCCCTGGGCGTCCGTTGGTTTGTTAGTTATATGTATGCCCTAGAGGCCATTACTGTACATGTTGGAGATAGTGCCCTCAGAGTCAATTATTGGATTACAGGCACGCGATTGCAATGATTGAGGGAGGACCTATCCCGGTAGGACAGTCTTACTCAAGATGATAGTATGCTATCTGGTTTATCTTTATCATCGTGTACTGCTTTAGGCGACCTGACATGTCACTATTACACGTTGATAGAGCCCCTAGGATTCTTGCTTGACTACCAGCAGTATAAGGGCGATCATATAAGTGGGAGCTGGGGTCTATAAGCACATCCTTAAAAGGTCCCTAGTCGTGGGAGTTTCGAGACAGGGCATCGATACTCCGGAGTAGACTAGTGTATACAGTCGAGACCCCGACGAGGGGCGGTGGCCGGTCTCACAAACCACTGGTGTCAGTTGGTTCACCTAAGATGTATACAGGTGCTCATTGGGTTATGAGTACACCGGACAGGACTCGCCGGGAACATGCTAGTTGGTCTTATACCTGATGTCAGATAGCAGTTCCCTGGTGACATGTGTACAGGTTAGTTCATCGACCTGAGGATCGTCATTTGTCTCGTGTGAGTTCCCACTGTACTTTGATTACTACCCTACCACGCTCAAAGGAGACGTGCAAACAGGTTTTAGTTGGGTACAGTCCCGAGCCACATGGAGGCAGTGAGCGGATCTTCAGGGGTTCGTCTCTCCCGGTATTAGGGGTGAGGTCGTGCTGTGTCTAGGAGAGCTATTACACAAAGCCCTCGGCCGAGGCAGGAGATTTACTGGTAGGTATTCCAGTAGTATCTCAGGGTGTTTTGGGCTACACTCCAACACGACTTGTACCGCTTTTGGGGGTCTGACTTTTACCAACCCCCTAGGCCCGCCATGCGATGCTCATAGACGATCGGACCAGACTGTACGGATATTGTCACTGACAGGCTCAGTAGGGTGTCAGGATGAGTTCGCTCATCGACGTCCCTTTTGGTCAATACCTGGTAGCCCGTTATGTATTGGCTTATACCTCTGACGTGCCTGTGGTTAAATCCACAACCAAGGTGTTGACAAGTCTTTAGAGTCCCCCACATTCAGTTGCTCAAGTTTTCGGGCGAAAAGCTGTAGAGGCCGTATGGAGTTATGGCAAGATTCGATCAGATACGTGCGGTATTGCACGGATCAGGATCGAACGGATAATGCCGGCCGGCTTTGGTTTAAACCGGATCCTAGTATAGTACAGTGTAGATTTTGTCTCAATGCATTTGTATTTCGGTCGGAATACAGATGCGGGTGTATATACACAGTATCGGGGTTTTCCTGTAATTTATTACGGGACCAGTTTTCTGGAGTTGCCAGTTTGCTTTCCGTTTCGGCCATATTTCTTTGTATCTTTCATTGGCCGAAGATTGGTGGAGGAGGGCTTATTTGCATTTGTGCAAATAAGCATTTTGGAAGGGGGTCTTTGCATTTTGTTGTATCATGATAGTGAACCATCCCTTGACCATTTGACTTCTTCATCCATCGTGGCTTGACTTTTATATGACATGGTTTTTATGATGGTTGTGGTTGAGTGTGGTTTTTGTTTTGGTGATCATGTTCTTTCATGATATCTTTTTGATTCCCTCATGCATTATTGGTGTGGCCTCTCTCATTTTTTTTGATGCACTCATTCTCACTCTCCCCTCACTTAGCATGGCCGGCCAAGCTCTAGGTGGGCTGTCCCAATTTTTGGTGTAGGGATTTACACTCATTTGGCTTGGCAAAAATCATATTAGCTCCTCCTCCAAAACTCCATTCCTCCACCATCTCAAAAGGCAACTCCATACAAACCCCAAATGAGATATAGATCTCTGCACTATTCTACAGCAAATCTTGGGCACGTCGACTCGCCAGCTTCGTGCCTGAGTTGCCTCGGTATAGAGGTGGGAGCCCGTAAAAGAAGCCGGCGACGTGGTGCCCTTCCGGCGAAGAGGTGGAGACCGGAGCTTCCGCGGGAGATCGGGACGACGACGAGAAGACCGGAGGACACGGATCAGTCGGTATATCTCTCTTCCCCATCTTGTAGTTAGCTAGGACTAGTTAATGGTTCGATCCAGGTTTTAGTGCGCGGTGGTGCCGGTTCAAGAAAATTTAAAGTTAACCATCGCTTCCGCATTTGGTCTCGGGATGGAGGCCGGGGCGCCGCCGTGCACTTACAGTGGTATCAGAGCCTCGCCATTAACATAGTCTAGCTTTGTCTAATGTGTTTTACATTTCCGATCGAGCAAAAATTCCAAAATCCGTATTTTCAATAGCAACAGTTTTCTGTCGAAATTTTTTTGTCTCGAAAATTTTTTCAGGTTGTATAAAGCTGGTGTACTGGAAGTCCTAAGAGTTCTGGGGAAATTCGAGACATTGATCTTTCAGGGAGAGCGCGGAACCGCGGCCAAACCCCACTTTGCGCCGCGGTTCCGCCGCAGTATGGAGGGATCAATGCTTCAAATTTTTCCAGTGGGCTTCTGGGGTGAAAATAGGGTTTCTGGAATATTATTTTTGGGCCCAGATTTTCTTGATGTGCTACAGTAGTAGTAGGGGGCCCACTTGTTAAAATTTGATCGATCGGATATTTTAAACACATTAGTTCACAGTATTTACATTATATCTGCGACCGTGAATGTCACTTGATCGGTAAATCATGTCTAACTGCTATAGCCCGGTTAGACGGATTTGCGAACGCGACTTTCACGTTGATGTTCTGTGTATTGCTGTGATGTTGCGGATCGGTCGTGGGGGATAGCCTGGATGCAATGCTAGTACAGTTTTTGTTGTATTATGTACATTTGTTTTTGCGGGGCGAGCGTCTGACATGTGGACTGCCGTCACTGCCTGTTTGTATTATTATTTTAGGGCGCGGCCAGGTTGCGGTCGATGTACCCGTTGTATGTATATTTTACTTTCTGTACTAGGATTGCCCCGTGGAGGGGTGCACGGATAGCCGGGTTCTAGAGGGCAACGAGCCCGCATCTCATGGCATTGAGACGGAGGGGGCTTCACTCTAGAATTGGCGGGCTATTCGCCGCACTCGTAGGGGGTACAGGTTGACCCAGGAGGGGTGCCCAAGTTACCGGATTCCGTGAAGTGCTGGGTGGTCCATTCACGTCGCTGAAGGGGGCTGCCTCGCTTCAGGTTTTGGCGGGTAACTTGCCGCGCCCGTAGGGGTCTAGGATTTCATTGCACAGGCTATCCACATGACCAGGGGAACGTCGGGTTTCAGTAGTGGCTCTGTGAAACCCGGGGATCCCAGATATCTGTATTGTTCTGTGATGCTGTACACTTCTGTGATGTTGCATTTTTATCACGCCTTGAGCGAATATAATATATTGGTATATATATTAGTAGATGTTGTATATGTTTTGCATCCGCGCTAGTCCAGTCCCCGCTCTGTCGTTAGTTAGCTAACCTAACGGGTAATGACGGGACCCAGTGGCGAATGCGGATGGCATATACGTACATCAGTATATTTTCGTTCTTTTTGGTGTGATCAATTGATGGGACTGCGTTGATTCGGATCAATGCAAGTTAAAACAAACCTAATCTGATGTTGTTGGAACACTTTTCAAAAAGCTGTTATTGCAAGGACGTTCACTTTTGTTTTGCATCGTGGTATTCAGTTGGAATATCCTGCTCCTCAGTCGACGAGGCAAGGGCCGAGATCCCTTCACCGGGAGTGACCCCTTGGACAAAAGTTTGCGTCAGGGCATTAACTTCACTATAGCCGATTACTTTTGCTTTGCATCGTGGTATTCAGTTGGAATATCCTGCACCTCATTCTACGGGGAAAGAGCCGAGATCCCTTCACCGGGAGTGACCTCTTTAGCAACGGTTTTCGTTACTATATTTTCAAAAAGCTATCCGTTCCTTCAACGATATCAAGTTCATTACGTTAAAGGTTTTCGCCAGAAACCATTCGTAGCCCTCCGTCGTTTCATATGGATGGTCAATAGTATTCAAGCTGTTTATGTTGGCCAAAGTCAAGGCACAGTGATTGGTAGCTATTGGGGTATTCATATGCAGCATAGATAGATGCGTTGGTTTGGGACAGTTGTACTGCCATTTTGGCCAAAGTCAAGGGTAGGTACGGGTGGATTCAAATTAACCTGGAGAATGACGGGTAGAACTTGACATGTGACTTATGATATGTTGGCCAAAGTCAAGGTCATAAGAGCATAGGGCAGAAATCACATCTTGAGTTTCTAAAGAAACTGAAACTTGCCTGAGATGCGCATACCTTCTGGAGTGTGATTGTTAGTTATATGTATGCCCTAGAGGCCATTACTGTACATAGGATGTATATTGTAGTGGATGCTGGGACATATATAGGGAGGACTTTCTTGCTCGACATGATAGTATGCTATCTGGTTGCTCTTTACCTTAACATGTATACTGATTGTCTCTCTGTTACATGTTGGTAAAGCCCTTAGGATGTGTGCTTGACTACCTGGACTATGATGCGGATCATACTAGTGGGGACATGGTAGTCCATAAGTACATCCTTCAAGGTCCCTAGTCGTGGGTGTATCGAGACGGGGCATCGATATACCAGAGTAGACTAGCGTATACCTTCTCGACCCATACAGATGGGCGATGGATGATCCCATATCCATCGGTGTTTGACATCAGAGATGGTATACGGGTGCTCAGTAGAGACTGGGTACACTGGACGGACTCGCCGAGAACTCCCAGATGGTATTATACCTCACGTCAGATGGCGGTTCTCTGGTGACACTGGTACAGAGTAGTCTGTTGACCCGAGATCGTCATAGAGTCTTGTGTGGTTCCCACTGTGCTTTGATTTCCATCTTACCACGTCCAAGAGGGCATGCAAAACGGTGGTTTTTGGGTACAGTCCCGAGTCACATGGAGGCAATGAGCGATAGGAGGGGATTCGCCTCTCCCGGTATAGGGGGTTGATGTTGCGCTGTGTTCGATTGGCTATAATAAGAAATCCCTGGCCAGGGTTGCTGAGATTTACTGGTAAGTGTTACCAGTAGTTTCTCGAACAGTTATAGACCTCATATCGACACGATTTATCGAGCTATTGGGGTCTGACGTTTACCACCCCTAGGCGAGATATGCGACATATCAGACGATCAGACCGGACTGTACGGTAGTGTTACTGGTTGGATTCACTGGAGTGTGAGCGGGCTTGCTCGTCGATCTTCAGATCACTCAATACCCGGGTGGCCGTTACGTTTAGCAGACCGCTTGCGGCTTGTGGGTGTTTGATATGATCATCATCTGCTGCCGGCGTATTGACGAGTCTTTAGAGTCCTACACAGAGGTTTCCTGGCTCAAGCGAAACAAAATAGGAGCGCATATGAGATATGTGCGGGACCGAGAATAATGCGTGTATGTGATACCGTATTCCATTCTCGCGATGAATGTATCGAATGGTTGTATGCGATATAACCTAGTTATCGATTCAAGCGTTGATTCGATAAGCCGATACATTGTATACTAGTCGGTTGTGTGCGACATGACCGGATCATTGAATCAAGTGTTGATTTAATGATTTAATGAATAATTATATATTTGATATATTACTTTTCATTAACTAGTAATGGTTCACTTTAAATGGATTTTCTCACTTGGATTGTGCATGATGTATATGTGATATACTTTTGTGCACTTGTTTGTATCATGTTTGATGATACATGCTCACTAGGGTTTGTGTGAAGATTAAACTATGGTTGTATATAGGTTAGGGTTATGGTTTTCTTATTTATTTATTCATTCATTTATTCTTATTGGAAAATATTTTGCATAAAGAGAAAATGGTGGCTTTCTTTGTTTGTACATTGAAGCTTCATGAAGCTTTGACCTTGTGACCATTTTGTCTTGATGCTTAACCCTAACCCTTCATTCTAACTATGGTTTATTCTCTACAATGAACTATGGTTGGCTTATGATAAGAATTCATATAATATTCTTTTTAGAATATAGAAAATATAACACTTATCATCTTCTTCCTCTTCTTCTTCTTCTTCTTCAAGAAGAGAAACTAAGCTCCATCAATGGTGATTGTTGGAAATGAGTGAGAAATCCAATTCTAAAGTCTACCCACTTCCTATTTCTTCATCCTCTACCTCTTGCCAAGTAGTAGAGTGTGTTTCCTTCACAAGTTTTCAAGGCTTGGTGAAGGTGGAGCTTGATCTAGCGATGCCTCGACGTAGATCATCTTCGACATGGACATCGACGACCTAGCTCGCTTATTCTTCGACGAAGCCGACGCTAGAGCCCGGGAGTTCACTGGGACAGCGAAGGGACTTCGTCGCGGAGCTATGGAGGTGGAGCACCAGATCTACAAAGGTTGTATTTCCGATTCCTTGTAGTTAAGTTGTTAACTAGTTTATGTTTTCGCCTAGATTTCTAGCCGACGATCCGTAGTCTAGGGTTTCTCGGCACCGTATTTTTGAAATTGGCATGGTTGATGCCTTGTGAGACCTCACTAGTGTGCCTAGGAACCCTACAGTGGTATCAGAGCCTAGCTAGAGCCTTAGGCGAAGTCTAGACGGAATTTGAAGTCCGAACGAACCCGAAACCCGATCACAAACTTGCTCTCTGTCCTTTTTTGAAAATTGTGGATTTTTCGGAATTAAAAATATGCAGAAAAATCAGCAGGCAATTTTAAGAGATACTGTGAAGTTCGACTGTCTAACTCCATCAACTTGCCGCGGTTCCGCAGCACGAGCATGGCTCGTGCGGCGGTTCCGCGGCCGTACCTCATCATTGTTCAGCGAATCTTACACAGTAACTCCTAAAAGATAGTGCTGGTTTTTCTGGGAATTTTTAATATTTATTCAAGAGTTGAATTTTCTGGGGTTGTTTTGGGGATTCGATATTTCGATCGGAGTATCAGATTTTGTCTATGTGGCTTTCCGGATAAATTTTAGAATATGTTAAAAAGTTCGACCGGATATAAATACCCAATTTTTCCCCTGTCGGGAAATTTCCAAGTGTTGGATTTTTCCGTAGTCTAAAGACGTTCTAAGTAGTGCAAGTAACTCGATGGACCCTCTAGAAGACAACAAACCTTAACTCGATTATGTGACCGTCTTGAACTGCCCTTTGAACCTTCGGGTTTGGGGCAGTACGGCGTGCCACATGTGAGGCGTTGGCTTGACCCTTCTACGGCTGGACCGTTGGTACTGAGGCACGAACTGAATGTTGTTAGACTTATTTCATGTGTTGAGCTGTATCGGGAAAACTTGGGTGTTTGACTGTTCGATCGGAAAGTTTATCATTTTCTATTTATCCGGAATGGGATACAATAATTGGAATTCACAAGAAGTTATGAGATAACTGAATGAATGTTATAAACATAGCAGTTTAGTCTCACTTGATCGGTTGCCACGGAATTTTGATGTGATCAAAAGTCCGTCGCAATCACGTAGCGTACGCGGATACTCGCCGGGTAAACTTAATAGACAGCCTCGCTCCATAGCCCCGACCAAGTGACTGTAGGAGAACCCCGTCGCCGAAAGCATCCGTCCGGGTGCTCGCTGTAACGGTGTTCCGCCTTGGTGCACTTCGTCGACGGTATCGGGGGTGCGGCCGCCTACTAAAGTTTGCGACGAGCATTCGATCAGTATTTCGGGAATCTTGTTGAATTGCCCGACTTAATATTGAAAAGAGTTTTCGATTTTGAGACTAAAATGCGGGGTTTATAATTGTTAGGCATGCGATGTCTAAGTAATTCATTTGGTCAGGCATGCGATGTCTGAGATGGTTGCGGATTCCAACTGTTGTAGTTTTACACTTTCTTTTCTGTGACCGTAAGTGTAATATGTGATATCGCCGGTTTCGTTGCTATATGTCAACGACAATTGGGATGCGCATATTTACTTACGTTGATGACATGTGATGTTATGTGTTGCTGGATATGTTATATTGGATCGTCGTGTTTGAATAGCCGGGGGTTTTTATGTAAGATGAGTGTTTTTCATTTTCATTCATGTAAAAACTTGTATGTAATATTCTTTTATTGGGGCACTTCCAGGTTGCGGAAGTTGTCACCGTTGTTGTATATTATTTTCTTTTCCGCACTAGGATAGACCCAAGGAGGAGGGCACAAGTAACCGGGTTCTGGAGTCCAGTGGGAGACCAACTCGAGGAGTCGAGTCCGGGTCTCCTAACTCCAGAATTGGTAGGGTTGCTTGCCGCTCTCGTAGGGGTCTAGGGGTGTGGGTTTGGCTATTCATCGCGACTGTGGAATCCGTGTTTTATACTGGCTCGTATTGAAAACACGGACGTCCTAGTATATCCAATATTTCATATGTTTCTTCTGCTGCGATATCTGTGATGTGATCATGTGATGTTCTGTGATAGATACAGTATATAGTATATATGATATATTATATAGACGTTACTTATGTTTTACACCCGCGCTAGCCCTGCCGCGCTCTGCCGTTAGTCACCTAACCTAACGGTGCATGAGGGGACATCGAGGCGAATGCGGATGGCATAAGTGTACGTCGTATTTATCTGTGATGTTTAGGTAATTTAAATGATGGGACTTCATTAATGAGATTAATGAAATAAAAGAAACCTAAGATGTTGTAGAATCGAATTTCAAAATAAAACAGGTTGCTACAGTACTTTCTTTGCACAGCGGTATATGTGATATATCCTGCACCTTATTCGATAAGGAAAGGACCGAGATCCCATCACCGGGAGTGACTCCTTTAGCAATAACTGGAAGATGCTACACACTCGGTTTGTCTTTTGATTGCTTTTAAGTGTTTTTGCTTTGCACAGTGATATATACGATATATCCCGCACCTCATTCGATGAGGAAAGGACCGACGATCCCTTCACCGGGAGTGACTCCTTTAGCAAAACTAGAAAAGCCTCAAAAGCACTCCATTTTAAAAATCATTTGATTCTACAACGATATCAAGTTTATTACGCAATAGGTTTTCAAAAAAACCTGTCGTAGCCCTCCGTCATTTCAGATAAGTTGTATATAGTATTCGTGCTGCATTTGTTGGCTTTCGTCAAGGTGCAGTGTGCGGTAGCTATATGCTGCTTATCTGCTAGCATACGATGCGATTGGATTAGGGTAGTCGTGCGGCTTTGTTGGCTTTCGTCAAGGGTCGTGCGGGTGGGTTTAATTCGATCAAGAAATGTACGGGTTGAACTTGACTAGCGGGCTATGGTTTGTTGGCTTTCGTCAAGGTCATAGCACGTTAGGGGCAAAATATTATCGGGAATTTCAAGTGTTGAAATTTGCAATGGGATTGCATACCTTCTATGAGATAGTTGGATCCCGATACCCGCTGCGAGTAAGAGTTACTCCTGGGAGAGTTTTACACATTACAATTAGCCGATCAAGTAGGTGTCTAGAAAGGTGTTAACGAGGTTACGCCTCTGGGAAAACGAGGTTTACATTAATTAGGTTCGTGCGAAAGCACGGGGGACCTCCCTCAAAGTACCGACACTGGCCTGGCTGAAAGATTGGCGAACTTGTAGTGTGTAATTAATCCCGGCTAGTCTTTCCTTTTAGGGTTTGAAGGAAGATTTGATAAAAAGCAGTGGGAGCCATCCTGATTAGATAAAATAATAACCAATCTATTCTTGCAAGAGCGCACGCTGAGTGTTTTCTTCTCTCTCTCTCCAGGTAGCGACCATATCACGCCTTAATCAAGATAATAATACGGAATAGTGACCGAACCTGCTTGTTATACTGAGCTGGGGAACGTTGGTCCCGCTCCAACTTATAATTGTTATAAGACAGAGCAGGAAATAGGGGATTACCAGAATTCCCGTGCCGTCCAAACGAAGAGAGTGCATGCTGATGCATCATCTTCGGGTGTGTTCATTACAGAGAACTGTTTCTCAGTATCCTTTACGTCCTGGGTATGTGATACCAGATCAGGATCCCAGATATGTAATATGTTACATAGGGCTACAGAAAGGTAGAGAACTGAAAACGGGTGATAAGTTTCATGAGACAGAAAACGGGGCAAGTGTTGCAGCCAAGTCTGTTGGTCACTGTCACCCTGTATTACCAATACATTGATTCTGAACGAATGTTGTTAGATACCGAACCTGATATACAAAATCATATCAGTCTCTTTATTAGTAAAGAAATGATAAAATTTTGTATTGTTGGATAATGTTTTGAACATTTCCTATATCAAAAGTTGATCGGTTCAGGCACGTTATCTAAAAGCATTAATGTTCTAAATCAAACTACAGTTCTTAGTATACGGAACACACAAAAGAGGAAGAGTTCAGAAATGAACGAATTCTTCTTGAGGTATTGTAGACTAGGTCATATCAATGCGACCCGACTAGCTAGAGTTTCATAAAGATGCATATTTAAATTAGTTTGAATTTACATCTTGTGAAACTTGCCAGTCATGTCACAGAGATGAGATGACCATAGCTCCGTTTATTGGAAACAGAGAAAGAGTTAGTGAACTCTTGGGATGATACATGTTGATGTATGTAGGTCCCCTGTCTACACATACCAAGACTGGTTCTTTGTACTTCATTACATTCTCTGATAATCTCTCAAGCTTCAGACATATGTTCCTGTTGAAACATGAGTCCGAGCCTTTTGAGATATTCACAGAATATAAGCTAGAAGTAGAGAACCAAAATACGGGTATAAGTATTATGTCCTTTGATGAGATCAAGGAGGAGAATACTTGAGCACGGAAATACTGGACTATTCTAAAGGAGAATGAGATTCTCTCTCAGCATTACTCCTCCGTATACACCATTGCACGATGGTATGTCGGGGCGGAGCAAATACACCCTATATGATATGGTGTGCTCTATGATGAGTACTGCTGAGTTACCTATTTCCTTCTTGGGGGTTATGCACTTATGAAGCTGCATACCTATTGAATAGGGTTCGAATCAAATCAGTTGCCTACCACTTCATATATGATATGGAAAGGGAAGAGCCCATATCTTAAGTTAGTTAAGATTTGGAGTTGACCGGCCTATGTCTAAAAGCAAAATCCGGACATGCTCGAGGCAAGGTCTGTAATGTAGAACTGGAAAGGTTCCAGCTATACAAACAGCAGCTGATGATTTGGTAGAACCGAAGGATTCAGTAGAAACCAACGAACCTCAGCCTCTCCGCCGATCTAGTAGGGTTCCTCACCCACCTGAGAGATACTTCTGTTTTTCTATGACAGTGGGAGCGAGGATTGCATCATGAGATCATGACCCAACTAGTTTCGAGCTGGCCATTGGGGGTAAGACTCTGTAAGAATGGCTGGATGCTTAGTGATCTGAGATGGAATCCTTATACACCAACAAAGTATGGACTTTGGTTGCTATATCTGAAGGGTTAAATCCCCATCAGGAGCAGGTATATCTTGAGAAGATTACTTGGTGTACATGGAAAAGTTGAGACTTTCAAAACTAGACTTGTTAAAGGTTTTCGTCATTGACCAGGCGTGGATAATGATGAAACCTTTTCAAGTAGCTATGCTTAAGTCCATTCGGATCCTACTTGCCACGGTTACATACCATGACTACGATATCTGGCGGTTGGGTGCCATGACTGCTTTTCTAAATGATGATTTAGAAGAGTGCGTCTGTAAGTACACAGCCAGAGGGCTTCGTAAACAGTGGGAGCAGCGGAAACGTGTGCAAGATGCTTTATTTGATAAAGCAGGCATCGCGGAGTTGGAACATCTGTTTTGATGAATTAGTCAAAGAGTTTGACATCATCAAAATGGTAGATGAACCTTGTATAAACAAAAAGATAGTAGGAAGTATGGTAGTGATCCTCGTAGAGTACGTGGATGACATACTCTTGATAGGGAAGGAGTTTCCTATGCTACGCTCGATCAATCTCCGCTTATCACAATGACTCTCCACATAGGATCAAAGTGATACCTACTAAATCCTGGATTTTGGATCTATGAGATAGATCTAAATGGATGTTAGGCTACTCACTAATTGTAGTGAGACGGTATCAACCGATCCTGGGGAGAATCACTGGAAGGGTTCCAGGGTGATAAAGACGACTGAATGTCAGTCACAGGCATTGTCTTTACCCTCAGTAAAGGGACGGTATGTTGGAAGAGTTCCAAGCTAGATGCCGTGGCATACTAGACAATAAAGGCAGGATACATCGCTACTTAAGATGCTACCAAAGAGGCTGTTTGGGTGTATATAGGTTCATGAGATGAACTATGTTCCTCCCATTGTGTGACAATGGAGTTATGGCTTATGCCGAGGAACGCCGGTCCCATCAGTAATCCAGACATATTCTAAGGCAGTGTCACCTGATCATGGAGATGGTTGATCTCCAGGGAGATCAAGGTTAGGAGAGTAGACTCAGAGGACAAACACAGCGGATCCACTCACAAAGGCCTGTTCCCAGAGAGAGACTTTTATGGGATGGTTGAGTATGAGATACTACAACCACTGCTACAGATGGCCCTAGTGCAAGTGGGAGATTGTTAGTTATATGTATGCCCTAGAGGCCATTACTGTACATAGGATGTATATTGTAGTGGATGCTGGGACATATATAGGGAGGACTTTCTTGCTCGACATGATAGTATGCTATCTGGTTGCTCTTTACCTTAACATGTATACTGATTGTCTCTCTGTTACATGTTGGTAAAGCCCTTAGGATGTGTGCTTGACTACCTGGACTATGATGCGGATCATACTAGTGGGGACATGGTAGTCCATAAGTACATCCTTCAAGGTCCCTAGTCGTGGGTGTATCGATACGGGGCATCGATATACCAGAGTAGACTAGCGTATACCTTCTCGACCCATACAGATGGGCGATGGATGATCCCATATCCATCGGTGTTTGACATCAGAGATGGTATACGGGTGCTCAGTAGAGACTGGGCACACTGGACGGACTCGCCGAGAACTCCAAGATGGTATTATACCTCACGTCAGATGGCAGTTCTCTGGTGACACTGGTACAGAGTAGTCTGTTGACCCGAGATCGTCATAGAGTCTTGTGTGGTTCCCACTGTGCTTTGATTTCCATCTTACCACGTCCAAGAGGGCGTGCAAAACGGTGGTTTTTGGGTACAGTCCCGAGTCACATGGAGGCAATGAGCGATAGGAGGGGATTCGTCTCTCCCGGTATAGGGGGTTGATGTTGCGCTGTGTTCGATTGGCTATAACAGGAAATCCCTGGCCAGGGTTGCTGAGATTTACTGGTAAGTGTTACCAGTAGTTTCTCGAACAGTTATAGACCTCATATCAACACGATTTATCGAGCTATTGGGGTCTGACGTTTACCACCCCTAGGCGAGATATGCGACATATCAGACGATCAGACCGGACTGTACGGTAGTGTTACTGGTTGGATTCACTGGAGTGTGAGCGGGCTTGCTCGTCGATCTTCAGATCGCTTAATACCCGGGTGGCCGTTACGTTTAGCAGACCGCTTGCGGCTTGTGGGTGTTTGATATGATCATCATCTGCTGCCGGCGTATTGACGAGTCTTTAGAGTCCTACACAGAGGTTTCCTGGCTCAAGCGAAACGAAATAGGAGCGCATATGAGATATGTGCGGGACCGAGAATAATGCGTGTATGTGATACCGTATTCCATTCTCGCGATGAATGTATCGAATGGTTGTATGCGATATAACCTAGTTATCGATTCAAGCGTTGATTCGATAAGCCGATACATTGTATACTAGTCGGTTGTGTGCGACATGACCGGATCATTGAATCAAGTGTTGATTTAATGATTTAATGTATAATTATATATTTGATATATTACTTTGCATTAACTAGTAATGGTTCACTTTAAATGGATTTTCTCACTTGGATTGTGCATGATGTATATGTGATATACTTTTGTGCACTTGTTTGTATCATGTTTGATGATACATGCTCACTAGGGTTTGTGTGAAGATTAAACCATGGTTGTATATAGGTTAGGGTTATGGTTTTCTTATTTATTTATTTATTCATTTATTCTTATTGGAAAATATTTTGCATAAGGAGAAAATGGTGGCTTTCTTTGTTTGTACATTGAAGCTTCATGAAGCTTTGACCTTGTGACCATTTTGTCTTGATGCTTAACCCTAACCCTTCATTCTAACTATGGTTTATTCTCTACAACAAACTATGGTTGGCTTATGATAAGTATTCATATAATATTCTTTTTAGAATATAGAAAATATAACACTTATCATCTTCTTCCTCTTCTTCTTCTTCTTCTTCTTCAAGAAGAGAAACTAAGCTCCATCAATGGTGATTGTTGGAAATGAGTGAGAAATCCAATTCTAAAGTCTACCAACTTCCTATTTCTTCATCCTCTACCTCTTGCCAAGTAGTAGAGTGTGTTTCCTTCACAAGTTTTCAAGGCTTGGTGAAGGTGGAGCTTGATCTAGCGATGCCTCGACGTAGATCATCTTCGGCATGGACATCGACGACCTAGCTCGCTTATTCTTCGACGAAGACGACGCTAGAGCCCGGGAGTTCACTTGGACAGCGAAGGGACTTCGTCGCGGAGCTATGGAGGTGGAGCACCGGATCTACAAAGGTTGTATTTCCGATTCCTTGTAGTTAAGTTGTTAACTAGTTTATGTTTTCGCCTAGATTTCTAGCCGACGATCCGTAGTCTAGGGTTTCTCGGCACCGTATTTTTGAAATTGGAATGGTTGATGCATTGTGAGACCTCACTAGTGTGCCTAGGAACCCTACAGTGATACCGTGAGCGGATTCCGTCACGTTATCATGCGATGATAGTTGGATCACGATTCCCACTGATGAGTTAGTTTACTCCTCGGGTGACCCCGACTAATTCTTCTTTCAGGTTTGGAGGAGAATTTGAGGTGACAGTGAGAGGTTTCCAGATTAGATAAATTGGTAACCATTCTGATCTAGGTTAGAGTGCACGCTAAGTGTTTCTTTTCTCTCTCTCTTTGGCAGCGACCATTGACCCGACCCTAAGACTATGACTCAGTGACCAAGTTGACCGAACCTTCTTAAACACTGGCTTTTGGATTGTCAGAGTTGCAAACCTCATTGCCACTCCTACTTTTACCCTTTTCTCCAGGACACCCCGTATTACTACGAACGTCCACTTCCATTGGACAAAACCATCGTATGGTTAGATACGAACTCGAAAGAATTTATTCGAGGATGGTTTCAGGTTCTGGAGAAAACGGATAGGACTATTCAGTTGTCTTTTCCTTTTACCTTCTCTCAGGTTACGAGTACTCCTTGGTTTAGGAGATAGTACACCTATTACGCAAATTGGATAGTCTTCTTCCAAACCTTAGGCTGGTGCCGAACGGTAGGGAATGAAGAAAACCAATTAGCATAACAATGGTGTGCAGAAGGTATTAAGTTAAGACAAAGAAAGGGATTAGTAAGAGGGCAAAGTAAATTGCGACTAATATTCACGACCAAACCAAGTATTTCATTACCACTCCCACTTCACCTTTGTATTTCTCCAGGACACTCTGTATAACTACGAAGATCCACAGTTTATTGGATACTCCATCGTATGGTTGTATACGAACTCGAAAGGAACTTGTTCCAGTTCGGGGATGGATTCTGGTTCAGGAGAAATAGGAATAAGGTTTATTCAGGTGTCTTTTATCTTCACCTTCTCTCGCATTCCGAGTGTTCCTAGGATTGGGACAGTACACCCATTATGCTTATTGGATAGTCTTCTTCCAAACCATAGGCTGGTGCCGAACGGTAGGGAAGGAAGAAAACCATTTAGCCTAAAGGGGTGTGCAGAAGGTAATGGCTAAAGACATATGAAAGGATTTGGAGAGGTGGCAGAGATTTATACGGTTACTGTTATGAATCTGGAAGAGGCATTACTAGGAATACCGGGATACCCCATCGAAACATTTCGATGTTTCAGTGTCACTGTGTACTGTTAAAGGAAAACTGATTTCCCAGTTAGACACTTGCTCCAGGGTATGTATTTACCAGGTATGATTCTCACATCTGTATGGTTTTACAGATGATGAATGGGAGTAAGTTATTGGGAATTGGGTGATCATCCTCATTATATTGGGATTCGTTGTAATCAGTGATATTTGAGGAAGTCACCTGGGTTGTTTGCCGGACGGCAAATATTTGGTTTTGAATATCCGTTGTTATGCACCAATTTCAAATTGATATATCTGTACGTCTATTTTCATAGAGTGAGATATACCTTTTTGAAATTATGTCTATGACATTTACCTATATCAGTGGATGGTTAGGTAAGAAGCATTAAACAGCGGTGTAATTCTTCTTAACCATAAGTACAGTTTTCAACCTACGACACACAGTGAATGAGTTATCAAACTCAAGGGACTTATACAGAGTATTGTATGTTGTCCAGGGTCTATCAGGACAAAGGGGTTGGTCCTCGTACTATATTCGGTTTACTTATGACTTCTCTAGTTTTTAGACAGGTGTTTCTTAGAAACACAGGGTCCGAATTATGTGAAGTTATAGGTATTTGAATAGAGTAGAGAACCAGGTGTAGCAAGTATCGGGATTCTTCAAAGTGATCGAAGATGTAGATACTTGAGTATGGTATTCGGTTGATAGTAGTGATTAAGAAAACCTGCTTCTCTTTCAGGTTACTCATAATTGGAAGCATTCCTAAGTTGAGTAACGCTGATCGGCCTCCTTCCATTTAGTTGACATGCACTGGGGACAGCTGCATGATTTGAATCTGGTTCAATTAAATTAGTGCCTCTGGTTCTATATTGGATATAGAACAGTTCATATCTTAACGTTGTTAAGGTACGGGGAGTTGTCTGGCTTATGATTAAAACCAGACACTGGATAACTCAAGGCACGTTTCTGTAATGGCTGTTTGTGGGTTGACCTAGGCTATGACGCGGGTTGACTTTCTACCATCTGGAAGATCAATAGTGATATTGTTCTTGACTCGCCACAGTTTTATTAGAAATGGTTTTTTTTTTTTCAGAAAACAGTAATGGGAGTATGGTAGAACTGGAAGTGATTCCAGAACCGCAAACGATTACTGAAGATTTGATAAGGAACCTAAAGATTCAATCTGGTTTGACATTCCATTGGCCACTCCGCAGATACGGTGGGTAACTTCAGGCACCCGAGAGGTACTCCGGTAGCCTCAAGGACGGTAACAGGGAAGTTCTTGTTTACCCACAGTTGCCATTGCTGTTGTTTCAGACTGTGAGACCCGGCAGGAGGATGAGTATAGCGTCGTTCTGAACTGGCTTCAGAAGTGTACGTGTATATGACTCTGCCAGAGGGTTGTCGTAGTCAGTGGGAGCAGCGGAAGCATTGGTGGACAGGTAGCTTATGTCTATTTATAGACTAAAGCAGATATAGCGGAGATAGATCATCTATTTCTGATGTGACAGTCATAGGTTTGACTTCATCAGAATAGGGGATGGATCTGTTGAGAAGGTAGTAGGGTGTGATGTCTTGGTATTTGGATGACATACACAGAGTAGGAAGTGATATTCCTATACTGCGATCGGTTATACTTTGGTCGTCACATAGTGGTTTCTCCACAAAGGAAATGGATTTCATATCAAACATTCTGGTTACTGGATCTATGGTTTTAGATCTAGATTTGGGTGGTTTCCCAATCAGGATACTTAGACAGCATTCTAAGAGTATTTAGAATGGACGACTCCTGGCACGGTAGTGTGCCTGTAGGTAATGGAGTCACCCTCTCTAAAGGTGTCTTACAGACTAAAGGGGAGAGGGATGTGCATGATTGGCAGATCACTTGCTTAGGCAATTGAGTCAATCATGAGATGTCAAGTACCACACCAGATGTTGTTCTTGCACTACATGCAATAAGTTGACATTGATCCAATCCTGGAGAAACAGTCGAAAGCAGTTTTAGAACATAAGTGGATGTTCTAGGGATATGATAACGACAGCCTCATGCAGGAGACAGTTATCATTCCAGGCTTCCAAGGTGACCTGGACGACAAGGAGGTTGTCAGAGTTATAGTTTTTCCTTCTGACGAGGGGCAGTATTTTGGACAGGTGGTCCAAGGCAATACTGAGGGAGGCATGGCGCAGGATACTGATTAAGTTCAGTTGACGATACAGTCTAAGAAGTTTGGATTTGGAGTTCATTTATGAGCTAGGTCCCATCAGACATCCAGACACATTCTAAAACAGGTATTGCTCATTTCGGGAGATGGGTTTCTCCGCGAACTTTAGATATAGAGAGACATAGAAAGAAACTTCAAAGCGGATCCACTCACTGAGGCTATTCCTCGAACGCAATAGTTTCACAAACGAGATTTGTGAGACTGACTAGTAGAGGAGTTGGGTGTTCGGTATCACACGGGCTGTGAGTATGCGACATCGCAATAATTAGCCTTGAGTGCAAGTGGGAGATTGTTGGAGATAGTGCCCTCAGAGTCAATTATTGGATCACAGGCACGTGATTGCAATGATTGAGGAAGGACCTATCCCGGTAGGACAGTCTTACTCAAGATGATAGTATGCTATCTGGTTTATCTTTATCATCGTGTACTGCTTTAGGCGACCTGACATGTCGCTATTACACGTTGATAGAGCCCCTAGGATTCTTGCTTGACCACCAGCAGTATGAGGGCGATCATATAAGTGGGAGCTGGGGTCTATAAGCACATCCTTAAAAGGTCCCTAGTCGTGGGAGTTTCGAGACAGGGCATCGATACTCCAGAGTAGACTAGTGTATACAGTCGAGACCCCGACGAGGGGCGGTGGCCGGTCTCACAAGCCACTGGTGTCAGTTGGTTCACCTAAGATGTATACAGGTGCTCATTGGGTTATGAGTACACCGGACAGGACTCGCCGGGAACATGCTAGTTGGTCTTATACCTGATGTCAGATAGCAGTTCCCTGGTGACATGTGTACAGGTTAGTTCATCGACTTGAGGATCGTCATTTGTCTCGTGTGAGTTCCCACTGTACTTTGATTACTACCCTACCACGCTCAAAGGAGACGTGCAAACAGGTTTTAGTTGGGTACAGTCTCGAGCCACATGGAGGCAGTGAGCGGATCTTCAGGGGTTCGTCTCTCCCGGTATTGGGGGTGAGGTCGCGCTGTGTCTAGGAGAGCCATTACACAAAGCCCTCGGCCGAGGCAGGAGATTTAATGGTAGGTATTCCAGTAGTATCTCAGGGTGTTCTGGGCTACACTCCGACACGACTTGTACCGCTTTTGGGGGTCTGACTTTTACCAACCCCATAGGCCCGCCATGCGATGCTCATAAACGAACGGACCGGACAGTACGGATATTGTCACTGACAGGCTCAGTAGGGTGTCAGGATAAGTTCGCTCATCGACGTCCCTTTTGGTCAATACCTGGTAGCCCGTTACGTATTGGCTTATACCTCTGACGTGCTAGTGGTTAAATCCACAACCAAGGTATTGACGAGTCTTTAGAGTCCTCCACATTCAGTTGCTCAAGTTTTCGGGCGAAAAGCTGTAGAGGCCGTATGGAGATATGGCAAGATTCGATCAGATACGTGCGGTAATGCACGGATCAGGATCGAATGGATAATGCCGGCCGGCTTTGGTTTAAGCCAGATCCTAGTATAGTACAGTGTAGATTTTGTCTCATTGCATTTGTATTTCGGTCGGAATACAGATGCGGGTGTATATACACAGTATCGGGGTTTTTCTGTAATTTATTACGGGACCAGTTTTCTGGAGTTGCCAGTTTGCTTTCCGTTTCGGCCATATTTCTTTGTATCTTTCATTGGCCGAAGATTGGTGGAGGTGGGCTTATTTGCATTTGTGCAAATAAGCATTTTGGAAGGGGGTCTTCGCATTTTGTTGTATCATGATGGTGAACCATCCCTTGACCATTTGACTCCTTCATCCATCATGGCTTGACTTTTATATGACATGGTTTTTATGATGGTTGTGGTTGAGTGTGGTTTTTGTTTTGGTGATCATGTTCTTTCATGATATCTTTTTGATTCCCTCATGCATTATTGGTGTGGCCTCTCTCATTTTTTTTGATGCACTCATTCTCACTCTCCCCTCACTTAGCATGGCCGGCCAAGCTCTAGGTGGGCTGTCCCAATTTTTGGTGTAGGGATTTACACTCATTTGGCTTGGCAAAAATCATATTAGCTCCTCCTCCAAAACTCCATTCCTCCACCATCTCAAAAGGCTACTCCATACAAACCCAAAATGAGATATAGATCTCTGCACTATTCTACAGCAAATCTTGGGCACGTCGACTCGCCAGCTTCGTGCCCGAGTTGCCTCGGTATAGAGGTGGGAGCTCGTAAAAGAAGCCGGCGACGTGGTGCCCTTCCGGCGAAGAGGTGGAGACCGGAGCTTCCGCGGGAGATCGGGACGACGACGAGAAGACCGGAGGACACGGATCAGTTGGTATATCTCTCTTCCCCATCTTGTAGTTAGCTAGGACTAGTTAATGGTTCGATCCGGGTTTTAGTGCGCGGTGGTGCCCGTTCAAGAAAATTTAAAGTTAACCATCGCTTCCGCATTTGATCTCGGGATGGAGGCCGGGGCGCCGCCGTGCACTTACAGTACATATGATGTATATTGTAATGGATGCTTGGACATATATAGGGAGGACTTTCTTGCTCGACATAATACTATGCTATCTGGTTGCACTTTATCTTAACATGTACTCTGATTGTCTTTATGTTACTTGTTGATAAAGCCCCTAGGATATGTACTCGACTACTGGGACTATGATGAGATCATACTAGTGGGGCCACGGTAGTCGACGAGTACATCCTATAACTGTTCCTAGTCGAGGGTGTATCGAGACAGGGCATCGATACACCAGAGTAGACTAGCGTATACGCATCTTGACCCATATGATGGACGATGGATGATCCCATATCCATCGGTGTTTGACATCAAGGATGGTGTACGGGTGCTCAGTGGAGACTGGGTACACTGGACGGACTCGCCGAGAACTCCCAGATGGTATTATACCTCACGTCAGATGGCAGTTCTCTGGTGACACTGGTACAGGTTAGTCTGTAGACCCGAGATCGTCATAGAGTCTTGTGTGATTCCCACTGTGCTTTGATTTCCATCATACCACGTCCAAGAGGGCGTGCAAAAAGGTGGCTTTTGGGTACAGTCCCGAATCACATGGAGGCAATGAGCGATAGGAGGGGATTCGTCTCTCCCGGTATAGAGAGTTGATGTTGCACTGTGTTCGATTGGCTATAACTAGAAATCCCTGGCCAGGGTTGCTGAGATTTACTGATAAGTGTTATCAGTAGTTTCTCGAACTGTTATAGACCTCATATCGACACGACTTATCAAGCTACTGGGATCTGACGTATACCACCCCTAGGTGAGATATGCGACATATCAGACGAAGACACCAGACTGTACGGGAGTGTTACTGACTGGATTCGCAGGAGAAAATACAGGCTTGCTTGTTGATCTTCTGATTGCTCAATACCTGGGTGGCTGTTACGTTTAGCTGACCGCTTGCAGCTTGTGGGTGTTTGATATGATCATCACCTACTGCCGGCGTATTGACGATTCTTTAGAGTCCTACACAGAGGTTTCTTGACTCAGGCAAAATGGAGTAAGACCACATATATGATATGTGCGAGACCGAGAACAATACGTGTATTTGATACCGTATTAGATTCTCGCGATATGAGATATCGGCCGGGTATATGTGATATAGCCGGGTCATCGGATCAAGTGTTGATTCGATGAACTGATACAGATTATATTAGTCGGTTATTTGTGAAATAGCCGGATTATCGGATCAAGTGTTGATTCGATAATTTAATGTATAATTATATATTTGATATATTAAATTACATTAACTAATATAAGTTCACTAAAAGATTCTTTTTCTCACTCGGGTAATACATTGATATATATATGCGATATATGTTAATTGTATTATTTTATTTTGTTACAATAAATACTGTATATGTGATATATAATATTGTAACATGTTAGGGTTATTAATGCAACATGTTTAGTGGAGATTAAACATGGTTACGGTTTGATTTGGGTTATACTTTTCTAGAAGCTTTGCTTTTTGTTTTTGCAAAGATATTTTGTAAAAATATTTAGTTATGATATTTGTTTACCCAACTCAACCCTTGACCATGGTTCATTCTCTACATGAATTAAGTTATCATACTTAATTCATGGTTGCATTTCTAACCTCACTACAATTCATTATTCATCACAAAAGAAATGGTTCTTCTTCTTCCTTCTCCTTTTCAAAGGAAAAGCTTTCTAGCTTTTTCATTAGTGATGATTTTGAGTGAGATTAAGAAAATAAATGAGAGCTAAAATCCTATTTCATCATCCTAATCTATCCTAGCCATTTAGATTAGGGTGTTCACTTCATTTGTGAGTGAGAGATTGTGTTAAACAAAATTCAAGGTAGATCATCTTTGTTATCGAAGATCGGAAGCAAGATTGCATCATTCTCTTCGTGGAGCCTCTCTAGAGTCCGGGTACATGATGATCGCAGCGAAGGGACCTCAACACGGAGCTTATGAAGCGAAGGACCGGACTACAAAGGTTGTAATCCCAAACTCATAGATGTTAATATGTTTAACATACTTTGTTTCGCCTAATCTCTAGTCTAAGATCTTGGTTAGGGTTGTTCGGCATGTCTAAATTTTGAATCGGGCATGGTTGATGCCTTATTGATCCTTATGAGAGTGCCTAGTAACCCTACCGTGGTATCAGAGCCAAGCTAGAATTTTAGGCGAAGTCTAGTCGAAATTTAAAGTCCGATCGAACTCCGAATACCCGTAAAACCATAGTTTCTGTAAATTTTTCAAAAAGTTGTCATTTTTCGTATTAAAAATGCTCAGAAAATTCAGCAGGTGATTTGATGGATTACTGTGCAAAACGAACCCAAAATACCATTATTGCGCCGCGGAACCGCGGCAATACCCTTACTTGCGCAGCGGTTCCGCGGCCAAACAGTAACATTAGGGTTTGTATTTTACACAGTAATATCCGTACAGATTTCCTGATTGTTCTGGGAATTTTTATTCTACTCAAGTGTTGAGTTTTCTGGGTTGTATTGGGAGCTCGTTGATTCGATCGGAAAGTATAACCTCGTTTAGTTTGTCCGGGTAATATTTTAGAACGTGTTAAAAAGTTCGACCGGATATCAATAACTCACTTTTTCCCTGCCGGAAAATTTCCAAGTGTTGGATTTTTCTGTAGTTTAAAAACGTTCTAAGTCGTGCAAGTAACGTGGTGGATCCTCTAGAAGACAACAAACCTTAACTCAATTATGTGACCGTCTGAACCGTCTCTAAACCTTAGGGTTTGTGGCAGTACGGCGTTGCCATATGTGAGGCGTTGGCTTGACCCTTCTACGGCTGGACCATTGGTACTGTGGCATGTGATGGATGTTTTTAAACTAATTTCATGTGTTGAGAATTATTTGGGAAAACTTGGGTGTTTGATTATTCGATCGGAAAGTTTATCATTGTCTATTTATCTGGAATATGATACAATATTTGGAATCCACAAGTAGTTATGAGATAACTAATTTGAATGTTATAAATCTAGCGGTTTAGTCTCATATGATCGGTTGCCATGGGATTTTGATGCGATCAAAAGTCCGTTGCAATCACGTAGCGTACGCGAATACTCGCCGGGTAGACTTAATAGACAGCCATGCCCCATAGCCCCGACCAAGTGACTTTAGGAGAACCCCGTCGCCAAAAGCATCCGTTCGAGTGCTTGCGGCAGCGGTGTTCCGCCTTAGTGCACTTCGTCGACGGCATCTGGGGGTGCGGCCGTCTACTAAACTTTGCGACGAGCATTCGATCAAGTTGTCGGGAATCTTGTTGAATTGCCCGACTAGATATTGAAAAGTGTTTTCGATAATGAGACTAAACTGCGGGGTTTATAATAGTTAGGCATGTGATGTCTAAGGAATTCATTTGGTTAGGCATGCGATGTCTAAGGAGGTTGCGGATTCCAACTGTTGTAGTTGTACACTTTCTTTTCTGCGACCGTAAGTATAGTATGTAGTTGTATCGCCGGTTTTCTTTGCAATACATCAACGACAATTGGTGTATACATACTTACTTACGTTGATGATATGAGATATTATGTGTTGATGTGATATGTTGTATTAGATCGTCGTGTTTTGAATAGCCGAGGGTTTTATGTGAGATGAGAGTTTTTCATTTTCATTCATGTAAAATTCATTTATATGTAATATTCTTTTATTGGGGAACTTCCGGGCTGAGGATGATGTCACCATTGTATATTATTTACTTTTCCGCATTAGGTAGACCCAAAGCGGGGAGCACAAGTAACCGGGTTCTAGGGTCCAGTGGGAGACCATCTCAAGGAGTCGAGACCGGGTCTCCTAACCCTAGAATTGGCAGTGTTGCTTACCGCTCTCATAGTGGTCTAGGGATGTGGGTTAGGCTATTCATCGCGACCGTGGAATCCGTGTTTTATACAGGCTCGTATTAAAATACGGACGTCCTAGTATATCCAATATTTCATATGTGTTCTTCTGCTGCAATGTTCTGTGATGAGATCATATTACTGCCTGAGACGAATGATTATATTATATATGAGATATATGTTGTATTGCAGATTTCGTTTCAAATGTGATGCTTGTGAAGAATAATAAAATGACACTTCATTAATGAGATTAATGAAACTAAAAAGAAATCTAAAGATGTTGTAGAAACTTGTTTAAAAACAGGTAGCTATAGTTCTTGCTTTGCATAGCGGTGTTTCTTGTAGAACATCCAGCACCTTATTCGATAAGGAAAGAACCGAGATCCCTTCACCGGGAGTGACCTCTTTAGAGAAACTAGCAGATGCTACAAACTCAGTTTGTCTTTTGATTGTTTTTATAGTTTTTTCTTTGCATAGTGATATTTGTGAAATATCCTACACCTTATTAGATGAGAAAAGAGCCGACGATCCCTTCACCGGGAGTGATGTTCAGACCATAATATTGCATTTTTCATTCCCCTATTCTTATTCGTTTTATAAATAAACAGGTACTCTTGACGCACGTTTGTTGCATATTACAGGATACAGGCTCTTGGAGCGAATACAGTAAAAAAGACGGAAGTTGATACAGAAAAGGGACTTTTGACCAACAAGTAGACGGATCCTAGCCAAGTCTAGATGAAGAACAGTGCAAGGTCCAAAATGTCGAGGCAAACGGTTAAAAGATCGCTACAAGTTTTCACTGAAGATCTGGAAATGACCAAGAACCCAAATAGAGAAAAGTACTGAAGAAACAGAGAGGAAAAGACACCCTAAAGCAAACCCTGAAGTTTGGTGAGCTGAGCTCACCAAAGGGCCGCGGAACCGCGGCCCAAGGCCTACATTTGCCGCGGTTCCGCGGCCGTATAGTGCCCGTGTCGGTGTATTTTTCTCGTGTCGGTGCGTCGGTGCGGGGGTTTGGATTTTACGTGGGCAAATCTGTAATTGCACATGTGCGAATTCCGTAACCCTAAATTCTCCTGCTTACTTATAAATTGTAATCGAAAATTGTAAAACTCTATGCCTCTTTTCAATAAATAAAATTCAGATCTGTTCTGTATTATTGCTTGGAGGGAGCTATCAAATTAGTAAGTTAATTTATTTCTTTGCTTTGTTCACTTTTAATTTTGAATGTCTTTTAATCCCCTAATGAGCGAGTAATCTCCTCGCTTGTTAGGGTTTAGCCTTAGGGAAAGGTTTGAGAGATGAGATCTCTCACCCCTTTCATGCCACTCACACCTAAAAATTAGAACTCCATGCATACGCGCACAACCACTCCCTACGGCACCCTACCCCTCGAGGTAACGGTGAACCGTAGTATAAAGGGCCGGTTGCGCGCGTTTTCCATGGAGGTTAGGGTAAGGATCGATAAAGGAAGGACACGAATCTAGAGGAAGAAACATCCTCCCAAAAGATTCCAATCCACTTTATTGATAATTACTATAACATCTAATAGATCTAAAATAAAGGCATCGAAAGCGGTGAGGAAAACTTTAATCTCCAAACTTCCCCTAAGCCTAACCCTAACAAGAATTTAATTTAGATATATTTAGTTTAGTGATAGATCTAGGTTTTAGATTTAATCAATCCAAACAACATTTGGAATCAACTCGTAAAAACACATTAAGATAATTACCCATCTCTGTGGATCGACCCGTACTCACCGGCTAGCTGCAAAGCGACGCCGTTTCTGATTACGGTAAACATAATATTTTTGGACTAATCAAATGGCGCCGTTGCCGGGGATGGCGTAAATTTCTTTTGTGTAATTTCGGGTTGATATAAATTTTAAAAATTATAAAAATCTGAAAATAATAAAAAATAAAAAATTGATCAATTTTTATCTGTTTGAAGGGTGTATCTTTTGAATCTTGCAGGAACAGCGAAGAATCGCAGATCTGAAGATTTACAGAGGGCAAATCAAGAAAAATCACATCAGAACAGAGGAGAATTGGAGAACAAGAGCCACACAATTTTTTTCAGGAGCTGATCCCATCAACAGAGCGCGAAACCGCGGCCAACTGGGGCATAATGCCGCGGAACCGCGGTGGTGTAGTGGCAACACTGTGCGAAATTTTTTTTGGTTTGTTCCTCCTTCGCCCCTCTGTCAACCTACATATATCTCTCTGTAAAAAATAAATTTCTGCCGAAATTCTTTGCGCTAAAAATCTTCTCTCCACTTCTAAATAACAGATTTTCTGCAGGTTTCTTTGCACCGCGCTAAAAATTGACTGCAAGTGAATTTTATTGTTTTGCATAATTTAATCGGACTTTAAGGGGCTAATTGACCAAACTCATATTGGGTGGGGATTTCATCACCCTTCCCAGGACCCCAGAAATCACCTTAAAGCATTTTGCATCGACCACAATTAATAAAAAAAATACTAGACCCGGACCTAAGGACATCGAGCTCAATAGGAAAAAGGACTAGTATAGGCATCGACCGTTTATCCTAACTGACTTTGCGGTGTCTAGGCTAGTGGTTTTTAATTAGGCCCACTACTGTGGTTCCTTCCCACTTACCTGGCCGCAGTGTCGGTGAAGAGGCGGTTTGAGGTCCTATTTCTAGCCCTAGTTAGGAGCTGTCTAGCAGACCTAGGTGACCCTAGATCTAGGCCTGATTGTACATGTGTGGTTGATACATTTGTGTCACGAGTCTCTTTTCAAAACTTCTTTGCAAAACTCTCACATTAAAAAAAAAGAAAAAATCTTTTCAAAACTTGCAACTTGTCGCTAAGAAAACTTGCAACTCACTTCCACCACTTCCCTCCATTGACGTTATCTTACCCCCACATTCTATTTTTCTATTTTTCTGACTACACTACTCCTTTAGTGTATGTCACTTTGGACTAGTGATACTAACGCCCGATTAGTCCGTGTTTCGTTGGTACCGACCGACGAACCTTTCGACACCGAAGTCGAAATTCCCTCAATTTCCTTACCTCCACCTTCAAATTCTTCTTTCGAAGGTATGTCGGGACACGACCCCAACGATACCTTACCGACGGGAATGATTCCACCTCCGTTAGGTGCGAATAACCCGAATCTTCCGCCTGTTGTAGCGCTCGGACGAGTTGCGCTCCAAGATCTCTTCTACCCCGTCCGCACTTCTTTACCTACATGTCTTTCACCCCCACCGGCAAATGCGGACAATTTTGAAATAAAACCACATTTCATCAATATGCTGCCAAAATTTCATGGTTTGGAATCCGAAGATGCATATATCTTTATCAATAAATTCCAAAACGTTTGCGCTATGATGAAAATGACCCAATTAAGTGATAACGCTATAAGGCTAAGGGTCATTCCTTTTACCTTATGTGACCTAGCCGAGAAGTGGCTATATAGCACCGCATCACATTCCATTAAAAATTGGGACGAGTTTGTGAGAGCTTTTCTGAAAAAGTTCTATCCTCATCACAAAACTGCTAGAATCCGCAACGAGATTATACAATTTTCACAGCTTCCTTCCGAACCATTTTGGAAGTGCTTCGAGAGATTTAAAGACCTACTCGTTCAATGCCCTCATCATGGGATCGAAAGTTGGCAACTTTGCCAAACATTATACGAGTGATTGAACTCAGCAATGAAGCAGTTGCTAGAAACCATATGCCAAGGTCATTTTCTTTCTAAATCTAGTGACGAAGCTTGGCAGTTTCTTGAGGATCTTAGTGAGCAAACAATTCAGTGGGAGAGTACCAAGACCACATCATCTCCTTTTGTTGGTCAATCTAGGGCAGGCATACATCAAGTAGATATGTCAATCGCTATGAAGGCCGAGATGGCCGCACTTATGAAAAAGCTAGAAGCCATTGAGACCAAAATCTCATCGTCTTCTCCTGCCCCTGTTATGCCTCCACGAACTGTTTGTGCTTGTTGTACGGATCCATCGCATCTAACCGAAGAGTGTCCTTATAACATCTACTAAAAAATAAGATCAAGTCAATGCTGTATTTCAGCAACGACAAAGAAACGATCCGTACTCTTCGACATACAATCAGGGGTGGAGGAGTCACCCAAATTTCGCTAGGAACCAAAATCAACAAGTCCAAGAAAATAACAATTTTCAAAGACCTCCTCCTCCACAACAACAACAAGCACCTTCACAAACTCAAAACCAGCAACCTTTCCAACAACAACCTTATACAAATCAAACGAACAATTTGGTTCAACCAAATGATGATAAGGTTATCTCGCTCGAAAAAAGTCTAGATGCATTTCTTAAGTAATCTACAGAATCCGCAGCAAGATTTGAAAATTATGTTCAGTCTTTGATGCATAACAATGCTTCACACGATCAAAGTATCAAATCTATTGAGGCACAAATTGCACAATTAACTGCTGCGTTGAGCGAGAGAGAAAAGGAAAAGCTTCCATCTCAACCATTGCCAAATCCCGGTCACACACAAAACGCATATCACAATCACAATGTAAATGCGGTGACCACGTTGAGATCCGGAAGAGTGTTGCAGAATAATGTGGAAACTAGTGATGACATCCCTGCCGGTGGTTCTTCTTCTTCTTCTTCTTCTTCTTTTTCTCCATCGTCATCCTCCCCTTCTTCATTTTCTTCACTTTCTTCTTCACCTTTTTCTTTAGAGCCTATTCTCCACCATTCATATGGCTCTACTTCTTCTAGCTCGAACGGACCCATTTCTCACAACATGAACACATCTACACCGGAATCCGTTCCTACTCCACATTCTACTCCACAGACATTTGACTCAACGAATTTTCAAAATGCTCCATTCCCAAACAGGTTGAGTCCTAATAAACCAACTGCACAAGTGGAGAAGATTGTGGAGATATTTAAGCAGGTTAGCATAAATTTACCTCTCTTGGATGCAATCCAACAAGTCCCTTCATACGCGAAAATCTTAAAGGGCTTATGCACCTCGAAGAGAAAGGCATCTCAAGTACCCAAGAAAGTGCTAGTGGCTAGTGCAGTGAGCAATGCTATTAACCACCATCAAACCTTACCCCAAAAACGAAAGGACCCCGGCTGTCCTACGATTTCAATCACAATTGGGGATAAGAAAATTAATCGAGCACTTTTAGATCTTGGGTCTAGTGTAAACCTGATTCCCTACTCCGTGTACGAACAATTAGGGGTTGGAGAGTTGAAACCCACTCGTTGTACTCTCCAAATGGCTGATCGATCAATCACCCATCCTAGGGGTCAGCTAGAGGATGTGTTGATCAAAGTTGGGGAGTTCATATTCCCCGTTGATTTTATTGTTATGGATACACAACCTGTTGGTAACCCACGGAACCAAATTCCGGTGATCCTCGGTCGACCATTTTTGGCCACTTCCAATGCTGTAATAAACTGTCGCAATGGCTTCATGACTCTATCCTTTGGGAAGATGTCTAGTGAGTTCAATATTTATAAGATGGGAAGTCTGCCCCCCGTGCCTAAAACTAGTACACGAGAAGTTTGCTCTATTCACGAAATCACGCAGGAGGACTACGAGCTTGAAAGATTTCTATTTGATGAAAACAGTTTTGACGCCACTAGTGCGTCCCTCCTTGAGCCTACAACCGTTGACACAACCGATATTGATTATGAATGTTTCACTTTTTCGGATGATGACGACTCACAGCCTGAATATGAGTCTTTTGAATTTTTGGATGAGTTAGTTGAACCATCCGAATCGGTTGTTTGCAGTGATTTCGAACCTGTGTTGGAGTCCTTTGAGTTCGAGGTAGATTCCGCAATGATTCTTTCGCCTCCAAAACTCGAACTCATGTCCTTACCGCCTCACCTTGAATATGCTTACATAGGTGAGAATGAGACCTTTCCCATTATCAGATCGGCTTCTCTAGCCCTTGAGCAAGAGAACGCCCTTTTGATGGTCTTACAAGATAGGCGGCAAGTTTTCGGTTGGACTATGGCGGACATCGAGAAGATCAGTTCCCTTATAATTGAATATCATATGAAATTGATGGATGATGCCACGTCAATAGAGGACCCACAGGTACATTTTGGGGATATTGTGGTTAGTCAACCTCCTCTTTTAGAAGTTGAACCACCCCCATTTCTTTTAATAAGCTATGAGAATGCCAATATTCCACTGATTGCTGATCATTCGCATTCTCGTTTTGATTCTTCACCACCTCCTGTCTATTCACCTCCATACCTTCCATACCACCACTTCTATCTTCCCCAATTCTTTTTGGACCGCCACAACTTATTCTTCCACCAACCAATACTCTTTACTGATAAATTTTTCAACTGGTTGGTGTTGACTTTTGGTCTATGCAAAGTTTGGCAGTAATGTCTAACATAGTTTAAATGAAGTTTGGGGGAGGGCCTTTCTGTATATATTTTTGTTTTCCCTTAACAATAAAAAAAAATATAAATAAATTATAAATAAATAAACAGGGGAGTGCCGGTATTTTGACCCTCTTGGGTTAGGATGACAGTGAGGACACTGTCAAGTTCAAGTTTGGGGGTATGCTCGGTACGTCTTCTTCTTTCGCATTCATTTGTACATTTTTTTTTTGCATTTGCATACTTATTTTGAAAACCTATAAAAATTGAAAAATTTTGAAAAATTATAAGAATAATTGTATTCAATTTTGGCCTTATTGGACTAGAGTTTGACATATAGGTTAACTAGCTAGGAACAACTAGATTTTAGACTTAGTGAATTAAAAACCCTAAAAATAACATTCCTTAAAGTTAAACGGTAGAAATTATATGCCTTGTAGTTTATTTAGAAATAGGCAAATTTTGGGTTCACTTCTTAGGCTAAGTCGAAACAAGGGAAGAGTATTGACGTTCTTATTAGAGTATAAGTTTGAAAAATAGTTCCTAGCTTAAGTCTAGATTCTGAAAACGTATACCCAACAATTTGCACAATCACGCACCTTGAAACTTGGAATAGTAGAAGAGACCTTGAAATACTCTTGTTTAAAGTCCTTAGTACGAAGAAAATAAAAGAAAAAAAAGTGTGAATAAAGAAAAAAATGGACACTGGTTTTTATGATTACTTAAGGCTGCAAAAATAGAAAAATATTTAGCGAGGGTGCTTCATCACCTAGTGCCTCAGACCAACTGATTTGGGAGTCACTGCTAAAGCCTTGGGTGTTGCAAAACTAGGAAGTACGCTTTAAAGTGCTAACGCATCTTGTAATCGGTCGTTGGTACCTCAAGAAGTATTAACGGTCGTATGAAGGATGTGTAAGCAAAATTCAATTAAAAATTCACCAATTAAGAAGTACTTTGGACAACGGACAAGGGCATGATTGCTTGATTTGAATTTCCAAGTGTAGGGGTGATCTATACACACACGTGGGGGTACGTGATTGGAGTTTAGATGAGAGAAAGGAATGAAGAATAGAACTTGTATCTTTAGTAGAGTTGATAGAAATTCCTAAGTGGAGATGGAAACCTAGAAGGAAAACTTAAGAAATGCCGAAAGCTAAGTAAGTCTATAGAACATATATAATCTTAAGTTAAATAATGAGGAAGTGTGAAGAATATGGGTGGATAATTTATGAGTCGACGATAATAGAATTCCTTCTTAGAAAACCTAATTGGTGAACAAAAGTCAATGGGCCGAGTTGATAAGATTTTGTGAGTGTAATCCGCTGAAAACCATCAGGTGACAACACTCCTCCTACTAGGGACACCTAGAGGTTTAACGGCTTGTTGCACGTGCTCAGTGCAATCGCGTTTCCCTGCGAAAGTGTGGTTAGGATTTTAGTTTGCTCGAGGACGAGCAAAAGATAAGTTTGGGGGTATTTGTTCAGACCATAATATTGCATTTTTCATTCCCCTATTCTTATCCGTTTTATAAATAAACAGGTACTCTTGACGCACGTTTGTTACATATTACAGGATACAGGCTCTTGGAGCGAATACAGTAAAAAAGACGGAAGTTGATACAGAAAAGGGACTTTTGACCAACAAGTAGACGGATCCTAGCCAACCCTAGATGAAGAACAGTGCAAGGTCCAAAATGTCGAGGCAAACGGTTAAAAGATCGCTACAAGTTTTCACTGAAGATCTGGAAATGACCAAGAACCCAAATAGAGAAAAGTACTGAAGAAACAGAGAGGAAAAGACACCCTAAAGCATACCCTGAAGTTTGGTGAGCTGAGCTCACCAAAGGGCCGCGGAACCGCGGCCCAAGGCCTACATTTGCCGCGGTTCCGCGGCCGTATAGTGCCCGTGTCGGTGTATTTTTCTCGTGTCTGTGCGTCGGTGCGGGGTTTGGATTTTACGTGGGCAAATCTGTAATTGCACATGTGCGAATCCCGTAACCCTAAATTCTCCTGCTTACTTATAAATTGTAATCGAAAATTGTAAAACCCTATGCCTCTTTTCAATAAATAAAATTCAGATCTGTTCTGTATTATTGCTTGAAGGGAGCCATCAAATTAGTAAGTTAATTTATTTCTTTGCTTTGTTCACTTTTAATTTTGAATGTCTTTTAATCCCCTAATGAGCGAGTAATCTCCTCGCTTGTTAGGGTTTAGCCTTAGAGAAAGGTTTGAGAGATGAGATCTCTCACCCCTTTCATGCCACTCACACCTAAAAATTAGAACTCCATGCATGCGCGCACAACCGCTCCCTACGGCACCCTACCCCTCGAGGTAACGGTGAACCGTAGTATAAAGGGCCGGTTGCGCGCGTTTTCCATGGAGGTTAGGGTAAGGATCGATAAAGGAAGGACACGAATATAGAGGAAGAAACATCTTCCCAAAAGATTCCAATCCACTTTATTGATAATTACTATAACATCTAATAGATCTAAAATAAAGGCATCGAAAGCGGTGAGGAAAACTTTAATCTCCAAACTACCCCTAAGCCTAACCCTAACAAGACTTTAATTTAGATTAATTTAGTTTAGTGATAGATCTAGGTTTCAGATTTAATCAATCCAAACAACATTTAGAATCAACTCGTAAAAACACATTAAGATAATTACCCATCTCTGTGGATCGACCCGTACTCACCGGCTAGCTGCAAAGCGACGCCGTTTCTGATTACGGTAAACATAATATTTTTGGACTAATCAAGTGACCTCTTTAGCAAAACTAGAAAAGGCCTAAAAAACATTCCATTAAAAAATCACTCAATTCTACAACAATATAAAGTTAATTACGCAAAGGGTTTTCTTAAAAACCTGTCGTAGCCCTCTGTCATTTCAGATAAGTAGTCTTTAGTATTCGTGATGCGTTTGTTGACTTAGTCATGGCGTAGTGTGCGGTAACTGATTAGTGCTTATCTGCAAAGCATATGATGCGATTGGATTAGGGTAGTCGTGCGGCCTTATTGACTTAGTCAAGGGTCGTGCGGGTGGGTTTAATTCAATCGGGAAATGATGGGTTGAACTTTACTTGCGGTCTATGGTTTGTTTACTTAGTCAAGGTCGTAGATCGCTTGGGGTAAAATATTATTTGGAATTTCAAGTGTTGAAATTTGCAATGAGATTGCATACTTTCTATGAGATAGTTGGATCCCGATACCCGCTGCGAGTAAGAGTTACTCCTGGGAGAGTTTTACACATTACAATTAGCCGATCAAGTAGGTGTCTAGGAAGGTGTTAACGAGGTTATGCCCCTGGGAAACCGAGGTTTACTTTAATTAGGTCCGTGCGAAAGCGTGGGGAACCTCCCTCAAAGTACCGGCACTGACCTGGCTGAAAGATTGGCAAACTTGTAGGGTGTAATTAATCCCGGCCAGTCTTTCCTTTTAGGGTTTGAAGGAAGATTTGACTAAAACAATGGGAGACATCCTAATTAGATATATTGATAACCAATCTAATCTTGCAAGAGCATACGCTGAGTGTTTTCTTCTCTCTCTCTCCTGGTTACGACTATGTCACGCCTTAATCAAGATAATAATACGGGTGTATTGACTGAACCCGCTTGTTATACTGCGCTAGGGAACGTTGGTACCGCTCCAACTTATAATTGTTATAAGACAGAGCAGGAAATAGGAGATTACCAGAATTCCCGTGCCGCCCAAACGAAGAAAGTACTTGTTGATGCATCTTCTTCGGGTGTGTTCATTACACAGAACTGTTTCTCAATATCCTTTACGTCCTGGGTATTTGATACCGGATCAGGATCCCACATATGTAATTTGTTAAATAGGCTACAGAAAGGTAGAGAACTGAGAACGAGTGATAAGTTTCATGAGATAGAAAAGGTGCAAGTGTTGCAGCCAAGTCTGTTGGTAGTTATCACCCTGTATTGCTAGAATACATAGATTCTGAACGAATGTTATTAGATACCGAACCTGATATACAACATCATATCAGTCTCTTTATAAGTAAAGAAAGTATATAATTTTGTATTGTTGGATAATGTTTTGAACATTTCCTATATCAAGAGTTTATCGGTTCAGGCACGTTATCTAAAAGCATAGACGTTCTAAATCAAACCACAGTTCTTAACGTACAGAACACACACAAGATGAAGAGTTCAGAAATAAATGAATCCTTCTTGAGGCATTGTAGACTAGGTCATATCAATGCGATCCGACTAGCTGAAGTTACATATAGATGCATATTTAAATTAGTTTGGATTTACATCTTGTGAAACTTGCCGGTCATGTCACAAAGATAAGGTGACCACGGCTCTGTTTATTGGAAACAGAGAAAGAGTTAGTGAACTCTTGGGATTGATACATGCTGATGTATGAAGGTCCCCTGTCTACACATGCCAGGACCGGTTCTTTGTACTTCATTACATTCACTGATGACCTCTCAAGATTCAGACATATGTTCCTATTGAAACACAAGTCCGAAACTTTTGAGATAATCACAGAATGTAAGTTAGAAGTAGAGAACCAAAAACGGGTATAAGTATTATGTCTTTTGATGAGATCAAGGAGGATAATACTTGAGCACGGGATTCCTGGACTATTCTAAAAAAGAATGGGATTCTCTCTCAGCATTACTCCTCCGTATACACCACAGCACGTCGGTGTATCGGGGCGGAGCAATCGCACCCTATGTGATATGGTGTGCTCTATGATGAGTACTACTGAGTTGCCTATTTTCTTTTGGGGTTATACACTTGAGAAGTTGCACACCTATTGAATAGGGTTCCAATCAAATTAGGTGCCTACCACTTCATATGTGATATGGAATGGGAAGAGCCCATATCTTAAGTAAGTTAAGATTTGGGGTTGTCCGGCCTATGTCTAAAAGAGAAATCCGGATAAGCTCGAGACAAAGTCAGTTCGGTGAAAGTTTGTTGGATATCTCAAGCATTCGCAAGGGAATATCTTCTACCAAACCGAGAATCAAAAGATGTTTTGTTTCTCAACATGCCACCTTTGTGAAAGGGAATTTCTTGTGGAAAAATTAGTGGTCATGAGGTAGAACTGAAAAGAGTTCCAGCTATACAAACTACAGCAGATGATTTGGTAGAACCAAAGGATTCAATAGTAACCAACGAACCTCAGCCTCTCCGCCGATCTAGTAGGATTCCTCACCCACCTGAGAGATACTTCAGTTACTCTATGACAGTGGGAGCGAGGATTGCATCATGAGATGATGAACCAACTAGTTTCGTGCTGGCCATCAGGAGTGGGACTCTGTAAGAATTGCTGGATGCTTAGCGATCTGAGATGGAATCCTTATACACCAACAAAGTATGGACTTTGGTTGCTTTATCTGAAGGGTTAAATCCCCATCAGGAGCAAGTATATCTTGAGAAGATTACTTGGTATACATGGAAAAGTTGAGACTTTAAAAGCTATGCTTAAGTCCATCCAGATCCTACTTGCTACGGCTACATACCATGACTACGATATCTTGCAGTTGGGTGTCATGATTGCTTTTCTAAATGATGATTTGGAAGAGAGCGTCTATAAGTATACAGCCAGAGGGCTTTGTAGAGAGTGGAAGCAGCGGAAACGTGAGCATGATGTTTTATGGGATAAATCAGGCATCGCGGAGTTGGAACGTCTGTTTTGATGTGGTCAAAGAGTTTGACTTCATCAAAATGGTAGATAAACCTTGTATATACAAAAAGGTAGTAGAGAGTATGGTGGTGATCCTCGTAGAGTACGTGGATGACATACTTTTGATAGGGAAAGAGTTTCCTATGCTACGCTCGGTCAATCTACACTTATCATAATGATTCTCCATATAGGATCAAGGTGATACCTCCTAAATCCTGGGTTATGGATCTATGGGATAGATCTAATTGGATGTTAGGAATCTCGCTAGTTGCAGTGAGATGGTATCAAACGATCCTGGGGAGAATCACTGGAATGGTTCCAGAGTGATAAGGACGACTGAATGTCAGTCGTAGGTATTGTCTTTACCCTCAGTAGAGGGACGGTATGTTGGAAGAGTTGCAAGCTAGATACCGTGACATACTAGGCGATTAATGGAAAGATACATCGTTACTAAGGATGCTACCAAAGAGGCAGTCTGGATATATATAAGTTCATGAGATGAACAGCGTTCCAACCATTGTATGACAATGGAGTTATGGCTTTGTCCTAGGAACCCCCGTCCCATCAAAATCCAGATATAATTCTTAGGCAGTATCACCTGATCATGTAGATGGTTGATCTCCAGGGAGATCGAGGTTAGGAGAGTGGATACAGAGGACAACAGCGCGGATCCACTCACAAAGGCCTTTTTTCCCAGTAGAGACATTTATGCGATGGTTGAGTATGGGATACTTCAACCACAGCTAAGTGTTGGGTATGTGATACCACAACAGATGGCCCTAGTGCAAGTGGGAGATTGTTAGTTATATGTATGCCCTAGAGGCCATTACTGTACATATGATGTATACTGTAATGGATGCTTGGACATATATAGGGAGGACTTTCTTGCTCGACATGATAGTATGCTATCTGGTTGCACTTTATCTTAACATGTACTCTGATTGTATCTATGTTACATGTTGATAAAGCCCTTAGGATATGTACTCGACTACTGGGATTTTGATGAGATCATACTAGTGGGGCCATGGTAATCGACGAGTACATCCTATAACTATTCCAATGAGCGATAGGAGGGGATTCGCCTCTCCAGGTATAGGGAGTTGATGTTGCGCCGTGTTCGATTGGCTATAACTGGAAATCCCTGGCCAGGCTTGCTGAGATTTACTGATAAGTGTTATCAGTAGTTTCTCGAACTGTTATAGACCTCATATCAACACGACTTATCAAGCTACTGGGGCCTGACGTATACCACCACTAGGCGAGATATGCGACATATCAGACGAAAAGACCGGACTGTACGGGAGTGTTACTGACTGGATTCACAGGAGAAAGTACAGGCTTGCTTGTTGATCTTCTGATTGCTCAATACCTGGGTGGCTGTTACGTTTAGCTGACCGCTTGCAGCTTGTGGGTGTTTGATATGATCATCACCTACTGCCGGCGTATTGACGATTCTTTAGAGTCCTACACAGAGGTTTCTTGACTCAGGCAAAATGGAGTAGGAGCACATATATGATATGTGCGGGACCGAGAACAATACGTGTATTTGATACCGTATTAGATTCTCACGATATGAGATATCAGCCGGGTATATGTGATATAGCCGGGTCATCGGATCAAGTGTTGATTCGATGAACTGATACAGATTATATTAGTCGGTTATTTGTGAAATAGCCGGATTATCGGATCAAGTGTTGATTCGATAATTTAATGTATAATTATATATTTGATATATTAAATTACATTAACTAATATAAGCTCATTAAAAGATTCTTTTTCTCACTCGGGTAATATATTGATATATATGCGATATATGTTAATTGTATTATTTTATTTTGTTACAATAAATATTGTATATGTGATATATAATATTGTAACATGTTAGGGTTATTAATGCAACATGTTTAGTGGAGATTAAACATGGTTAGGGTTTGATTTGGGTTATGCTTTTCTAGAAGTTTCTAGAAGCTTTGCTTTTTGTTTTTGCAAAGATATTTTGTAAAGATATTTAGTTATGATATTTGTTAACCCAACTCAACCCTTGACCATGGTTCATTCTCTACATGGGTTAAGTTATCATACTTAACCCTGTTAGTGTATATGCCCTAGGGGCCATTATTGTATCATACTAGTTTGTATATTACTTAATGGAAGCTTGGGATATTCACATGTATATAACAGTCTTGCTAAACATGGTAGTATGCTACTTGGTTTTTCTATCTTAATATGTGAGTATACGTATTGATAGAGCTCTTAGGATCTTGCTTGACTACCAGCGTTGTGATGGCAGTCACACTAGTGGGGGCTGGGTAGTCTACAAGCACATCCTTATACAGGTCCCTAGTCGTTGGATTATCGAGACAGGGCATCGATACTCCGGAGTAGACTAGTGTGTACGCTTCTCATCCCAGTTGGGGAGATGTTCTGTCCCACAGCCGTCAGTATGTCGTACTGGAGATAGTATGCAGGTGCTCGTTAGGTTACGGGTACACCGGACAGGACTCACAGGGAACTGTTGGTTGGTTTTATACCAGTCGTCAGTGAACAGTTCCCAGGTGACATGAGTACAGCATAGTCCGCAGACTTGACACTGCTGCTTCGCCTCGAGTGTGTCCCACTGTTCTTAGATTGCTACCCTACCACGGCTTAAAGGAGTCGTGCAAACAGGTAGCAGTTGGGTTGAGTCCCGAGCACTTGGAGGCAGTGGCGGTTAGACAGGATTCGTCTCTCCCGGTATTGGGGGTTGATATCGCGCTGTGTCAGAGAGCCATTACGCAAAGTCCCTAGCCAGGGCAAGCGAGATTTGCTGGTAAGTTCCAGTAGTTTCTCAGGGTGTAATGGGCTTCCCTCCGACATGACTTATACCGCTATTAGGGGACTGACGCTTGCCGCCCCCTAGGCCCGATATGCGATAGTCTTAGACGAACGGACCGGACTGTATGGAGATTGTCACATCAGACTCAGTAGGAGTTCGGATGGGTTTCCTCATCGGCCTTCTTATCGACATCTACCTGGGGACCGTTACGTACAGCTAGTGCCGCTTGCGGTCTGTGGTTAAACCCACTGCCAGCGTTGTAGTCGAGTCTCTAGAGTCCCACACAGAGAGTTTCCCTACTCCAGGCGAAACGATATAGAGGTCGTATGGTTTTACGACAAGGGTTCGGACGCATACGTGTGTTTACACACGTACGACTTTCGGACAGTTTTTACCAGTCGGCTTTGGTTTAAGCCAGTTACTGGTATCTGGTTATTGGATTTATACAGTCTAAAGTTTTTCCGTATTTTTACGGAAAGGAGGGGCGTTCTCGTAATTGCGCGAGAAGCTTCTAGAAGGTGGTGACTAAGGAGGTTTAGGTGGCATATACAATGAATGTGATTAGTGAGTCATATGGATGATTCATCCATGTCATTGATGCATCATAAATGCTTAATGACTCATGGAGATGAATCATCACTAGATATTATTAAGCATGGTTGTTAAATTGTTTTATTTTCTTTTCTTGATAAAAAGAAATGCTTGATATATATTATCATAACTCATTATTCTCACTTCATTATTATCTTCACCTTCTTTCTCCTCAAGCTCTCCCTCTTCAAACCCTAATCCTCCCCTCTCATGTGTTGAGTACAAGGATTAGTTAGACTAATTAAACCATAACCTTCACTCTATATCACCTAGCTTCTTTGATTAGCACTTGAAGAAAGTTAGTTGCCTCAAGTTTAGAGGCTAAGCTTGGAGTAAAGCTCTCGGGTGGATCGTCTACTACTTCGAGAAGGCCGAGGAGGAGGTGGAGTTCGCAAAGACGAAGGACACGATTCGTTAGGTATAATCCCTAAACATAGTAATATAGAACTTCTATGTTTCTTGTTAGTTATCGTTTAGCTTCGATTCATGCGGTTAGTCGATGTTTAGCATATAAACAAGATCGTTTTTCATATTTCCGCCTCCCCGCAAGTCGTGGGGTGTTGTATATCGACTTACAGTGGTATCAGAGCCTCGCTAAACAATAAATAACTAACTTGCAAATTTGTATGAATTTCGAACGGAAAAAACGAAACCGGAAAAGCCCGAAATCATGGTTTTCTGTCGAATTTTAAATGAAGTCCTAAAATTTTTCAGGGAGGTTCAGAAAGCTTAAAAAGACAGTATAAGAACACCCAAGAAATTTGGGCCCCTGAATCGCCTAAAGAGCCGCGGAACCGCGGCGGATCGCACCGATCCGCCGCGCTTCCGCCGCCGAGTTGGCGATTCTGGAACCCAATTTTCCTGTGTTGCTTCTCTGTGATATTTGGTATTTTCTGGAAGTTTTTATTTTTGCTCAGGTTTCAGATTTATAGAGAAGTATTGGAGCAAAATTAAAAGTGTTTAATCGATCGAAATTATACAGTATTTGCTTGTTGGATTATATCTGTGTTTGTATAATGTGTTCGTAAACCTCCCCTAACTGCTAGTATGTCGGTTGGCAGGGGGTTGCACATTTCTGTAATGGATTTTATCTGTTTGTGTATATGAACTGTGTTGGACTGTTGTGATGTATAGCCGGGGTTATGTGATGGGTTATTATTTAATTCATTTGATGTAAATATAATTTGTTGTAATATTATTTTGCGGGGCACATCCAGGTTGCAGTTGTAGCCACCGTTGTATTATTTCATTTTACTGTTTTTTGCTCCTAGGACAGACCCAAGGTGGGGTGTACAAACTGCCGGGTGGGTAGTTTGCCGTACCCGTTGGGGTCTTGGGTGGGGTAATGGCTATTCATCACAACTGTGTAATCCTTCTTTTGTTGCAGGCTCAAAACAAACACAGATTGCTTGCAAATCCAATAAAGTTCATCTGTGATCTGGAATGCCTATTATTGCGTCTGACGAATGTACAATATCTATATATGATAGCTATTTAGACGTCACTTATGTTTTACACCCGCGCTAGCCCAGCCCCCGCTCTGTCGTTAGTTAAGTAACCTAACGGGTGATGACGGGACCCCGTGGCGAATGCGGATGGCATAAGAGGACGTTGTATTTTCGTTGTTTTCTGCAATGATAGGTTAATGATGGGACGCATTATTTATAATGCAAAGAAAATAAACCAAAAGTTTAATCGTTGGAACAATTTAAAAGAGACCACTCGGTTAATTTTAAAAACAGATATTTTTAAATGCGGAGCTTTAACCACTCCTTTTAAAAAAAGCTATCAGGTTCCTTCGGTTATATCAAGTTCACTACGTTCACGGTTTCGCCAAAACCATTCGTAGCCCTCCGTCATTTCATCTGGGTATTCAGTAGTATTCAAGCTATGTATTTTGACCAACGCCAAGGCATAGTGTTTGGTAGCTGCTGAGTATTCATTTGTTGCATAGATAGATGAGTTAGTTTGGGACAGTCGTATGATCATTTTGGCCAACGTCAAGGATATGTACGGATGGGTTCAAATTAACAAGATAATGATGGGTAGAACTTGACATGTGACTTATGATATTTTGACCAACGCCAAGGTCATAAGAGCATGGGGCAAAAATATATATCGGGAATTTCTAAAGAAACTGAAATTTGCAAAGAGTTGCATACCATTTGGAGTTTGATGAATGTTGGTAGGATTCCTTCAACATTATCATACGATGATATTTGGATCCCGATCCTACTGTGAGTATATGCTACTTATCAGGATATTCGTCACTTAACGATCAATGCTATAAACCAAGTAGGTGTCAAGAAAGGTGTCAGCGGGGTTAAGCCCCCAGAGAAAAGAGGTCATTTAATTAAGGAACTTCGCGAAAGCGTTGGAAAACCTCCCTCGAAGTATCGACACTAGCCTGGCAGAACGGTTAAGCAAGAATTGTACGGTGAGAATAGTCCTGGCTAATTCTTCTTTTATGGTTTGAGGAAGGATTCGAGAAACAGTGGGAGCCATCCAGTTTAGATAAACTAAAAAGCACTCTAAACTTGCAAGAGCATCATGCTAAAGAGTTTTCTTCTCTCTCTCCTATTTGCAGCGACCCTGAAAATGACTGGACTTAAGTTACTTTTAGAGAAAAATATACTGACAGGGCCAAACTATAAAGATTGGCTGCGGCGGAATGTCAAAATGGCTTTGACCTATGACAAACTGGGGTACGTCCTCACCGCTACGGCACCTGCTGTCCCTGGTCCCAAATCCAGTAATGCGGATAAGGAAATCCGCAAAACCTGGGATTTAGATTGCGCGAAAGCCAAGTGCATCGTGCTTGCCTCAATGAACAATGAACATCAGAGGAGGCATGAGGATATGAACCTAGATGGCATATTTCTCCATACAAAGGAACTTTATAGAGAGCAATCTCGTATAGCAGGATACGAGACCTCTAAGAACTTGTTTCGAGCGAGGTTGGCTGTCGGGTCATCGGTAGGAGAACATGTCCTAAAGATGATCGGCTATATTGAAGAGCTCGCAGACCTTGGGACGACTTTGGATAATGAGCTCTATACAGACCTTATTCTCCAGTCCCTTCCTCACACCTACGCCCAGTTTATCCTGAACTTCAACCTTCAAAGAAAAGAAGTTGAACTTCCGGAACTCCTAAACATGTTAAGGAGTGCAGAGGGCACCTTGCAGAAGACAAGGGAAACACCCGCTATGTTTGTTGGCGGTGCATCTTCTTCCGGGTCCAAGGCTAGGGCCAAAAGAAGGAAGAAGAAGGCCGCCACCAAACCTAGAGGAGGTGTTAGTAAGGTGGGAGGGAAGGGAAAGAAAAAGTTTGCAGTACCGGTAGTGGGCCAGGATGAGTGCTTCCATTGTCACAGGAAAGGGCACTGGAAGAAAGATTGCAAGGCGTGGAACGCCAAGAACCAGGAACCGAAGCAAGCTGTGGCTTCGACTTCAGGTGTGTTTGTAATTGAGAATTGTCTGTCAATTAACTCTACTTCCTGGGTATTGGATACCGGATCAGGATCTCATATTTGCAATTCATTACAGGCACTAAGAAACCGTAGAGTGCTGAAGGAAGGTGATATGACCCTAAAGGTTGCTAACGGAGCTAGCGTGGGAGCTGCGTCCGTCAGGGATTATCACCTGGGATTGACGAGTGGACATATTTTGGTTTTACATAACTGTTTTTTTGTACCAAGCTTAACATGTAATATCATATCAGTTTCCTTGTTATCAAATAAAGGTTATGATTTCACGTTTGTAACAGATGTTGTTAACATCCACCTTAATCATGGTTTGATTGGGTCCGGTACACTAAATAACGGTATATATGTTTTAAACCAACTCCAAATTTTCAACGTCCAGAACACACTAAAAAGAAAGTCTCCAGATTTAAATAAAGCTTTCTTATGGCATTGTAGACTGGGTCATATCAATGAGAGAAGGTTGACTAAGTTGCATAGAGAAGGATATTTGGACTCGTTCGAATATCAAACTTATGACACTTGTCAATCTTGTCTCAAAGGAAAGATGACAAAGACTCCATTTACTGGACAAGGAGTAAGAGCGAGCGAGCTCTTAGGACTCATACACAGTGATGTATGCGGTCCAATGTCTACACATGCAAGAGGTGGTTTTTCCTATTTCATTACTTTCACGGATGATTACTCAAGGTACGGATTCATTTATCTAATAAAACATAAATCCGAGGCTTTTGAGAAATTCCAAGAGTATAAGAATGAAGTAGAAAACCAAACCGGCAAAAGTATCAAGACACTAAGATCTGATCGAGGTGGTGAATACTTGAGTGCCGAGTTCCTAGGTTACCTAAAAGAGAAAGGAATTCTCTCTCAGCTTACTCCTCCATACACTCCACAGCATAATGGTGTATCGGAGAGACGGAATCGAACCCTATTGGATATGGTACGATCCATGATGAGTAATGCTGAGTTACCGCGATCTTTCTGGGGGTATGCGCTCGAATCAGCGGCATATCTTTTGAACATGGTTCTTACCAAGACTGTGCCTACCACGCCATATCAGATGTGGAGTGGGAAGAAACCCTATCTTCAGTATCTGAAAATATGGGGATGTCCCGCTTTTGTTAAAAAGCAGCATGTGGACAAGCTCGAGGCACGATCAGTAAAGTGTCAGTTTGTGGGATATCCAAAGAACTCCAAGGGGTATCTATTCTATTACGCAGAGGAACAAAAGGTGTTTGTTTCTCGTATTGCCCATTTTCTAGAATATCAGTTTTTAGAAAAGGAAATAAGTGGGAGCGAAATAGAACTGGAAGAAATTCCAGAACCACAAACTGCTACTGAAAGTTTGGTAGAACCGGTAGTTCAAGAAGAACAGGACATTCCCGCACCCCTCCGCAGGAGTAGTAGGCCGTCTCATCCGCCTGAGAGATACTACGGTTTTCTCATAGATGGGGATAGAGAGGATTGCATCATAGGTGATGATGAACCTACTGACTTCCAGCAGGCCATCCAGAGCGGCGACTTGGTATGATGGCTAGATGCAATGCGGACCGAAATGGAGTCCATGTACACCAACAAAGTATGGACTTTGGACTTTGCTCCAGATGGGGTAAAACCCATAGGATGCAAATGGATCTTCAAGAAAAAGATTGGTGTAGATGGACAGGTGGAAACCTATAAGGCTAGACTTGTTGCAAAGGGTTTTCGTCAAAGACCTGGTTTGGACTATGACGAAACTTTTTCTCCAGTGGCTATGCTCAAATCCATTCGAGTCCTTCTTGCTATTGCTGCCTTCCATGATTATGAAATCTGGCAGATGGACGTAAAGACGGCTTTTCTAAATGGAAATTTAGAAGAGTGCGTCTATATGGATCAGCCAGAGGGTTTCAATCAGAGTGGGAGCAGCGGGAAAGTATGCAAGCTGCTTAAGTCCATTTATGGACTAAAGCAGGCATCGCGGAGTTGGAACATCTGTTTTGATGAAACAGTCAAAGAATATGACTTTATCAAAAATCCAGATGAACCGTGCATATATAGTAAAGTTGTAGCCAGAAGTGTCGTATTCCTCGTCTTGTACATGGATGACATTCTATTGATAGGAAATGACATTCCTATGCTACAATCTGTCAAAGGATTCTTGTCACACAGGTTCTCCATGAAAGACCTAGGTGATGCCTCTTACATTCTGGGGATCCGGATCTATCGTGATAGATCCAAGAGGATGTTGGGACTTTCGCAGTCCAGGTATATCGACACTGTACTGAAAAGATTCAGTATGGAAGATTCTAAGCGCGGTAATCTACCGGCTTGTCACGGAATCACCCTCTCCAAAGAGATGTCTCCCAAGACTGATTTGGAAAGGGAACGCATGTCTATTATACCCTACGCTTCTGCGGTAGGCTCTATAATGTATGCGATGTTGTGCACCAGACCAGATGTAGCTTACGCACTAAGCGTGATAAGCCGGTATCAGTCAGACCCAGGGGAGAAGCACTGGATAGCAGTAAAGAACATTCTCAAGTACCTGAGAAGGACTAAGGAGATGTTCTTGGTTTACGGCAGAAAAGACCTCAGGTTGGAGGCCTTTGCTGATTCCGGCTTCCAGAGTGATAAGGACGATTCCAAGTCCATGTCGGGTTATGTCTTTACCCTCAATGGAGGGGCGGTGTGCTGGAAGAGCTCCAAGCAGGACACCGTTGCTGACTCGACGATGGAAGCGGAGTATATAGCTGCTTGTGATGCCGCAAAAGAAGCAGTCTGGATGAAGAAGTTCCTAACAGAACTTCAGGTGGTTCCTACCATAGTTGATCCAATACCTCTGTATTGCGACAACAACGGAGCTATAGCTTTAGCGAAGGAACCAAGGTCCCATCAGAAATCCAGACACATCTTAAGGCGGTATCACCTGATCAGGGAGATCATTGATCGTCGGGAGATCGAGGTTCGGAGAGTTGCTTCTGAAGAGAATATTGCTGATCCATTCACAAAGACCCTACCTCAGATACAGTTCGAGAGGCTACTCGAGATCATCGGTCTTCGATATGCCAGTACATGGCCCTAGTGCAAGTGGGAGATTGTTAGTGTATATGCCCTAGGGGCCATTATTGTATCATACTAGTTTGTATATTACTTAATGGAAGCTTGGGATATTCACATGTATATAACAGTCTTGCTAAACATGGTAGTATGCTACTTGGTTTTTCTATCTTAATATGTGAGTATACGTATTGATAGAGCTCTTAGGATCTTGCTTGACTACCAGCATTGTGATGGCAGTCACACTAGTGGGGGCTGGGTAGTCTACAAGCACATCCTTATACAGGTCCCTAGTCGTTGGATTATCGAGACAGGGCATCGATACTCCGGAGTAGACTAGTGTGTACGCTTCTCATCCCAGTTGGGGAGATGGTCTGTCCCACAGCCGTCAGTACGTCGTACTGGAGATAGTATGCAGGTGCTCGTTAGGTTACGGGTACACCGGACAGGACTCACAGGGAACTGTTGGTTGGTTTTATACCAGTCGTCAGTGAACAGTTCCCAGGTGACATGAGTACAGCATAGTCCGCAGACTTGACACTGCTGCTTCGCCTCGAGTGTGTCCCACTGTTCTTAGATTGCTACCCTACCAGGGCTCAAAGGAGTCGTGCAAACAGGTAGCAGTTGGGTGTAGTCCCGAGCACTTGGTGGCAGTGGCGGTTAGACAGGATTCGTCTCTCCCGGTATTGGGGGTTGATATCGCGCTGTGTCAGAGAGCCATTACGCAAAGTCCCTGACCAGGGCAAGCGAGATTTGCTGGTAGGTTCCAGTAGTTTCTCAGGGTGTAATGGGCTTCCCTCCGACACGACTTATACCACTATTAGGGGACTGGCGCTTGCCGCCCCCTAGGCCCGATATGCGATAGTCTTAGACGAACGGACCGGACTGTATGGAGATTGTTACATCAGACTCAGTAGGAGTTCGGATGGGTTTCCTCATCGGCCTTCTTATCGACATCTACCTGGGGACCGTTACGTACAGCTAGTGCCGCTTGCGGTCTGTGGTTAAACCCACTGCCAGCGTAGTAGTCGAGTCTCTAGAGTCCCACACAGAGAGTTTCCCTACTCCAGGCGAAACGATATAGAGGTCGTATGGTTTTACGACAAGGGTTCGGACGCATACGTGTGTTTACACACGTACGACTTTCGGACAGTTTTTACCAGTCGGCTTTGGTTTAAGCCAGTTACTGGTATCCGGTTATTGGATTTATACAGTCTAAAGTTTTTCCGTATTTTTGCGGAAAGGAGGGGCGTTCTCGTAATTGCGCGAGAAGCTTCTAGAAGGTGGTGACTAAGGAGGTTTAGGTGGCATATACAATGAATGTGATTAGTGAGTCATATGGATGATTCATCCATGTCATTGATGCATCATAAATGCTTAATGACTCATGGAGATGAATCATCACTAGATATTATCAAGCATGGTTGTTAAATTATTTTATTTTCTTTTCTTGATAAAAAGAAATGCTTGATATATATTATCATAACTCATTATTCTCACTTCATTATTATCTTCACCTTCTCTCTCCTCAAGCTCTCCCTCTTCAAACCCTAATCCTCCCCTCTCATGTGTTGAGTACAAGGATTAGTTAGACTAATTAAACCATAACCTTCACTCTATATCACCTAGCTTCTTTGATTAGCACTTGAAGAAAGTTAGTTGCCTCAAGTTTAGAGGCTAAGCTTAGAGTAAAGCTCTCGGGTAGATCGTCTACTACTTCGAGAAGGCCGAGGAGGAGGTGGAGTTCGCAAAGACGAAGGACACTATTCGTTAGGTATAATCCCTAAACATAGTAATATAGAACTTCTATGTTTCTTGTTAGTTATCGTTTAGCTTCGATTCATGCGGTTAGTCGATGTTTAGCATATAAACAAGATCGTTTTTCATATTTCCGCCTCCCCGCTAGTCGTGGGGTGTTGTACATCGACTTACAAACCCATGGTTGCATTTCTAACCTCACTACAATTCATTATTCATCACAAAAGAATTGGTTCTTCTTCTTCCTTCTCCTTTTCAATGGAAAAGCTTTCTAGCTTTTTCATTAGTGATGATTTTGAGTGAGATTAAGAAAATAAATGAGAGCTAAAATCCTACTTCATCATCCTAATCTATCCTAGCCATTTAGATTAGGATGTTCACTTCATTTGTGAGTGAGAGCCTGTGCTAAAGAAACTTCAAGATAGATCATCTTTGTTATCGAAGATCGGAAGCAAGCTTGCATCATTCTCTTCGTGGAGCCTCTCTAGAGTCCGGGTACATGATGATCGCAGCGAAGGGACCTCAACACGGAGCTTATGAAGCCAAGGACCAGACTACAAAGATTGTAATCCCAAACTCTTAGATGTTAATGTGTTTAACATACTTTTTTTCGCCTAATCTTTAGTCTAAGATCTTGGTTAGGGTTGTTCGGCGTGTCTAAATTTTGAATCGGGCACGGTTGATGCCTTATAGACCCTTGTGAGAGTGCCTAGTAACCCTACATGGTTTTCAGGAGGTATTGTCCATGCCAATTTCAAAAATTTGTCGTACTAAAGAACCTTAACCCTAGAATCTTAACTAGAGATTTAGACGAACCAAGCATGTAAACAACTTTACATCTAAGTGAATGGGGAATACATGCTTTGTAGACCGGTCCTTCACTTTTAGAGATCCATGTAGTAGTCCCTTCGCTCCAAGTAGTGAACACCCGAACTCTAGTAAGGGTTCACATGAAGAAATGAATAAGCTTGCTCGAAGTCTTCGAGGCCGAAGATGATCAATGTCGAGGAGACTCATGCTCATGCTACCTCTTCACTAATGGTAGATTACTGAAGCAAACACCCTAAACTAAATGGCTAATATAGTAGAGGATGATGAAGTAGGAATTTTGCTTACTTTAGATTTATTTTTCTCACAATATTTCATCACCATTTAAAAAGCTAGAAAGCTTTCTCATTAGGAAGAAGAAGATGAAGTGGAGATGAGAATGAAACTCATGAGATGAGAATAGCAACAATGGGTGAGTTAGTGTCATACACTAACTCATGTAGAGAATAAACCATGGCTAACAATAATGGTTAGGTTAATAAATATCTACAAGTAAAACAAAATTAGTGGACTTGATCAATGGTTCCACAAGCTTCTACAAGCTTCAACCATGTGACTAATTACCAACTAATTTGATTTACTTTAAAAAAATAAACTCTTATCATTATTATAAGCATGATGTGAGTCTCATACACCCATGTAGCATGTGGCATCAAGCATGACACAAAATAATGTACATTAATATATATCACATATATACTAAGAGTATACAAGTGGAAAAAGAAATGTTTAAGTGAGAAAATATCAGTTAATATAAATTAATATATCACATATATAATTATACATTAAATTATTAAATCAACACTTGATTTAATAATCCATCTATATCACATACAACCGGCTAATATCAAATGCAATAACTTATCGAATCAACACTTGATCCGATAACCCGGCTATATCACATATAACCGACCGATATCACATATCGTGAGAATAGAATGCGGTATCACATACGCGCATTAATCTCGGTCCCGCACATATCACATATGTGCTCCTATTTCATTTCGCTTGAGCCAGGAAACCTCTGTGTATGACTCTAAAGACTCATCAATACGCCGGCAGTAGGTAGTGATAATATCAGTCACCCATAAGCCGCAAGCGGTCTGCTAAACTTAATGGCCACCCGGGTATTGAGCGATCAGTAGATTAACAAGCAATCCTGCTCATACTCCTGCGAATCCAATCAAGTAACACTACCGTACAGTCCGGTCTCTTCGTCAGATATGTCGCATATCAAAGCCTAGGGGTGGTATAACGTCAGACCCCAATAGCCTGATAAGTCATGCCGATGCAAGGTCCATAACGTTTCGAGAAACTACTGATAACACTTATCAGTAGATCTCAGCAACCCTGGTCAGGGATTTCCTGTTATATCCAATCGAGCATAGCGCAACATCAACCCCCAATATTAATCCAATCCTGGATAAACATTGGGAAGCAGTAATGAACATGAGTGGATGTTCTTGGTATATGGTAACAGCAGCCTCCTTCATGAGGCGGTTATCATTTCTGGCTTCCAAGGTGACCTAGATGATAGAGTGGTTGTCAAAGTTATAGTTTTCCCTCTTCTAAGGGGCAATATGTTGGACAGGTTGTCCAAGCGGATACTATGGAAGACATGGCACAGGTTACTGATTAAATTCAGTGTATGATACAGTCTAAGAAGTTTTTTGGATTTGGAGTTCATTTATGAACTAGGTCCCATCAGATATCCAGACAAATTCTAAGACAGGTATTGCTCATTTCGGGAGATAACCTTTCTCGGCGAAGTTGAGATATAGAGAGATAAAGATAGAAACACTGTAGCGGATCCACTCATTGAGGCTATTTCTAAAACGCAATAGTTTCATAAACAGGCTTTGTGAAACTGATTAATAGAGAAGTTTGGTATTCGGTATAACACGGGCTGTGAGTATGCGACACCGCAATAATTAGCCTTAAGTGCAAGTGGGAGATTGTTGGTGATAGTGCCCTCAAGTCAATTATTGTAATCGCAGGCACGTGATTGTGATGATTGAGGGAGGACCTATACAGGTAGAACAGTCTTACTCGAGATGATAGTATGCTATCTGGTTTGTCTTTATCATCATGTACATGCATTATATGGTATTACATATCACTATTACATGTTGATAGAGCCCATAGGATTCTTGCTTGACAACCGGCATTATGATAGCAATCATATACGTGGGAGCTGGGTAGTCTATAAGAACATCCTTAAATGTCCGTAGTCGAGGGTGTATCGAGACTGGGCATCGATACTCCGGAGTAGACTAGTGTGTACTTATCGAGACCCCGACGAGGGGCGGTGGCCGGTCTCACGAGCCATTGGTGTCAGTTAGTCACCTAAGATAGTTTACAGGTGCTCATTGGGTTATGAGTACACTGGACGGACTCGCTGGGAACATGCTAGTTAGTATTATACCTATTGTCAGATAGTAGTTCCCAGGTGACATATGTACAGGTTAGTCTGTCTACCTGAGATCGTCATTTGTCTTGTGTGAGTTCCCACCGTGATTTGATTACTACCCTACCACGGCTCAAAGGAGTCATGCAAACAGGTTTTAGTTGGGTATAGTCCCGAGCCACATGGAGGCAGTGAGCGGATCGTCGGGGATTCGTCTCTCTCGGTATTGGGGGTTGATGTCACATAGTGCACAGGTGGCCATCACCAGAAATCCTTGGCTAAGATGGACGAGAATTACTGATTTGGATCAGTAGATTCTCAGTTGGTGATGGGCTTCATACCGACACGAAATATCGCATTATTAGGGGTCTGACTTTATCCACCCCCTAGACCCGATATGCGATACTCTTAGACAAATAGACTGGACTGTATGGATATTGTCACGGACAGGCTCGGTAGGGGTTCGAATGAGTTTGCTCGCTGGCCTTCCTTTCGCTCAATACCTGGGTAGCCGTTACGTACAGCTAGTTCCGCAGACATGCTTGTGGTTAAACCCGCTGCCAGCGTATTGACGAGTCTTTAGAGTCCCACACAGAGGGTTTTCCAACTTCGGGAAAAACGATATAGAGGCCGTATGGTTTTACGGCAGGGTTCGATCATATACGTGTACTAGTTACACGGATTATAATTCGGACGGTTAACACTGGCGGGCTTTGGTTTAAGCCGGATTCTAGTATTATATTGTTGGATTATTTTCGTCTCTTTTTGTATTTGTATATTGTCGGAATACGGATACGGGTATGTATATACGGTGAGGGGTATTCTTGTAATTTTTGCAAGTATGCTTCTTGAAGAAGACACCTCATTTGGTGAATAACCATTTTGATTAATTGGTTAATGAGGTGGAGGGGTGAGATGTTCTTTGCATTTATTGAAGAATGGCTACTTGGTGACTCATGGTTTACTATTGATGTATGCTTGATTCATTTAGTGAATAAATTATCGGTATGCTTCATGTTACACAAGACTTACCCATTCTTCAATGGGGAATGCAAATGAACACACTCTCATCTCTCTAGCTTCCTTCTTCTACCTCCACCGTAAAAGTCTCATGTGTTGAGAAACCTAGGGTGTTATGAAACATATTAATCCATCATTAGACTCTACATTCTCTAGGCTATCTATTTTAGCGAACTAGGTACCTTAGTTACTTCAGTATTGAGGTTGGAGCTTGAACTACAAATCCTCAAGTGGATCATGTTCGATGGAGGGAGACCAGAGGGCAAACTCGATCCATGATGCCTCAAGGAGCTTATGAAGATGGTAGAAGACCGAAAGACACGGATCATTCGATATAACACTTCTATCACAATAGAATAGCTCATTGTAGTTTGCTAGTTTAGGGTTTATGGTTCGGTCCGGCGGGTTTCGTTAGCGCTAAGTTTTTAAACGCCGTTTTTATTCCACACCGGCCACGGTAGATGGCCAGGGCGCTGGCGTATCCTAACTGTAAGGTTACTGGTCACTAGAACAAGGTGCTACAAGGGATCAACCATGCCAAAATCAAATTTTTCATCTGCAGAACAACCCTAACCATGATCTTAGACTAGAGATTAGGCGAAACAAAGCATGTAAACAACTTTACATCTAAGAGTTAGGGATTACAACCTTTGTAGTCCGTTCCTTCACTTCTAAAGCTCCGTGTTGAGGTCCCTTCGCTGCGATCATCATGTACCCGGACTCTAGAGAGGCTCCATGAAGAGAAAGATGCAATCTTGCTTCTGATCTTCAATAACAAAGATGATCTACCTTGAAGAAACTCAAACCCAAGCACTTGCTTTGATAATCAAGTATTAACAAAGCAAACACCCTAATCTAAGCACCTAGAATAGATGAGGATGACGAAGTAGGAATTTAGCTCTCATTTGTTTTCAATTTCTCACTCATTTTCATCACATTAGAAAAAGCTAGAAAGCTTTTTTTTTCAAAAAAAAGAAGAAGAATAAATAACTTTGTGATGAATAATTAAACTTGTGTGAGGTTAGAAATGCAACCATGGGTTAAGAAAGAAAACTTAGCCCTTGTAGAGATTTAACTAGGGTAAAGGGTTGGGTTGGGTTAAAGAAATATCTATGCAAAATATCATAAAATATTAAGGTCAAAGTCAAAGCTTCAAGAAGCTTCTTGAAAGCTTCATGAAAGCTTAACGCTAATCCAAACCCTAACCATATTTAAACTCCACAAAACATGTTGCATTTATAACCCTAACTTGTTACAATATTATATATCACATATACAATATTTATTGTAACAAAATAAAATAATACGATTAACATATATCACATATATATCAATGTATTACCCGAGTGAGAAAAAGAATCATTAAGAGAGCTTATATTAGTTAATATAATTTAATATATCAAATATATAATTATAAATTAAATTATTGAATCAACACTTAATCCGATAATCCGGCTATTTCACAAATAACCGACTAATATAATCTGTATCAGTTCATCGAATCAACACTTGATCCGATGAACCGGCTATATCACATATACCCGGCTGATATCACATATCGTGAGAATCTAATACGGTATCGCATACACGTATTGTTCTCGGTCCCCCACATATCACATATGTGCTCCTACTCCGTTTTGCCTAAGCCAAGAAACCTCTGTGTAGGACTCTAATGAATCGTCAATACGCCGGCAGTAGGTGATGATCATATCAAACACCCACAAGCTGCAAGCGGTTAGCTAAACGTAACAGACACCCAGGTATTGAGCAATCAGAAGATCAACAAGCAAGCATGTACATTCTCCCATGAATCCAACCAGTAACACTCCCGTACAGTCCGGTCTCTTCGTCTGATATGTCGCATATCTCGCCTAGGGGTGGTAAACGTCCGACCCTAGTAGCTTGATAAGCCATGTCGATACAAGGTCCATAACAGTTCGAGAAACTACTGATAACACTTACCAATAAATCTCAGCAACCCTGGCCACGGATTTCCAGTTATAGCCAATCGAACACAGCGCAACATCAACTCCCTATACCGGGAGAGACGAAACCCCTCCTATCGCTCATTGCCTCCATGTGATTCGGGACTGTACCCAAAGCCACCTTTTTGCACGCCCTCTTGGACGCGGTATGATGAAAATCAAAGCACAGTGGGAATCACACAAGACTCTATGACGATCTCGGGTCTACAGACTACTCTGTACTAGTGTCATCAGAGAACTGCCATCTGACGTGAGGTATAATACCATCTGGGAGTTCTCGGCAAGTCCGTCCAGTGTACCCAGTCTCCACTGAGCACCCTTATACCTTCTCTGATGTCAAACACCAATGGATATGGGAATATCCATCGCCCATCATGTGGGTCAAGAAGCGCATACGCTAGTCTACTCTGGTGTATCGATGCCCTGTCTCGGTACTCCCACGACTAGGAACATTTGAAGGATGTACTTGGCGACTACACTGTCCCTACTAGTATGATCTGCATCATAGTCCTGGTAGTCAAGTATGTTGGATATAGTGCCCTCAGAGTCAATTATTGGATCACAGGCACGTGATTGCAATGATTGAGGAGGACCTATACCGGTAGGACCGTCTTACTCAAGATGATAGTATACTATCTGGTTTATCTTTATCATCGTGTACTGCTTCAGGTGACCGTACAGGTCACTATTGCGCGTTGGTAGAGCCCTTAGGATTCTTGCTTGACGGCCAGCAGTATGATGGCGATCATATACGTGGGAGCTGGGGTCTATAAGCACATCCTTAAAAGGTCCCTAGTCGTGGGAGTTTCGAGACTGGGCATCGATACTCCATTAGTAGACTGGTGTATACGGTAGAGACCCCGATGAGAGGCGGTGGCCAATCTCACAAGCCATTGGTGTCAGCTGGTTCACCTAAGATGTATACAGATGCTCATTGGGTTATGAGGACACCGGACAAGGCTCACCGGGAACATGCTAGTTGGTATTATACCTGACGTCAGATAGCAGTTCCCTGGTGACATGTGTACAAGTTAGTTCATCGACCTGAGATCGTCATTTGTCTCGTGTGAGTTCCCACTGTGCTTTGATTACTACCCTACCACAGCTCAAAGGAGTCGTACAAACAGGTTTTAGTTGGGTACAGTCCCGAGCCACATGGAGGCAGTGAGCGGATCGGCAGGGGTTTCATCTCTCCTGGTATTGGGGGTGAGGTCACGCTGTGTCTAGGAGAGCCATTACACAAAGTCCTTGGCCAAGGCAGGAGATTTACTGATAGGTATTCCAGTAGTATCTCAGGGTATTCTGGTCTACACTCCGACATGACTTGTACCGCTTTTGGGGGTCTGACTTTTACCAACCCCCTAGGCCCGCCATGCGATGCTCATCGACGAACGGACCGGACTGTACGGATATTGTCACTGACAGGCTCAGTAGGGTGTCAGGATGAGTTCGCTCATCGACCACCCTTTTGGTCAATACCTGGTAGCCCGTTACGTACAGCTAGTACCTCTGACGTGCTAATGGTTAAATCCACAGCCAAAGTATTGACGAGTCTTTAAAGTCCCCCACAGACAGTTTCTCAAGTTTTGGGCGAAACGTTGTAGAGGCAGTATGATATATGGCAGGGTTCGATCATATACGTGCGGTAGTACACGGATCATGATCGGACAGATCATACTAGTGGGCTTTGGTTTAAGCCGGATCCTAGTATTAGATTTGTTGGATTACTTTAGTCTCATCGCATTCTCATTCAGTCGGAATGCGGGTGCAAGTATGTATATACAGGTGAGGGGTATCCTTGTGATCCGTCACGAGTTTACTTTAGATGTTTCCGTATCTTTTTATTGTTGCAAACATTTGGATTAATGTTTGCATATGGAAATAATGAGCTAGAAATCATCATTTTGTGCATTAATTGTGACACATGCAAACCTAGTGACTCATGGTCTCTTTTATTGTGCATATGTCACATTTGATGATGGATTTGAGTGATGAATTGATAAGTAGAGAGAGAGGGGCTGCCATGATATGGTTGCTTGCTCTTGTATTTTGAGGATTCACTCTCACTCTCTCATTATCAATTCAACACAAGAAAAGAAAAGAAAAGTGAGCCTCTTCTCCTTCTTCTTCCTCTAGCTCATTATCTCCATCAATGGCTTCATCTCTAACCTCCATCCAAATCAATGGATGCAAGAGACAAAGTGATCACAAACATTCTCTACAACACCTTGGACACGTCGGCTAGCACACTTCGTGCCCGAGTTTGCAGTGTGATAACGTGAGTGTGATTCCATCCCATTATCATGCGATGTTAGTTAGATCCCGATTCCTACTGTTGAGTTGGTTTACTCCTCGTGTGATCCCGACTAATTCTTCTTTCAGGTTTGGAGGAGAATTTGATGATACAGTGGGAGGTTTCCTGATTAGATAAATTGATAACCATTCTGATCTAGGTTAGAGTGCACGCAGAGTGTTTCTTTTCTATCTCTCTTTGGCAGAGACCATGACCCGACCCTAGACTATAACTCAGTGACCAAGTTAACCGAACCTTCTTAAAACACTGGCTTTTGGATTGTCAGAGTTGCATACCTCATTGCCACTCCTACTTTTACCCTTTTCTCCAGAACACCCCGTATTACTATGAACATCCACTTCCATTAGATAAAACCATAGTATGGTTATATACGAAATCGAAAGAACTTGTTCCAGATTCGAGGATGGTTTCTGGCTCTGGAGAAAATGAATAGGACTATTCAGTTGTCTTTTCCTTTTACCTTCTCTCAGGTTGCGAGTGCTCCTTGGATTAGGACGGTACACCTAGTACGCTAATTGGATAGTCTTCATCCAAACCATAGGCAGGTGCCAAACGGTAGGGAATGAAGAAAACCATTTAGCCTAAAAGGTGTACAGAAGGTATTAAGTAAAGACAAATAAAGGGATTAGTAAGAGTGCAAAGTAAATTACAACTGCTATTCACGACCAAACCAAGTATTCCATCGCCACTCCTACTTCACCTTTGTATTTCTCCAGGACACCCCGTATCACTACGAAGATCCACAGTTATTTGGATACTCCATCGTATGGTTATATACGAACTCGAAGGGACTTGTTCCAGTTCGGGGATGGATTCTGATTCAGGAGAAATAGGAATAAGGTTTATTCAGTTGACTTTTAACTTCACCTTCTCTCGCATTGCGAGTGCTCCTAGGATTAGGACTGTACACCTATTACGCTTATTGAATAGTCTTCTCCAAACCATAGGCTGGTGCCGAACGGTAGGGAAGGAAGAAAACCATTTAGCCGAAGTGGGTGTACAGAAGGTAATGACTAAAGACATATAAAGTGATTTGGAGAGATGGCAAAGAAATACACGGTTACAGTTGTGAATCTGATAATGGAAGAGGCATTACTAGGAATACCCGGATACCCTTTCGAAACATTTATATGTTTCAGTTTCACTGTGTATTGTTAAAAGAAAACTGATTTCCCAATTAGCCCTTACTCCAGGGTATGTATTTACCAGGTTTGATTCTCACATCTGTATGGTTTTACAGATGATGAGTGGGAATAAGTTGTTGGGAATTGGGTGATCATCCTCATTATATCGGGATTTGTTGTAATTGGTGATATTTGAGGAAATCGCCTGGGATGTTTGCCGGACGGCAAATATTTGGTTTTGAATATCCATTGTTATGCACCAATTTCAAATTGATATATCTGTACGTTTATTTTTATAAAGTAAGATATAACTTTTTGAATTTATTTCCATGAAATTTACCTATATCAGTGGATGGTTAGGTAAGGAGCATTAAACAGCGGTGTAATTCTTCTTAACCATAAGTAAAGTTTTCAAACTATGACGCACAGGGTTTGAGTTATTCAACTCAGGGGACTTATACAAAGTATTGTATGTTGTCCAGTGTCCATGAGGACAGAGGGGTTGGTACTCGTACTATATTCTGTTTACTTGTGACTTCTCTAGTTCTTAGACATGTGTTTCGTAGAAATGCAAGGTCTGAGTTTTGAGAAGTTATAGGTATAAGAATAAAGTAGAGAACCAGGTGTTGCAAGTATCAGGATTCTTCAAGGTGATCAAAGATGTAGATACTTGTGTATAGTATTCAGATGATAGTAATGATTAAGAGAACTTGCTTCTCTTTCAGGTTACTCATAATTGGAAGCATTCCTAAGTTGAGTAATGCTAATCGGCCTCTCTCCATTTAGTTGACATGCACTGGAGACAGCTGCATGATTTGAATCTAGTTCCAATTAAATCAGTGCCTCTGTTTCTATATTGGATATAGAACGGTTCATATCTTAACGATGTTAAGGTACGGGGAGTTGTCCGGCTTATGCTTAAAACCAGACTCTGGATAACTCAAGGCACGTTTCTGTAATGGTTGTTTGTGGGTTGACCCGGGCTATGACGAGGGTTGACTTCTACCATCTGGAAGATCAGTAGTGATATTGTTCTTGACTCGCCACAGTTTTAGTAAAATGGATTTTTTTCAGAAAACAGTAGTAGGAGTATGGTAGAACTGGAAGTGATTCCAGAACCGCAAATGATTACTGAAAATTTAATAGGACCTAAAGATTCAATCTGGTTTGACATTCCATTAGCCACTCCGCAGATATGGTAGGTAACCTCAGGCACCCGAGAGGTACACCGGTAGTCTTAAGGACGGTGATAGGGAGGTTCTTGTTTACCCTGTCTTGATACTACTGTTGTTCCAGGCTATGAGACCCGGTAGGAGGATGAGTATAGCGTCGTTCTGAACTAGCTTTAGAAGTGCACGTGTACATGACTCTACCAGAGGGTTGTCATAGTCAGTGAGAGCAGTGGAAGCATAGTGGACAAGTAGCTTATGTCTATTTATAGACTAAAGCAGATATAGCGGAGATAGATCATCTATTTCTGATGTGACAGTCATAGGTTTGACTTCATCAGAATAAGGGATGGATCTGTTAAGGAAGTAGTAGGGTGTGATGTCCTGGTATTTGGATGACATACACAGAGTAGGAAGTGATATTCCTATACTACGATCGGTTATACTTTGGTTGTCATACAGTGGTTTCTCCACATAGGACATGGATATCATATCAGATATTCTGGTTAATAGATCTATGGTTTTAGATCTAGATTTGGGTAGTTTCCCAATCTGGGTACTTAGACAGCATTCTAAAGGGTTTTTAGAATGGATGACTCCTGGCACGGTCGTATACCTGCAGGTAATGGAGTAACCCTCTCTAAAGGTGTCTTACAGACTAAAGGGGAGAGGAATGTGCATGATTGGCGGATCACTTTCTTAGGCAATTGAGTTGATCATGAGATGTCAAGTACCACACCAGATGTTGTTTTTGCACGAGATGCAATAAGTTGATATTAATCCAATCGTGGAGAAACGATCGGAAGCAGTTTTAGAACATAAGTTGATGTTCTGGGGATATGATAACGACAGCCTCCATCGGGAGAAGGTTATCATTCCAGGCTTCCAAGGTGACCTGGATGACAGAGTGGCTGTCAGAGTTATAGTTTTCCCTCTGATGAGGGGCAGTATTTTGGACAGGTGGTCCAAGGGAATACTGAGGGAGGCATGGCGCAGGATACTGATTAAGTTCAGTTGTGTATACAGTCTAAGAAGTTTGGATTTGAAGTTCATTTATAAGCTAGGTCCCATCAGATATCCAGACATATTCTAAGACAGGTATTGCTCATTTTGGGAGATGGCTTTCTCCGCGAACTTGAGATAAAGAGAGACATACAAAGAAACATCAAAGCGGATCCACTAACTTGGGCTATTCCTCGAACGCAATAGTTTCACAAACGGGCTTTGTGAGACTGATTAGTAGAGGAGTTGGGTGTTCGGTATCACACGGGCTGTGAGTATGCGACATCGCAATAATTAGCCTCGGGTGCAAATGAGAGATTGTTGGATATAGTGCCCCCAGAGTCAATTATTGGATCACAGGCACGTGATTGCAATGATTGAGGGAGGACCTAAACCGGTAGGACAGTCTTACTCAAGATGATAGTATGCTATCTGGTTTATCTTTATCATCGTGTACTGCTTCAGGTGACCTTACAGGTCACTATTGCGCGTTGATAGAGCCCTTAGGATTCTAGCTTAACGGACTCGGGCCTATATAACATGACCGATCAATAGAAATACTCCAACACTCCATCCACGTGGGAGCTGGGATCTATAAACACATCCTTAAAAGGTCCCTAGTCGTTGGAGTTTCGAGACTGGGCATCGATACTCCATTAGTAGACTAGTGTATACAGTTTAGACCCTGACGAGGGGCGGTGGCCGGTCTCACAAGCCATTGGTGTCAGTTTGTTCACCTAAGATGTATACAGGTGCTCATTGGGTTATGAGTACACCGGACAGGACTCGCCGTGAACAAGATAGTTGGTATTATACCTGACGTCAGATAGCAGTTCCCTGGTGACATGTGTACAAGTTAGTTCATCGACCTGAGATCGTCATTTGTCTCGTGTGAGTTCCCACTGTGATTTGATTACTACCCTACCACGGCTCAAAGGAGTCGTGCAAACAGGTTTTAGTTGCGTACAGCCCCGAGCCACATGGAGGCAGTGAGCGGATCGGTAGGGGTTTCGTCTCTCCCGGTATTGGGGGTGAGGTCGCGCTGTGTCAAGAAGAGCCATTACACGAAGTCCTTGGCCAAGGCAGGAGATTTACTGGCAGGTATTCCAGTAGTATCTCAGGGTGTTCTGGGCTACACTCCGACACGACTTGTACCGCTTTTGGGGGTCTGACTTTTACCAACCCCCTAGGCCCGCCATGCGATGCTCATAGACGAACGGACCGGACTGTACGGATATTGTCACTGACAGGCTCAGTAGGGTGTCAGGATGAGTTCGCTCATCGACCTCCCTTTTGGTCAATACCTGGTAGCCCGTTACGTACAGCTAGTATCTCTGATGTGATAATGGTTAAATCTACAGCCAAAGTATTGACGAGTCTTTAGAGTCCCCCACAGACAGTTTCTCAAGTTTCGGGCGAAATGTTGTAGAGGCCGTATGATATATGGCAGGGTTCGATCATATACATGCGGTAGTGCAAGGATCATGATCGGACGGATCATACTAGTGGGCTTTGGTTTAAGCCGGATCCTAGTATTAGATTTGTTGGATTACTTTAGTCTCATCGCATTCGCATTCAGTCGGAATGCGGGTGCAAGTATGTATATACAGGTGAGGGGTATCCTTGTGATCCGTCACGAGTTTACTTTAGATGCTGCCGTATCTTTTTATTGTTGCAAACATTTGGATTAATGTTTGCATATGGAAATAATGAGCTAGAAATCATCATTTTGTGCATTAATTGTGACACATGCAAACCTAGTGACTCATGGTCTCTTTTATTGTGCATATGTCACATTTGATGATGGATTTGAGTGATGAATTGATAAGTAGAGAGAGAGGGGCTGCCATGATATGGTTGCTTGCTCTTGTATTTTGAGGATTCACTCTCACTCTCTCATTATCAATTTAATACAAGAAAAGAAAAGAAAAGTGAGCCTCTTCTCCTTCTTCTTCCTCTAGCTCATTATCTCCATCAATGGATTCATCTCTAACCTCCATCCAAATCAATGGATGTAAGAGACAAAGTGATCACAAACATTCTCTACAACACCTTGGACACGTCGGCTAGCACACTTCGTGCCCGAATTGCTTCGGATGAAGCGGGAGCCCGTAAAAGGAATCGTACATGTGGTGCCCTTTCCGACGAGGAGATCGAGACCGGAGTTGCCGCAAGGAGCTTGGGATGGTGGCCAAAGAACGAAGGACACGGATCGATCGGTATAGCTTTCCAACCCTCTCTCTAGATAGATAGTTGTAGGTTAATGGTTCGATCCGGATTTTAAGCATACGATAGCGTCGGTTTCCAAGTTAAGAAAAAATTTCGTTTCCGCATTTTGGCCTTGGATAGACGGCCGAGGCACTGCCGTAGACTTACAAAGTACTCATCCTAAGGGCTTTATCAACATGTGACATAGACACAATCAGAGTACATGTTAAGATAAAGAGTAACCAGATAGCATACTATCATGCCGAGCAAGAAAGTCCTCCCTATATATGTCCAAGCATCCACTACAATATACAACATATGTACAGTAATGGCCTCTAGGGCATACATATAACTAACAATCTCCCACTTGCACTAGGGTCATCTGTTGTAGTATCTCATACCCAACAATAAACTGTGGTTGAAGTATCTCATACTCAACCATCCGATAAAAGTCTCTACTGGGAAATAGGCCTTTGTGAGTGGATCCGCGCTGTTGTCCTCTGTGTCTACTCTCCTAACCTCGATCTCAATGGAGATCAACCATCTCCATGATCAGGTGATACTGCTTAAGAATATGTCTGGATATCAGATGGGACGGGGGTTCCCAGGCATAAGCCACAACTCCATTGTCACACAATGGTAGGAACGAAGTTTATCTCATGAACTAGTATATATATCCAGACTGCCTCTTTGGTAGCATTCTTGGTAGTGATTTATCCTGCCTTTATTGTCTAGTAAGTCATGGTATCTAGCTTGGAACTCTTCCAACATACCGTCCCTCCACTGAGGATAAAGACAATGCCTGCGACTGACATTCAGTCGTCCTTATCACCCTGGAACCTTTCCAGTGATTCTCCTCAGGATCGATTGATACCATCTCACTACAACTAGTGAGAATCCTAACATCCAATTAGATCTATCTCATAGATCCATAACCCGGGATTTAGGAGGTATCACCTTGATCCTATATGGAGAATCCTTGTGATAAGAGGAGATTGACCGATCGTAGCATAGTAAACTCCTTCCCTATCCAGAGTACGTCATCTACATACTATACGAGGATCACCACCATACTCCCTACTACCTTTTTGTATATACAAGGTTCATCTACTATTTTGATGAAGTCAAACTCTTTGACTACAACATCAAAACAGACGTTCCAACTCCGCGATGCCTGATTTATCACATAAAACATCTTGCACACGTTTCCGCCGCTCCCACTGTCTACGAAGCCCTCTGGCTGTGTACTTATAGACGCTTTCTTCCAAATCATCATTCAGAAAAGCAGTCATGACACCTAACCGCCAGATATCGTAGTTATGGTATGTAGCAATGGCAAGTAGGACCTGGATGGACTTAAGCATAGCTTTGAAAGTCTCAACTTTTCCATGTACACCAAGTAATCTTCTCAAGATAAACTTGCTCCTGATGGGGATTTAACCCTTCAGACAAAGCAACCAAAGTCCATACTTTGTTGGTGTATAAGGATTCCATCTCAAATCGCTAAGCATCCAGCCATTCTCACAGAGTCCCCACTCCTGATGGCCTGCTCGAAACAAGTTGGGTCATCATCTCATGATGCAATCCTCTCTCCCACTGTCATAGAGAAACCGAAGTATCTCTCAGGTGGATGAGGAACCCTACTAGATCGGCGGAGAGGCTGAGGTTCGTTAGAAACTATTGAATCCTCCGGTTCTACCAAATCATCAGCTGCAGTTTGTATAGCTGGAACTCTTTCCAGTTCTACCTCATGACCACTAATTTCTTCACAAGAAATTCCCTTTCCAAAAGGTGGCATGCTGAGAAAACAAAACATCTTTTGTTCCTCAGTTTGGTAGAAGATATTCCCTTGCGAATGCTTGGGATATCCAACAAACTTCCACAGAACAGACTTTGCCTCGAGCTTGTCCGGATTTTGCTTTTAGACATAGGCCGGACAACCCCAAATCATAACTTACTTAAGATATGGGCTATTCCCATACCATATCATATATGGAGTGGTAGGCAATAGATTTGATTGGAACCCTATTCAATAGGTATGCAGCTTCTCAAGTGCGTAACTCCCAAAAGGAAATAGGAAACTCAGTAGTACTCGTCATAGAGCGCACCATATCTAATAGGGTGTGATTGCTCCGCCCCGATACACCGACGTGTTGTGGTGTATTCGGAGGAGTAATGCTGAGAGAGAATCTCATTCTCCTTTAGAATAGACCAGGTATTCCGTGCTCAAGTATTCTCCTTGTTGATCACATCAAAGGACATAATACTTATACCCGTTTTGGTTCTCTACTTCTAACTCATATTCATTGAATTTCGCAAAAGGTTCAGACTTGTGTTTCAACAGGAACACATGTGCGAATCTTGAGAGACCATCAGTGAATATAATAAAGAACAAAGAACCAGTCCTGGCATGTGTAGACAGGAGACTTTCATACATCATCATGTATCAATCCCAAGAGTTCACTAACTCTTTCTCTGTTTCCAATAAACAGAGCTGTAGTCATCTTATCTTTGTGACATGATCGGCAAGTTTCACAAGATGTAAATTCAAACAGATTTAAATATGCATCTAGATGTAACTTAGCTAGTCGGGTCGCATTGATATGACCTTGTCTACAATGCCTCAAGAAGGATTCATTCATTTCTGAACTTTTCCTATTGTGTGTGTTCCATACGTTAAGAACTGTAGTTTGATTTAGAACGTTTATGCTTTTAGATAACGTGCCTGAACCGATCAACTCTTGATATAGGAAATGTTCAAAACATTATCCAACAATACAAAATTATATCCTTCTTTACTAATAAAGAAACTGATATGATGTTGTATATCAGGTTCGGTATCTAATAACATTCGTTCAGAATAAATGTATTCTAGTAATACAGGGTGATAACTTCCAACAAACTTGGCTGCAACACTTGCATCATTTCCAACACTTGAAACTTATCACCCGTTCTCAGTTCTCTACCTATCTGTAGCCCATGTAACAGATTACATATGTGGGATCCTGATCCGGTATCTCATACCCAGGACGTAAAGTATACTGAGAAACAGTTCTCGGTAATGAAACACACCCGAAGAAGATGCATCAGCATGCACTTTCTCCGTTTGGGCGGCACGGGAATTCTGGTAATCCCCTATTTCCTGCTCGGTCTTATAATAATTATAAGTTGGAGCGGGACCAACGTTCCCTAGCGCAGTATAACAAGCGGGTTCGGTCAATACATCCATATTATTATCTTGATTAAGGCGTGACATAGTCGCTACCTGGACAGAGAGAGAGAAGAAAACACTCAGCGTATGCTCTTGCAAGATTAGATTGGTTATTAATATATCTAATCAGGATGTCTCCCACTGTTTTAGTCAAATCTTCCTTCAAACCCTAAAAGGAAAGACTAGCAGGGATTAATTACACGCTGCAAGTTCGCCAATCTTTCAGCCAGGCCAGTACCGGTACTTTAAGGGAGGTTCCCCGTGCTTTCGCACGGACCTAATTAAAATAAACCTCGTTTTCCCAGAGGCTTAACCCTGTTGACACCTTTCTAGACACCTACTTGATCGGCTAATGGTAATGTGTAAAACTCTCCCAGGAGTAACTCTTACTCGCAGCGGGTATCGGGATCCAACTATCTCATAGGAGGTATGCAATCTCATTGCAAATTTCAACACTTGAAATTCCCAATAATATTTTGCCCCTAGCATCCTATGACCTTGACGAAAGCCAACAAACTATAGGCTACTAGTCAAGTTCAACCCGTCATTTCCCGATTGAATTAAACCCACCCGCACGACCATTGACAAAAGCCAACAAAGTCGCACGACTACCCTAACTCAATCGCATCATATGCTTATACAGATAAGCATAAATAGCTACTGAACACTACGCCTTGATGAAAGCCAACAAACGCAGCACGAATACTATGAAGTACTTATCTGAAATGACGGAGGGCTATGACAGGTTTTTAAGAAAATCCTTTGCGTAATGAACTTGATATCGTTGTAGAATCGAGTGATTTTAAATGGAGTGTTTTTTTGGCCTTTACTAGTTTCGCTAAAGAGGTCACTCCCGGTGAAGGGATCTCGGCTCTTTCCTTATCGAATAAGGTGCAGGATATTTCACAAATACCACGGTGCAAAGCAAAAACTATAGAAGCAATCAAAGGACAAACCGAGTGTGTATCATCTGCTAGTTTCGCTAAAGAGGTCACTCCCGGTGAAGGGATCTCGGCTCTTTCCTTATCGAATAAGGTGCTGGATATTCTACAAGGAATACCGCTATGCAAAGCAAGAACTAGAGCTACCAGTTTTTAAACAAGTTTCTAAAACATCTTTAGGTTTCTTTTATTTCATTAATCTCATTAATGAAGTCCTATTTTATTATGCTTCACAAGCATCACATTTGAAACGTAATCTGCAATATAACATATATCTCATATATATAATATAAACATTCATCACAGGCAGTAATATGATCTCATCACAGAACATTGCAGCAGAAGAACAGATATGAAATATTGGATATACTAGGAGGTCCGTGTTTTAATACGAGCCTGTATAAAGCACGGATTCCACGGTCACGATGAATAGCCAAGCCCACATCCCTAGACCCCTACGAAAGTAGCAAGCAACTCTGCCAATTCTAGGGTTAGGAGACCCGGTCTCGACTCCTTGAGATGGTCTCTCTCTGGACCCTAGAACCCGGTTACTTGTGCTCCCCGTCTTGGGTCTACCTAATGCAGAAAAATAAATAATATACAATGGTGACATCATCATCAGCCCGGAAGTGCCCCAATAAAAGAATATTACATACAATTGAATTTTACATGAATGAAAATGAAAAACTCTCATCTCACATAAAACCCCCGGCTCTTCAGAACACGACGATCCAATATAACATATCACAGCAACACATAATATCACATATCATCAACGTAAGTAAATATGCGTATCCCAATTGCCGTTGATGTATAGCAACGAAACCGGTGATACACCACATATTACACTTACGGTTGCAGAAAAGAAAGTGTAAAACTACAACAGTTGGAATTCGCAACCTCCTTAGACATCGCATGCCATACCAAATGAATTCCTTAGACATCGCATGCCTAACAATTATAAACCACGCATTTTAGTCTCGATCTCGAAAACACTTTTCAATATCTAGTCGGGCAATTCAACAAGATTCCCGACATCCTGATCGAATGCTCGTCAAAAACTTTAATAGACGGCCGCACCCCCGATGCCATCGACGAAGTGCACTAAGGCGGAACACCGCTGCCGCGAGCACCCGAACGGATGCATTTGGCGACAGGGTTCTCCTACAGTCACTTGGTCTGGGCTATGGGGCGTGGCTGTCTATTAAATTTACCCGGCGATTTTCCGCATACTCTACGTGATTGCAACGGATTTTTGATCACATCAAAATCCCGTGGCAACCGATTAAATGAGACTAAACTGCTAGATTTATAACATTCAAATTAGTTATCTCATAACTACTTGTGGATTCCAAATATTTTAACACATTCCAGATAAATAGACAATGTTAAACTTTCCGATCGAATGATCAAACACCCAAGATTTCCCAAATAGTTCTCAACACTTGAAATCAGTTTAAAAACATCCATCACATGCCACAGTACCAATGGTCCAGCCGTTGAAGGGTCAAACCAACGCCTCACATATGGCAACGCCGTACTGCCCCAAACCCTAAGGTTTAGAGGCGGTTCAGACGGTCACATAATCGAGTTAAGGTTTGTGTTCTTCTAGAGGGTCCACCGCGTTACTTGCACGACTTTGAACGTTCTTTAACTAAGGAAAAATCCAACACTTGGAAATTTTCCGGCAGGGGAAAAAGTTAGTTATTGATATCCGTTCGAACTTTTTAACACGTTCTAAATTATCCGGAAAAACTAAACGAAGTTAAACTTTCCGATCGAATCAACGAATTCTAAAGGATCTCCAGAACACTCAACACTTGAGCAATATTAAAAATTCCCAGAAGCACTTGGTGTAAGTCCATGTAACGCACCCCACGAACTTGTGGGGAGGTGGAATATATGAAATACGATTATCAAAGCTTCGTAACACGGACTTGAGCGCATGAATCGTATCTAAACCGTTACTAACTATCTACGAGAGGTTTAACTACTCGGATTCGAAGTTATACCTCACGTTACATGTCCTTCGGGTCTTTATAGCTGTCCTCTACTCCTCGTAGGCTCTATGTAACATCGGCACCTCAACGGCCTCCTCGAGTCAAAGACGATCCACCCGAAAGCTCCTACGCCAAGCTTGATCTCTAACTTGAGATAACTAGGTTGCTCAAAGTGCTAATCTAAGCTACCTAGGGGATATAGAGTGAGGTTATGGATGTATTAGTCTATCTAATCCTTGATCTCAACACATGAGAGGGGTGGATTAGGGTTTCAAGATAGAGCTTGAGGAGAGAGAAGGTGAGCATGTGTTATCAATGAAAATCCTTCTCACTTCTAATATATAATGAAGCATAAGAAAATCAAAATGAATAATTCAAAATGCATTATCATCATGCTTCATTAAATAAATACAATGAATCATCAAGTGAGTCATTAAGCAATAAATGCTTCATTAACTCACTTGAATGATTCATCTAAGTGAGTCACAAATTTATTAAATGCAAATGCCACCTTACCCTCCATGTCATAATCCTTCTAGAAGCTTCCCGACAAATTACGAGAACGCCCCTCCTATCCGTAAAAACACGGAAAAACTTTAGACTGTATAAATCCAATATCCCGATACTAGAATCTGGCTTAAACCAAAGCCGGCTAGTAAAAACTGTCCGAACGTCGTACGTGCGTAAACACACGTATGCGTCCGAACCCTTGTCGTAAAATCATACGACCTCTATATCGTTTCGCCTGGAGCAGGGAAACTCTCTGTGTGGGCCTCTAAAGACTCGACACTACGCTGGCAGTGGTTTTAACCACAGACCGCAAGCGGCACTAGCCGTACGTAACGGTCCTACGTAGATGTCGATAAGAAGGCCGACGAGTTAACCCATCCGAACTCCTACTGAGCCTGATGTGACAATCTCCGTACAGTCCGGTCTGTTCGTCTAAGACTATCGCATATCGAGCTTAGGGGGCGGCAAGCGTCAGTCCCCTAATAGCGGTATAAGTCGTGTCGGAGCGTAGCCCATTACACCCTGAGAAACTACTGGAACCTACCAGTAAATCTCGCTTGCCCTGGCCAGGGACTTTGCGTAATGGCTCTCTGACACAGCACGATATTATCTCCCAATACCGGGAGAGACGTATCATGTCTAACCGCTACTGCCTCCAAGTGCTCGGGACTGTACCCAACTGCTACCTGTTTGCACGACTCCTTTGAGCCGTGGTAGGGTAGCAATCTAAGAACAGTGGGACACACTCGAGGCGAAGTAGCGGTGTCAAGTCTGCGGACTATGTTGTACTCATGTCACCTGGGAACTGTTAACTGACGACGGGTATAATACCATCTAACAGTTCCCCCGCGAGTCCTGTCGGGTGTACCCGTAACCTAACGAGCACTTGTATACTATCTCCAGTACGACGTACTGATGGCTGTGGGACAGACCATCTCCCCAACTGGGATGAGAAGCGTACACACTAGTCTACTCTAGAGTATCGATGCCCTGTCTCGATAATCCTACGACTAGGGACATGTATAGGATGTTGCTTATGGACTACCCAGCCCCCACTAGTGTGACTGCCATCACAACGCTGGTAATCAAGCAAAGAACCTATGGGCTCTACTAATATATATAAGTGATACGTTACAAGAAACATATATACATATTAAAGTAGACACAAACCAAGTAGCATACTACCATTTTTAGCAAGATTGCATATACGACTGTGAATATCCCAAGCTTCCATTAAGTAATATACAACCTAGTATGATACAATAATGGCCTCTAAGGCATATACACTAACAATCTCCCACTTGCACTAGGGCCATGAGCTGGCATATCGTAGACCTATCATCTCGAATAGTCTCTCGAACTGCGTCTGAGGAATGGCCTTTGTGAATGGATCGACAATGTTATTCTCCGTCTCTACTCTCTTTATCTCGATCTCTAGGCGATCTACAATCTCCCTGATCAGGTGATACCGCCTTAAGATGTGTCTGGACTTCTGATGGGACCTGGGTTCCTTCGCTAAAGCTATAGCGCCATTGTTGTCGCAATACAGAGGTATTGAACCAACACTGGTAGGAACCACCTGAAGTTCTGTGAGGAACTTCTTCATCCAGACAGCTTCTTTTGCGGCATCGCAAGCAGCTATGTACTCCGCTTGCATCGTTGAGCTAGCAACGGTCTCCTGCTTGGAACTCTTCCAACAGACCGCCTTTCCATTGAGGGTAAAGACATAACCCGACATGGATTTGGAGTTATCCTTGTCACTCTGGAAGCTGGAGTCAGCAAAGGCCTCGATCTGGAGGTCTTTTCCGCTATACACCAAGAACATATCCTTAGTCCTCCTCAGGAACTTGAGAATGTTCTTTACGGCTATCCAGTACTTCTCCCTTGGGTTTGCCTAATACCGGCTTACTACGCTTAATGCGTATGCTACATCTGGTCTGGTACATAACATCGCATAGATTATAGAGCCTACTGCAGAAGCGTGGGGTATAATTAACATGCGATCCCTTTCCAAATCAGTCTTGGGAGACATCTCTTTGGAGAGGGTGATTCCGTGAAAAGCCGGTAAGTTACCGCGCTTAGAATCATCCATACTGAATCTCTTCAATATGGTGTCTATGTACCTGGACTGCGAAAGTCCCAACATCCTCTTTGATCTATCACGATAGATCCGGATCCCTAGAATGTAGGTGTTGGAGATAGTGCCCTCATAGTCAATTATTGGATCGCAGGTACGTGATTGCAATGATTGCGGAGGACCTATCCCGGTAGAACAGTCTTACTCGAGATGATAGTATGCTATCTGGTTTGCCTTTATCAGTCGTGTACATGTTCAGGTGACTGATTGGATGTTACACTTTGATAGAGCCCTTAGGATCTTGCTTTACTACCAACAGTATGATGGCGATCATATACGTGAGAGTTGGGTAGTTTATATGCATATCCTTAATTGTGATCCCTAGTCGTGGGAGTTTCGAGACAGGGCATCGATACTCCGGAGTAGACTAGTGTATACAGTCGAGACCCCGACGAGGGGCGGTGGCCGGTCTCACAAGCCACTGGTGTCAGTTGGATCACCTAAGATGTATACAGGTGCTCATTGGGTTATCAGTACACCGGACAGGACTCGCCGGGAATCTGCTAGTTAGTACTATACCTATCGTCAGATAGCAGTTCCCTGGTGACATGTGTACAGGTTAGTTCATCGACCTGAGGTCGTCATTTGTCTCGTGTGAGTTCCCACTGTGCTTTGATTTCTACCCTACCACGGCTCAAAGGAGTCGTGCAAACAGGTAGCTTTTGGGTACAGTCCCGAGCCATATGGAGGCACGTGAGCGGATCGGCAGGGGATTCGTCTCTCCCGGTATTGGGGGCGAGGTCGTGCTGTGTCTAGGAGAGCCATTACACAAAGTCCATGGCCATGGCAGGAGATTTACTGGTAGGTACTCCAGTAGTATCTCAGGGTGTTATTGGGCTTCACTCCGACACGACTTATACTGCTTCTGGGGGTCTGACGTTACTAGCCCCCTAGGCGGATATGCGATACTCATTGACGAACGGACCGGACTGTATATACATTGTCACTGTTAGGCTCAGTAGGGTTTCTGGATGAGTTCGCTCATCGGCCTCCCTTGAGTTCGCTCATCGGCTTCCCTTGAGGTCAGTCCATGGGCAGCCGTTACGCATAGCTAGTGCCGCTGACGGTTTGTGGTTAAACCCACTGCCAGGGTACTGACGAGTCATTAGAGACCCCCACAGACAGTTTCCCAAGTTCGGGCGAAACGTTGTAGAGGCCGTATGGTTTTATGGCAGGGTTCGGAAAATGCACGTGCGTTTACGCACGTGTTATTTTTCGGGCAGATGATACTGATCGGCTTTGGTTTAAGCCGGATCCGAGTATTATATTGAGTAGGTATAATATCTTTGTTTCAGTTGCATTTGTATTCGGTCGTAATACAAGTGCGGGTATTTTTATACAGTTTCGGGGTTGTCCTGAAATTCGTTTCAGGATCACTTTTGGAAGTTGCCAGTTTCCAGTTTTCTATCAGCCGTCTTTTAACATTCGGTTAAAGACGGATTTATCTTTTCTTCTGTTGAGGTGGGTCAGTGTTCTAGAAGATTCTAGATGAGGTGACTAGGATTAATTGGTGTTGAGTTTTCATTGGATGCATTTAATGGTTCATTAATGCATGATGACTAGGTTTGTGACTCATGCATTATCATTAAAGCTTTTTGTTTACCTAAGGATATTTGTTCTTGATCTTTTGAGTGAGAAGCTTTTTATGGTCACCCTCTTTCTCCTACGGTCACCTCCCTCCTTCTATAAATGGCCGGCCTCTCTCTCTCCTCACGCTCTCTCACTTGAGGTTTTCATATGGTTGTAAAAAGATATGATAGTATTTGGGGTGCATGGAATTTTACAGTTCATTTCATTCCATCACCCAATTCTCTCGGCAACTTCATTAACCGATCGTCCACGGACTTGGACGAAGTGAGACAAAGTCATCTACTCATTCTCTACATCAATCTTGGTCGTCTCTTTTGGCAAACTTGACGACCGAGTTGCCTCAAGTCAGAGGCGGGAGCCCGTTTAAAGAATCAGTGATGTGGTGCCACCTGGACGAGCAAATCGGAGATCGACGAGATCGGAGCAGCCGCAACGGAGCGTGGGATGATGGTTAAAGAACGAAGGACTCGGATCGTTCGGTATAACCTTTCTACACTCTTTACAGTTTGTTAGTTTAGCAATAATGGCAGATCCGGGTTAAAGTATACGATAGCGCCAGTTAAAAAGTTTTTGTTCCGCATTTGGCGTCTGTAGACGGCCGGGGCGCTAGCGTAGACTTACAGTGGTATCAGAGCCTCACCATTTTGCTATACTAACTTGTGCTAACGCGTTTAAAATATCGATCGAACCGGAAATCAAAAATCACAATTTTTCACCTTGACAGTTTCTGTTGTTTTTAAACGGTGTCCTAAAAATATTTCACACATCTCAGAAAACTGTGCAGGGTTTTTTAGGAATACTGTAGAAATTCGAGGAAGTAATTCCACTGTTCCGCCGCGGATCCGCCGCGCCAGCTAGGGTTTTGCCACGGATCCGCCGCAGGAAAGTGGGATCACTCACTCAGTTTTCTACAGTACATTCCATGTTGGAAATTGGGGTTTTTGGTATATATATTTTGGGCCCAGGTTTTGGTACTGTTCAACAGATTTGCGTGGGGCCCACTTTATGATATTTTGTCGATCGAAATTTAAACATGTTAGTTTACAGTGCTTACATTATATCTCCGACCGGGAATGTCATTTGATCGGTAAACCGCGTCCGATTGCTATAGTTCTTTTAGACGGGTTTGCGAACGTGACATTCGCGTTGATGTTCTGTGTTGTGCTGTGATGTTGCGGATTTGTCGTGGTGGATAGCAGTGTGCAATGGTAGTACAGTTTGAGTTTATTTGTACATTTGATATTGCGGAGCGAGCGTCCAACATGTGGACTGCCGTCACTGCCTGTTGTATAATATTCTTTTGGGGCACGACCAGGTTGCGGTCGATGTACCTGTTGTACTATTTTTCATTACTGTACTAGGTTTTACCCCGCGACGGAGTGCACGGATAGCCGGGTTCTGAGGGGCAACGGGTCCGCATCTCATGGCTTTGAGAGGCAGAGGGGCCTCACTCTAGAATTGGCAGACTATTCGCCGCATTCGTAGGGGGTACAGGTTGGCCCAAGGAGGGGAGCTCAATTTACCGGATTCCGTGAAGTGCCGGGTGTTCCATTCACTATGCTGTGGGGACTACCTCGCTTCAGGTTTTGGCGGGTAACTTGCCGCACCCGTAGGGGTCTAGGTTTCATTGCACAGGCTATCCACACGACAGGGGAACGTCGGGTTTCAGCAACGGCTCTGTGAAACCCGGGGATCCCAGATTATCTGTATTGTTCTGTGATGCTTATTACTTTTCTGTAATGTTGCATATTATCACGCCTGGAGCGATTATTGTATATTAGTTTATATACTATTAGATGATGTATATGTTTTACACCCGCGCTAGTCCAGTCCCCGCTCTGTCGTTAGTTAAGTAACCTAACGGGTGATGACGGGACCCAGTGACGAATGCGGATGGCATATGCGTACATTTTTTTTCGTTCTTTTCTGGTGTGATTGATTGATGGGACTGCGTTGATTCTGATCAATGCAAAAAGTTAAACAAACCTGTATGATGTTGTTGGAACAAATTTTAAAAAAAAAAGTGTTATTGCAAAGACGTTTCCTTTTGTTTTGCATAGCGGTATTCAATGGAATATCCTGCACCTCATTCGACGGGGCAAGGGCCGATATCCCTTCACCGGGACTGACCCCTTGGGCAGAAGTTTGCGTCAGGGTAATAACTTCACTATAGTCGATTACATGTTGCTTTGCATAGCGGTATTCAGTGGAATATCCTACACCTCATTCCACGAGGAAAGAGCCGAGATCCCTTCACCGGGAATGACCTCTTTACCCAAGGTTTTCGCCACTATATTTTAAAAAGCTATCAGGTTCCTTCAACGAGATCAAGTTCATTACGCTAAAGGTTTTTCGCCAAAAACCAGCCGTAGCCCTCCGTCGTTTCTTATGGATGGTCAGTAATATTCAAGCTATGTTTGTTGGCTTTCGTCAAGGCATAGTGTTTGGTAGTTGCTGGGGTATTCATTTGTTGCATAGATAGATGTGTTGGTTTGGGACAGTCGTATTACCTTGTTGGCTTTCGTCAAGGGTATGTACGGGTGGGTTCAAATTAACAAGATAATGACGGGCAGAACTTGACATGTGACTTATGATTTGTTGACTTTCGCCAAGGTCATAAGAACATGGGGTAAAAATCATATCGGGAGTTTCTAAAGAAACTGAAACTTGCCAGGCATGCGCATACCTTCTGGAGTGTGATAACGCGAGTGGATTCCGTCACGTTATCATGCGATGAGAGTTGGATCCCGATTCCCACTGATGAGTTGGTTTACTCTTCGGGTGATCCCGATTGATTCTTCTTTCTGGTTTGGAGGAGAATTTGACAGGACAGTGGGAGGTTTCCGGATTAGATAAAATTATGAACATTCTAATCTAGGTTAGAGTGCACGCAGAGTGTTTCTTTTCTCTCTCTCTTTGGCAGCGACCTTTGACCGACCCTAGACTATGACTCAGTGACCAAGTTGACCGAACCTTCTTAAAATACTGGCTTTTGGATTGTCTATGTTGCATAAGTCATTGCCACTCCTTCTTTTACCCTTTGAATTTCTCAGAACACCCGTATTACTACGGATATCCACTTCCATTGGATAGATCCATCGTATGGTTATATACGAACTCGAAGGGACTTCTTCGAGGATGGATCCAGGTTCAGGAGAAAAAGAATTGGTTTATTCAGTTGTCTTTTATTATCTCCTTCTCTCAGGTTGCGAGGGCTCCTTGGTTTAGGAGAGTACACCTATTACGCTTATTGGATAGTCTTATTCCAAACCATAGGCAGGTGCCGAAAGGTAGGGAATGAAGAAAACCAATTAGCCTAAGTAGGGTGTGCAGAAGGTAATATGTAAAGACAAAATAAAGGGATTAGAAAGAGGGCAAAGTAAATTGCGACTGTTATCATTCACGACCAAACCGCGTACTTCATCGCCACTCCTATTTCACTTTTAAAGGAATAAGGTATTATTCAGTTGTCTTTTATCATCACCTTCTCTCGAGATGCGAGTACTCCTTGGTTTAGGAGGGTACACCTATTATGCTTACTGGATAGTCTTCTTCCAAACCATAGGCTGGTGCCGAACGGTAGGGAAGGAAGAAAACCATTTAGCCTAACGATGGTGTACAGAAGGTAACGACTAAAGACAAATAAAGGGATTTGGAGAGACGGCAATAAAATATACGGTTGAAGTCATGAATTGGATTATGGAAGAGGCATTGCTATGAATACCAGGATACCCCTACGAAACATTTTCATGTTTCAGTGCATTGTTAAAGGAAAACTGTTTTCCCGATTGGATACTTACTCCAAGGGTATGTATTTACCAGGTTCCATTCTCATATCTGTATGGTTTTACAGATGATGAGTGGGAGTAAGATATTGGGAATTAGGTGATTATCCTCATTAAATCGGAATTCGTTGTAATTGGTGATATTTGAGGAAATCGCCAGGGTACAGTTTTCAACCTACGACGCACAGATTTTGAGTTGTTTAACTTAGCCGACTTATACAGAGTATTGTATGTTGTCCAGTGTCCATCAGGACAAAGGGGTAGGTCCTCGTACTATGTTCTATTTACTTATAATTTCTCTAGTATTTAGACAAGTGTTTCGTAGAAATACAAGGTCTAAGTTTTGAGAAGTTGTGGGTATAAGAATAAAGTAGAGAACCAGGTATCACAAGTATCGGGATTCTTCAAAGAGATCGAAGATGTAGATCCTTGTGATTGGTATTCAGATGATAGTGATGGTTTTGAGAAACGTGTTTCTCTTTCAGGTTACTCATAATTGGATGGATTCCTAAGTTGAGTAATGCTGATTGGCCTCTTTCCATTAAGTTGATATGCACTGGAGACAGCTGCATGATTTGAATCTGGTTCCAATTAAATAAGTGCCAAAGTTTCTATATTGGATATAGAATGGATCGTACCTTAAAAGATATTAAGGTATGGGGAGTTGTCCAGCTTATGCTTAAAACCAGACTCTGGATAACTCAGGGCACGTTTTTGTAATGGCTGTTTGTGGGTTGACCCTGGCTATGACGAGGGTTGATATTCTACCATTTGGAAGATCAATAGTGATATTGTTCTTGACTCGCCACAGTTTTAGTAAAATGGATCTTTTTCAGAAAACAGTAGTGGGAGTATGGTAGAACTGGAAGTGATTCCAGAACCGCGAACGATTACGGAAAATTTAATAGGACCTATATATTCAATCAGGTTTGACATTCCAATAGCCACTCCGCAGATATGGTGGGTAACCTCAGACACCCGAGAGGTACTTCGGTAGGCTCAAGGACGGTGACAGGGAGGTTCTTATCTACCCAGACTTGACACTACTGTTGTTCCAGGCTATGAGACCCGGTAGGAGGGTTGTCGTAGTCAGTGGGAGCAGCGGAAGCATAGTGGGCAAGTAGCTTATGTCTATTTATAGACTTGAGCAGTTATAGCGGAGATAGATCGTCTAATTTTGATGTGACAGTCATGGGTTTGACTTCAATCAGAATAGGGGATGGATCTGTTAAGAAGGTAGTAGGGTGTGATGTCATGGTATTTGGATGACATACACAAAGTAGGAAGTAAAATTCCTATACTACGATCGGTTGTACTGTGGTCGTCACACAGTTGTTTCTCCAGACAGGATATGGATATAATATTTGACATTCTGGTTTCTGGATCTATGGTTTTAGATCTGAAATTGGGTAGTTTCCCAATGTGGGTACTTTGACAGATATTCTAATGGTTTTTAGAATAGTTGACTCCTAGCATGGTGATGTACCTGCAGGTAATGGAGTCACCCTCTCCAAAGGTGTCGTATAGACTAAAGGGGAGAGGGAAGTGCATGATTGGCAGATCACTTGCTTAGGCAATTGAGTCAATCATGGGATGTCAAGTACCACACCAGATGTTGTTTTTGCACTAGATGCGATAAGTTTGTATTAATCCAATCCTGGAGAAACATAAGGAAGCGGTTTTAGAACATAAGTACATGTTCTACGGATTTGATGACGGCAGCCTCCTTCGGGAGACGGTTATCATTCCAAGCTTCAAAGGTAACATGGTTGACAGAGTGATTGTCAGAGTTATAGTTTTTCCCTCTGACGAAGAGGGACAGTATTATGGACAGGTGGTCCAAGAGGATACTGTGGGTGGCATGGTGCCGGATACTGATTAGGTTCAGTGACCGATACAGTCTAAGAAGTTTGGATTTGGAGTTCATTTATGAACTAGGTCCCATCAGATATCCAGACATATTCTAAGACAGGTATTACTCGATTCGGGAGATGGCTTTCTCCGCGAAATTGAGATTAAGAGAGATATAGAAAGAAACATCTAGGCGGATCCACTCACTGAGGCTATTTCTCGAACACAACAGTTTTACAAACGGGCTTTGTGAAACTGATTAGTAGAGGAGTTGGATGTTCGGTTTCACACGGGCTGTGAGTAGTCGACATCGCAATAATTAGCCTTGAGTGCAAGTGGGAGATTGTTGGAGATAGTGCCCTCATAGTCAATTATTGGATCGCAGGTACGTGATTGCAATGATTGCGGAGGACCTATCCCGGTAGAACAGTCTTACTCGAGATGATAGTATGCTATCTGGTTTGCCTTTATCAGTCGTGTACATGTTCAGGTGACTGATTGCATGTTACACTTTGATAGAGCCCTTAGGATCTTGCTTTACTACCAACAGTATGATGGCGATCATATACGTGAGAGTTGGGTAGTTTATATGCATATCCTTAATTGTGATCCCTAGTCGTGGGAGTTTCGAGACAGGGCATCGATACTCCGGAGTAGACTAGTGTATACAGTCGAGACCCCGACGAGGGGCGGTGGCCGGTCTCACAAGCCACTGGTGTCAGTTGGATCACCTAAGATGTATACAGGTGCTCATTGGGTTATGAGTACACCGGAAAGGACTCGCCGGGAATCTGCTAGTTAGTACTATACCTATCGTCAGATAGCAGTTCCCTGGTGACATGTGTACAGGTTAGTTCATCGACCTGAGGTCATCATTTGTCTCGTGTGAGTTCCCACTGTGCTTTGATTTCTACCCTACCACGGCTCAAAGGAGTCGTGCAAACTGGTAGCTTTTGGGTACAGTCCCGAGCCATATGGAGGCACGTGAGCGGATCGGCAGGGGATTCGTCTCTCCCGGTATTGGGGGCGAGGTCGTGCTGTGTCTAGGAGAGCCATTACACAAAGTCCATGGCCATGGCAGGAGATTTACTGGGAGGTACTCCAGTAGTATCTCAGGGTGTTATTGGGCTTCAATCCGACACGACTTATACTGCTTCTGGGGGTCTGACGTTACTAGCCCCCTAGGCGGATATGCGATACTCATTGACGAACGGACCGGACTGTATATACATTGTCACTGTTAGGCTCAGTAGGGTTTCTGGATGAGTTCGCTCATCGGCCTCCCTTGAGTTCGCTCATCGGCTTCCCTTGAGGTCAGTCCATGGGCAGCCGTTACGCATAGCTAGTGCCGCTGACGGTTTGTGGTTAAACCCACTGCCAGGGTACTGACGAGTCATTAGAGTCCCCCACAGACAGTTTTCCAAGTTCGGGCGAAACGTTGTAGAGGCCGTATGGTTTTATGGCAGGGTTCGGAAAATGCACGTGCGTTTACGCACGTGTTATTTTTCGGGCAGATGATACTGATCGGCTTTGGTTTAAGCCGGATCCGAGTATTATATTGAGTAGGTATAATATCTTTGTCTCAGTTGCATTTGTATTCGGTCGTAATACAAGTGCGGGTATTTTTATACAGTTTCGGGGTTGTCCTGAAATTCGTTTCAGGATCACTTTTGGAAGTTGCCAGTTTCCAGTTTTCTATCAGCCGTCTTTTAACATTCGGTTAAAGACGGATTTATCTTTTCTTCTGTTGAGGTGGGTCAGTGTTCTAGAAGATTCTAGATGAGGTGACTAGGATTAATTGGTGTTGAGTTTTCATTGGATGCATTTAATGGTTCATTAATGCATGATGACTAGGTTTGTGACTCATGCATTATCATTAAAGCTTTTTGTTTACCTAAGGATATTTGTTCTTGATCTTTTGAGTGAGAAGCTTTTTATGGTCACCCTCTTTCTCCTACGGTCACCTCCCTCCTTCTATAAATGGCCGGCCCCTCTCTCTCCTCACGCTCTCTCACTTGAGGTTTTCATATGGTTGTAAAAAGATATGATAGTATTTGGGGTGCATGGAATTTTACAGTTCATTTCATTCCATCACCCAATTCCCTCGGCAACTTCATTAACCGATCGTCCACGGACTTGGACGAAGTGAGACAAAGTCATCTACTCATTCTCTACATCAATCTTGGTCGTCTCTTTTGGCAAACTTGACGACCGAGTTGCCTCGAGTCAGAGGCGGGAGCCCGTTTAAAGAATCAGTGATGTGGTGCCACCTGGACGAGCAAATCGGAGATCGACGAGATCGGAGCAGCCGCAACGGAGCATGGGATGATGGTTAAAAAACGAAGGACTCGGATCGTTCGGTATAACCTTTCTACACTCTTTACAGTTTGTTAGTTTAGCAATAATGGCAGATCCGGGTTAAAGTATACGATAGCGCCAGTTAAAAAGTTTTTGTTCCGCATTTGGCGTCTGTAGACGGCCGGGGCGCTAGCGTAGACTTACAGTAGGTGGCATCACCCAGGTCTTTCATAGAGAATTTCTGTGATAAGAATCTTTTGACTGACTGTAACATAGGAATATCATTTCCTATTAGAAGAATGTCATCCACGTACAAGACGAGGAATACTACAGCTCTCCCTACAATTTTACTGTATATGCATGGTTCATCTGGATTTTTGATAAAGTCAAATTCTTTGACAGCATCATCAAAACAGATGTTCCAACTCCGAGATGCCTGCTTTAGTCCATAAATGGACTTAAGCAACTTGCATACTTTACCGCTGCTCACACTCTGAATGAATCCCTCTGGCTGATCCATATAGACGCTCTCTTCCAAATTTCCATTTAGAAAGGCCGTCTTTACGTCCATCTGCCAGATTTCATAATCGTGGAAGGCAGCAATAGCAAGAAGGACCCGAATGGATTTGAGCATAGCCACTGGAGAAAAGGTTTCGTCATAGTCCAAACCAGGTCTTTGACGGAAACCCTTTGCAACAAGTCTAGCCTTATAGGTTTCAACCTGTCTATCTACACCAATCTTCTTTTTGAAGATCCATTTGCATCCTACGGGTTTTACCACATCTGGAGCAATGTCCAAAGTCCATACTTTGTTAGTGTACATGGACTCCATTTCGGTCCGCATTGCATCCAGCCATTTTACCGAGTCGCCGCTCTGAATGGCTTGCTAGAAGCTAGTAGGGTCATCATTACCAATGACGCAATCTTCTCGATCCCTGTCTATGAGAAAACCGTAGTATCTCTCAGGCGGATGAGACGGCCTACTACTCCTACGGAGGGGTGTGGGAATGTCCAGTTCTTCTTGAACTTCTGGTTCTACCAAACTTTCAGTAATAGGTTGTGGTTCTGGAATTTCTTCCAGTTCTATTGCGCTCCCACTCTTCTGATTTTCTAAAAATTCAGTTTCCAAGAAGCAGGCATGAAGAGAAACAAAGACCTTTTGTTCCTCTGTGTAATAGAAATAATATCCCTTGGAGTTCTTTGGATATCCCACAAATTTGCATTTTACTGAGCGTGCCTCGAGCTTGTCCGCATTATGCTTCTTTACAAAAGCTGGACATCCCCATGTCTTAAGATACTTAAGACAAGTTTTCTTCCCACTCCACATCTGATATGGTGTGGTAGGCACAGTCTTGGTTGGAACTCGGTTCAAAAGGTATGCAGCTGATTCTAGTGCATATCCCCAGAATGATCGCGGCAATTCAGCGTTACTCATCATGGAACGAACCATATCCAATAGGGTTCGGTTCCATCTCTCCGATACACCATTATGTTGTGGTGTGTATGGAGGAGTAAGCTGAGAGAGAATTCCATTCTCTTTTAAGTAACCTAAGAACTCGGCACTTAAGTATTCACCACCTCGATCAGATCTCAGTGTCTTGATACTTTTGCCGGTTTGTTTTTCCACTTCATTCTTGTATTCTTGGAATTTCTCAATGGCCTCGGATTTATGCTTCATTACGAAGACATATCCATACCTAGAGAAATCATCCATAAAAGTAATGCAGTAGGAATAACCACCTCGCGCATGTGTAGACATTGGACCGCACACGTCGCTGTGTACGAGTCCCAAGAGCTCGCTTGCTCTTACTCCGTGTCCAGTAAACGGAGTCTTTGTCATCTTTCCTATGAGACAAGATTCACAAGTAGCATAAGATTAATATTCGAACGGATTCAAATATCCTTCTCTATGTAACTTAGTCAACCTTCTTTCATTGATGTGACCTAGTCTACAATGCCATAAGAAAGCCTGATTTAATTCCGGAGACTTTCTTTTAAGTGTGTTCTGGACACTGAAAATCTGAGCTTGATTTAATACGTATATCCCGTTTTTTAATGTACCTGACCCAATCATAACTTGATTTAGGTGGATGTGAACTACATCACTTACGAATGTAAAATCATATCCTTCTTTAGAAAGTAAGGATACAGATATGATATTACAAGTCGTACCTGGTACATAAAAACAGTTACGCCGAATCAATATATGCCCAGTTGTCAGTCCAAGATGATATTCCCCTACGGATTCAGCATTCATGCTCATTCCGTTAGCAACCGTGAGGGTCATGTCACCTATCCTGATAACCCTACGTTTTCTCAGAGCCTGTAAAGAATTACAGATGTGAGTTCCTGACCCGGTATCCAATACCCAGGAAGTAGGGTTAACTGACATACAGTTCTCTATTACAAACACACCCGAAGTTGAAGCCACAACATGCTTCGAATCCGGCTACTGGCTTTGATAGCCCTGCAATCCTTCTGCCAATGCTCAATCCCATAACAATAGGAATGTCCCTCTTTCACTACTTCCAGTCCCGAAACTTTTGCCCTTCCCTTCCCTTCTATTTTCCTGGTTTCATCAGGGTAGAAGGCAGAGACTGTAGAATCAAGTCAGTATCTGACTCGTTTCCCAACATGGTCTCCAGGACCTGGAGCTCATCAATATAGCTAGTCATTGTGAGGACGTTGTTCCCTACAGATGACCCGACGGCCAACCTCGCTTGATTTAAATTGGTCGAGGTCTCATATCTTGCGATATGAGATTACTCTCCATATAAATCTTTGTTATGGAGAAAGATGGAAACTAAGTCCATCTTCTCGTGCTGCTTCTGGTATACACCATCAACTGAAGCTGACATGAGGCACTTGGCTTTTGTTTTATCCTTTTCCCTTGTCTGACGGATATCTATATCCGCGACGGTGGAAACTGGACCTGGGACGGTGGGATCTTGAGTAGTAATAGGGTGATCCAGTTTGTCATAGGCAATGGACATCTGGACAGATCTTTGCCAGTCATATAAGTCAGATTCAGTCAATTTGTTATCTAGATGTAACCTATGTGTGGTCACAAGGTCGCTGCAATGAGAGAAAGAGAAGAAAACACTATTAGCATGATGCTCTTGCAAGTTTAGAGTGATTATTAATGTAAGACCACGTTGCCGTCCCCGGTTCTTGCGGGGAGGCGGAAACGGTATAAAAATCAAATTTTTAGCTCAAAGGGCAACATGGACTATCAAAGTCAGGATCTTTTCTAAACTAAACTAGCTATCATGCTAAAGAGAGTTAGCTACTCGGATAAAAGGTTATACCTAACTTGAACTCCTTCTTCTTGAAACCTTTGTAGGGTTTGATGGTGCTTTCCTCGTCGCCTTCTTCCGTCAAAGATGGATCCACCTGAGGGTTCGACCTTCGGGCTCCTTTCTCGAACTTTGAGAGAACTAGGATCTTTGGCTTGCTAAACCTCTAACCCTAGAGTGAGTAGAGAGTGGCTTTGGGGTGTTTTTATCTCAAGTAGAGGGATTATCAACACATGAGAAGGGATCTCCTTGAACTAGAGGAGGAAGAAGAAGAAGTGAGGAGAGAGAAGTGTTATGATAGAATGAATAATATCCTTCTCATTTTGCAACCATAACAAAAATGAAAAGAATTATCAAATTAACAATAATAATAAAATGAAATAGTTGATGGAAGGTTTGGAATGACCATTATCATTACATTCATTAAATGGTTTTGCTAGAATCAAAGAGCATCTTTGATATGTAATGATGACGGTCAAACTTTCAACCATGGTCAACAAGTCAACCTTGGTCAACAAGTCACCAAAACCAACCATGACACAATTTTATTTAATTAATATTATTAATTGATATATCATAAATTCATTAGGGTTTGGAAAAAGACGACTGTCAACTGTGCATACGCACCTGTTCCGAAACCCTAATGAAAATCCTCTTCCTCCGCCTCAATCAACTGTGCATACACACCCGCATTCTTGTTCCGAGGAACATGAATACAGTGAGATAAAATCAACCCCAAAACATATACCAGTATCTGGCTCAAACCAGAGCCAGCTAGTAATATCTGTCCGGACTCCAAACGTGCACAAGTGCGCGGATGAGAACGAACCCTGTCGCAAAACCATGCGACCTCTACTCTGTTTTGCCCAGAGGCGAATAGCCCTCTGCGTGGAACTCTAAAGACTCGACACTACGCTGGCAGTGGGTTTAACCACAGACCGCAAGCGGCACTAGCTGTGCGTAACGATCCCCAGGTAGATGTCGATAAGAAGACTGATGAGGTGAATCCCATCTGAACTCCCACTGAGTCTGAATGTGACAGTCTCCGTACAGTCCGGTCTGTTCGTCTGATACATCGCATGTTGGGCCTAGGGGGCGGTAAACGTCAGTCCCCTAATAGCGGTACAAGTCGTGTCGGAGTGAAGCCCAAAACACCCTGAGATAACACTGGAAGCCTACCAGTATATCTCGCTTGCCCTGGCCAGGGACTACTCGTGTAATGGCTCTCCTAGACACAGCGCGATGTCAACCCCCAATACCGGGAGAGACGAATCCTGTCTAACCGTCACTGCCTCCAAGTGCTTCGGGACTGCACCCAACCACTACCTGTTTGCACGACTCTTTTGAGCCGTGGTAGGGTAGTGATCAAAGTGTAGTGGGAACACACTCGAGGCGAAGTGCCAGTGTCAAGTCAGCGGACTAAGCTGTACTCATGTCACCTGGGAACTGATAACTGACGATAGGTATAATACCAACTTGTCAGTTCCCGACGAGTCCTGTCCAGTGTACTCGTAACCTAACGAGCACCCGCATACTATCTCAAGTACGACGTACTGACGGCTGTGGGACAGACCGTCGTCTCCCACACTGGGATGAGAAGCGCATGCGCCAGTCTACTCCGGAGTATCGATGCCCTGTCTCGATAGTCCTGCGACTAGGGACCTGTATAAGGATGTGCTTATAGATTACCCAGCCCCCACTAGTGTGACTGCCATCACAACGCTGGTAATCAAGCAAAGATCCTAAGGGCTCCACTAATGCGTATAAGTGATATGATAAAATAAACACATGTACACATTGAAGTAGAAACAAACCAAGTCGCATACAACTATTTTGAGCAAGATTGTATATACAAGGTGAATATCCCAAGCTTCCATTAAGTAATATACAAACCAGTATGATACAGTAATGGCCTCTAGGGCATATACACTAACAATCTCCCACTTGCACTAAGGCCATGTACTGGCGTATCGAAGACCTATCATCTCGATCAGCCGCTCGAACTGTGTCTGGGGTAGGGCCTTGGTGAATGGATCTGCAGTGTTTTCTTCTGAAGCAACCCTCCGAACCTCGATCTCCTTGCGATCCACGATCTCTCTGATCAGGTGATACCGCCTCAAGATGTGTCTCGATCTCTGATGGGACCTGGGTTCCTTCGTTAAAGCTATAGCCCCGTTGTTGTCGCAATACAGAGGTATTGGGTCAACAATGGACGGAACCACCTGAAGTTCTTTCAAGAACTTCCTCATCCAGACAGCTTCTTTTGCGGCATCAGATGCAGCGATGTATTCCGCTTCCATCGTCGAGTCTGCAACGGTTTCCTGTTTGGAACTCTTCCAACACACCGCCCCTCCATTGAGGGTAAAGACAAAACCCGACATGGACTTGGAATCATCCTTGTCACTCTGGAAGCTGGAGTCAGCAAAGGCCTCGATCTGGAGGTCTTTTCCGCCATACACCAAGAACATCTCCTTAGTCCTTCTCAGGTACTTGAGAATGTTCTTTACTGCTATCCAGTGTTTCTCCCCAGGGTTTGACTGATACCGGCTTACCACATTTAGTGCATAAGCTACATCCGGTCTGGTACACAACATCGCATACATTATAGAGCCTACCGCAGAAGCGTAGGGTATAATAGACATGCGATCCCTCTCTAAATCAGTCTTGGGAGACATCTCTTTAGAGAGGGTGATCCCGTGACAAGCCGGTAGGTTACCGCGCTTGGAATCTTCCATACTGAATCTCTTCAGTATAGTGTCGATGTACCTGGACTGTGAAAGTCCTAATATCCTCTTGGATTTATCACGATGGATCCGGATCCCCAGGATGTAGGAGGTATCACCCAGGTCTTTCATGGAGAACCTGTGTGACAAGAATCCCTTGACAGATTGTACCATAGGAATGTCATTTCCTATTAAGAGAATGTCATCCACGTATAAAACGAGGAATACTACAGTTCTCGCTACAAATCTACTATAGATGCATGGTTCATCTGGATTTTTGATAAAGCCAAATTCCTTGACCGTCTCATCAAAACAGATGTTCCAACTCCGCGATGCCTGCTTTAGTCCATAAATGGACTTAAGCAACTTGCACACCTTTCCGCTGCTCCCACTCTGAATGAAACCCTCTGGCTGGTCCATATAGACACACTCCTCTAAATTTCCATTTAGAAAAGCGGTTTTTACGTCCATCTACCAAATCTCATAATCGTGGAAGGCAGCAATGGCAAGAAGGATCCGAATGGATTTCAGCATAGCCACTGGAGAAAAGGTTTCGTCATAGTCCAAACCAGGTCTTTGACGAAAACCCTTTGCAACAAGTCTAGCTTTATAGGTCTCAACCTGTCCATCTACACCAATCTTCCTTTTGAAGATCCACTTGCATCCTACGGGTTTTACCCCGTCTGGAGCAATGTCCAACGTCCATACTTTGTTGGTGTACATGGACTCCATTTCGGTCCGCATTGCATCCAGCCATTTTACCGAGTCAACGCTCTGAACGGCCTGTTGGAAGCTAGTAGGCTCATCATAATCTATGATGCAATCCTCTCTATCCCCGTCTATGAGAAAACCGTAGTATCTCTCGGGCGGATGAGACCGCCTACTACTCCTGCGGAGCGGCGTAGGAATGTCCTGTTCTTTTGAACCTTCTGGTTCCACTAAACTTTCAGTAATAGTCTGTGGTTCTGGAATTTCTTCCAGTTCTACTGTGCTCCCACTTATCTGGTTTTCCAAAAACTCAGTTTCCAAGAAGTAGGCATGACGAGAAACAAGAACTTTTTGTTCCTCTTCACAGTAGAAGAAATATCCCTTGGAGTTCTTTGGATATCCCACAAACTTGCACTGCACTGAGCGTGCCTCGAGCTTGTCCGCATGCTGCTTTTTAACAAAAGCTGGACATCCCCACGTCTTAATGTGATTAAGATGGGGCCTCTTCCCACACCACATCTCAAATGGTGTGGTAGGCACAGTTTTAGTAGGAACTCGGTTCAAAAGGTATGCAGCTGATTCTAGCGCATACCCCCAGAAAGATCGTGGTAACTCAGCGTTACTCATCATGGACCATACCATATCCAATAGGGTCCGGTTCCGTCTCTCCGATACACCATTATGTTGCGGAGTGTACGAAGGAGTAAGGTGAGAGAGAATTCCATTCTCTTTTAAGTAATTCAGGAACTCGGCACTTAAGTATTCTCCACCTCGATCCGATCTTAGAATCTTGATACTTTTGCCGGTTTGTTTTTCTACTTCATTCTTATATTCCTGGAACTTTTCAAAAACTTCGGACTTATGTTTCATCAAGAAGACATAACCGTACCTTGAAAAGTCATCCGTAAAAGTAATGAAGTAAGAATAACCGCTTCGCGCATGCGTAGACATTGGACCGCACACGTCGCTGTGTACGAGTCCCAAGAGCTCGCTCGCTCTTACTCCGTGTCCAGTGAACGGAGTCTTTGTCATCTTTCCTTTGAGACAGGATTGACAAGTGGCATATGATTGATATTCGAACGGATCCAAATATTCTTCTGTATGTAACTTAGTCAACCTTCTCTCATTGATGTGACCCAGTCTACAATGCCATAAGAAAGTCTGATTAATATCTGGAGACTTTCTTTTGTGTGTATTCTGGACATTGAAAATCTGTGGTTGGTTTAATACGTATATACCATTGCTCAGTGTACCTGACCCAATCAGAACTTGATTAAGGTGAATGTTTACAACATTAGTTACAAACGCAAATTCATAACCTTCTTTTGAAACCAAAGATACAAAAATGATATTACAAGTTGCGTTGGGTACAAAAAAGCAATTACGTAAAACCAAAACATGTTCATCTGACATTCCCAGGTGATAGTCCCCCACGGCTTTAGCATCCATGCTAGCTCCGTTCGCAACTCTGAGGGTCATGTCACCTGCCTTCAAAACCCTACGGTTTCTCAACGCTTGCAAAGAATTACAGATATGAGATCCTGATCCGGTATCCAATACCCAGGAAGTAGAGTTTATCGAAAGACAGTTTTCAATAACATACACACCTGAAGCTGAAGCCGCAACCTGCTTCAGTTCCTGTGTCCTGGCCTTCCAAGCCCTGCAATCTTTCTTCCAGTGTCCACTCTTATGACAATAGAAGCATTCTTCTTTACCCACAAGCTTCCCCGCTATCTTTGTTGCCTTTACCTTTCCTTTCGTATCCACTTTATTAACACCGCCCCTTGGTTTGGCGGGGGCTTTCTTCTTCTTTCCCTTGGCTTTTGCCTTTGACCTAGAATAAGAAGATCCTCCTAGAAACAAAGTGGGTGTTTCCCTACCTTTCTGTAGGGTGCCCTCTGCGCTCCTCAGCATGTTGAGGAGTTCTGAAAGTTCAACTTCTTTTTCTTGTAAGTTGAAGTTCAGTATAAACTGGGCGTAAGTGGAAGGAAGGGACTGGAGAATCAAGTCCGTATAGAGCTCACTCTCCAACGTGGTCCCAAGTTCTGCGAGCTCCTCAATGTAGCCAATCATCTTAAGCACGTGTTCCGCTACCGATGATCCGACGGCCAATCTTGCCGAAAATAACTTTTTCGATATTTCGTATCTTGCGATACGAGACTGCTCTCCATACAGTTCTTTTGTATGGAGAAATATGGATTCCAGGTCCATATTCTCGTGCCTCCTCTGATGTTCGTTGTCCATAGAGGCAAGCACGAGGCACTTGGCCTTCGCGCAATCAATCTCCCAAGTCTTACGGATTTCCTTATCCGCGACGCTGGAGGTGGGACCTGGGACGGGGGGAGCTTTGGTGGTAAGAAGATACCCCAGCTTGTCGCAAGTGACTGCCATCTTGACATTCCTGAGCCAATCTTTGTAGTTTGGCCCTGTCAGTATATTTTTATCTAGAAGTAACTTAAGTCCAGTCATGTTGATTGGTCGCTGCAATTAGGAGAGAGAGAAGAAACACTCAGCACGATGCTCTTGCAAGTTTAGAATGGTTTTTAATTTGTCTAAACAGGATGGCTCCCACTGTCTCTCGAATCCCTCCTCAAACCATAAAGGAAGAATTAGTCGGGATCAATCCCACCGCACAATACTTACTTAACCGTTCAGCCAGGCCAGTGTCGGTACTTCGAGGGAGGTTTTCCAACGCTTTCGCGAAGTTCCTTAATTTAAGAACCTCTTTTTCCTGGGGGCATAGCCCCGCTAACACCTTTCTAGGCACCTACTAGGTTTATAGCATTGATCGTTTAGTGAGAAATTTCCCGAGGAGTAGCATATACTCACAGTAGGATCGGGATCCAAATATCATCGCGTGACGAAACTGAAGGAATCCTACCAGAATCATCACACTCCAAATGGTATGCAAATCTAGCAAGTTTCAGTACTTATGAAACTTCCGATGTGGAGTTTTGCCCCATGCTCTTATGACCTTGACTTTGGCCAACAAATCATAAGTCACATGTCAAGTTCTACCAGTCATTCTCCAGGTTAATTTGAATCCACCCGTACCTACCCTTGACTTTGGCCAACAAGGAAGTACGACTGTTTCAAATCAACGCATCTATCTATGCTGCACATGAATACCCAATAGCTACCAATCACTATGCCTTGACTTTGGCCAACAAACACAGCTTGAATACTATTGACTATTCATGTGAAACGACGGAGGGCTACGAATGGTTTTGGCTAAACCGTGAACGTAGTGAACTTGATATAATCGATGGAACGAGATAGCTTTTAAAAGGAGTGGCTCAAGCTCCGCATTTAAAAGTTAGTTTTGAAAAGAACCGAGTGGTTTTTCGAAAGTGTTCCAACGACTTTAGCTTGGTTGATTATCTTGCATTAGTTCTTTTAATGCGTGATATTCTTGCATTAGTTCTTTTAATGCGTCCCATCATTTAATCCTACCATTGCAGAAAACAACCAAAATATGACGTACGCTTATGCCATTCGCATTCGCCACGGGGTCCCGTCATCACCCGTTAGGTTACTTAACTAACGACAGAGCGGGGGCTGGGCTAGCGCGGCTGTAAAGCATAAGCAATGCCTAAATAGTTATAAATATATAGCAATGATAGACATTACAGATCACAGATGAATACATTGGATATACTAGGAATCCGCAATCCTTTCGAGCCTGCAACGAAAAGCGGATTACACGGTCGCGGTGAATAGCCAATACCCCACCCAAGACCCCTACGGGTGCGGCAAACTACCCGCCAAGTACCCGAAGTGGAGCAACCTCCCTCAACGCCGTGAGTAGGCCACTCGGCACTTCGAGATACCCGGTAGTTTGTGCACCCCTCCATGGGTCTATCCTAGGAGCAAAAACAGTAAAAAGAATTATACAGTGTCGGCTACAACCCCGACCCGGTTGTGCGGCCATATAAATAATAATATTACATCAATTTACATTTTATATGAATGAAAGAAAAAGAAACACTCATCTCACATCCACCCCGGCTATTCACCCGTGACAGTCCAACGCATTCATATACACAAACCATCATCAAACACAGATCACAGATATGTATAACCCCGACTAATCGACATATAGCGATTAGCCGACGTTCAATACATATAAACATCACAGATATAACCAATATAGTCAAAGTGTAGTGAAGTTCGATAAAAATACGGATTTATAGGCCCCCAAAAACAAATTTCTTTTCTGGAAAACCTGGGCACAAACAAACCATCTGAAAAATCCCAAAACCATACCAGAAGAACACTGCACAAAACCCGATCACGAGAGGAGCCTAAACGGCGGCGGTTCCGCGGCAAATGCATACCTATTGCCGCGGAACCGCGGCGGTTTGAGGGAATCAGGGGATCGTTTTTGGTGGGTGATCTCACAAAACCCTGAGCCGATTTTAGGAGTAAAACATTTTAATTTTAGAGCACAAAAATTTTCAACAGAAAGTTAGGGTTTTGTTTTTCCGGTTTTTGCGATTTTTTCCGTTCGAACTTCCATACACTTTACTACTAAGCTAGTTTAAGTTTAGTTAGGCTCTGATACCACTGTAAGACCACGTTGCCGTCCCCGGTTCTTGCGGGGAGGCGGAAACGGTATAAAAATCAAATTTTTAGCGCAAAGGGCAACATGGACTATCAAAGTCGGGATCTTTTCTAAACTAAACTAGCTATCATGCTAAAGAAAGTTAGCTACTCGGATAAAAGGTTATACCTAACTTGAACTCCTTCTTCTTGAAACCTTTGTAGGGTTTGATGATGCTTTCCTCGTCGCCTTCTTCCGTCAAAGATGGATCCACCTGAGGGTTCGACCTTCGGGCTCCTTTCTCGAACTTTGAGAGAACTAGGATCTTTGGCTTGCTAAACCTCTAACCCTAGAGTCAGTAGAGAGTGGCTTTGGGGTGTTTTTATCTCAAGGAGAGGGATTCTCAACACATGAGAAGGGATCTCCTTGAACTAGAGGAGGAAGAAGAAGAAGTGAGGAGAGAGAAGTGTTATGATAGAATGAATAATATCCTTCTCATTTTGCAACCATAACAAAAATGAAAAGAATTATCAAATTAACAATAATAATAAAATGAAATAGTTGATGGAAGGTTTGGAATGACCATTATCATTACATTCATTAAATGGTTTTGCTAGAATCAAAGAGCATCTTTGATATGTAATGATGACGGTCAAACTTTCAACCATGGTCAACAAGTCAACCTTGGTCAACAAGTCAACAAAACCAACCATGACACAATTTCATTTAATTAATATTATTAATTGATATATCATAAGTTCATTAGGGTTTGGAAAAAGACGACTGTCAACTGTGCATACGCACCTGTTCCGAAACCCTAATGAAAATCCTCTTCCTCCGCCTCAATCAACTGTGCATACACACCCGCATTCTTGTTCCGAGGAACATGAATACAATAAGATAAAATCAACCCCAAAACATATACCAGTATCTGGCTCAAACCAGAGCCAGCTAGTAATATCTGTCCGGACTCTAAACGTGCACAAGTGCGCGGATGAGAACGAACCCTGTCGCAAAACCATGCGACCTCTACTCTGTTTTGCCCAGAGGCGAATAGCCCTCTGCGTGGGACTCTAAAGACTCGACACTACGCTGGCAGTGGGTTTAACCACAGACCGCAAGCGGCACTAGCTGTGCGTAACGATCCCCAGGTAGATGTCGATAAGAAGACTGATGAGGTGAACCCCATCTGAACTCCCACTGAGTCTGAATGTGACAGTCTCCGTACAGTCCGGTCTGTTCGTCTGATACATCGCATGTCGGGCCTAGGGGGCGGTAAACGTCAGTCCCCTAATAGCGGTACAAGTCGTGTCGGAGTGAAGCCCAAAACACCCTGAGATAACACTGGAAGCCTACCAGTATATCTCGCTTGCCCTGGCCAGGGACTACTCGTGTAATGGCTCTCCTAGACACAGCGCGATGTCAACCCCCAATACCGGGAGAGACGAATCCTGTCTAACCGTCACTGCCTCCAAGTGCTTCGGGACTGCACCCAACCACTACCTATTTGCACGACTCTTTTGAGCCGTGGTAGGGTAGTGATCAAAGTGCAGTGGGAACACACTCGAGGCGAAGTGCCAGTGTCATGTCAGCGGACTAAGCTATACTCATGTCACCTGGGAACTGATAACTGACGATAGGTATAATACCAACTTGTCAGTTCCCGACGAGTCCTGTCCAGTGTACTCGTAACCTAACGAGCACCAGCATACTATCTCAAGTACGACGTACTGACGGCTGTGGGACAGACCGTCTCCCACACTGGGATGAGAAGCGCATGCGCCAGTCTACTCCGGAGTATCGATGCCCTGTCTCGATAGTCCTGCGACTAGGGACCTGTATAAGGATGTGCTTATAGATTACCCAGCCCCCATTAGTGTGACTGCCATCACAACGCTGGTAATCAAGCAAAGATCCTAAGGGCTCCACTAATGCGTATAAGTGATATGATAAAATAAACACATGTACACATTGAAGTAGAAACAAACCAAGTAGCATACTACTATTTTGAGCAAGATTGTATATACAAGGTGAATATCCCAAGCTTCCATTAAGTAATATACAAACCAGTATGATATAGTAATGTCCTCTAGGGCATATACACTAACAATTAATTTATCTAAACTGGATGGCTCCCGCTGTTTCTCGAATCCTTCCTCAAACCATAAAAGAAGAATTAGCCAGGACAATTCTCACCGTACAATACTTGCTTAACCGTTCAGCCAGGCCAGTGTCGATACTTCGAGGGTGGTTTTCCAACGCTTTCGCGAAGTTTCTTAATTAAATAACCTCTTTTCTCTAGGGGCGTAGCCCCACTGACACCTTTCTCGACACCTACTTGGTTTATAGCATTGATCGTTAAGTGACGAATCTCCTGATAAGTAGCATATACTCACAGTAGGATCGGGATCCAAAATATCATCGTATGATAATGTTGAAGGAATCCTACCAACATTCATCAAACTCCAAAATGGTATGCTCTCTCTGCAAATTTCAGTTTCTTTAGAAATTCCCGATATGGATTTTTTCCCCATGCTCTTATGACCTTGACTTTGGCCAACAAATCATAAGTCACATGTCAAGTTCTACCCGTCAATATCCAGGTTAATTTGAACCCATCCGTACATAGCCTTGACTTTAGCCAACAAAGCAGTACGACTGTCCCAAACCAACGCATCTATCTATGCTGCATATGAATATTCAATAGCTACTAAACACTGTGCCTTGATTTTGGCCAACAAACACATCTTGAATACTATTGACTATCCATATGAAATGACGGAGGGTTACGACTGGTTTTGGCAAAACCGTGAACGTAGTGAACTTGATTTAATCGAAGGAACCTGATACTTTTTAAAAGGAGTGGTTAAATCTCCGCAATTAAAAATTCTGCTCTTTTAAAATAACCGAGTGGTTTCTTTTAAATTTGTTCCAACGATTAAACTTTGGTTTATTTTCTTTGCATTATAATAATGCGTCCCATCATTTATCCTATCATTGCAGAAAACAACTAAAATACCACGTCCTCTTATGCCATCCGCATTTTCCACTGGATCCCGTCATCACCCGTTAGGTTACTTAACTAACGACAGAGCGGGGGCTGGGCTAGCGCGGGTGTAAAACATAAGTGACGTCTAATAGCTATCATATATAGATATTGTACATTCGTCAGACGCAATAATAAGCATTCCATATCATTGATGAACATTATTAGATATACTAGCAATCCTCATTTGCTTTGAGCCTGCAATAAAAGTCGGATTACACAGTTCTGATGAATAGCCATTACCCCACCCAAGACCCCTACGAGTACGGCAAACTACCCGCCAAGTGCCCGAAGTGAAGCGGTCTCCCTCAACAACGTGAGTAGGCCACTAAACACTTCAAAGTACCCGGTAGTTTGTGCACCCCACCTTGGGTCTATCCTAGGAGCAAAAACAGTAAAAATGAAATAATACAACGGTGGCTACAACCGCAACCTGGATGTGCCCCGCAAAAGAATATTACATCATATTACATTTACATTGAATGAATGAATATAAAACACATCTTAAACCCCGGCTAATCATCACAACATTCCAATCAAGTCCATATACACAAACAGTAAACATTTCAGAAATGTGCAACCCTCTGCCAACCGACATACTAGCAGTTAGGGGAGGTTTACGAACACATTAAATATTACAGATAAAAACATAATTAGCAAATATCTTAGAACATCGATCGATCACCATTTTCCGTGTCTACCCCAAAAGCAACCCTGTACTGAAGTAACCTGGGTAGAAACAGAACATTCTGGAAAACAGAAAACCATAAAATATGAATTACAGAGGAAATCCGAGTCAACTCGGAGTTGACTCGGCGGCGGATCCGCGGCCAAAAGCACCATTGTGCCGCGGATCCGCGGCCATCTTGCCGAGTTAGGGTCTCGTATTTTCTCAGAATTCTTATATTTCCCTGCTGTGAATTTTAAGGCATATCAAATAATTTTTTAGACATGTTTAAAATTAACAGAACTGTTAGGGTAAGGTTTTTCGTTTTTCGCATTTTTCCGTCGATCGAACTTCTAATTAGTTACTAACAAGCTAGTAATGGTTTAGTTGGCTCTGATACCACTGTAAGTCCATGTCACGCACCCCACGAACTTGCGGGGAGGCGGAATATATGAAAAACGATTATCAAAGCTTCGTAACACGGACTTGAGCGCATGAATCGTATCTAAACCGTTACTAACTATCTACGAGAGGTTTAACTACTCGGATTCGAAGTTATACCTCACGTTACATGTCCTTCGGGTCTTCATCGTTGTCCTCCACTCCTCGTAGGCTCCTTGGAATATCGGCACCTCAACGGCCTCCTCGAGTCAAAGAAGATCCACCCGAGAGCTCCTACACCAAGCTTGATCTCTAACTTGAGATAACTAGGTTGCTCAAAGTGCTAATCTAAGCTACCTAGGGGATATAGAGTGAGGTTATGGATATATTAATCTATCTAATCCTTGATCTCAACACATGAGAGGGGAGGATTAGGGTTTCAAGAGAGAGCTTGAGGAGAGAGCAGGTGAGCATGTGTTATCAATGAAAATCCTTCTCACTTCTAATATATAATGAAGCATAAGAAAATCAAAATGAGTAATTCAAAATGCATTATCATCATGCTTCATTAAATAAATACAATGAATCATCAAGTGAGTCATTAAGCAATAAATGCTTCATTAACTCACTTGAATGACTCATCTAAGTGAGTCACAAATTCATTAAATACTAATGCCACCTTACCCTCTATGTCATCATCCTTCTAGAAGCTTCCCGACAAATTACGAGAACGCCCCTCCTATCCGTAAAAACACGGAAAAACTTTAGACTGTATAAATCCAATATCCCGATACTAGAATCTGGCTTAAACCAAAGCCGGCAAGTAAAAACTATCCGAACGTCGTACGTGCGTAAACACATGTATGCGTCCGAACCCTTGTCGTAAAATCATACGACCTCTATATCGTTTCGCCTGGAGCAGGGAAACTCTCTGTGTGGGACTCTAAAGACTCGACACTACGCTGGCAGTGGTTTTAACCACAGACCGCAAGCGGCACTAGCTGTACGTAACGGTCCTCAGGTAGATGTCGATAAGAAGGCCGATGAGGAAACCCATCTGAACTCCTACTGAGCCTGATGTGACAATCTCCGTACAGTCTGGTCTGTTCGTCTAAGACTATCGTATATCGAGCTTAGGGGGCGGCAAGCGTCAGTCCCCTAATAGAGGTATAAGTTGTGTCGGAGCGTAGCCCATTACACCCTGAGAAACTACTGGAACCTACCAGTAAATCTCGCTTGCCCTGGCCAGGGACTTTGCGTAATGACTCTCTGACACAGCGCGATATTATCTCCCAATACCGGGAGAGAAGAATCCTGTCTAACCGCCACTGCCTCCAAGTGCTCGGGACTGCACCGAACTGCTACCTGTTTGCACGACTCCTTTGAGCCGTGGTAGGGTAGCAATCTAAGAACAGTGGGACACACTCGAGGCGAAGTAGCGGTGTCAAGTCTGCGGACTATGCTGTACTCATGTCACCTGGGAACTGACGACGGGTATAATACCATCTAACAGTTCCCCCGCGAGTCATGTCCGGTGTACCCGTAACCTAACGAGCACCTGTATACTATCTCCAGTACGACGTACTGATGGCTGTGGGACAGACCATCTCCCCAACTAGGATGAGAAGCGTACACACTAGTCTACTCTGGAGTATCGATGCCCTATCTCGATAATCCTACGATTAGGGACATGTATAGGATGTTGCTTATAGACTACCCAGCCCCCACTAGTGTGACTGCCATTACAACACTGGTAATCAAGCAAAGAACCTATGGGCTCTACTAATATGTATAAGTGATACGTTACAAGAAACATATGTACATATTAAAGTAGACACAAACCAAGTAGCATACTACCAATTTTAGCAAGACTGTATATACAACTGTAAATATCCCAAGCTTCCATTAAGTAATATACAATCTAGTATGATACAATAATGGCCACTAGGGCATATACACTAACACTTGGTAACACCTACGGATCAACTGTTAGAAAAACGATCCCTCAATCCTCAAGACTTGTCGCGGAACCGCCGCCAATACCTTGGTTTGGCCGCGGTTCCGCGGCGCTTTGATGGATTCAGGGGTTCGTTTTTTGCCAGTATCCATAAAATTATCTGCTTAATTTTCTGAGTATTTTTAATACAGAAAAAATCATCATTTTAAAAAAATTCCAGAGAGGGGGTCTAATTCGACGTTTCGGGGTTCGATCGGACTTTAAACTTCGTCTGGACTTCGCCTAAAGCTCTATCTTCGCTCTGATACCACTATAGGGTTATTAGGCACTAGAACAAGGTTTTACAAGGCATCAACCATGCCAAAATCAAATTTTTCTTGTGCCGAACAACCCTAACCAAAATCTTAGACTAGAGATTAGGCGAAACAAAGCATGTAAACAACTTTACATCTAAGAGTTAGGGATTACAACCTTTGTAGTCCGTTCCTTCACTTCTAAAGCTCCGTGTTGAGGTCCCTTCGCTGCGATCATCATGTACCCAGACTCTAGAGAGGCTCCATGAAGAGAAAGATGCAATCTTGCTTCCGATCTTTAATAACAAAGATGATCTACCTTGAAGAAACTCAAACCCTAATCTAGTATTAACAAAGCAAACACCCTAATCAAGTATTAACAAAGTAAACACCCTAATCTAAATGGCTAGAATAGATGAGGATGATGAAGTAGGAATTTAGCTCTCATTTGTTTTCAATTTCTCACTCATTTTCATCACATTAGAAAAAGCTAGAAAGCTTTTTTTCAAAAAAAGAAGAAGAAGAAGAAATCACTTTGTGATGAATAATGAAACTTGTGTGAGGTTAGAAATGCAACGATGGGTTAAGAAAGAAAACTTAACCCTTGTAGAGATTTAACTAGGGTAAAGGGTTGGGTTGGATTAAAGAAATATCTATGCAACATATCACAAAATATCAAGGACAAAGTCAAAGCTTCAAGAAGCTTCTTGAAAGCTTCATGAAAGCTTAACCCTAATCCAAACCCTAAGCATATTTAAACTCCACAAAACATGTTGCATTTATAACCCTAACTTATTACAATATTATATATCACATATACAATATTTATTATAACAAAATAAAATAATACAATTAACATATATCACATATATATCAATGTATTACCCGAGTGAGATAAAGAATCTTTAAGTGAGCTTATATTAGTTAATGCAATTTAATATATCAAATATATAATTATAAATTAAATTATCGAATCAACACTTGATCCGATAATCCGGCTATTTCACAAATAACCGACTAATATAATCTGTATCAGTTAATCGAATCAACACTTGATCTGATGACCCGGCTATATCACATATACCCGGCCGATATCACATATCGTGAGAATCTAATACGGTATCACATACACGTATTGTTCTTGGTCCCGCACATATCACATATGTGCTCCTACTCCATTTTTCCTGAGCCAGGAAACCTCTGTGTAGGACTCTAAAGAATCGTTAATACGCCGGCAGTAGGTGATGATCATATCAAACACCCACAAGCTGCAAGCGTTCAGCTAAACGTAACAGCCACCCAGGTATTGAGCAATCAGAAGATGAACAAGCAAGCATGTACATTCTTCCGTGAATCCAACCAGTAACACTCCCGTACAGTCCGGTCTCTTCGTCAGATATGTCGCATATCTCGCCTAGGGGTGGTAAACGTCAGACCCCAGTAGCTTGACAAGTCATGTCGATATGAGGTCCATAACAGTTCGAGAAACTACTGATAACACTTACCAATAAATCTCAGCAACCCTGGACAGGGATTTCCAGTTATAGCCAATCGAACACAGCGCAACATCAATTCCCTATACCGGGAGAGACGAAACCCTTCCTATCTCTCATTGCCTCCATGTGATTCGGGACTGTACCCAAAAGCCACCTTTTTGCACGCCCTCTTGGACGTGGTATGATGGAAATCAAAGCACTACTCTGTACCAGTGTCACCAGAGAACTGCCATCTGACGTGAGGTATAATACCATTTGGGAGTTCTCGGGGCGTCCGTCCAGTGTACCCAGTCTCCACTGAGCACCCGTATACCTTCTCTGATGTAAAACACCAATGGATATGGGATCATCCATCGCCCATCATATGGGTCAAGAAGCGCATACGCTAGTCTACTCTGGAGCATCGATGCCCTGTCTCGGTACTCCCATGACTAGGAACATTTGAAGGATGTACTTGACGACTATACTGTCCCCACTAGTACGATCTGAATCATAGTCCTGGTAGTCAAGTACTCATCCTAAGGGCTTTATCAACATGTGACATAGAGACAATCAGAGTACATGCTAAGATAAAGAGTAACCAGATAGCATACTATCATGTCGAGCAAGAAAGTCATCCCTATATATGTCCAAGCATCCACTACAATATACAACGTATGTACAGTAATGGCCTCTAGGCCATACATATAACTAACACTAACAGGTTATACCTAAAGACATGTGTCCTTCGAGTTTTCAATCTTCTTCTTAGGTCTCCTAGATCAACCTTTCTTAATGGCCTTCTTGATCCTAGATGATCCACCCGAGAGTTTATAATCCAAGCTTAGCTTCACTAATGAAGCAACTTAGTAACCTAGTTTCTTAATCTATGTTACTAAGGAGATGTAGTGAGTTTTCTAGTGTATTTGTATCTTTCTTCCTCCCTTGATTCTCAACTCATGAGATAGTTGGAAGGAAGATGAAGGAGGAGGAGGAGGAACTCAAGAAAGGCTAGAGAGGAGAGAGAAGCTCATGGTGAGAAATGAGATCAAACTTGTGTGAAAAATAATGAACCATGGTTTTGTATGTCTCATTTTTCCAATATAAAATCACAACCATACTTGAATAGTTTGTACAAATGAATATTCAATTCATTTGTCAACACTGTTGAAGCATGGTTCTCACCATTCTCACCCCACTACCTTTACACCTCATTTCCATTTAAAAGAATAAATGGATAAATCAAAAATGAGGTGTACACCTTGTAGAATGTTTTTCGTATAAATATGGAATACACTCTACCGTATATACATACCGGTATGCATACTAAAATATGAATACCTAAGAGATAGAATACTACTACTAGTATAATACTAGCATTAAATTAATATCTGATTTAACAAACAGGCTTAATCCTAACCCCGCTAGCATCATTAACCGTCCGATCGAAAACCTCGATAACACTAGGATATACATATCAAAATATGTATATGTAAATTATTAAATCAATACCTGATTTAATAATCTGGTTTAATCCTAAGCCCACTAGTATTATCATTCGATCGAAACCCTGCACGTATTATCATACGGCCACCACATCATTTCGCCTGAACCAGAAAAACCCTCTGTATGGGACTCTAAAGAATTGACAATACACAGGCAATGGTTTAACCAAAAGCACGTCAGCGGCACTAGCTGTACGTAAAGGCTACCCAGGTACCTGTCGAAAAGAAAGCCGACGAGCAAGCTCATCCGAACCCCTACTGACCCTATCCGTGAAAATCTCCATACAGTCTGGTCTCTTCATCTAAGAGTATCATATACCAGGTCTAAGGGGTGGTAAACATCAGACCCCTACTGAACTGATAAGTCATGTCGATTTGGCTCAGGACCAATCCTAGAAAGTATTGATCTAACCATCAGTAAATCATAACTGTCTTGACCAAGGTCTTATGGTTCTATCCAACCGGAGATAGTGCGATATCGACTCCCAATACCGAGACAGACGAATCCCTGAAAATCACTCACTTCCACCATATGGCTCGGGACTGTTCCCAACTAAAACATATTTGCACGACTCAGTAGAGCCGTGTTAGGGTAGTGATCAAAGCACAGTGAGAAGTCACATGAGACAAATGATGATCTCAGATCTAAAGACTAACTTGTACTCATGTCACATGAGAACCGCTATCTGACGATAGGTATAATACCATCTAGAGGTTCTCTGCGAGTCCGTCCAGTATACTCACCCCCAATGAGCACTTGTATACAATCTTAGGTGATCACACCAATAACTGTGGGACCAACCACCTCCTCTCGTCGGGGTCTAGAAACGTATACACAAGTCTACTCTGGAATATCGATGCCCGGTCTTGATACTCCTGCGACTTGGGACCTTTAAGGATGTACTTTTGGACAAACCAGCTTCCACAAGTATGATCGCCATCATAATGCTGGTAGTCAACCAAAATCCTATGAGTTTTATCAACATGTATCATCCATTTATGATATCGAGTATAACATATGCACATGTTAAGATAAAGTCAAACCATAATAGTATACTATTGTATCGAGTATTTATCAATATGTGTAAACAATATAAAGCAACAAAAGAAAGAAATACACATATTAAGATATATACAACTCAAATAATATACTATATACAACTGAGCAAGATTGTCCTGTACATACATATTTCTAACATCATATACAATACAGGACTCTAGAGCATACATATCCAACAAGGCTCGGGCCCAGTTGATTGGGGGTTGACTTTGACTTTGATATTTTAACTTTTTGGTATCGGCAGTGGGGTGTAATTTTTGACCCTAACAATGTAATCCTTACCACAGGATGGGGCAAGTTCTGGTTTGTGGGGGGAGATCTAGGGCAGGGTTAAGGGGATTTCCATGAGGTTCAGCATGGATATGATGTTTCACTTCTATCATGGAGACTTCCTCTCCTCACTAGGGAATCGTATAACACTAGCTGAAATAGTTTCTTATCGAGTTTATTTTTTTTCAAAACTCTTCACTTCGTTTTCTTCTCAAATGGTCGTATACATCAGTGATATTCTATTTCTATCACTGCTACAAAAGGGCCCAAAGGTAATAGGGATTTCGTCACGATTCAAATTGTGACCATTTAATCATCACGGTTGAAAAAGAAGTAGTCACGGTGAAAATCGTAACCGATTACAATATGTGGCAGGCCTCATAAAGCCCCGTGATAAAACCCTTATCTCGCCCCCTTTCCACAAGCTCACCTTTTCATTCCCTCAAAAAACTTTTGGCCCCAATTTCGTTCCCGCTCTCATCAATCACCACCGCCTGGGGCACGTCATCACCTCTTCGAGCACGCTGCCGCCGGTGATCGAAGCCTTAAAGGCCGACCACAGTCAAAGCCCTAGCTTCATGGAAGATCACCGCTAGCTGATCGATCGAGCTCATCGCCACCATAGATCGAGGCTGCTCTGAGCATGTCGCCGTTCCAAGATTGCTCGCCTCCACTCTGAGCTCACTGTCGTTTGTCAAAGGTAAGTACAAATAGTTAAATTTTAATTTTTTGGGGTTTATTTCAATTTTTCAACTCGAATTGCAAAAAATCTATTGTTGGTGTTATTGTTGTTGTTGGTGGTGGTGTTGGTGTTGTTGGAGGTGTTGTTGTTGGTGGTGGTAGTGGTGGTGGAGGTGTAGTGTCACGACCCAAATGTGGCACGTGACCGGCACTTAAATCACGTGACATCTAAAGATGTCGACGCGGTCCAAGTAAGACGAAACTTGAAATCTAAACCTTTTTCTTTTGAAAACATTGGAGGTGATGCTTTAATAATCATCAGATGGAATCATTTTAAAATAACCATTTAAATTTAACTAAGTATGTTTAAAGAGCATATATGATATTTTGAAATTCGACAGCACCTCCTTTGTAAATTGTGCATAAAAACTCGATACAACTACAACAATAAAATAGTATCCCAACGGGAGCTAGCTTCCACGCCCAAACGGCGGAGCAACCAAGAAAACGATATAAAAAGTCGACTCCAATGAGTGTGACATCATATCACACCAATTCTAAGGCTCGGTTCTAAGTCCACAATATACCATTTCTAAGTTGATGGAGTTTTCGCTAGATACAAGAATATATGAATAACCAAGTGCGAGTACGGTATAATAGTAACTCACTTACCAAAGCAATCATTGAAAGGAATGTGTGCCCAAGCCGCAGATAATCCAAGCGGTAAAACCTGCAAGAAACTGTGGCACAACAGGGATGAGTTGCAAACTCAGTGAATAAAAGTACATCACAAGGTAGAAATCGAAATGCACGACGATACCTAGGTCATAAGTATTGTACTATTATAATCTGTACTAATGTAATATATGATATGCATATGTATCATAATGCAACACTATGTGTCATGCAATCACAAGTAGAACATATCAAATGCAAATGACCTGTATCTAAGTATAAGCCCAAAGGTAGTCGAATATATATATACCTCTTCTTTAAAATAGCCGTGGAATAGATATGTCACGGCAAAAAAGCAGACGCGATAGTATGAAAAATAATAGGTATTTTATTTTAGATATACGTCCTGCTATTTAGTAAAGAATGTTTAGAGGTTTATAAATTTAAAGATCTCAGTGTCATATCAGACATATCAAAATAAGGAGACTATAGCTCGTTTTTGAATTCCCTTTTTGTGTATGCGAATGTCCGTACAAGATATGCAGGTACTGTCCCCCGGATCAGTCCTGGTCGGCTACAATAACTATAATATATCTGGGTACCTCATGATATCAACAAATTAATATATATGTATGGATGTCAAGCATCGACACCCGAAATCAGAAATCTCTCATGTCCATCACCGACACGTAAATCCTCAAATCTCCCGTGTCCAACACCGACATGAAAATGAAGATATCGTCGACACTATCTCAACAGATGATCGCCACCCGATATCCCTGGCCCCGATCGGTATCCCCTGGATATCCGTCATGCTCGAATCTAGCCCCGGTCAGTATCCCCTAGATATCTGTCGTGCTCATCTCTATCTCCGGTATCGAGTATCCTCGCTAGGCTCCCCGCCTCAATGCGGCTTTCTTTCCCCTCGGTCTCGACCGGGTCCACCATGTATTCGACTGTATAGCCCCCCTACTCGGTATGGATAAGTAGCAAGTCCGAAACCATATAGCCCCCCACTCTGTTCGGAATAAAACCATCAGAAAACATCAAGCTCATGGTGGACGTCAACTCATCATATCCAGAAATATCAAGTAAAGAATGATAATACTTACATAGATCATTCTGACGATATATTATATATATACATATATAACAGTGTCCCATACCACTGATATATATCATCAGGAGTAAAATATCCAGAAAATCCATAAGAATCAAGTACAACATCTATAATACTAATATTTACAATACACAATAGGTAATAAAGAAAGACTACAAAATTAAATCATAAAGGCATAATGATATCAATTCTACTGTGTCATGGTACTACTAATGATGTGTAGTGTAACATACGCGTCTGTGCTCGTGTAGCATGGCAATCATCAGTATTTGTGCAAGTGTTCTACATGTGTATTAACCTATTCATATCAACATATATATATGCATTATATATCATAACGGTCCTACAGTGATATGGCAGTACCAATGAGGTCATATGTATAGGTGTTTGTGCAGCATAGTACTCATTGGTAGCTGTGCAGTGTTCTATCGGAGTTTTCGGATTACAGAAACGTATAACATCAATAATTATAACGTAACCGAGTAAAGTAAATATAAGCATTATCTTACGAGTCTAAAGGGAACTGGGTCGTTATTCAGCATACGAATCTCATAATCATCAATACGGTATAATTCCCCGAATAATTCCTCATATTATCACTCTATTTAAATCATCTCTAGTACAGCATGATCCTATGTACCTTTTTACCAAACCATTCGTAAACTATATGCAAATGAGTATCATATAGATGCAAATTAATTCCAATATCTATATCTTAAATAATTACTAAGACTATTATATATCATAATACTATTTATAAGGTTGCGGGGGTGCTATACGCCATCCAACCGACTTCCCCCATAGATGTAAATCTACTCTCCAACTCGTTGAGCTCGCTGAAATCCACGCTGTTATGTCCGCCAACTCCGCCTCGGAAATCCTCGAAATCGTACCTATAATCGTATTTAAAATCACATCGATGTAAATATCATATCGAAAACCAAAACAACGAGCTAAGCACCCGTAGGTTAGAACCTACGGCTCACTTACCCCAAAGACGATCAAATGCCTCTGAACTTAACGTATGAACGTCAACGTTTCAGTTGCAGTACTGAAATACGGAAAATCGTATCGTAAATATCTGAAATTTTGTAAAACCACTACTAAAGTGTTTCCAGATTTTACTGTATAATTATTGGGAAAAATCAAACAATACAGTAGCTCATAAAATACCAATATAACCTTACAGAACAAAAACCAACATCAAAACCCACCAGAAAACCGGCGAGCTCGAACATGGGGCAGATGCCGCCGGCCAAAATATAGGGTTGGAGTCTCAGGCTTTTGGTGAAGTCTTATTGTGATCTTATTATACTTTTGGTCTTGCCTGTTTTTCTTGTATTTTTACCTAATGGTTCCAGATTCAATTTCAGTGAGCTAGATATCACAAAATACACTGTTTTCTGTACTGCACACTAAAAACAGATATAAACTTATACTGAACAAACAAAGAGAAAATGAATTATACCTATGAAGATTATACACAATGAAACACCAGTTCAAGAATTGTGTGTGGGAATATCTATGGTTTGTAGTATCTTAAGCTTGAAGAAGTGCACACTTGATGAAGGAAATCATCTCTCTCTCTCTCTCTCTCTCTCTCTCTCTCTCAATATTAGGAACTCCTAGAATTTTATTATTGGAGTTTGATAAGGGTTCGGTTTGAGGATGCTAAGAAGTTTCTAAGTGTTGTGTTGTGCTTTGTAGGGAAAGCATGAGGTGGAGGTTGAGAGGTGGAGATGACATGAGAGGAGTAGGATGTGTCACACTTGAAATGGTGTGGTGTGTTCATGTAAGGAGGAGGTGGAGAATGTTGAGCATGGTGAGGATAAGGTGTTATGAGAGTGTAACCTAGGTTAAGATATATCCACTCTTAAAAGAATTATAAAAAAAAAAACATAACCTATCATGTTACAATTTAATTTCATTTTACAATCTAAATCCATGTAAAATAAAAGATATGAGATACTTATTCCAACACTTAAATATCATTATCTTAATATAAAATATCATGTCATGTTAAAATATCATTTTAATGATATCATACACTTTTCTTTATATTTACCAAAATAATTACATTTTTATGGATATAATTCCGATACCAAAAGTCGTATGTGATGTCACTTTGCAAACTTTATTTAAATTCATCTTTGAAATTATAAATCAATATTTATAATTTTCCAAATTGTTACAGTCTCTCCCCCTTAAAGAAATTCGGTCCCCGAATTTAAATTAAACCTCCTTGTTAAAACATTTTTCTTAATCCAATCAATTCATTTCAAAACAATTTTCCGGGGTCCAAATTTTAAAACATATCGTCCGCTCAATATAACGGAACTCCGAAGTCCCACACGAGCTAAGACGTAGCATAACTCAATAGTGTGCATGAAAACTCAAAAGGATGTAAAACTCACATAACTGTAACTCTAGCGGTTGCTATGAGAATTACACCAGTTATGATATAGAACACCAAATATGAAAACCGTTATATATATCAAATACATGATCAATGCCATAACCGTAGTGCAATATCGATAGCACACGACTAAGCGAAAATATATAAATCAAATCTATAACATATCCTATCAAGTGCAAAGCATGAAAACAAATTCAACCCTAATGGGTTTGCGTGCAAATCTCAAACCATACATCATGGTGTACATGAAAACAAAACAGCGTTAAGTGCAACAGGTGTACACGAAACGATATCCTCTGTATCCACTATGCATGGAACAAAGTGTACAAAATAGTATCAAGTGCATCTGAGTGCACGAAAATAAAAATCAAGTGCATCAGCGTGTACAAAATAAATCTCAAGTGCATCGGGGTGCACAAAATCAAAATCAAGTGTATCAGAGTGCACAAAAATAAAAACGTGCAACTGGTGTGCACGAAATCATACCAAGTATACCTAAGGTATATATATATATATATATATATATAAAATCTCTTAACCATGTGCATCTGATGTTCACAAAATATCAGTGTAGTGCATCCGGTGTACACAACACTCCAATCGAGTGCAGTCACCTCGTACGAAAATCTCAACAAGTGCACCTGGTGTGCACAAAATATAAATCAAAGTGAAATCACTGCACACGGAAATCTCATCAAGTGCACCTGGTGTGCACAAAATATAATGACCCTCAAATCCTCAAAAAAAATCCATATATCAAAATAACAGACATTGAGTTGTCATTTCTTCAATATTAAAAATGAAACATTTAGACCATAAAAACGCAAATCAAACTCAAATGACATCGAAGCATATCCTATTCAATGTCGGAAGGTGTTTCTACACCCGGAATTGGTAGAGCAAGGATTACTACTTGTCATCTGCCACGATCTAACGTTCTCTATCTCGGAATTCTTGTTCTTCTAGCGGACCTCAATACCATGGCTTCTTTATGCGATCATCCGGTGAGGAGTAACGACACCATTCGTCTTATTGTTGATACTTCCCGTCACATCTTCTTGACCAGTAGTCCAGTCTCTTGTAACGCAACCTGTTGATGACAGAAATCTCTATTCTTTGCTTGTGTGCTAACAACTGATCCAAGGTCCAATCTTACTTATTATCAACTTTCAGAAAGAACCCCTTCAAGTCTCCTGCTGATCTCAGCTATCCAGCCTGCCCGGAACTAGCATTCATTACTGAAACCACTTTCTCTTTAGTAACAACTGTCATTCCTTTTTTATTTCCTCCTAAAAGTGTAGTCATACGCGTCTCAGTATATTCATAAATCTTCAATATCCACTGTGAAGAACAATTGTCCACTAAAACTTCGCACCAATCTCTTGTCTCATTACTCTCCAATATCAATCAATTAAGAAGCGTATCGCGATAACCATGTGAATTGTAAGTCATACTTAGATATGGCCAAGTTCGGAGTCTTATAAAACTCAGAAACACTAATCCGACATCTCTGATAATCTGTAGAAGAATCTGGCTAAGCTTATCTTCGAAAACTCATCTCAATTCGTTGGAGGAAAACTTACTGCGTGATCTCTTTCTCGAGTGACTTGCATCCAGTCTACGCAAGATCCATCGGAAGAAGCTAATTAATTTCACCGATCTCGTAACGGAGCCCCACAATAGATTAAAAGTCCTTACCATTCCACATCTGAACGGCTACGAATCCTGTTGATCCATCTACACTTCTAAACCTTGTCAACTTTTAACTTCACGAACTCATGGAAGCAAAATCTCGATAACATCAGCAATGATTGGTACATCTGTCTGAACAGTACGCAACACTACAATCTGCGGAGAAGGTAAATCATCACGCCTCATATCTGGCTGATCTCTAGCAATGACTCTATCACCTGGTGCGGATCCCGAGGAAACTCACTTCAATATTAGAACTCGATCAAATATTTATAAACGGCATGTCTCTATATCACCGGAAAGTCACCCTGGTCAGTCCTTATCCCAAAAAAGTCTGCACTGATTGTATCTCTAACTGCAGCCCTCTCGGCTCCCATAAACATGGTAACCGGAACAATCAACATGCATTAACGAGGATAGATCAACGGAATGAATAGAAGAATGATCTCAAGATATAAATCCTAAGGTAACTTAGGCGGAGTTTCATATCGTAAATTAGCAGCGGAACATATGTATGATACGTCACTCTACTTAGTACCTACTCCATCAACAAAGTTCATCCTATATAAGGAAAGTTCGGGTATAAAACCCCCAAAGTCAAGTCTAAGTCCTATAAGGTAAAGTCCAGGTAACAAAAGTTCATGCTTAGACCCCCTATACCCAACCCTAGACCCGAACAAAGGTTAAACCAAATGCTTTGATACCAACTTCGTCACGACCCAAATGTGGCACGTGACCGGAACTTAAATCACGTGACATCTAAAGATGTCGACGCGGTCCAAGTAAGACGAAACTTGGAATCTAAACCTTTTTCTTTTGAAAACATTGGAGGTGATGCTTTAATAATCATCAGATGGAATCATTTTAAAATAACCATTTAAATTTAACTAAGTATGTTTAAAGAGCATATATGATATTTTGAAATTCGACAGCACCTCCTTTGTAAATTGTGCATAAAAACTCGATACAACTACAACAATAAAATAGTATCCCAACGGGAGCTAGCTTCCACGCCCAAACGGCGGAGCAACCAAGAAAATGATATAAAAAGTCGACTCCAATGAGTGTGACATCATATCACACCAATTCTAAGGCTCGGTTCTAAGTCCACAATATACCATTTCTAAGTTGATGGAGTTTTCGCTAGATACAAGAATATATGAATAACCAAGTGCGAGTACGGTATAATAGTAACTCACTTACCAAAGCAATCATTGAAAGGAATGTGTGCCCAAGCCACTGATAATCCAAGTGGTAAAACCTGCAAGAAACTATGGCAAAACGGGGATGAGTTGCCAACTCAATGAATAAAAGTACATCACAAGGTAGAAATCGAAATGCACGACGATACCTAGGTCATAATTATAGTACTATTATAATCTATACTAATGTAATATATGATATGCATATGTATCATAATGCAACACTATCTGTCATGCAATCCCAAGTAGAACATATTAAATGCAAATGACCTATATCTAAGTATAAGCCCAAAGGTAGCCGAAAATTTATGTATAAAGCTCTTCTTTAAAATAGCCGTGGAATAGATATGTCACCGCATAAAAGCAGACACGATAGTATGAAATATAATAGGTATCCTATTTTAGATATACGTCCTGTTGTTTAGTAAAGATTGTTTAGAGGTTTATAAATTTAAAGATCTCAGTGTCATATCAGACATATCAAAATAAGGAGACTATAGCTCGTTTTTGAATTCCCTTTTTGTGTATGCGAATGTCCATACAAGATATGCAGGTACTGTCCTCCGGATCAGTCCTGATCGGCTACAATAACTATAATATATCTGGGTACCTCATGATATCAACATATCAATATATATGTATGGATGTCAAACATCGACACCCGAAATCAGAAATTTCTCGTGTCCATCACCGACACGTAAATCCTCAAATCTCTCATGTCTAACACCGACATGCAAATGCAGATATCGTCGACACTATCTCAATAGATGATCACCACCCGATATCTCTGGCCCCGGTCGGTATCCCCTGGATATCCGCCATGCTCGAATCTAGCCCCGGTGAGTATCCCCTGGATATCTGCCGTGCTCATCTCTATCTCCGGTAGCGAGTATCCTCGCTAGGCTCCCTGCCTTAATGCGGCTTTCCTGCCCCTCGGTCTCGACCGGGTCCACCATGTATCCGACTGTATAGCCCCCCCTACTCAATCGGGATAAATAGCAAGTCCGAAACCATATAGCCGACCCACTCGGTTTGGAATAAAACCATCAGAAAACATCAAGCTCATGGTGGACATCAACTCATCATATCCAGAAATATCAAGTAAAGAATGATAATACTTACATAGATCATTCTGACGATATATTATATATATACATATATAACAGTGTCCCATACCACTGATATATATCATCAGGTGTAAAATATCCAGAAAATCCATAAGAATCAAGTACAACATCTATAATACTAATATTTACAATACACAATAGGTAATAAAGAAAGACTACGAAATTAAATCATAAAGGCATAATGATATCAATTCTACTGTGTCATGGTACTACTAATGATGTGTAGTGTAACATACGCGTCTGTGCTCGTGTAGCATGGCAATCATCAGAATTTGTGCAAGTGTTTTACAGGTGTATTAACCTATTCATATCAACATATATATACGCATTATATATCATAACGGTCCTACGGTGATATGGCAGTACCAATGAGGTGTAGTGTAACATATGTATACGTGTTTGTGCAGCATATTACTCATTGGTAGTTGTGCAGTGTTCTATCAGAGTGTTCGTATTACAGAAACATATAACATCAATAATTATAACGTAACCAAGTAAAGTAAATATAAGCATTATCTTACGAGTCTAAAGGGAACTGGGGCGTTATTCGTCATGCGAATCTCATAATCATCAATACGGTACAATTCCCCGAATAATTCCTCACATTATCACTCTATTTAAATCATCTCTAGTATGGCATGATCCTACGTACCTTTTTACCAGACCATTCGTAAACTAAATGCAAATAAGTATCACATAGATGCAAATTAATTCCAATATCCATATCTTAAATAATTACTAAGACTACTATATATCATAACACTATTTATAAGGTTGCGGGGGTGCTATACGCCATCCACTCGACTTCTCCCGTAGATGTAAATCTACTCACCAACTCGTTGAGCTCGCTGAAATTCACGTTGTTATGTCCGCCAACTCCATCTCGGAAATCCTCGAAATCGTACCTATAATCGTATTTAAGATCACATCAATGTAAATATCATATCGAAAACCAAAACAACGAGCTAAGCACCCGTTGGTTAGAACCTACAGCTCGCTTACCCCAAAGACGGTCAAATGCCTCTGAACTTAACGTATGAATGTCAACGTTTCAGTTGCAGTACTGAAATACGGAAAATCGTATCGCAAATATCTGAAATTTTGTAAAACCACTACTAAAACGTTTTCAGATTTTATTGTATAATTATTGGGAAAAATCAAACAATACAGTAACTCATAAAATACCAATATCACCTTACAGAACAAAAACCAACATCAAAACCCACCAGAAAACCGGCGAGCTCGGACATAGGGCAGATGTCGCCGGCCAAAATATAGGGTTGGAGTCTCAGGCTTTTGGTGAAGTCTCATAGTGATCTTATTATACTTTTGGTCTTGCTAGTTTTTCTAGTATTTATACCTAATGGTTCCAGATTCAATTTCAGTAAGTTAGATATCACAAAATACACTATTTTCTGTACTGCACACTAAAAACATATATAAACTTATACTGAACAAACAAAGAGAAAATGAATTATACCTATGGAGATTATACACAATGAAACACCAACTCAAGAATTGTGTGTAGGAGCATCTATGGTTTGTAGTATCTTAAGCTTGACGAAGTGCACACTTGATGAAGGAAATCATCTCTCTCTCCCTATTTTGATATTAGGAACTCAGAGAATTTTATTATTGGAGTTTGATAAGGGTTCAGTTTGAGGATGCTAAGAAGTTCCTAGGTGTTGTGTTGTGCTATGTAGGGAAAGCATGAGGTGGAGGTTGAGAGGTGGAGGTGGCATGAGAGGAGTAGGTGTTAGTGTTTATGCCCTAGAGGCCATTATTATATCATACTAGATTGTATATTACTTAATGAAAGCTTGGGATATTCACAGTTGTATTAACAGTCTTGCTAAAAATGGTAGTATGCTACTTGGTTTGTTTGTACTTTAATATATGCATATGTTTCTTTTAACATATCGCTTATACATATTAGTAGAGCCCTTAGGATATTTGCTTGATTACCAGCGTTGTGATGGCAGTCACATTAGTGGAGGCTGGGTAGTCTATAAGAAACATCTTATACAGGTCCCTGGTCATAGGATTATCGAGACAGGGCATTGATACTCCGAAGTAAACTGGTGTATACGCTTCTCATCCCAGCATGGGAAGATGGTCTGTCCCATAGCCATCAGTACGTCGTACTGGAGATAGTATGCAGGTGCTCGTTAGGTTACGAGTACACCGGACAGGACTCGCCGGGAAGTGCAGGTTGGTACTATACCTATCGTCAGATTGCAGTTCCCAGGTGACATGAGTACAGCTTAGTCCGTCGACTTGATATTACTACTTCGCCTCGAGTGTGTTCCCACTGTACTTAGATTACTATCCTATCACGGCTCAAAGGAGTCGTGCAAACAGGTAGTAGTTGGGTGCAATCCCGAAGCACTTGGAGGCAGTGGCGGTTAGACAGGATTCATCTCTCCCGGTTTTGGGGGTTGATATCGCGCTGTGTATGGAGAGCCATTACGCAAGTTCCCTGGCCAGGGCAAGCGAGATTTACTTGTAGGTGTTCCAGTATTTCTTAAGTTGTAATGGGCTACACTCCGACACGACTTATACCGCTATTAGGGGTCTGACGTTTACCACCCCCTAGGCCCGATATGCGATAGTCCTAGACGAACAGACCGGACTGTACGGAGATTGTCACATACTGGCTCAGTAGGAGTTCGGATGGGTTTCCTCATCGTCCTTCTTATCGATATCTACCTAGAGACCGTTACGTACAGCTAGTATCGCTTACGGCCTGTGGTTAAACCCACTGCCAGCGTAGTGTCGAGTCTTTGGAGTCCCACACAAAGAGTTTCCCTGCACCGGACAAAAGGTGTATAGGCCGTATGGTTTTACGGCAGGGCCAAGATCACTTACGTACACTTGTGCACGTACTATGATCGGGAAGATAATACTAGTGGACTTTGGTTTAAGCTGGATCCTAGTATTATACAGATGGATTTATTCAGTCTCAGTTTATCCATATTTTTCAGAATTACGGATGGGAGGGGTTGTCTCGTAATTTGTCGGGAAGTTTCTAGAATGAGGTGACTCATTTGTGTTTATTTCTTTTTAGATTTAAACTAAATGAGGTGGAGGAGATGAGGTGTAGTTTCATTAAATGATCCATGACTCATTAGGTGACTCATTAGGTGGCTCATTAGATGATTCACCTTGTGAATTAAATGAAGCACGATGAATATTAACTAGATATTTATTTTGATGATATTATTATGCTTCATGATATTCACAAATGAGAATAGTTCATTCATTATCACAAAACACTTCTCTCTCCTCAAGTCTTCATCTTCTTCCTCAAACCCTAAAAGCTCTCTGTCACGTCCAGAAAGTACGGAACAAGACCGGCACTTAAACTACGAATGTCTTGAGGCGTACGTAATCTAAGTAAACCCAAACCCTATAAATCCAAACCAAGAAAAGTAGTAGAGTGATGGAAAACCAATTTAAAATAAGTAGTTTCAATAGCATAAGCCGAATTATGCGGGTTTCTAAAAACATCAAAAATTTCCTGAAAATTTCGGCAGAGTCTCCTTTGTAAATACTGGCCCCCAAACGGGATACAACATGAATAGTATACGAAATCAAAAAAAAGGCATCCCCAAGCGGGAGCTAGCTCTTCGTCAATCGACGGTCACAACCACACAAGCAATATAATATACAACGCCAACGGCGAGGATCAAAACTCAAAAGGAAACTCAAACCACAAGAAAACCACAGAAAAATAACGCGCGACTCTAAGGTCGAAGGAATAACATCACTGGTCTCTATCTCAAAGTAAATACATGTTTGGTTGATGCAACTTCTAGATACAACTGAATAATAATATACAATGTATAATGATGGGTACGATACAAATAAACCACCTACTAGCAAGTCACCCGAACGAAACTGTACCCGCAAAGCCGTAAAGAAACCTGTACGGCGAAACCTGCAAGAAACTGGGGCACAACGGGGGTGAGTTGCCAACTCGTGAATAGAAAAACATCAACGAATAGAAATCGCATGTATAACGCAATCCTAGGTCATACGATCAATATATATAATCCTCAAATAAAACCAGCAGTCTATAACAATGACTAGGGTAAATATCTAATCCAAGTGTAATTCCATGTGCCCGTGCCAGTGCCTCAGGTAAAAATGTATCATATGGATGATGTATGAATGCATGGAACAGAATGCATGTACTGACGAAAACTGCTTTCATAAATCAGTGAAATTTCTGTATTTTAAAAGTGAGGTACCATAAATGAAATCAGCATAAAACAGTGCCCAGCATCGACACAAAACAAGTGTCCAAATATCTCGATATCTCTGTATCACAATCTCTGTACCTCAATATCTCAAAATCTCAATATCTCAATCACAATATCTAGGGCGCCGTCAATCCAGACCAGCCCCTACCATCTATCTCAAGACCACGACGGTATCCTCCGGATATCCGACGCGTCGGGTAATATCACCGGTCGGTAGTGCTCCCCTGCCAGGTTCAACGTCAACAACACGATCCTCTTGGCCCGGGGTACCGCACCGGGCCCACCATGTACCCGAAACGGTTCCTCCACTCCTCGAATCGGGTCTCGAAATCCATCAGCAAACTCATGGTGGACGACTCATACATCATGGGAAAACCGCACTTTTTATTTTAAAAGAGAGAAAAGGTTTATTTATGTTTTTGCGGTTTTCCTCCAAATCCAGAAAATCTCATGGAAATCCGAATCCAAAACCACAATAACACGTAAAATAGTGAATATATGCATGAGAATCCATGAATGCGGCATAATAATGAATAACAGTATGCATGAAGTAGCAGGTAATAACTACAATGTCTAAACTAACATATAAGGCAAGTACGCTAATATCATGTCTAAACTATTAGCTAACAGGCTATATCAAGCAATAATATTTTCTAAGGTGTACGTGACATGGCAATTACCGATGAAGATGTGTGTGAGCCGGCAAGTAAGTGTACGTGGTACATACGCATCATCGGTAATGGTGCCGGTGTCCTAACAGCATGATATCAATAATGGAGTATGAAACATAATATAAGCATGCGATGCGAAGTGAACCACAATAATGAGCGGGAGCTGAATACTAGACACAACTATAACTAATCTGCATTAATCTAATATAAGTCCTACAATTGGTGCCTTTTGAAATAACACGAATCATGGGGTTTTGAAAATAGGGGCTACGGTGTTTTTATGAAAAGATACGTCTTTTGAAACATCCATAAAATCCCTTAGGCTGTCTTTTAAAATACACACGATTCGTTAGTTTTTGAAATAGGTAAGAATCGAATCTAATCTAACAACTAAACTAAACTAAAGGGCTAAGCTAACAAGCTGGACTACAGGTAAGGAAACCGCCTAACATCTGAGTCGATCCATATACATACCTGTATATATTTTAGTCGGTGATCCCGCCTCAATAATATCATATCCAATACCATATCTATAAGCAGGCATCCTAAGTCAAGAGGGCGGATCAATCATCAAAATATAGCTCGTACGTAAATCCGTCGTACGGCATCCCCAAATCTGGGTACGGGTTAATATCACATTCATCATACTATTCACCTGGTATCCTCTTTATCAAATATCATGATCGGGGTACTGATCTACGTCTAGTACAATACTGATACCGCCTAAGTATGCATGCACGTGTGTGAAACACTACGTCAAGGACCCGCTACAACGTCATGTCGTATCTCAAATACGAACCCTGCTATATCACCGATCTCACGGCCTCAAATCAAATCTCATCGACTCATCATAAATCCCAAGTACTATCATCATTATCCATGCATGCGTATATGAATGTATATATGCATAGTCCCATACCCACGCATATATACATGTATACACATCCCAATCTGCGCACAAGAAAGTAAAGTATGCAAGTCTGTGTATGCGTATGTGGGTATAACAACTACTCTAGGGTTTCACAACTAACACAAAGCTAATCCATGAACACATAATCATAACATGAATAAACATTCTCGTATTATAAAACACCTATATAAACATATATATATATATATATGAGCTACACTACGGACTGCGGGGGTGCTATACGCCATCCACCCGACTTCTCCCCGTAGATATAAATCTACTCACCTGGTCCTCGCTAGCCGGTGCCGACGTCGCCACGCGCTTGCTTGTCGTCTCGAAGTCCACATGGGTTACCTACATATCATAACGTACCCTGTCGTATTAAAATCCGACTCATGACCCAAAACGACACGTGAATCCCACATAGGTCAAAACCTATGGTTGCTTTCACAAATCAACCCAAAAACCCTCGATGTCGGCGTACAAACGCCAAACCATCGAGAACAACCCAAACACAATCATTTGTACAATTACAAGCACTAATTATAATATAAAATAGCTTAGAACTCACAAAAACCTCAAACTCGCTTTAAAAGCTATTTTTCCGAAAATCTAGCAAGCAAAATTAACCGTTTTAGTACAAAACTCGATGTATAAACGAATCTAGCGGCCACAATATTCACTAAATATCTTAATTAAGTCATAAAAACAATTCCCATAATTTAATCTCATTAATTTTCATAAACCTTAAAATTCTAGTTCACAAAATACCTAAATTTTAACAATTTTATAGCAAAAATGCACAAACTACAATCTAGCTTGGATTTTCATGAACTAAAAGCATTAAACCACTCAATATAATCTTTATAATAACATGAAACCTAAATTTGAATTTTATCTTACAAGAATATAATTATTTTCAAAACCTAGTTTACCATTTATATAATTATCACTTTTAAATCAACAAATATGCAAACTAGCAACTTAAATTGGATTTAGCATAACATTAATATGTCAATTATATCACATAAACTAAATCTCACAACACAAAATACCAATTTGAAATCAAACCCCTCTCTTGAATTTTAAATCATGCACGTAGAACTAATTAAAAACCTAATTAAACAATTGATTAAGCTAACCTAAGCAATTAACAACACATGAAGCAAAAAGGTTAGAATGTATACCAAAATAATTTGAAGATCCCACAAGCACACTTAGCCTCCCAAATTGAAATCTAAATCCCTAGATCCATGCTATGGTAGCCAAGGAAAAATGGGTAGGAGGTGGATTTTGATTTGGATTTTTGCTTGATTTTTTGTGGATTTTTCAAACATTTTTGATGAACTTTTTTAAAGAGAAAGAGATGAAGAATGAAGGGGCTGAAATGGAGGGGTGGCTCGGCCATTGCAGGTAGGGGAGAGGAGAGAGGGAGTGTGGTGTGAGGTATGGTGAGGGAAAAAGTCAAAGTCAACCAAATACCAACTCTTTTATCCATTCTCATTTCTTTTCTTTTCTTTTCTTTCTTTTCTTTTCTTTCTTTTCTTTTCTTGGAAATTCAAGTGGGGAAAATGGGTGGGGCCTGCTGAATTCAGCCAAGGGAAGAAATAAATGGGGGTGTGTGAGTGTGGGTATGGGTGTGGGGTGATGGAAAATGATAATTACAATACCCCAAATATCCATTTACACTAAAAAAAAGCCTTTTTCTTCGATATTTTCTAAACCGTTTTGGCAAACGATTTCATTGCCAAAACCACATGATAAAATTTTATTTAATGTTTTATGATGCACAAAATTTGTTTCAACTCATTCCAATTTGTAATTTTCCCTAATTAAATGTATTAGTGACGGCTTAAAATAATATTAAAATAATTAATTTCCGAAAAATTTTCAGAAAATTTGAAATTTCACCAGTGGCTCAATAAACACCAAATACTAGCAATTACATAGATAGAATATGAATATTTAATTTTATAATAAAGATATTTGCGTTTTGACTTTTTACAGAAAACCCCCTTATTTTACCGTTTTTTCGAAATTCCACCGAAACGATTTTCAAAACGTTACAATCTTCCCCCCTTAAAGAAATTCGGTCCCCGAATTTAAATTAAAACTCCCCCCCCAAATACTAAAATATTTCAGCCAAAACCATCAAATCGCCGGGGCTCCGAAATCATAAATACATAAACACATCATAGCGCAATGCATGCGCATGAGTAATGAGTAGATAACTCGAAATCAAAACTCCGTCAAGCATCCCGCAATCATCGGAGTCAAGGTGAAGACACGAATGCCAAATCTTAAGCAAGACCGATATGCTATAAATCAGAACTATGCATGCAAATATCAGGAGGAAATGCATGCCAAATCCTTTAAGTTGCTGTGCAATGCACATAACACTGCACAGTGGCCGACGTCTATCATAAGAAAATAACTATATACATATATACCTTTGTTTGAAATGTACGTTCCGCCGTTTTGGGAGACAATTTAGAAGGGTTTTCCTTGTTTTAAACGTTTCGCGTCATATCAGACACGTAGGTAAATATTGAGACTATAGCTCGCTTTTTGGAATTCCCTTCAATAGCTATCAATGCATGCAAAATACATTCAGGTACTGTCCTCTGACTAGTCCTGCTTAGTACGAAAACACATCGCAATTATCATAAAAAAAACGTACTGCTCTATAAGAAATCAATCCCAAAATACGCGTATGAATACTACGTGCGTCTGGTGCGCACGACAATCAAAATCCATATACGTGCCATACAAGTGCACAGAAACAAGATCTAAGTGCATCGGGTGTGCACAAAGTATCTGTCGTAGGCAACGTGTATGCCCGACAGCAAAATCAGGTGCATCTGACATGCACGAAAAAAATCTCGATTTAGTGCATCTAGTGTGCACCAAAATCGCATCTCAAGACATGCGCTCAACATGCACGAAAACCCAAAACCAGGGGCATCCATCAAGCACGAAATCATGAAATCCAATATCAAGCGCCGAACATGCGCAAAATCAAATCAGGTGCACAAGGTGCACAAAACAAATATCGAGTATCACAATCGAAATCGAAGTCCAGTGCATCTAAGTGCACAAAAGGCGTATCACTGCACTGCAAGCATATATAAACTATACAGAGTGCAGGAACCAAATCGTGTGCGTGCATACGCACAAAATCAACTCAAATGTCTAAAACCGTAAAATCACAAACATGTGAAACCCAAGCACGAAAACGATATCAAGTGCAACACTGTGCAAAGATCGTAAATCCTCAATCATCAAAATCAAATCAGGCGAATAAATCACCCAAAACATCGAAATCAATAATGGCGGAATAGTACCGCTCAAGCGCATCCTCTAAGAATCTTGGGCCAATTGTCGCGGTAACTAGTGGAACGTCTCGTCGATGATCATGAACTCTGGCCTGCTGGTGTGCGTAACAATGACCACTCCTGGGTCAAGGTCTTCACTATGAATTACCAATCTCTCAGTCCATCGGCTCATCGGCCCTGTCAGGTGTGCCAACGGGGATGATCCCGTTCTGGCACGTCTCTTGTTATCTCCCGGTCAATCATCGCGACCACTCGTAAGACAGCATATCACTGGCGTCGGCCTCTGGCTCTCTGAATGTACGTGACACATCTGATCCTGGGTGCAAGTATCATTGCAGCAGTGTCCTGGAAGGAATCCTGCTCACGGTCTCTTCCATGTCTCGTCTCTGCCAACTGTCCAGAAGTCATCGTCCTTTCCTATATCTGCATCTTGCTCTGGAACGGCTGCATACCCATCGCGACTCCTTCTGGAAGGTATATCCAGTACTCTGCCTCGGCATGCGCATCGCATCTCTGATGTCGGCGGAGGGGAACGACATCATATCCAGATCTTGTACGAACCTCTTACTCCATTTTTCTCTAATGTCGACCGCTTCGGACTCGTCTCGTCGTGGCTGCATGGACTGAGCTCCAACGGCTATCCTCGTATCAGGAGTCTCCCAAGAAATGCATCTCACCACCTAGCATCCGAATTAAGTCGAACCAACCAATCGATTGTTAAAACCTCATAATCCCCCAAGGGCTCAACATCTTAGGCACAGTTTAATAGTATCGAGTACATACCACAGTATTGGTGGTCCAGCCGTAGAAAGGCAAACCCAAGCCTCACTAATGGCGCCGTGGAACTGCCGCAAACCCAAAGGTTCAAAGGCTTTCACACAGTCATTATGTCGAGTTAGGGTTTCATTCTTCTAGAGGGTCCATAAAATTGCCTGCATGTCTTTCCAACTACTTTAAACTTGGAATAATAGGTTTCTGACATTCGATCGTCTCTGTCGACTCTCAACGTCTCCACGTGAAGTCGTCTCTAGCTGGAATCAATCTATCTGATGACCTCGCATAGGGGTAGGCGAACGATCCACATGTCCTAGTCATTCATCCTCGATGACTAGCGACCTTCTATCATCTCTTAGTACAACTCATTCTGCACTAACTCCAGCATCTGGGGAAATATCTCGTCGTTCGCAGCAATAACTGGCTCGCTCGTCTGCACGCTGAACGGTGCCTCAATCATCAGGAGTAAGCAATACTTCAATGGTCATCAAAATCTGGCTGGCCTCTATCAGTGGCTCAATCCTCTTGTGCAAATCGGCACATCCGAGTAATCTCATACAGCAATCCACCCAACGCTCGTGGCGCGAAGACACAATGAAAAGACACATCTCCGCAATCGTGTGTCGCCGGAATCATGCCCTGGTCAGTCCTCGTTCTTGACGAGCTCATTCTGACCGCAACTCTAGCCGTAGCTCTCCCTGCCCGTAATCGTGGCAGCAAAACCATAACTGGTACTGATGAGGCTAGATCGGAATGAATATAATACTGAGCAAAGAAATGTACATCCTAAGGCTCCTTAAGTGGAGTAGCGTATCGTAAATATGCCGCGGAACATACCTACGGTACGTCACTCTACTTTAGTCACCTATTCCATCAACCAAAGGTCATCCTACGCTCCGAAGGTAAAACGTAACGCTCTGATACCAACTTTGTCACGTCCCGAAAGTACGGAACAAGACCGGCACTTAAACTACGAACGTCTCGAGGCGTACGTAATCTAAGTAAACCGAAACCCCAGAAATCCAACCAAGAAAAGTAGTAGAGTGAAGGAAAACCAATTTAAAACAAGTAGTTTCAATAGCATAAGCCGAATTATGCGGGTTTCTAAAAACATCAAAAATTTCCTGAAAATTTCGACAGAGTCTCCTTTGTAAATACTGGGCCCCAAACGGGATACAACATGAATAGTATACGAAATCAAAAAAAAGGCATCCCCAAGCGGGAGCTAGCTCTTCGTCAATCGACGGTCACAACCACACAAGCAATATAATATACAACGCCAACGGCGAGGATCAAAACTCAAAAGGAAACTCAAACCACAAGAAAACCACAGAAAAATAACGCGCGACTCTAAGGTCGAAGGAATAACATCACTGGTCTCTATCTCAAAGTAAATACATGTTTGGTTGATGCAACTTCTAGATACAACTGAATAATAATATACAATGTATAATGATGGGTACGATACAAATAAACCAACCTACTAGCAAATCACCCGAACGAAACTGTACCCGCAAAGCCGTAAAGAAACCTGTACGGCGAAACCTGCAAGAAACTGGGGCACAACGGGGGTGAGTTGCCAACTCGTGAATAGAAAAACATCAACGAATAGAAATCGCATGTATAACGCAATCCTAGGTCATACGATCAATATATATAATCCTCAAATAAAACCAGCAGTCTATAACAATGACTAGGGTAAATATCTAATCCAAGTGCAATTCCATGTGCCCGTGCCAGTGCCTCAGGTAGCAATGTATCATATGGATGATGTATGAATGCATGGAACAGAATGCAAGTATTGAAAAAAACTGCTTTCATAAATCAGTGAGATTTCTGTATTTTAAAAGTGAGGTTCCATAAATGAAATCAGCATAAAACAGTGCCCAGCATCGACACAAAACAAGTGTCCAAATATCTCGATATCTCTGTATCACAATCTCTGTACCTCAATATCTCAAAATCTCAATATCTCAATCACAATATCTAGGGCGCCGTCAATCCAGACCGGCCCCTACCATCTATCTCAAGACCACGACGGTATCCTCCGGATATCCGACGCGTCGGGTAATATCACCGGTCGGTATTGCTCCCCTGCCAGGCTCAACGTCAACAACACGATCCTCTTGCCCCGGGGTACCGCACCGGGCCCACCATGTACCCGAAACGGTTCCTCCACTCCTCGAATCGGGTCTCGAAATCCATCAGCAAACTCATGGTGGACGACTCATACATCATGGGAAAATCGCACTTTTTATTTTAAAAGAGAGAAAAGGTTTATTTATGTTTTTGCGGTTTTCCTCCAAATCCAGAAAATCTCATGGAAATCCGAATCCAAAACCTCAATAACACGTAAAATAGTGAATATATGCATGAGAATCCATGAATGCGGCATAACAATGAATAACAGTATGCATGAAGTAGCAGGTAATAACTATAATGTCTAAACTGACATATAAGGCAAGTACGCTAATATCATGTCTAAACTATTAGCTAACAGGCTATGTCAAGCAATAATATTTTCTAAGGTGTACGTGACATGGCAATTACCGATGAAGATGTGTGTGAGCCGGCAAGTAAGTGTACGTGGTACATACGCATCATCGGTAATGGTGCTGGTGTCCTAACAGCATGATATCAATAATGGAGTATGAAACATAATATAAGCATGCGATGCGAAGCGAACCACAATAATGAGCGGGAGCTGAATACTGGACGCAACTATAACTAATCTGCATTAATCTAATATAAGTCTTACAAATGGTGCCTTTTGAAATAACACGAATCATGGGGTTTTGAAAATAGGGGTTACGGTGTTTTTATGAAAAGATACGTCTTTTGAAATATCCATAGGATCCCTTGGGCTGTCTTTTAAAATACCCACGATTCATTAGTTTTTGAAATATGTAAGAATCGAATCTAATCTAACAACTAAACTAAACTAAAGGGCTAAGCTAACAAGCTGGACTACAGTTAAGGAAACAGCCTAACATCTGAGTCGATCCATATACATACCTGTATATATTTTAGTCGGTGATCCCGCCTCAATAATATCATATCCGATACCATATCTATAAGCAGGCATCCCAAGTCAAGAGTGCGGATCAATCATCAAAATATAGCTCGTACGTAAATCCGTCGTACGGCATCCCCAAATGTGGGTACGGGTTAATATCACATTCATCATACTATTCACCTGGTATCCTCTTTATCAAATATCATGATCGGGGTACTGATCTACGTCTAGTACAATACTGATACCGCCTAAGTATGCATGCACGTGTGTGAAACACTACGTCAAGGACCCGCTACAACGTCATGTCGTATCTCAAATACGAACCCTGCTATATCACCGATCTCACGGCCTCAAATCAAATCTCATCGACTCATCATAAATCCAAAGTACTATCATCATTATCCATGCATGCGTATATGAATGTACATATGCATAGTCCCATACCCACGCATATATACATGTATACACATCCCAATCTGCGCATAAGAAAGTAAAGTATGCAAGTCTGTGTGTGCGTATGTGGGTATAACAACTACTCTAGGGTTTCGCAACTAACCCAAAGCTAATCCATGAACACATAATCATAACATGAATAAACATTCTCGTATCATAAAACACCTATATAAACATATATATATATGAGCTACACTACGGACTGCGGGGGTGCTATACGCCATCCACCCGACTTCTCCCCGTAGATATAAATCTACTCACCTGGTCCTCGCTAGCCGGTGCCGACGTCGCCACGCGCTTGCTTGTCGTCTCGAAGTCCACATGGGTTACCTACATATCATAATGTTAGTGTATATGCCCTAGAGGCCATTACTGTATCATACTAGTTTGTATATTACTTAATGGAAGCTTGGGATATTCACCTTGTATATACAATCTTGCTCAAAATAGTAGTATGCTACTTGGTTTGTTTCTACTTCAATGTGTACATGTGTTTATTTTATTATATCACCTATACGCATTAGTGGAGCCCTTAGGATCTTTGCTTGATTACTAGCGTTGTGATGGCAGTCACACTAGTGGGGCTGGGTAATCTATAAGCACATCCTTATGCAGGTCCCTAGTCGCAGGACTATCGAGACAGGGCATCGATACTCCGGAGTAGACTAGCGCATGCGCTTCTCATCCCAGAGTGGGAGATGGTCTGTCCCACAGCCATCAGTACGTCGTACTGGAGATAGTATGCGGGTGCTCGTTGGGTTACGAGTACACTGGACAGGACTCGTCGGGAACTGACCGGTTGGTATTATACCTATCGTCAGTTATCAGTTCCCAGGTGACATAAGTACAGCTTAGTCCGCTGACTTGACACTGTCACTTCGCCTCGAGTGTGTTCCCACTGTACTTTGATTACTACCCTACCACGGCTCAAAGGAGTCGTGCAAACAAGTAGTAGTTGGGTTCAGTCCCGAAGAACTTGGAGGCTGTGACGGTTAGACAGGATTCGTCTCTCCCGGTATTGGGGGTTGACATCGCGCTGTGTCTAGGAGAGCCATTACACGAGTAGTCCCTGGCCAGGGCAAGCGGGATATACTGGTAGGCTTCCAGTGTTATCTCAGGGTGTATTGGGCTTCACTCCGACACGACTTGTACCGCTATTAGGGGACTGATGTTTACCGCCCCCTAGGCCCGCCATGCGATGTATCAGACGAACAGACCGGACTGTACGGAGACTGTCACATTCAGGCTCAGTAGGAGTTCAGATGGGTTTCGCCTCGTCAGTCTTCTTGTCGGCATCTACCTGGGGACCGTTACGCACAGCTAGTGCCGCTTGCGGTCTGTGGTTAAACCCACTGCCAGCGTAGTGTCGAGTCTTTAGAGTCCCACACAGAAAGCTATTCGCCTTTAGGCAAAAGAGTAGAGGTCGCATGGTTTTGCGACAGGTCGCATGGTTTTGCGACAGGGTTCAGTCACATCCGTGCACTTGTGCACGTTTAGTGTCCGGACAGTTTACACTAGCGGGCTTTGGTTTAAGCCAGATCCTAGTGTACGTATTGGGATTGGTTTTATCCAGTTTGTATTCGTGTTCCTCGGAACGCGGATGCGGGTGTGTATGCACAGTTGACGGAGAGACAGAGGCAGAGGATTCTCATTAGGGTTGTTGACCTTTGACTGTTGACTATTGACTTTTTGCTCAACCCTAATGAGAATATGATATATGATTAACAATAATATTAATTAAGTATTGTGGTGACATGGTTGTTGAGGGGTTGACTTTGTTGACTTGTTGACTTTGTTGACCGGTTGACTAGGTTGGACTAGTTGACCATCATGATGACAATGGCTATCATTTCATGGCAAAGACTTTTCACTTGCTTGTTCTCTTGTGCAATATGAGTGCATGAAATGATATAGCCATTTTGACTTAAACCATTTACACAATACTTGATTACTATTTTTGTGATGATGGTTTTGGATTATGAGAGCCAAGAGAGAAAAGTCTTTCTCATTCTATCATTTTCATTCTCTCTCTTGTTCTTGAGCTCTCATCTTCTTCCTCTTGCTCTCCTTCTCTTTAGTCTATGGTTCACTTGTCTCATGTGTTGAGAACCAAGAACCATAGAGAAAATCCCAACACACTCTCCTCTACTCACTCTAGTTCACAAGGTTTAGCAAACCGAGTGAACTAGTTTCTTCAAAGACCGAAGAAGAAGCCAAAGGTAGAAGCTTTCAGGTGGATCGATCTTCGGCGCAAGGAGACGGCGGGGTGAAGCCGATCCGGACAACCATCGAGGCTTGAAGACGAAGGAGTTCAAGAAAGAAAGGTATAACCCCCTAACCGAGTAGTTAACAACTCCTAGTTAGGTTGTTAGTTAGATGTTTAACAAAGATCCGGTTTTGAGTCCATGTTACCACCTCTAGAAAATTGTTTTTCACCAAATTCCGCATGCCCGAAAGTACCGGGAGAGGTAGCATGGACTTACAGTGGTATCAGAGACAAGTTAAACTCTATCTAACATGTTAGCATAGTAACTAGAAATTCGATCGGAGAAAAAGTCTCGAAATACACCCGGATTTCAAACTTTCTGTCGATTTTCAAAGTGCTGCAAAAATTATTTGAGATATACCAAAAATCGACTCAGGGTTTTTAGAAGAAACTGCAAAAATTCAACCCACTGAATCGATCAACGCGCCGAGTTTCCGCGGCGGGAGCTTGCTCCCGCCGCGGAACCGCGGCCGAGTTGACTCGGTCGTGGGGTTTTATTTTTGCTGTTTGTTCATAGGGGTATTTTGGGATTTTTGGAATATGTCTTTTCAGCCCAGATTTTCCAGAACGAAAATTTTGTGTTTGGGGCCTGAAAATCCGTATTTTTGATCGATCTTCTAAAAGACTTAAGCTGACGGGTTTTTCTGTGATATGATATTTGTATTGAACGTCTGCTAATCGCTATATGTCGATTAGTGGGGGTTATACAAATCTGTGATCTGTAATGTTATTGGAATGTGTATATGAATTCATTGGATTGTCGCGGGTGAATAGCCGGGGGTTGTGAGACGAAAGTTTTCTTTTCTTTCAATTCATGTAAATTTGTAAATTGATATAATAATTATTTGTATGGCCGCACAACCGGGTCGGGGTTGTAGCCGTCATTGTATAATTTCTTTTTACTGTTTTTGCTCCTAGGATAGACCCATGGAAGGGGTGCACAAACTACCGGGTATGCCGAAGTGCCGAGTGGCCTACTCACGGAGTTGAGGGAGGTTTCTTCGCTTCGGGTACTTGGCGGGTAGTTTGCCGCACCCGTAGGGGTCTTGGGTGGGGTATTGGCTATTCACCGCGACCGTGTAATCTTCTTTTCGTTACAGGCTCGTACGAATTGCGGATTCCTAGTATATCCAATGTGTTCATCTGTGATCTGAAATGGCTATCATTGCAATATATATATATATATATGATATTAGTTAGGCGTTGCTTATGTTTTACAGCCGCGCTAGCCCAGCCCCCGCTCTGTCGTTAGTTAAGTAACCTAACGGGTAATGACGGGGCCCCGTGGCGAATGCGAATGGCATAAGCGTACGTCATATTTTGGTTGTTTTCTGCAATGGTAGGATTAAATGATGGGACGCATTAAAAGAACTAATGCAAGAATATCACGCATTAAAAGAACTAATGCAAGAAAAATAAACCAAGTAAAAGTCGTTGGAACACTTTCGAAAAACCACTCGGTTCTTTTCAAAACCAACTTTTAAATGTGGAGCTTGAGCCACTCCTTTTAAAAGCTATCTCGTTCCATCGATTATATCAAGTTCACTACGTTCACGGTTTAGCCAAAACCATTCGTATCCCTCCATCATTTCAGTTAAATATTCGGTAGTATTCAAGCTATGTATTTTGACCTCACGCCAAGGCATAGTGATTGGCAGCTGCCGGATATTTATCTGTTGCATAGATAGAATGCGTTGGTTTGGGACAGCCGTACTGCCATTTTGGCCTACGTCAAGGGTAGGTACGGGTGGGTTCAAATTAACCTGGATAATGATGCGAAGAACTTGACATGTGACTTATGACATTTTGACCTCACGCCAAGGTCATAAGAGCATGAGGCAAAAATCCACATCGGGAGTTTCAAAAGAACTGAAACTTGCTAGAGTTGCATACCATTTGGAGTGTGATGATTCTGGTAGGATTCCTTCGGTTTCTTCAGGCGATGATATTTGGATCCCGATCCTACTGTGAGTATATGCTACTCCTCGGGAAATTTCTCACTAAACGATCAATGCTATAAACCTAGTAGGTGTCTAGAAAGGTGTTAGCGGGGCTACGCCCCCAGGGAAAAGAGGTTATTTAATTAAGGAACTTCGCGAAAGCGTTGGAAAACCTCCCTCGAAGTACCGACACTGGCATGGCTGAACGGTTAAGCAAGTATTGTACGGTGAGATTGATCCTGACTAATTCTTCCTTTTTGGTTTGAGGAGGGATTCGAGAAACAGTGGGAGCCATCCTGTTTAGACAAACTAAAAACCATTCTAAACTTGCAAGAGCATCATGCTGAGTGTTTCTTCTCTCTCCTAATTGCAGCGACCAATCGACATGACTGGACTTAAGTTACTCCTAGATAAAAACATACTGACAGGGCCAAACTACAAAGATTGGCTCAGGAATGTCAAGATGGCAATCACTTACGACAAGCTGGGGTAACTTCTTACCACCAAAGCTCCCCCTGTCCCAGGTCCCAAAACCAGCGTCGCGGATAAGGAAATCCGTAAGACCTGGGAACTAGACTGCGCGAAGGCCAAGTGCCTCGTGCTTGCCTCTATGGACAATGAACATCAGAGGAGGCACGAGAATATGGACCTCGAATCCATATTTCTTCATACAAAAGAACTGTATGGAGAGCAATCTCGTATCGCAAGATACGAAGTGTCGAAGAAGTTATTTTCGGCAAGATTGGCCGTCAGATCATCGGTAGTGGAACACGTGCTTAAGATGATTGGCTACATTGAGGAGCTCGCGGACCTTGGGACCACGTTGGAGAATGAGCTCTATACGGACTTGATTCTCCAGTCCCTTCCTTCCACTTACGCCCAGTTCATACTGAACTTCAACTTACAAGAAAAGGAAGTTGAACTTTCAGAACTCCTCAACATGCTGAGGAGCGCAGAAGGCACCCTACAGAAAGGTAGGGAAACATCCACTTTGTTTGTAGGAGGATCTTCTTCTTCTAGGTCCAAGGCGAAAGACAAGGGAAAGACGAAGAAAGCCCCCGCCAAACCAAGGGGCGGTGTTAGTAAAGTGGATACGAAGGGAAAGGCAAAGGCAACAAAGAAAGTGGGAAAGCTTGTGGATAAGGAAGAATTCTTCTATTGTCATAAGAAGGGACACTGGAAAAATGATTGCAGGGCTTGGAAGGCCAGAACACAGGATCTGAAGCAGGTTGCGGCTTCAGCTTCAGGTGTGTATGTTATTGAAAACTGTCTTTCAATAAACTCTACTTCCTGGGTATTGGATACCGGATCAGGATCTCATATCTGTAATTCTTTGCAGGCGTTGAGAAACCGTAGGGTTTTGAAAGCAGGTGACATGACCCTCAAAGTTGCAAACGGAGCTAGCATGGATGCTAAGGCCGTGGGGGACTATCACCAGGGAATGTCAGATGGACATGTTTTGGTTTTGCGTAATTGCTTTTTTGTACCCAACGCAACTTGTAATATCATTTCTGTATCTTTGGTTTCTAAAGAAGGTTATGAATTTGCGTTTGTAAGCAATGTTGTAAACATTCACCTTAATCAAGTTCTGATTGGGTCAGGTACATTAAGCAATGGTATATACGTATTAAACCAACCGCAGATTTTCAATGTCCAGAATACACACAAAAGAAAGTCTCCAGAAATAAATCAGACTTTCTTGTGGCATTGTAGACTGGGTCACATCAACGAGAGAAGGTTGACGAAGTTACATACAGAAGGATATTTGAATGCGTTCGAATATCAATCGTATGCCACTTGTCAATCCTGTCTCAAAGGAAAGATGACAAAGACTCCGTTCACTGGACACGGAGTAAGAGCGAGCGAGCTCTTGGGACTCATACACAGCGACGTGTGCGGTCCAATGTCTACACATGCACGAAGCGGTTTTTCTTACTTCATTACTTTTACGGATGATTTTTCAAGATTCGGACATGTCTTCTTAATGAAACATAAGTCCGAAGCCTTTGGAAAATTCCAGGAATATAAGAATGAAGTAGAAAAACAAACCGGCAAAAGTATCAAGATCCTAAGATCGGATCGAGGTGGTGAATACTTAAGTGCCGAGTTCCTGGACTATTTAAAAGAGAACGGAATTCTCTCTCAGCTTACTTCTCCATACACTCCGCAACATAACGGTGTATCGGAGAGACGGAACCGAACCCTATTGGATATGGTACGGTCCATGATGAGTAACGCTGAGTTACAACGATCATTCTGGGGGTATGCGCTAGAATCAGCAGCATACCTTTTGAACCGAGTTCCCACTAAGACTGTGCCTACCACACCATATGAGTTATGGAGTGGGAAGAAACCCTATCTTCAATATCTGAAGATCTGGGGATGTCCAGCTTTTGTCAAAAAGCAGAATGCGGACAAGCTCGAGGCACGCTCAGTACTGTGCAAGTTTGTGGGATACCCAAAGAACACCAGGGGGTATCTTTTCTTCCACGCAGAGGAACAAAAAGTCCTTGTTTCTCGTAATGCCCACTTTCTAGAACACCAGTTCTTGGAAAAGGAAATTAGTGGGAGCGCAGTAGAACTGGAAGAAATTCCAGAACCATGAGCTATTACTGAAAGCTTAGTGGAACCAGAGGGTTCAAAAGAACAGGACATTCCTACGCCGCTCCGCAGGAGTAGTAGGCAGTCTCATCCGCCCGAGAGATACTGCGGTTTTCTCATAGATGGGGATAGAGAGGATTGCATCATAGATTATGATGAGCCTACTAGCTTCCAGCAGGCCGTTCAGAGCGTTGACTCGGTAAAATGGCTGGTTGCAATGCGGACCGAAATGGAGTCCATGTACACCAACAAAGTATGGACGTTGGACATTGCTCCAGACAGGGCAAAACCCGTAGGATGCAAGTGGATCTTCAAAAGGAAGATTGGTGTAGATGGACAGGTTGAGACCTATAAAGCTAGACTTGTTGCAAAGAGTTTCCATCAAAGACCTGGCTTGGACTATGACGAAACCTTTTCTCCAGTGGCTATGCTGAAATCCATTCGGATCCTTCTTGCCCTTGCTGCCTTCCACGACTATGAGATCTGGCAAATGGACGTAAAGACCGCTTTTCTAAATGGAAATTTAGAGGAGTGTGTCTATATGGACCAACCATAGGGTTTCATTCAGAGTGGGAGCAGCGGAAAGGTGTGCAAGTTGCTTAAGTCCATCTATGGACTAAAGCAGGCATCGCGGAGTTGGAACATCTGTTTTGATGAGACGGTCAAGGAATTTGGCTTTATCAAAAATCCAGATGAACCATGCATCTATAGTAGATTTGTAGCGAGAACTGTAGTATTCCTCGTTTTATACGTAGATGACATTCTCTTAATAGGAAATGACATTCCTATGCTACAATCTGTCAAGGGGTTCTTGTCACACAGGTTCTCCATGAAAGACCTGGGTGATGCCTCATACATCCTGGGGATCCGGATCCAACGTGATAGATCCAAGAGGATATTACGACTTTCACAGTCCAGGTACATCGACACCATACTGAAGAGATTCAGTATGGAAGATTCCAAGCACGGTAACCTACCGGCTTGTCACGGGATCACCCTCTCTAAAGAGATGTCTCCCAAGACTGATTTGGAGAGGGATCGCATGTCTATTATACCCTACGCTTCTGCGGTAGGGTCTATAATGTATGCGATGTTGTTTACCGACCGGATGTAGCTTATGCACTGAGTGTGGTAAGCCGGTATCAGTCAAACCCTGGGGAGAAACACTGGATAGCGGTAAAGAACATTCTCAAGTACCTGAGAAGGACTAAAGAGATGTTCTTGGTGTATGGCGGAAAAGACCTCCAGATCGAGGCCTTTGCTGACTCCAGCTTCCAGAGTGACAAGGATGATTCCAAGTCCATGTCGAGTTTTGTCTTTACCCTCAATGGAGGGGCGGTGTGTTGGAAGAGTTCCAAACAGGAAACCGTTGCAGACTCGACGATGGAAGTGGAATACATCGCTGCATCTGATGCCGCAAAGGAAGCTGTCTGGATGAGGAAGTTCTTGAAAGAACTTCAGGTGGTTCCGTCCATTGTTGATCCAATACCTCTGTATTGCGACAACAACGGGGCTATAGCTTTAGCGAAGGAACCCAGGTCCCATCAGAGATCCAGACACATCTTGAGGCGGTATCACCAGATCAGGGAGATCGTGGATCGCCAGGAGATCGAGGTTCGGAGGGTTGCTTCAGAAGATAACACTGCAGATCCATTCACCAAGGCCTCAGACTCAGTTCGAGCGGCTGATCGGGATGATAGGTCTTCGATACGCCAGTACATGGCCTTAGTGCAAGTGGGAGATTGTTAGTGTATATGCCCTAGAGGCCATTACTGTATCATACTAGTTTGTATATTACTTAATGGAAGCTTGGGATATTCACCTTGTATATAAAATCTTGCTCAAAATAGTAGTATGCTACTTGGTTTGTTTCTACTTCAATGTGTACATGTGTTTATTTTATTATATCACCTATATGCATTAGTGGAGCCCTTAGGATCTTTGCTTGATTACCAGCGTTGTGATGGCAGTCACACTAGTGGGGCTGGGTAATCTATAAGCGCATCCTTATGCAGGTCCCTAGTCGTAGGACTATCGAGAAAGGGCATCGATACTCCGGAGTAGACTAGCGCATGCGCTTCTCATCCCAGAGTGGGAGATGGTCTGTCCCACAGCCATCAGTACGTCGTACTGGAGATACTATGCGGGTGCTCGTTGGGTTACGAGTACACTGGACAGGACTCGTCGGGAACTGACCGGTTGGTATTATACCTATCGTCAGTTATCAGTTCCCAGGTGACATGAGTACAGCTTAGTCCGCTGACTTGACACTGTCACTTCGCCTCGAGTGTGTTCCCACTGTACTTTGATTACTACCCTACCACGGCTCAAAGGAGTCGTGCAAACAGGTAGTAGTTGGGTGCAGTCCCGAAGCACTTGGAGGCAGTGACGGTTAGACAGGATTCGTCACTCCCGGTATTGGGGGTTGACATCACGCTGTGTCTAGGAGAGCCATTACACGAGTAGTCCCTGGCCAGGGCAAGCGGGATATACTGGTAGGCTTCCAGTGTTATCTCAGGGTGTATTGGGCTTCATTCCGACACGACTTGTACCGCTATTAGGGGACTGACGTTTACCGTCCCCCTAGGCCCGCCATGCGATGTATCAGACGAACAGACCGGACTGTACGGAGACTGTCACATTCAGGCTCAGTAGGAGTTCAGATGGGTTTCGCCTCGTCAGTCTTCTTGTCGGCATCTACCTGGGGACCGTTACGCACAGCTAGTGCCGCTTGCGGTCTGTGGTTAAACCCACTGCCAGCGTAGTGTCGAGTCTTTAGAGTCCCACACAGAAAGCTATTCGCCTTTAGGCAAAAGAGTAGAGGTCGCATGGTTTTGCGACAGGTCGCATAGTTTTGCGACAGGGTTCAGTCACATCCGTGCACTTGTGCACGTTTAGTGTCCGAACAGTTTACACTAGCGGGCTTTGGTTTAAGCCAGATCCTAGTTTACGTATTGGGATTGGTTTTATCCAGTTTGTATTCGTGTTCCTCGGAACGCGGATGCGGGTGTGTATGCACAGTTGACGGAGAGACAGAGGCAGAGGATTCTCATTAGGGTTGTTGACCTTTGACTGTTGACTATTGACTTTTTGCTCAACCCTAATGAGAATATGATATATGATTAACAATAATATTAATTAAGTATTGTGGTGACATGGTTGTTGAGGGGTTGACTTTGTTGACTTGTTGACTTTGTTGACCGGTTGACTAGGTTGGACTAGTTGACCATCATGATGACAATGGCTATCATTTCATGGCAAAGACTTTTCACCTGCCTGTTCTCTTCTGCAATATGAGTGCATGAAACGATATAGCCATTTTGACTTAAACCATTTACACAATACTTGATTACTATTTTTGTGATGATGGTTTTGGATTATGAGAGCCAAGAGAGAAAAGTCTTTCTCATTCTATCATTTTCATTCTCTCTCTTGTTCTTGAGCTCTCGTCTTCTTCCTCTTGCTCTCCTTCTCTTTAGTCTATGGTTCACTTGTCTCATGTGTTGAGAACCAAGAACCATAGAGAAAATCCCAACACACTCTCCTCTACTCACTCTAGTTCACAAGGTTTAGCAAACCGAGTGAACTAGTTTCTTCAAAGACCGAAGAAGAAGCCAAAGGTAAAAGCTTTCAGGTGGATCGATCTTCGGCGCAAGGAGACGACGGGGTGAAGCCGATCCGGACAACCATCGAGGCTTGAAGACGAAGGAGTTCAAGAAAGAAAGGTATAACCCCCTAACCGAGTAGTTAACAACTCCTAGTTAGGTTGTTAGTTAGATGTTTAACAAAGATCCGGTTTTGAGTCCATGTTACCACCTCTAGAAAATTGTTTTTCACCAAATTCCGCATGCCCGAAAGTACCGGGAGAGGTAGCATGGACTTACACATAACGTACCGTATCATATTAAAATCCGACTCATGACCCAAAACGACACGTGAATCCCACATAGGTCAAAACCTATGGTTGCTTTCACAAATCAACCCAAAAACCCTCGATGTCGGTGTACAAATGCCAAACCATTCAGAACAACCCAAACACACTCATTTGTACAATTACAAGCACTAATTATAATATAAAATAGCTTAAAACTGACAAAAACCTCAAACTCGCTTTAAAAGCTATTTTTCCGAAAATCTAGCAAGCAAAATTAACCGTTTTAGTACAAAACTCGATGTATAAACTAATCTAGCGGCCACAATATTCACTAAATATCTTAATTAAGTCATAAAAACAATTCCCATAATTTAATCTGATTAATTTCCATAAACCTTAAAATTCTAGTTCACAAAATACCTAAATTTTAACAATTTTATAGCAAAAATGCACAAACTACAATCTAGCTTGGATTTTCATGAACTAAAAGCATTAAACCACTCAATAAAATCTTTATAATAACATGAAACCTAAATTTGAATTTTATCTCACAAGAATATAATTATTTTCAAAACCTAGTTTACCATTTATATAATTATCACTTTTAAATCAACAAATATGCAAACTAGCAACTTAAATTGGATTTAGCATAACATTAATATGTCAATTATATCACATAAACTAAATCTCACAACACAAAATACCAATTTGAAATCAAACCCCTCTCTTGAATTTTAAATCATGCACCTAGAACTAATTAAAAACCTAATTAAACAATTAATTAAGCTAACCTAAGCAATTAACAACACATTAAGCAAAAAGATAGAATTTATACCAAAATAATTTGAAGATCCCACAAGCACACTTAGCCTCCCAAATTGAAATCTAAATCCCTAGATCCATGCTATGGTAGCCAAGGGAAAATGGGTAGGAGGTGAATTTTGATTTGGATTTTTGCTTGATTTTTTGTGGATTTTTCAAGCATTTTTGATGAACTTTTTTAAAGAGAAAGAGATGAAGAATGAAGGGGCTGAAATGGAGGGGGGGCTCGGCCATTGCAGGTGGGGGAGAGGAGAGAGGGGGTGTGGTGTGAGGTATGGTGAGGAAAAAAGTCAAAGTCAACCAAATACCAACTCTTTTATCCATTCTCATTTCTTTTCTTTTCTTTTCTTTCTTTCTTTTCTTTTCTTTGAAATTCAAGTGGGGAAAATGGGTGCGGGCTGCTGAATTCAGCCAAGGGAAGAAATAAATGGGGGGGGGGGTGAGCGTGGGTATGGGTGTGGAGTGATGGAAAATGATAATTACAATACCCCAAACATCCATTTACACTAAAAAAAAAGCCTTTTTCTTCGATATTTTCTAAACCGTTTTGGCAAACGATTTCATTTCAAAAACCATATGATAAAATTTTATTTAATATTTTATGATGCACAAAATTTGTTTCAACTCATTCCAATTTGTAATTTTCCCTAATTAAATGTATTAGTGACGGCTTAAGATAATAATAAAATAATTAATTTCGGAAAAAATTTCAGAAAATTTGAAATTTCACCAGTGGCTCAATAAACACCAAATACTAGCAATTACATAGCTAGAATATGTATATTTAATTTTATAATAAAGATATTTGTATTTTGACTTTTTACAGAAAACCCCCTTATTTTACCATTTTTTCGAAATTTCACCGAAACGATTTTCAAAACGTTACACTCTCATGAGTTGAGAATCCTAGGGTTTAAAGTGACTAAGTAATCCATCTAAATACTTTACACCCTCTAGGACTTCTAGATTAGAAAACTAGAAGCCGTAGTTATCTCAGATTCGAGATAAGAGCTCGGACTATAGACTCTCGGGTGGATCGTCTTTGACTCGAGGAGGCCGTTGAGGTACCCATGTTCCATAGAGTCGACGAGGTGTGGAGGACAGCAATGACGACCCGAAGGACAAGTAACGTGAGGTATAACTTCGAATCAGAGTAGTTAAACCTCTCGTAGTTTGCTGGTAATGGTTTAAACACGATCCGTGTGCTCAAGTCCGTGTTACGAAGCTTTGATAATTATTTTTCATATATTCCACCTCTCCGCGAACACGTGGGGTGCGTGACATGGACTTATAGTGGTATCAGAGCCTACAAAACCTTTACTAGTTTGTTAGTAACTAATTAGAACTTCGATTGTCGGAAAAACACGAAAACTTAACCCCGGACCCCTCAAGTTTCTGTCGATTTTAAACTTGTCGAAAAAATTATTTCAGAGGCATGAAAATTCACAGCAGGGAATTATAAGAATACTGGAGAAATACGAGACCCTAACTCGGTTAGACGACCGCGGAAGCGCGGCGAGTTGGTGCAATACGCCGTGGATCCGTGGCCGGGTCGACTCTGAGTTGACTCGTATTTACACAGTTTGTCTTATTTTGGGTGTTCTGTTTTCCTGTATTTTTTGTTTCTGCCCAGATCTTTCCAGTGCTGGCTTGCATTTGGGATAAACACGGAAAAAGGTTGTCGATCGAAATTCTAAGTTATTTGCTAATCAGGTTTTATCTGTGATGTTTAATGTGTTCGTAAACCTCCGCTAATTGCTAGTATGTTGGTTAGTTGGGGGTTGCACATTTCTGTGAGGGATATTGGTTTGTTTATATGAACTCTATTGGATCGTCGTGGATGAATAGCCGGGGATGTGAGATGAGGGTTTTTATCTTTCATTCGATGTAAGTTGTAATATGTTGTAATATTCTTTTGCAGGGCACATCCGGGTTGAGGTTGTAGCCACCGTTGTATTATTTCATTTACTGTTTTATGCTCCTAGGATAGACCCAAGATGTGGTGCACAAACTACCGGGTATTTTGAAGTGTTTAATGGCTTACTCACGTTGTTGAGGGAGACTGTTTCACTTCTGGTACTAGGCGGATAGTTTGCCGCACCCGTAGTGGTCTAGGGTGGGGTTTGGCTATTCATCACGACCATGTAATCCGTCTTTTGTTGCAGGCTCGAACGAAACTCGGATTCCTAGTATATCCAATATGTTCATCTGTGATCTGGAATGTCTATTATTGCGTCTGACGAATGTACAATATCTATATATGATATCTAGTGGGCCTTGCTTATGTTTTGCATCCGCGCTAGCCCAGCCCCCACTCTGTCGTTAGTTAAGTAACCTAACGGTGAATGACGGACCCCGGTGGCGAATGCGGATGGCATAAGCGGACGTTGTATTTTCGTTGTTTTCTGCAATGATAGGATAAATGATGGGACACATTATTTTAATGCAAAGAAAATAAACCAAAGCTGAATCGTTGGAACAAATTTAAAAGAAACCACTCGGTTATTTTAAAAAGAGGAGAATTTTTAATTGCGGAGCTTTAACCACTCCTTTTAATAAGCTATCAGGTTCTTTCGACTATATCAAGTTCACTACGTTCACGGTTTCGCCAAAACCAGTCGTAGCCCTTTGTCATGTCATATGGATGGTTAGTAGTATTCAAGCTATGTTTGTTGGCCTTCGTCAAGGCATAGTGTTTGGTAGCTGCTGGGGTATTCATATGTAGCATAGATAGATACGTTGGTTTGGGACAGTCATATTACTTTATTGGCCTTCATCAAGGGTATGTACGGGTGGGTTCAAATTAACAAGGATAATGATGGGAAGAACTTGACATGTGACTTATGATTTGTTGGCCTTTGTCAAGGTCATAAGAGCATGGGGCAAAAATCCACATCGGGAGTTTCTAAAGAAACTGAAACTTGCTACTGTTGCATACCATTTGGAGTTTCATAATGTTGGTAAGATTCCTTTAGCATTATCACACGATGATATCTGGATCCCAATCCTACTGTGAGTATATACTACTCATCAGGAGATTCGTCACCTAACGATCAATGTTATAAACCAAGTAGGTGTCAGCGAGGCTACTTCTCAGGGAAAAGAGGTTATTTAATTAAGGAACTTCGCCAAAGCGTCGTAAAACCCCCCTCGAAGTACCGACGCTAGCCTGGCTGAACGGTTAAGCAAGTATTGTACGGTGAGATCAGTTCTGACTAATTCTTCTTTTATTGTTTGAGGAAGGATTCGAGAAACAGTGGGAGCCATCCTGTTTAGATAAACTAAAAACCAATCTAAACTTGTAAGAGCATCATGCTAAAGTGTTTTCTTCTCTCTCTCAACTGCAGCGACCCTGTGACCATGACTAGGTTACATCTAGATGACAAGTTGACTGAATCTGACTTTTATGACTGGCAAAGGTCTGTCCAGATGTCCATTGCCTATGACAAGCTGGACCATCCTATTACTACTCAAGCCCCCACCGTCCCAGGTCCAGTTTCCACCATCACGGATATGGATATCCGTCAGACAAGGGAAAAGGATAGTGCGAATGGCAAGTGCCTCGTGTTGGCTTGAGTTGATGGTGTATACCAGAAACAGCACGAGAAGATGGACTTAGTTTCCATCTTCCTCCATAATAAAGATTTATATGGAGAGCAATCTCGTATCGCAAAATATGAGACCTCGAACGAATTGCTTCAAGCGAGATTGGTTGTCGGGTCATCTGTAAGGGACAACGTCCTTATGATGACTAGCTATATTAATGAGCTCACGGACCTGAAGACCACGTTGGGAAACAGGTCATATGCTGACTTATTTCCACGGTCCCTACCCTCTACTTACACCCGGAAAGAAACCAGGGAGACACCCGCTCTGCTTAATGGGGGACCTTCTTCTTTTGCATCCAGGGCGAAAGCAAAGGGCGAAAAGAAGAAAACCACCACAAAGACGATATACGGTGTCAGTGAAGTAGAAGGAAAGGGAAGAGAAAAAGTTTTGGGACATGGTGTAGGGAAGGAGGGATGTTCCTATTGTTATGGGAGGAGACATTGGCAGAAAGATTGCAAGGCTTTGGAAGCCAGTAGCCAGGATTCGAAGCATGTTGTGGCTTCGGCCTCGGGTGTGTTTGTAATTGAAAATTGTTTGTCAATTAACTCTACTTCCTGGGTACTAGATACCGGATCAGGATCTCATATTTGTAATTCGTTACATGCTTTGAGAAACCGTAGAGTTATCAGGGTAGGTGATATGTCTCTCAGAGTTGCGAACGGAATGAGCATGGACGCTGAATCCGTGGGGGAATATCGCCTAGGACTGACAAGTGGGCAGATATTGATTCTACGTAACTGTTTGTATGTACCTAGTTTGACTTGTAATATCATATCAGTATCCTCACTTTCTAGAGAAGGATATGATTTTACATTCGTAAGTGATGTGGTAAATATCCACCTAAATCAAGTTCTGATTGGGTCCGGTACATTAGACAACGGTATATACGTATTAAATCAAGCTCAGATTTTCAATGTCCAGAACACACTTAAAAGTGTAAGTGCATGTTGCATGCTCCCACATCTCTTATGAGGCGGCGGAAGTGATAAACGAAAATTTTCTTTGCATACAACACACACTTTCAAAAGATCTTGTCTAAACCATAACTAGAAAACCCTAACTAGAGATTTTATCTATTATGTTAGGGATTATACCTTGATGATCCGGTCCTTCGGGTCTTCTTTGATGATCTCCTTAGCTCCTTGGATGTTGTCAGTGTGCTTGATCTCCGGCCACCCCAAGACTTAGATGATCCACGCGAGAGTTGTCATGCAAGCTAAAACCCTTCTCAAAAGCTAAACCTAGAGATCAAGTTTGCTAAACATGGTCACTAGGATGATGCAGAGATTAGTGTATTGGATTATCTTTGATCCATGGCTTTTGATTCACATCTCATGTGATTGTTAAAGCAAGGAAGAAGGAGGAGAGAAGAAGGAGAGAGAAAGAGTTTGTAATAATAAGAAAATTCAAGCATGAGAAAATGATATATTCAAACGGAAATTATTGAAGCATGGAATATAAAATTAGCACCATACTTCAATAGTAACTCCAAAAGATTAAAATATAAAACAACCCATTCTCACAACCATGCTTGGACTTTCTAATTTCCACCTCATTTATTTATTTTCATAAAATAAATAATGTAATATGAGGTGGCATCTTCTAGAAGGTATTCTTGTAACAATTACAAGAATACCCCTCCTACGTATACCGTATACCGTATACCCGTATCCGAATTCCGGAAAAAATACGAATACCAATAATCCAATAATATAATACCGGTATCCGGCTTAAATCAAAGACTACCAGTATTATCGTTCCGATTATTATTCCTGTTACGATTACACGAACATAATCGAAACCCTGCCGCAACACCTTACGGCTGTCGTAACAACTTACGGCCTCTACATATTTCGCCTGAACGAAGGAACCCTCTGTGTAGGACTCTAAAGACTCGACAGTACGCTGGCAGTGGGTTTAACCACAAGCACGTCAGCGGCACTAGCTGTGCGTAACGGCTACCCAGGTACATGACGAAAAGGTGACCGACGAGCGAACTCATCACAACCCCAACGAGCCTGCAAGCAACACTACCGTACAGTCCAGTCTCTTCGTCTGATACGTCGCATATGAAGTTTAGGAGTGGTAAATGTCAGACCCTAGTAACTTTATAAGTCATGCTGATTTATGGCTCATAACAGTTCGAGGAACTACTGATAACACTTATCAGTAAACCTCGAGAACCCTGGCCAGGGATTTAGGTGTTATAGCCGATCAAACATAGCGCGACATCAACTCCCTATACCGGGAGAGACGAAACCCCTCCTGTTGGAGATAGTGCCCTCAGAGTCAATTATTGGATCACAGGCACGTGATTGCAATGATTGAGGGAGGACCTATCCCAGGAGGACAGTCTTACTCGAGATGATAGTATGCTATCTGGTTTATCTTTATCATCGTGTACTGCTTTAGGTGACCTGACATGTCGCTATTACACGTTGATAGAGCCCCTAGGATTCTTGCTTGACGACCAGCAGTATGATGGCGATCATATACGTGGGAGCTGGTAGTCTATAAGCACATCCTTAAAAGGTCCCTAGTCGTAGGAGTTTCGAGACAGGGCATCGATACTCCATTAGTAGACTAGTGTATACAGTCGAGACCCCGACGAGGGGCGGTGGCCGGTCTCACAAGCCACTGGTGTCAGTTGGTTCACCTAAGATGTATACAGGTGCTCATTGGGTTATGGGTACACCGGACAGGACTCGCCGGGAACCTGCTAGTTGGTCTTATACCAGATGTCAGATAGCAGTTCCCAGGTGACATGTGTACAGGTTAGTTCATCGACCTGAGATCGTCATTTGTCTCGTGTGAGTTCCCACTGTGCTTTGATTACTACCCTACCACGGCTCAAAGGAGTCGTGCAAACAGGTTTTAGTTGGGTACAGTCCCGAGCCACATGGAGGCAGTGAGCGGATCTGCAGGGGTTCGTCTCTCCCGGTATTGGGGGTGAGGTCGCGCTGTGTCTAGGAGAGCCATTACGCAAAGCCCTCGGCCGAGGCAGGAGATTTACTGGTAGGTATTCCAGTAGTATCTCAAGGCGTTCTGGGCTACGCTCCGACACGACTTGTACCGCTTTTGGGGGTCTGACTTTCACCAACCCCCTAGGCCCGCCATGCGATACTCATAGACGAACGGACCGGACTGTACGGATATTGTCACTGACAGGCTCAGTAGGGTGTCGGGGTGAGCTTCCTCATCGACGTCCCTTTTGGTCAATAGCTGGTGGCCCGTCACGTATTGGCTTATACCTCTGACGTGCCAGTGGTTAAATCCACAGCCATAGTATTGACGAGTCTTTAGAGTCCACCACACTTTCAGTTACTCAGCTTTCGGGCGAAACACTGTAGAGGCCGTATGGAGATATGGCAGGGTCCGATCAGATACGTGCGGTATTGCACGTGTCAGGATCGGACAGTTTTGTACTAGTGGCCGTATAGTTATATGGCAGGGTTCGATCAGATACGTGCGGTATTGCACGGATCAGGATCGAACGGATTTTACTAGCCGGCTTTGGCTTAAGCCGGTCCTAGTTTAGTACAGTGTAGATTTTGTCTCATTGCATTTGTATCCGGTCGGAATACAGATGCAGGTGTGTATGCACAGTGTCGGGGTTTTCCTGTAATTTATTACAGGACCAGTTTTCTGGAGTTGCCAGTTTGCATTCCGTTCCGGCCGGTTTTCCTTTGTTCTTTCCCGGCCGGACTTTTCCGATGGAGGGGGTAATTTGCAGTTTTGCAAATTACACTTTGTGGGGGGGTTTCTTGTAAAAGTTTGATTATGATAGATATCATTTCTTTCATCCATTGACTTGGTTTTTTAAAGTGAAGTGAAAGGTTATGGTGGCATAGTGTTTTAAGCATGGTTGATGTTTTGTTGACCTTGGATGTGGTCACCCCTCTCTTGCTCCTACACTCACCTCCCTCTTGCTATCATATTATCATTCCTCCACCATTCTCATTCTCACAAGATGATAAGTTTCTCATTTAGAAAAGAAGAAGAAGAAAAAGAAAGAGAGAAAGAAAAAGAATGAGAGAGTTCATCTTAGTTTTGTGAGGAATTCTTCATCTCCTTCTTCTTCTTGTTTCGGAAAAATGAAAGCACCATTTTTCCTAACCCCAATCCTCCATCATGGCAACTACAAACCCCAAGTGAGACAACCATCTTCTACACTACATTCTACAGCATATCTTGAGCATGTCGAGTTGCCGGCTTCATGCTCGAGTTGCCTCGGTATTGAGGCGGGAGCCCGTAAAAGACGAAGGCGATGTGGTGCCCTTTCCGGCGAGGAGGCGACGATGTGGAGCATAGACTTTTCGCGGGAGATCGGGACGATGACGAGAAGACCGGAGGACTCGGATCACTCGGTATACTTCTCACCCTATCTCTTGTTTGCTAGCGTAGGTTAATGGTTAACGATCCGGGTTTTCTTTGTCCGCGGTAGCGCCGGTTTCCGAGTAAGGAAAAATTTTTATTCCGCAATTTGGCCTCGAGTAAGACGGCCGGGGCGCTTCCGTGGCGCAACATGGTATCAGAGCCACGCCATTAACCTTACCTAGCTTTTGTGTAATGTGTTTGCGTTTCCGATCGACCGAAATTCCAAAAACCGCGTTTTGTGTACATCAGTTTTCTGTCGATTTTTTCCGGGCTCGAAAAATTTTTCAGGTGATTGCAGAATGATGTACAGGAAATTTTAAGACATCTGGGAAATTTTGGGCATGCGTTACTGTAGATCCGCCGCGGAAGCGCGGCGTAACCCTCCTTGGCGCCGCTCTTCCGCCGCGGTTCAGTTTGCTCTCTGGACCAAATTTTTCCAGTGAGGTTTCTACATGAAAATGGGGTATTTGGAATATTAAAATTTGGCCCAGGTTTTCTGTGAGTGCTACAGTTTTGATTGGGGCCCATTTATTAATTTTTGGTCAATCGGAAATTTTTTAAAACACATTTTTCACAGTATTTACATTATATCTGCGACCGTGAATGTCACTCGATCGGTAAATCCGGTCTAACTGCTATAGCCCGGTTAGACGGATTTGCGAACGTGACTTTCACGTTGATGTTCTATGTTTATGCTGTGATGTTGCGGATCGGTCGTGGGGATAGCCTGGATGCAATGCTAGTACTGCTTTGTTGTATTTTATACATTTGATATTGCGGGGCGAGCGTCCGACATGTGGACTGCCGTCACTGCCTGTTTGTATTATTCTTTTGGGGCACGACCTGGTTGCGGTCGATGTACCCGGTGTATGTATATTTTACATTCTGTACTAGGGTTACCCCGCGGTGGGGTGCACGGATAGCCGGGTTCTGGAGGGCAACGGGCCCGCATCTCAGGGCATTGAGACGGAGGGGGCTTCAGTCCAGGATTGGCGGGCTATTCGCCGCACTCGTAGGGGGTACAGGTTGACCCAGGAGGGGTGCCCAAGTTACCGGATTCCGTGAAGTGCTAGGTGGTCCATTCACGGTGCTGAAGGGGGCTGCCTCGCTTCAGGTTTTGGCGGGTGACTTGCCGCGCCCGTAGGGGTCTAGGATTTCATTGCACAGGCTATCCACACGACCAGGGGAACGTCGGGTTTCAGCAGCGGCTCTGTGAAACCCGGGGCTTCCAGATATCTGTATTGTTCTGTGATGCTGTACATTTCTGTGATGTTGCCTTTTATTCACGCCTTGAGCGAAATACTATATATTGGTATATATATTAGTAGATGTTGTATATGTTTTTCATCCGCGCTAGTCCAGTCCCCGCTCTGCCGTTAGTAAGCTAACCTAACGGGTGATGACGGGACCCAGTGGCGAATGCGGATGGCATATACGTACGTCAGTATATTTTCGTTCTTTGTGGTGTGATCAATTGATGGGACTGCATTGATTCGGATCAATGCAAGTTTAAACAAACCTATTCTGATGTTGTTGGAACATTTTTTCAAAAAGCTGTTATTGCAAGGACGTTCACTTTTGTTTTGCATCGTGGTATTCATTTGGAATATCCTGCTCCTCAGTCGACGAGGCAAGGGCCGAGATCCCTTCACCGGGAGTGACCCCTTGGACAGAAGTTTGCGTCAGGGCATTAACTTCACTATAGCCGATTACTTTTGCTTTGCATCGTGGTATTCAGTTGGAATATCCTGCACCTCATTCTACGGGGAAAGAGCCGAGATCCCTTCACCGGGAGTGACCTCTTTAGTAAAGGTTTTCGTTACTATATTTTATAAAAGGCTATGCAGTTCCTTCAACGATATCAAGTTTATTACGTTAAAGGTTTTTCGCCAAAAACCATTCGTAGCCCTCCGTCATTTCCTACAGGTATTATTTGGTATTCGTGCTGCGTTTGTTGACCTAGTCAAGACGTAGTGTTCGGTAGCTAAGTGGTACTTGTTTGTTGCATAAGTGGGATTGGTTAAGACAGTCGTGCGGCCTTGTTGACCTAGTCAAGGGCACGTACGGGTGGGTTTAATGCAATCCAGAATAATGACGGGTTGAACTTGACTGGCGGTTTATGGTTTGTTGACCTAGTCAAGGTCATAAACCGCTTGGGGTAAAAACCACATCGGGAGTTTCAAAAGAACTGAAACTTGCCAGGCATGCGCATACCTTCTGGAGTGTGGTGACGTGAGTGGATTCCGTCACGTTATCATGCGGTGATAGTTGGATCCCGATTCCCACTGATGAGTTAGTTTACTCCTCGGGTGATCCCGACTAATTCTTCTTTCAGGTTTGGAGGAGAATTTGAGGTACAGTGGGAGGTTTCCTGATTAGATAAATTGGTAACCATTCTGATCTAGGTTAGAGTGCACGCTGAGTGTTTCTTTTCTCTCTCTCTGGCAGCGACCATTGACCCGACCCTGGACTATGACTCAGTGACCAAGTTGACCGAACCTTCTTAACACAGGCTTTTGGATTGTCAGAGTTGCAAACCTCATTGCCACTCCTACTTTTACCCTTTTCTCCAGGACACCCCGTATTACTACGAACGTCCACTTCCATTGGACAAAACCATCGTATGGTTAGATACGAACTCGAAGGACTTCGAGGATGGTTTCTGGTTCTGGAGAAAACGAATAGGATTATTCAGTTGTCTTTTCTTTTCACCTTCTCTCGTTGCGAGTACTCCTTGGTTTAGGAGTAGTACACCTATTACGTAAATTGGGTAGTCTTCTTCCAAACCATAGGCTGGTGCCGACCGGTAGGGAATGAAGAAAACCAGTTAACCTAAACGGTGTACAGAAGGTATTAAGTTCAGACAAAGCAAGGGATTAGTAAGAGGGCAAAGTAAATTGCGACTGATATTCACGACCAAACCAAGTATTTCTTCGCCAATCCTAAATCACCTTTGTGTTTCTCCAGGACACTCCGTATCACTACGAAGATCCCATTTTATTGGATACTCCATCGTATGGTTATATACGAACTCGAAAGGAACTAGTTCCAGTTCGGGGATGGATTCTGGTTCAGGAGAAATAGGAATAAAGTACATTCAGGTGTCTTTTATCTTCACCTTCTCTCGCATTGCGAGTGTTCCTAGGATTAGGACAGTACACCCTTTATGCCTTTTGGATAGTCTTCTTCCAAACCATAGGCTGGTGCCGAACGGTAGGGAAGGAAGAAAACCATTTGGCCTAAAGGGGTGTACAGAAGGTAATGACTAAAGACACAGAAAGGGATTTAGAAAGATGGCAAAGAATTATACGGTTACAGTTGTGAATCTGGATAATGGTAGAGGCATTACTAGGAATACCAGAATACCCCACAGAAACATTTCAATGTTTCAGTTTCACCGTGTACTGTCAATGGAAAACTGATTTCCCAGTTAGACACTTGCTCCAGGGTATGTATTTACCAGGTATGATTCTCACATCTGTATGGTTTTACAGATGCTGAGTGGGAGTAAGTTATTGGGAATAGGGTGATCATCCTCATTATATCGGGATTCGTTGTAATCGGTGATATTTGAGGAAGCCACCTGGGTTGTTTGCCGGTCGGCAGATATTTGGTTTTGAATATCCGCTGTTATGCACCAATTTCAAATTGATATATCTGTACGTCTATTTTCATAGAGTGAGATATACCTTTTGATATTATGTCGATGACATTTACCTATATCAGTGGATGGTTAGGTAAGGAGCATTAAACAGCGGTGTAATTCTTCTTAACCATAAGTACAGTTTTCAACCTACGACACACAGTGAAAGAGTTGTTAGACTCAGCGGACTTATACAGAGTATTGTATGTTGTCCAGTGTCCATTAGGACAGAGGGGTTGGTCCTCATACTATATTCTGTTTACTTTTAACTTCTCCAGTTCTTAGACATGTGCTTCGTGGAAACACAAGGTCTGAGTTTTGAGGAGTTATTGGTATAAGAATAGAGTAGAGAACCAGGTATTGCAAGTATCGGGATTCTTCAAGGTGATCGAAGATGTAGATACTTGTGTATGGTATTCAGTTGATAGTAATGAGAACTTGCTTCTCTTTCAGGTTACTCATAATTGGAAGCATTCCTAAGTTGAGTAACGCTGATCGGCCTCCTTCCATTTAGTTGACATGCACTGGAGACAGCTGCATGATTTGAATCTGGTTCAATTAAATCAGTGCCTCTGGTTCTATATTGGATATAGAACAGTTCATATCTTAACGATGTTAAGGTACGGGGAGTTGTCCGGCTTATGCTTAAAACCAGACTCCGGATAACTCAAGGCACGTTTCTGTAATGGCTGTTTGTGGGTTGACCCAGGCTATGACGAGGGTTGACTTTCTACCATCTGGCAGATCAATAGAAATATTGTTCTAGACTCGCCACTGTTTTATTAAAAATGGATTTTTTCAAAAACAGAAGTGGGAGTATGGTAGAACTGGAAGTGATTCCAGAACCACAAACGATTACTGAAGATTTGATAAGGAACCTAAAGATTCAATCTGATTTGACATTCCATTGGCCACTCCGCAGATAAGGTGGGTAACTTCAGGCACCCGAGAGGTACTCCGGTAGCCTCAAGGACGGTGACAGGGAAGTTCTTGTTTACCCACACTTGCCATTGTTGTTGTTCCAGGCTGCGAGACCCGGCACGAGGATGAGTATAGCGTCGTTCTAAACTAGATTTAGAAGTGCACGTCTATATGACTCTGGCAGAGGGTTGTCGTAGTCAGTGGGAGCAGCGGAAGCATTGGTGGACTTCATGCTTATGTCTATTTATAGACTAAAGCAGATGTAGCGGAGATAGATCATCTATTTCTGATGTGACAGTCATAGGTTTGACGTCATCAGAATAGGGGATGGATCTGTTGAGAAGGTAGTAGGAAGTGATATTCCTATACTACGATCGGTTATACTTTGGTCGTCACACAGTGGTTTCTCCACAAGGGACTTGGATATTACATCAGACATACTGGTTACTAGATCTATGGTTTTAGATCTAGATTTGGGTGGTTTCCCAATCTGGGTATCTTGACAGCATTCTATGAGTATTTAGAATGGACGACTCCTGACACGGTAATACACCTACAGTTGATGGATTCACCCTCTCTAAAGGTGTCTTATAGACTAAAAAGGAGAGGGATACTCATGATTGGCAGATCACTTGCTTAGGCAATTGAGTCAATCATGAGATGTCAAGTACCACACCAGATGTTGTTCTTGCACTAGATGCAATAAGTTGATATTGATCCAATCCTGGAGGAACAGTCGGAAGCAGTTTTAGAACATAAGTGAATGTTCTAGGGATATGATAACGGCTGCCTCCTTTAGGAGACGGTTATCACTCCAGGCTTCCAAGGTGACATGGACGACAAGGAGGTTGTCAGAGTTGTAGTTCTCCCTCTGACGAGGGACAGTATTTTGGACAGGTGGTCCAAGGCAATACTGAGGGAGGCATGGCGCAGGATACTGATTAAGTTCAGTTGTTGATACAGTCTAAGAAGTTTGGATTTGGAGTTCATTTATGAGCTAGGTCCCATCAGACATCCAGACATTCTAAGACAGGTATTGCTCATTTCGGGAGATGGCTTTCTCCGCGAACTTGAGATATAGAGAGACATAGAAAGAAACTTCACAGTGGATCCACTCGCTGAGGCTATTCCTCGAACGCAATAGTTTCACAAAAGAGCTTTGTGAGACTGACTGGTAGAGGAGTTGGGTGTTCGGTATCACACGGGCTGTGAGTATGCGACATCGCAATAATTAGCCTTGAGTGCAAGTGGGAGATTGTTGGAGATAGTGCCCTCAGAGTCAATTATTGGATCACAGGCACGTGATTGCAATGATTGAGGGAGGACCTATCCCAGGAGGACAGTCTTACTCGAGATGATAGTATGCTATCTGGTTTATCTTTATCATCGTGTACTGCTTTAGGTGACCTGACATGTCGCTATTACACGTTGATAGAGCCCCTAGGATTCTTGCTTGACGACCAGCAGTATGATGGCGATCATATACGTGGGAGCTGGTAGTCTATAAGCACATCCTTAAAAGGTCCCTAGTCGTAGGAGTTTCGAGACAGGGCATCGATACTCCATTAGTAGACTAGTGTATACAGTCGAGACCCCGACGAGGGGCGGTGGCCGGTCTCACAAGCCACTGGTGTCAGTTGGTTCACCTAAGATGTATACAGGTGCTCATTGGGTTATGGGTACACCGGACAGGACTCGCCGGGAACCTGCTAGTTGGTCTTATACCAGATGTCAGATAGCAGTTCCCAGGTGACATGTGTACAGGTTAGTTCATCGACCTGAGATCGTCATTTGTCTCGTGTGAGTTCCCACTGTGCTTTGATTACTACCCTACCACGGCTCAAAGGAGTCGTGCAAACAGGTTTTAGTTGGGTACAGTCCCGAGCCACATGGAGGCAGTGAGCGGATCTGCAGGGGTTCGTCTCTCCCGGTATTGGGGGTGAGGTCGCGCTGTGTCTAGGAGAGCCATTACGCAAAGCCCTCGGCCGAGGCAGGAGATTTACTGGTAGGTATTCCAGTAGTATCTCAAGGCGTTCTGGGCTACGCTCCGACACGACTTGTACCGCTTTTGGGGGTCTGACTTTCACCAACCCCCTAGGCCCGCCATGCGATACTCATAGACGAACGGACCGGACTGTACGGATATTGTCACTGACAGGCTCAGTAGGGTGTCGGGGTGAGCTTCCTCATCGACGTCCCTTTTGGTCAATAGCTGGTGGCCCGTCACGTATTGGCTTATACCTCTGACGTGCCAGTGGTTAAATCCACAGCCATAGTATTGACGAGTCTTTAGAGTCCACCACACTTTCAGTTACTCAGCTTTCGGGCGAAACACTGTAGAGGCCGTATGGAGATATGGCAGGGTCCGATCAGATACGTGCGGTATTGCACGTGTCAGGATCGGACAGTTTTGTACTAGTGGCCGTATAGTTATATGGCAGGGTTCGATCAGATACGTGCGGTATTGCACGGATCAGGATCGAACGGATTTTACTAGCCGGCTTTGGCTTAAGCCGGTCCTAGTTTAGTACAGTGTAGATTTTGTCTCATTGCATTTGTATCCGGTCGGAATACAGATGCAGGTGTGTATGCACAGTGTCGGGGTTTTCCTGTAATTTATTACAGGACCAGTTTTCTGGAGTTGCCAGTTTGCATTCCGTTCCGGCCGGTTTTCCTTTGTTCTTTCCCGGCCGGACTTTTCCGATGGAGGGGGTAATTTGCAGTTTTGCAAATTACACTTTGTGGGGGGGTTTCTTGTAAAAGTTTGATTATGATAGATATCATTTCTTTCATCCATTGACTTGGTTTTTTAAAGTGAAGTGAAAGGTTATGGTGGCATAGTGTTTTAAGCATGGTTGATGTTTTGTTGACCTTGGATGTGGTCACCCCTCTCTTGCTCCTACACTCACCTCCCTCTTGCTATCATATTATCATTCCTCCAACATTCTCATTCTCACAAGATGATAAGTTTCTCATTTAGAAAAGAAGAAGAAGAAAAAGAAAGAGAGAAAGAAAAAGAATGAGAGAGTTCATCTTAGTTTTGTGAGGAATTCTTCATCTCCTTCTTCTTCTTGTTTCGGAAAAATGAAAGCACCATTTTTCCTAACCCCAATCCTCCATCATGGCAACTACAAACCCCAAGTGAGACAACCATCTTCTACACTACATTCTACAGCATATCTTGAGCATGTCGAGTTGCCGGCTTCATGCTCGAGTTGCCTCGGTATTGAGGCGGGAGCCCGTAAAAGACGAAGGCGATGTGGTGCCCTTTCCGGCGAGGAGGCGACGATGTGGAGCATAGACTTTCCGCGGGAGATCGGGACGATGACGAGAAGACCGGAGGACTCGGATCACTCGGTATACTTCTCACCCTATCTCTTGTTTGCTAGCGTAGGTTAATGGTTAACGATCCGGGTTTTCTTTGTCCGCGGTAGCGCCGGTTTCCGAGTAAGGAAAAATTTTTATTCCGCAATTTGGCCTCGAGTAAGACGGCCGGGGCGCTTCCGTGGCGCAACACCTCCAATCGCTCACTGTCTCCATGTGATTTGGGACTGTATCCAAAGTCCACCTGTTTGCATGACTCAATAGAGTCGTGGTAGGGTGGAAATCAAAGTACAGTGGGAACCACACAAGACTCTATGACGATCTCGGGTCTACAGACTAACCTGTACAAGTGTCGCCAGAGAACTGCTATATGACAATTGGTATATATACCACCTAGGAGTTCTCGGCGAGTCCTGTTCGGTGTACCCATTCTCCAATGAGCACCTGTGTACAATCTTTGATGTCAAACACCAATGGTTGTGGAATCAACCATCGCCCCACAGGGTCAGGAAACGTACACGCTAGTCTAACTTGGTAATACCGATGCCCTGTCTCGATATACCTTCGACTAGGAACTATTAAGGATATGCTTATAGACTATCTAAGCCCCACTAGTATGATCTCATTATAATCATGGTAGTCAAGCATAATCCTAAGGGCTTCATCAACATGCATATAAAGATATGAAATATAACACAAGATGAAGATAAACCAGATAGCATACTACCATTTCGAGCAAAGATTGTTTCGGTACATATACATGCCTATTATCCTATACAATACAGGCCTCTAGGGCATACATATCTAACAATCTCCCACTTGCACTAAGGCCTGTAGTTGATGCAATAAGTACCCACTGTCTACACTATAACCAGTTGCCGGCGTACCGCATGCCCAACAGCTCGAACAGTTTCTCAAACTGGACTTGAGGGATGGCCTTGGTGAATGGATCTGCTGTGTTGTCTTTCGTGTCTACTCTCCGTACCTCGATATCCTGGCGATCCACTATCTCCCTGATGAGGTGATACCGCCTCAAGATATGTCTGGATTTCTGATGGGACCTTGGTTCCTTTAACAAAGCCATAGCTCCATTGTTATCGCAATACAGAGGTATTGGATTAGCAATGGATGGAACCACCTGAAGTTCAGAAATGAACTTCCTCATCCAGACTGCCTCTTTTGCGGCATCATTAGCAGCAATATACTCAGCTTACATAGTGGAGTCAGCGACGGTATCTTTCTTGGAACTTTTCCAACATACCGCCCCTCCATTTAGAGTAAATACAAACCCTGAGATGGACTTACTATCATCCTTGTCGCTCTGGAAGCTGGAGTCGGTAAATCCCTCCATCTGGAGATCTCTATTACCATACACCAAGAACATTTCTTTAGCTCTTCTCAAGTACTTCAGAATGTTCTTCACAGCAGTCCAGTGTTTCTCCCCTGGGTTAGATTGATACCTACTTACTGCACTCAGTGCATAAGCTACATCTGGGCGAGTACATAACATCGCATACATTATAGATTCTAGTGCCGAAGCGTAGGGTATAATGCTCATGCGAGCCCTCTCCTCATCAGTCTTTGGAGACATCTCTTTGGAGAGGGTGATCCCATGACAAGTGGGTAAATTACCCCTCTTGGAATCTTCCATACTAAACCTCTTTAGTATGGTGTCAATGTATCTCGATTGGGACAATCCCAATAATTTCCTAGATCTATCTCTATAGATCTTAATCCCCAGAATGTACGAGGCATCGCCCAGGTCTTTCATGGAGAACTTCTGTGATAAGAATAGTTTGACTGATTGTAGCATAGGAATATCATTTCCTATCAAGAGAATGTCGTCCACGTACAATACGAGGAATGTAACAGTACTCTCTACAATCCTTTTATAAATACTTGGTTCATCCACATTTTTGATAAAACCAAACTATTTGATTGTATCATCAAAGCAGATGTTCCAACTCCGTGATGCCTGCTTTAATCCATAGATGGATTTAAGCAGCCTGCATGCTTTTCCGCTGCTCCCACTATCAATGAAGCCTTCTGGTTGATCCATAAAAACGCATTCTTCTAAATCAACATTTAGGAATGCCGTTTTAACATCCATTTGCCAGATCTCATAATCATAGTGAGCAGCTATAGCAAGTAGGATCCGAATGGATTTGAGCATTGCGACTGGTGAAAAGGTTTCATCATAGTCCAGTCCTGGTCTTTGACGAAATCCTTTTGCTACCAGCCTAGCTTTATAGGTCTCCACCTGACCATCCACACCGATCTTTCTTTTAAAGATCCATTTGCACCCTATGGGTTTTACTGCAGAAGGTGCAACCTCCAAAGTCCATACTTTGTTTGTGTGCATGGATTCCATTTCGGATCTTATGGCATCCAGCCACTTCACTGAGTCACTACTCGTGATAGCTTGATGAAAACTAGTAGGGTCATCATCATCCATGATGCAATCTTCCCTATCACCATCAATTAGAAAACCGTAGTATCTATCAGGTGGGCGAGAGTCCTACTAGATCTACGGAGTGGCTGAGGTTCGTCGGGTTCTATTGAAACCTCAGGTTCAACCAAATCATCGGTAATTATTTATGTATCAGGAATTTCTTCTAGTTCTACCGCATTGCCAACAGTATCATTTGTAAAAAATTCATTTTCTAAAAATGTGGAATATTGAGAAACAAACACCCATTGTTCCTCCTAGTGGTAGAAAAAATATCCATACGAGTGTTTTGGATATCCCACAAATCTACACAAAACCGATCGTGTCTCGAGTTTGTCCGGATTCTGCTTTTTCACATAAGCCGGACAACCCTATATCTTAATTCTTTTAAGAGATGGTCTCTTCCCATACCATATCTCATATGGAGTGGGAGACACGGTTTTGGTCGGAACCCTGTTCAATAGATAAATTGCATTCTCTAATGCGTGCCCCCAGAATGATATTGGTAACTCAGCATCACTCATCATAGATCTTACCATATCTAATACGGTACGATTCCTCCTTTCCGATACACCGTTGTGCTGTGGTGTGTACGGAGGAGTGAGCTGAGAGAGAATCCCATTCTCTTTTAGGAAATGTAGAAACTCTGAGCTTAGATACTCTCCTCCTCGATCTGATCGAAGTTTCTTGATACTTAAGCATGTTTGTTTTTCTACTTCAGATTTATACTCCTTGAATTTTTCGAAGGCTTCGGACTTATGTTTCAACAAGAACACGTGCCCGAATCTCGATAAATCATCAGTGAAGGTTATGAAAAACGAAAAACCACCTCTTGCATGTGTAGACATTGGTCCACATACATCACTATGTATGAGGCCTAAGAGTTCAGTAGCTCTCTCTCCGTGTCCAGTAAACGGAGTTTTGGTCATTTTACCCTTGATACAAGACTGGCAAGTCGCATAAAATTTATATTCCAACGGGTTCAAATATCCATCATTATGTAGCTTGGTTAGTCTTGTTTCGTTAATATGACCAAGTCTACAATGCCAAATGAATGCTTCATTTATGTCTGAAACTTTTCTTTTGTTTGTGTGTTGTATGTTAAAAACTGTATGTTGGTTTAGGATGTATATCCCGTTATTTAATGTACCATACCTAATCAACTCTTGATTTAGGTTAATGTTCATAACATTAGATTGCAATACAAAATTATATCCTGCATTGTCCAATACCGATACAGATATAATATTACATAACATAGAGGGTACAAAATAACACGGGTTCAAAACCAATATACAACCCGACGGCAAACCAAGGTGATACTCTCCTACTGCTGTAGCATGTACTGAGGAACCATTCCCAACTCGGAGAATGTGATCACCTTTCTTCAAAAACTTGCTATTTCTCAGCCCCTGCAGACAATTGCAGATGTGAAATCCTGATCCAGTAACTAATACCCAGGAAGAAGAGTTAATTGAAAAACGATTTTCTATTACAAGCATACCTGAAGTAGAAGCTTCACCCTACTTCTTCTTCTTGAGGTCGGACAAGTATGCAACGCAGTTTCTGTTCCAGTGCCCAGTCTGGTAGCAGTGGAAACATTCCCGTCGTCCTGTTGCAGCAGCCCCTTTCTTGTCCTTTCCTGGTGCCTTTTTCACTCCGCCTCTCTGCTTGATGGGATTCTTCTTCTTCTTTCCCTTTCCCTTGGATTTGGCTTTTGTGACGGAGGAAGAAGATGGCCCAGCAATAAGAGCGGGAGTTTTTGCTACCTTTAGTGTGCTCTCTGCACTCCTCAACATATTGAGGAGTTCAGGAAAAGACTTCTCCATGTTGTGCATGTTGAAGTTTACAATGAATTGAGCAAAGGCAGGGGAAAGGGACTGTAGAACAATATCAACATACTGCTCGTTCTCCATTGTCCAACCCAGGTCCTCAAGTTCTTCGATAAGTCCAATCATCTTCAATACATGGTCACTTACAGACGTGCCAGCAGCCATTCGCATCTGAAACAACTTTCGAGATGCCTCGTATCGGAGAGTACGAGATTGCTCTCCATACAACTCCTTTGTATGGAGAAAGATGGATTGAACATCCATCTTCTCGTGCTGCTTCTGATGTTCATTGTTCATAGAAGCAAGCGCGAGGCACTTGGCTGTGGCGCAGTCTATATCCTGTGTCTTGCGGATTTCTTTATCCGCAACTGAAGAATCAGGGCCTGGGATAGGAGGGGCTGGAGTAGACAGGATGTATCCGACCTTATCATAGGTCAGGGAAATATTCACATTCCTTAGCCAATCTTTGTAATTCGGTCCCGTGAGTTTATTTTTGTCTAATAAAAGCTTAAGTCCCGTCATAGGTATCTGCCATTAGGAGAGAGAAAAGAAGACACTCAGTGATTGCTTTTGCTTAATTAGATAGGTTATTAATCTTATCTAACTGATGTCTCCCACTGCTTTTTATCAAATTTTCCTTCAAACCTTTAAAAGGAAAACTAGCCAGGATTAATTGCAATATACAAGTTCGCTAACCGGTCGGCCAGGCCAGTGTCAGTACTCTGAGGGAGGTTCCCCGTGCTTTCGCACGAACCTAATTAAAGTAAACCTCATTTTCCTAGAGGCGTAACCCCGTTGACACCTTTCTAGACACCTACTGGATTAGCTAATTGTAAAGTGAAAAACTCTCCCGGGAGAAACCTTTACTCACAGTGGGATCGAGATCCAACTATCATATAGAAGGTATGCAATCTCATTGCAAATTTCAACTCTTGAAATTCCCGATATAATTTTTGCCCCTAGTGTCTTATGACCTTAACTATAGTCAACAAATCATAAGCTCTAATCAAGTTCTACCCGCCATTTCGGGTTTGATTTAGACCCACCTGCAAGACCCTTAACTATGGTCAACAAAGTCATGTGAATGTCCTAATCGATCGCATCAAATGCTTTGTAGGAAGACATCACTTAGCTACCGTACACCACGCCTTAACTATAGTCAACAGACGTGGCACGAATACGAAGTACTCTGCTTCCTAAAATGGTGGAGGGCAACGAATGGTTTTTATGAAAACCCTTATCGTTTTGAACTTGATATCGTTGTAGAATCGAGTGAGAAGGAGTGGTTTAAGCTCCAGTTTTAAAAAGTCGAACGTTTTTATAGAATCTTTCTAAGTTTGCTAAAGAGGTCACTCCCGGTGAAGAGATCTCGGCTCTTTCCTTATCGAATAAGGTGCTGGATATGTAAATACCACGATGCAAAGAAAAAATTAGATCAACTATAAAATCAAGTCGAGTGCTTTGTAACATTTGCAAGTTTCACTAAAGGGGTAACTCCCAGTGAAAGGATCTCGGCCCTTTCTTCATCGAATGAGGTGCAGGATATTCATGAATAGCACTATGCAAAGCAAAAGCTAGAGTTACCCATTTTAAAAAGTTTGATTCTACAACATCTTTAGGTTTCTTTTTCTTGACATTAATCACATTAATGATGTCCCATCATTTACGTTTCCTAAACATCACAGAAAAGAAACGAAAATAGAACGTACGCTTATGCCATCCGCATTCGCCACGGGGTCCCGTCATGCACCGTTAGGTTACTTAACTAACGGCAGAGCGAGGGTTGGACTAGCGCGGGTGCAAAACATAAGAAACGTTTATTATATATCTCATATATAAATATAGCTATTACAGATCACAGATGAATACATTGGATATACTCGGAATTCCGCATCTCATTCAAGCCTTAATGAAAGACGGGCTCCACGGTCGTGATGAATAGCCAAAACCCCACCCTAGACCCCTACGGGTGCAGCAAACTACCGGCCAAATTCCCAAAGTGGAGCAACCTCCCTCGACAAAGTGAGTAGGTCACTCGGCACATCGAAAACCCGGTAGTTTGTGCCACCCACCTTGGGTCTATCCTAGGAGCAAAAACAGTAAAAAGAAATTATACAACGGTGGCTACAACCTCATCCCGGATGTGCCCCGCAAAATAATATTACATTTCTTTTTATAAATTACATTGAATGAAAGAAAAGAAAAACGCTCTTCTCATACCCCCGGCCATTCATCACGACGATCCAACACATTTATATACACATACCATCACATAATATCATTACAGAATTATGCAACCCCGACTAATCGACTTATAGCAATTAGTCGACGTTTCAAACATACATAACAAATAACTGAAAACCCGATTAGCCAAGCACTTTAGAATTTCGATCGATAATTTTAAACCATGACAACACTTGTCATCTTCCAGTGCGCAAACAACTTTGTGAAAATTACAGATGTCCCAGAAACACTATTTCCATAATCTAAGCAAAGTGCTGAAATATGAGTCAACTCGGCCACGAATCGGCCGCGGCTCCGCGGCCAAACACTGAGTTTGGCCGTGGATCCGCAGCGTTCCTGACGAGTTGGGATCTCAAATTTCTACAGTGTGCTCAGAAAACCCTGCCAGTATTTTTAAAGCCACTGAAAATATTTTTTGAACAGTTTAAAAAATCGACAGAAACAAGGCCAGAAAACGTGTTTTCGGGGAAAAAAATGCATCGATCGAAGTTCTAACTTTTGGCTAAGAATCTAATTATGGTTTAGTTAGGCTCTGATGCCATGTAAGTGCATGTTGCATGCTCCCACAACTCTTGTGAGGCGGCGAAAGTGATAAACGAAAATTTTCTTTGCATACAATACACACTTTCAAAAGATCCTATCTAAACCATAACTAGAAAACCCTAACTAGAGATTTTATCTATTATGTTAGGGATTATACCATGATGATCCGGTCCTTCGGGTCTTCTTTGATGATCTCCTTGGCTCCTTGGATGTTGTCGGTGTGCTCGATCTTCGGCCACCCCAAGACTTAGATGATCCACGCGAGAGTTGTCATGCAAGCTAAAACCCTTCTCAAGAGCTAAACCTAGAGATCAAGTTTGCTAAACATGGTCACTAGGATGATGCAGAGATTAGTGTATTGGATTATCTTTGATCCTTGGCTTTTGATTCACATCTCATGTGATTGTTAAAGCAAGGAAGAAAAAGGATGAGAGAAGAAGGGGAGAGAAAGAGTTTGTAATAATAAGAAAATTCAAGCATGAGAAAATGATATATTCAAATGGAAATTATTGAAGCATGGAATATAAAATTTGCACCATACCTTAATAGTAACTCCTAAAGATTAAAATATAAAACAACCCATTCTCACAACCATGATTGGACTTTCTAATTTCCACCTCATTTATTTATTTTCATAAAATAAATAATGTATTATGAGGTGGCATCTTCTAGAAGGTATTCTTGTAACAATTACAAGAATACCCCTCCTCCGTATACCGTATCCCGTATACCGTATACCCGTATCCGAATTCCGAAAAAAATACGAATACCAATAATCCAATAATATAATACCGGTATCCGGCTTAAACCAAAGACTACCAATATTATCGTTCCGATTATTATTCCTGTAACAATTACACGAACATAATCAAAACCCTACCGCAACACCTTACGGCTGCCGTAACAACTTACGGCCTCTACATCTTTCGCCTGAATGAGAGAACCCTCTGTGTGGGACTCTAAAGACTCGACAGTACGCTGGCAGTGGGTTTAACCACAAGCACGTCAGCGGCACTAGCTGTGCGTAACGGCTACCCAGGTACATGACGAAAAGGTGGCCGACGAGCGAACTCATCATAACCCCAACGAGCCTGCAAGAAACACTTACCGTACAGTCCGGTCTCTTCGTCTGATACATCGCATATGCAGTCTAAGGGTGGTAAATGTCAGACCCCAGTAACTTTATAAGTCATGCTGATTTACGGCTCATAACAGTTCGAGGAACTACTGATAACACTTATCAGTAAACCTCGAGAACCCTGGCCAGGGATTTAGGTGTTATAGCCAATCAAACATAGCGCGACATCAATTCCCTATACCGGGAGAGACGAAACCCCTCCTATCGCTCACTGTCTCCATGTGATTCGGGACTGTACCCAAAGTCTACCTGTTTGCACACCTCAATAGAGCCGTGGTAGGGTGGAAATCAAAGTACAGTGGGAACCACACAAGACTCTATGACGATCTCGGGTCTACAGACTTACCTGTACAAGTGTCGCCAGAGAACTGCTATCTGACAATTGGTATATATACCATCTAGGAGTTCTCGGCGAGTCCTGTTCGTTGTACCCATTCTCCAGTGTGCACCTGTGTACAATCTTTGATGTCAAAAACCAATGGTTGTGGAATCAACCATCACCCCACAGGGTCAGGAAACGTACACACTAGTCTAACTTGGTAATACCGATGCCCTGTCTCGATATACCTTCGACTAGGAACTATTAAGGATATGCTTCCTGGTAGTCAAGCATAATCCTAAGGGCTTCATCAACATGCATATAAAGATATGAAATATAACACAAGATGAAGATAAACCAGATAGCATATTATCATTTCGAGCAAAGATTGTTTCTGTACATATACATGCCTAGTATCCTATACAATACATGCCTCTAGGGCATACATATCTAACAATAAGAAAGTCTCCAAAAGTAAATCAGGCTTTCTTATAGCATTGTAGACTAGGTCACATCAATGAAACACGGTTAACTAAGTTACATAGAGAAGGATATTTGAATCCGTTCGAATATCAATCTTACGCTACTTGTGAATCTTGTCTCATGGGAAAGATGACAAAGACTCCGTTTATTGGACACGGAGTAAGAGCGAGGGAGCTCTTGGGACTCGTACACAGTGACGTGTGCGGTCCAATGTCTATACATGCAAGAGGTGGTCATTCCTACTTCATTACTTTTACGGATGATTTCTCTAGGTATAGACATATCTTCTTGATGAAGCATAAATCCGAGGCCTTTGAGAAATTCCGGGAGTACAAGAATGAAGTGGAAAACCAAACATGCAAAAGTATCAAGACACTGAGATCCGATCGAGGTGGTGAATACTTAAGTGCCGAGTTCCTGGGATACTTAAAAGAGAATGGAATTCTCTCTCAGCTTACTCCTCCATACACACCACAACACAATGGTGTATCGGAAAGGCGGAATCAAACCATATTAGATATGGTACGTTCCATGATGAGTAAACGTTGAGTTACCGCGATCTTTCTGGGGTTATGCACTAGAATCAGCTGCATATCTTTTGAACAAGGTTCCAACCAAGACTGTGCCTACCACACCATATCAGATGTGGAGTGGGAAGAAACCCTATTTCAGTACTTGAAGACATGGCGATGTCCAGCTTTTGTTAAAAAGTAGCATGCGGACAAGCTCGAGGTACGCTCAGTACAGTGTAAGTTTATGGGATATCTAAAGAACTCCAAGGGGTACTATTTCTATTACGCAGAGGAACAAAAGGTTTTTGTTTATCGTCATGCCCACTTCTTGGAAGCTGAATTTTTAGAAAATCAGAAGAGTGGGAGCGCAATAGAACTGGAAGAAATTCCAAAACCACAAGCTGTTACTGAAAGTATGGTAGAACCAGAAGTTTCAGAAGAAAGGGACATCCCAGCGCCTATCCGCAGAAGTAGTAGGCAGTCTCATCCGCCCGAGAGATACTACGGTTTTCTCATAGATGGGGATCGAGAGAATTTCATCATCGAAAATGATGACCCTACTAGCTTCCAGCAATCCATTCAGAGCGGTGACTCAGTAAGATGGCTGGATGCAATACGGACCGAAATGGAGTCCATGTACACTAACAAATTATGGACTTTGGACATTGCTCCAGATGGGGTAAAACCCGTAGGATGCAAATGGATCTTCAGAAGGAAGATTGGTGTAGATGGACAGGTTGAAACCTATAAGGCTAGACTTGTTGCAACAGGTTTTCATCAAAGACCTGGTTTGGACTATGAAGAAACCTTTTCTCCAGTGGCTATGCTCAAAATCCATTCGGGTCCTTCTTTCCATTGTTGCCTTCCACGATTATGAGATCTGGCAGATGGACATAAAGACAGCTTTTCTAAATGGTAATTTGGAAGAGTGCGTCAATATGGATCAGCCAGAGGGATTCATTCAGAGTGGGAGCAGCGGTAAAGTGTGCAAGTTGCTTATGTCCATTTATGGATTAAAGCCGGCATCGCGGAGTTGGAACATCTGTTTTGATGATACTGTTAAAGAATTCAAATTTATAAAAAATCCAGATGAACCATGCATATATAGTAAGATTGTAGAGAGAACTTTAGTATTCTTCGTCTTGTACATGGATGACATTCTCTTAATAGGAAATGATATTCCTATGCTACAGTCAGTCAAAGGATTCTTGTCACAGAAGTTCTCCATGAAGGACCTGGGTGATGCTACTTACATTCTGGGGATCTAGATCTATCGTGATAGATCAAAGAGGAGGTTGGGAATTTCGCAGTCCAGGTACACTGACACCATATTGAAAATATTCAGTATGGAAGATTCTAAGCGCGGTAACCTACCAGCTTGTCACGGAATCATCCTCTCCAAAGAGATGTCTCCCAAGACTGATTTAGAAAGGGCTCGCATGACGATTATACCCTACGCTTCTGCAGTAGGCTCTATAATGTATGCGATGTTATGTACCAGACAAGATGTAGCATACGCATTGAGCGTTGTAAGCCGGTATCAGGAAAACCCAGGGGAGAAGCACTGGATAGCAGTAAAGAACATTCTCAAGTACCTGAGGGGGACTAAGGAGATGTTCTTGGTGTATGGCGGAAAGGACCTCCAGATCGAGGCCTTTGCGGACTCCAGCTTCCAGAGTGACAAGGATGACTCCAAGTCCATGTCGGGTTATGTCTTTACCCTCAATTGAGGGACGGTCTGTTGGAAGAGTTCCAAGCAGGACAGCGTTGCTGACTCGACAATGGAAGCGGAGTATATAGCTGCTTGCGATGCTGCAAAAGAAGCTTTCTGGATGAAGAAGTTCCTCACAGAACTTCAGGTGGTTCCTACCAGTGTTGATCCAATACCTCTGTATTACGACAACAACGGCGCTATAGCTTTGGCGAAGGAACTCAGGTCCCATCAGAAGTCCAGACACATCTTAAGGCGGTATCACCTGATCAGGGAGATCGTAGATTACTGGGAGATCGAGGTGAAGAGAGTAGATACGGAGAATAACACTGCTTATCCATTCACAAAGGCTATTCCTCAGACGCAGTTCGAGAGGCTATTCGACATGATAGGTCTGCTATATACCAGTACATGGCCCTAGTGCTAGTGGGAGATTGTTAGTGTTTATGCCCTAGAGGCCATTATTGTATCATACTGGATTGTATATTATTTAATGGAAGCTTGGGATATTCACAGTTGTATTGACAGTCTTGCTAAAAATGGTAGTATGCTACTTGGTTTGTTTCTACTTTAATATGTGCATATGTTTCTTTTAACATATCGTTTATACATATTAGTAGAGCCATTAGGATCTTTGCTTGATTACCAGCGTTGTGATGGCAGTCACACTAGTGGAGGCTGGGTAGTCTATAAGCAATATCCTATACAGGTCCCTGGTCGTAGGATTATCGAGACAGGGCATCGATACTCTGGAGTAGACTGGTGTATACACTTCTCATCCAAGCATAGGGAGATAGCCTGTCCCACAGCCATCAGTACGTCGTACTGGAGATAGTATGCAGGTGCTCGTTAGGTTACGAGTACACTGGACAGGACTCGCCGGGAACTGCAGGTTGGTACTATACCTATCGTCAGATTGCAGTTCCCAGGTGACATGAGTACAGCTTAGTCCGTCGACTTGACATTGCTACTTTGCATCGAGTGTGTTCCCACCGTACTTAGATTGCTATCTTACCATGGATCAAAGGAGTCGTGCAAACAGGTAGTAGTTAGGTGCAGTCCCGAAGCACTTGGAGGCAGTGGCAGTTAGACAAGATTCGTCTCTCCCGGTATTGGGGGTTGATATCGCGCTGTGTATGGAGAGCCATTACGTAAGTTCCCTGGCGAGGGCAAGCGAAATTTACTGGTAAGTGTTCCAGTAGTTTCTCAAGTTCTAATGGGCTACAATCTGATACGACTTATACCGCTATTAGGGGTCTGACGTTTACCGCCCCCTAGGCCTGATATGCGATAGTCCTAGACGAACAGACCGGACTGTACGGAGATTGTCAAATACAGGCTCAGTAGGAGTTCGGATGGGTTTCCTCATCATCCTTTTTATCGACATCTACCTGGGGACCGTTACGTACAGCTAGTACTGCTTGCGGTCTGTGGTTAAACCCACCGCTAGCGTAGTGTCGAGTCTTTAAAGTCCCACACAGAGAGTTTTCCTGCACTGGGCAAAAGGTGTAGAGGCCGTATGGTTTTACGGAAGGGCCACGATCACTTACATACATTTGTGCACGTACTATGATCGGGCAGATAATACTAGTGGACTTTGGTTTATGCCGGATCCTAGTATTATACAGATGGATTTATTCAGTCTCAGTTTATCCGTGTTTTTCGGAAATACGAATGGGAGGGACAATCTCGTAATTTGTCGGGAAGCTTCTAGAAGGAGGTGACTCATTTGTGTTTATTTCTTTTTAGATTTAAACTAAATGAGGTGGATGAGATGAGGTGTAGTTTCATTAAATGATCCATGACTCATTAGGTGACTCATTAGATGATTCACCTTGTGAATTAAATGAAGCATGATGAATATTAGCTAGATATTTATTTTGATGATATTATTATGCTTCATGATATTCACAAATGAAAATAGTTCATTCATTATCACAAAACACTTCTCTCTCCTCAAGTATTCATCTTCTTCCTCAAACCCTAAAAACTCTCATGAGTTGAGAATCCTAGGGTTTAAAGTGACTACGTAATCCATCTAAATACTCTACACCCTCTAGGACATCTAGATTAGAAAACTAGAAGCCGTAGTTATCTCAGATTCGAGATAGGAGCTCGGACTATAGACTCTCGGGTGGATCGTCTTTGACTCGAGAAGGCCGTTGAGGTATCCATGTTCCATAGAGCTGACGAAGTGTGGAGGATAGCGATGAAGACCCGAAGGACAATTAACGTGAGGTATAACTTCGAATCAGAGTTGTTAAACCTCTCGTAGTTTGCTGGTAATGGTTTAGACACGATCCGTGTGCTCAAGTCCGTGTTACGAAGCTTTGATAATTGTTTTTCATATATTCTGCCTCCCCGGGAACACGTGGGGTGCGTGACATGGACTTACAGTAGGATGTGTCACACTTGAAATGGTGTGGTGTGTTCTTGTAAGGAGGAGGTGGAGAGTGTTGAGCATGGTGAGGATAAGGTGTTATGAGAGTGTAACCTAGGTTAAGATATATCAACTCTTATATGAATTATCAAAAAAAAAACATAACCTATCATGTTACAATTTAATTTCATTTTACAATCTAAATCCATGTAAAATAAAAGACATGAGATACTTATTCCAACACTTAAATATCATTATCTTAATATAAAATATCATGTCATGTTAAAATATCATTTTAATAATATCACACACTTTTCTTTATATTTACCAAAATAATTACATTTTTACGGATATAATTCCGATACCAAAAGTCGTATGTGATATCACTTTGCAAACTTTATTTAAATTCATCTTTGAAATTATAAATCAATATTTATAATTTTCCAAATTGTTACATGTATGGAGGCCGGTTAGGGTTTCTGTTGGGGCATGGGTTAGGGTATTTCTGTTGGGGTTAGGGCCGGGTTAGGGTTAGAGAAAGGGTTATGTTTTAGGGTTAGGGTTAGGGTAATTTACCGAATTTTTGTAGGTAATTTAGTGAAAAATAAGAACAGTTTAGGGTATTTTAGTGAAAAACAAGAATAGTTAAGGGTATTTTAGTGTAAATAAGTAACACTGAGCAAATGTGGTTTTTTAATTAAAAAATTTAATGATAGTTTAGTAAAAACAACAAAAGTCAAGGGTGTTTTAGTGAAGTTTTTATTAACTTAGTCAATTTAAGAATATGAATAGTTTAGTAAAAATTTTAAGGTAGTTTAGTGAAAAACAACAATAGTTAAGGTATTTTTGTAAACTTTATAGTTATTTAGTTAATTTGAGGTAGTTTAATGAAAACCAACAAAAATTTAGGGTAATTTATGTAATTTAGTAAAATTAAAGAAATTGGGATTGAGTTAGGGTTGGGGTCAGGGTTAGTTTAAGGTTAGGGTTCGAGTAATTTAGCAAACTGTTGCAGGTAATTTAGTGAAAAGCGAAATAGTTAAGGGTATTTTGTTGAAAAACAACGATGTTAAGGGTATTTTAGTGTAATTAAGTGAAATAGAGCAAATTGGGGTTTTTAGTGTAACTTAGTTAATTTAAGGTAGTTTGGTGAAAAACCAACAATAGTTAAGGGTATTTTAGCGTAATTTAGTAAAATTGAAGAAATATGTTGTTGGCTATAGTGCCCTCAAGGCAATTATCGTAGTCACAGGCAGGTGATTATGATGATTGAAAGAGGACCTATACCGCTAGAACGGTCTTGCTCGAGATGATAGTATGCTATCTGGTTTTTCTTTATCATCACTATTACATATTGATACAGCCTATAGGATTCTTGCTTGACTACCAGCATTATGATGGCGATCATATACGTGAGAGCTGGGTGGTCTATAAGCACATCCTTAAATGTCCCTAGTCGTGGGAGTATCGAGACTGGGCATCGATACTCCAGTGTAGACTAGTGTATACTGATCGAGACCCCGACGAGGGGCGGTGGCCAGGTCTCACAAGCCATTGGTGTTAGTTTGTTCACCTAAGATAGTATACAGGTGCTCATTGGGTTATGAGTGCACTGGACGGACTTGCCGAGAACCTGCTAGTTGGTATTATACCTATTGTCAGATAGCAGTTCGCAGGTGACATGTGTACAGGTTAGTCTGTCGGCCTGAGATTGTCATTTGTCTCGTGTGAGTTATCATTGTGCTTTGATTACTACCCTACCACGGCTCAAAGGAGTCGTGCAAACAGGTTTTAGTTGGGTACAGTCCCGAGCCACATGGAGGCAGTGAGCGGATCGTCGGGGATTCACCTCTCCCGGTATTAGTGGTTGATGTCACGTTGTGCACGGGTGGCCTTCCCCAGAAATCCTTGGCCTGGGTGAACGAGAATTACTGATGTAGGATCGATAGTTTCTCAGGTGGTGATGGGTTTCATACCGACACCAAATGTCGCGTCATTAAGGGTCTGACTTTATCCACCCCCCTAGACTCGATATGTGATACTCTTAGACGAACAAAACGGAATGTACGGATATTGTCACTGTCAGGATCAGTAGGGGTAGGATGAGTTTGCTCATCGTCCTCCTTTTCGTTCAATATCTGGGTAGCCGTTACGTACAACTAGTACCGCTGACGTGCTTGTGGTTAAACCCACTACCAGCGTATTGACGAGTCTTTAGAGTCCCACACAGAGGGTTTCCCTGGTTCTGGCGAAATGATGTAGTAGACGTATTGGATACGTGCAGGGTTCCGATCGATTGATGTACTTTGTACCCGGACTTTCGATAGGACAGTTAATAATACTAGCCGACTCGGGTTTGAGCTGGATTATTAAATCAGGTATTAATTTAATAATTTACATATATGTATTTCGATACCTATATTCTAGTATTATGTTCTTTGTGTTATTCTATCTCTTAGGGTATTCGTATTTCGGTACGAATGCAGGTTTGTATATACAGTAGAATGTGATCTATATTTTATCCGGAAAACATTCTAGAAGGTGGCCACCTCATTTTTGGATTTGACCATTTTATAGAAAATGGTAAATGAAGTGGAAATTGGAAAATAGGGAGCATGGTGATGACCATGCTTGCATAGTGTGCACAAATGAATTATTAATTCATTTGTGCATACTATTCAAGTATGGGTGGTTTTTTAAAATGAAAGATATTATTTTACAAAACCTAGCATGCTTGATTTTCTCTCTCATGAGAGCTTCATTATTTTTGATGGTTGGTTTTATCTTGAGCATGCTTGGTTCTCTTCACCATTTTGTGCTTCACTCCTCTCTTGATTTTCTATGGTTGCCTCCACCTTCATTCTCCACCTCCTCTCAACCCTCTCATTAGTTGAGAAACATAAGAGGAGGTGAGATGAGATAGACCTACAGTTAGTTCACACACTACATCCTAGGCTTTCTAGATTAGCATCCTAGAAACCTTAGTTCCTTCACTTTCATCCATTATGTGAAGCTAGAGCTATAACTACATCCCTCGGGTGGATCATCTTCGATGGAGGGAGACCGGCGACCAAGCTTGATCAAGGAGCTTCTACGAGCTTGGGAAGATGGTTGAAGACCGAAGGACACGGATCAACTCGGTATAACCATTCTAACTTCTTTATATTGCTTGCTAGTATAGGGTTTAGGGTAGATCCGGGCATCGGGTCATGGTAGCGCCAGTTTAGAAAATTTTTGTTCCGCATTTGGCCACGGTTTGATGGCCGGAGCACTGCCGTAACCCAACATGGTATCAGAGCCAACCCGTGAACCCCTTACTAGCAGTTTTTAGACAATGTTAAAGTATCGAAATCGAAACAACCCCAAAACAGTGCAATGCACATTCCAGTTTCTGTCAATTTTTAAAGTCATCAAAAAAAATTTTAAGCAACTGCAGAAATATACTTTGATGACAACTAGAACACCCTACAAAAACGAGCCCCATCTGCCAGATTTGACTCGGCGAGATTTGAGAAAAAACGGGTGAGACCGGTTTTTTAGTGGAGTTTGGACTTGAATTTTGTAGAGTGGTCTAGTCTCTGGAATATTGGTGCAGTGGTATTGCTTGTTTTTCCCATTTTGGATATTATGTTATCTTTTGTTCAGGGGCAATTCGGGGTGTTCCGAAGTCGATAATTTAACACTGTTTAAATGTTTATCAGTACATGCATTACTATTTACGACCGTGAATGTCATTTGAGCGGTACAACTCATCTAATTGCTATATGTTCTTTTAGACGAGTTTGTTAACGTGACATTCACGTTGATGTTCTGTATTGTGTTGTGTTGTGGTTGGATCGTCGTGGTGGATAGCTTGGGTGCAATGTTAGTACTGTTTAAATTCATTTGTACATTTGATATTATGGGGTGAGCGTCCGACATGTGGACTGCCGTCTCTGCCAGATTGTATATTATTTGTTTGGGACACGACCGGGTTGAGTTCGATGTCACCCTTGTATATATTATTTTCTTTTCAGTACTAGGATTACCCCGCGGTGGAGTGCACGAATAGCCGGGTTCTAAAGGGCTATGGGTCCGCATCTCATGGTGTTGAGACGGAGGGGACCTTACTCTAGAATTGGCGGGCTATGCGCCGCACTCGTAGGGGTATAGGTTGACCCACGGAGGGGTGCTCAAGTTACCGGATTCCATGAAATGTTGGGTGGCCCATTCACGTTGTTGAAGGGGGTTGCCTCGCTTCTGGTTTTGGCGGGTAACTTGCCGCGCTCGTAGGGGTCTAGGTTTTCATTGCACGGGCTATCCACACGACAGGAAATGTCGGGTCTCATTTGCTGCTGAAATGAAACCCGGGCCTCCAAGTTTATCCACCATTCTGTGTTGCTTCTGTGATGCTTTTGTGATGTTGCTTTATATTATGCCTGAGATGATTGTTATATATATTTATATAAATAGTAGATGTTGTGTATGTTTTGCACCCACGCTAGTCCAGTCCCCGCTCTGACGTTAGTTAAGTAACCTAACGGGTGATGACGGGACCCAGTGGCGAATGCGAATGGCATATACGTACATCATATATTTTCGTTCATTTCTGGTGTGATTATTTGATGGGACTGTGTTGATTCTGATCAATACAAGGATAAAACAAACCTATATATGATGTTATTGGAACCAATTATTTAAAACTGACATTACAGATGCTTTCTTTTGCTTTGCACAGTGGTATTCGGTTATGAATATCCAGCACCTCATTCGACGAGGCAAGGGCCGAGATCCCTTCATCAGGAGTGACCCCTTGAGTAAAAGTTTGCGTCAATGTAATAACTTCACTATAGTCGATTATTTTGCTTTGCATCATGGTATTCAGTTTGGAATATCCTGCACCTCATTCGACGGGGAAAGAGTCGAGATCCTTTCACCGGGAGTGACCTCTTTAGCAAAAGTTTGCGCCGCTATATATTTGTAAAACCACTTAGATTCCTTCAACGATTTCAAGTTCATTACGTTAAAGGTTTTTCGCCAAAAACCAGCCGTAGCCTTCCGTCATTTCCTACGAGTGGTACTTAGTATTCGTGCTACGTTTGTTGACTCCGTCAAGGCATAGTGTGCGGTAGCTGAGTGGTGCTTGTTTGTAGCATGGATATGCGATTGGTTAGGACAGTCATACGGCCTTGTTGACTCCGTCAAGGGCTCGTGCGGGTGGGTTTAATGCAATCAAGATAATGATGGGTTGAACTTGACTAGGACTCTTTGATTTATTGGCTCCGTCAAGGTCACTTGGGTCCTAGGGATAAAAACACACACCGGGAGTTTCAAACATACAGGAAACTTTCCAGGCATGCGCATACCTTTTAGAGTGTAGTGACTTGAGTGGCTTCCATCAAGTTATCATGCAATGATAGTTGGATCCCGATTCCTACTGATGAGTAGGATTACTCCTCGGGTGATTTTAGATGATCCCGACTAATTCTCCTTTTAGGTTTGGAGGAGAATTCAAGGAAACGGTGGAGCCATCCTGATTAGATAAAGTGATTAGCCATTCTGATCTAGGTTAGAATGCACGCTGAGTGTTTCTTTTCTCTCTCTCTCTTTGGCAGCAAGCATGGCCCGACCCTAAACTAAAACTCATGAACCAAGTTAACTGAACCTTCTTAAAATACTTTGACTTTTGGAATGTCACGGTGTCGCATAACTCATTGTCACTTCTATATCACCTTTGCATTTCTCCAGAACACCCCGTATCACTATGAACATCTACTCCTATTGGATATATCCATCGTATAGTTGCATACGAACTCAAAGGAACTTGTTCCAAATTCGAAGATGGATTCTGGTTCTGGAGAGATTGAATAAGATTATCCTGTTGTTTTTCCCTTTACCTTCTCTCAGGTTGTGAGGGCTCCTAGGATTAGGAGAGGGTACACCTATTGAGCTTATTGGATAGTCTTCCTCCAAACCATAGGCAGGTGCCGAACGGTAGGGAAGGAAGAAAACCAATTAGCCTAAGTGTGGTATACAGAAGGTAATAAGTAAAGACATATAAAGGGATTAGAATAACGGCAAAGAAAATTGCGACTGCTATCATTCATGACAAAACCATGTATACCCCTGCCACTCCCACATCCACTTTGTATTTCTCCATAATACTTCGTATCACTACGAACGTCTATAATGCTTGGACATGCCATCGTACAGTTACATACGAACTCGAAGGAATTCGTTTCAGATTCGAGGATGGTTTCCGGTTCAGGAGAAATAGAATACAATTATTCAGATGTCTTTTTCCATTACCTTCTCTCAGGTTGCGAGGGCTCCTGGCATAAAGAGTTTACACCTATTACGCTTATTGGATAGTGTTCTTCCAAACCTTAGGCTGGTGCCGAAGGGTAGGGAAGGAAGAAAACCAATAAGCCTAAAGAAGGTGTACAGAAGGTAATAAATAAAGACATAATAAAGAGATTGAAGTGAGGGAAGGTAAGTATATGGTTACTGTCATGAATTAAGATAGTGGAAGAGGTGTTACTAGGAATCTAGGTTAACCCCTTCGAAACATTTTCATGTTTCGGTCCGACTGTGCAATGTTAATTGAAAACTGTTTTCCTAATTGGAATCTAACTCCAAGGTATGTATTTACCATATCAGTTTCTCACATCTGTATGAGTGGGAGTAAGATATTGGGAATTAGGTGATTATATCCTCATTATATTGGAATTCATTGTAATTGGTGATATTTGAAGAAATCACCTGGGTTTTTGTCGGATGGCAAATATTTGGTTTTGAATATCCGTTGTTATGCACCAATTTCAAACCGATATATCTCTACGTTTATTTTATAAAGTGAGATATAAATTTTTGAAATTATGTCTATGACATTTACCTATATCAGTTGATGGTTAGGTAAGGTGTATTCAACAGCGGTGTAATTCTTCTTAACCATAGTACAGTTTTCAACCTACGACGCACAAGGTTTGAGTTATTAAACTCAGGGGACTTATACAAAAGTATTGTATGTTGTCCAGTGTCCATTAGGACAAAGGGGTTGGTACTTGTACTATATTCTATTTACTCATGACTTCTCCAGTTCTAGACAAGCATTTCGTTGAAATACAAGGTCCAGCTATTGAGAAGTTATAGGTATAAGAATAAAGTAGAGAACCATTTGTTGGAAGTATCAAGATTCTTCGAGGTAGTCGAAGATGTAAATACTTATGTTTGGTATTTCGTTGATAGTAAAGGTTTTGAGAACTCACTTCTCTTTCGGGTTTGTCACGACCCGAAATGGCACGCGACTGGCACTTGAATCATGTGAAGCCTATAGGACCCCACCTAATTCAAGTAAGCCAAAAGCCCAGAAATCTAAACCATTTAAAAAGAGAGTGAAGGAAAATTCATTTAAAAGTTAACATATAAATTTACTTTGAAAGTCGTGGTAAAAATTTTTAAAACGTCAAGTCATTTCCGAAAATTTCGGCAGAGTTTCCTTTGTAAATATTGGCCCCAAACGGGTACAAACATGCATAATATAAAGGCATCCCCAAGGGGGAGCTAGCTCTTCGCCAATTGGCGGAAACAACCATGCAAGCAGTATAATATACAACGCCGAAGGGTGAGGATCAAAACTCAGAATAAAACCAATAGCCTCACGAAAACCAAAGAAAGAATCGTAATAATACAAGCGCGCGACTCTAAGGTCGAAAGAATATACAACTGGTCTTCTAAGTCTATCAAATAATACAAGTCCGGTTGATGGAGTTTACTAAATACAACTGAATATAAATAAAAGTACAATGGTGGTCACGATTCAAGTGAACCCACCTACCAAAGCAATCCCCCGGAAAGAAGCAGTGTGCCAGCAAGCCGCAACGAAACCTGTACGGCAAAACCTGCAATAAACTGTGGCACAACGGGGGTGAGTTGCCAACTCGTGAGTAGAAAACATCACCAAGAAGAAACCACATGTATGACTCTCTCCTAAGTCATACAATAAAGTGCTCATAATATATAACCTGAAGCATCTAAAATGGCAAGGGTAAATATCTAACTTAAGTGTAATACCAAGTGCTCGTGTCAGTGCTAACATATCACATGTATGATGCATGAATGCATGAAAACAGAATACATCTAAATGAGAAAGCTGTTTTCTTATCTCAGTGAGATTTCTGTATAAAAATCGAAGTATCGTCAATGAAATCACAAAGAATCCGTGTCAAGCATCGACAAAAAAAATATATATCCCAATATCTCAATATCTCGGGCTCCGGCAATCTGGACTGGCCTATAACATCAAATCTCAATATCTCGGGCTCCGGCAATCCGGACTAGACCCGGGCTCCGGTAATCCGGACTGGCCCATAACATCAAATATCAAGACTACGTCGGTATCCTCCGGATATCCGCCGCGTCACAAATAACCGGTCGGTAGTGCTCCCCTGCCGGGCTCAACGCCATCATCTGTGACCATCTTGCTACGGGGTACCGCACCGGGTCCACCAGGCACCCGCAGACGGTTCATCCTCCTCCTCGAATCGGGTGTAAGATACTGCTCAAGAGCCGAGAAAACTCATGGTGGACACCTCTCACATCATAACACGAGAAAACCGTAATTTTCTATCTTTTAGAAATGAAAATGAGTTTATAAAATCCTTGCGGTTTCTCCAAATCCAGAAATCTCATGGAAATATCAAATCCCAAAATCGAGAGTAAATAAACAGTGATTTACTGGCATAAAGCCCCATAATATTTCATGATAAATAGATAAATACACATGCATGGATATCTGAGTAAAAGAATGCAATATCCAATTTAGTAGATGAAAGCAAGCATACTACTAATATGTTGAACTACCAGCTAGCAGGTTATATAATTGACATATTATTTCTAGTGTGTACGTGACATAGAAATTGCCAATGATGATGCGTGTGAGCCGGCAAGCAAGTGTACGTGGAGTATACGCATCATCAGTAATGGTGCTGGTGTCCTGACAGCATGGGTTTATAATAACAAAAGAAATCACAAGTACAATCATGCAATGCGATAAGAATAACATGAATATATGGAAAAAGGTGTAGTAACCGCAACATATAAGAATATACGTTTATATATATACAAGTCATACAGTTTTGGCATTTGAAATAGCACGGATCGTGGTTTTTAGAAAATAAGGGCTACGATGTTTTTAAGAAAGGTACGTCCTTTGAAATATCCGTAGTATCCCTCGGCCTGTCTTTAAAATACTCACGATTCGTTAGTTTTCAAAATAAGTATGACTCGATCCTAGTCTAACATCTACCTGATAAACTACTGAACTAAACTCAGAGACTAATCGAATGGGTAAGGAAATCCACCTAAGTCTGAGTCGATATATCAAGTAGTCGGCGATCCCGCCTCAATAGCGTCACGTATGATAAAATATATAATACGACATCCTCGAATCAAGAGTGTGGATCAATCATCATATTTATACTTCGTACGGTAAAATCCATCGTACGGTATCCCAATTCGGGATACGGGTCAAATATCACATATATCACATTATCATATGGCATCATTATCAATATATCATGAACTAAGGGTACTAATCTAAAGTCTAGTACATTTCGATACCATCAACATATATCCGCGTGTGTATGAAACTGTAACATTTCAAAAAAATAAAATATTATTTTTTGGAATTTTTATAATTAAATAATAAAATATTGAATATTTTAATAAGGCGGTATAATTAAATACCGATAAATTGGAAAAAATTATGGAAATTATTAAAAGAGGGTGTTTTATGTGAATTATGCAAATTTTATGTTTTTATGATTAATTATACGCTATTTTAGTACTAATCGCGATTAAAAATCGCTAATCGCGGATTAATCGTGTTTTGTGCACATCGTATGTACAAAGTCTTTTTTTTCACACTTGTGCATTTTTTTCTACCATGGTTTCATTTGGGTTTCCTATTCCAATATGAAAAGAAAAGAAAAGAAAGGAAAATGAAAAGAAAAGAAAAGAAAGGAAAATGAAAAGAAAAGAAAAAGGAAACAATATTATATGAAGCATGGGCATGAGAGAAAGTAAGGGGTCTTCTTGACTTGGCTTCATCCTTCATTTTCTTCACAATTTTTCCTTCTCATTTCAGAAGTGCTGCTGCTCTCACTCCCTTCACCATCTTCATCCTCTCAAAACCATTAAAAACACATCAAAACCCCATCCCCACTTCACAAAAAAGGTGCACAAGCTCACAAGCTACACTTTGGGCCAAGAAAGTTTGAGTTTTGGTGTTGTAGGGGATTCTTGGGTCCCTAATAAGGTAATCCCTTCACACTTAGTGTAGTTTTTCCTTCACTTTAAACCATTTATGTGTTTAGTTATGATTTGGTGCGATTTGGTGAACTTTGGAAATCCCTAGTGAGGGTTAAGGGTTTCTTTGAGTTGTGATGGTGTAGGTTAGTGCTATTGGTGACCTTAAACCCCCCTTAGTGTTTAAAATTGAAACCAAACTCAATTTACTGAAAATATGGAAAACCAGAACTTTTCATGTCAGCTTTGTGAGTTTTAGGGTGTGCAGGGAGATCTGGAATGAACCGGGGAATTTACTAGAAAAGTAAACAATACCAGAGGACTAGAATTGACCCTAGGAACCCCCTGTAGCAAGACGAACCCCATAGGAGCATGCAGGGCCGGCGAGATCGGAATTTAGGGGGAAGGGCTCGGCCACTTGGTGAGGGGGTGGGTCCAGGTTTCTTCTGTAGGTCACATATATCCTATATATCACCCTAGTGTTGTTTGCTCACATTGTTTTCACCCTATACAATATCTGGGACTGAATACTTGATTTGCTTTTTTGATTCGGATATGGTTTTACGTATTTTGAATTATGGATTTTGTGATTTGTGTTGTATTCGATCACTTGACGTTTCTACGTCTCTATCGGGTGCAATTTGGTTCGGTTGCTAGGGCAAACCATAGGTTTTGACCTATGTGAGTTCCGCGTGTCGTTTTGGTTTCGATTTGATTTTAATCCGATACGATACGTGTGACATGTAGGTACCTCCATGATGATTCGAGACGATAAAGGAGATGTTGGCGACGTCGACATCGACAAGCGAAGGTCAAGGTGAGTAGATTATATCTACGGGGGAAGTCGGGTGGATGGCGTATAACACCCCCGCAGTTTGTAGTGTAGCTTATATATATTTATGGTTATATATGTGTTATGTTACGTGGACGATTATCAAGATAGGATTTGTGTTCATGGTTTAGTTTAGGGTAGTTAGAAATAACTTAGTTTAGCTTCTTAGTCGCGAACCCTAGAAAGAGGTTTACACCCACACCCACACACATGCTTACTGTTATACTTGTGTGTATTTGGGAAGAGATATATATATATATATACACGCATAGGTATGGGACTGTGTGTGTGTGTGTGTGTGTGTGTGTATATATATATATACTCGTATACCTACACTTGGATGATGAAGATAGTGGATGATATTTAGAGATGAGTCGATGAGATTGGGCATAATGCCATGAGATCGGTGATATGATGCGGTTCGTATTATGAGATACGACATGAGATTTTAGCGGACCTTTGGACGTGTGTTTTCATACACCCACATATATATAGATGGTATCGGTTTGTACTAAACTTAGATCGGTACCCCAGTTCATGAGATATGATGATAAGGATACCAGATAATTGATGAGATAAATGTGAGATTCGACCCGTACCCAGATTTGGGATGCCGTACGACGGATTTACATACGAGCTATATATTGATGAAAGATCCGCACTCTTGGCTCGAGAATGTCATATTGTATATTGTATCGTATGTGATACTATTGAGGCGAGATCACCGACTATTATATTTATATATATATCGACTCAGATTTAGGTGGTTTCCATACCCTTCGATTAGCTTGTTAGTTAGATCTGTAGTTTACTTGTAAATGTTAGACTAGACCTGAGTCATACCTATTTTCAAAACTAACGAATCGTGAGTATTTTAAAGACTGGCTAAGGGATTCTACGGATATTTTCAAAAGACGCATCTAAAAAACACCGTAGCCCTTAGTTTTCTAAAAACCCCGATTCGTCTTATTTCAAATGGCATAACAGGATAACATTTACATATTGATGTAGATTCTTCACTGTTGCGTTTATTAATCAATTTCCGCATATTCTTGCTATTCTCATCGCATTGCATGTGTAAATGTGTTTATTGTTATATTAAACCCATGCTGTCAGGACACCAGCACCATTATCGATGATGCGTATGTTCCACGTACACCTGCTTGCCGGTTCACACACTTCATCATCGATAATTGCCATGTCACTACACAGTAGGATTGTTGCATCAGGATATGACATACATATTGTACACTTATACTTGCGTACACACATAGTGTACACCCATACTTTCATACATACGTATTGCACATACATAGACGATTCTGACTTGATTTTAGAGATTTGGGGAACCGCAAGATATATTTTAAAACTGGATTCATTTAAAAAGAGCGGTTTTTCCCTCGATGTGTGCATACTACTGTTTACGTTGCATGATATACGGATATGCTTACATTTCTATCATATGTCGCATACATCATGCTTTATGATTTTACGCATTGAGATATGCTGTTTTCATGAGATTTCTGGATTTGAGAACCGTGGCGATTTCAAAAGAAAGCATGTACTGTTTTAAAAACCTCGTTTCTCTTGATATGATATCTCAGTGCGTCCACCATGTGTTTTTTCGTTTCTGAGAGCGACATGTGAAACCCGATTCGAGGAGGCGAATGAGGCCGATTGCAGGTACATGGTGGACCCGGTATGGTATCCCGGGGCGAGAGAGTGATTTTGTGTGGATGACGATGAGCCTGTCAGAGGGACCACTACCTACCGGTGATAGTATTTGGGCTCGACGGATATCCGGAGGATACCGACCGGAGTCGAAAGATGATATGGGCCGATCCGGACTGACGGAGCCCGTAGGCCAATCCGGATTGACGGAGCCCAATATATGAGGATTTACGTGCCGATGCTGAGCACAGGTTTCATGTTGTTTTCGGGTGTCGATGCTGGACACTCCGGTTCCATGATTTTGATGTGTCGCGAGGGACACACATTGATTTACATCCTCATACTTCCATGCATATGCTTTATGATATTTACATGCATGATGTTTTGTGTCATTGGGAGACACGTGGACGAGATCCATATACATACAGACATTGATTAGATAGTTGGATGATATCCACATACTCATAGACTTCAGGATATAGTTGACACTGATTACATTGATTATACCTCATATTATGATATGTTGCTACTTGAGGCACTGACACGAGTACTTGGTATTACACTGATGTGTAGATGTTTACCCTTGCCACCTTATCATGTTTCAGACTTATTCATATTGAGGATATATTATTACTGATCGTATTGACCTAGGATTGAGTCATACATACGATTTCTACTCTGTGATGTTTTCTATTCACGAATTGGCAACTTATCCCATTGTGCCACAGTTCTTGCAGGTTTTGCCGTACAGGTTTCATTGCGGCTTTTCTGGCATACTGCTTCTTTCTGGGTGATTGCCTTGGTAGGTGGGTTCACTCGCATCGTGACCGCCATTGTACTCATGTATTTTCAGTTGTATCTAGTAATTCTATCAACCAAACTTGTATATTTATTCAGACTTAGAAAACCTGTTGTGTATTATTTCGACTTTAGAGTCGCACGTTGTAGTATTATGGTTTTCTTGTTGATTTTGAGTTTCCTTTTTAGTTTGATCCTCGCCCTTCGGCGTTGTATATTATATTGCTTGCGTGGTTGTGACCGTACCGTCGATTGACGAAGAGCTAGCTCCCGCTTGGGGATTCCTTTTATCATTGTGCATATATTTATTCATGTTGTACCCCGTTCGGGGCCAGTATTTACAAAGGAAACTCTGCCGAATTTTTCAGAAAAGACTTGAGGATTTAAAAATGCATATTCGGCTTACTTATTTAAAAACCTTGTTTTTAAAACATGTTTTCTTCACTTCTTTAAAACTTGTTTTCCTTCATTTATTATTTAAAATGGTTTTAGATTTCTGGGCTTTTGGCTTACTTGAATTAGATGAGGTCCTATAGACTTCATATGATTCAAGGGCCAGTCACGTGCTCTTTTGGGTCGTGACAAAGTTGGTATCAGAGCGCTAGGTTAACCTTGGTTCGAGTCTAAGTTTGATTATGCGGAGCCTAGAGTGTTTGTATATATACGGAACTTAGGCTTGACCTTACGGAACTTAGACTTAGTCGAGGGGGGTATTAGACCCGAACTTTCGTCGCGTAGGTTAACCTTGGCTGATGGAGTAGGTGACTTGAGTAGAGTGACGTACCATGTGTATGTTCCGCGGCATACTTACGATACGCCACTCCGCTTAAGGAGCCTTAGGATGTACATTTCCTTGCACAATATTATATCCATTCCTATGATCTATCCTCATCGATATTGGTTATGATTTTGCTGCCATGATTACACGGGCAGAGAGAGCTACGGCTAGAGTTGCGGTCAGCACGAGCTCGTCACGGACGAGGACTGACCAGGGCATGATTCCAGGGACTTACAATTGCATAGAGAGGCGTCGTTTTATTGCGTTTTCGCGCCGCGAGCGTTTGATAGATCGCTGTTATGAGATTTCTCAGACGTGCAGATCAGCACCAGAGGATCAGGCTACTGCTAGAGGCCAGCCGGAATGTGATGACCGTCGATGCACTGATTATTTGATGATTGAGGCACTGTTCATCGTGCGGATAAATGAGACAGTTGCTGCTACGAACGATGAGATATTACCCCAGATCTTGGAGCTATTGCAGTACGACTTGTACTAAGAGATATGATAGAAGGTCGCTAGTCACCCGAGGATGAATGACTAGGACATGTGGTTCGTTCGCTTACCCCGATGCGAGGTCATCAGATAGATTGATTCCAGCTAGAGACGATTTCACGCAGGTACGTTGAGAGTCGATGGAGACGATCGATTGTCAGGAGCCCATTTTCCAAGTTTAAAGTATTCGGAAAGACATGCAAGCGATTCTATGGACCCTCTAGAAGAATGAAACCCTAACTCGACATAATGACCGTGTGAAAGCCTTTGAACCTTAGGGTTTGCGGCAGTTCTGCGGTGCCATTAATGAGGCTTGGGTTTGCCCTCCTACGGCTGGTCCACCGATGCTGTGGTATGTACTCGATACTATTAAACTGTACCCAAGATGTTGAGCTCTTGGGGGATTATGAGGTTTTGACGAATCAATCGAAAGGTTCGACATCTTTCAGATATCATGTGATGGGATGCATTTCTTGGGAGACTCCAGATATGAGTATAGCCGTTGGAGCACAGTCCATGCAGCCACGATGAAACGAGTCCAAAGCAGTCGACAGCAGAGAAAGGTGGAGTAAGAGGTTCGTACGAGATCTTGATGAGATGACTTTCCCCTCCACCGACATTAGATATGTGATACGCATGCAGAGGCGTTGATTATGGATATATCTTCCAGAAGGAGTCGCGATGAGAACGCAACCGTTCCGGAACAATAAACGGATAAAGTAAAGGGTGGTAACTTCCGGGCAATTCGGCAGAAACGAGATTTGAGGGAGACTTCGACAGGACCTTTCTGGAATACTATACGAGAAGACTTGGACCCAGGAGCGGTCATATTGCGCACACCCAGCAGGTTAGAGTTCGGCATCGTCGACGAGATAGTTGGCCAGAGATCTGTAGAAGATGTGCCAGAGCAGGACTGTTTTTGTCGTCATTCCATATTGGACCGTTGAGCCGAGGAGCTATATATCTAGCAATGCACAGTGAGAGACAAGAGCCTAAAAGCACCAGGCGCCAGATCATGAACAGGAGGCAAGTAGATATCTTGCTCTGCTAGCATTGGGTGCACCGACACCTTCTCAACTACAAAGGAGGAAGTATCAACGACGGTATTTATGATTTGTGATCTGGTGATTCAATTATCATGCATCCGTCACCTTGGATTTTTGTATTTTGGGCGATCTATTCGCATGATTTAGTCTTGATGACTGAGTTTCATGATATTTGTTTTCGTGCACCATGGTTGCACCTACTGGGTATTCATATTTGTACATAGTTATTGCACCTGATATCGTTTTTGTGCCTTGGCTGCACATGCTTATGACCTCATGGATTTCATACAGTTGGGTTAATTTTGTGCATATGGTATGCACCCGATTTGATTTTTGCACTCGGTATACTTCATATATGCTTGCAGTGCTGTGATACGTATTTTGTGCACTACAGTTGCACAGGACTTCGATTTGATGTTATTGGAGATGTTGATTTTAACTGCATGCCTAGGGCATGCATATGATTTGACTTATGCTTTCGGCATAGTTTTCATACACTTTTAGTGTTTTGATTTGATTTGTGCACGCTGATGCACATGGTTGTGAGATTATATACCGCGGTATACCTGATTTGGATTGAGCTTTATTGTATACCGTTGATTTCGATTCTGATATTGATGTTGATTTCGTGCACTCTGTGCATTGATTTAGATTCATACGCATATTTGGCATGCTTAGATTGGATTTTGCGCATGTTCGGCGTTTGATATTGGATTTCGTGATTTCCTGCATATTGGATGCACATGATTTAGATTTTATTCGTGCATGATGGATGCACCTGATTTGGATTTTCGCGCATGTTGGGTGCATGGTATGAGATGCGATCTTGGTGCACACCAGATGCACTAACTGGGGGTTCTTCGTGCATATCAGATGCACCTGATATTTATTGTCAGGCACACCCATTGATTTTCGTGCGCACGAGACGCACGTAGCATTCATATGCACATTTTGGGATTTATTCTTATGGAGCAGTACGTTTTTTATGATATTTGCTATTTGTTTTCGTACTGGGCAGGACTAGTCAGAGGACAGTACCTGAATATATTTTGCATGCATTGATAGTTATCGAAGGGATTTCCAAAAGGAGAGCTATAGTCTCAGTATTTACCTACGTATCTGATATGACACGAAACGTTTAAAAAACAAGGAAATCCTTCTAAATTGTTTTCAAAACGGCGGTACGTGCATTTAAACAAAGGATGTATATATATATATAGAGTTACTTTCTTACTCGAGACGTCCGCCAATGTGCAGTGTTATGCGCATCGCACGGCGACTTAAAATGGTTTGGCATGCATTTCCTTCAGATATCTACATGTATAAATTTGATGTTTACATGTATAGCATGTTGGGTTTCGTATTGGATTTGAAATTGGTGTCTTCACCTTGACTCCGATGATTGCGGGATGCTTGACAGAGTTTTGATTTTGAGTTATCTGCTCATTGTTCATGCGCATGCATGGCGCTATGATGCGTTTTATGTATTGATGATTTCGGAGCCCCGACGACTTGGACTTTTTACTGAAATGTTTTACTATTTGAGGGATTTAAATTTAAATTCAGGGACCGAACCTTTAAGGGGGGAAGATTGTAACATTTCAAAAAAAATAAAATATTATTTTTGGGAATTTTTATAATTAAATAATAAAATATTGAATATTTTAATAAGACGGTATAATTAAATACCGATAAATTGGAAAAAAAATTGGAAAAAATTACGGAAATTATTAAAAGAGGGTGTTTTATGTGAATTATGCAAATTTTAAGTTTTTATGATTAATTATATGCTATTTTAGTACTAATCGCGATTAAAAATCGCTAATCGTGGATTAAGCGTGTTTTGTGCATATCGTATGCACAAAGTCTTTTTTTTCACACTTGTGCATTTTTTTCTACCATGGTTTCATTTGGGTTTCCTATTCCAATATTAGAGAGAAGAAAAGAAAGGAAAATGAAAAGAAAAGAAAAGAAAAGAAAAAGGAAACAATATTATATGAAGCATGGGCATGAGAGATAGTAAGGGGTCTTCTTGACTTGGGTTCATCCTTCATTTTCTTCACCATTTTTCCTTCTCATTTCAGAAGTGCTGCTGCCCTCACTCTCTCCGCCATCTTCATCCTCTCAAAACCATTAAAAACACATCAAAACCCCATCCCACTTCACAAAAAAGGTGCACAAGCTCACAAGCTACACTTTGGGCCAAGAAAGTTTGAGTTTTGGTGCTGTAGGGGATTCTTGGATCCCAAATGAGGTAATCCCTTCACACTTAGTGTAGTTTTTCCTTCACTTTAAACCATTTATGTGTTTAGTTGTGATTTGGGGCGATTTGGTGAACTTTGGAAAAATCCCTAGTGAGGGTTAAGGGTTTCTTTGAGTTGTGATGGTGTAGGTTAGTGCTATTGGTGACCTTAAACCCCCCTTAGTGTATAAAACTGAAACCAAACTCAATTTACTGAAAATACGGAAAAACAGAACTTTTCATGTCGGTTTTGTGAGTTTTAGGGTGTGCAGGGAGATCTGGAATGAACCGGGGAATTTACTAGAAAAGTAAACAATACCAGAGGACTAGAATTGACCCTAGGAACCCCCTGTAGCAAGACGAACCCCATAGGAGCATACAGGGTCGGGGAGATCAGAATTTGGGGGGAGGGGCTCGGCCACTTGGTGAGAGGGTGGGTCTAGGTTTCTTCTGTATGTCACATATATCCTATATATCACCCTAGTGTTGTTTGCTCACATTGTTTTCACCCTATACAAAATCTGGGACTGAATACTTGATTTGTTGTTTTGATTCGGATGTGGTTTTACGTATTTTGAATTCTGGATTTTGTGATTTGTGTTGTATTCGATCACTTGACGCTTCTACGTCTCTATCGGGTGCTATTTGGTTCGGTTGCGAGGGCAAACCATAGGTTTTGACCTATGTGAGTTCCGCGTGTCGTTTTGGTTTCGATTTGGTTTTAATGCGATACGATACGTGTGACATGTAGGTACCTCCACGATGATTCGAGACGATAAAGGAGATGGTGGCGACATCGACATCGGCAAGCGAAGGTCAAGGTGAGTAGATTATATCTACGGGGGAAGTCAGGTGGATGGCGTATAACACCCCCGCAGTTCGTAGTGTAGCTTATATATATTTATGGTTATATATGTGCTATGTTACGTGGACGATTATCAAGATAGGATTTGTGTTCATGGTTTAGTTTAGGGTAGTTAGAAATAACTTAGTTTAGCTTCTTAGTCGTGAACACTAGAATGAGGTTTACACTCACACCCACACACATGCTTACCGTTATACTTATGCGTATTTGGGAAGATATATATATATATATATATATATATATATATATATATATATATACACACACACGCATAGGTATGGGACTGTGTATATATATATACTCATATACCTACACTTGGATGATGAGGATAGTGGATGATATTTGGAGATAAGTCGATGAGATTGGGCATAATGCCATGAGATCGGTGATATGATGTGGTTCGTATTATGAGATACGACATGAGATTTTAGCGGGCCTTTGGACGTGTGTTTTCATACATGCACATATATATATATATAGATGGTATCGGTTTGTACTAGACTTAGATCAGTACCCAGTTCATGAGATATGATGATAAGGATACCAGATAATTGATGAGATAAATGTGAGATTCGACCCGTACCCAGATTTGGGATGTCGTACGACGGATTTACGTACAAGCTATATATTGATGAAAGATCCGCACTCTTGGCTTGAGAATGTCATATTGTATATTGTATCGTATGTGATACTATTGAGGCAGGATCACCGACTATTATATTTATATATTTATCGACTCAGATTTAGGTGGTTTCCATACCCTTCGATTAGCTTGTTAGTTAGATCTGTAGTTTACTTATAAATGTTAGACTAGACCCGAGTCATACATATTTTCAAAACTAACGAATCGTGAGTATTTTAAAGACTGGCTAAGGGATTCTACGAATATTTTCAAAAGACGCATCTTTTCTTAATAAACACCGTAGCCCTTAGTTTTCTAAAAAACCCGATTCGTCTTATTTCAAATGGCTTAACTGGATGTACATATTGATGTAGATTCTTCACTGTTGCGTTTATTATTCGATTTCAGCATATTCTTGCTATTCGCATCGCATTGCATGTGTAAATGTGTTTATTGTTATATTAAACCCATGCTGTCAGGACATCAGCACCATTGTCGATGATGCGTATGTTCCACGTACACCTGCTTACCGGCTCACACACTTCATCATCGATAATTGCCATGTCACTACACAGTAGGATTGTTGCATCAGGATATACATGCATATTGTACACTCATACTTGCGTACACACATAGTGTACACCCATACTTGCATACATACGTATTGCACATACATAAACGATTCTGGCTAGATTTTGGAGATTTGGGGAACCGCAAGATATATTTTAAAACTGGATTCATTTAAAAAGAGCGGTTTTCCCCTCGATGTGTGCATACTACTGTTTACGTTGCATGATATACGGATATGCTTACATTTCTATCATATGTCGCATACATCATGCTTTATGATTTTACGCATTGAGATATGCTGTTTTCATGAGATTTCTGGATTTGAGAACCATGGCGATTTCAAAAGAAAGCATGTACTGTTTTAAAAACCCGTTTTCTCTTTGTATGATATCTCAGTGTGTCCACCATGTGTTTTCTCGGTTCTGAGAGCGACATGTGAAACCCGATTCGAGGAGGCGGATGAGGCCGATTGCAGGTACATGGTGGACCCGGTATGGTACCCCGGGGCGAGAGAGTGATTTCGTGTGGATGACGATGAGCCTGTCAGAGAGACCACTACCTACCGGTGATAGTATTTGGGCTCGGCGGATATCCGGAGGATACCGACCAGAGTCGAGAGATGATATGGGCCGATCCGGACTGACGGAGCCCGATATATGAGGATTTACGTGCCGATGCTGGGCACAGGTTTCATGATGTTTTCGGGTGTCGATACTAGACACTCCGGTTCCATGATTTTGATGTGTCGCGAGGGTCACACGTTGATTTACATCCTCATACTTCCATGCATAAGCTTTATGATATTTACTTGCATGATGTTTTTTGTCATTGGGAGACACGTGGACGAAATCCACATACATACATACATTGATTAGATAGTTGGATGATATCCACATACTCATAGACTTTAGGATATAGTTGACACTGATTACATTGATTATACCTCATATTATGATATGTTGCTACCTGAGGCACTGACACGAGCACTTGGTATTATACTGATGTATAGATGTTTACCCTTGCCACCTTATCATGCTTCAGACTTATTCATATTGAGGATATATTATTACTAATCGTATTGACCTAGGATTGAGTCATACATACGATTTCTGCTCTGTGATGTTTTCTATTCACGAGTTGGCAACTCACCCCCGTTGTGCCATAGTTCTTGCAAGTTTTGCCGTACAGGTTTCATTGCGGCTTTTCTGGCACACTGCTTCCTTTCTGGGTGATTGCTTTGGTAGGTGGGTTCATTCACATCGTGACCGCCATTGTACTCATATATTTTCAGTTGTATCTAATAATTCCATCAACCAAACTTGTATATTTATTTAGACTTATAAAACCAGTTGTGTATTATTTCGACCTTAGAGTCGCGCGTTGTAGTATTATGGTTTTCTTGTTGATTTTGAGTTTCCTTTTGAGTTAATATATATATATTAACACATCCACACACACACGCGCGCGCACACACACACACACATATATACATATAACCATATACACCAAAAACATATCACGTGTGTGTAAGTGCACGGTGGCGCCCCGGCCGTCAATCCGACGGCCAAATACGGAAGGGGTGATAAACTTTAAATTTTTCTTGAACTGGAAAACCGCCGCGCACTAATACCCGGATCGAACCACTAACTAGTCCTAGCTATCTACAAGAAAGGGAAGAGAGATATACCGACAGATCCGAGTCCTCCGGTCTTCTCGTCGTCGTCCCAATCTCCTGCGGAATATCCCGTCTCCTCCTCGTCGCCGGAAGTGCACCACATCGCCTACTTCTTTTACAGGCTCCCACCTCAATGCCGAGGCAACTCGGGCACGAAGCTGGCTAGTCGACGTGCCCAAGATTTGCTGTAGAATGTAGTGTGGATTACAAGTCTCACTTTGGGGTTGTGGAATTGCCTTTATGGTGGAGGATTGATACAACTTTTTGGAGATGGTGTTGTGGGATTTTCCGACATGAAATGAATGAAAAATCCCACCTCAAAATTCATGGGCAGCCCCATACATGGCCGGCCATGACTTGGTGAGTGAGAGGAGAGAATGAAAGTGTCATATGATAGAAAAATGAGAGAGCCATACAAAGAGGGAGTGAGTGGAACAATAATGCAAAAGGGAATCATGAAAGAACATGATAACAAATACATCCACACACAACCAACCTCACCCCTCATCATCATCAACAATCATGACTTTAAAAGTCAAGTCATGATGGAGTCAAAACAAGTCAATGATGGTGCACATCATGAAAGCCATCATGATGCAACAAGAATGCAAAGACCCCCTCCACAACCACTTATTTGCAACAATGCAAATAAGCCCTCCTCCACCAATCTTCGGCCAATGAACGATACAAAGGAAATTGGCCGAAACGGAAAGCAAACTGGCAACTCCAGAAAACTGGTCCCGTAATAAATTACAGGAAAACCCCGATACTGTGCATACACACCCGCATTTGTATTCCGACCGAAATACAAATGCAATGAGACAAAATCTACACTGTACTATACTAGGATCCGGCTTAAACCAAAGCCGGCTAGTAATATCCGTTCGATCCTGATCCGTGCAATACCGCACGTATCTTATCGAACCCTGCCATATATCCATACGGCCTATAGTACAAACTGTCCGATTCTGATCCGTGCAATACCGCACGTATCTGATCGGACCTTTCCATATCTCCATACGGCCTCTACAACCTTTCGCCCGAAAGCTGAGTAACTGAATGTGGGGGACTCTAAAGACTCGTCAACACCTTGGTTGTGGATTTAACCACTAGCACGTCAGAGGTATAAGCCAATACGTAACGGGCTACCAGGTATTGACTAAAAGGGACGTCTGTGAGCGAACTCAGCCTGACAACCCTACTGAGCCTGTCAGTGACAATATCCGTACAGTCCGGTCCGTTCGTCTATGAGCATCGCATGGCGGGCCTAGGGGGTTGGTAAAAGTCAGACCCCCAAAAGCGGTACAAGTCGTGTCGGAGTGTAGCCCAGAACACCCTGAGATACTACTGGAATACCTACCAGTAAATCTCCTTGCCTCGGCCGAGGGCTTCGTGTAATGGCTCTCCTAGACACAGAACGACCTCACCCCCAATACCGGGAGAGACGAACCCCTGAAGATACGCTCACTGCCTCCATGTGGCTCGGGACTGTACCCAACTAAAACCTGTTTGCACGACTCCTTTGAGCCGTGGTAGGGTAGTAATCAAAGTACAGTGGGAACTCACACGAGACAAATGACGATCCCCAGGTCGATGAACTAACCTGTACACATGTCACCAGGGAACTGCCATCTGACGTCTGGTATATGACCAACTAGCATATTCCCGGCGAGTCCTGTCCGGTGTACTCATAACCCAATGAGCACCTGTATACATCTTAGGTGATCCAACTGACACCAGTGGCTTGTGAGACCGGCCACCACCCCTCGTCGGGGTCTCGACTGTATACACTAGTCTACTCTGGAGTATCGATGCCCTGTCTCGAAACTCACACGACTAGGGACCATTTAAGGATATGCTTATAGACCCCAGCTCCCACTTATATGATCGCCCTCATACTGCTGGTGGTCAAGCAAGAATCCTAGGGGCTCTATCAACGTGTAATAGCAACTTGTCAGGTCACCTAAAACAGTACACGATGATAAAGGTAAACCAGATAGCATACTATCATCTCGAGTAAGACTGTCCTACCGGGATAGGTCCTCCATCAATCATTGCAATCACGTACCTGTGACCTAATAATTGACTCTGAGGGCACTATCTCCAACAGTGTGTGCATGTGTATTTGTGCAAAACTATACTCTAGGGTTTCGCGATTAAGAAATTAAACTAAAAACACTATCTTTCAATTGCTCTACAATTAACCCACGATCTCCTGAAACCTTTCTCTCAATTTATTTACGTCTCACAATACGCATATTTATAAATATATATAAATTCACATGCTACACTACGAAACTGCGGGGGTGCTATACGCCATCCACCTGACTTCCCTCGTAGATATATATCTACTCACCTTGATCCTTGCTTGCCGAAGTCGATATTGCCATGCTCTTCCCTTGTCATATGAAATCCACGTGAAAGTACCTACATATCACATACACATAGTATCGTAAACGGAAATCGCGCACGAAAACCAAAACGGCACACGTATCACACATAGGTTAAAACCTATGGTCTGCTCATGCAAAAGAACTAAATAACCCTCGACATCGACGTACAAACACCAATCGATCAAGAAAAAACACATTATCCAAAGTTCAAGTCATTTAAAAGTCGCAAAACAAAACAGCAACTTAAGAAAATGGTTCTAGATTTTGTTCCAGGTGAAATTAGCCAATTCTGCATATGGGGTAGGTCTAATTTGCCTAAAATGGAGCCATGGACCAAGCACGAGGTGATTCCATCGTACCAAGGCCGTAATTTTCGGCCAAAACATGATAATTGGCAGCCACAGTGAAGAGTTAGGGTCTCGGGTCTTGGGTATAGCTTCTAGGTTGCCTGCACACCTCTCAGTAATCACTAAATATTTTCAGGTGCCCTAAGTCGTAGCAGATCTCTAAATATCATCACAATTCCCACAAACTTCCGATATCGGGGTGTCTAAGTTCAAGTCTTGGGTTTAAATCTCTGGTTTTTGTTCACAATACTAACACTGCAGTGGTTGTAGTCACTAATTACACTCACTTGCACCATCACAATTCAAATCAAACCCTAACCTTCATCTTGGAATTTTCCAAGATCACTAAATCTTACTTAAACACTTCTAAACTAAAATAGATGCTAAAGGAAATGAATTATTACTCTAATGGTGAAACAATTATCTCATTTGGCAACTCAAGAATTTTCTTGAGTTGCTCCAAGTGCTAAAAATCCTATCTTGCTTAGTCCCCCATGCTTGTAGTGAGCTTGTGCACATTTTTTGTGAAGAGGGTGCAAGGTTTTGATGCAGATTTAAGTTTGTGGTGAGGAGGTAGAGGTGGTGGAGGGAGAGGGCAGCTATGGAGGAGGAAGGAGAGAATGATGAAGAAAATGAAGGAAAAACAAATGTGAGACATGGTCAAATGACCCCTCACCCTCTCTCTCTTCTCTCTCTTTCCCATGCTTCCTTCTCTTCCCATGCCACATTCTTTAATCTTTTCTTTTCTTTTCTTTTATTAATCTTTTCTTTTTCATTTTAATCCAAAACAAAAAGAAACAAAACCAAGTGATAAAAGAAAACAAGCATGGTTTCCAAAAATCAAAAGAAATGTAAGTTGTGTAACATGACATGGTGCATGTCATACGCATAATCATGCTTAATGCATAATTAGTAATAATTAATCAAGCTTAGACATAAACTTGTATACAATAAATTATATAATAATTCATAAAATGTCTAAATCTCACAATTTCTTTAAAAAATCAACATTCAAGGAAATTTTCCAATATTTTTCCAATCTATTGGTATACGATCATACCATAACATTAAAAATAATCTCCATTCATTAAAATATTCATAATATTTATTATTTTAATTATTTAACTCCCCAAAAATAATATTTATTTTTCTGAAATGTTACAGTCTTCCCCCCTTAAATAAATTCGGTCCCCGAATTTAAATTTAAACCTCTCAAATACTAAAACATTTCAGTAAAATGATCAAGTCGTCGGGGCTCCGAAATCATACATACATAAAATATATCGTAGCGCAATGAATGCGCATGAAAAAACGAGTATATAACTCAAAATAAAAAAACTCTGTCAGGCATCACGCAATCATCGGAGTCATGGTGAAGATACCAATGTCAAAGTCCAATACAAAAACCAACATGATATATATTAAAACTATAACATGCACATAGCACACATCGTTGTAAACTCATAAAAACATCTGAAAAGAAATACATGCCAAACACATTTTTCAAGTCGTTGTGCGATGCGCGTATCACAGCATAAATAGCGGACGTTTATTGTAAGAAAATAACTCTCTCTCTCTCTCTCTCTCTATATATATATATATATATATATATATATATATATATATATATATATATATATATATATCTTTTGTTTAATATTCACGTCCCTCCGTTTTGAAAGTAAATTAGAAGGGCTTCCTTTATAAAATGTTTCGTGTCATCTCGGACACGTAGGTAAATACTGAGACTATAGCTCCCTTTTTGGAAATCCCTTCGATAACTATCGATTCATGCAAAAAATGTTCAGGTACTTTCCTCTGACTAGTCCTATACAGTTACTTTACCAAATAGTAAATATCATAAAACATACTGCTCCAAAAGAAACCAATCGCAAAATGCATATAAGAATGCCACATGCGTCTGGTGCGCACAGAAATCGAAATCAATGAATGTGTCATACATGTGCACAGAAACAAAATCTAAGTGCAATGGGTGTGCATGAAAACACCTGTCAAAGGCAACGGTGTGCCTGACAACAATATCAGTTGCATCTGATATGCACGAAGAATCCCGATTTAGTGAATCTGGTGTGCACCAAAATCGCATCAAACGATCCAAGTATGCGCAAGAATCCAACTCAAGTGCACAAGGTTCACGAAAACAAATATTGAATATCACAATCGAAATCGACGGTATACAACAACCCTCAATCCAAATTAGGTATACCGTGGTGTATAATCTCATACTCATGTTCATCAACGTGCACAAAATCGAAATCAAGTACTAAAAGTGCGTGAAAACTACATCGAAGGCACAAGTCAAAACACATACATATTATATGCGTGAAATCAAAATCAAATATCTCGAACGACATTAAATCGAAATCGAGTGCAACTGTTGTCACGACCCGAAATAGCACGTGACTGACCCTTGAATCATATGAAGTCTATAGGACTTCATCTAATTCAAGTAAGCCAAAAGCTCAGAAATCTAAAACCATTTTAAGGAAGAAGTAAAGAAAACTAGTTTAAAACAAGTGTTTTTAAATAATATAAGCCGAAAGTGCATTTAAAAATCCCAAGTCTTTTCTGAAAATTTCGGCAGAGTTTCCTTTGTAAATACTGGCCCCGAACGGGGTACAACATGAATAATATATACATCAATGATAAAAGGCATCCCCAAGCGGGAGCTAGCTCTTCGTCAATCGACGATCACAACTACGCAAGCAATAATATACAACGTCGAATGGCGAGGATCAAAACTCAAAGGAAACTCAAGATCATCAAGAAAACCATAATACTACAACGCGCGACTCTAAGGTCGAAATAATACACAACTGGTTTTATAAGTCTGAATAAATATACAAGTTTGGTTGATGGAATTAATAGATACAACTGATTAAAATAAATACAAGGGTGGTCACGATGCGAGTGAACCCACCTACCAAAGCAATCACCCAGAAAGGAAGCAGTGTGCCAGAAAGCCGCAATGAAACCTGTACAGCAAAACCTGCAAGAACTGTGGCACAACGGGGGTGAGTTACCAACTCGTGAGTAGAAAACATCACAGAGCAGAAATCGTATGTATGACTCAATTCTAGGTCAAATGATCAGTAATGATATCTATCCTCAATATGATAAAGTCTGAAGCATGATAAGGTGGAAAGGGTAAACATCTATACAGCATTGTAATACCAAGTGCTCGTGTCAGTTTCTCAGGTAGCAACGTATCATAAAAATGAGGTGTGGCCAATGTAATCAACATGAATCAATGTCAGCTATATCATGAAGTCTGTAAGTATGTGGATATCATCCAATTATGTAATCAATGTCTGTATGCATGTTGATCTCGTCCACGTGTCAACCAATGACACAAAACTGTAGGGTTGCTAGGCACGCGCACAAGGGTCTACGAGGCATCAACCATGCCCAATTAAAATTTTAGCCGTGCCGAACAACTCTAATACGGATCTTTAAACTAGGGTTTAGGCGAAAACTATCAAGTTAACAACTTTAACTACAAGTGAAAGGGAATACAACCTTTGTAGATCCAATCCTTCACTTCAATAGCTCCGTGTAGATGTCCCCTTCGCTGCGATCATGAACTTCGGACTCTGGAGAAGATCCACAAAAAGAACGAACGTGCTTGCTTCATTGACTTCGAGGCCGAAGATGATCTACGTCGGGGAGACACTAACTCAAGCTATTCCTTCACTAGGTCATGAACTTTGTGAAGAGAACACACTCTACTACATGGAAAGTGGTAGAGGATGAAGAAGTAGGAAGTGGGCTCACTATAGAATTGATTTTCTCACACTTTTTCTCATGGCACCATTAAAGCTAGCAAGCTTTTCATGGTGCTTAATAAGAAGAAGAAGAAGAAGAAAGAATAATCCATCATATGAATTATCATTCTCTATTATTTAACCATGGGTGAGTTAAGCTATCATGCTTAACTCATGTAGAGAATTAACCAAGGTTTTGGGTTAAGGGTTAGGTTAAAGAATATCAATAGAAATGACAAAAGAGTGGACTTTGTCAAAGTTTCTCCAAGCTTCTTCAAGCTTGACAACTTTGACTAAGTTAAACTCTTTTGATAAGTCTTAAGATAAATCGATAACCCTAATCTTAAACCTAATCTTGGTACAAGTCTCATACACCCATCTTGTGTGTATCATCAAGTATGATACAAACATATGTACACAAATATATATTACATATACACTTATGCACAAACTTGTGAGAAAATAAATCTTAAGTGAGCTAATACTAGTTAATGTAATGTAATATATCAAATATATAGTTATACATTAAATTATTAAATCAACTATTTATTTAATAATCCGGCTATAACCGACTAATATCAAAAGTAACAACTTATCGAATCAACACTAGATCCGATAACCCGGCTATATCCCATACAACCGATCAATGTCACAAATCGCCAGAATAGAATACGGTATCTCATATCGTATTAATCTCGTTCCCGCACATATCACATATGCGCTCCTACTCCGTTTCTCTTGAGCCAGGAAACCACTGTGTAGGACTCTAAAGACTCGTCAATACGCCGGCAGTAGGTGATGATCATATTAAACATCCACAAGCCGCAAGCGGTCTGCTAAACGTAACGGCCACCCGGGTATTGAGCGATTAGAAGATCAATAAGAAAGCCTGCTAGTACTCCTGCGAATCCAATCAGTAACACTCCCGTACAGTCCGGTCTCGTGGTCTGATATGTCGCATATCTCGCCTAGGGGTGGTAAACGTCAGACCCCAGTAGCTCGATAAGTCGTGTCGATATGAGGTCTATAACAATTCGAGAAACTACTGATAACACTTACCAGTAAATCTCAGCAACCCTGGCCAGGGATTTCCGGTTATAGCCAATCGAACAAAGCACAACATCAACTCCCTATACCAGGAGAGACGAATCCCCTCCTATCGCTCATTGCCTCTATATGATTCGGGACTGTACCCAAAAACCACCGTTTTGCACGCCCTCTTGGACGTGGTAAGGTGGAAATCAAAGCACAGTGGGAATCACACAAGACTCTATGACGATCTCGGGTCAACAGACTACTCTGTACCGGTGTCATCGGAGAACTGCCATCTGACGTGAGGTATAATACCATCTGGGAGTTCTCGGCGAGTCCGTCCAGTGTACCCAGTCTCCACTGAGCATCCGTACACCATCCTTGATGTCAAAGACCGATGGATATGGGATCATCCATCGCCCATCATATGGGTCAAGATGCGTATACGCTAGTCTACTCTGGTGCATCGATGCCCTGTCTCGATACACCCTCGACTAGGAATAGTTATAGGATGTACTCGTCGACTACCGTGGCCCCCTAGTATGATCTCATCATAGTCCCAGTAGTTGAGTACATATCCTAAGGGCTTTATCAACATGTATTAGAGACAATTAGAGTACATGTTAAGATAAAGTACAACCAGATAGCATACTATCATGTCGAGCAAGAAAGTCCTCCCTATATACGTCCCAGCATCCACTACAATATACATCGTATGTACAGTAATAGACTCTAGGGCATACATATAACTAACAATCTCCCACTTGCACTAGGGCCATCTGTTGTGGTATCACATACCCAACAATTAGTGTGCTTGAAGTATCTCAACTCAACCATCCCATAAAAGTCTCTACTGGGGAAAATGCCTTTGTGAGTGGATCCGCGCTGTTGTCCTCTGTGTCTACTCTCCTTACCTCGATCTGCCTGGAGATCAACCATTTCCATGATCAGGTGATACTGCCTAAGAATTATATATGGATTTCTGATGGGATGGTAGTTCCTTGGCTAAAGCCACAACTCCATTGTCACACAATGGTAGGAACGAAGTTCATCTCATGAACAGTTATACACCCAGACTGCCTCTTTGGTAGCATCTTTGGTAGCGATGTATCCAGCCTTTATCGTCTAGTATTCCACGGTATCTAGCTTGGAACTCTTCCAACATACCGTCCCTTTACTGAGGGTAAAGACAATGCCTGCGACTGACATTCAATCGTCCTTATCACCCTGGAACCTTTCCAGTGATTCTCCCCAAGATCAATTGATACCATCTCACTACATCTAGTGAGTATCCTAATATCCAATTAGATCTATCTCATAGATCCAAAACCCAGGATTTAGTAGGTATCACTTTGATCCTATATGGAGAATTATTATGATAAGCGGAGATTGATCGAGCGTAGCATAGGAACTCCTTTCCTATCAAGAGTATGTCATCCACGTACTCTACGAGGATCACCACCATACTCCCTACTACCTTTTTGTATATACAAGGTTCATCTACCATTTTGATGATGTCAAACTCTTTGACTAACACATCAAAACAGACGTTCCAACTCCGCGATGCCTGCTTTATCACATAAAACATCTTGCACACGTTTCCGCTGCTCCCACTGTCTACGAAGCCCTCCGGCTGTGTACTTATAGACGCTTTCTTCTAAAACATCATTTTAGAAAAGCTGTCATGACACCCAACCACCAGATATCGTAGTCATGGTATGTAGCCGTGGCAAGTAGGATCTGGATGGAATTAAGCATAGGCCCCAGAAAAAGGTTTCATCATTAGCCACAATTGGTCTATGATGCAAACCTTTAACAAGTCTAGCTTCAAAAGTTCAACTTTTCCATGTACACCAAGTAATCTTCTCAAGATATACTTGCTCCTGATGGGGATTTTACCCTTCAGATAAAGCAACCAAAGTCCATACTTTTTTGGTGTATAAGGATTCCATCTCAGATTGCTAAGCATCCATCCATTCTTACAGAGTCCCACTCCTGATGGCCAGCTCGAAACTAGTTGGGTCATCATCTCATGATGCAATCCTCGCTTCCAGTGTCATAGAGAAACCGAAGTATCTCTCAGGTGGGTGAGGAACCCTACTAGATTGGCGGAGAGGCTGAGATTCGTTGGAATCTACTGAATCCTTTGGTTCTACCAAATCATCTGCTATAGTTTGTATAGCTGGAACTCCTTCCAGTTCTACCTCATGACCACTAATTTCTTCACAAGAAATTCTCTTTCACTAAGATGGTATGTTGAGAAACAAAACATCTTTTGTCCCTCGGTTAGGTAGAAGATATTCCCTTGCATATGCTTGGGATATCCAACAAACTTCCACAGATCTGACTTTACCTCGAGCTTGTCCGGATTTTGCTTTTAGACATAGGCTAGACAACCCTAAATCTTAACTGACTTAAGAGATGGGCTCTTCCCTTTCCATATCATATATGAAGTGGTAGGCAACTGATTTGACTTGAACCCTATTCAATTGGTATGCAACTTCTCCAGTGCATAACTCCCAAAAGGAAATAGGTAACTCAGTAGTACTCATCATAGAGCACACCTTATCACATAGGGTGTGATTGCTCCACCCCGATACACCGACGTGCTATGGTGTATACGGAGGAGTGATGCTGAGAGAGAATCTCATTCTCCTTTAGAATAGTCCAGGAATTCCGTGCTCAAGTATTTTCCTCCTTGATCACATCAAAGGACATAATACTTATACCCGTTTTTTGTTTTCTACTTCTAACTTATATTCTGTGATTATCTCAAAAGTTTCGGACTTGTGTTTCAACAGGAACATATATCTGAATCTTGAGAGATCATCAGTGAATGTAATGAAGTACAAAGAACCGGTCTTGGCATATGTAGACAGGAGACCTTCATACATCAGCATGTATTAATCCCAAAAGTTCACCAACTCTTTCTCTGTTTCCAATAAACAGAGCTGTGGTCATTTTATCTTTGTGACATGACCGGCAAGTTTCATAAGATGTAAATTCAAACTAATTTAAATATGCATCTAAATGTAACTTCAGCTAGCCGGGTCGCATTGATATGACCTAGTCTACAATGCCTCAAGAAGAAGTCGTTCATTTCTGAACTCTTCCTCTTGTGTGTGTTCTGTATACTAAGAACTGTAGTTTGATTTAGAACGTCAATACTTCTATATAACGTGCCTGAACCGATCAACTCTTGATATAGGAAATGTTCAAAACATTATCCAACAATACAAAATTAAATCCTTTCTTTACTAATAAAGACACTGATATGATGTTGTATATCGGGTTCGGTATCTAATAACATTCATTCAGAATCAATGTATTCTGGTAATACAGGGTGACAGTGACCAACAGACTTGGCTGCAACACTTGCACCATTTTCTGTCTCATGAAACTTATCACCCGTTCTCAGTTCTCTACCTTTCTGTAGCCCATGTAACAGATTACATATGTGGGATCCTGATCCGGTATCTCATACCCAGGACGTAAAGGATACTGAGAAACAGTTCTTTATAATGAACACACCCGAAGATGATGCATCAGTATGCGCTTTCTTCATTTGGGCGGCACGGGAATTCTGGTAATCCCCAATTTCCTGCTCTGTCTTATAACAATTATAAATTGGAGCGGGACCAACGTTCCCCAGCTCAGTATAACAAGCGGGTTTGGTCAATGTATCCGTATTATTATCTTGATTAAGGCGTGATATGGTCGCTACTTTGAGAGAGAGAGAAGAAAACACTCAGCGTATGCTCTTGCAAGATTAGATTGGTTATCTAATATATCTAATCAGGATGTCTCCCACTGTTTTAATCAAATCTTCCTTCAAACCCTAAAAGGAAAGACTAGCAGGGATTAATTACACGCTACAAGTTCGCCAATCTTTCAGCAGGCCAGTGTCGGTGCTTTGAGGGAGGTGCCCCGTGCTTTCGCACGGACCTAATTAAAGTAAGCCTCGTTTTCCCAGAGGCGTAACCCCGTTAACACCTTTCTAGACACCTACTTGATCGGCTAATTATAATGTGTAAAACACTCCCAGGAGTAACTCTTACTCGCAGCGGGTATCGGGATCCAACTATCTCATAGATGGTATGCAATCTCATTGCAAATTTCAACACTTGAAATTCCCGATAATTTTGCCCCAAACGATCTATGACCTTGACAAGGTCAACAAACCATAGACCGTAAGTCAAGTTCAACCCATCATTTCTTGATTGAATTAAACCCACCCGCACGACCCTTGATAAGGTCAACAAGGCCGTACGACTACCCTAACCCAATCTGCATCATATGCATAAACAGATAAATACTGGTCAGCTACCGCACACTGCGCCTTGACAATTTCAACAAACGCAGCACGAATACTAAGCAGGACTTATCTGAAATGACGGAGGGCTACGACAGGTTTTTCAGAAAACCTATTGCGTAATGAACTTGATATCGTTGTAGAATCAAATGATTTTAAAATGGAGTGTTTTTTAAGCTTTTTCTAGTTTTGCTAAAGGGGTCACTCCCGGTGAAGGGATCGTCCGCCCTTTCCTCATCGAATAAGGTGCAGGGTATATCATATATACCACTATACAAAGCAAGAACTATAGAAGCAATCAAAAGACAAACCGAGTGTTGTAGCATCTGCCAGTTATTGCTAAAGGGGTCACTCCCGGCGAAGGGATCTCGGCCCTTTCCTCATCGAATAAGGTGCAGGATGTTCTACAAGGAACACCGCGATGCAAAGCAAGAACTGTAGCTACCTGTTTTTTTTTGAAAATTCGATTCCACAACATCTTTAGGTTTCTTTTTCTTTCATTAATCATATTAATGAAGTCCCATCATTTAAGCACCTAAACATCACAGATAAATACGACGGACACTTATGCCATCCGCATTCGCCTCGATGTCCCCTCGTGCACCGTTAGGTTAGGTAACTAACGGCAGAGCGGGGCAGGGCTAGCGCGGGTGTAAAACATAAGTAACGTCTATATAATATATCATATATACTATATACAGTATCTATCAAAACATATCAAATGATCACATCACAGATATCGCAGCAGAAGAAACATATGAAATATTGGATATACTAGGACGTCCGTGTTTTATTTTGAGCCTCTATAAAACACGGATTCCACGGTCGCGATGAATAGCCAAACCCACACCCCCAGACCCCTACGAGAGCGGAAAGCAACCCTACCAATTCTAGAGTTAGGAGACCCGGACTCGACTCCTCGAGTTGGTCTCCTACTGGACTCTAGAACCCGGTTACTTGTGCTCTCCTCCTTAGGTCTATCCTAGTGCGGAAAAGTAAATAATATACAAATGATGACATCAACCTCATCCCGGAAGTGCCCCAATAAAAGAATATTACAAACATTTAATTTTACATGAATGAAAATGAAAAACTCTCATCTCACATAAAACCCCCGGCTATTCAGAACGCGACGATCCAATATAACATATCTAGCAACACATAACATCACATGTCATCAACGTAAGTAAATATACGCATCCCAATTGCCGTTGACATATAGCAACGAAACCGGCGATATCGCATATTACACTTACGGTCGCAGAAAAAAAAGTGTAAAACTACAACAGTTGGAATCCGCAACCTCCTTAGACATCGCATGCCTAACCATTATAAACCCCGCATTTTAGTCTCATTATCGAAAACTCTTTTCAATATCAACTCGGGCAATTCAACAAGATTCCCGACATCCTGATCGAATGCTCGTCGCAACTTTAGTAGACGGCCGCACCCCCGATGCCGTCGACAAAGTGCACTAAGGCGGAACACCGCTGCTGCGAGCACCCGAACGGATGCTTTTTGGCGACGGGGTTCTCCTACAGTCACTTGGTCGGGGCTATAGGGCATGGATGTCTATTAAGTTTACCCGGAAAGTATCCGCGTATGCTACGTGATTGCGACGGACTTTTGATCACATCAAAATTCCGTAGCAACCGATCATCTGAGACTAAACTGCTATGTTTATAACATTCAAATTAGTTATCTCATAACTTGATGTGGATTCCAATTATTGTATCACATTCCAGATAAATAGACAATGTTAAACTTTCCGATCGAATAATCAAACACCCAAGTTTTCCCAATATAAATCTCAACACTTGAGGGGAGTTTAAAAAACATCCATCACATGCCACAGTACCAACGGTCCAGCCGTAGAAGGATCAAGCCAACGCCTCACATGTGGCACGCCGTACTGCCCCAAACCCTAAGGTTCAAAAGGCAGTTCAAGACGGTCACATAATCGAGTTAAGGTTTGTTGTCTTTTAGAGGGTCCATTGCGTAACTTGCACGATTCAGACGTTCTCAAACAACGGAAAAATCCAACACTTGGAAATTTTCCGGGTCGGGAAGAAGTGAGTTATTGATATCCGTTCGAACTTTTTAACAGTTTCTTAAAATTACCCAAAAACAGACATAAACGAAGTTAAACTTTCCGATCGAATCAACGAGTCCCCAATACAACCCAGAAAACTCAACTCTTGAGTATAAATTAAAAATACTCAGAAACAACAGAAAATCTAATAGGGACATTACTGTGCAAAAAGTAAAGGATGACGTCATCTTTTGGCCGCGGAACTACCGCGGGAGCCATGCTCGTGCCGCGGTTCCGTGGCGCTTTGGGCGCCAACTTTTGTCGTTTTGCACAATATTCGTTATAATTTCCTGATGAATTTTTTAAGCATTTTTAATTTGGAAAAATCCACAATTTCAAAAAATGTACAGAGAAGGGTTTTATCGGGGTTTTCTGGGTTCGATCGGACTTCTAACTTCGTCTACACTTCGCCTAAAGTTCTAGCTTGGCTCTGATACCACTGTAGGGTTGCTAGGCACGCGCACAAGGGTCTACGAGGCATCAACCATGCCTGATTAAAATTTTAGCCGTGTCGAACAACTCTAATACGGATCTTTAAATTAGGGTTTAGGTGAAAACTAGCAAGTTGACAACTTTAACTACAAGTGAAAGGGAATACAACCTTTGTAGATCCGGTCCTTCACTTCAATAGCTCCGTGTAGATGTCCCCTTCGCTGCGATCGTGAACTTTGGACTCTGGAGAAGATCCACAAGAAGAACGAACGTGCTTGCTTCGTTGACTTCAAGGCCGAAGATGATCTACGTCGGGAAGACACTAACTTAAGCTATTCCTTCACTAGGTCATGAACTTTGTGAAGAGAACACACTCTAGTACATGGCAAGTGGTAGAAGATGAAGAAGTAGGAAGTGGGCTCACTTTAGAATTGATTTTCTCACACTTTTTCTCATGGCACCATTAAAGCTAGCAAGCTTTTCATGGAGCTTAATGAAGAAGAAGAAGAAGAAGAAAGAATAATCCATCATATGAATTATCATTCTCTATTATTTAACCATGGGTGAGTTAAGCTATCATGCTTAACTCATGTAGAGAATTAACCAAGGTTTTGAGTTAAGGGTTAGGTTAAAGAATATCAATAGAAATGACAAAAGAGTGGACTTTGTCAATGTTTTTCCAAGCTTCTTCAAGCTTGACAACTTTGACTAAGTTAAACTCTTTTATTAAGTCTTAAGATAAATCGATAACCCTAATCTTAAACCTAATCTTGGTACAAGTCTCATACACCCATCTTGTGTGTATCATCAAGTATGATACAAACATATGTACACAAATATATATCACATATACACTTATGCACAAACTTGTGAGAAAATAAATCTTAAGTGAGCTAATACTAGTTAATGTAATGTAATATATCAAATATATAATTATACATTAAATTATTAAATCAACTCTTTATTTAATAATCCGGCTATAACCGACTAATATCAAAAGTAACAACTTATCGAATCAACACTTGATCCGATAACCCGGCTATATCGCATACAACCGATCAATGTCACAGATCGCCAGAATAGAATACGGTATCTCATATCGTATTAATCTCGGTCCCGCACATATCACAGATGCGCTCCTACTCCGTTTCGCTTGAGCCAGAAAACCCCTGTGTAGGACTCTAAAGACTCGTCAATACGCCGGTAGTAGGTGATGATCATATCAAACATCCACAAGCCGAAAGCGGTATGCTAAACGTAACGGCCACCCGGGTATTGAGCGATTAGAAGATCAACAAGCAAGCCTGCTAGTACTCCTGCGAATCCAATCAGTAACACTCCCGTACAGTCCGGTCTCGTCGTCTGATATATCGCATATCTCGCCTAGGGGTGGTAAACGTCAGACCCCAGTAGCTCGATAAGTCGTGTCGATATGAGGTCTATAACAGTTTGAGAAACTACTGATAACACTTACCAGTAAATCTCAGCAACCCTGGCCAGGGATTTCCGGTTATAGCCAATCGAACACAGCACAACATCAGCTCCCTATACCGGGAGAGACGAATCCCCTCCTATCGCTCATTGCCTCCTTGTGATTTGGGACTGTACCCAAAAACCACCGTTTTGCACGCCCTCTTGGACGTGGTAAGGTGGAAATCAAAGCACAGTGGGAATCACCCAAGACACTATGACGATCTCGGGTCAACAGACTACTCTGTACCAGTGTCCCCGGAGAACTGCCATCTGACGTGAGGTATAATACCATCTGGGAGTTCTCGGCGAGTCCGTCCAGTGTACCCAGTCTCCACTGAGCACCCGTACACCATCCTTGATGTCAAACACCGATGGATATGGGATCATCCATCTCCCATCATATGGGTCAAGATGCGTATACGCTAGTCTACTCTGGTGCATCGATGCCCTGTCTCGATACACCCTCGACTAGGAACAGTTATAGGATGTACTCGTCGACTACCGTGGCCCCACTAGTATGATCTCATCATAGTCCTAGTAGTCGAGTACATATCCTAAGGGCTTTATCAACATGTATTAGAGACAATCAGAGTACATGTTAAGATAAAGTACAACCAGATAGCATACTATCATGTCGAGCAAGAAAGTCCTCCCTATATACGTCCCAGCATCCACTACAATATACATCGTATGTACAGTAATGGCCTCTAGGGCATACATATAACTAACAAAAACATCATGCATGTAAATATCATAAAGCATATGCATGGAAGTATGAGGATATAAATCAACGTGTGTCCCTCACGACACATCAAAATCATGGAACCTGAGTGTCCAGCATCGACACTCGAAAACATCATGAAACCTGTGCCCAGCATCGGCACGTAAATCCTCATATATATATATATATATATATATATATGGCTCCGTCAGTTCGGATCGGCCCACGGGCTCCGTCAGTCCGGATCGGCCGGTATCATCTCTCAACTCCGGTCGGTATCCTCCGGATATCCGCCGAGATCAAATACAATCACCGGTAGGTATTAGTCCCTCTGTCAGGCTCACTGTCTGTATACACAGCATCCCTTTCTTGCCCCGGGGTACCATACCGGGTCCACCATGTACCCGCAATAGGCCTCATCCAGCTCCTCGAATCGGGTTTCACATGTCACACGTCTCAGAACCGAGAAAACGCATGGTGGACGCACTGAAATATCATATCAAGAGAAACCGGGTTTTTAAACAATGCATACTTTCTTTTAAGATGACCACGGTTCTCAAATCCAGAAATCTCATGAAAATGGCATATCTCAATTCGTAAAATCATAAAGCATGCTGTATGAGACATATGATAGAAATTTAAGCATATCCGTATATCATGCAATATAAAACAGTAATATGCACACATCGAGGGGAAAACCGCTCTTTTTAAATGAATCCAGTTTTAAAATATATCTTGCGGTTCCCAAATCTCCAAAATAAAGCCAGAATCATCCATGTATGTGCAAATACGTATGTATGCAAGTATGAGTGTACAATATGTGTGTGCGCCAATATAGATGTACAAGTAGGTATATACGTAAGTATGAGTGTACAATATGCCTGTGCGCCAATATGAATGTACAAGTAGGTATATACGCAAGTATGAGTGTACAATATGCCTGTGCGCCAATATGGATGTACAAGTAGGTATATACGCAAGTATGAGTGTACAATATGTATGTGCGCCAATATAGATGTACAAGTAGGTATATACGCAAGTATGAGTGTACAATATGTATTTGTGCCGGTATAGATGTACAATTAGTCATATCCTGATGCAACAATCCTATTGTGTAGTGACATGGCAATTATCGATGATGAAGTGTGTGAGCCGGCAAGCAGGTGTATGTGGAACATACGCATCATCGATAATGGTGCTGGTGTCCTGACGGCATGGGTTTAATTTAACAATAAACACATTTACACATGAAATGCGATGCAAATAGCCAGAATATGCGGAAATCGAATAATAAACGCAACAGTGAAGAATCTACATCAATATGTATATGTCATACAGTTATGCCATTTGAAATAACACGAATCGTGGTGTTTAGAAAAATAAGGGCTACGGTGTTTTTTTTAGGAAAAGATGCGTCTTTGAAAATATCCGTAGCATCCCTTGGCCTGTCTTTAAAAATACTCACGATTCGTTGGTTTTGAAATAGGTATGACTCGGGTCTAGTCTAATATCTACTAAGTAAACTACAGATCTAACTAACAAGCTAATCGAAAAGGTATGGAAACCACCTAAATCTGAGTCGATATATATATACATATAATAGTCAGTGATCCCGCCTCAATAGTATCACATACGATACACTATACAATATGACGTCCTCAAGTCAGGGGTGCGAAACTATCATCAATATAAAGCTCGTACGTAAATCCGTCGTACAGCATCCCAAATCTGGGTACGGGTTGAATCTCACATTTATCTCATCAATTATCTGGTATCCTTATCATCATATCTCATGAATTGGGGTACTGGTCCTGTCTAGTACAAACTGATACCATCTATATAAATATAAATGCTTGTGTAAACACAAGTCCAAAGGCCCGCTAAAATCCCATGTCATATCTCATGATATGAACCACGTCATATCACCGATCTTATGGCACAATGCCCAAACTCATCGACTCATCTCCAAATATCATCCACTATCCTCATCATCCAAGTGTAGGTGTACGTGTATATATATATACACAATCCCAAACCTGTGTGTGTGTGTATCTATCCCCATATACGCACAAGTATAACAGTAAGCATGTGTGTGCGTGTGAGTGTAAACCTATTCTAGGGTTCGCGACTAAGAAGTTATACTAATTCACATCTAATAACCCTAATCTAACCATTGAACACCTAATCATATCTTGGATATCTATGTCACACATAAAGCTATCATATATATATAGTATATATAGCATACTAAATATCGAACTGTGGGGGTGCTATACGCCATCCACCCGACTTCCCCCGTAGATATAATCTACTCACCTTGCTTCTTGTGTGCCGATGCCGATGTCGCCATCTTCATCTTCAACGTCTCGACATCACGTGGGGCATCTACACATATAATCCAATCGCAATTGCGTATCAAAATAAAATTGGAAAAACCCAAAACGGCACACGCTATGCTCATAGGTAAAAACCTATAGCCTCGCATGCAAAAACGACTAATAACCCTAGTCGTTGACGTTCAAATGCCACCCGACAGAAATGAATTATCAAATACCAAAGTCCATGTTAAAACAAGTCATAAAACAATGCGCCAACACAAGAAAATGATCTCAGATTTTACTTTAGGTCAAATCAGCCAATTTTGCATATGTCAGGGGTCTAATTTACTGGAGATAAAGCCCTGGAACAAAAACGAATCAATTCCATACTGCTCTGGCCGCAAATTGTGGCCAGAATGAATTTATTAGCGGCTAGGGTTGAGGGTTAGGGGCTAGGGTTTCAGTGGGGGGTCCTAGGTTTCCTGCATGTGTCACTGTCTTTGCTAAAAAAATTTCAGGTCACCCGGGTGTTAGCAGATTTCAATATACACACACAGAATCCACAATTCTTTCGATATCGGGTTTATAAATCCGTATTCCGGGGTTCTAGTCTCTGGTTTAGGTTTGAATTCTAGCACTAGGGGGTTTGTGTGGCCTCTACAGAGCTCAATTACACATCACAACTAAAAAATTCCATAAACCCTAACTAGAATTTCCCAAGTCTCACTAAACGACACCAAATCAGTTCTAAACAAACATGGATGTAAAAGCAATGGAAATACTAGGCTAATGGTTAAGAGAATACCTCATTTGGAAACTCAAGAATTTTCTTGTGTTGCCCTAAGCGTCCAAAATGCAAGCTTTCTTGGTCCAATAAGTTGCTAGTGAGCTCATACATATTTTTTGTGAAGAGGGGGTGGACTTTGGATGAAGTTTTGAAGCTTGAATTTAAGAGGAGGAGAATGTCACGACCCGCAGGTTACGGAACGTGACTGGCACTTAGGTTACGAAACGTCTCAAGACGTCCGTAAAATAAGTAAGCCAAAACCCAGAAACCAAAACCAAATAAGCAAAAGAGTGAAGAGAACCCAATCAATTGAAAACGAGTTATCAAATAAGTCATATAAAACCTCTTTAAAAACAATATCAATTTTTCCGAAAATTTCGGCAGAGTCTCCTTTGTAAATACTGACCCCCAAAATGGGTACAACAAGAATATATATGAATCCAACAAATAAGGCATTCCCAAGCGGAAGCTAGCTCTTCGCCACAAGGCGGTCACAAATCCCACGCAATATAAAGCAACAACATGCGAAATAATAATAATGAAGCATAAGAAAAACATCATGTCGACTCAAGTGAGCTCGACCCCAAAATACAGCATAAAAGTCCACAAACCTCACAGTCTCATCTCTAGGTCAATATACAATAATACTGATAGAAACAGTAGATGGAGTACACTAGATACAAAGAATATACAAGGTGGTACAAAAATAATGATATAACCCACCTAAGAGCAAAAGCTCGAGTCCAGGCAAAAGAGGCAAAAGAAGCAAGCGCACCCACCGCTACTGTACTGACGGAGCGGACCTGCAAAAGGCTATGGCACAACGGGGGTGAGTTGCCAACTCGTGAGTAATAAATAACATCTACACAGGCTATCGAATGCATGCACACAAGCATCCTAGCATCTATAATACAGGTATGGCAGGACATAATAGCAGGTATGTATGCAATATGAATAAACTAGCAGGTATGAATGCAATGTGAATCCACTCATGATCTGAATGTGTAAGTATAAGAAATCATGTTTTTCCCTTTAAGAATGTCTTTTGAAATACCATCACAATACCAATAGAATCAACAAGAACCTGTGTCCAGCAACGACACCTCAAAACTATCTCAAATCTCATATATCCATGTCATAGTATCTCTGGCCTCAGCCATCCGGCTGACCCAGCTCAATATCAAAATCTCATCATCTCGCGGCCACGGTCGGTATCCTCTGGATATCCGCCGTGCCAAACAGTCACCGGTAGGTAATCCGTCCCCTGCCAGGCTCAACGTCAACACCACATTCCTTTTGCCCCGGGGTACCTTACCGGGCCCACCATGTACCCATGACGGTTCCTCCACTCCTCGACACGGATCTCGAAAACCACAGCAAACTCATGGTGGACGACACTTTACATCACTAGAAAACCGCAACTACATATTTTAAAAACATAAAAAGTTTAGAAATTTTGCGGCTTTCCCCCGAAATCCAGAAATATCATAAAATCTCAAGAAATCCTCATAAGTGCATATATCAATGGTGATGAATGGATATGATATCAATAATTAAGCTACGATGTATGATTAATAGACTAGGCATGAACAAATAATATGATGAGGTACATACACATGAATAGCAATCCTACGATTTCATTTTAAGGAATTAAAGGCAATAGCACAGGTTTAAGCATCAATTAGTAAAAGGTTTCAAATTATAGGTTATCTAGTGTGGTGGCATGGCAATTACCAGGGTGTGTGTGTAAGCATGAATAGTGCTCGTGCTGCATATAAAAACCCTGGCAATGGTGCAGGTGTCCTATAAAACGGTTTCGTATAGGTATGTCAATATAGGGCATGAATGTAGCAAATAATCATACAAGTATTACACCCCTAATTACTAACATTACTAAGAATCTTTTAAGTTACTAAAACTATCGGGTGGCTTGCGCCATCCAACGATAGTCCCCCGTAGATGTTACATCTACTCACCGAAATCCCTAGCTAGCTGCGTCCAATCACCGCTTCCCCTTTCGAGCCGCGTCTGACGTCTCCGCGACCGAACCTGGAATTTACATCAATACCAAACATAAGGTTACATATTAGGAACGACGCAAAACCCAAACGAAGATACTAACATTCACAAGCTAGGTACAACGTGCACAAGGTGCGCGGAACACACGCGAAAATCGCAAAAACTGCAAAAATCGTCGATTTGGTTGCCCGGCAAAACTAAAACCCGATTACTCAAAAATCCACACTCACGCATCCTAAATGTCATAGGATATGCTAAAAATATAATCAAGTTATCACAAATAATTTATCACATAATTTAAATAAAAATCTAGTAAGCACAAAACTTGCTAATTTGGTGCAACATCGAAAATTAACGATAAAGTTATCACAATTCAACACAAACATCCAACCACACAACTAGTTAGCCACAATCACATAATTTCAACACAATAACCATGCTTCAAACCTATTTCCATACACAAACCCTTTTCTTGATTTTTGTAATTAGCAATCACAATCAAATTCCATACTACAAATTTAAATTATCACAATTAAAAGCCCACATAAGAAAATTAACCTCTTAGATTAGGTTAGCAAAATAACTAGATAGAAAAATAGATTTAATTAGCCTAGTAATGGTATGCTAAAACCCAAGTTCATATCAAACTACCCTCTTTAAACAAAACTAGATTAGGAATTAAGTAAAGATTTAACACTAAACAATTTCAAGGTTCTAATTAGCACCCTTAAGCAACAATGTAACCATTTGATTAGAAGTTATACCTCAAAAGTTCAAACCCTATGATGCTAAAGCCTCCCAAGATGCCATCTTTCTCCAAGATTTGAGTCAATTTGGGTTTGAAAAGAGAGGGAATAAGGTTTTGCTTTGAAATTGTAAAAGGAATTGTTGATTTTTAAGGATTTTTAGATGAACTTTGAAGAAGAAAAGAGATGATGCAAGGAGGGGGAGGGGGCTGCTGTTTGCAGCTGAAATTTCAGCTGATGAGGAGTGGGGGAGAGGTGTGGGGGAGTGTGAGAAAAGTCAAGGTCAAAGCCATACCAATCAACCAAAAACCCATACCCAATTTAATATATTAAAACCCTTTTCATATCATTTTGTGCAAATGAGTTGGGGAAAAATTTTTGTGGGCTTGCTGCTGAGGTAGGGCCGGCCTAGGGGTGAGGGAAGGGTGAATGGGGTTTTACAAAAAAAAATTTATGCAAAAAGACCCCATACAAGTCAAAAATTGCAAGTTTTAGCTTAAAATTCAATAAATTCGTTTCCTATAATAAAAATTAGTTAAAAATCAAAATAAAATACTAAAAATTTATGTTACAACTAGATTTTAATTAACAAAATTTTAAAGATTAAAATTAGCCCAGAAAAATTTGTATTTATCGCTAATTAATGTATTTTCTTACCGGCTTAAAATAATATTAAAAAATTGAAAAATAGGGAAAAAATTTTAAATGACCAAAATTTCATAAGTAACTCATTAGCTACTAAAAACAAGCAATTACCTATCCATTTTAGGTATAATTAGTCCTAAACTGCAAAATAACGAGAAAGACGGTTTTCGGAAAAATACCGAATTTTCACCGATCTTCAGGAAAACACCAAAACGACTTTTCAAGGCGTTACAGAGAAGAAGAAGAAGAAGAAGAAGAAGAGAAGGGAGAAGGGGAAAGGGAGGGGCTGCTGCTGGGCAAATTTTGGAGGGAGTGAGGGAAAGAGAGAGAGAGAGAGAGAGTCCAAGGTCAAAGCACCATGCCTCCTAACTACCCCCATGCTTATTTGTTTATTCCTTTTTCTTTTGTTTTCTTCTCTCCTCAATAGTAAACCCAAAACAAACAACCATACACCCAAAAATCATGTAGGAATAAAAACGTAACAAGTGTTAAAAAAAAAGACATGTGCATGTTTTGCACAAAACAAGCTTAATGCGCGATTAGCGATATTTAATCGCGATTAGCACTAAATAGCGTATAATTAATGATAAAAAATTATAATTTGCATAATTCAAATAAAACACCCTCTTTTAGTAATTTCCATAATTTTTCAAATTTTCTCCCAATTTATCGGTATTTATTTATACCGCAATATTAAAATAGTCAATATAATATTATTTAATTATAAAAATTCCCAAAAATAATATTTTATTTTTTTGAAATGTTACAACTGTGGTGCACGAAAACTCAATCATGCAAATAAATTGCCCAAAAACACCAAAATCCAAAATAACGGACACGTGATATTCGAATCACCAAATCGCAAATCGTAAACACTGTCGTCGATATGTCCTTACTTCGAAGTCGAGAAGGTGTCGATGCATCCAAAGCTAGCAGAGCAAGATATCTCCTTGCCTCATGTTCATGGTCTAGCACTTTGTGCCCTTAGGCTCTCGTCTCTCACTGTGAATTGTCAGTTACATAACTCCTCGACTCAATAGCCCAATATGGAAATGATGACGGAAACAGTTCCGCTCTGGCACATCCTCTAAAGATATCTAGCTAAATATCATGGCCACTCATAACATGTTTCGTCGATGATGCCGAACTCTGGCCTACTGGGTGTGCGTGATACGACCGAACCTGGGTCCAAGTCTTCTCGTGTAGTATTCCAGAAAGATTCTGTCGGGGTCTCTCCCAATTATCGTTTCTGCCGAACTGCCCAGAAGTTATCACTCTTTACTAAATCCATTTCTGGTTCCGGAACAGATCTATACTCATCACGACTCCTTCTGAAATATATATCTATATTCAATGCCTACGTATGCGTATCGCATCCCTGATGTCAACGGAGTGGAACGTCATATCATCAAAATCCCGTGGCAACCGATCAACTGAGACTAAATTTCTAGATTTATAAAATTCAAATTATTTTTCTTGTGGATTCCAAGTATTGTATCCCAACACATGATATCTGGACGACGTTAAACTTTTCGATCGATTCATCAAAGTCCCATAATTCTCCGAGAGCTCAACACTTGAGCACAGTTTAATAATACCCAGTACATACCACAGTACCTATGGACCAGCCGTAGAAGGGCAGACCCAAGCCTCATTAATAACACCACGGAACTGCCGCAAACCCTAAGGTTCAAAAGTGGTTCCATGGTCATTATGTCGGGTTAGGGTTTCATTCTTCTAGAGGGTTCACAGAATTACTTGCATGTTTTTCCGAATACCTTAAACTTGGAAAAATGGATTTCTGACATTCGTTCGTTTCTATCGACTCTCAACGTGCCTGTGTGAAGTCTTCTCCAGCTGAAATCAATCAATCTGATGACATCGCATCGGGGTATGCAAACGAACCACATGTCCTAGTCATCCATCCATGGGTGACTAGAGATCTTCTATCATATCCCTAAGTATAAGCTCGTGTTGCAATAGCTTCAAACATCTGGGGTGATATCTTGTCAGTAGCAGCAAAAACTGGTTCATTCGTCCGCACGCTAAATAATGCCTCAAACCTTAAGAATAAACGGTGCATTGACGGTCATCACATTCTAGCCGGCCTCTAGCAGTGGCCCAATCCTCTGGTGCTGATCTGCACGCTCGAGAAATCTTAGTAAAAACAACCCATCAAAACGCTCATGGCGCGAAAAACACAATAAAACGACACATCTATGCAATCGTGTGTCACCGGAATTACGCCCTGGTCAGTCCTCGTCCAAGACGAGCTCATGCTGACCGCAACTCTCTCTGCAGCTCTCTCTGCCTGTGCAATTGTGGTAACAAAAACCACCAACCGATATCGATGAGGATAGATCATATGAACGAATAAAATACGGTGCAAAGAAATTTATATCCTAAGGCTTCTTAAAAGGAGTAATGTATCGTAAGTATGCCGCGGAACATACATACAGTATGTTACTCTAATTAAGTCACCTACTCCATCAACCAAGGTCAACCTATGCGACGAAAGTTCGGGTCTAATACCCCCTCGACCAAGTCTAAGTTCCGTAAGGTCAAGCCTAGGTTCTGAATATAAATATACACCCTAGAATCCGCATAGTCAAACCTAGAAACGAACCAAAGTTAAACCTAGCGCTCTGATACCAACTTTGTCACGACCCGAAATGGCACGTGACTGGCACTTGAATCATGTGAAGCCTATAGGACCCCACCTAATTCAAGTAAGACAAAAGCCCAAAAATCTAAACCATTTAAAAAGAGAGTGAAGAAAAATTCATTTAAAAGTTAACATAAAATTTACTTTGAAAGTCATAGTAAGCATTTTTAAAACGTCAAGTCTTTTCCGAAGATTCCGGCAGAGTTTCCTTTGTAAATACTGGCCCCAACGGGTACAAACATGCATAATATAAAGGCATCCCCAAGCGGGAGATAGCTCTTCGCTAATTGGCGGAAACAACCACGCAAGCAGTATAATATACAACGCCGAAGGGCGAGGATCAAAACTCAGAATACAACCAATAGCCTCACGAAAACTAGAGAAAGAATCGTAATAATACAAGCGCGCGACTCTAAGGCGAAAGAATATACAACTGGTCTTCTAAGCCTATCAAATAATACAAGTCTGGTTGATAGAGTTTACTAGATACAACTGAATATAAATAAAAGTACAATGGTGGTCACGATGCAAGTGAACCCACCTACCATAGCAATCACCTGGAAAGAAGCAGTGGGCCAGCAAGCCGCAACGAAACCTGTACGGCATAACCTGCAAGAAACTGTGGCACAACAGGGGTGAGTTGCCAACTCGTGAGTAAAAAATATCACCGAGAAGAAATCGCATGTATGACTCTCTCCTAGGTCATACAATAAAGTGCTCATAATATATAACCTGAAGCATCTAAAATGGCAAGGGTAAACATCTAACTTAAGTGTAATACCAAGTGCTCAAGTTAGTGCCTCAAGTAGCAACATATCACATGTATGATGCATGAATGCATGAAAACAGAATATATCTAAACGAGAAAGCTGTTTTCTTATCTCAGTGAGATTTTTGTATAAAAATCGAAATATCATCAATGAAATCACAGAGAATCCGTGTCAAGTATCGAAGCAAAAAATATATATCCCAATATCTCAATATCTCAATATCTCAATATCTCGAGCTCCGGCAATCCGGACTGGCCCATAACATCAAATCTCAATATCTCGGGCTCCGTCAATCCGGACTGGCCCCGGGCTCCGGTAATCCGGACTGGCCCATAACATCAAATCTCAATACTACGTCGGTATCCTCCGGATATCCGCCGCGTCACAAATAACCGGTCGGTAGTGCTCCCCTACCGGGCTCAACGCCATCATCTGCGACCATCACGCCCCAGGGTACCGCACCGGGTCTACCATGCATCCGCAGACGGTTCATCCTCCTCCTCGAATCGGGTGTAAGATACTGCTCAAGAGCCGAGAAAACTCATGGTGGACACCTCTCACATCATAACATGAGAAAACCGCAATTTTCTATCTTTTAGAAATGAAAATGAGTTTATAAAATTCTTGCGGTTTCTCCAAATCCAAAAATCTCATGGAAATATCAAATCCCAAAATCAAGAGTAAATAAACAGTGATTTACCGGCATAAAGCCCTATAATATTTCATGACAAATAGATAAATGCACATGCATAGATATCTGAGTAAAAGAATGCAATACCTAATTTAGCAGATGAAAGCAAGCATACTACTAATATGTTGAACTACCAGCTAGCAGGTTATATCAATGAAATACTATTTCTAGTGTGTACGTGACATGGAAATTACCGAAGATGATGTGTGTGAGCCGGAAAGAAAGTGTACGTGGTGCATACGCATCATCAGTATTGGTGCTGGTGTCCTGACAGCATGGGTTTATAATAACAAAAGAAATCAGAAGTACAATCATGAAATGCGATAAGAACATGAATATATGGAAAAAGGTGCAGTAACCACAACATATAAGAATATACATTTATATATATACGAATTATACAGTTTTGGAATTTGAAATAGCACGAATCGTGGTTTTTAGAAAATAAGAGCTACGATACTTTTAAGTAAGGTACGTCCTATGAAATATCCGTAGTATCCCTCGGCCTGTCTTTAAAATACTCACACTTCGTTAGTTTTGAAATTATGTATGACTCGAGCCTTGTCTAATATCTACCTAATAAACTACAAGACTAAACTCAGAGACTAATCAAAAAGGTAAGGAAATCCACCTAAGTCTGAGTCGATATATCTAGTAGTCGGCGATCCTGCCTCAATAGCGTCACGTACGATAAAATATATAATACAACATCCTCAAATCAAGAGTGCGGATCAATCATCATATTTATACTTCGTACGGTAAAATCCATCGTACGGCATCCCAATTCAGGGTACGGGTCAAATATCTCATATATCACATTATCATATGGCATCATTATCAATATATCATGAACTAAGGGTACTGATCTAAAATCTAGTACATTCCGATACCATCAACATATATCCGCGTGTGTATGAAACACATCGCCCATCGATCCGCTATAATATCATTTCGTATCTCATAACACGACCCAAATCACATAACCGATCTCACGGCATCATGCCCGATCACATCGACTCATCTCCAAGTACCATGTACTATCCCCATCACCCGTGTATACGTATATGTATGTGTGTGTGTGTGTGTGTGTGTGTGTGTGTGTATATTAATACATCCACACACGCGCGCGCGCGCACACACACACACACATATATATACATATAACCATATACACTAAAAACATATCACGTGTGTGCATGTGTGTGTGTGTGTGTGTGTCAACCTATACTCTAGGGTTTCGCGATTAAGAAATTAAACTAAAAACACTATCTTTCAATTGCGCTACAACTAGCCACAATCTCTTAAAACCTTTCTCGCAATTTATTTACGTCTCACAATACGCATATTTATAAATATATATAAATTCACATGCTACACTACGAAACTGCGGGGGTGCTATACGCCATCCACCCGACTTCACCCATAGATATATATCCACACACCTTGATCCTTACTTGCCAAAGTCGATGTCGCCATGCTCTTCCCTTATCGTACGAAATCCACATGAAAGTACCTACATATCACACACACATAGTATCGTAAACGGAAATCGCGCACGAAAACCAAAACGGCACACGTATCACACATAGGTTAAAACATATGGTCTACTCATGCAAAAGAAATAAATAACCCTCGACATCGACGTACAAATGCCAATCGATCGAGACAAAACACATTATCCAAAGTTCAAGTCATTTAAAAGTCGCAAAAAAAAACAACGGCTTAAGAAAATGGTTCCAGATTTTGATCCAGGTGAAATTAGCCAATTCTGCATATGGGGTAGGTCTAATTTACCTAAAATGGAGCCATGGACCAAGCACGAAGCGATTCCATCATACTAAGGCCGCAATTTGCGGCCAAAATTAGCGGCCGCAGTGAAGAGTTAGGGTCTCGGGTCTTGGGTATAGCTTCTAGGTTGCCTGCACACCTCTCAGTAATCGCTAAATATTTTTCAGGTGCCCCGGATCGTAGCAGATCTCTAAATATCATCACAATTCCCACAAATTTCCGATGTCGGGGTTACTAAGTTCAAGTCTTTGGTTTAAATATCTGGTTTTAGTTCACAATACTAACTCTACAGGGGTTGTAGTCACTAATTACACTCACTTGCGCCATCACAATTCAAATCAAACCCTAACCTTCATCTTGGAATTTTTCAAGATCACTAAACCTTACTTAAACACTTCTAAACTAAAATAGATGCTAAAGGAAATGAATTATTACTCTAATGGTGAAACAATTACCTTATTTGGCAACTCAAGAATTTTCTTGAGTTTCCCCAAGTGCTCAAAATCCTATCTTGCTTAGTCCCCCATGCTTGTAGTGAGCTTGTGCACATTTTTTGTGAAGAGGATGCAAGGTTTTGATGTAGATTTGAGGTTGTGGTGAGGAGCTAGAGGTGGTGGAGGAGAGGGCAGCCATGGAGGTGTAACGAGAGAATGATGAAGAAAATGAAGAAAAAACAAATGTGAGCCATGGTCAAATGACCCCTCACCCCCTCTCTCTCTCTCTCTTCTCTCTCTAGCCCATGCTTCCTTGTCTCCTCATGGCACATTCTTTAATCTTTTCTTTTCTTTTCATTTATTAATATTTTCTTTTTCATTTTAATCCAAAACAAAAAGAAACAAAACCAAGTGATAAAAGAAAATAAGCATGGTTTTCAAAAATCAAAAGAAATGTAACAAGTTGTGTAACATGATATGGTGCATGTCATACGCATAATCACACTTAATGCATAATTAGTAATAATTAATCAAGCCTAGACATAAACTTGTATATAATAAATTATATAATAATTCATAAAATGTCTAAATCTCACAATTTCTTTAAAAAATCAACATTCAAGGAGATTTTCCAATATTTTTCCAATCTATTGGTATATGATCATACCATAATATTAAAACTAATCTCCATTCATTAAAATATTCATAATATTTATTATTTTAATTATTCAACTCCCCAAAAATAATATTTATTTTTCAGAAATGTTATAGGGTTACTCATATATGGATGCACTCCTAGATGAGTAATGGTGATTAGTCTCTTTCCACTTAGTTGATATGCACTGGAGACAGCTGCATGATTTTGAATCTGGTTCCAATTAAATTAGTGCTTTTGTTTCTATATTAGATATATAGAATTAATTTGTATCTTAACTATGTTAAGGTATAGGGAGTTGTCCGGCTGATACTTCAAACAAGAATCCGGATAAACTCAAGGCACGTTTCAGTAATAGCAGTTTGTGGGTTATCTCGGGCTTTGACGAGGGTTAACTTTCTACCATCAGGAAGATCAATAGTAATATTGTTCTTGACTCACCACAGTTTTAGTAAAATGGATTTTTTCAGAAAACAGAAGTGGGAGTATGGTAGAACTGGAAGTGATTCCAGAACCACAAACGATCACTGCAGATTTAATAGAACATGAGGATTCAATTGGATTTGACATTCCATTAGCCACTCCGCAGATTTGGTAGGTAACCTCAGGCACCCGAGAGGTACTTCGGTCTTCTCAGAGACGGTGACAGGGAGGTTCTTGTTTACCCAGACTTGCCACTGCTGCTGTTCTAGACTATAAGACCCGGCAGGAGGATGAGTATAGTGTCGTTCTAAACTAGGTTTAGAAGTGCACGTGTATATAACTCTGCCAGAGGGTTGTTGTAGTCAGTGGGAGCAGCGGAAGCATAGTGGGAAATAAACTTATATCTATTTATAGACTAAAGCAGGTATAGAGGAAATAGATCATCTATTTTTGATGTGACAGTCATAGGTCTTGACCTCATCAGAATAGGAGATGGATCTGGTAAGAAGGTAGTAGAGTGCGATGTCCAGGTATTTGGGATGACATGCACTTGATAGGAAGAGATATTCCTATACTACGATCGGTTATACTGTGGTTGTCATAAATTTGTTTCTCCACATAGGATATGGATATAATATCAGGGTTTCTGGTTACTAGATCTAGATTTGGAAAGTATCCCAATCTGGGTATTTTGACATTATTCTAAAGGTATTTTAGAATGGTCGACTCCGAGCATGGTAGTGTACCTGCAGGTGATGGAGTCACCCTCTCTAAACGATGTCTTTCAGAATAAAGGGGAGAGGGATTTGCATAATTGGCATATCACTTGCTAAGACAATTGAGTCAATCATGAAATGTCAAGTACAACACCAGATATTGTTTTTCCACTAGCTGCAATAAACATATACTAATCCAATCCTGGAGAAATGTTGGGAAGCAGTTTATGAACATAAGTGGATGTTCTAAGGATATGGTAACGGCAGCCTCCTTCGGGAGACGGTTATCATTCCAGAATTCCAAGGTGACCAGGATGACAGAGTGGCTGTCTAAGTTGTAGTTTTTCCCTCTTTTCAGTGGCAGTATGTTGGACAGGTGGTCCAACCGGATACTGAGGAAAGGCATGGCACTGGATACTGATTAAATTCGGTGGATGATACAGTCTACGAAGTTTGCTGGATTTGGAGTTCATTTATGAACCGGGTCCCATCAGATATCCAGACAAATTATAAGACATGTATTGCTCATTTTGGGAGATAGCTTTCTCCGCAAAGTTGAGATATAGAGAGATACAGAAAGAAACATTGGAGCGGATCCACTCATTGAGGCTATTTCTCGAACGCAATAATTTCGCAAACAGGCTTTGCGAGACTGATTAGTAGAGAAGTTGGGCGTTTGGTATCACATGGGCTGTGAGTATGCGACACCGTAATAATTGGCCTTAAGTGCAAGTGGGAGATTGTTAGCTATAGTGCCCTCAAGGCAATTATCGTAGTCACAGGCAGGTGATTATGATGATTGAGGGAGGACCTATACCAGTAAAACAGTCTTACTCGAGATGATAGTTTGCTATCTGGTTCGTCTTTATCATCACTATTACATGTTGATAGAGCCCATAGGATTCTTTCTTGACTACCAGCATTATGATGGCAATCATATACGTGAGAGCTAGGTGGTCTATAAGCACATCCTTAAATGTCCCTAGTCGTGGGAGTATCGAGACTGGGCATCGATACTCTAGTGTAGACTAGTGTAAACTGATCGAGACCCCGACGAGGGGCAGTGGCCAGGTCTCACAAGCCATTGGTATTAGTTTGTTCATCTAAGATAGTATACAGGTGTTCATTGGGTTTTGAGTACACTGGACGGACTCGCCGGGAACCTGCTAGTTGGTATTATACCTATTGTCAGATAGCAGTTCCCATGTGACATGTGTATAGGTTAGTCTGTCGACCTGAGATCGTAATTTGTCTCGTGTGAGTTCCCACTGTGCTTTGATTACTACCCTACCACGGCTCAATGGAGTCGTGCAAACAGGTTTTAGTTGGGTACAGTCCTAAGCCACATGGAGGCAATGAGCGAATCGTCGGGGATTCGCCTCTCCTGGTATTGGGGGTTGATCTCGCATTGTGCACGGGTGTCCATCACCAGAAATCCTCGGCCAGGGTGAACGAGAATTTCCGATCTAGGATCGATAGTTTCTAAGGTGGTGATGGGTTTCATACCGACACTAAATGTCACGTTATTAGGGGTCTGACTTTATCCACCCCCTAGACTCGATATGCGATACTCTTAGAAGAACAGACCGGACTGTACGGATATTGTCACTGTCAAGCTCAATAGGGATTCAGGATGAGTTTGCTCGTCGGCCTCATTTTCGCTCAATACCTGGGTAGCCGTTACGTACAGCTAGTGCCGCTGACGTGCTTGTGATTAAACCCACTGCCAACGTATTGACAAGTCTTTAGAGTCCCACACAGAGCGTTTCCCTGGTTCTGGCGAAATGATGTAGTAGCCGTATTAGATACGTGCAGGGTTCCGATCGATTGATGTACTTAGTACCCGGACTTTCGATCGGACAGTCGATAATACTAGCCGGCTCGGGTTTGAGCCGGATTATTAAATCAGGTATTAATTTAATAATTTACATATATGTATTTCGATACGTATATTCTAGTATTATGTTCTTTGTGTTATTCTATCTCTTAGGGTATTCGTATTTCGGTACGAATGCAGGTATGTATATACAGTAGAATGTAATCCGTATTTTATCCGGAAAACAATCTAGAAGGTAGCCACCTCATTTTTGGATTTGACCATTTTTTAAGAAAATGGTAAATGAGGTGGAAATTAGAAAATGGGGAGTATGGCGATGACCATGCTTGCATAGTGTGCAAAAATGAATTATTAATTCATTTGTGCATACTATTCAAGTATGGGTTGTTTTTTATTGTTTTACAAAACCTAGCATGCTTGATTTTTTCTCTCATGAGAGCTTCATTATTTTTGATGGTTGGTTTTCTCTTGAGCATGCTTGGTTCTCTTCACCATTTTGTGTTTCACTCCTCTCTTTATTTTCCATGGTTGCCTCCACCTTCATTCTCCACCTCCTCTCAACCCTCCCATTAGTTGAGAAACAAGAGAGGAGGTGAGATGAGGTAGACCTACACTTAGTTCACACACTATGTCACGCCCCGCTTCCCAGAGTGCGCTAAGATAGGCACGTGACAGAGCCAACCATGCTACCTGTGGATAGGAAATGTCCCTCCACAGTCACATTACGGCTGTAGAGATATCATGAACAATAATAAACTATCTAACATATGTCCATAGGCCAAAATAAACGAGTCAAGAATAAAATAATATGCGGAAGCAATAGATCCAATAAACAAAACACCTGGAAAGTAAAACTGGATACCAACTGGATCCTCACTGCTCGGCCTAACGACGGAAGTACTCCTGATCAGCCTGCGACAAAGGTAGAGGATCTGGGCCATGCAAAACCCAGACGTCAGTGCGTCATAACATCAAAAATAATATAATCAGGGGGTAGCAAGACATGCAGGTATGAGTATGGATGGTAAAACAGGTATAACAATAACATAAATAAGGACAGTGAAGGGTAAGGCGCAGGTGATGTGCAGTGAGTAATCTAAACTGGTCTACTGGGTTAACTACTCTCAAGTCTTTGAAATCAATTTGATGAATCATCGATGTAACTCAATAGTATCCCGTGCGTGCCCGATACCACGGTCAAGATTCTCGAGCTGAATCCGAGACGTGCCGCTAGGCAACAAAAAGTAGTATGTAACGATGAATGATGTCAGCCGCATCATCCCGGGGCTGGCCTAGCCCGTAAGACTGATCAATATAAGTATCGAACTGTCGAGTTACAAGTCAGGTTTCATCATTGATTTCCCCATACCCCCAAGTTATGTGTTCAAGTCAGGTATTGATAAATCTGGAGCCAATACCAACACAGGATCAAGCAAGTACAGGTTTTTCTGAATAGACAACAGGAAATGTCCGTAGGGACAATAGGTCAAGATTGTCGACATTAGTAACAAGATCAAGTAATATGTCAAGCTGTGGTATATCAGGTTATGTCAGGTAGTGCACATGGATCCCAACATGTCAAGTAGTGCACATGTATCAAGTCGTGTCAAGTAGTAGTGTATCAAGTCATGTCAGGGGTGCAAAAGTATCACGTGGGTGCTCATAATCAAACTGTACTAAGCATGGGTACACAACAACAAGTATGGGATACCTATATAACAATAAAATGGAATAATATGATGTGGTATGCAAATAGGTATATGTTCAAAGATATGGATGCACAGTTATCGATTAGGGTAACAATTATAGTTCCACTACTAATTAGGATGCACTTTATTAAATATGGAGTGTTACAACAACAGTATTAGGTTATAAATGAGATCGGTAAATGCAACTATATGTGTTCTACTCGATATGGATGCGAATGGATATCATATAACCTTTAAATGATAAACTAGTTAATGCACGATGTTCAATTAAACAATGTGAACGGTTATATTCAATTTGATGCGGTATACTATAGTATGATATGTGACAAGATAGGTTTGCATATGCTAGATATGAAATGATAAGAATGGATGCATACGGTCATTGTAAAACTGTGAAACAAGTACTTTGGATGCACGGTTTGAAATTCAATTATTATATTTATTAAAATAGATGCATAAAATGTAATGTAGCATGTAGCAAGATTAACTTGCCTGAACGGATCACAAAACGGAAAGCGTATGCAGCGTCCAATGTCGGTAAAAGTCTCGATGCATGCTCGCGCGTACGGAACAGGACCAGGCAATGCAAGAGAGTGACCATACTGGTTAGGAACGTCCACAGGGTTTCTCGGATCGTCGGTAGCGGCACGGCTCCGGCGGTGATCACTGGAAAACAACATGATCAAGAAAAGAGAAAGTAAAGAGAAAAGAAGAGGAAGAAGAAAAGAGGGCTGTGGTGGTTGAAGGGTACTAGAGTTGGATCGGGGTAACTGGAACAGAGGATGGGGAGAAACGTCGATGAGCCTTGGGTTTTCCGGCGATGGTCGGAAAACCAAGAAACAAAAGGAAAGAGAAGAAGAAGTAGAAGAAGAAGAAGAAGAAGAAGGGGCTGGTCTGGGGTTTACGGGAAGAGAGAGGGAGGTCGTGGTGACGGGGATGGTGACGACGGGGTCGGAGCTTCCGGCGACGCGAGAGTGCCGGCAAGGGTTGCAAGTGCTGGGAAGGTCTCAGTTTTGAGGTGGCGATGGCGTCAGAAGGTCGGGGAGAGGAATGAGAAAGGCGAGAAGAGGAGGAGGTGGTCGAGATGGTGACGGGATCGACAACGGCGAGGCAGGCGACGCTGGGTGGCTGCTGGGTTTCAGGTGCACGGTGTGTGCGGGGGTGAGTCAGGATTGGTGGTGGTGGTGTCAGGAAAGAGGAGATGAAGGAGAAGTTGGTCACTAGGATGAGGGTGGTGGCGACGGCGAAGTTGGGACGGCGCCGACGAGGGTAGCGATGGGTTCCTGGGTTTGAGGTCGTGGGTTGCAGCGATCTTGGTGTGCAAGGGGAGCTCGGGGATTGGAGAGAGATGAGGGCGAAGATATGGAGGTGAGGAGATGGACGAGGGTGGAGGCAAGAGGTGACGCCGACGGCAGCAATCATCGGTGAGGTTGCCGACGACGTATTTTGCAGGTCGGGCTAGGTTGCGTTGCCAAGACGTCGTGGGAAGAGAGGGGAGTGGAGGAAGAAGAGAAAAGAGGTGAGGTGGTCGAGAAAAGGTCGATGACGAGGGTGGAGGCGGCGACGGCGTCGCGCGGGCGTGGGTTCGATGAGGCGGGAAAACAAAAAAAAGGAAAAGAAGAAGATGACGAGAGAGGGGAGAGAGACGTTTGGAATTTATTATGGGTAAGAAGAAGAATAAAAATATATATAATATAAAGAGAGAGAGAGAAGAGAAAGAAAGAGAGCGAGATCGAAAGGTGAGAGAGAGAGAGAAATGAACAGTAAGGAGAAAGAAATTTGGAAGTATGTGAGGGAGAGAGAAAGGGAGAGAGAGATCGCGGTGAGAGAGAGAAAGAGAAAGAGAAAAGAAGGAGAGAGGGAGTGAGGCCACATGACAGCCAAAGAGAGAGTTGGGTTGAGCTGGGAAATGTAATTGGTTTAGATTTTAATTTTAAAAAGATTTTAGTTTGTTGTATAATTTTTATGTGGTAGATTATTTTTAATTAAAAATTGGATTTTCAGGTAAATACAAATCTAGTCCAAAATACGCCCGGATCGGGTCTAAAAATTCATATTTTAAATATGAAAAATATATGCGACTTTCAAAATTCAAAATGAATACTCAGGTAATGAAAAAGCATACCCCCAAGAACGGATGCACGTACGTGCGCATAGCCATCCAAACACGTCTGTTTCGCTGAACGGGACGAGAACAAGATGTGCGAATGCTACCACGGAGTTAGGGGTATCGTGCAGGCTATGAAATGCAATTTTAAATTATTTTCCGTGTCCTAAAATGTTATATGGTAAAATATGCAATGCCAGATGAAATGCCAGTATGCAGTATACATGAGATGCACGTGTCTATGTAACAAGTCAAGGTAATTCAGAAATATGAATCAAACAGGTTCAAGCGAGCGGGTCGGGTCGAATGCAATGTAAAATGTAAAATACCATTCGCATCCAAAACACGATAAATCAAGAAAATACCACAGACAAGAAAATACGGGAACTGGAGATGGTATAAATGAACTAGGTTGTTATATTATACCCAACTACAAAAAAAATTTCGTCCTCGAAATTCTAAGAACCAGAAAGGATAAACGAACAAGAAACTATAAGAATAGATGTGGAAACTTCTGTCGGATTTCATCTTCTCGTTCCCAAGTTGATTCTCCATGTGAGCGATTTCCCCAAGAAACAAGTACAAGAGGGATAACCTTGTTCTTAAGAACCTTTTCTCTTCAATCCACAATCGACATCGGTCGCTCCTCAAAATTCAAATCTTCACGTACAGTCAGCTCCGAATGATCCAGCACATGTGTTTCATCTTGAACATATTTACGAAGTTGAAATACATGAAACACGTCATGAACATTCGCCAAAGATTGTGGTAACGCCAATCGATAAGCCACTTCTCCAACACGCTCCAAAATCTCAAAAGGCCCAACGAATCGAGGACTAAGCTTTCCTCGACTCCCAAAATGAATCACTCCTCTAGTCGGTGATATCTTCAAGAATACTAGATCACCAACAGCGAACTCTAGAGGTCTTCTCGATGTATTGGCCCAACTCTTTTGCCGATCTTGCGCTACCTTCATATGATTCCGGATAGTATTAACTTTCTCTACGGTTTGCACGATCAAATCCAGTCCCAACAATCTTCGTTCTCCGGCATCATCCCAACAAACATGTGAGCGACACTTGCGACCATACAATACTTCGAATGGAGCCATCTGAATAGTTGCCTGAAAACTGTTACTGTAAGAAAACTCCACCAAGTGTAGATGATCCTCCCACGAACCCTTAAAGTCCAACATACAAGCTCTCAACATATCTTCAAGAGTTTGGATTGTTCTCTCTGACTGGCCATCTGTCTGAGGATGATAAGCTGTGCTAAACTTCAATCGCGTCCCCAAACTTTCCTGTAAACTTCTCCAGAAGTGCGATAAGAATCGGGTGTCACGGTCGGACACGATGCTCACAGGTTCTCCATGCAATCTCACAATCTCCTGCATATACCGTTCTGCTAACGCTTCCGTTGACTGACCAACTCTAAATGATATGAAATGAGCTGCCTTGGTCAATCAATCAACAATCACCCAAACTGCATTGTTGCTCTTTGGACTCCGCGGTAAAGCCGTCACGAAATCCATGGTTATATGTTCCCACTTCCATTGAGGAATCGAAAGTGGTTGCAATAAAACAACAACCATTTGATGTTCAGTCTTCACTTGCTGACACACCAAGCACTTTGCTACAAAGCGGCAATCTCCAGTTTCATGCCTTCCCACCAGAAATGCTGTCATAGATCTCGGTACATCTTCGTTCCTCCTAGATGTATGGAATATGCGGAACTGTGCGCTTCCTTCATAACTTCTTCACGAATATCTCCTTTTGGCACACACAAACGACTACCATAACGCAACGAACCATCTTCATGAATCAGTAGGTCCGTTCGAAGTCCAGCTTCAACCTGTTCTCGAAACTTCTGCAATCTTGGGTCCTGTAATTGCGCTGCTTTAATTTTCTCGATCAACGACGACTGTACTTGCAGCTGCATCTACTGTCCTGAAGAATGCGGTAGCACAATATCCAAATTGAATCTTCGAAAGTCTTTAATAAGTTCCTTCTGTGAAGTCAACATCTGAATTGCTGGCAACCGACTAAGCGCATCCGGCACAACATTAACTTTTTTCGGATGGTACTTAAGATCAAGATCGTAGTCAGCCATCAGCTCTAACCATCTATGCTACCTCATATTAAGCTCCTTCTATGTGAACACATACTTCAGGCTTTTGTGATCAGTGAATACTTCGACTCTTTCGCCTAATAAGTAGTGTCTCCAAATCTTCAAAGCGAAAATCACAGCTGCTAGCTCCAAATCATGAGTTGGGTAATTCTTCTCATGGGACTTCAACTGTCTTGATGCATAAGCCATAACCTTCCCATGTTGCATCAAAACACATCCCAATCCTTTCCCAGATGCATCGGTGTGAATCACCAATCCTCCGGAACTGTCTGGTACGGTCAAAATAGGAGCGGTTATCAAACTCTGCTTTAACGCCTCAAAAGCTGACGCATACTTATCCGTCCACACAAATGGTACTTCCTTGCACGTAAGCTTGGTCAAAGGCTTAGCCAAACGAGCAAAATTCTCCACGAACCTTCTATAATACCCGGCAAGTCCAAGAAAGCTTCTGATCTCTGCAACGTTATTCGGAATCGGCCAATCTCGAACTGCGGTAATCTTTTTGGGATCAACGGCGATTCCATCTCCGGACACGACATGCCCCAAAAACTTCACTTCTTCAAGCCAAAACTCGCACTTGCTCATCTTTGCATACAATCTTTCTTGCCTCAATGTCTGCAGTGCGATCTTCAAGTGTTCTGCATGCTCTTCAATGCTCCTCGAGTAAACCAGAATATCAACAATGAATACCACTATAAACTGGTCCAAGAATGGTGAAAAGATTCGATTCATCAAGTCCATAAATATCGTCGGTGCATTCGTTACTCTGAAGGGCATCGCTAAATACTCGTAATTTCCATACCGAGTTATGAACGCTGTCTTGCAAATATCTTCTGATTTAACTCGGACCTGGTGATATCCGGATCACAAATCCAACTTCGAGAATACCCTCGCGCCACTAAGCTGCTCGAACAATTCGCCAATACGAGGGATCGGGTACTTGTTCTTAATAGTCACCCGGTTTAATTCTCGATAATCGATGCACATTCTCCTTGTGCCATCTTTCTTCTTGACTAGAAGAACTGGAGCTCCCCAAGGTGAGTTACTACTGCGAATCCAATCTTTCTCAAGTAATTCAGTAACCTGCTTCCTGACTTCTTCCAACTCCACTGGTGCCATTGGATAGTACGCTTTTGAGACTGGCGCTGCACCAGGAATGAGATCAATCGCGAACTCCACATCTCGTTTTGGCGGTAAACCCGAGATGTCTTCGATCACCTGCATGAACTCTCGAACAACAGCTGGCGCTTCCTCCTTATCAACTTCCATCGACGAAAGAACATTGCTTGTCAGTCTAGCCCTAAACTCGACTAGCCCGACAGAACTGCTACCTCCAGCAAAACAAACTCCGGATGTCCGGGAATCTGGAAAATTACTTTCTTTGCCCTACAATCAATGTGAGCGTGGCAAGTGGTGTAAGTCTACGGTAGCGCCCTGGCGGTCAAACTGACGCCAAATGCGGAACAAAAACTTTTTAACTGGCGCTATCGTATACTATAACCCGGATCTGCCATTATTGCTAAACTAACAAACTGTAAAGAGTGTATAAAGGTTATACCGAACGATCCGAGTCCTTCGTTCTTTAACCATCATCCCACGCTCCGTTGCGGCTGCTCCGATCTCGTCGATCTCCGATCTGCTCGTCCAGGTGGCACCACGTCAACGATTCTTTAAACGGGCTCCCGCCTCTGACTCGAGGCAACTCGGTCGTCAAGTTTGCTAAAAGAAATGACCAAGATTGATGTAGAGAATGAGTAGATTACTTTGTCTCACTTCGTCCAAAGCCGTGGACGATCGGTTAATGAAGTTGCCAATTGATTCGGGAGATGGAATGAAATGAGCAATGAAATTTCCATACACCCCAAAATTATCATAATCTTTTCACCAAATGAATCAAGCATATGTATGTGAGAGAGGAGGGGGCCGGCCACATATAAGGAGGTAGGGGGTGAGTGTAGGAGAGGGGGGTGACAATAAGAGAAATATCTAGTGTGAACACAAAGTATGAACACAATAAATGAAACTAATGAATCACTAATCCTTGTCACCAAAACCATTAATGCAACATATGAGTCATAAGCCTAATCACCACTTCTAGAACCTTCTAGAAGCATGACTCACCCACATTCAAGAAAAGATAAATCCGTCTTTAACCGAATGTTAAACGACGGCTGATAGAAAACTGGAAACTGGCAACTTCCAAAAGCGATCCTAAAACGAATTTCAGGACAACCCCGTAACTGTATAAATATACCCGCATTTGTATTACGACCGAATACAAATGCAACTGAGACAAAGATATTATATCTACTCAATATAATACTCGGATCCGGCTTAAACCAAAGCCGACCAGTATCATCTGCCCAAAATCTGACACGTGCGTAAACGCACGTGCATTTTCCGAACCCTGCCATAAAACCATACGGCCTCTACAACGTTTCGCCCGAACTTGGAAAACTGTCTGTGGGGGACTCTAATGACTCGTCAGTACCCTGGCAGTGGGTTTAACCACAAACCGTCAGTGGCACTAGCTATGCGTAACGGCTGCCCATGGACTGACCTCAAGGGAGACCGATGAGTGAACTCATCAGGAAACCTTACTGAGCCTAACAGTGACAATGTATATACAGTCCGGTCCGTTCATCTATGAGTATCGCATATCTGCCTAGGGTGCTAGTAACGTCAGACCCCCAATAGCAGTATAAGTCGTGTCGGAGTGTTGCCCAATAATACCCTGAGATACTACTGGAGTACCTACCAGTAAATCTCCTGCCATGGCCGTGGGCTTTGTGTAATGGCTCTCCTAGACACAGCACGATCTCACCCCCAATACCGGGAGAGACGAATCCCCTGCCGATCCGCTCACGTGCCTCCATATGGATCGGGACTGTACCCAAAAGCTACCTGTTTGCACGACTCCTTTGAGCCGTGGTAGGGTAGAAATCAAAGAACAGTGGGAACTCACACGAGACAAATGACGACCTCAGGTCGATGTACTAACCTGTACACATGTCACCAGGGAACTGCTATCTGACGATATGTATAATACCAACTAGCAGATTCCCGGCGAGTCCAGTCCGGTGTACTCATAACCCAATGAGCACCTGTATACATCTTAGTTGATCCAACTGACACCAGTGGCTTGTGAGACCGGCCACAGCCCTTCGTCGGGGTCTCGACTGTATACACTAGTCTACTCCGGAGTATCGATGCCCTGTCTCGAAACTCCCACGACTAGGGACCACAATTAAGGATATGCATATAAACTACCCAACTCTCACGTATATGATCGCCATCATACTGTTAGTAGTAAAGCAAGATCCTAAGGGCTCTATCAAAGTGTGACAGGTAATCAGTCACCTGAACATGTACACGACTGATAAAGGCAAACCAGATAGCATACTATCATCTCGGGTAAGACTGTCCTACCGGTATAGGTCCTCCGCAATCATTGCAATCACGTATCTGCGATCTAATAATTGACTCTGAGGGCACTATCACCAACAATCTCCCACTTGCACTTAAGGCTAATTATTGCGATGTCGACTACTCACAGCCCGTGTGAAACCGAACATCCAACTCCTCTACTAATCAGTTTCACAAAGCCCGTTTGTAAAACTATTGTGTTCGAGAAATAACCTCAGTGAGTGGATCCGCCAAGAAGTTTCTTTCTATATCTCTCTTAATCTCAAGTTCGCGGAGAAAGCCATTTCCCGAATTGAGTAATACCTGTCTTAGAACAAGTCTGGATATCTGATGGGACCTAGTTCATAAATGAACTCTAAATCCAAACTTCTTAGACTGTATCGATCACTGAACCTAATCAGTATACAGCACCAAGCCTCCCACAGTATCTTCTTGGACCACCTGTCCATAATACTGTCCCTCATCAGAGGGAAAACTATAACTCTGACAATCACTCTGTCAACTATGTCACCTTTGAAGCCTGGAATGATAACCGTCTCCTGAAGGAGGCTGCCATCATCAAATCCGTAGAACATCCACTTATGTTCTAAAACTGCTTCCTTATGTTTCTCCAGGATTGGATTAATACAAACTTATTGCATCTATTGCAAAAACAACATTTGGTGTGGTACTTGACATCTCATGATTGACTCAATTTCCTAAGCAGGTGATCTGCCAATCATGCACATCCCTCTCCCCTTTAGTCTGTAAGACACCTTTAGAGAGGGTGACTCCATCACATGCAGGTACACCACCATGCCAGAAGTCGTCTATTCTAAAAACCATTAGAATACTGTCAAAGTACCCACATTGGGAAACTACCCAAATCCAAATCTAAAACCATAGATCTAGAAACCAGAATGTCTGATATTATATCCATATCCTGTCTGGAGAAACAACTGTGTGACGACCAACGTACAACCGATCGTTGTATAGGAATTTTACTTCCTACTCTGAGTATGTCATCCAGATACCATGACATCACACCCTACTACCTTCTTAACAGATCCATCTTCTATTCTGATTGACGTCAAACCTATGACTGTCACATCAAAATTAGATGATCTATCTTCGCTATAACTGCTCTAGTCTATAAATAGACGTAAGCTACTTGCCCACTATGCTTCCGATGCTCCCACTGACCACAACAACCCTCTGGAAGAATAATATACACGTGCACTTCTAAAGCTAGTTTAGAACGACGCTATACTTATCCTCCTGCCGGGTCTCATAGCCTGGAACAACAGTAGTGTCAAGTCTGGGTAGATAAGAACCTCCCTGTCACCGTCCTTGAGCCTACCGGAGTGCCTCTCGGGTGTCTGAGGTTACCCACCATATCTGCGGAGTGGCTATTGAAATGTCAAACCTGATTGAATATATAGGTCCTATTAAATTTTCCGTAATCATTCGCAGTTCTGGAATCACTTCCAGTTCTACCATACTCTCACTACTGTTTTCTAAAAAAGATCCATTTTACTAAAACTGTAGCGAGTCAAGAACAATATCACTATTGATCTCCGAAATGGTAGAAAATCAACCCTCGTCATAGCCAGGGTCAACCCACAAACAGCCATTACAGAAACGTGCCCTGAGTTATCCAGAGTCTGGTTTTAAGCATAAGCTGGACAACTCCCCATACATTAACATCTTTGAAGGTATGAACCATTCTATATTCAATATAGAAACTTTGGCACTTATTTAATTGGAACCAGATTCAAATCATGCAACTGTCTCCGGTGCATATCAGCTTAATAGAAAGAGGCTAATCAGCATCACTCAACTTAGGAATCCATCCAATTATGAGTAACCCGAAAGAGAAACAAGTTTCTCAAAACTATTACTATCATCTGAATACCAATCACAAGAATCTACATCTTCGATCTCTTTGAAGAATCCCGATACTTGTGACACCTGGTTCTCTACTTTATTCTTATACCCACAACTTCTCAAAACTTAGACCTTGTATTTCTACGAAACACATGTCTAAAAACTAGAGAAGTCATAAGTAAACAGAACATAGTACGAGGACCTACCCCTTTGTCCTGATGGACACTGGACAACATACAATACTCTGTATACGTCCGCTGAGTTAAACAACTCAAAACCTGTGCGTCGTAGGTTGAAAACTGTACCCTGGCGATTTCCCCAAATATCACCAATTTCAACGAATTCCGATATAATGAGGATAATTACCTAATTCCCAATAACTTACTCCCACTCATCATCTGTAAAACCATACAGATATAAGAATGAAACCCTGGTAAAAACATACCCTTGGAGTAAGTATCTAATCGGGAAAACAGTTTTCCTTTAACAATGCACTGAAACATGAAAATGTTTCGTAAGGGTATCCTGGTATTCCTAGCAATGCCTCTTCCATAATCTATTCATGACTATAACCGTATATTTCTTTGCCTTCTCTCCAAATCCCTTTATTTGTCTTTAGTCGTTACCTTCTGTACACCTTCGTTAGGCTAAATGGTTTTCTTCCTTCCCTACCGTTCGGCACCAGCCTGTGGTTTGGAAGAAGACTATCCAGTAAGCATAATAGGTGTACCCTCCTAAACCAAGGAGTACTCGTAACTTGAGAGAAGGCGATGATAAAAGACAACTGAATAATACCTTATTCCATTAAGGGTGAAATAGGAGTGGCGATGAAGTACGCGGTTTGGTCGTGAATGATATCGGTCGCAATTTACTTTACCCTCTTTCTAATCCCTTTATTTTGTCTTTACATATTGCCTTCTGCACACCCTACTTAGGCTAATTGGTTTTCTTCATTCCCTACCTTTCGGCACCTGCCTATGGTTTGGAATAAGACTATCCAATAAGCGTAATAGGTGTACTCTCCTAAACCAAGGAGCCTCGCAACCTGAGAGAAGGTGATAATAAAAGACAACTGAATAAACCAATTCTATTTCTCCTGAACCTGGATCCATTCTCGAAGAAGTCCTTTCGAGTTCGTATATAACCATACGATAGATCTATCCAATGGAAGTGGATGTCCGTAGTAATACGGGGTGTTCTGAGAAATGCAAAGGGTAAAAGGAGTGGCAATGACTTATGCAACTCAGACAATGCAAAATCCAGTATTTTAAGAAGGTTCGGTCAACCTAGTCACTGAGTCATAGTCAAGGGTCGGTCAAAGGTCGCTGCCAAAGAGAGAGAGAAAAGAAACACTCTGCGTGCACTCTAACCTAGATCAGAAGGGTTATCACTTTATCTAATCCGGAAACCTCCCACTGTCCTGTCAAATTCTCCTCCAAACATGAAAGAAGAATCAATCGGGATCACCCGAAAGAGTAAACCAACTCATCAGTGGGAATCGGGATCCAACTCTCATCGCATGATAACGTGACGGAATGCATCCACGTTACTCATACTCCAGAAGGTATGCGCATACTTGGCAAGTTTTAGTTTCTTTAGAAACTCCCGATATGATTTTTGCCCCATGCTCTTATGACCTTGGCGTTGGTCAAAATATCATAAGTCACATGCCAAGTTCTAACCGTCACTATCTTGTCAATTTGAACCCACCCGCACATGCCCTTGACGTTGGCCAAAATGGCAGAACGACTGCCCCAAACCAACTCATCTATCTATGCAACAAATGAATACCCAGCAGCTACCAAACACTATGCCTTGGCGTTGGTCAAAATACATAGCTTGAATACTACTGAATACCCAAAAGAAATGACGGAGGGCTACGGCTGGTTTTTGGCGAAAAACCTTTAACGTAGTGAACTTGATATCGCTGAAGGAACCTGATAGCTTTTTATAAAAATATAGTGGCGAAAACCTTTTCCTAAAGAGGTCATTCCCGGTGAAGGGATCTCGGCTCTTTCCTCGTGGAATGAGGTGCAGGATATTCCACTGAATACCGCGATGCAAAGCAACTTGTAATCGACTATAGTGAAGTTATTACCCTGACGCAAACTTCTGCCCAAGGGGTCAGTCCCGGTGAAGGGATATCGGCCCTTGCCCCGTCGAATGAGGTGCAGGATATTCCAACCGAATACCGCTATGCAAAACAAAAGGAAACGTCTTTCCAATAACACTTATTAAATTGTTCCAACAACTGCCAAATAGGTTTGTTTTCCTTTGCATTGATCAAAATCAATGCAGTCCCATCAATCAATCACACCAGAAAAGAACGAAAAATAAAATGTACGTATATGCCATCCGCATTCGTCACTGGGTCCCGTCATCATCCGTTAGGTTACTTAACTAACGACAGAGCGGAGACTGGACTAGCACGGGTGCAAAACATATACAACATCTAATAGTATATATACCAATATACAATAATCGCTCCAGGCGTGATAATATGCAACATTACAGAAAAGTAATAAGCATCACAGAACAATACAGATAATCTGGGATCCCCGGGTTTCACAGAGCCGCTGCTGAAACCCGACGCTCCCCTAGTCGTGTGGATAGCCTGTGCAATGAAACCTAGACCCCTACGGGTGCGGCAAGTTACCCGCCAAAACCTGAAGCGAGGTAGTCCACCACAGCATAGTGAATGGAACACCCGGCACTTCACGGAATCCGGTAAATTGAGCACCCCTCCTTGGGTCAACCTGAACCCTTTACGAGTGCGGCGAATAGTCTGCTAATTCTAGAGTGAGGTCCCTCTGCCTCTCAAAGCCATGAGATGCGGACCAGTTGCCCTCCCGAACCCGGCTATCCGCGCACTCCGTCGCGGGGTAAAACCTAGTACAGAAATGAAAAATAGTACAACAGGTACATCGACCGCAACCTGGTCGTGCCCCAAAAGAATATTATACAACAGGCAGTGACGGCAGTCCACATGTTAGACGCTCGCCCCGCAATATCAAATGTACAAATAAATCCAAACTGCACTACCATTGCACAGTGCTATCCACCACGACAAATCCGCAACATCACAGCACAACACAGAATATCAACGCGAATGTCACGTTCGCAAACCCGTCTAAAAGAACTATAGCAATTAGACGCGGTTTACCGATCAAATGACATTCCCGGTGGGAGATATAATGTAAGCACTGTAAACTAACATGTTTAAATTTCGATCGACTAAATATCACGAAGTGGGCCCCACGAACATGTCACGTCCCGAAAGTACGGAATATGACCGGCACTTAAACTACGAACGTCTCGAGGCGTACATAATCTAAGTAAGCCGAAAACCCAGAAATCCAAACCAAAAAAAGTAGTAGAGTGAAGGAAAACCAATTTAAATCAAGTAGTTTTAATAGCATAAGCCGAATTATGCCTTTTTTTTTAAAAACATCAAATATTTCCTGAAAATTTCGGCAGTCTCCTTTGTAAAACTGGCCCCCAAACGGGATACAACATGAATAGTATACGAAATCAATAAAAAGGCATCCCCAAGCAGGAGCTAGCTCTTCGTCAATCGACGGTCACAACCACACAAGCAATATAATATACAACGCCAAGGGCGAGGATCAAAACTCAAAAGGAAACGCAAAACAACAAGAAATCCACAGAAATACAACGCGCAACTCTAAGGTCGAAAGAATAACATCACTGGTATCTATCTCAGAAATAAATACATGTTTGGTTGATGGAACTTCTAGATACAACTGAATAATAATATACAATGTATAATGATGGGTACGATACAAATAAACCCACCTACTAGCAAGTCACCCGAATGAAACTGTACCCTCAAAGCCGTAAAGAAACCTGTACGGCGAAACCTGTAAGAAACTGGGGCACAACGGGGGTGAGTTGCCAACTCATGAATAGAAAAACATCTACGAATAGAAATCGCATGTATGACGCAATCCTAGGTCATAGATCAATATATATAATCCTCAAATAAAACCAGCAGTCTATAACAATGACTAGGGTAAATATCTAACCCGAGTATAATCTCATGGGCCCATGTCAGTGCCTCAGGTAGCAATATATCATATGGATGATGTATGAATGCATGAAACAGAATGCATGTACTGAAGAAAACTGCTTTCATAAATTAGTGAGATTTCTGTATTTTTAAAATGAGGTATCATAATGAAATCAGCATAAAACAGTGCCTAGCATCGGCACAAAGCGTAATCCCAATATCTCGATATCTCTGTATCACAGTCTCTGTACCTCAATATGTCGAAATCTCAATGTCTCAATCACAATATCTAGGGCGCCGTCAGTCCAGACCGGCCCCTACCATCCATCTCAAGACCACGACGGTATCCTCCGGATATCCGACGCGTCGGGTAATATCACCGGACGGTAGTGCTCCCCTGCCAGGCTCAACGTCAACAACACGATCCTCTTACCCCGGGGTACCGCACCGGGCCCACCATGTACCCGAAACGGTTCCTCCACTCCTCGAATCGGGTCTCGAAATCCATCAGCAAACTCTTGTTGGACGACTCATACATCATGGGAAAACCGCATTTTTTATTTAAAAAGAGAGAAAGCAGTTTATATATGTTTTGCGGTTTTCCTCCAAATCCAGAAAATATCATGGAAGTCCGAATCATCAATAGCATGTAAAACCATGAATATAAGCATGATAATCCATGCATACGGCATAACAATGAATAACAGTATGCATGAAGCGACAAGTAATAACTACAATATCTAAGCTGGCATATAAGGTATGTACACTAATATTATGTCAAACTACTAGCTATCAATCTAAGTTAAGCAATAATATTTTCTAAGGTGTACGTGACATGGCAATTACCGATGAAGATGTGTGTGAGCCGGCAAGTAAGTGTATGTGGTACATACGCATCATCGATAATGGTGCTGGTGTCCTAACAGCATAATGTCAACAATGCAATATTAAATAACAATGTAAGTATGCGATGCGGAGCGAGCAACCAAAATGAGCGGGAGCTAAATATTAAACAATGGTGCCATTTGAAATAACACGAATCGCGGGGTTTTGAAAATAGGGGCTACGGTGGTTTTTAAAAAAGAATACGTTTTTTTTGAAATATCCGTAGATCCCTTGACCTGTCTTTTAAAATACCCACAATCCGCTAGTTTTGAAATAGGTAGGAGTCTAATCTTATCTAACAACTACACTAAACTATACGGCTGAACTAACAAGCTGAACTACAGGTAAGGAAACCGCCTATCATCTGAGTCGATATATATACATACCTGTATATGTATAGTCGGTGATCCCGCCTCAATAATATCATATCCGATACCATATCTATAATCAGACATCCCAAGTCAAGAGTGCGGATCAATCATCAATATATAGCTCGTACGTAAATCCATCGTACGGCATCCCAAATCTGGGTACGGGTCAATATCACATTCATCATACTATTCATCTGGGATCCTCTTTATCAAATATCATGATCGGGATACTGATCTACGTCTAGTACAATACTGATACCGCCTAAGTATGCATGCACGTATGTGAAACACTACGTCAAGGACCCGCTACAACGTCATGTCGTATCTCAAATACGAACCCTGCTATATCACCGATCTCATGGCCTCAAATCAAATCTCATCGACTCATCATAAATCCCAAGTACTATCCTCATTATCCATGCATGCGTATATGAATGTACATATGCATAGTCCCATACCCACGCATATATACATATATACACATCCCAATCTACGCACAAGAAGGTAAAGTATGCAAGTCTGTGTGTGCGTATGTGGGTATAACAACTACTCTAGGGTTTCGCAATTAACCCCAAGGTACTCCATGAACACATAAACATAACATGAATGAGCATTCTCGTATCATAAAACACCTATATAAATATATATATATGAGCTACACTACGGACTGCGGGGGTGCTATACGCTATCCACCCGACTTCTCCCCGTAGATATAAATCAACTCACCTGGTCCTCGCTAGCCGGTGCCGATGTCGCCACGCGCTTGCTTGTCGTCTCGAAGTCCACATGGGGTACCTACATATCATAATGCACCGTGTCGTATTAAAATCCGACTCATGACCCAAAAACGACACGTGAATCCCACATAGGTCAAAACCTATGGTTGCTTTCACAAATCAACCCAAAAATCCTCGACGTCGGCGTACAAACGCCAAACCATCAAGAAAAACTCAAACGTATCAATCGTGGTTTCACAACACCTTAATTATATATATAAAATAGGGTTAAAATCACCAAAACTTCAAATTCGCTTTAAAGCTATTTTTCCGAAAACCTAATAAGCAAAATTAACCGCTTTAATACAATCTCTTGATGTTTAAACGAATCTAGCGGCCACAATATTCACTAAATATCATAACAAAGTCATATAAACCATTCCTATAATTTATTCTCATCAATTTCCATAAATTCCAAAATTCTAGTTTATAATATACCCAAATTTTAACAATTTTATAGCAAAATGCACAAACAACAATTTAGCTTGGATTTTCATGAACTAAAAGTATTAAACCACTCAATATAATATTTATAATGACATGAAACCTTAATTTGAATTTTATTTCACAAGAATATAATTATTTTAGAAACCTAGTTTACAAATTAGCATAATTAACACAATTTTTAAACTAACCATTAACAACTAGCTACTAATCTTGTTTTAACATGTCAAAAGAGCCTTAAAACATCACACAACCATACACCAATTTCACAAAACCCTAACTTGATTTTAAAACCCAATTCTAGAATTTCCAAACCCTAACTTGAAGATTTATAACTAGCAATTCAACCACTTTAACATTTGAATACAATAGCATATCATAATTACACAACAATCTTGCTATAAGGTTAAGAATTTACCCCACAATTATCTTGAGATCTAACAAGAATCTAGACCTCCAAATTGAAATCCTTGCACCAAGATCCATGCTATAGGGGCTAAGGAAAAATGGGTAGGAGCTTGATTTGGATTTTAGGAATTTTTTGTAGGGATTTTGAGGCAAAAATGAGGGATTTTTGAAGAGAATTGAAGTGGTGAAAGAGGGGGCTGTTGGCTACAGAATTTATAGGAGGCTCGGCTGAAAATATGAGAGGGGGGAGAGAGAGAATATGTGGGAGTAAGTGAGTAATTGTCCAAGTCAACATAATACCCATCCTTCATTAATTAAACTCCAAGATTTCTTTTCTTTTCTAAAGCTTTTCTAGTGGCCAAATTGTGGGGACATGGGGATTGGGGGCAGCCCATTTTCAGCCAGCAAGAGTGGTGAGGGGAAGGTGGTGTGTGTGTGTGAAGCAATGAACACCAAACACCAATTCAATATGCACCAAAACCCTTTTATTTTCACAAAATAAGCCTTTTTCTTCAACATTTTCTAAAACCGTTTTGACAAACCATTTCATTTCAGAAATCACATGATAAAATTTTATTTAATGCGTTATGATGCACAAAATTTGTTTCAACTCATTCTAATTTGTAATTTTTCCTAATTAAATGTATTAGTAACGGCTTAAAATAATATTAAAATAATTAATTTCGGAAAAAATTTCAGAAAATTTGAAATTTCACCAGTGGCTCAATAAACACCAAATACCAGCAATTACATAGCTAGAATATGTATATTTAATTTTATAATAAAGATATTTGCATTTTGACTTTTTACAGAAAACCCCCTTATTTTACCGTTTTTTCGAAATTTCACCGAAACGATTTTCAAAACGTTACAGAACATCTGTTGAACAGTAACAAAATCTGGGCCCAAAAGATATATACCAAAAACCTCAAATTCCAACATAGAAGCTGCTGTGCAAATTTGGGGCCATGATCTCACAGAATGGCCGTGGCTGCGCGGTCGAACCATAGGTTTGACCGCGATTCCACGGTGATCTTGTCGAATCACGTGCCCAAATTTGTACGGTGTGCTTATAAAACCCTGCACAGATTTCTGTGATATGTAAAATAATTTTTGGAACCCTTTAAAAATCAACAGAAATTGTGAACTAGAAATTTTGTAGTTTTTGATATCCGGTCCGATCGATATTTTAAACGCGTTAGCACAAGTTAGTAAAGCAAAATGGTGAGGCTCTGATACCACTGTAAGTCTACGGTAGCGCCCCGGCGGTCAAACTGACGCCAAATGCGGAACAAAAACTTTTTAACTGGCGCTATCGTATACTATAACCCGGATCTGCCATTATTGCTAAACTAACAAACTGTAAAGAGTGTAGAAAGGTTATACCGAACGATCCGAGTCCTTCGTTCTTTAACCATCATCCCACGCTCCGTTGCGGCTGCTCCGATCTCGTCGATCTCCGATCTGCTCGTCCAGGTGGCACCACGTCAACGATTCTTTAAATAGACTCCCGCCTCTGACTCGAGGCAACTCGGTCGTTAAGGTTGCTAAAAGAAACGACCAAGATTGATGTAGAGAATGAGTAGATTATTTTGTCTCACTTCGTCCAAAGCCGTGGACGATCGGTTAATGAAGTTGCCAATTGATTCGGGTGATGGAATGAAATGAGCAATGGAATTTCCATACACCCCAAAACTATCATAATCTTTTCACCAAATGAATCAAGCATATGTATGTGAGAGAGGAGGGGGCCGGCCACATATAAGGAGGTGGGGGTGAGTTTAGGAGAGGGGGAGGTGACAATAAGAGAAATATCTAGTTGAACACAAAGTGTGAACACAATAAATGAAACTAAACTAATCCTTGTCACCAAAACCATTAATGCAACATATGAGTCATAAGCCTAATCACCACTTCTAGAACCTTCTAGAAGCATGACTCACCCACATTCAAGAAAAGATAAATCCGTCTTTAACCGAATGTTAAACGACGGCTGATAGAAAATTGGAAACTGGCAACTTCCAAAAGCGATCCTGAAACGAATTTCAGGACAACCCCGTAACTGTATAAATATACCCGTATTTGTATTACGACCGAATACAAATGCAACTGAGACAAAGATATTATATCTACTCAATATAATACTCGGATCCGGCTTAAACCAAAGCCGACCAGTATCATCTGCCCGAAATCTGACACGTGCGTAAACGCACGTGCATTTTCCGAACCCTGCCATAAAACCATACGGCCTCTACAACATTTCGCCCGAACTTGGGAAACTGTCTGTGGGGGACTCTAATGACTCGTCAGTACCTTGGCGGTGGGTTTAACCACAAACCGTCAGCGGCACTAGCTATGCGTAACGGCTGCCTATGGACTGACCTCAATGGAGACCGATGAGCGAACTCATCCGGAAACCCCACTGAGCATAACAGTGACAATGTATATACAGTCCAGTCCGTCGTCTATGAGTATCGCATATCTGTCCAGGGGGCTAGTAACGTCAGACCCCCAATAGCAGTATAAGTCGTGTCGGAGTGTAGCCCAATAACACCCTGAGATACTACTGGAGTACTTACCAGTAAATCTCCTGCCATGGCCGTGGGCTTTGTGTAATGGCTCTCCTAGACACAGCACGATCTCACCCCCAATACCGGGAGAGACGAATCCCCTGCCGATCCGCTCACGTGTCTCCATATGGCTTGGGACTGTACCCAAAAGCAACCTTTTTGCACGACTCCTTTGAGCCGTGGTAGGGTAGAAATCAAAGCACAGTGGGAACTCACACGAGACAAATGACGACCTCAGGTCGATGAACTAACCTGTACACATGTCACCAGGGAACTGCTATCTGACGATATGTATAATACCAACTAGCAGATTCCCGGCGAGTCCTGTCCGGTGTACTCATAACCCAATGAGCACCTGTATACATATTAGGTGATCCAACTGACACCAGTGGCTTGTGAGACCGGCCACCGCCCCTCGTCGGGGTCTCGACTGTATACACTAGTCTACTCCGGAGTATCGATGCCCTATCTCGAAACTCCCACGACTAGGGACCACAATTAAGGATATGCATATAAACTACTCAACTCTCACGTATATGATCGCCATCATACTGTTGGTAGTAAAGCAAGATCCTAAGGGCTCTATCAAAGTATAACATGTAATCAGTCACCTGAACATGTACACGACTGATAAAGGCAAACCAGATAGCATACTATCATCTCGAGTAAGACTGTCCTACCAGTATAGGTCCTCCGCAATCATTGCAATCACGTACCTGCGATCCAATAATTGAATCTGAGGGCACTATCACCAACAAGTGAGATCATCAATTTCCAAGACAACTTCATAACTGCCGGTATCGGTCACCAAGAAATCTGCAAAATATAAACTAGTAAGAAATGAAATGGAGAGAACCAAGGTAATAGAACGACCATGAAACAAGACCAGGACTCCAAGTTACTTAAATAGAGTACCGCATTGTAACCATGCTGCAGTTCATAGTTACAATCACATAACTCCACTCAAGTCGCCCAAATCCTAGTATCAGAATCAAAGGAACAGGAGAAACAATAGGGAATCAAAAGTTCTAAGTCGAGATGCAAAGTGGTTTGCATATCTTCAAGGCAAAGGAAAAAGCGAAAGATATGATTCAAGAATCATGATAACAATATGGCAGGACATGTTCCTAATCACGGATTTTCCGATTCGTGTATTGGGTCCAATACCCAACTACAAAAGAATCAAACCCGATTAACCTAAATCCTATGGCTTTGAAACCAAACAAACCCTGTCACGCCCCGCTTCCCAGAGTGCGCTAAGATAGGCACGTGAAAGAGCCAACCATGCTACCTGTGGATAGGAAATATCCCTCCACGGTCACATTACGGCTGTAGAGATATCAAGAACAATAATAAACTATCTAACACATGTCCACAGGCCAAAATAAATGAGTCAAGAATAAAATAATATGCGGAAGCAACAGATACAATAAACAAAATACCTGGAAAGTAAAACTGGATACCAACTGGATCCTCACTGCTCGGCCTAACGACAGAAGTACTCCTGATCAGCCTGCGACAAAGGTAGAGGATCTGGGTCCTGCAAAACCCAGACGTCAGTGCGTCATAACATCAAAAATAATATAATCAGGGGGTAGCAATACATGCAGGTATGAGTATGGACGGTAAAACAGGTATAACAATTACAGAAATAAGGACAGTGAAGGGTAAGGCACAGGTGATGTGCAGTGAGTAATCTAAACTGTTCTACTGGGTTAACTACTCTCAAGTCTTTGAAATCAATTTGATGAATCGTCGATGTAACTCAATAGTATCCCGTGCGTGCCCGGGACCACGGTCAAGATTCTCGGGCTGAATCCGAGACGTGCCGCTAGGCAGCAAAAGATATTATGTAACGATGAATGATGTCAGCCGCATCATCCCGGGGCTGGCCTAGCCCGTAAGACTGATCAGTATAAGTATCAAACTGTCGAGTTACAAGTCAGGTTTCATCATTGATTTCCCCATAACCCCAAGTTATGTGTTCAAGTCAGGTATTGATAAATCTGGAGCTAATGCCATTACAGGATCAAGCAAGTAAAGGTTTGTCTTAATAGACAACAGGAAATGTCCGTAGGGACAACAGGTCAAGATTGTCGGCATTAGTAACAAGATCAGGTAACATGTCAAGCTATGGTATATCAGGTCATGTCAGGTAGTGTACATGGATCCCATCATGTCAAGTAGTGCACATGTATCAAGTCGTGTCAAGCAGTAGTGTATCAAGTCATGTCATGGGTGCATAAGTATCACGTGGGTGGTCATAATCAAACTGTACTAAACATGGGTACACAAAAACAAGTATGGGATACCAATATAATAATAAAATGGAATAATGTGATGTGGTATGCAAATAGGTATATGTTCAAAGATATAGATGCACAGTTATCGATTAGGTTTACAATTATAGTTCCACTACTAATTAGGATGCACTTTATTAAACATGGGGTGTTACAACAACAGTATTAGGTTATAAATGAGATCGATAAATGTAGCTATATGTGTTCTACTCGATTTGGATGCGAATGGATATCATATAACCTTTAAATGATAAACTAGTTAATGCACGATGTTCAATTAAACAATGTGAAAGGTTATATTCACTTTGATGCGGTATACTATAGTATGATATACGACAAGATAGGTTTGCATATGCTAGATATGTAATGATAAGAATGGATGCATACGGTCATTGTAAAACTATGAAACAAGTACTTTGGATGCACGGTTTGAAATTCAATTATTATATTTATTAAAATAGATGCATAAAATGTAATGTAGCATGTAGCAAGATTAACTTGCCTGAACGGATCACAAAACGGAAAGCGAACGCAGCGTCCAATGTCAGTAAAAGTCTCGATGCATGCTCGCGCGTACGGAATAGGACCAGGCAATGCAAGAGAGTGACCATGCTGGTTAGGAACGTCCACAGGGTTGCTCGGATCGTCGGCAGCGGCACGGCTTCGGCGATGATCACCGGAAAAGAACAAGATCAAGAAAAGAAAACGTAAAAAGAAAAAAAGAGGAAAAAGAAAAGAGGGTTGTGGTGGTTGAAGGGTACTGGAGTTGGATCGGGGTAACTGGAACAGAGGATGGGGAGAAACGACGATGAGCCTTGGGTTTTCCGACGATGGTCCGAAAACCAAGAAACAAAAGGAAAGAGAATAAGAAGTAGAAGAAGAAGAAGAAGAAGAAGGGGCTGGTCTGGGGTTTAAGGGAAGAGAGTGGGAGGTCGTCGTGACAGGGATGGTGACGACGGGGTCGGAGCTTCCGGCGATGCGAGAGTGCCGGCAATGGTTGCAAGTGCAGGGAAGGGCTCGGTTTTGAGGAGGCGATGGTGTCAGAAGGTCGGGGAGAGGAATGAGAAAGGCGAGAAGAGGAGGAGGTGGTCGAGGTGGTGACGGGATTTACGACGGCGAGGCAGGCGATGCTGGGTGGCGTGCTTGGTTTCAGTTGCACGGTGTGTGCGAGGGTGAGTCAGGATTGGTGGTGGTGGTGTCAGGAAAGAGGAGATAGAGGAGAAGGTGGTCATGAGGATGAGGGTGGTGGCGACAGCGAAGTTGGGACGGCGCCGACGAGGGTAGCGATGGGTTCCTGGGTTTGAGGTCGTGGGTTGCAGCGATCTTGGTGTGCAGGGGGAGCTCGGGGATTGGAGAGAGGTGAGGGCGAAGAGATGGAGGTGAGGAGATGGACGAGGGTGGAGGCAAGAGATAACGCCAACGGCGGCAATCATCGGTGAGGTTACCGACGACGTGTTGTGCAGGTTGGGCTAGGTTGCGTTGCCGAGACGTCATGGGAAGAGAGGGGAGTGGAGGAAGAAGAGAAAGGAGGTGAGGTGGTCGAGAAAAGGTCGATGACGAGGGTGGAGGCGGCAACAGCGTCGCGCGGGCGTGGGTTCGATGAGGCGGGAAAACAAAAAAAAGGAAAAGAAGAAGATGACGAGAGATGAGAGAGAGACGTTTGGAATTTATTATGGGTAAGGAGAAGAATAAAAAAATATATAATATAAAGAGAGAGAGAGAGACAGTGAGAGAGAGAAGAGAAAGAAAGAGAGCGAGATTAAGAGGTGAGAGAGAGAGAGAGAAATGGACAGTAAGGAGAAAGAAATTTGGAAGTATGTGGGGGAGAGAGAGATCGCGGTGAGAGAGAGAAAGAGAAAGATAAAAGAAGGAGAGAGGGAGTGGGGCACATGACAGCCAAAGAGAGAGTTGGGTTGAGCTAGGAAATGTAATTGGTTTAGATTTTAATTTTAAAAAGATTTTAGTTTGTTGTATAATTTTTAAGTCATAGATTATTTTTAATTAAAAATTGGATTTTCAGGTAAATACAAATCTAGTCCAAAATACGCCCGGGTCGGGTCTAAAAATTCATATTTTAAATATGAAAAATATATGCGACTTTCAAAATTCAAAATGAATGCTCAGGTAACGAAAAAGCATACCCCCAAGAACGGATGCACGTGCGTACGCGTAGCCATCCAAACACGTCCGTTTCGTTGAACGGGATGAGAACAAGATGCGCGGATGCTACCACGGGGTTAGGGGTATCGTGCAGGCTATGAAATGCAATTTTAAATTATTTTCCGTGTCCTAAAATGTTATATGGTAAAATATGCAATGCCAGATGAAATGCCAGTATGCAGTATATATGAAATGCACGTGTCTATGTAACAAGTCAAGGTAATTCAGAAATATGGATCAAACAGGTTCAAGCGAGCGGGTCGAGTCGAATGCAATGTAAAATGTAAAATACCATTCGCACCCAAAACACGATAAATCAAGAAAATACCACAGAGAAGCAAATACGGGAACTGGAAATAGTATAAATGAACTAGGTTGTTACACACTACATCCTAGGCTTTCTAGATTAGCATCCTAGAAATCTTAGTTGCTTCACTTGCATCCATTATGTGAAGCTAGAGCTATAACTATATCTCTCGGGTGGATCATCTTCGATGGAGGGAGACCAGCGACCAAGCTTGATCAAGGAGCCTCTAGGAGCTTGGGAAGATGGTTGAAGACCGAAGGACACGGATCAACTCGGTATAACCATTCTAACTTATTATATTGCTTGCTAGTATAGGGTTTAGGGTAGATCTGGGCATTGGGTCATGGTAGCGCCAGTTTAGGAAAATTTTGTTCCGTATTTTCCCACGGTTTGATGACCGGAGCGCTGCCATAACCCAACATATGTTGCTTGGGGGGGTGTTTGCACGCTTGTTTGTGTGCATACATAGACAGATACACACACATACAAACAATGTCGAACCTTAACTCATCATCGTTCTTTTCTACATTAAACTCTTGTCAAATCCTACTTTAAAACCAACCCTAAGTCCAAAATCTTAAACTCGATTAAGAAAACCCTCATCTTTAAAAAAATTACCCTAAACTTATAACTTCAAAACCTTGTATTTGAAACGTAAACGTAAAACTAATTGAAATAAAATCGTAAACTAAGTGTATGATTTTCGTTGATAATATGAAATTTTCATATTCTCATCAATAATTAATCATATATGAAAATGAAAACGTGATTTAATTCCCGTCTATCGGTTAACATATGTTCGGTGTTCGTCGTGACATAAAACACGAAGGGTGTTACATACCGGACGTTATCGTTCGGTTTCTAACAACCGTCGTATAGTCTATATGACGAGAATTAATATTCAATCATATGACAACCGATAGATTTGTCCCGTGTGGACAAGTTAGGAATGTATACAGCAGACTCCTGCATTCACTTGTGTTTTTCATTCTTTTCGGGATATATCGTTAGTACCTTTGTCACTACCCAAAATTTGGCTCGTGACCGGCACTTAAACCACGTAACGTCTATAGGAATAACGCAATTTAAGTAAGCCGAAAACCCAGAAATCTAAACCATCAAAAGTAGTAAGTGATCAAACATTTGTTAAAAACATCTAGAAATCTCAAGAAAAAATCTTTAAAGTTTAAATTATTTTCTTAAAATTTTCGGCAGCACTTCCTTTGTAAAACTAGCCCCGAAACGGGTACAAACATAAGATATAGGCAAAGCAACATATGACATAAATAAAGCATCCCCAAACAGGAGCAAATCACGCCCAAAGGAGGAAACAACCACCACAAGAATATATATACGACGCCGTAGCGAAGAAACATACAATTTATGTGAAAAATAGTATAAAATATAAAACTGCATAATAAAAGTCGACTCACACGAGCCCGACACCCAGTGTCACAAAATATACAATATCGTCCTCGCAACTAGTTTCTAAGTCAATACATAAATGGTAGATGGAGAGTACTAGATACAATAATAGTTGTACAATGAAATATAAAGTCGGATAACCGCAACCCACCTACTGCAAACCGGCTCACAGCCAACCATAGCGGTATCCGATGCAAAAAAATACAATAAGATAGCCCCCTGCCGCGACTACTCTGAGGGTCAACCTGCAAAACACGGTGGCACAATGGGGGTGAGTTGCCCATACGTGAATAGTAAGTAACATCATACAGGTAATCGTAGGTATGCACGTACTGCGATACCCTATCATATGAAATCTGATAGTATCAATATGGTAATCTGGGTATTGAACAATCATGAAAGGTACTCTATCAGGTACTACAAATACATGATGCAATGCATATCAATGAATGCTGGGTATGGGATAAAACATATCATCATCACGAATCATCATCGTAGAAAAACCCGGTGCCATCAAATACGACACCCCAAATCCCAATAACTCAGGCATCGTCACTCTAACCGGCCCTCATATCTTGTAAATCTCATCGAACCTGAGTGCTCAATATCGGCACTCGAAAATATCATGAAATACTCGTGTCCATCATCAACACGCAAATCCATATATATCGGGCTCCGTCAGTCCAGATCGGCCCATGGGCTTCATCTGTCCGGATCGGCCCTCGGGCTCCGGTGGTACGGGTCGGCCCATATCCATCTCTCGACTCCGGTCGGTATCCTCCGAATAACCGCCAGGTCCAACCAATCACCGGTAGGTAGTAGTCCCTCTACCAGGCTCATCGTCTACTGCACAACCATCCATTCTCGTCCCGGGGTACCATACCGGGTCCACCATGAACCCGCAAACGGATCATCCAGCTCCTCGAATCGGGTTTCTATCATACGTCTCAGAACCGAGAAAACGCATGGTGGACACACTGAAATATCATATCAAGAGAATCGGGTTTTCAAAACAATGCATACTTTCTTGAAATAATACCACGGTTCTCAAATCCATAAATCACATGAAATCCATATCTCAATGCGTAAATCCATGCAATATGATCTATGCAACATAAAACCGTAATATGAGCATATCAAGGGAAAACCGTTCTTTTAAATGAATCCAATTTTTAAATGTGTTATGCGGTTCCCAATTTCTCTAAAATCAAATCCAACATCATATAGAGGTGTACATGTAGCTATAGCAAGTATGTATGTACGCAAGTATGTATGTGCGCAAGTATGTATGTCATATACGCAATAGAACAAGAATCATGTCTAATGATAAGGTAAGCTAAGCAATGTATTATCCATGGCAATTCTGTAGTGTGAGTGTCATGGAAATTACTAACGGTGTGTGTGTGGCATACAGTTTAGTGCTCGTGAAAACATGAACCGTTAGTAATAGTGTCGTGTCTCATTAATACTACGTCCATATGCAACAGGAAATCGGGTATGCAACAATGGTACACATGCGCAATCAATGTGTATATATATATATATGAACATGCGGCTATAATATCCTATCAAGCCCTGACGCATAACGCCATACGGGCGATTTCCCCATAGATGTTAAATCTACTCACCATGATCTCGAGCTAGGTATATCCGACCACCTGCTTCCCTTTCTTCACAGCGTCCGAAGTCTCCGCCTGCGATCGTATTAACACAAAACATAGCAAGTGCAACTCAGAATCAACCAATAATACATACAATTACGCTCAAATCGACGCACCTACCCCAACACCCTTTAAACTGTTCGCTTAGCGGCTAACGTGTGTGGCGACACAACAAAAATAAACCTTACGTGCAGAAATCACGTGAAACAAAGAACTGAGTTAGACACCGTATCGCGCGTCGACGTAACACTAAAAACTAGCTAATCCATCCCAGATTTCACATACTGCCACAACCCAAAAATCTAGCAGTACCAAACACTCTAAAACCACTGCAGATAACTACCTACAAAAACTCAAGCCCCCAGGTCCCCAATTGGCCGAGCTCGCCGGAAATTCTCCTCTCGTCGCCGGCCAAAACCGGTCAGATGGGGTCGGGGTCTCAGGTAAATACTTAGGGTCTCCGGCACTACGCTACTACACTGCTTATTTTCATAGTGAACACTCGGGATCACAGGAGGTTACAGATATCCTAAAACGACACTAAAACTACAATATCGTACCCAAAACTAAATCTTTATCGTTCTAAACTGAAACTAATTAGCCACACGACAAATTAACAACCTAAATAACAGTAGAGAGCCATTACCTAACAAAACTTGTTCAAAACCCTAGCTTTCCATGCTCCAAGTGATCCTAGTGGCTTGGCTTGGCTTTGTGAAGGGTTTAAGTGAAGTTTGGTAGAGATTTGGTATGGGTTTGTGAGGGTTGGGTTAGGGTTTCAGTTGAGGGGTGAGGGAGTGAGTGAGGTGAAGGAAAATATGAGAAGGAGAAAACAAATGAGAGTGAGTGAGGGAATGAGGGTGTATGCATGAGGGTGAAGGGTTTGGGAATGAGGGGTGAGTTTAGCAGCGGCCATGCCTCCCTCCCCTCTCTCCTCATTAAATGCATGGCATGCTTGCCATGCCTCATGATGCTCCCTCTCTCTCTTCCTCTCTCTCTCAAGTCAACCAAACAAATAAAAACATTTTATTTATAATTTGAAAACTAAATAATTTAATTAATTACATATTTCGCTTAATGGAATGGGGTTAGATGTCATGGCTACTTAAGCATGGTTTAACCCCAAATTAACCCTAGGTTAACATGCACATGTGTGTGCAAGCCCGTAATAAATATTAATGAAATATTAATTAATTTTGATAAAATATTTGAAAACTATTTTGGTAAACTTTTTACTAAAAATCCGTATTATCGCTTAATTAACACTAATCGCATTCAAAGGTGTTACAATCTTCCCCCCTTAAAGAAATTCATCCCCGAATTTAAAAATCTTACTATGCGTACCTTCAAAGAGATGAGGGAATTTCTTCCGCGTCTCGCTCTCGGCCTCCCAAGTGACCTCTTCACTATTCGGGCTACGCCAAAAAACTTTCAGAGATGGCAAGACCTTTGACCGAAGTTTCTTCACCTGCCGATCCAATATCACTACTGGCTGCTCGGTAAACGAAAGACCGCGCTCTAGCTGAACGGTTTGATGCTAAATCATGTGAGAAGGGTCATGAATGTATTTGCGAAGTATCGACACATGGAATACGGGGTGAACATCCGAAAAAATGGGTGGAAGTGCCAAACGATAGGCAACGGTACCAACCAGCTCAAGGATCTTAAAAGGAACGACAAATCTGGGACTAAGCTTCCTTTTCTTCCCAAATCTCATCACGCCCTTCATCGGAGAAATCCGTAGGAATACATGATCCCTCACTGCGACCTCGAGCCTGCGACGACGAAAGTTGGCATAAGACTTCTGTCTGCACTGGGCTGCTATCATCCTATCCTGAATCAACTGAATTTTCTCCGTAGTCTCTTGAACTAGCTGGGGTCCTAAAATCCTACTCTCGCTGAATTCTGTCCAACAGACTGGCGATCGACACTTTCTACCATACAAAGCCTCAAAAGGTGCCATCTGAATCGTCTCCTGATAACTGTTATTGTAGGAGAACTCTATCAATGGCAAGTGACGATCCCAACTGCCACTAAAATCAAGCGCGCACGCACGAAGCATATCCTCCAGAGTTTGTATAGTCCGCTCTGAATGACCATCGGTCTGCGAATGGAAAGTGGTGCTAAAGCTCAAACGGGCACCCAAGGCTTCCTGGAGCTTCTGCCAAAGACGGCTAGTGAACTGGGTTCCCCTATCGGATACAATGCATGAAGGAACTCCGTGCAAATGCACAATCTCATCAATGTACAACTGAGCATACTGAGCATAACCGAAAGTGGTCTTCACTGGAAGGAAGTGAGCCACTTTCGTCAACCGGTCAACAATCACCTAAATGGAGTCATACCCTCGACAAGACCTGGGTAGACCTACAACGAAGTCTATGGAAATCTGCTCCCATTTTCACTCCGGAATGGGTAAAGGCTGCAACTCTCCTACAGGTCTCTGATGCTCAGCCTTGACTTGCTGACAAGTCAGGCACCTCAAAACAAAATCTGAAACATCACTCTTTATCCCTGCTCACCAGTAGATATCTTTCAAGTCACAATACATCTTAGTGGAACCTAGGTGAACACTAAAAGCTGACTGATATGCCTGCTCTAGGATCTCGCGTCTCAACCCATCGGTATCAGGTACACACAAACGAGTCCCAAAACGGAGCACACCTTGGTCATCAATCAAGAACTCCGAATCTCTACCCTGCCGAACATGCTCATGAATCCCAGACAAACGGGCATCGGCTGGTTGTGCCTCATGAAAACGATCAAGTAGAAGTGGACGGGCACGGACATGAGCAAGCTGTCCCCCAGTGGAAGTGAACTCAAATTGTACTCTGCTGTCGCACAAGATCTGCCAATCTGCAGAAGACTATATCTGAACTACGCTCAACTCGGATAAGCTACCCCCGGGCCTACGACTCAAAGCATCGGCTACCACATTTGCCTTGTACGAGTGATAAAAGATCTCGAAATCATAGTCCTTCACGAGCTCCATCCAACGGCGCTGTCTCAAATTCAGATCCCGCTGCTAGAAGATGTACTTTAAGCTCTGGTGGTCCGTGAAAATCTGACACGACTCACCGTACAAGTAGTGTCTCCAAATCTTAAGCGCAAACACCGCCGCGGCCATCTCAAGATCGTGAGTGGGATAGTTCTGCTCGTTCTTCTTCAACTTCCAGGAAGCATAAGCGATAACTCTATCATGCTGCATCAATACACAACCGAGCCCCACTCGAGAAGCATCACAGTAAACGACAAAGCCGCCCAATCTAGAAGGCAAAGATAGAACCGGTGCAGTCGTCAACCAAGTCTTCAACTGCTGAAAACTCTGCTCGCATGCCTCAGTCCAAAGAAAAGGAACTCCCTTCCTGGTCAGTCCAGTCAGCGGTGCAGCAATACTCGAGAAGTCCTACACGAAACGGCGGTAATAACCGTCTAAGCCCAAAAAGCTGTGGACCTATGTCACTGATACAGGTCTGGGCCAAAGCTGTACAGCCTCAATTTTCCTCGGATCCACACGAATACCGGCTCCCATAACCAAAAGAACAAGGAAGTCAACACTATCAAGCCAGAAGGCACACTTCAAGAATTTAGCAAACAGCTGGTGCTCTCTCAATGTCTGCAAAGCAATCCTCAAGTGCTGCTCATGCTCCACTCAACTCTTAGAATAAACCAGAATGTCATCAATAAGCATAATAATAAACTGGTCGAGGAACGGCCTGAAAATCCGGTTCATCAAATCCATGAACGCTGCTGGGGCATTGGTGAGTCCGAACGATATCACCAAAAACTCATAATACCAATAGCGCGTATGAAAAGCAGTCTTCGGAATGCCATCATTCCGAACCCACAACTGATGATAACCTGATCTCAAATCAATCTTAGAAAAATGCCCCACACCCTGGAGCTGATCAAACAAATTGTCAATGCGAGGTAAAGGATACCTGTTCCGCACCGTAACTCGGTTCAATTGACGATAATCAATGCATAACCTCAAACTGCCTTCCTTTTTCTTGAAGAACAGAACAAGAGCTCCCCAAGGCGAAATACTCGGACGTATAAGTCCCCTATCAAGCAACTCTTGCAGCTGATCCTTAAGCTCCGCCGGGGCCATCCCGGTAAGGCGGTATAGAAATAGGCCCCGTACCAGGGATCAGATCAATGCAAAACTCAATCTCATGCTCTGGCGGCAATCCAGGTAACTTGTCGGGAAATACATCGAGAAACTCTCGCATGATAGGAACCTGGCCCAACGAATCTATTGTGGCTCCGGTATCACGAATGAAATCAAAGAATCCCCAACATCCTCTCCTCAAAAACCGACTAGCGCAAAGAGATGAAATCAAACTGTGAGGGGCGGCACCACGGTCCCCCTGCACAACAAGAACTGACTCGCCGGGAAAACAAAACCTGACTGTCTTCTCGCGGCAGTCCACAGACGCGTAGCAAGTAGCTAACCAGTCCATGCCTAAGAGAACTCGAAGTCTAACATCTCAAGAAGGATCAAGTCGACGGACAACTCTCTATCTCCAATCCGAACGGCACACGACCAAAACACGTGTCGCGCCATAAACCACTCACCAACAGGAGTGGTTTCAACAAGCGGCTGATCTAGCAAACACGACTCTCGGCCCAACCTCGGTACGAAGTGTATAGAAATATACGAGTGCGTAGATCCCGGATCAAACAACACGTGTGCATCAAAAGAACATATTGAAAGAGTACCTGAAACCACTGCATTGGACACCTGTACGTCCTAATGAGTCAAATAAAACACACGTGCCTGCCCTCTACCTGCAACCGGCCGTCCTCTGCCTCAGTCAACCCGTCCTCTCTGAACAAACCCTTCACTACCATGACCTTTCTGAGCATAAGTCTGACGCGGAGTAACAACTGGCGCAAGAGGCAACGCTCTCTGAGGTGGAGAAGGTGGTAAGGTAACATGCGATACGGCTGCCTCGTCCTCATGTGGCTCAGTACAATCTCGAACAAGATGATAGAAACTCCCGCACCGAAAACATCCAGACGATGACTGCTGACCCTCCTGGGGGTAATAGGCTAAACATCCGGCCTCGTCCTAAGCCTCTGCTGTTAGTTATATGTATGCCCTAGAGGCCATTACTGTACATATGATGTATATTGTAATGGATGCTTGGACATATATAGGGAGGACTTTCTTGCTCGACATGATAATATGCTATCTGGTTGTACTTTATCTTAACATATACTCTGATTGTCTCTATGTTACATGTTGATAAAGCCCTTAAGATATGTACTCGACTACTGGGACTATGATGAGATCATACTAGTGGGGCCACGGTGGTCGACGAGTACATCCTATAACTGCTCCTAGTCGAGGGTGTATCGAGACAGGGCATCGATACACCAGAGTAGACTAGCGTATACGCATCTTGACCCATATGATGGGCGATGGATGATCCCATATCCATCGGTGTTTGACATCAAGGATGGTGTACGGGTGCTCAGTAGAGACTGGGTACACTGGACGGACTCGTCGAGAACTCCCAGATGGTATTATACCTCACGTCAGATGGCAGTTCTCTGGTGACACTGGTACAGGTTAGTCTGTAAATAGAGTCTTGTGTGATTCTCACTGTGCTTTGATTTCCATCATACCACGTCCAAGAGGGCGTGCAAAAAGGTGGCTTTTGGGTACAGTCCCGAATCACATGGAGGCAATGAGCGATAAGAGGGGATTCGTCTCTCCCGGTATAGGGAGTTGATGTTGCGCTGTGTTCGATTGGCTATAATTGGAAATCCCTAGCCAGGGTTGCTGAGATTTACTGGTAAGTGTTATCAGTAGTTTCTCGAACTGTTATAGACCTCATATCGACATGACTTATCAAGCTACTGCGGTCTGACGTTTACCATCCCTAGGCGAGATATGCGACATATCAGGCGAAGAGACCGGACTGTACGGGAGTGTTACTGATTGGATTCGCAGGAGAATGTACAGGCTTGCTTGTTGATCTTCTGATCGCTCAATACCTGGGTGCTGTTACGTTTAGCTGACCGCTTGCAGCTTATGGGTGTTTGATATGATCATCACCTACTGCCGGCGTATTGACGATTCTTTAGAGTCCTACACAGAGGTTTCTTGGCTCAGGTAAAACGGGGTAGGAGCACATATATGATATGTGCGGGACCGAGAACAATACGCGTATGTGATACCGTATTAGATTCTCATGATATGAGATATCGGCCGGGTATATGTGATATAGCCGGGTCATCGGATCAAGTGTTGATTCGATGAACTGATACAGATTATATTAGTCGGTTATTTGTGAAATAGTCGGATTATCGGATCAAGTGTTGATTCGATAATTTAATGTATAATTATATATTTGATATATTAAATTACATTAACTGATATAAGCTCACTAAAAGATTCTTTTTCTCACTCGGGTAATATATTGATATATATGTGATATATGTTAATTGCATTATTTTATTTTGTTACAATAAATATTGTATATATGATATATAATATTTTAACATGTTAGGGTTATTAATACAACATGATTAGTGGAGATTAAACATGATTAAGGTTTGATTTAGGTTAATTTTTCTAGAAACTTCTAGAAGCTTTTTGTTTTGTTTTTGCAAAGATATTTTGTAAAGATATTTTTGTATGATATTTGTTAACCCAACCCAACCCATGACCATGGTTAAGTCTCTACATGGGTTAAGTTATCATACTTAACCCATGGTTGCATTTCTAACCACATGACACTTTTCATTATTCATCACAAAAGAAATGGTTCTTCTTCTTCCTTCTCCTTTTCAATGGAAAAGCTTTCTAGCTTTTTCATTAGAGATGATTTTGAGTGAGATTAAGAAAATAAATGAGAGCTAAAATCCTACTTCATCATCCTAATCTATCCTAGCCATTTAGATTAGGGTGTTCACTTCATTTGTGAGTGAGAGCTTGTGTTTAAGAAACTTCAAGATAGATCATCTTAGTTATCGAAGATCGGAAGCAAGTTTGCATCATTCTCTTCGTGGAGCCTCTCTAGAGTCCGGGTACATGATGATCACAGCGAAAGGACCTCAACACGGAGCTTATGAAGTGAAGGACGGGACTACAATGGTTGTAATCCCAAACTCTTAGATGTTAAAGTGTTTAACATACTTTGTTTCGCCTAATCTCTAATTTAAAGATCTTGGTTAGGGTTGTTCGGCACGTCTAAATTTTAAATCGGGCATGGTAGATGCCATGTAGACCCTTGTGAGTGTGCCTAGTAACCCTACAGTGGTATCAGAGCCAAGCTAGAGCTTTAGGCGAAGTCTAGACGAAATTTAAAGTCCGATCGAACTCCGAATAACCGTAAAACCCTAGTTTCTGGAAATTTTTTCAAAAGTTGATATTTTTCATATTAAAAATGCTCAGAAAAATAAGCAGGGAAAACTAAAAAATACTGTGAAGTACGGACCTCCACTTCATTCACATAACCGCGAAACCGCGGCCAAACCTAGGGTTTGGCGGCGGTTCCGCGACCAAAATTATGATTTGGGGGCTGGGTTTTCTGGTATTTATTATTGTGTCCTTTTTATTGCTTCTGGGAATTTTTAATTCTACTCAAGTGTTGAATTTTTGGGTTGTAATGAGAACTCGTTGATTCGATCGGAAAGTTTAACTTCGTTTAGTTTGTTCGGGTAATTTTTAGAACGTATTAAAAAGTTCGAGTGGATATCAATAACTCACTTTTTCCGCTGCCGGAAAATTTCCAAGTGTTGGATTTTTCCGTAGTTTAAGAACGTTCTAAGTCATGCAAGTAACGCGGTGGAACCTCCAGAAGACAACAAACCTTAACTCGATTATGTGACCGTCTGAACCGCCTCTAAATCTTAGGGTTTATGGCAGTACGGCGTTGCCACATGTAAGGCGTTGGCTTGACCCTTATACGGCTGGACCATTGGTACAGTGGCATGTGATGGATGTTTTTAAACTAATTTCAAGTGTTGAGCTATTTGGGAAAACTTGGGTTTTTGATTATTCGATCGGAAAGTTTAACATTGTCTATTTATCTTGAATGTGATACAATATTTGGAATCCGCAAGTAATTATAAGATAACTAATTTGAATGTTGTAAATTTAGCAGTTTAGTCTCATTTGATCGGTTGCCACGGGATTTTGATGTGATCAAAAGTCCGTCGCAATCACGTAGTGTACGCGGATACTCACCGGGTAAACTTAATAGACAGCCATGCCCCATAGCCCCGACCAAGTGACTGTAGGAGAACCCCGTCACCAAAAGCATCCGTTCGGGTGCTCGCGGCAGCGGTGTTCCGCCTTAGTGCACTTCGTCGACGGCATCCGGGGGTGCGGCCGTCTACTAAAGTTTGCGACGAGCTTTCGATCAGGATGTCGGGAATGTTGTTGAATTGCCCGACTAGATATTGAAAAGTGTTTTCGATATTGAGACTAAAATGCGGGGTTTATAATTATTAGGCATGCGATGTCTGAGGAATTCATTTGGTTAGGCATGCGATGTCTAAGTTGGTTGCGGATTCCAACTGTTGTAGTTTTACACTTTCTTTTCTGTGACCGTAAGTGTAGTATGTCGTTGTATCGCCGGTTTTCGTTGCTATACATCAACGACAATCGGTGTATGCATACTTACCTACGTTGATGATATGAGATATTATGTGTTGCTGTGATATGCTGTATTGGATCGTCGTGTTTGAATAGCCGGGGGTTTATGTGAGATGAATGTTTTTCATTTTCATTCATGTAAATTTCATTTGTATGTAATATTCTTTTTTTGGGGCACTTCCGGGCTGAGGATGATGTCACCATTGTATATTATTTACTTTTCCGCATTATGTAGACCTAAGGCGGGGAGCACAAGTGACCGGGTTCTAGGGTCCAGTGGGAGACCATCTCGAGGAGTCGAGACCGAGTCTCCTAACCCTAGAATTGGCAGTGTTGCTTGCCGCTCTCGTAGGAATCTAGGGATGTGGGTTTGGCTATTCATCGCGACCGTGGAATCCGTGTTTTATACAGGCTCGTATTAAAACAAGGACGTCCTAGTATATCCAATATTTCATATGTGTTCTTCTACTGCAATGTTCTGTGATGATATCATATTACTGCCTGAGACAAATGTTTATATTATATATATGAGATATATATTATATATTGTTGATTTCGTTTCATATCTGATGCTTGTGAAGCATAATTAAAATGGGACTTCATTAATGAGATTAATGAAATAAAAGAAACCTAAGATGTTGTAGAAACTTGTTTAAAAACTGGTAGCGCTAGTTCTTGCTTTGCATAGCGGTGTTCCTTCTAGAACATCCAGCACCTTATTCGATAAGGAAAGAGCCGAGATCCCTTCACCGGGAGTGACCTCTTTATCGAAACTAGCAAATGCTGCATACTCGGTTTGTCTTTTGATGGCTTCTATAGTTTTTGCTTTGCATAGTGATATTTGTGAAATATCCTGCACCTTATTCGATGAGGAAAGAGCCGACGATCCCTTCACCGGGAGTGACCTCTTTAGCAAAACTAGAAAAGGCCTCAAAAACATTCCATGTAAAACCACTTGTTTCTACAACGATATCAAGTTCATTACGCAAAGGGTTTTCTTAAAAACCTGTCGTAGCCCTCTGTCATTTCAGATAAGTATTTCATAGTATTCGTGCTACGTTTGTTGGCCTGCGTCAAGGCGTAGTGTTCGGTAGCTATTTATGCTTATCTGTAAAAGCATATGATGCGATTGAGTTAGGGTAGTCGTGCGACTTTGTTGGCCTGCGTCATGGGTCGTGCGGGTGGGTTTAATTCAATCGGGAAATGACTGGTTGAACTTGTAAGTCCATGCTACCTCTCCCGGTACTTACGGGCTTGCGGAATTTGATGAAAAACGATTTTATAGAGGCGGTAACATGGACTCAAAACCGGATCTTTGTTAAACATCTTGTTAGTTATATGTATTCCCTAGAGGCCATTACTATACATAGGATGTATATTGTAGTGGATGCTGGGACATATATAGGGAGGACTTTCTTGCTCGACATAATAGTAGGCTATCTGGTTACTCTTTACCTTAACGTGTATACTGTTTGTCTCTCTGCTGCATGTTGGTAAAGCCCTTAGGATGTGTACTTGACTACCTGGACTATGATGCAGATCATACTAGTGGGGACATGGTAGTCCATAAGTACATCCTTCAAAGTCCCTAGTCGTGGGTATATCGAGACGGGGCATCGATATACCAGAGTAGACTAGCATATACCTTCTCGACCCATATAGATGGGCGATGGATGATCCCATATCCATTGGTGTTTGACATCAGAGATGATATACGGGTGCTCAGTGGAGACTGGGTACACTGGAAAGACTCGCCGAGAACTCCCAGATGGTATTATACCTTACGTCAGATGGCAGTTCTCTGGTGACACTGGTACAGAGTTGTCTGTTGACCCGAGATCGTCATAGAGTCTTGTGTGGTTCCCACTGTACTTTGATTTCCACCTTACCACGTCCAAGAGGGCGTGCAAAACGGTGGCTTTTGGGTACAGTCCCGAATCACATGGAGGCAATAAGCGATAGGAGGGGATTCGTCTCTCCCGGTATAGGGAGTTGATGTTGCGCTGTGTTCGATTGGCTATAACCGGAAATCCCTGGCCAGTGTTGCTGAGATTTACTGGTAAGTGTTACCAGTAGTTTCTCGAACTGTTATAGACCTCACATCGACACGACTTATCGAGCTATTGGGGTCTGACGTTTACCACCCCTAGGCGAGATATGCGACATATCAGACGACGAGACCGGACTGTACGGTAAGTCTTACTGGTTGGATTCACAGGAGTGTGAGCGGGCTTGCTCGTCGATCTTCTGATCGCTCAATACCCGGGTGGCCGTTACGTTTAGCAGACCGCTTGCGGCTTGTGGGTGTTTGATATGATCATCACCTGCTGCCGGCATATTGACGAGTCTTTAGAGTCCTACACAGAGGTTTCCTGGCTCAAGCGAAACGAAATAGGAGCGCATATGAGATATGTGCGGGACCGAGAATAATGCGTGTATGTGATACCGTATTTCATTCTCGCGATGAATATGTCGACTGGTTGTATGCGATGTAACCTAGTTATCGAATCAAGGATTGATTCGATAAATCGATACATTGAATACTAGTCGGTTATATGCGATATGACCGGATCATTGAATCAAGTGTTGATTTAATGATTTAATGTATAATTATATATTTGATATATTACTTTGCATTAACTAGTATTGGTTCACTTTAAATGGATTTTCTCACTTGAAGTTCACAAGTTGTATATGTGATATACTTTTGTGCACTTGATTGTATCATGTTTGATGATGCATGCTTACTTGGTTAAGTGTAAAGAATTAAACCATGGTTAAACTAATGATTAGGGTTTTGTTTATCCATTACTTATTTATTCATTTATTTATTTTCTTTTTCATTTTGGAAAGGATAAATGAATGGTGGATTGTTTTGTTTGTTAGTTGAATCTTCTTGAAGCTTTGACTAAGTCATCACTCTTGTCTTATACTTAACCCTAACCATTCATATTAACCATGGTCTATTCTCTACACTCAACTATGGTTAGTATATGATAAGTATTTCAATTATTTTCTAATTATTCAATACTTATCATATTCTATCATCTTCTTCCTCTTCTTCTTCTTCATGAAGAAACCTTGCTCCATCAATGGCAACTTGAGCAAATGAGTGAGAAATCCAATTCTAAAGTGAACCCACCTCCTATTTCTTCATCCTCTACCTCTTGCCAAGTAGTATAGGGTGTTATCTTCACAAGTTTCATGACTTGGTGAAGTGGGAGCTTGATCTTGTGATGCCTCGACGTAGATCATCTTCGGCACGAAGCCGACGACCTTGCCCGCCCATTTCTCCGATGAAGCCGACGCTAGAGCCCGGGATTCCATTTGGACAGCGAGGAGACTTCATTGCGGAGCTATGGAGGTGGAGGACCGGATCTACAAAGGTTGTATTTCCGTTCTTTTAGTTAAATTGTTAACTAGTTGCATGTGTTCGCCTAAAATTCTAGTTAACGATCCGTATTAGGGTTTGTAGGCACTTGTAAAATTTGAAATTGGCATGGTTGATGCCTTGTGAGACCTCATTAGTGTGCCTAGGAACCCTACAGTGGTATCAGAGCCTAGCTAGAGCCTTAGGCGATGCGTAGACGGAGTTAGAAGTCCGATTAAACCGAAACCCTAACACAAATTTGCTCTCTGGACTTTTTCCAAAAATTGGGTTTTTTCCAGATTAAAAATATGCAGAAAATTCAGTAGGAAATTCTAAGAATTACGGTGCAAAAATTACCTAATGATCTGTCTAAAGTGCGGCGGAACCGTGGCATTAGCGTGCTAATGCGGCGGTTCCGCGGCCATTTTGTCTCTTCTCCCATTGAATTTTGCACAGTAATTCCTATTTTGCAGTGCTGGTTTTCCTGGGATATTTTTTTTCTGAACTCAAGAGTTGAGTTTTCTGGGTTGTATTGGGGACTCGGTGTTTCGATCGGATTGTCTAATTTTGTCTATGTGGCTTTCCGGATATTTTAGAATATGATAAAAAGTTCGACCGGATATAAATACCCACCTTTTCCCCTGCCGGAAAATTTCCAAGTGTTGGATTTTTCTGTGGTTTAAGGACGTTCCAAGTAATGCAAGTAACGCGATGGTCCCTCTAGAAGACAACAAACCTTAACTCGATTATATGACCGTCTTGAACTGCCCTTTGAACCTTCGGGTTTGGGGCAGTACGGCGTGCCACATGTGAGGCGTTGGCTTGACCCTTCTACGGCTGGACCGTTGGTACTGAGGCACGAAGTGAATGTTTTAAAACTTATTTCAAGTGTTGATCTATTTCGGGAAAACTTGGGTGTTCGATTGTCCGATCGGAAAGTTTAACATTTTCTATTTATCCGGAATGGGATACAACATTTGGAATTCACAAACAGTTATGAGATAACTCAATGAATGTTATAAATCTAGCGGTTTAGTCTCACTTGATCGGTTGCCACGGAATTTTGATGTGATCAAAAGTCCGTCGCAATCACGTAGCGTACGCGGATACTCGCCGGGTAAACTTAATAGACAGCCTCACTCCATAGCCCCGACCAAGTGATTGTAGGAGAACCCCGTCGCCGAAAGCATCCATTTGGGTGCTCGCGGCAGCGGTGTTCCGCCTTGGTGCACTTCGTCGTCGGTATCGGGGGTGCGGCCGCCTACTAAAGTTTGCGACGAGTATTCGATCAGGATGTCGGGAATCTTGTTGAATAGCCCGACTTGATATTGAAAAGTGTTTTCGATAATGAGACTAAAATGTGGGGTTTATAATTGTTAGGCATGCGATGTCTAAGGAATTCATTTGTTTAGGCATGCGATGTCTAAAGAGATTGCGGATTCCAACTGTTGTAGTTTTACACTTTCTTTTCTGTGACCGTAAGTGTAATATGTGATATCGCCGGTTTCGTTGCTATATGTCAACGACAATTGGGATGGGCATATTTACTTACGTTGATGACATGTGATGTTATGTGTTGCTGGATATGTTATATTGGATCGTCGTGTTTGAATAGTCGGGGGTTTTTATGTGAGATGAGTGTTTTTCATTTTCATTCATGTAAAAACTTGTATGTAATATTCTTTTATTGGGGCACTTCCAGGTTGCGGAAGATGTCACCCTTTGTATATTATTTACTTTTCCGCACTAGGATAGACCCAAGGAGGAGGGCACAAGTAACCGGGTTCTGGAGTCCAGTGGGAGACCAACTCGAGGAGTCGAGTCCGGGTCTCCTAACTCCAGAATTGGTAGGGTTGCTTGCCGCTCTCGTAGGGGTCTAGGGGTATAGGTTTGGCTATTCATCACGACCGTGGAATCCGTGTTTTATACTGGCTCGTATTGAAAACACGGACGTCCTAGTATATCCAATATTTCATATGATTCTTCTGCTGCGATATCTGTGATGTGATCATGTGATGTTCTGTGATAGATACTGTATATAGTATATTTGATATATTATATAGGCGTTACTTATGTTTTACACCCGCGCTAGCCCTGCCCCACTCTGTCGTTAGTTACCTAACCTAACGGTGCACGAGGGGACATCGAGGCGAATGCGGATGGCATAAGTGTACGTCGTATTTATCTGTGATGTTTAGGTACTTAAATGATGGGACTTCATTAATGAGATTAATGAAATAAAAGAAACATAAGATGTTGTAGAATCGAATTTCAAAAATAAAAAGGTAGCTACAGTTCTTGCTTTGCACAGAGGTATATATGATATATCTTGCACCTTATTCGATAAGGAAATGACCGAGATCCCTTCACCGGGAGTGACTCCTTTAGCAATAACTGGCAGATGCTACACACTCGGTTTGTCTTTTGATTGCTTTTAAGTGTTTTTTCTTTGCACAGTGATATATATGATATATCCCGCACCTCATTCGACGAGGAAAGGACCGACGATCCCTTCACCAGGAGTGACTCCTTTAGCAAAACTAGAAAAGGCTAAAAAACACTCAATTTTAAAATCATTTGATTCTACAACGATATCAAGTTCATTACGCAATAGGTTTTCAGAAAAACCTGTCGTAGCCCTCCGTCATTTCAGATAAGTCCTATTTAGTATTCGTGCTACGTTTGTTGACCTCCGTCAAGGCGTAGTGTGCGGTAGCTAACTAGTATTTATCTGCTTATGCATATGATGCAGATTGGATTAGGGTAGTCGTGCGGCCTTGTTGACCTCCGTCAAGGGTCGTGCGGGTGGGTTTAATTCGATCAAGAAATGACGGGTTGAACTTGACTAGTAGCCTATGGTTTGTTGACCTCCGTCAAGGTCATAGGGGGCTAGGAGAAAAATTATCGGGAATTTCAAGTGTTGAAATTTGCAATGAGATTGCAAACCTTCTATGAGATAGTTGGATCCCGATACCCGCTGCGAGTAAGAGTTACTCCTGGGAGAGTTTTACACATTACAATTAGCCGATCAAGTAGGTGTCTAGAAAGGTGTTAACGAGGTTACGCCTCTGGGAAAACGAGGTTTACATTAATTAGGTTCGTGAGAAAGCACGGGCGACCTCCCTCAAAGTACCGACACTGGCCTGGCTGAAAGATTGGCGAACTTGTAGTGTGTAATTAATCCCGGCTGGTCTTTCCTTTTAGGGTTTGAAGGAAGATTTGATAAAAAGCAGTGGGAGCCATCCTGATTAGATAAAATAATAACCAATCTATTCTTTGCAGAGCGCACGCTGAGTGTTTTCTTCTCTCTCTCTCCAGGTAGCGACCATATCATGCCTTAATCAAGATAATAATACGGATTATTGACCGAACCCGCTTGTTATACTGAGCTGGGGAACGTTGGTCCCGCTCCACCTTATAATTGTTATAAGACAGAGCAGGAAATTGGGGAATACCAGAATTCCCGTGCCGCCCAAACGAAGAAAGTGCATGAGATGCATCATCTTCGGGTGTGTTCATTATACAGAACTGTTTCTCAGTATCCTCCGCATCCTTGGTATATGATACCGGATCAGGATCCCAGATATGTAATCTGTTACATAGGGCTACAAAAGGGTAGAAAAACTGAGAACGGGTGATAAGTTTCATGAGACAGAAAACGGGGCAAGTGTTGCAGCCAAGTCTGTTGGTCACTGTCACCCTGTATTACCAATACATTGATTCTGAACGAATGTTATTAGATACCGAACCTGATATACAAAATTATATCAGTCTCTTTATAAGTAAAGAAATGATAAAATTTTGTATTGCTTGATAATGTTTTGAACATTTCCTATATCAAAAGTTGATCGGTTCAGGCACGTTATCTAAAAGCGTTGATGTTCTAAATCAAACTACAGTTCTTAGTATACAGAACACACACAAGAGGAAGAGTTCAGAAATGAACGAATCCTTCTTGAGGCATTGTAGACTAGGTCATATCAATGCGACCCGACTAGCTGAAGTTACATATAGATGCATATTTAAATCAGTTTGAATTTACATCTTATGAAACTTGCCAGTCATGTCACAAAGATTAGATGACCATAGCTCTGCTTATTGGAAACAGAGAAAGAGTTAGTCGACTCTTGGGATTGATACATGATGATGTATGTAAGATCCCCTGTCTACACATGCCAAGAACGGTTCTTTGTACTTCGTTACATTCTCTGATAATCTCTCAAGATTCAGACATATGTTCCTGTTGAAACACAAGTCCGAACCTTTTGAGATATTCACAGAATATAAGTTAGAAGTAGAGAACCAAAATACGGGTATAAGTATTATGTCCTTTGATGTGATCGAGGAGGAGAATACTTGAGCACGAAAATCCTGGATTATTCTAAAGGAGAATGAGATTCTCTCTCAGCATTACTCCTCCGTATACACCACAGTACGTCGGTGTATCGGGGCGGAGCAGATGCACCCTATATGATATGGTGTGCTCTATGATGAGTACTACTGAGTTTCCTATTTCCTTTTTGGGAGTTATGCAATTAAGAAGCTGCATACCTATTGAATTGGATTCGAATCAAATATATGCCTACCGCTTCATATGTGATATGGAAAGGGAAGAGCCCATATCTTAAGTTTGTTAAGATTTAGGGTTGTCCGGCCTATGTCTAAAAGCAAAATCCGGACAAGCTCGAGGCAAAGTCTGTTATGTAGAACTGGAAATGTTCCAGCCATACAAACTGCAGCTGATAGAACCAAAGGATTCAGTAGATTCCAACGAACCTCAGCCTCTCCGCCGATCTAGTAGGGTTCCTCACCCACCTGAGAGATACTTCGGTTAATCTATGACAGTGGGAGTGAGGATTGCATCATGGGATGATGACCCAACTAGTTTCGAGCTGGCCATCAGGAGTGAGACTCTGTAAGAATGGCTGGATGCTTAGTGATCTGAGATGGAATCCGTGTACACCAACAAAGTATGGACTTTAGTTGCTAAATCTGAAGTGTTAAATCCCCATCAGAAGCAAGTATATCTTGAGAAGATTACTTGGTGTACTTGGAAAAGTTAAGCTTTTCAAAGCTAGACATGTTAAAGGTTTTCATCATCGACCTGGCGTGGATAATGATGAATCCTTTTTCAGTGGCTATGCTTAAGTCCCTCCAGATCCTACTTGCCACGGCTACATACCATGACTACGATATCTGGCAGTTGGGTGTCATGACCGCTTTTCTAAATAATGTTTTGGAAGAGAGCGTCTATAAGTACACAGCCAGAGGGCTTCGTAGACAGTGGGAGCAGCGGAAACGTGTGCAAGATGCTTTATAGGATAAAGCAGGCATCGCGGAGTTGGAACATCTGTTTTGATGATTTAGTCAAAGAGTTTGACATCATCAAAATGGTAGATGAACCTTGTATAAACAAAGAGGTAGTAGGGAGTACGGTGACGATCCTCGTAGAGTACGTGGATGACATACTCTTGATAGGGAAGGAGTTTCCTATGCTACGCTCAGTCAATCTCCGCTTATCACAAGGATTCTCTACATAGGATCAAAGTGATACCTCCTAAATCCTGGGTTTTGGATCTATGAGATAGATCTAATTGGATGATAGGATTCTCACAAGTTGTAATGAGATGGTATCAATCGATCCTGGGGAGAATCACTGGAAGGGTTCCAGGGTGATAAAGATGACTGAATGTCAGTCACAGGCATTGTCCTTACCCTCAGTGAAGGGACGGTATGTCGGAAGAGTTCCAAGCTAGATACCGTGACATACTAGACGATAAAGGCAGGATACATCGCTACTTAAGATGCTACCAAAGAGGCTGTTTGGGTGTATATTGGTTCATGAGATGAACTACGTTCCTACCATTGTGAGACAATGGAGTTGTGGCTTGTGCCAAGGAACGCCGGTCCCATCAGTGATCCAGACATATTCTAAGGCAGTGTCACCTGATCATGGAGATGGTTGATCTCCAAGGGATCAAGGTAAGGAGAACAGACTCAGAGGACAACACGGCGGATCCACTCACAAAGGCCTTTTCCCAGAGAGAGACTTTTATGGGATGGTTGAGTATGAGATACTACAACCACTGCTATCAGATGGCCCTAGTGTAAGTGGGAGATTGTTAGTTATATGTATGCCCTAGAGGCCATTACTATAAATAGGATGTATATTGTAGTGGATGCTGGGACATATATAGGGAGGACTTTCTTGCTCGACATGATAGTATGCTATCTGGTTACTCTTTACCTTAACGTGTATACTGTTTGTCTCTCTGCTACATGTTGGTAAAGCCCTTAGGATGTGTACTTGACTACCTGGACTATGATGCAGATCATACTAGTGGGGACATGGTAGTCCATAAGTACATCCTTCAAAGTCCCTAGTCGTGGGTATATCGAGACGGGGCATCGATATACCAGAGTAGACTAGCGTATACCTTCTCGACCCATATAGATGGGCGATGGATGATCCCATATCCATTGGTGTTTGACATCAGAGATGATATACGGGTGCTCAGTGGAGACTGGGTACACTGGACGGACTCGCCGAGAACTCCCAGATGGTATTATACCTTACGTCAGATGGCAGTTCTCTGGTGACACTGGTACAGAGTTGTCTGTTGACCCGAGATCGTCATAGAGTCTTGTGTGGTTCCCACTGTGCTTTGATTTCCACCTTACCACATCCAAGAGGGCGTGCAAAACGGTGGATTTTGGGTACAGTCCCGAATCATATGGAGGCAATGAGCGATAGGAGGGGATTCGTCTCTCCCGGTATAGGGAGTTGATGTTGCGCTGTGTTCGATTGGCTATAACCGGAAATCCCTGGCCAGGGTTGCTGAGATTTACTGGTAAGTGTTACCAGTAGTTTCTCGAACTGTTATAGACCTCACATCGACACGACTTATCGAGCTATTGGGGTCTGACGTTTACCACCCCTAGGAGAGATATGCGACATATCAGACGACGAGACCGGACTGTACGGTAAGTGTTACTGGTTGGATTCACAGGAGTGTGAGCGGGCTTGCTCGTCGATCTTCTGATCGCTCAATAATCGGGTGGCCGTTATGTTTAGTAGACCGCTTGCGGCTTGTGGGTGTTTGATATGATCATCACCTGCTGCCGGCGTATTGACGAGTCTTTAGAGTCCTACACAGAGGTTTCCTGGCTCAAGCGAAACGAAATAGGAGCGCATATGAGATATGTGCGGGATCGAGAATAATGCATGTATGTGATACCGTATTTCATTCTCGCGATGAATATGTCGACTGGTTGTATGCGATGTAACCTAGTTATCGAATCAAGGATTGATTCGATAAATCGATACATTGAATACTAGTCGGTTATATGCGATATGACCGGATCATTGAATCAAGTGTTGATTTAATGATTTAATGTATAATTATATATTTGATATATTATTTTGCATTAACTAGTATTGGTTCACTTTAAATGGATTTTCTCACTTGAAGTTCACAAGTTGTATATGTGATATACTTTTGTGCACTTAATTGTATCATGTTTGATGATGCATGCTTACTTGGTTAAGTGTAAAGAATTAAACCATGGTTAAACTAATGATTAGGGTTTTGTTTATCCATTACTTATTTATTCATTTATTTATTTTCTTTTTCATTTTGGAAAGGATAAATGAATGGTGGATTGTTTTGTTTGTTAGTTGAATCTTCTTGAAGCTTTGACTAAGTCATCACTCTTGTCTTATACTTAACCCTAACCATTCATGTTAACCATGGTCTATTCTCTACACTCAACTAAGGTTAGTATATGATAAGTATTTCAATTATTTTCTAATTATTCAATACTTATCATATTCTATCATCTTCTTCCTCTTCTTCTTCTTCATGAAGAAACCTTGCTCCATCAATGGCAACTTGAGCAAATGAGTGAGAAATCCAATTCTAAAGTGAACCCACCTCCTATTTCTTCATCCTCTACCTCTTTCCAAGTAGTATAGGGTGTTATCTTCACAAGTTTCATGACTTGGTGAAGTGGGAGCTTGATCTTGTGATGCCTCGACGTAGATCATCTTCGACACGAAGCCGACGACCTTGCCCGCCCATTTCTCCGATGAAGCCGACGCTAGAGCCCGGGATTCCATTTGGACAGCGAGGAGACTTAATTACGGAGCTATGGAGGTGGAGGACCGGATCTACAAAGGTTGTATTTCCGTTCTTTTAGTTAAATTGTTAGCTAGTTGCATGTGTTCGCCTAAAATTCTAGTTAACGATCCGTATTAGGGTTTGTAGGCACTTGTAAAATTTGAAATTGGCATGGTTGATGCCTTGTGAGACTTCATTAGTGTGCCTAGGAACCCTACACATCTAACTAACAACCTATCTAGGAGTTGTTAACTACTCGGTTAGGGGGTTATACCTTTCTTTCTTGAACTCCTTCGTCTTCAAAACTCGATGGTGTATGGATCGGCTTCACCCCGTCGTCTCCTTGCGCCGAAGATCGATCCACCCGAAAGCTTCTACCTTTGGCTTCTTCTTCGAACTCTGAAGAAACTAGTTCACTCGGTTTGCTAAACCTTGTGAACTAGAGTGAGTAGAGAAAATTGTGTTGGGATTTTTCTCTATGGTTCTTGTTTCTCAACTCATGAGACAAATGAACCATAGACTAGAGAGAGAGGGAGAGCAAGAGGAAGAGGATGAGAGCTCAAGAACAAGAGAGAGAAAGGAAAATGAAAGAATGAGCAAGACTTTTCTCTCTTGGCTCTCATAATCCAAAGCCATCATGAGCCATAATGTTAATCAAGTATTATGTGATGGTTCATATCATGTGAAAGGCATTATCATTTCCATGCACTCATTTTGCAAACCATAACAAGCAAGCAAAAGTCTTTGCATGAAAATGACAACCATTGTGATGATGATGGTCAACTAGTCCAACCTAGTCAACCGGTCAACAAGTCAACAAAGTCAACCCCTCAACAACCATGTCACTATAATACTTAATCAATATTATTGCTAATTATGTTTCATATTCTCATTAGGGTTTAGCAAAAAGTCAATAGTCAACGGTTAACAGTCAACAACCCTAATGAGAATCCTCTGCCTCTGTCTCTCTGCCAACTGTGCATACACACCCGCATCCGCGTTCCGAAGAACACGAATACATACAAGATAAAACAAATCCCAAAACGTACACTAGGATCTGGCTTAAACCAAAGCCCGCTAGTGTTAACTGTCTGGAAACTAAACATGCACAAGTGCACGGATGTGACCGAACCCTGTCGCAAAACCATGCGACCTGTCGCAAAACCATGCGACCTCTACTCTTTTGCCTGAAGGCGAATAGCTTTCTGTGTGGGACTCTAAAGACTCGACACTACGCTGGCAGTGGGTTTAACCACAGACCGCAAGCAGCACTAGCTGTGCGTAACGGTCCCCAGGTAGATGCCGACAAGAAGACTGACGAGGGGAAACCCATCTGAACTCCTACTGAGCCTGAATGTGACAATCTCCGTACAGTCCAGTCTGTTTGTCTGATACATCGCATGGCGGGCCTAGGGGGCGGTAAACGTCAGTCCCCTAATAGCGGTACAAGTCGTGTCGGAGTGAAGCCCAGAACACCCTGAGATAACACTGGAAACCTACCAGTATATCTCGCTTGCCCTGGCCAGGGACTACTCGTGTAATGGCTCTCCTAGACACAGCGCGATGTCAACCCCCAATACCGGGAGAGACGAATCCTGTCTAACCGTCACTGCCTCCAAGTGCTTCGGGACTGCACCCAAAAACTACCTGTTTGCACGACTCCTTTGAGCCGTGGTAGGGTAGTAATCAAAGTACAGTGAGAACACACTCGAGACGAAGTGACAGTGTCAAGTCAGCAGACTAAGCTGTACTCATGTCACCTGGGAACTGATAACTGACGATAGGTATAATACCAACCAACAGTTCCCGACGAGTCCTGTCCAGTGTACTCGTAACCTAACGAGCACCCGCATACTATCTCAAGTACGACGTACTGACGGCTGTGGGACAGACCGTCTCCCGAGCTGGGATAAGAAGCGCATACGCTAGTCTACTCCGAAGTATCGATGCCCTGTCTCGATAGTCCTGCTACTAGGGACCTGCATAAGGATGTGCTTATAGATTACCCAGCCCCCACGAGTGTGACTGCCATCACAATGCTGGTAATCAAGCAAAGATCCTAAGGGCTCTACTAATATGTATAAGCGATATGCTAAAAGAAACACATGCACATATTAAAGTAGAAACAAACCAAGTAGCATACTACCATTTTGAGCAAGATTGTCAATACAAGGTGAATATACCAAGCTTCCATTAAGTAATATACATACTAGTATGATACAGTAATAGCCTCTAGGGCATAAACACTAACAATCTCCCACTTGCACTAAGGCCATGTACTGGCGTATCGAAGACCTATCATCTCGATCAGCCGCTCGAACTGAGTCTGGGGTAAGGCCTTCGTGAGTGGATCAGCAGTGTTATCTTCCGTATTTACTCTCTTCACCTCGATCTCCCGGCGATCAACGATCTCCCGGCGATCAACGATCTCCCTGATTAGGTGGTACCCGCCTCAAAATATGCCTGGACTTCTGATAGGACCTGGGTTCCTTCACTAAAGCTATAGCGCCGTTGTTGTCACAATACAGCGGTATTGGATCAACACTGGTAGGAACCACCTGAAGTTCCGTAAGGAACTTCTTCATCCAGACAGCTTCCTTTGCGGCATCGCAAGCAGCTATGTACTCCGCTTCCATAGTTGAGTCAGCAACGGTTTCCTGCTTGGAACTCTTCCAGCAGACCGCCCCTCTATTGAGGGTAAAGACATAACCCGACATGGACTTGGAGTCATCCTTGTCACTCTGGAAGCTGGAGTCAGCAAAGGCCTCAATCTGGAGGTCTTTTCCGCCATACACCAAGAACATCTCCTTGGTCCTTCTCAGGTACTTGAGAATGTTCTTTACTGCTATCCAGTGTTTCTTCCCTGGGTTCGACTGATACCGGCTTACAACGCTCAATGCATATGGTACATCTGGTCTGGTACACAACATCGCATACATAATAGAGCCTACCGCAGATGCGTAGGGTATTGATGACATGCGAGCCCTTTCCAAATCAGTCTTGGGAAACATCTCTTTGGAGATGGTGATTCCGTGACAAGCCGGTAAATTACCGCGCTTGGAATCTTCCATACTGAATCGTTTCAGTATGGTGTCGAAGTACCTTGACTGTGAAAGTCCCAACATCCTCTTAGATCTATCACGATAGATCTGGATCCCCAGAATGTAGTTGGCATCGCCCAGGTCCTTCATGGAGAACCTCTGTGACAAGAATCCTTTGACTGACTGTAGCATAGGAATATCATTTCCTATTAGGAGAATGTCATCGACGTACAAGACGAGGAATACCACAATTCTCCCTACAATCTTACTGTAAATGCATGGTTCATCTGGGTTTTTGACAAAGTCGAATTCTTTGACAGTATCATCAAAGCAGATGTTCCAACTCCGCGATGCCTGCTTGAGTCCATAGATGGACTTGAGCAACTTGCACACTTTACCGCTGCTCCCACTCTGAATGAATCCCTCTGGCTGATCCATATAGACGCACTCTTCCAAATATCCATTTAGGAAAGCCGTCTTTACGTCCATCTGCCAGATTTCATAATCGTGGAAGGCAGCAATGGCAAGAAGGACCCGAATGGATTTCAGCATAGCCACTGGAGAAAAAGTTTCATCATAGTCCAAACCAGGTCTTTGATGAAAACCCTATGCAACAAGTCTAGCTTTATAGGTCTCAACCTGTCCATCTACACCAATCTTCCTTTTGAAGATCCACTTGCATCCTACGGGTTTTACCCCGTCTGGAGCAACGTCCAACGTCCATACTTTGTTGGTGTACATGGACTCCATTTCGGTCCGCATTGCATCTAGCCATTTTACCAAGTCACCGCTCTGAATGGCTTGCTGGAAGCTAGTAGGCTCACCATAATCCATGGTGCAATCCTCTCTATCCCCGTCTATGAGAAAACCGTAGTATCTCTCGGGCGGATGAGACTGCCTACTACTCCTGCAAAGTGGCGCAGGAATGTCCGGTTTTCCTGAAACTACTGGCCCTTCCAAGCTTTCAGTAATAGCTTGTGGTTCTGGAATTTCTTCCAGTTCTATTGCGCTCCCACTTATCTGATTTTCCAAAAATTCAGTTTCCAAGAAGTGGGCATGCGGAGAAACAAAAACTTTTTGTTCTTCTGCGGAATAGAAAAGATACCCCTTGGAGTTCTTTGGGTATCCCACAAACTTACATAGTACTGAGCGTGCCTCGAGCTTGTCCACATGCTGCTTTTTTACAAAAGCTGGACATCCCATACCTTAAGATACTTAAGACAGGGTTTCTTCCTACTCCACATCTGATATGGGGTGGTAGGCACAGTCTTGGTTGGAGCCTTGTTCAAGAGATATGCAGCTGCTTCTAGTGCATAACCCCAGAAAGATCGCGGTAACTCAGCCTTACTCATCATGGAACGAACCATATCCAATAGGGTCCGATTCCGCCTTTCTGATACACCGTTGTGTTGTGGTGTGTATGGAGGAGTAAGTTGAGAGAGAATTCCATTCTCTTTTAAGTAGTCCAGAAACTCGGCACTCAAGTATTCTCCACCTCGATTCGATCTTAGAATCTTGATACTTTTGCCGGTTTGTTTTTCAACTTCATTCTTGTATTCCCGAAATTTCCCAAAGGCCTCGGATTTGTGCTTCATTAAGAAGACATGTCCATACCTAGAGAAATCATCTGTGAAAGTAATGAAGTATGAATAACCACTTCGCGCATGTGTAGACATTGGACCGCACACATCACTGTGTATGAGTCCCAAGAGCTCGCTCACTCTTACTCCGTGTCCAGTGAACGGAGTCTTTGTCATCTTTCCCATGAGACAAGATTCACAAGTGGCATAAGACTGATACTCGAACGGATTCAAGTACCCTTCTTTATGTAACTTAGTTAATCGTGTCTCATTAATGTGACCCAGTCTACAATGCCATAAGAAAGCCTGATTTGTATCCGGAGACTTTCTTTTAAGTGTGTTCTGGACACTGAATATCTGAGCTTGATTTAATACGTATATCCCGTTATTTAATGTACCTGACCCAATCAGAACTTGATTTAGGTGGATGTTTACTACATCACTTACAAAAGTAAATTCATATCCTTCCTTAGAAAGTAAGGATACAGATATGATATTACAAGTCGCACCTGGTACATACAAACAGTTACGCAAAATCAATATCTGCCCAGTTGTCAGTCCAAGATGATATTCCCCTATGGATTCAGCATCCATGCTCATTCCGTTAGCAACCCTGAGAGTCATATCATCTTTCCTGATAACCCTACGGTTTTTCAGAGCCTGTAACGAATTACAGATATGAGATCCTGATCCGGTATCCAATACCCAGGAAGTAGGGTTAACTGACATACAGTTCTCAATTACAAACACACTCGAAGCCGAAGCCACAACATGCTTCGAATTCTGACTACTGGTTTTGCAAGCCCTGCAATCCTTCTGCCAATGTTCATTCCCGTTACAATAGGAACGTCCCTCTTTAACTATATCCAGTCCCAAAACTTTTGCCCTTCCTTTTCCTTCTTCTTCCCTGGTTTCCTTCAGGGTATAAGCAGAGGGCAGGGACTGTAGAATCAAGTCAGTACTTGACTTGTTCTTCAACGTGGTCTTCAGGTCCGTGAGCTCATAAGAGCTGGTCTCTGCAAGGACGTTGCCCCCTACAGATGACTCGACAGCCAATCTCGCTTGAAGCAATTCGTTCGAGGTCTCATATCTTGCGATACGAGATTGCTCTCCATATAAAACTTTGTTATGGAGGAAGATAGAAACTGAGTCCATCTTCTCGTGCTGCCTCTGGCTTACACCATCAACTGAGGCTAACACGAGGCACTTGGCTTTCGCACAATCCTTTTCCGATGTCCTACGGATGTAAATATCCGTGACAGGGGAAACTGGACCTGAGACGGCAGGGGTTTGATTAGTTAAGAGGTGTCCCAGCTTGTCATGGGCAATGGACATCTGGACAGACCTTTGCCAGTCATAACAGTTAGGTTCAGTCATTTTATTATCTAGATGTAACCTAGGTGCGGTCACTTGGTCGCTGCAATTAAGAGAGAGAGAAGAAAACACTCAGCATGATGCTCTTGCAAGTTTAGAGTGGTTTTTAGTTTGTCTAAACAGGATGGCTCCCACTGTCTCTCGAATCCCTCCTCAAACCAAAAAAGAAGAATTAGTCAGGATCAATCTAACCGTACAATACTTGTTTAACCGTTCGGCCAGGCTGGTGTCGGTACTTCGAAGGAGGTTTTCCAATGCTTTCGCGAAGTTCCTTAATTTAAGAACCTCTTTTCCCTAGGGGCGTAGCCCCGCTAACACCTTTCTAGACACCTACTTGGTTTATAGCATTGATCGTTAAGTGAGAAATTTCCCGAGGAGTAGCATATACTCACAGTAGGATCGGGATCCAAATGTCATCGCGTAACGAAACTGAAGGAATCCTACCAGAATCATCACACTCCAAATGGTATGCAGCGCTAGCAAGTTTCAGTTCTTTTGAAACTCCCGATGTGGATTTTTGCCCCATGCTCTTATGACCTTGACGAAGGTCAACAAATCATAAGTCACATGTCAAGTTCTACCCGACATTGTCCAGGTTAATTTGAACCCACCCGTATATACCCTTGACGAAGGTCAACAAGGTAATACGACTGTCCCAAACCAACGCATCTATCTATGCTACATATGAACACCCAACAGCTACCAATCACTATGCCTTGACGAAGGTCAACAAACATAGCTTGAATACTATTGAATATTCATACGAAACGACGGAGGGGTAAAATATTATTGGGAATTTCAAGTATTGAAATTTGCAATGAGATTGCATACCTTCTATGAGATAGTTGGATCCCGATACCCGCTGCGAGTAAGAGTTACTCCTGGGAGAGTTTTACACATTACAATTAGCCGATCAAGTAGGTGTCTAGAAAGGTGTCAACGGGGTTACGCCCCTAGGAAAACGAGGTTTATTTTAATTAGGTCCGTGCGAAAGCACGAGGAACCACCTTCAAAGTACCGGCACTGGCCTGGCTAAAAGATTCGCAAACATGTAGGGTGTAATTAATCCCGGCTAGTCTTTCCTTTTAGGGTTTGAAGGAAGATTTGACTAAAACAGTGGGAGACATCCTGATTAGATATATTACATAACCAATCTAATCTTGCAAGAGCATACGCTGAGTGTTTTCTTCTCTCTCTCTCCAGGTAACGTCCATATCACGCCTTAATCAAGATAATAATACGGATGTATTGACCGAACCCGCTTGTTATACTGAGCTGGAGAACGTTGGTCCTGCTCCAACTTATAATTGTTATAAGACTGAGCAGGAAATAGAAGATCAACAGAATTCCCGTGCCGCCCAAACGAAGAAATTACATGTTGATGCATCTTCTTCGGGTGTGTTCATTACACAGAACTGTTTCTCAATATCCTTTACGTCCTGGGTATTTGATACCGGATCAGGATCCCACATATGTAATTTGTTACATGGGATACAGATAGGTAGAGAACTGAGAACGGGTGATAAGTTTCATGAGATAGAAACGGTGCAAATGTTGCAGCCAAGTCTGTTCGTAGTTATCACCCTGTATTACCAGAATACATTGATTTTGAACGAATGTTATTAGATACCGAACCTGATATACGACATCATATCAGTCTCTTTATTAGTAAAGAATGATATAATTTTGTATTGTTGGATAATGTTTTGAACATTTCCTATATCAAGAGTTGATCGGTTCAGGCACGGTATCTAAAAGCATAGACGTTCTAAATCAAACTACAGTTCTTAGTATACAAAACACACACAAGAGGAAGAGTTCAGAAATGAACGAATCCTTCTTGAGGTATTGTAGACTAGGTCATATCAATGCGACCCGAGTAGCTAAGTTACATTTAGATGCATATTTAAATTAGTTTGAATTTACATCTAGTGAAACTTGCCGGTCATGTCACAAAGATTAGATGACCATAGCTCTGTTTATTGGAAACAGTGAAAGAGTTAGTGAACTCTTGGGATTGATACATGATGATGTATGTAAGGTCCCCTGTCTACACATGCCAAGACTGGTTCTTTTTACTTCATTAGATTCACTGATGATCTCTCAAGATTCAAACATATGTTCCTGTTGAAACACAAGTCCAAACCTTTTGAGATATTCAATGAATATGAATTAGAAGTAGAGAACCAAAATGGGTATAAGTATTATATCCTTTGATATGATCAGGGAGGAGAATACGAAAGCACGGAATTCCTGGACTTTTCTAAAGGAGAATGAGATTCTCTCTCAGCATTACTCCTCCGTATACACCATGGCACGATGGTATATCAGGGCGGAGCAATAACACCCTATGTGATATGGTGTGCTCTATGATAAGTACTACTGAGTTTCCTATTTCCTTTTGGGAGTTATGCACTTGAGAAGCTGCATACCTATTGAATAGGGTTCCAATCAAATCAGTTGCCTACCACTTCATATGTGATATGGAATGGGAAGAGCCCATATCTTAAGTATGTTAAGATTTGGGGTTGTCCGGCCTATGTATAAAAGCTTAATCCGGACAAGCTCGAAGCAAAGTCAGTTCTGTAGAAGTTTGTTGGATATCCCAAGCATTCGCAAGGGAATATCTTCTACCAACCCGAGGAACAAAAGATGTTTTGTTTCTCAGCATGCCACCTTTATGAAAGAGAATTTCTTGTGAAGAAATTAGTGGTCATGAGGTAAAATTGGAAAGAGTTCCAGCTATACAAACTGCAGCTGATGCTTTGGTAGAACCAAAAGATTCAATACTTTCCAATGAACCTCAGCCTCTCCGCCAATCTAGTAGGGTTCCTTACCCACCTGAGAGATACTTCGGTTTCTCTATGACAGTGGGAGCGAGGATTGCATCATGAGATGATGACCCAACTAGATTCGAGCAGGCCATCAGAAATGGGACTCTGTAAGAATGGTTGGATGCTTAGTGATCTGAGATGGAATCCTTATACACCAACAAAGTATGGACTTTGGTTGCTTTATCTGAAGGGTTAAATCCCCATCAGGAGCAAGTATATCTTGAGAAGATTACTTGGTGTACATGGAAAAGTTGAGATTTTCAAAGCTATACTTAAGTCCATCCAGATCCTACTTGCCACTGCTATATACCATGACTACGATATCTGGTGGTTGGGTGTCATGACTGCTTTTCTAAATGATGTTTTGAAAGAGAGCGTCTGTAAGTACACAGCCAGAGGGCTTCGTAGATAGTGGGAGCAGCGGAAACATGTGCAAGATATTTTATGCGATAAAACAGGCATCGCGGAGTTGGAACATCTGTTTTGATGTTATAATCAAAGAGTTTGACTTCATCAAAATAGTAGATGAACCTTGTATATACAAAAAGGTAGTAGAGAGTATGGTGGTGATCTTCGTATAGTACGTGGATGACATACTCTTGATAGGGAAGGAGTTTCCTATGCTACGCTCGGTCAATCTCCTTTTATCACAAGGATTCTCCGTATAGGATCAAGGTGATACCTCCTAAATCCTGGGTTTTGGATCTATGAGATAGATCTAATTGGATGTTAGGATTCGCACTAGTTGTAGTGAGATGGTATCAATCGATCCTGGGGAGAATCACTGGAAAGGTTCCAGGGTGATAAGGACGACTGATTGTCAGTCGCAGGCATTGTCTTTACCCTCAGTGGAGGGACGGTATGCTGGAAGAGTTTCAAGCTAGATATCGTGACATACTAGACGATTAAAGGCTAGATACATCGTTACCAAGGATCCTACCAAAGAGGCAGTCTGGATATAGATAATAGTTCATGAGATGAACTTAGTTCCTACCATTGTATGACAATGGAGTTGTGGCTTTAGCCAAGGAAACCCCGTCCCATCAGAAATCCAGATATAATTCTTAGGCAGTATCACCTGATCATGGAGATGGTTGATTTCCAGGGAGATCGAGGTTAGGAGAGTAGACACAGAGGAAAACAGTACGGATCCACTCACAAAGGCCTTTTTCCTAGAGTTCCAAGCTAGATACCGTGGCATACTAGACGATAAAGGATGGATGCATCGCTACCAAAGATGCTACCAAAGAGGAAGTCTGGGTGTATATGAGTTCATGAGATGAACTTCGTTCCTACCATTGTGTGACAATGGAGTTGTGGCTTATGCCTAGGAACGCCCGTCTCATCAGTGATCCAGACATATTCTAAGGCAGTGTCACCTAATCATGGAGATGGTTGATCTCCAGGGGATCAAGGTTAGGAGAGTAGACTCAGAGGACAACACGGCGGATCCACTCACAAAGGCCTTTTCCCAGAGAGAGACTATTATGGGATGGTTGAGTATGAGATACTACAACCACTGTTATCAGATGGCCCTAGTGCAAGTGGGAGATTGTTAGTTATATGTATGCCCTAGAGGCCATTACTATACATGTGATGTATATTGTAGTGGATGCTTGGACATATATAGGGAGGACTTTCTTGCTCGACATGATAGTATGCTATCTGGTTACCCTTCACCTTAATGTGTATACTGATTGTCTCTCTGTTACATGTTGGTAAAGCCCTTAGGATGAATACTTGACTGCCTGGACTATGATGCGGATCATACTAGTGGGGACATGGTAGTCCATAAGTACATCCTTCAAGGTCCCTAGTCGTGGGTGTATCGAGACGGGGCATCGATATACCAGTGTAGACTAGCGTATGCCTTCTCGACCCATACAGATGGGCGATGGATGATCCTATATCCATTGGTGTTTGACATCAGAGATGATATACGGGTGCTCAGTGGAGACTGGGTACCCTGGACGGACTCGCCGAGAACTCCCAGATGGTATTATACCTTACGTCAGATGGCAGTTCTCTGGTGATACTGGTACAGGTTAGTCTATAGACCCGAGATCGTCATAGAGACTTGTGTGATTCCCACTGTGCTTTGATTTCCACCTTACCACGTCCAAGAGGGCATGCAAAACGGTGGTTTTAGGGTACAGTCCCGAGTCACATGGAGGCAATGAGCGATAGGAGGGGTTTCGTCTCTCCCGGTATTGGGGGTTGATGTTGCGCTATGCTCGATTGGCCATAACAGGGAAGTCCCTGGCCAGGGCTGGTTTAGAGATGTACTGGTAAGTGTTACCAGTGGTTTCTCGACCCGTTATGCGCCTCATATCGGCATGACTTATCGGTTATTGGGGTCTGACGTTTACCACCCCTTGAACTGATATGCGACATATCAGACGAGGTGACCGGACTGTACGGTAGTGCCACTGTCAGGCTTTTACAGGAGTTGGAGCGGGCTTGCTTGCTGATCTTCTGATCGCTCAATACCCGGATAGCCGTTACGTCCAGCTAGTACCGCTGACGGCTTGTGGGTGTTTGATATGATCATCACCTACTGCCGGCGTATTGACGAGTCTTTAGAGTTCTACATAAAGGTTATACTGGCTCAGGCGAAATGAAATAGGAGCGCATATGAGATATGTGCGGGACCGAGAATGATGCGAGTATGTGATACCGTATTCAATTCTCGCGATGTTTGTATCGATCGGTTATATGCGATATAACCGGGTTATCGAATCAAGTGTTGATTCGAAAAGTCGATACATTGATATTAGTCGGTTATATGCAATATGACTGGATCGTTAAATCAAGTGTTGATTTAATGATTTAATGTATAATTATATATTTGATATATTACTTTACATTAACTAGTATTGGTTCACTTAGGATTGTTTTTTCTCACTTGTGCACAATTTGATATATATGTGATATATATTTATAAGTGTGCAAATTATATCATGGTTGTTGATACAACTATCATGGGAGTAGAAGACTTATACCATACTAATTATATTTGTTAGGTTTTTATGTTTAAAGTAATTCTAAAACAATGTGATAATTGTTTAAGTGCATGAAGCTTCATAAAGCTTGTGGGTGCATTGACCAATATCAACTAGTTTTGTTTTTACTTTGGATATTTATAAACCTAAGCAATATATTTAACTATGGTTGTGTCTCTACAAGAGTTAAGTATATGATACTCACTCACCATGGTTAGCTCATTCTCTCTCTTGATAAGATTCATTTCTCATTTGAGCTCATCTTCTTCCTCCTCAAGATTTTCTTTCTAGGGTTTCAAAAAGAGAGAGAACCAAAGTGAGAAATCAAATTCTAAAGTGTATCCATTTTCTATCTCACCATCCTCTACTAGACTAGCACTTTAGTTTAGGGTGTTTTCTTCACTAATTCTTTGGTTAGTGAAGTAGAAGCTTGAGTCCGTATTCTCTCGACGTAGATCATCTTCGGTCTCGAAGACTTCAAGCGATCCCGTTGCAATTTCTCAAGGCGCCGTCCGAGAGTCCGGGAGTTGGATGATCGCAGCGAAGGGACGTCGTCACGGAGCTTTGGAATTGGAGGACCGGATCTACAAAGGTTGTAGTCCCTTTCCTTTAGTGTAAAAGTTGTTTACTTGCTTTTTGACTTGCCTAATATTTAGTTGACGATCTTGCTTAGGGTTGTTCGGCACCTAAAAATTTTAATCCAGCATGGTCGATACCTTGTAGAGCCTTGTTAGTGTGCCTAATAACCCTACAGTGGTATCAGAGCCTAGCTAGAGCATTAGGCGATGTGTTAACGAAGTTAAAACCCCGATCGAACCCGACATGACGAAGTAGACACCCTCTCTGTACATTTTTTAAAATCTAGGATTTTTCTAAATTAAAAATGCATAAAAAAATCAGCAGGCAATTATAAGGAAAACTGTGCAAAACGACACTGTTTGGCTCCGAAGGCGCCGCGGAACCGCGGCACGAGCATGGCTCGTGCGGCAGTTCCGCGGCCATATGGTGACGTCACCTTTAACTTTTTGCACAGTAATGTTCCTATTCAATTTCCTGATATTTTTCTGGTTATCTGACTCAAGTGTTGAGTATTCTGGGGTTTATTTTGTAGTCGTTGTTTCGATCGGAATATTTAATTTCGTTTTGTTTTCTGGATATTTAGAAAGTATTAAAAAGTTCGAACGGATATCAATAACTCACTTTTTCCCGACCCGGAAAATTTCCAAGTGTTGGATTTTTCCGTTTGTTTAAGAATGTCTAGATCGTCCAAGTTACGCGATGGACCCTCTAGAAGACAACAAACCTTAACTCGATTATGTGACCGTCTTGAACTGCCTTTTGAACCTTAGGGTTTAGGGCAGTACGGCATGCCACATGTGAGGCGTTGGCTTGACCCTTCTACGGCTGGACCGTTGGTACTGTGGCATGTGATGGATGTTTTTAAACTCCCCTCAAGTGTTGAGAATAAATTGGAAAACTTGAGTGTTTTGATTATTCGATCGGAAAGTTTAACACTGTCTATTTATCTAGAATGTGATACAATATTTGGAATCCATAAGTAGTTATGAGATAACTGATTTGAATGTTATAAACATAGCAGTTTAGTCTCAATTGATCAGTTGCCACGGAATTTTGATGCGATCAAAAGTCCGTCGCAATCACGTAGCGTACGCGGATACTCGCCGGGTAAACTTAATAGACAGCCATGCCCCATAGCCCCGACCAAGTGACTGTAGGAGAACCCCGTCGCCGAAAGCATCCGTTCGGGTGCTCGCGGCAGCGGTGTTCCGCCTTAGTGCACTTCGTCGACGGCATCCGGGGGTGCGGCCGTCTACTGATGTTTGCGACGAGCATTCGATCACATATCGGGAATCTTGTTGAATTGCCCGATAACATATTGAAAAGTGTTTTCGATATAGTGATTAAAATGCGGGGTTTATAATTGTTAGGCATGCGATATCTAAGGAATTCATTTGTTAGGCATGTGATGTCTGAGGAGGTTGCGGATTCCAACTGTTGTAGTTTTACACTTTCTTTTCTGCGACCGTAAGTGTAATATATGATATAGCCGGTTTCATTGCTATATGTCAACGACAATTGGGATGCGCATGTTTACTTACGTTGATGACATATGATGTTATATGTTGCTGGATATGTTATATTGGATCGTCGCGTTTTGAATAGCCGGGGGTTTTATGTGAGATGAGTGTTTTTCATTTTCATTCATGTAAAATTTAATTGTATGTAATATTCTTTTATTGGGGCACTTCCGGGTTGAGGTTGATGTCACCATTTGTATATTATTTACTTTTCCGCACTAGGATAGACCCAAGGAGGAGAGCACAAGTAACCGGGTTCTAGAGTCCAGTGGGAGACCAACTCGAGGAGTCGAGTCCAGGTCTCCTAACTCTAGAATTGGTAGGGTTGCTTGACACTCTCGTAGGGGTCTAGGGGTGTGGGTTTGGCTATTCATCGCGACCGTGGAATCCATGTTTTATAGAGGCTCAAAATAAAACACGGACGTCCTAGTATATCCAATGTTTCATATGTTTCTTCTGCTGCGATATCTGTGATGTGATCATTTGATGTTCTGTGGTAGATACTGTATATAGTATATATGATATATTATATAGACGTTACTTACGTTTTACATCCGCGCTAGCCCTGCCCCGCTCTACCGTTAGTTACCTAACCTAACGGTGCACGAGGGGACATCGAGGCGAATGTGGATGGCATAAGTGTACGTCTTATTTATCTGTGATGTTTATGTAGGGTTCCTAGGCACCCTATGAATGTCTCACAAGGCATCGAACATGCCAATATAAAATTTTACGGGTGCCGAGAGACCCGACTACGGATCGTTTGCTAGAAAACTAGGCGAAAAGTAAACTAGTTAACAATTAACTAAGAGATACGGAAATACAACCTTTGTAGATCCGGTGCTCCACCTCCACGGCTCCGCAACGAGGTCCTCTCCTCTGTCCAAATCAAATCCGGGCTCTAGAGTCGGCTTCGTCGGAGAAAAAGCGAGCTAGGTCGTCGATGTCCATGCCGAAGATGATCTACGTCGAGGCATCGCTAAATCAAGCTCCACCTTCACCAAGCCCTAAAAACTTGTGAAGGAAACACACTCTACTACTTGGCAAGAGGTAGAGGATGAAGAAAAAGGAAGTGGGTAGACTTTAGAAATGGATTTCTCACTCTTAATCATCAATCACCATTGATGAAGAGAAGCTTTCTTCATTGAAGAAGATGAAGAAGAAGAAGCTAGTTCTTATGATAAGTTATTATAAAATCAATAGAAAATCAAAACTTATCATAATGTTAACTATAGTCAAGTGTAGAGAATGAATCATGGTTAGTGGGAATGGTTAGGGTTAAGGATGAGATAAGAATGGTTGACTTGATCAAAGCTTCATGAAGCTTCAACTAAACTCCAAATCAAGCCACCATTCTTTTCTCTTTTCAATTTATTTTCCAAAAGAAATGGATAAATAAATAAGTGAATAAAACAAAACCCTAACCATAATCATGTAACCATGGTTTGATCTTTACACAAAAACCCTAGCATAACATGTATCATCAAACATGATACAATGAAGTGCACAAAAGTATATCACATATACAATGTGTACAACCCGAGTGAGAAAATCCATTTAAAGTGAACCAATACTAGTTAACGCAAAGTAATATATCAAATATATAATTATGCATTAAATCATTAAATCAACACTTGATTTAACGATCCGGTCATATCGTATATAACCGACTAGTATGAAATGCATCGGTTTATCGAATCAACCCTTGATTCGATAACTAGGGTATATCGCATATAACCTAATCGATACATTCATCGCGAGAATGAAATACGGTATCACATACACGCATTATTCTCGGTCCCGCACATATCTCATATGCGCTCCTATTTCATTTCGCTTGAGCCAGGAAACCTCTGTGTAGGACTCTAAAGACTCGTCAATACGCCGGCAGCAGGTGATGATCATATCAAACACCCACAAGCCGCAAGCGGTCTGCTAAACGTAACGGCCACCCGGGTATTGAGCGATCTGAAGATCGACGAGCAAGCCCACTCACACTCCAGTGAATCCGACCAGTAACACTACCGTACAGTCCGGTCTGATCGTCTGATATGTCGCATATCTCGCCTAGGGGTGGTAAACGTCAGACCCCAATAGTTCGATAAGTCGTGTCGATATGAGGCTCATAACGGGTCGAGAAAGTACTGGTAACACTTACCAGCAATTCTCTGATCAGCCCTGGCCAGGGACTTCCTGTTATAGCCAATCGAACACAGCGCAACATCAACCCCCTATACCGGGAGAGACAAATCCCCTCCTATCGCTCATTGCCTCCATGTGACTCGGGACTGTACCCAAAAACCACCGTTTTGCACGCCCTCTTGGACGTGGTAAGATGGAAATCAAAGCACAGTGGGAACCACACAAGACTCTATGACGATCTCGGGTCAACAGACTACTCTGTACCAGTGTCACCAGAGAACTGCCATCTGACGTGAGGTATAATACCATCTGGGAGTTCTCGGCGAGTCCGTCCAGTGTACCCAGTCTCTACTGAGCACCCGTATATCATCTCCGATGTCAAACACCAATGGATATGGGATCATCCATCGCCCATCTGTATGGGTCGAGAAGCTATACGCTAGTCTACTCTGGTATATCGATGCCCCGTCTCGATACACCCATGACTAGGGACTTTGAAGGATGTACTTATGGACTACCATGTCCCCACTAGTATGATCCGCATCACAGTCCAGGTAGTCAAGTACACATCCTAAGGGCTTTACCAACATGTAACAGAGAGACAATCAGTATACACGTTAAGGTAAAGTTCAACCAGATAGCATACTATCATGTCGAGCAAGAAAGTCCTCCCTATATATGTCCCAGCATCCACTACAATATACATCCTATGTACAGTAATGGCCTCTAGGGCATACATATAACTAACAATCTCCCACTTGCACTAGGGCCATCTGATAGCAGTGGTTGCAGTATCTCATACTGAACCATCCCATAAAAGTCTCTCTCTGGGAACAGGCCTTTGTGAGTGGATCCGCTGTGTTGTCCTCTGAGTCTACTCTCCAAACCTCGATCACCCTGGAGATCAACCATCTCCATGATCAAGTGATACTGTCTTAGAATAAGTCTGGATCACTGATGGGATGGACGTTCCTTGGCATGAGCCACAACTCCATTGTCACACAATGGTAGGAACATAGTTCATCTCATGAACCTATATATACCCAAATAGCCTCTTTGGTAGCATCTTAAGTAGCGATGTATCCTGCCTTTATCGTCTAGTATGCCACGGCATCTAGCTTGGAACTCTTCCAACATACCGTCCCTTTACTGAGGGTAAAGACAATGCCTGCGACTGACATTCAGTCGTCTTTATCACCCTGAAACCCTTCCAGTGATTCTCCCCAGGATCGGTTGATACCGTCTCACTACATCTAGTGAGAATTCTAATATCCATTTAGATCTATCTCATAGATCCAAAACCCAGGATTTAGAAGGTATCATTTTGATCCTATATGGAGAATCATAGTGATAAGCGGAGATTGATCGAGCGTAGCATAGGAAACTCCTTCCCTATCAAGAGTATGTCATCCACGTACTCTATGAGGATCATCACCATACTCCCTACTACCTTTTTGTATATACAAGGTTCATCTACCATTTTGATGATGTCAACTTCTTTGACTACTTCATCAAAACAGATGTTCCAACTCCGCGATGCCTGCTTTATCCTATAAAGCATCTTGCACATGTTTCCGCTGCTCCCACTGTCTACGAAGCCCTCTGGCTGTGTACTTATAGACCTTCTCTTCTAAATCATTATTTAGAAAAGTAGTCATGGCACCCAACCGCCAGATATCGTAGTCATGGTATGTAGCCGTGGCAAGTAGGATCCGGATGGACTTAAGCATAGCTACTTGAAAAGGTTTCATCATTATCCACGCCTGGTCAATGACGAAAACCTTTAACAAGTCTAGCTTTGAAAGTCTCAACTTTTCCATGTACACCAAGTAATCTTCTCAAGATATACTTGCCCCTGATGGGGATTTAACCCTTCAGATATAGCAACCAAAGTCCATACTTTGTTGGTGTACATGGATTCCATCTCAGATCGCTAAACATCCAGCCATTCTTACAGAGTCTTACTCTCGATGGCCAGCTCGAAGCTAGTTGGGTCATCATCTCATGATGCAATCCTCGCTCCCACTGTCATAGAGAAACCGAAGTATCTCTCAGGTGGGTGAGGAACCCTACTAGATCGGCGGAGAGGCTGAGGTTCGTTGGAATCTACTGAATCCTTTGGCTCTATCAAATCATCTGCTGTAGTTTGTATAGCTGGAACCTTTCCAGTTCTACATTACAGACCTTGCCTCGAGCTTGTCCGGATTATGGTTTTAGACATAGGCCGGACAACCCCAAATCTTAACTAGCTTAAGACATGGGCTCTTCCCTTTCCATATCACATATGAAGTGGTAAGCAAGGGATTTGATTCGAACCCTATTCAATAGGTATGCAGCTTCTCAAGCGCATAACTCCCAAAAAGGAAACAGGTAACTCAGTATTACTCATCATAGAGCACACCATATCAAATAGGGTGTATCTGCTCCGCCCCGACATACCATCGTGCTATGGTATATACGGAGGAGTAATGCTGAGAGAGAATCTCATTCTCCTTTAGAATAGTCCAGGATTTCCGTGCTCAAGTATTCTCCTTCCTGATCTCATCATAGGACATAATACTTATACCCGTATTTTGGTTCTCTACTTCTAACTTATATTCTGTGAATACCTCAAAAGGTTCGGACTTGTGTTTCAACAGGAACATAGGTCTGAATCTTGAGAGATTATCAGAGAATGTAACGAAGTACAAAGAACCAGTCCTGGTATGTGTAGACAGGGGACCTATATACATCAACATGTATCATCCCAAGAGTTTACTAACTCTTTCTCTGTTTCCAATAAACGGAGCTGTGGTCATTTTATCTTTGTGACATGACTGGCGAGTTTCACAAGATGTAAATTCAAACTGATTTAAATATGCATCTATATGTAACTCTAGCTAGTCGGGTCACATTGATATGACCTAGTCTACAATGCCTCAAGAAGGATTCGTTCATTTCTGAACTCTTCCTCTTGTGTGTGTTCTATATACTAAGAACTGTAGTTTGATTTAGAACATTAATGCTTTTAGATAACGTGCCTGAACCGATCAACTTTTGATATAGGAAATTTTCAAAACATTATCCAACAATACAAGATTATATACTTTCTTTACTAAGAGAGAGATATGATTTTGTATATCAGGTTCGGTATCTAATAACATTCGTTAAGAATCAATGTATTGGTAATACAGGGTGACAGTGACCAACAGACTTGGCTGCAACATTTGCCCCGTTTTCTGCCTCATGAAACTTATCACCCGTTCTCAGTTCTCTACCTTTCTGTAGCCCTATGTAACAGATTACATATCTGGGATCCTGATCTGGTATCAAATACCCAGGACGCAGAGGATACTGAGAAACAGTTCTCTGTAATGAACACACCCGAAGATGATGCATCATCATGCACTCTCCTCGTTTGGGCGGCACGGGAAATCTGGTATTCCCCAATTTCCTGCTCTGTCTTATAACATTTATAAGTTGGAGCGGGACCAACGTTCCCCAGCTCAGTATAACAAGCGGGTTCGGTCAATAATCCGTATTTTTATCTTGATTAAGGCGTGATATGGTCGCTACCTGGAGAGAGAGAGAAGAAAACACTCAGCGTGTGCTCTTGCAAGAATAGATTGGTTATTATTTTATCTAATCAGGACGGCTCCCACTGCTTTTTATCAAATCTTCCTTCAAACCCTAAAAGGAAAGACTAGCCGGGATTAATTACACACTACAAGTTCGCCAATCTTTCAGCCAGGCCAGTGTCGGTACTTTGAGGGAGGTCCCCCGTGCTTTCGCACGAACCTAATTAATGTAAACCTCGTTTTCCCAGAGGCGTAACCTCGTTAACACCTTTCTAGACACCTACTTGATCGGCTAATTGTAATGTATAAAACTCTCCCAAGAGTAACTCTTACTCGCAGCGGGTATCGGGATCCAACTATCTCATAGAAGGTATGCAATCTCATTGCAAATTTCAACACTTGAAATTCCCGATAATATTTTGCCCCATGCGATCTATGACCTTGACTGAGTCAACAAACTATAGACCGCAAGTAAAGTTCAACCCGTCATTTCTCGATTGAATTAAACCCACCCGCACGACCCTTGATTGAGTCAACAAGGCCGCACGACTACCCTAATCCAATCGCATCATATGCTTTGCAGATAAGCAATAATCAGCTACCGCACACTACGCCTTGACTGAGTCAACAAACGCAGCACGAATACTAACTATTACCTATCTGAAATGACGGAGGGCTACGACAGGTTTTTAAAAAAACCTTTTGCGTAATGAAATTTATATCGTTGTAGAATCAAATGAATTTTAAAAATGGAGTGCTTTTGAGGCTTTTCTAGTTTTGCTAAAGGAGTCACTCCTGGTGAAGGGATCGTCGGTCCTTTCCTCGTCGAATGAGGTGCGGGATATATCATATATATCACTGTGCAAAGCAAAAAACTCTTAAAAGCAATCAAAAGACAAACCGAGGGCGTAGCATCGACCAGTTATTGCTAAAGGAGTCACTCCCGGTGAAGAGATCTCGGTCCTTTCCTCATCGAATAAGGTGCAGGATATATCACATATACCGCTATGCAAAGCAAGAACTGTAGCTACCTGTTTTATTTTGAAATTCGATTCTACAACATCCTAGGTTTCTTTTTTTTTCATTAATCTCATTAATGAAGTCCCATCATTTAAGTACCTAATCATCACAGATAAATACGACGTACACTTATGCCATCCGCATTCGCCTCGATGTCCCCTCGTGCACCGTTAGGTTAGGTAACTAACGGCAGAGCGGGGCAGGGCTAGCACGGGTGTAAAACATAAGTAACGTCTATATAATATATCATATATACTATATACTGTATCTATCACAGAACATCACATGATCACATCACAGATATCGCAGCAGAAGAATCATATGAAATATTGGATATACTAGGACGTCCGTGTTTTCAATACGAGCCAGTATAAAACACGGATTCCACGGTCGTGATGAATAGCCAAACCCACACCCCTAGACCCCTACGAGAGCGGCAAGCAACCCTACCAATTCTAGAGTTAGGAGACCCGGACTCGACTCCTCGAGTTGGTCTCCCACTGGACTCCAGAACCCGGTTACTTGTGCCCTCCTCCTTGGGTCTATCCTAGTGCGGAAAAGTAAATAATATACAAAAGGTGACTACTTCCGCAACCTGGAAGTGCCCCAAATAAAAGAATATTACATACAAGTTTTTACATGAATGAAAATGAAAAACACTCATCTCACATAAAAAACCCCGGCTATTCAAACACGACGATCCAATATAACATATCCAGCAACACATAACATCACATGTCATCAACGTAAGTAAATATGTCCATCCCAATTGTCGTTGACATATAGCAACGAAACCGGCGATATCACATATTACACTTACGGTCACAGAAAAGAAAGTGTAAAACTACAACAGTTGGAATCCGCAATCACCTCAGACATCGCATGCCTGACCAAATGAATTACTTAGACATCGCATGCCTAACAATTATAAACCCCGCATTTTAGTCTCAAAATCGAAAACTCTTTTCAATATCAAGTCGGGCAATTCAACAAGATTCCCGACATCCTGATCGAATGCTCGTCGCAAACTTTAGTAGGCGGCCGCACCCCTGATACCGTCGACGAAGTGCACCAAGGTGGAACACCGCTACCGCGAGCACCCGAACGGATGCTTTCGGCGACGGGGTTCTCCTACAGTCACTTGGTCGGGGCTATGGGGCGAGGCTGTCTATTAAGTTTACCCGGCGAGTATCCGCGTACGCTACGTGATTGCGACGGACTTTTGATCACATCAAAATTCCGTGGCAACCGATCAAGTGAGACTAAACTGCTATGTTTATAACATTCATTCAGTTATCTCATAACTTCTTGTGAATTCCAATTATTGTATCCCATTCCGGATAAATAGAAAATGTCAAACTTTCCGATCGAACAATCGAACACCCAAGTTTTCCCGATAGAGATCAACACATGAAATAAGTCTAACAACATTCAGTTCGTGCCTCAGTACCAACGGTCCAGCCGTAGAAGGGTCAAGCCAACGCCTCACATGTGGCACGCCGTACTGCCCCAAACCCGAAGGTTCAAAGGGCAGTTCAAGACGGTCACATAATCGAGTTAAGGTTTGTTGTCTTCTAGAGGGACCATCGCGTTACTTGCATTACTTAGAACGTCGTTAAACTACGGAAAAATCCAACACTTGGAAATTTCCCGACAGGGGAAAATTGGGTATTTATATCCGGTCGAACTTTTTAACATATTCTAAAATTTATCCGGAAAACCAAATAGACAAAATTTGATACCCCGATCGAAATACCGAATCCCCAAAGCAACCCCAGAAAATTCAACTCTTGAATAAATATTAAAAATTCCCAGAAACTCCACCTCCAGGAAAAAGGAATTACTGTGCAAAGAAAAGTCAAAGATTCTACAGTCACGCCGCGGAACCGCCGCGCCACGTGGGCTTAGGCCGCGGTTCCGCGCCGTCATGACGGAGTTACGGCTCCGTTTTGCACAGTATTTCATAATAAACCCTGTTTGATTTTCTGGATATTTTTAATCTTGAAAAATCCACATTTTTAAAATCTGGACAGAGAGCAAGTTTGATTCGGGGTTTCGGGTTCGTTCGGACTTCAAATTCCGTCTAGACTTCGCCTAAGGCTCTAGCTAGGCTCTGATACAACTGTAGGGTTCCTAGTCACCCTATGAATGTCTCACAAGGCATCGAACATGCCAATATAAAATTTTACGGGTGCCGAGAGACCCGACTACGGATCGTTTGCTATAAAACTAGGCGAAAAGTAAACTAGTTAACAATTAACTAAGAGATACGGAAATACAACCTTTGTAGATCCGGTGCTCCACCTCCACGGCTCCGCAACGAGGTCCTCTCCGCTGTCCAAATCAAATCCGGGCTCTAGAGTCGGCTTCGTCGGAGAAAAAGCGAGCTAGGTCGTCGATGTCCATGCCGAAGATGATCTACGTCGAGGCATCGCTAAATCAAGCTCCACCTTCACCAAGCCCTAAAAACTTGTGAAGGAAACACACTCTACTACTTGGCAAGAGGTAGAGGATGAAGAAAAAGGAAGTGGGTAGACTTTAGAAATGGATTTCTCACTCTTAATCATCAATCACCATTGTTGAAGAGAAGCTTTCTTCATTGAAGAAGATGAAGAAGAAGAAGCTAGTTCTTATGATAAGTTATTATAAAATCAATAGAAAATCAAAACTTATCATAATGTTAACTATAGTCAAGTGTAGAGAATGAATCATGGTTAGTGGGAATGGTTAGGGTTAAGGATGAGATAAGAATGGTTGACTTGATCAAAGCTTCATGAAGCTTCAACTAAACTCCAAATCAAGCCACCATTCTTTTCTCTTTTCAATTTATTTTCCAAAAGAAATGGATAAATAAATAAGTGAATAAAACAAAACCCTAACCATAATCATGTAACCATGGTTTGATCTTTACACAAAAACCCTAGCATAACATGTATCATCAAACATGATACAATGAAGTGCACAAAAGTATATCACATATACAATGTGTACAACCCGAGTGAGAAAATCCATTTAAAGTGAACCAATACTAGTTAACGCAAAGTAATATATCAAATATATAATTATGCATTAAATCATTAAATCAACACTTGATTTAACGATCCGGTCATATCGTATATAACCGACTAGTATGAAATGCATCGGTTTATCGAATCAACCCTTGATTCGATAACTAGGGTATATCGCATATAACCTAATCGATACATTCATCGCGAGAATGAAATACGGTATCACATACACGCATTATTCTCGGTCCCGCACATATCTCATATGCGCTCCTATTTCATTTCGCTTGAGCCAGGAAACCTCTGTGTAGGACTCTAAAGACTCGTCAATACGCCGGCAGCAGGTGATGATCATATCAAACACCCACAAGCCGCAAGCGGTCTGCTAAACGTAACGGCCACCCGGGTATTGAGCGATCTGAAGATCGACGAGCAAGCCCGCTCACACTCCAGTGAATCCGACCAGTAACACTACCGTACAGTCCGGTCTGATCGTCTGATATGTCGCATATCTCGCCTAGGGGTGGTAAACGTCAGACCCCAATAGTTCGATAAGTCGTGTCGATATGAGGCTCATAACGGGTCGAGAAAGTACTGGTAACACTTACCAGCAATTCTCTGATCAGCCCTGGCCAGGGACTTCCTGTTATAGCCAATCGAACACAGCGCAACATCAACCCCCTATACCGGGAGAGACAAATCCCCTCCTATCGCTCATTGCCTCCATGTGACTCGGGACTGTACCCAAAAACCACCGTTTTGCACGCCCTCTTGGACGTGGTAAGATGGAAATCAAAGCACAGTGGGAACCACACAAGACTCTATGACGATCTCGGGTCAACAGACTACTCTGTACCAGTGTCACCAGAGAACTGCCATCTGACGTGAGGTATAATACCATCTGGGAGTTCTCGGTGAGTCCGTCCAGTATACCCAGTCTCTACTGAGCACCCGTATATCATCTCCGATGTCAAACACCAATGGATATGGGATCATCCATCGCCCATCTGTATGGGTCGAGAAGCTATACGCTAGTCTACTCTGGTATATCGATGCCCCGTCTCGATACACCCATGACTAGGGACTTTGAAGGATGTACTTATGGACTACCATGTCCCCACTAGTATGATCCGCATCACAGTCCAGGTAGTCAAGTACACATCCTAAGGGCTTTACCAACATGTAACAGAGAGACAATCAGTATACACGTTAAGGTAAAGTTCAACCAGATAGCATACTATCATGTCGAGCAAGAAAGTCCTCCCTATATATGTCCCAGCATCCACTACAATATACATCCTATGTACAGTAATGGCCTCTAGGGCATACATATAACTAACAGTTTAGGTGCTTAAATAATGGGACTTCATTAATATGATTAATGAAAGAAAAAGAAACCAAAAAGATGTTGTGGAATCGAATTTTCAAAAACAGGTAGCTACAGTTCTTGCTTTGCATCGCGGTGTTCCTTGTAGAACATCCTGCACCTTATTCGATGAGGAAAGGGCCGACGATCCCTTCACCAGGAGTGACCCCTTTAGCAATAACTGGCAGATGCTACACACTCGGTTTGTCTTTTGATTGCTTCTATAGTTGTTGCTTTGCATAATGATATATATGATATATCATGCACCTCATTCGACGAGGAAAGGGCCGACGATCCCTTCACCGGGAGTGACCCCTTTAGCAAAACTAGAAAAGCCTCAAAAACACTCCATTTTAAAATCATTTGATTCTACAACGATATCAAGTTCATTACGCAATAGGTTTTCAGAAAAACCTGTCGTAGCCCTCCGTCATTTCAGATAAGTTGTATATAGTATTCGTGCTACATTTGTTGGCTTTCGTCAAGGTGTAGTGTGCGGTAGATATATGCTGCTTATCTGCTGCATTCGATGTGATTGGATTAGGGTAGTCGTACAGCTTTGTTAGCTTTCATCAAGGGTCGTAGGGGTGGGTTTAATTCAGTCAAGAAATGTACGGGTTGAACTTGACTAGCGGGCTATGGTTTGTTGGCTTTCGTCAAGGTCATAGCACGTTAGGGGCAAAATTATCGGGAATTTCAAGTGTTGAAATTTGCAATGAGATTGCATACCTTCTATGAGATAGTTGGATCCCGATACCCACTGCGAGTAATTGTTACTCCTGGGAGAGTTTTACACATTACAATTAGTCGATCGAGTAGGTGTCTAGAAAGGTGTTAACGGGGTTACGCCTCTGGGAAAACGAGGTTTACATTAATTAGGTTCGTGCGAAAGCACGGGGGACCTCCCTCAAAGTACCGACACTGGCCTGGCTGAAAGATTGGCGAACTTGTAGGGTGTAATTAATCCCGGCTAGTCTTTCCTTTTAGGGTTTGAAGGAAGATTTGATAAAAACAGTGGGAGCCATCCTGATTAGATAAAATAATAACCAATCTATTCTTGCAAGAGCGCCCGCTGAGTGTTTTCTTCTCTCTCTCTCCAGGTAGCGACCATATCACGCCTTAATCAAGATAATAATACAGATATATTGACCGAACCCGCTTGTTATACTGAGCTGGAGAACGTTGGTCCCGCTCCAACTTATAATTGTTATAAGATAGAGCAGGAATTAGGGGATTACCAGAATTCCCGTGCCGCCCAAACGAATAGAGTGCATGTTGATGCATCATCTTCGGGTGTGTTCATTACAGAGAACTGTTTCTCAGTATCCTTTACGTCCTGGGTATGTGATACCGGAACAGGATCCCGCATATGTAATTTGTTACATAGGCTACAGATAAGTAGAGAACTGAGAACGGGTGATAAGTTTCATGAGATAGAAAACGGTGCAAGTGTTACAGCCAAGTCTGTTCGTAACTATCACCCTGTATTACCAGAATACATTGATTCTGAACGAATGCTATTAGATACCGAACCTGATATACAAAATCATATCAGTCTCTTTATTAGTAAAGAAAGGATACAATTTTGTATTGTTGGATAATGTTTTGAACATTTCCTATATCAAAAGTTGATCGGTTCAGGCACGTTATCTAAAAGCATTGACGTTCTAAATCAAACTACAGTTCTTAGTATACAGAACACACACAAGAGGAAGAGTTCAGAAATGAACGACTTCTTCTTGAGGTATTGTAGACTAGGTCATATCAATGCGACCCGTCTAGCTGAAATTACATATAGATGCATATTTAAATCAGTTTGAATTTACATCTTGTGAAACTTTCCGGTCATGTCACAGAGATAAGATGACCATAGCTCCGTTTATTAGAAACAGAGAAAGAGTTAGTAAACTCTTGGGATGATACATGTTGATGTATGAAGGTCCCCTGTCTACACATGCCAAGACCGGTTCTTTGTACTTCATTACATTCTCTGATGATCTCTCAAGACTCAGACATATGTTCCTGTTGAAACACAAGTCCAAACCTTTTGAGATATTCACAGAATATAAGTAAGAAGTAGAGAACCAAAACGGATATAAGTATTATGTCTTTTGATGTGATCAAGGAGGAGAATACTTGAGCACGGAAACCCTGGACTATTCTAAAGGAGAATGAGTTTCTCTCTCAGCATTACTCCTCCGTATACACCATAGCACGTTGGTGTATCGTGGCGGAGCAATCACACCCTATATGATAAGGTGTGCTCTATGATGAGTACTACTGAGTTACCTATTTTCTTTTGGGAGTTATGCACTTATGAAGTTGTGTACCTATTGAATAGGGTTCCAACCAAATCAGGTGCCAACCACTCCATATGAGATATGGTAAGGGAAGAGCCTATCTCTTAAGTTAGTTAAGATTTGGGGTTGTCGGGCCTATGTCTAAAAGCAAAATCCGGACAAGCTCGAGGTACAGTCAGTTCTGTGGAAGTTTGTTGGATATCCCAAGCATTCGGAAGAGAATATCTTCTACCAAACCGAGAAACAAAAGTGTTTTATTTCTCAACATGCCACCTTTGTGAAAGGGAATTTCTTGTGGAAGGAATTATTGGTCATGAGGTAGAACTGGAAAGAGTTTCAGCTATATAAACTACAGCAGATGATTTGGTAGAACCAAAGGATTCAATAGATTCCAACAAACCTCAGCCTCTCCGCCGATCTAGTAGGGTTCCTCACCCACCTGAGAGATACTTCGGTTTCTCTATGACAGTGGGAGGGAGGATTGCATCATGAGATGATGACCCAACTAGATTCGAGCTGGCCATCAGGAGTGGGACTCTGTAAGAATGGCTGGATGCTTAGCCATCTGAGATGGAATCCTTATACACCAACAAAGTATGGACTTTGGTTGCTTTATCTGAAGGGTTAAATCCCCATCAGGAGCAAGTATATCTTGAGAAGATTACTTGGTGTACATGGAAAAGTTAAGACTTTCAAAGCTAGACTTGTTAAAGGTTTGCATCAATGACCAGGTATGGATTATGTTGAAACCTTTTCTAAGTAGCTATGCTTAAGTCCATTCAGATCCTACTTGCCACGGCTACATACCATGACTACGATATCCGGCGGTTGGGTGTCATGACTGCTCTTCTAAATGATATTTTAGAAGAGAGAGTCTATAAGTACACAGTCAGAGGGCTTCGTAGACAGGGGGAGCAGCGAAAACGTGTGCAAGATGTTTTATGTGATAAAGCAGGCATCGCGGAGTTGGAACATCTGTTTTGATGTGGTAGTCAAAGAGTTTGACTTCATCAAAATGGTAGATGAACCTTGCATATACAAAAAGGAAGTAGAGAGTATGGTAGTGATCCTCGTAGAGTACGTGGATGACATACTCTTGATAGGGAAGGAGTTTCCTATGCTACGCTCAGTCAATCTCCGCTTGTCACAATGATTCTCCACATTGGATTAAAGTGATACCTACTAAATCCTGGGTTTTGGATCTATGAGATAGATCTAATTGGATGTTAGGATACTCACTAGATGTAGTGAGATGGTATCAATTGATCCTGGGGAGAATCAATGGAAGGGTTCCAGTGTGATAAGGACGACTGAATGTCAGTCACAGGCATTGTCTTTACCCTCAGTAAAGGGACGGTATGTTGGAAGAGTTCCAAGATAGATACCGTGGCATACTAGACGATAAAGGCTGGATGCATCGCTAACAAAGATGGCACCAAAGAGGAAGTCTGGGTGTATATGAGTTCATGAGATGAACTTCGTTCCTACCATTGTGTGACAATGGAGTTGTGGCTTATGCCTAGGAATGCCCATCTCAACAGTGATCCAGACATATTCTAAGGCAGTGTCACCTGATCATGGAGATGGTTGATCTCCAGGGGATCGAGGTTAGGAGAGTAGACTCAGAGGACAACACGGCGGATCCACTCACAAAGGCCTTTTCCCAGAGAGAGACTATTATGGGATGGTTGAGTATGAGATACTACAACCACTGTTATCAGATGGCCCTAGTGCAAGTGGGAGATTGTTAGTTATATGTATACCCTAGAGGCCATTACTATACATGTGATGTATATTGTAGTGGATGCATGGACATATATAGGGAGGACTTTCTTGCTCGACATGATAGTATGCTATCTGGTTACCTTTCACCTTAATGTGTATACTGATTGTCTCTCTGTTACATGTTGGTAAAGCCCTTAAGATGAATACTTGACTGCCTGGACTATGATGCGGATCATACTAGTGGGGACATGGAAGTCCATAAGTACATCCTTCAAGGTCCCTAGTCGTGGGTGTATCGAGACGGGGCATCGATATACCAGTGTAGACTAGCGTATACCTTCTCGACCCATACAGATGGGCGATGGATGATCACATATCCATTGGTGTTTGACATCAGAGATGATATACGGGTGCTCAGTGGAGACTGGGTACACTGGACGGACTCGCCAAGAACTCCCAGATGGTATTATACCTTACGTCAGATGGCAGTTCTCTGGTGACACTGGTACAGGTTAGTCTATAGACCCGAGATCGTCATAGAGTCTTGTGTGATTCCCACTGTGCTTTGATTTCCACCTTACCACGTCCAAAAGGGCGTGCAAAACGGTGGTTTTTGGGTACGGTCCCGAGTCACATGGAAGCAATGAGCGATAGGAGGGGTTTCGTCTCTCCCGGTATTGGGGGTTGATGTTGCGCTATGCTCGATTGGCCATAACAGGGAAGTCCCTGGCCAGGGATGGTTTAGAGATGTACTGGTAAGTGTTGTTGGAGATAGTGCCCTCAGAGTCAATTATTAGGTCACAGGTACGTGATTGTAATGATTGAGGGAGGACCTATCCCGGTAGGACAGTCTTACTCGAGATGATAGTATGCTATCTGGTTTACCTTTATCATCGTGTACTGCTTTAGGTGACCTGACACGTCGCTATTACACGTTGATAGAGCCCCTAGGATTCTTGCTTGACCACCAGCAGTATGAGGGCGATCATATAAGTGGGAGCTGGGGGTCTATAAGCTTATCCTTAAAAGGTCCCTAGTCGTGGGAGTTTCGAGACTGGGCATCGATACTCCATTAGTAGACTAGTGTATACAGTCGAGACCCCGACGAGGGGCGGTGGCCGGTCTCACAAGCCACTGGTGTCAGTTGGATCACCTAAGATGTATACAGGTGCTCATTGGGTTATGAGTACACCGGACAGGACTCGCCGGGAACATGCCAGTTGGTCATATACCAGACGTCAGATGGCAGTTCCCTGGTGACATGTGTGCAGGTTAGTTCATCGACCTGGGGATCGTCATTTGTCTCGTGTGAGTTCCCACTGTACTTTGATTACTACCCTACCACGGCTCAAAGGAGTCGTGCAAACATGTTTTAGTTGGGTACAGTCCCGAGCCACATGGAGGCAGTGAGCGTATCTTCAGGGGTTCGTCTCTCCCGGTATTGGGGGTGAGGTCGTGCTGTGTCTAGGAGAGCCATTACACAAAGTCCTTGGCCAAGGCAAGGAGATTTACTGGTAGGCATTCCAGTAGTATCTCAGGGTGTTCTGGGCTACACTCCGACACGACTTGTACCGCTTTTGGGGGTCTGACTTTTACCAACCCCCTAGGCCCGCCATGCGATGCTCATAGACGAACGGACCGGACTGCACGGATATTGTCACTGACAGGCTCAGTTGGGTGTCGGGGTGAGCTTCCTCATCGACGTCCCATTTGGTCAGTACCTGGTAGCCCGTCACGTATTGGCTTATACCTCTGACGTGCTAGTGGTTAAATCCACAACCAAGGTGTTGACGAGTCTTTAGAGTCCCCCACATTCAGTTACTCAGCTTTCGGGCGAAAGGTTGTAGAGGCCGTATGGAGATATGGCAAGGTCCGATCAGATACGTGCGGTATTGCACGGATCAGGATCGGACAGTTTGTACTATAGGCCGTATGGTTATATGGCAGGGTTCGATCAGATACGTGCGGTATTGCAAGGATCAGGATCGAACAGATATTACTAGCCGGTTTTGGTATAAGCCGGATCCTAGTATAGTACAGTGTAGATTTTGTCTCATTGCATTTGTATTTCAGTCGAAATACAGATGCGGGTGTGTATGCACAGTATCGGGGTTTTCCTGTAATTTATTACGGGACCAGTTTTCTGGAGTTGCCAGTTTGTTTTCCGTTTCGGCCGATTTCCATTGTTCCGTTCATTGGCCGAAGTTTGGTGGAGGAGGGTTTATTTGCATTGTTGCAAATAAGTATTTGTGGAGGGGGTATTTGCTTATTGTTGTATCATGATAGCACCATCCTTTGACTTGATTTCTTCATGATGACTTGACTTCACAACCTCATCATGGCTTGACTTTGTTTAGTGATGGTTGTGGTTTGAGTGTGGTTTTGGTGTTGTGATCATATACTTTCATAATTGTTTTTTTTGGATGCTTTGGATTATTGTTCAAGCCTCTCACTCTCTCATGGTGATCCATCTCATTCTCTCCCTCCCTCACTTGAGCATGGTCGGCCTCCCCCTTGTTTGGGGCTGTCCAAAACTTTGTTGTGGGAATTTTTGGTTCTTTCATGTTGGAAAATTCCCACTACACCATCTCCAAAAAGCTCATCTCATTATCCTCCACCAAATGGCACCTCCTTGACCCCAAAATGAGACATGGATCTCTACACCACTCATTCTACAGCGAATCTTGGGCACGTCGAGTAGCCGGCTTCGTGCCCGAGTTGCCTCGGCATTGAGGTGGGAGCCCGTAAACGAAGAAGGCGATGTGGTGCACTTCCGGCGACGAGGAGGAGACGGGACTTTTCCGCAGGAGATCGGGAGCATGACGAGAAGACCGGAGGACTTGGATCGTCGGTATATCTCTAACCCATCTTCTAGTTAGCTTAGACTAGTTAATGGTTACGATCCGGGTGTTTAGTGCGCGGTGGTGCCGGTTTGCCAAGTTCGCAAAATTTAAAGTTTTTCACCGCTTCCGCATTCCGGCGTCGGATCGACGGCCGGGGCGCCGCCGTGCACTTACAGTGGTATCAGAGCCTCGCCATTAACTTAGTCTAGCTTTGTGTAATGTGTTTGCATTTCCGATCGATCAAAAAGTTCCAAAACCCGTATTGCCTTCGCATCAGTTTCTGTTGAAAATTTTTGGTCTCGAAAAATTTTTCAGGTGGTCTCAGAATGATGTGCAGGGAGTTATAAGAACACTGAAAAAATTTCGTAGCACGATCCCTCCGTACGACCGCGGAAGGGCGGTCAAAACCCTTTTCTGGCCGCGCTTCCGCCGCAAGTTTGTGGGCTCGTGTGATTATTTTTTTGCAGTGGGCTTATGGGCTTATTTCAGGGGTTTTGGGATATTAAAATTGGGCCCAGGTTTTCTGTGAGTGCTACAGTTTTGATTGGGGCCCACTTGTTAATTTTTGGTCAATCGGAAAATTTTTAAACACATTTTTCACAGTATTTACATTATATCTGCGACCGTGAATGTCACTCGATCGGTAAATCCCGTCTAACTGCTATAGCCCGGTTAGACGGATTTGCGAACGTGACTTTCACGTTGATGTTTTGTTTTTGCTGTGATTTTGCGGATCGGTCGTGAGGGATAGCCTGGATGCAATACTAGTACAGTTGTGGTTGTATTATGTACATTTGATATTGCGGGACGAGCGTCCGACATGTGGACTGCCGTCACTGCCTGATTGTATTATTCTTTTGGGGCACGACCTGGTTGCGGTCGATGTACCCGGTGTATGTATTTTTTACTTTCTGTACTAGGATTACCCCGCGGTGGGGTGCACGGATAGCCGGGTTCTAGAGGGCAACGGGCCCGCATCTCATGGCATTAAGACGGAGGGGGCTTCACTCTAGGATTGGCGGGCTATTCGCCGCACTCGTAGGGGGTACAGGTTGACCCAGGAGGGGTGCCCAAGTTGCCGGATTCCGTGAAGTGCTGGGTGGTCCATTCACGGCGCTGAAAGGGGGCTGCCTCGCTTCAGGTTTTGGCGGGTGACTTGCCGCGCCCGTAGGGGTCTAGGATTACATTGCACAGGCTATCCACACGACCAGGGGAACGTCGGGTTTCAGCAGTGGCTCTGTGAAACCCGGGGATCCCAGATATCTGTATTGTTTCTGTAATGCTGTTCATTCTCTGTGATGTTGCATTTCTTTCACGCCTTGAGCGAAATATAATATATTGGTATATATATTAGTAGATGTTGTATATGTTTTGCATCCGCGCTAGTCCAGTCCCCGCTCTGTCGTTAGTAAGCTAACCTAACGGGTAATGACGGGACCCAGTGGCGAATGCGGATGGCATATACGTACATCAGTATATTTTCGTTCTTTTTTGGTGTGATCAATTGATGGGACTGCATTGATTCGGATCAGTGCAAGTTAAAACAAACCTAATCTGATGTTGTTGGAACACTTTTCAAAAAGCTGTTATTGCAAGGACGTTCACTTTTGTTTTGCATCGTGGTATTCAGTTGGAATATCCTGCTCCTCAGTCGACGAGGCAAGGGCCGAGATCCCTTCACCGGGAGTGACCCCTTGGACAGAAGTTTGCGTCAGGGCATTAACTTCACTATAGCCGATTACTTTTGCTTTGCACCGTGGTATTCAGTTGGAATATCCTGCACCCCATTCTACGGGGAAAGAGCCGAGATCCCTTCACCGGGAGTGACCTCTTTAACAACGGTTTTCGTCACTATATTTTCAAAAAAGCTATCCGTTCCTTCAACGATATCAAGTTCATTACGTTAAAGGTTTTCGCCAGAAACCATTCATAGCCCTCCGTCGTTTCAGACGGGTAGCACGTAGTATTCATGCTATGTTTGTTGACCTTCGTCAAGGCATAGTGTATGGTAGCTGCTTGTTACCTTTCTGCTGCATAGATAGATGCGTTGGTTTGGGACAGTCGTATAGCCTTGTTGACCTTCATCAAGGGCTTGTACGGGTGGATTCAGATTAACCCTGGATAATGACGGGTAGAACTTGACATGTGACTTATGATTTGTTGACCTTCGCCAAGGTCATAAGAGCATGGGGCAGAAATCACATCGGGAGTTTCAAAAGTACTGAAACTTGCCAGATATGCGCATACCTTCTGGAGTGTGATGGCGTGAGCGGATTCCGTCACGTTATCATGCAATGATAGTTGGATCCCGATTCCCACTGATGAGTTAGTTTACTCCTCGGGTAACCCCGACTAATTCTTCTTTCAGATTTGGAGGAGAATTTGAGGTACAGTGGGAGGATTCCAGATTAGATAAATTGGTAACCATTCTGATCTAGGTTAGAGTGCACGCTGAGTGTTTCTTTTCTCTCTCTCTCTGGCAGCGACCATTTGACCCGACCCTAAGACTTTGACTCAGTGACCAAGTTGACCGAACCTTCTTTAACACCGGCTTTTGGATTGTCAGAGTTGCAAACCTCATTGCCACTCCTACTTTTACCCTTTTCTCCAGGACACCCCGTTTTACCACGAACGTCCACTTCCATTGGACAAAACCATCGTATGGTTAGATACGAACTCGAAAGAATTTATTCGAGGATGGTTTCCGGTTCTGGAGAAAACGGATAGGATTATTCAGTTGTCTTTTCCTTTTACCCTCTCTCAGGTTACGAGTACTCCTTGGTTTAGGGGTAGTACACCTATTACGCAAATTGGATTGTCTTCTTCCAAACCTTAGGCTGGTGCCGACCGGTAGGGAATGAAGAAAACCAATTAGCCTAACGATGGTGTACAGAAGGTATTAAGTTCAGACAAAGCAAGGGATTAGTAAGAGGGCAAAGTAAATTGCAACAGATATTCACGACCAAACCAAATATTCCGTTACCACTCCCACATCACCTTTGTATTTCTCCAGGACACTCCGTATCACTACGAAGATCCACAGTTTATTTGGATACTCCATCGTATGGTTATATACGAACTCGAAAGGAACTTGTTCCAGTTCGGGGATGGATTCTGGTTCAGGAGAAATAGGAATAAGGTTTATTCGGTTGTCTTTTATCTTCACCCTCTCTCATTGCGAGTGTTCCTAGGATTGGGACAGTACACCCATTATGCTTATTGGATAGTCTTCTTCCAAACCATAGGCTGGTGCCGAACGGTAGGGAAGGAAGAAAACCATTTGGCCTAAAAGGGTGTGCAGAAGGTAAAGACTAAAGACATATGAAGGGATTTGGAGAGGTGGCAAAGAACTATACGGTTACAGTTGTGAATCTGGTTAATGGAAAGGGCATTACTAGGAATACCAAGATACCCCATCGAAACATTTCAATGTTTCAGTTTCACTGTGTACTGTTAAAGGAAAACTGATTTCCCAGTTAGGCACTTGCTCCAGGGTATGTATTTACCAGGTACGATTCTCACATCTGTATGGTTTTACAGATGATGAGTGGGAGTAAGTTATTGGGAATTGGGTAATTATCCTCATTATATCGGGATTCGTTGTAATCGGTGATATTTGAGGAAATCACCTGAGCTGTTTGCCGGTTGGCAAATATTTGGTTTTGAATATCCGCAGTTATGCACTAATTTCAAATTGATATATCTGTACGTCTATTTTCATAGAGTGAGATATACCTTTCTGAAATTATGTCGATGACATTTACCTATATCAGTGGATGGTTAGGTAAGGAGCATTAAACAGCGGTGTAATTCTTCTTAACCATAAGTACAGTTTTCAACCTACGACACACAGTGAATGAGTTATCAGACTCAAGGGACTTATACAGAGTATTGTATGTTGTCCAGGGTCCATCAGGACAGAGGGGTTGGTCCTCGTACTATGTTCGATTTACTTATGACTTCTCTAGTTTTTGGACAGGTGTTTCGCGGAAACACAGGGTCCGAATTTTGAGAAGTTATAGGTATTTGAATAGAGTAGAGAACCAGGTATAGCAAGTATCGGGATTCTTCAAAGAGATCGAAGATGTAGATACTTGTGTATGGTATTCAGTTGATAGTAATGATTAAGAGAAATTGCTTCTCTTTCAGGTTACTCATAATTGGAAGCATTCCTAAGTTGGGTAACGCTGATCAGGCCTTCTTCCATTTAGTTGACATGCACTGGAGACAGCTGCATGATTTGAATCTGGTTCAATTAAATCAGTGCCTCTGGTCCTATATTGGATATAGAACAGTTCGTATCTTAACGATGTTAAGGTACGGGGAGTTGTCCGGCTTATGATTAAAACCAGACACTGGACAACTCAAGGCACGTTTCTGTAATGGTTGTTTGTGGGTTGACCCAGGTTATGACGAGGGTTGACTTTCTACCATCTGGATGAACAATAGCAATATTGTTCTAGACTCGCCACAGTTTTAATAAAAATGGATTTTTTTCAGAAAACAGTAGTGGGAGTATGGTAGAACTGGAAGTGATTCCAGAACCACAAACGATTACTGAAGATTTGATAAGGAACCTAAAGATTCAATCTGGATTGACATTCCATTGGCCACTCCGCAGATAAGGTGGGTAACTTCAGGCACCCGAGAGGCACTACGGTAGCCTCAAGGACGGTGACAGGGAAGTTCTTGTTTACCCACAATTGCCATTGCTGTTGTTCCAGGTTACGAGACCCGGCGGGAGGATGAGTATAGCGTCGTTCTAAACCAGTTTTAGAAGTGTACGTCTATATGACTCTGCCAGAGGGTTGTCGTAGTCAGTGGGAGCAGCGGAAGCATTGGTGGACAGGTAGCTTATGTCTATTTATAGACTAAAGCAGATGTAGCGGAGATAGATCATCTATTTCTGACATGACAGTCATGGGTTGACTTCATCAGAATAGGGGATGGATCTGTTGAGAAGGTAGTAGGGTGTGATGTCATGGTATTTGGATGACATACACAAAGTAGGAAAAGAAACTCCTATACTACGATCGGTTATACTTTGGTCGTCACACAGTGGTTTCTCCACAAAGGACTTGGATTTTACATCAGACATACTGGTTACTAGATCTATGGTTTTAGATCTAGATTTGGGTGGTTTCCCAATCAGGGTACTTGACAGCATTCTAAGAGTATTTAGGATGGACGACTCCTGGCACGGTAGTGTACCTGCAGGTAATGGAGTCACCCTCTCCAAAGGTGTCTTACAGACTAAAGGGGAGAGGGACGGGCATGATTGGCAGATCACTTGCTCAGGCAATTGAGTCAATCGTGATATGTCAAGTACCACACCAGATGTTGTTCTTGCACTAGATGCAATAAGTTGACATTAATCCAATCCTGGAGAAACAGTCGGAAGCAGTTTTAGAACATAAGTGGATGCTCTAGGGATATGATAACGACAGCCTCATTCAGGAGACAGTTATCATTCCAGGCTTCCAAGGTGACATGGACGACAAGGAGGTTGTCAGAGTTATAGTTTTCCTTCTGATGAGGGGCAGTATTTTGGACAGGTGGTCCAAGGCAATACTGAGGGAGGCATGGCGCGCAGGATACTGATTAAGTTCAGTTGACGATACAGTCTAAGAAGTTTGGATTTGGAGTTCATTTATGAGCTAGGTCCCATCAGACATCCAGACACATTCTAAGACAGGTATTGCTCGTTTCGGGAGATGGGTTTCTCCGCGAACTTGAGATATAGAGAGATATAGAAAGAAACAACTAAGCGGATCCACTCACTGAGGCTATTCCTCGAACGCAATAGTTCCGCAAACGAGCTTTGTGAGACTGACTAGTAGAGGAGTTGGATGTTCGGTATCACACGGGCTGTGAGTATGCGACATCGCAATAATTAGCCTTGAGTGCAAGTGGGAGATTGTTGGAGATAGTGCCCTCAGAGTCAATTATTAGGTCACAGGTACGTGATTGTAATGATTGAGGGAGGACCTATCCCGGTAGGACAGTCTTACTCGAGATGATAGTATGCTATCTGGTTTACCTTTATCATCGTGTACTGCTTTAGGTGACCTGACACGTCGCTATTACACGTTGATAGAGCCCCTAGGATTCTTGCTTGACCACCAGCAGTATGAGGGCGATCATATAAGTGGGAGCTGGGGGTCTATAAGCTTATCCTTAAAAGGTCCCTAGTCGTGGGAGTTTCGAGACTGGGCATCGATACTCCATTAGTAGACTAGTGTATACAGTCGAGACCCCGACGAGGGGCGGTGGCCGGTCTCACAAGCCACTGGTGTCAGTTGGATCACCTAAGATGTATACAGGTGCTCATTGGGTTATGAGTACACCGGACAGGACTCTCCGGGAATATGCCAGTTGGTCATATACCAGACGTCAGATGGCAGTTCCCTGGTGACATGTGTGCAGGTTAGTTCATCGACCTGGGGATCGTCATTTGTCTCGTGTGAGTTCCTACTGTACTTTGATTACTACCCTACCACGGCTCAAAGGAGTCGTGCAAACAGGTTTTAGTTGGGTACAGTCCCGAGCCACATGGAGGCAGTGGCGTATCTTCAGGGGTTCGTCTCTCCCGGTATTGGGGGTGAGGTCGTGCTGTGTCTAGGAGAGCCATTACACAAAGTCCTTGGCCAAGGCAAGGAGATTTACCGGTAGGCATTCCAGTAGTATCTCAGGGTGTTCTGGGCTACACTCCGACACGACTTGTACCGCTTTTGGGGGTCTGACTTTTACCAACCCCCTAGGCCCGCCATGCGATGCTCATAGACGAACGGACCGGACTGCACGGATATTGTCACTGACAGGCTCAGTTGGGTGTCGGGGTGAGCTTCCTCATCGACGTCCCATTTGGTCAGTACCTGGTAGCCCGTCACGTATTGGCTTATACCTCTGACGTGCTAGTGGTTAAATCCACAACCAAGGTGTTGACGAGTCTTTAGAGTCCCCCACATTCAGTTACTCAGCTTTCGGGCGAAAGGTTGTAGAGGTCGTATGGAGATATAGCAAGGTCCGATCAGATACGTGCGGTATTGCACGGATCAGGATCGGACAGTTTGTACTATAGGCCGTATGGTTATATGGCAGGGTTCGATCAGATACGTGTGGTATTGCACGGATCAGGATCGAACAGATATTACTAGCCGGTTTTGGTATAAGCCGGATCCTAGTATAGTACAGTGTAGATTTTGTCTCATTGCATTTGTATTTCGGTCGAAATACAGATGCGGGTGTGTATGCACAGTATCGGGGTTTTCCTGTAATTTATTACGGGACCAGTTTTCTGGAGTTGCCAGTTTGTTTTCCGTTTCGGCCGATTTCCATTGTTCCGTTCATTGGCCGAAGTTTGGTGGAGGAGGGTTTATTTGCATTGTTGCAAATAAGTATTTGTGGAGGGGGTATTTGCTTATTGTTGTATCATGATAGCACCATCCTTTGACTTGATTTCTTCATGATGACTTGACTTCACAACCTCATCATGGCTTGACTTTGTTTAGTGATGGTTGTGGTTTGAGTGTGGTTTTGGTGTTGTGATCATATACTTTCATAATTGTTTTTTTTGGATGCTTTGGATTATTGTTCAAGCCTCTCACTCTCTCATGGTGATCCATCTCATTCTCTCCCTCCCTCACTTGAGCATGGCCGGCCTCCCCCTTGTTTGGGGCTGTCCAAAACTTTGTTGTGGGAATTTTTGGTTCTTTCATGTTGGAAAATTCCCACTACACCATCTCCAAAAAGCTCATCTCGTTATCCTCCACCAAATGGCACCTCCTTGACCCCAAAATGAGACATGGATCTCTACACCACTCATTCTACAGCGAATCTTGGGCACGTCGAGTAGCCGGCTTCGTGCCCGAGTTGCCTCGGCATTGAGGTGGGAGCCCGTAAACGAAGAAGGCGATGTGGTGCACTTCCGGCGACGAGGAGGAGACGGGACTTTTCCGCAGGAGATCGGGAGCATGACGAGAAGACCGGAGGACTTGGATCGTCGGTATATCTCTAACCCATCTTCTAGTTAGCTTAGACTAGTTAATGGTTACGATCCGGGTGTTTAGTGCGCGGTGGTGCCGGTTTGCCAAGTTCGCAAAATTTAAAGTTTTTCACCGCTTCCGCATTCCGGCGTCGGATCGACGGCCGGGGCGCCGCCGTGCACTTACAAGTGTTACCAGTGGTTTCTCGACCCGTTATGCGCCTCATATCGGCTTGACTTATCGGTTATTGGGGTCTGACGTTTACCACCCCTTGAACTGATATGCGACATATCAGACGAGGAGACCGGACTATACGGTAGTGCCACTGTCTGGCTTTTACAGGAGTTGGAGCGGGCTTGCTTGCTGATCTTCTGATCGCTCAATACCCGGATAGCCGTTACGTCCAGCTAGTACAGCTGACGGCTTGTGGGTGTTTGATATGATCATCACCTACTGCCGGCGTATTGACGAGTCTTTAGAGTCCTACATAAAGGTTATACTGGCTCAGGCGAAATGAAATAGGAGCGCATATGAGATATGTGCGGGACCGAGAATGATGCGAGTATGTGATACCGTATTCAATTCTCGTGATGTTTGTATCGATCGGTTATATGCGATATAACCGGGTTATCGAATCAAGTGTTGATTCGATAAGTCGATACATTGATATTAGTCGGTTATATGCGATATGACTGGATCGTAGTCCCTTTCCTTTAGTGTAAAAGTCGGTTATATGCGATATGATGGGTTATCTACAAAGGTTGTAGTCCCTTTCCTTTAGTGTAAAAGTTGTTTACTTGCTTTTTGATTCGCCTAATATTTAGTTAACGATCTTGCTTGGGGTTGTTCGGCACCTAAAAATTTTAATCTGGCATGGTCGATGCCTTGTAGAGCCTTGTTAGTGTACCCAGTAACCCTACATAAATTACATTAACTGATATAAGCTCACTAAAAGATTCTTTTTCTCACTCGGGTAATACATTGATATATATGCGATATATGTTAATTGTATTATTTTGTTTTGTTACAATAAATATTGTATATGTGATATATAATATTGTAACATGTTAGGGTTATTAATACAATATGATTTGTGGAGATTAAACATGATTAAGGTTTGATTTGGGTTAATTTTTCTAGAAGCTTCTAGAAGCTTTTTGTTCTGTTTTTGCAAAGATATTTTGTAAAGATATTTTTGTATGATATTTGTTAACCCAACCCAACCCAACCCATGACCATGGTTAAGTCTCTACATTGGTTAAGTTATCATACTTAACCCATGGTTGCATTTCTAACCACTTGACACTTTTCATTATTCATCATAAAAGAAATGGTTCTTCTTCTTCCTTCTCCTTTTCAATGGAAAAGCTTTCTAGCTTTTTCATTAGTGATGATTTTGAGTGAGATTAAGAAAATAAATGAGAGCTAAAATCCTACATCATCATCCTAATCTATCCTAGCCATTTAGATTAGGGTGTTCACTTCATTTGTGAGTGAGAGCTTGTGTTTAAGAAACTTCAAAGTAGATCATCTTAGTTATCGAAGATCGGAAGCAAGTTTGCATCATTCTCTTCGTGGAGCCTCTCTAGAGTATGGGTACATGATGATCGCAGCGAAGAGACCTCAACACGGAGCTTATGAAGTGAAGGACCGGACTACAAAGGTTGTAATCCCAAACTCTTAGATGTTAAAGTGTTTAACATGCTTTGTTTCGCCTAATCTCTAGTTTAAAGATCTTGGTTAGGGTTGTTCGGCACGTCTAAATTTTAAATCGGGTATGGTAGGTGCCTTGTAGACCCTTGTGAGTGTGCCTAGTAACACTACATCTGCTACCTGCACGAAATCTATCGCGGAGCCTAAACGGCTGTCTCCGTGCTGATACACCAGTACGGACCCTCTTCGATTCCGGAATGACTGATGTCTTAGAAAGACGCTCCTCAACTAGTAGGGCTGCGTCCACTGCTGCTGCATATGTATCACAATGCTGTGCACTAATAGTGAGGAATAACAGGGTAAGCAAACCTCGAACAAACCTCTTGACCCGCATCTCCTCAGTGTCCACCAAATACGGAGCATACACAGATAGCTCGGTAAACTGCACATCGTACTCTACCACCGTCATACCCGTAGTCTGGCGTAACGACTCGAAACTGAGCGTTCGAGCATCCCTGAAGCTCTGCGGAAGAAAACGGGCAAGAAACACCGTCACAAACTCATCCTAGGTCATAGGAGAAAGGCCTGTGGCTCTTCCCCTCTCTAAAGACTTGCACCACTTCTGGGCAAGACCTTCCAGACGAAAACTCGCGAACTCTACCCATCTCGCGTCGGAGCATCTCAGCGAACGACATATCCTAGCCATCTGATCAATAAATGACTGCGGAACCTCAGCTGCATCAGTGCCGGTGAAAACCGGAGGCTTCAGCCTCATGAACTCAAATAACGATACGATGATCACCTCCGTAGCTGTAGGTACGACTGCCTGAACCGTAGGCACCATCGCGGTCCCCGTAGCAGGTGGGACAACCTCCTGTCGCTGCGCTCTACTGGCCTCTACCAATGATCCCATCATCTGGCGCAAATCCTGCATACCGGACTCTAGCCTAGTAATACGATCAAGCGAAGGTGGATCAATCTGCTCCTGAACAACGGGCGTACCGCCCTGGTCAGTCCTCGTCTCAAACGAGCCAACTCTGACCTCGGCTCTCGCGGCCGCTCTCTGCGCCCTCGTAGTCTTCGGTGGCATAATGGCTGGAAATGAAAATAGGATTCGATAAGAAATCGGAAATCGAATCACAAGGAGGTATATAATCACGGAAGGAATTTCAACTAACAAGTCCTAAGGTCACTTAGGTAGAGTACCGTGTCGTAAGTATGCCGCGGAACATACACACGCTACGTCACTCTGCTTAAGCTACTTACTCCATCATACCAAGGTCATCCTACACACCGAAAGGTAAAACCTAAAGCTCTGATACCAACTTTGTCACGACCCAAAATTTGGCACGTGACCGGCACTTAAACCACGTAACGTCTACAGGCGTAACGCAATTTAAGTAAGCCGAAAACCCAGAAATCTAAACCATCAAAAGTAGTAAGTGATCAAACATTTGTTAAAAACATTTGTAAATCTCAAGTAAAAATCTTTAAAGTTTAAATTATTTTCTTAAAAATTTCGGCAGTACCTCCTTTGTAAAAACTAGCCCCGAAATGGGTACAAACATAAGATATAGGCAAAGCAACATATGACATAAATAAAACATCCCCAAACGAGAGCAAATCACGTCCAAAGGCGGAAAAAACCACCACAAGCATATATATATGACGCCGTAGCGAAGAAACAGTCAATATAAGTGAAAAACAGCATAAAAGATAAAACTGCATAATAAAAGTCGGCTCACACGAACTCAACACCCAGTGTCACAAAATATACAATATCGTCCTCACAATTGGTCTCTAAATCAATACATAAATGGTAGATGGAGAGTACTAGATACAATAATAGATGTACAATGAAATGTAAAGTCGGATAACCGCAACCCACCTACAGCAAAACGGCTCACAGCCAACCGCAGCGGTATCCGCTGCAAAAAGATACAATAAGATAGCCCCCTGCCGCGACTACTCTGAGGGTCAACCTGCAAAACACTGTGGAACAATGGGGGTGAGTTTCCCACACGTGAATAGTAAGTAACATCATACAGGTAATCGTTGGTATGCACGTACTGCGATACCCTATCACATGAAATCTGATAGTATCACTATGGTAATCTGGGTATGCAACAATCATGAAAGGTACTCTATCAGGTACTATAAATACATGATACAATGCATATCAATGAATACTGAGTATGGGATAAAATATATCATCATCACGAATCATCATCGTGGAAAACCCGGTGTCCATCAAATACGACATCCCAAATCCCAATAACTCAAGCGACGTCAAACTAACCGGCCCTCATATCCTGTAAATCTCATGGAACCTGAGCGCCCAACATCGGCACTCGAAAACATCATGAAATACTCGTGTCCATCATCGACACGCAAATCTACATATATCGGGCTCCGTCAGTCCGGATCGGCCCACGGGCTCCGTCTGTCCGGATAGGCCCTCGGGCTCCGGCTGTACGGGTCGGCCCATATCCATCTCTCGACTCCGGTCGGTATCCTTCGGATAACCGCCAGGTCCAACCAATCACCGTTAAGTAGTAGTCCCTCTACCAGGCTCATCTTCTACTGCACAACCATCCATTCTCGCCCCAGGGTACCATACCGGGTCCACCATGAACCCGCAAATGGATCATCCAGCTCCTTGAATCGGGTTTCTATCACACGTCTCAGAACCGAGAAAACGCATGATAGACGCACTGAAATATCATATCAGGAGAACCGGGTTTTCAAAACAATGCATACTTTCTTGAAATAATACCACGGTTCTTAAATCCATAAATCACATGAAATCCATATCTCAATGCGTAAATCCATGCATTATGATCTATGCAATATAAAACCGTAATATGAGCATATCAAGGGAAAACCGCTCTTTTAAATGAATCCAGTTTTTAAATGTGTTATGTGGTTCCCAATTTCTCCAAAATTAAATCCAACATCATATAAAGTTGTACATGTAGCTATAGCAAGTATGTATGTACGCAAGTATGTATGTGCGCAAGTATATATGTACGCATAATGCAATTCATATGCGCAATAGAATAAGAATCATGTCCATAGATAAGGTAAGCTAAGCAATGTATTATCCATGGCAATTCTGTAGAGTGAGTGTCATGGCAATTACTAACGGTGTGTGTGTGGAAAACAGTATAGTGCTCGTGAAAACATGAACCGTTAGTAATAGTACTATATCTCATTAATACTACGTCCATATGCAACAAGAAATGGGGTATGCAACAATGGTACACATGCGCAATCAATGTGTGTGTGTCTATATATATATATATGAACATGCGGCTATAATATCCTATCAAGCCCTGACGCATAACGCCATACGGGCGATTTTCCCGTAGATGTTAAATCTACTCACCGTGATCTTGTGCTAGGTATATCCGACCACCTTCTTCCCTTTCTTCGCAGCGTCCGAAGTCCCCGCCTACGATCCTATTAACACAGAACATAGCAAGTACAACTCAAAATCGACCAATAATACATACAATTACGCTCAAATCGACACACCGACCCCAACACCCTCTAAAGTGTTAGCGGCTAACGTGTGTGGCGACACTGCAAAAACAAACCTTACGTGCAGAAATCACGCGAAACACAGAACTGAGTCAAACACCGTATCGCGCATCGACGTAACACTAAAAACTAGCTAATCGATCCCAGATTTCACATACTGCCACAACCCAAAATTCTAGCAGTACCAAGCACTCTAAAACCACTGCAGACAGCTACCCACAAAAACTCAAGCCCCCAAGTCCCCAATCGACCGATCTCGCCGGAAATTCTCCTCTCGTCGCCGGCCAAAACTGGTCAGATGGGGTTGGGGTCTCAGGTAAATACTTAGGGTCTCTGGCAATACGCTACTACACTACTTGTTTTCACAGTGAACACTCGGGGTCATAGCAGGTTACAGATACCCTAAAACGACACTAAAACTACGATATCGTGCACAAAACTAAATCTTTATCGTTCTAAACTGAAACTAATTAGCCACACAACAAATTAACAACCTAAATAACAGTAGAGATCCATTACCTAACCAAACTTGTTCAAAACCCTAGCTTTCCATGCTCCAAGTGATCCTAGTGGCTTGGCTTGGCTTGGCTTTGTGAAGGGTTTAAGTGAAGTTTGGTAGAGATTTGGTGTGGGTTTGTGAGGGTTGGGTTAGGGTTTCAGTTGAGGGGTGAGGGAGTGAGTGAGGTGAAGGAAAATATGAGAAGGAGAAAACAAATGAGAGTGAGAGTGAGGGAATGAGGGTGTATGCATGAGGGTGAGAGGTTTGGGAATGAGGGGTGAGTTTAGCACAAGCCATGCATCCCTCCCCTCTTTCCTCATTAAATGCATGGCATGCTTGCCATGCCTCATGATGCCCGCTCTCTCTCTCTTTCTCTTCCTCTCTCTCAAGTCAACAAAACAAATAAAAACATTTTTATTTATAATTTGAAAACTAAATAATTTAATTAATTACATATTTCACTTAATGGAATGGGGTTAGATGTCATGGCTACTTAAGCATGGTTTAACCCCAAATTAACCCTAGGTTAACATGCACATGTGTGTGCAAGCCCGCAATAAATATTAATAAAATATTAATTAATTTTGATAAAATATTTGAAAACTATTTTGGTAAACTTTTTACTAAAAATTCGTATTATCGCTTAATTAACACTAATCGCATACTAAGGTGTTACAACCTTTCCGCTGGTTCTTTGTGTACAACGATAGATTAGATGTTCGTTTCAATGGTGTTTCACAGCATTGGAATGATTATCTATTCTATTACAGTGTATTCGGAGAACAGCGGGGAGGTGCTGTCGAAATTTTATCGAAACGGATGAAAGCGCAAGTGAATGGGTGTATATTTTCTACATTCTTAATGGGATAGGTGCCTTACCCTTACAGCCATTGCCCTCGATATGAAATAAAGAACATTTAATATTTTCATCATCTTTCTTTGAAGAAGAATCTAACTCTCGAGTTTTGAGACTAGAAAAAGAAAGTTCTCAATAGGAGTTAGAGGAAAGCCCAATCCATTAACAATTGAAACCAAACTTAACCAAGTCATCAATTAAACCTAACACTAACGCTTCTTATTATTCGTCTATCGTATATCTGTCACGAAATCTTTATTCCATGACTTTTATCTATAGGAACCTTACTACATTCCATTTTCTTCCAATATGGCATTCTCGTACCTCTACGACAAAATTTGGATGTACGTCGATGTTTCCTCGAGAGCCACTGATTTTTTCCTTAACGGTGTTTATTTTTTCACTGATTTTGCCTACGCACGTCTTGGGATACCAAAAGAGCACGAAATCTATTGTTCTTTCTATAAGTGTATGAACGCGCGATTGCAGAAAAATTCGGATGTTGAGTTACATGTCATGAAAAATGGTTTCCTTAAAGATTACACTAAGTGGGATATTCACGGAGAAAAGGACGATGGAAGGCCAGTGCAAAAGACCAAAATCGGATTCATTGAAGCAGAAACCGAATAGTGGTAGGAGATAGTAGAAGAAGAGGAGGAATGGCGGTTTGAAGAAGACGAAGCAATCGAAGACAATGATGCTGTGTTTGCGCCAGTCGATGGCATGGATGGGCTTATAAATTCCTCTGGACTTCCCTATGATACGAAAAGCACTAGACCCGTATTATTGGAGAAGTACAAGATGTAACGTTTTGGAAAATTAAAAAAAAGGGTTATTTTAATTTTTGAAAAATGATACAAGACTTTTATTAAAAGGCATGGTATTTAAGTGTAATAGTAATTAGTTTTAGATGATATTTAATTGTAAAGGGGTTTTAAATTGTAAAAAGTCTTTTTTTTGCAAAAGGGTTTTAGTTTGTTGTGGGTTTAAGGAGTGAGGTAAGAGTAAGTAGGTGTTAAGATTGGAGTTAACCCTCACACACAACACACCATGTGTGCACCATGAAGCTTACACCTCATACTTACCCCACAACACACCTCCTCCTTCCATCAATTCACAACTCTTATGGTGTCTTTCATTATCAAACTGAACATAGCCTTTCATCCAACATTTTATTACAGAACAATTAAGTTAGTTTTTCACTATCTCTCATAAGGGAAAGTAGAATTCTTCATAAAAATTGTTGCAAACATAAAGCTAAGCCTACACAACTTCAAGAAGCTTCAAGTGTGCACTCCTTGATTTTTGAGTTTCTGTGGAATTCATCAAAATAGATAAAAACCCATACTTTTCATGTTACCTAAGAGTTTTTGTTTCAAATATCTTGTTCAATATCTGAAAATTTTAGTTTGTGTAAGGCTTTAGGCTCAAATTTGAATCCGCTATCCTTTTATTGTTCACAAAAATAATATAACATTACTGAAAGCTTGTTTTAAAATGTAGAATACACCCTAGGAACCTGAGCCCATTTCTCCAAGATTCGACCGCCGAAAATTGCATTTGGCCCGCTACAAGCGGTTTTTTAGTGGAGTTAGGTGTTGGGTTTCTCGTAGGGGCTCTCTGTGTCTTATATAAGATCTCTGGTATATTTAGTTTTTTTTTCCAAATTGTGTATACAAAAATCTAGAAGTAGTTTACTAGACTCAGTGTGATTTATTAACGTATGATATGGATATTTCATATCATGTTTTGGTAGTTTTTCTAATTTCGAAGATTCGAGGTAGTTATAGGTACCTTCGGATATGTTTAGCACATGATTATCACACGTTTTAAGTTATGTGGGTTTGGTTCGCTTTTTGTTGTATATTCGTCGTATCGAAAATCCAGTCTCATACTTGCGAAAGTGTTATTCGATATTAGGATTGATTGTGAGGGCTTCAAAGACGGCAAGAAAAAGAAAAGAAGTGATCGAATTCGAGTAGATCGAGATTTGTTCCGGTGAGTAGGGGACATTTACAAGTGGAAACTCGGGCGGATGGCATATAGCACCCTCGACTACCAGAAGGTTTATAAAACTCCGTATCGGTTTCTAAACACTATTAGCGATACGTAACCATATTTATGTCATATGCATTACACTGAGTACCATACTATCTTATTGTACATCATTCTTGCTAAAATAGATATATTGAATAGAACACAAGCACAAAATACCAACAATTGCCATGTTACACAATCACATACATATATATTACACTACACATCGTTGGTATTGCTATGACACTTAGAAACAGCTATGCTATTAGTATTTTAACGGAATCTAGGCTAGTCAAAATAATTGCGTACTACGATTTTGATGTTTGAATATTATTGTCATATATATTCATGTGTTGTAGTTTCCTATTTTTGCAAGACCGATGTCACGACCCGCTTCCCAGTAGATGGAAACGGTGACGTGGCAAGCCCACGATGAATTTATTCCGAGAAGGTCATTTCTCGAAATAAATACGCTAAGCGTCTATAAGCAACATAAACTAACAAGAATAAACAAAAGAATGAAATCCAACTGTGATTTATTACATTCATGATTCATAGTAGACAAAATATATGAATACAAGATATGATAATATGATAAGTCTTAACAAGGAAGCATACATAAATAAGCTGACATGTAATGAAAAGCTGAACGAAACTAGACGTCCGATTGTGATGCGAACTGGTTGTACTCCTCTTCGACCGCTTCTATCTCCTCTATCTCAATACCACCTGGCGAACATTCCAAGAAAGATAGAAAAATGGGTGGAATACCTTTCAGCGAACTAACGCTCGGTAAGTCCCCAAAAGGATGGTGTGATATATAAAAATGAAATGCTAGGTGTAATATGATATATGATATAGCATGGATATAAATCATGAACATATAAACAAGTATAGTAGCGTGCATGATAATATGTATGCCTACTATATCAGTATAGTAAAAAATTATAACATGGCCGTGGAGTGTAAGTATAGTGAACATGAAGTGAATGTAAGTGTCCTAAAAGGTCTCTAAAAGGGTAAAATTAACTAACGTGAGTTCAAGTGTGAATGTCAACCAATCTCAAAAGTATTCTCGAACCCAAGGCTATCGTCCAGGGGTAAGGAATCACGGGCCCAAAATAGCGGGACTTCAGTTGTTATTGAAGTATTCCAAACCCAACAGGCTATCATCCAGGGGCTTGGAAATGCTGGCCCTCATTCATGAATTTGTGATGTACCGTTTCAGCCCGGTACCAAAGCAACGTTATTTTTTATAATGGGACTCATGAGATTCCGTTGGATTCATACTCAAATTACCACCAACACCCCGTGTATATAAGTCTATGATTAATGTTATGAGTCTTGATCAAATCCATGAATAAAAAAGGTGGTGTATGATATGAAGCTTTCAAGATTGAGTTCATGTAGTCATGTTAAGTGCAAGTCAAGCCAATTGTATTCATGGTTCGAGTCAAGTAGGTTCAAGTGTACATACTGAGTTCAAGTATTCATGATGAAGTCGTGTCAAGATCAAGTCAATTATAGCATGTAATGGTTTAATCATAAGTCATATAAATAAAAACAAATAAGCAATCATAGAACATGATATGAGATAAGAATACAAGTAACGTCCAAAAACAATATTGTAAATAAGTGTTGTGTATGACTAATCAATCAAGTCAATCAATTTCAGAATATAAACAAAAATATATATCTAAGTGTTTTCCATGCGTGATTTTCAATATCGCCTAAATACGACTACCGGTTTGGGAGATATACCAGTTTTCGTATCGTCGAGCAAAACAGATCAGAATCTGTTTAGAACCGTCATATATTTTTAAAACGCGGTTTGAGTTGATTTCTATCAGGTTTCAGGTTACAAAAATTATTAGAAAATTGTATGTCTTTCGATTTAGTTATCCAAAATACCAAGATTCACATGATTTGGATTTCTGAAGCTCTAGTTATGATCATTCTAACATCAGCGTTTAAAACATAAATTCAGATTTCTGGACATCAACTATATATTGTATTGCAAAGCCAATATCGGGTTGTTTCATTCATTTCTAAGTAATCTAGTATACATAAAATTATAGTTCTATCCATTTTGCATCTACACATATAAAGTTTGTCACGAACAGACATCGGGAGTTTGAGTTATGTCTAATTTAAAAACAGTGTGCGAATCAGGACAGATTCTGTCCAGCTTCGTCACTAAATATTGTAACGCGGTTTTCTATATTTTATGTCAGTTTTCAGTAAAAACTTAAAACTAAGAAAATCTATATATTTCAATGTAGATATTCATAACATCTGAAAATACTTAATTTGAATCAACGATTACAGAGTTATGGTCTCTCGAAGAAGACCCTTATTGGCAGTTTTCTGGTTTTAAAAACAGTGAATAAAAACTACGTAACTTCTAAACCGTTATTCGGTTCGATCTAAAAATTTTACTGCGTGTAAAAAAATATATATTCTATAATAATTAAATTTCATGAAATTTCTAGATATAAAAAAATTAATTTATAAAAATTATTTTAAAGGTAAAGATATTGATATATATACTAAAATCGGCAAAATGATTAACTAGTATTTTTATGCAAGCTTCTCCTTTTCTTTTAATAACCAAACCGATTCTATGAGACATCGTAGATATATTGTGGCATGAAATTTATGTTCTCACTGTTAGTGTATATGCCCTAGAGGCCATTACTGTATCATACTAGTATGTATATTACTTGATGGAAGCTTGGGATATTCACCTTGTATTGACAATCTTGCTCAAAATAGTAGTATGCTACTTGGTTTGTTTCTGCTTTAATGTGTGCATGTGTTTCTTTTAGCATATCGCCTTTACACATTAGTGGAGCCCTTAGGATCTTTGCTTGATTACCAGCGTTGTGATGGCAGTCACACTCGTGGGGGCTGGGTAATCTACAAGCACATCCTTATGCAGGTCCCTAGTCGTAAGACTATCGAGACAGGGTATCGATACTCCGGAGTAGACTAGCGTATGTGCTTCTCATCCCAGCTTGGGAGACGGCCTGTCCCATAACCGTCAGTACGTCGTACTTAGGATAGTATGCGGGTGCTCGTTAGGTTACGGGTACACTGGACAGGACTCATCGGGAACTGTTGGTTGGTATTATACCTATCGTCAGTTATCAGTTCCCAGGTGACAAGAGTACAGCTTAGTCCGTTGACTTGACACTGTCACTTCGCCTCGAGTGTGTTCCCACTGTACTTTGATTACTACCCTACCACGGCTCAAAGGAGTCGTGCAAACAGGTAGTTTTTGGGTGCAGTCCCGAAGCACTTGGAGGCAGTGACGGTTAGACAGGATTCGTCTGTCCCGGTATTTGGGGTTGATATCGCGCTGTGTCTAGGAGAGCCATTACACAAAGTCCCTGGCCAGGGCAAGCGAGATAGACTGGTAGGTTTCCAGTGTTATCTCAGGTGTTCTGGGCTACACTCCGACACGACTTGTACCGCTAGTAGGGGACTGACGTTTACCGCCCTCTAGGCCCGCCATGCGATATTCTTAGACGAATAGACCGGACTGTACGGAGACTGTCACTTTCAGGCTCAGTAGGAGTTCAGATGGGTTTACCTCGTCAGTCTTCTTATCGGCATCTACCTGGGGACCGTTACGTACAGCTAGTGCCGCTTGCGGTCTGTGGTTAAACCCACTGCCAGCGTAGTGTCGAGTCTTTAGAGTCCCACACAGAGGGTTATTCGCCTTTAGGCAAAATGAGTAGAGGTCGCATGGTTTTGCGACAGGGTTCGTTCACATCCGCGCACTTATGCACGTTTGGTGTCCGGACAGCTTATACTAGCGGGCTTTGGTTTAAGCCAGATCCTAGTATATATATTTTGGGATTGGTTTTATCTCATTGTATTCGTGTTCCTCGGAATACGGATACGGGTGTGTATGCACAGTTGACTGAGGCAGAGGCAGAGGATTTCCATTAGGGTTGTTGACCGTTGTCTTTTTCTTAACCCTAATGATTATGTGTGAAATATGATTTATTAATATTAGTTAATTATAATTGTGTATGGTTATAGTTGTTGACCATTTGACTTTGCTTGACTTGTTGACCTAGGTTGACAAGTTGACCATCATCATTCCATATGAAAGATGCTCTTTGATCCTTGCAAAAGCATTTAATGTCAAATGATAATGGTCATTTCTTGATTAACCATCACAATTATCTTTAGCTAATTATCTATTTTTCATAATTCACATATATGTGAGAAGGTTGGATTATTCTTCTCATTTTATCATTCTCATTCTCTCTCCTCCTCTTCCTCTTTCTCTAGCTCTCCCCTCTCATGAGTTGAGAACCATTTGAGCTTGACATAAAACCCTCAAAAATACTCTCTACTCTTTCTAAGGTCCTAGGTTTAGCACACCAAGCACCTTAGTTACTTCTAGTTTGAGGTTGGAGCTAAAGGTAGAGGCCCTCGGGTGGATCTTTCGTCGGCAAGAGAAGGCGACAAGGAAAACCCGTTCTTCCACTCCAAGGAGCAAGAAGAGAAGGACTTGAAGACCTAGGTATAACCCCTTTCCGAGTAGCTAACTCTTTTAGCTTGTTAATTTGTTTTGTTTAGCAAAGATCCCTCCTTTTGCATAGTCCATGTTGCCCAGTGTTGTAAAAATCCGATTTTTCATAACGTTTCCGCCTCCCCGCAAGCACCGGGGTGGGCAACGTGGACTTACAGTGGTATCAGAGCCTGGCTAAACACAAACTAACTAGTTAGCAAAATATATAGAACTTCGATCGCATAAAATCGCAAAACACTTTTTCAAAACCCTAACTTTCTGCCGATTTTTAAACCTGCTTTAAAAATAATAAATCATGTCTTAAAAATCGGCTCAGGCTTTTTTAAGTACAGGCAAGAAAAACGACCCACTGAACCGACCAACTCACCGCGGTTCCGGGGCAGGAGCTTGCTCGTGCCGCGGATCCGCGGCCGAGTTGACTCAGACGTGGATCGTTTTTCCTGCAGTTTACTTCTGGGGGTGTTTTGTGATTTTTCAGATGGTTTGTTTCTGCCCAGATTTTCCAGAGAACAAGTTAGTTTTTGGGGTGGTCACAAATCCGTATTTTGATCGAATTTCTTTACACTTTGGCTAATGGGTTATATCTGTGATGTGATATATGTATTGAACGTCTGCTAATCGCTATACGTCGATTAGTGGGAGTTATACATATCTGTGATCTGTAATGATTGATGGTTTGTGTATATGAATTCGTTGGATTGTCGCGGATGAATAGCCAGGGGTGTTGTGAGATGAGAGTTTTCTTATTCTTTCAATTCTTGTAATATGTAATTTGATGTAATATTATTTGTATGGCCGCACAACCGGGTCGGGGTTGTAGCCGTCATTGTATAATTTCTTTTTACTGTTTTTGCTCCTAGGATAGACCCAAGGAGGGGTGTACAAACTACCGGGTATGTCGAAGTGCCGAGTGGCCTACTCACGGCGTTGAGGGAGGTTGCTTCGCTTCGGGTACTTGGCGGGTAGTTTGCCGCACGCGTAGAGGTCTAGGGTGGGGTTTGGCTATTCATCGCGACCGTGTAATCCGCTCTTCATTACAGGCTCGTACGAAATGCGGATTCCTAGTATATCCAATGTATTCATCTGTGATCTGGAAAGGCTATCATTGCATGTGACGAATGTTTATATATATCTATATGATATCTATTTAGGCGTTGCTTATGTTTTGCATCCGCGCTAGTCCAGCCCCCGCTCTGTCGTTAGTTAAGTAACCTAACGGGTGATGATGGGACCCCGTGGCGAATGCGGATGGCATAAGCGTACGTCATATTTTCGTTGTTTTCTGCAATGGTAGGATTAAATGATGGGACGCATTGGAATTAATGCAAGAAAAAAAAATTAAACCAAGTAAAAGTCGTTGGAACACTTTCAAACCCACTCGGTTCTTTTCAAAACCAAATTTTAAATGCAGAGCTTGAACCACTCCTTTTGAAAGCTATCTCGTTCCTTCGATTACATCAAGTTCACTACGTTCACGGTTTCGCCAAAACCATTCGTAGCCCTCCGTCATTTCACATGAATGGTCAATAAGTATTCAAGCTATGTTTGTTGGCCAAAGTCAAGGCATAGTGATTGGTAGCTATTGGGTATTCATGTGCAGCATAGATAGATGTGTTGGTTTGGGGCAGTCGTTCTACCTTGTTGGCCAAAGTCAAGGGTATGTGCGGGTGGGCTCAAATTAACCTGAAGAATGACGGGTAGAACTTGACATGTGACTTATGATTTGTTGGCCAAAGTCAAGGTCATAAGAGCATGGGGCAAAAATCCACATCAGGAGTTTCAAAAGAACTGAAACTTGCTAGCGCTGCATACCATTTGGAGTGTGATGATTCTGGTAGGATTCCTTCAGTTTTGTCACGCGATGATATTTGGATCTCGATCCTACTGTGAGTATATGCTACTCCTGGGGAAATTTCTCACTTAACGATCAATGCTATAAACCTAGTAGGTGTCTAGAAAGGTGTTAGCGGGGCTACGCCCCCAGGGAAAAGAGGTTACTTAATTAAGGAACTTCGCGAAAGCGTTGGAAAACCTCCCTCGAAGTACCGACACTGGCCTGGCTGAACGGTTAAGCAAGTATTGTACGGTGAGATTGATCCTGACTAATTCTTCTTTTATGGTTTGAGGAGGGATTCGAGAGACAGTGGGAGCCATCCTGTTTAGACAAATTAAAAACCACTCTAAACTTGCAAGAGCATCATGGTAAAGTGTTTCTTCTCTCTCTCCTAATTGCAGCGACCAATTATCATGACTGGACTTAAGTTACTTCTAGATAAAAACATACTGACAGGGCCAAACTACAAAGATTGGCTCTGGAATGTCAAAATGGCAATCACTTATGACAAGTTGGGGTAGCTTCTTACCACCAAAGCTCCCCCTGTCCTAGGTCCCAAAACCAGCGTCGCGGATAGGGAAATCCGTAAGACCTGGGAAATCGACTGCGCGAAGGCCAAGTGCCTCGTGCTTGCCTCTATGGACAATGAACATCAGAGGAGGCACGAGAATATGGACCTCGAATCCATATTTCTTCATACAAAAGAACTGTATGGAGAGCAATCTCGTATCGCCAGATACGAAGTATCGAAGAAGCTGTTTTCGGCAAGATTGGCCGTCGGATCATCGGTAGCAGAACACGTGCTTAAGATGATTGACTACATAGAGGAGCTCGCGGACCTTGGGACCACGTTGGAGAATGAGCTCTATACGGACTTGATTATCCAGTCCCTTCCTTCCACTTACGCCCAGTTCATCCTGAACTTCAACCTGCAGGAAAAAGAAGTTGAACTTTCAGAACTCCTCAACATGCTGAGGAGTGCAGAGGGCACCCTACAGAAAGGTAGGGAAACATCCGCTTTGTTTGTAGGAGGATCTTCCTCTTCTAGGTCTAAGGCAAAAGCCAAGGGAAAGAAGAAGAAAACCCCCGCCAAACCAAGGGGCGGTGTTAGTAAAGTGGATACGAAGGGAAAGGCAAAGGCAACAAAGGTAGCGGGGAAACTTGTGGATAAGGAAGAGTGCTTTTACTGTCACAAGAGTGGACACTGGAAGAAAGATTGCAGGGCTTGGAAGGCCAGAACACAGGATCTGAAGCAAGTTGCGGCTTCAGCTTCAGGTGTGTATGTTATTGAAAATTGTCTATCAATAAACTCTACGTCCTGGGTATTGGATACCGGATCAGGATCTCATATCTGTATTTGCAGGCGTTGAGAAAGCGTAGGTTTTTGATGGCAGGTGACATGACCCTCAAAGTTGCAAACAGAGCTAGCATGGATGCTGAGGCCGTGGGGGACTATCACCTGGGAATGTCAGATGGACATGTTTTGGTTTTACGTAATTGCTTTTTTGTACCCAATGCAACTTGTAATATCATTTCTGTATCTTTAATTTCTAAAGAAGGTTATGAATTTGCGTTTGTAACTAATGTTGTAAACATTCACCTTAATCAAGTTCTGATTGGGTCAGGTACATTGAGTAATGGTATATACATATTAAACCAACCACAGATTTTCAATGTCCAGAATACACACAAAAGAAAGTCTCCATAAACAAGACTTTCTTATGGCATTGTAGACTGGGTCACATCAATGAGAGAAGGTTGACGAAGTTACATACAGAAGGATATTTGGATCCATTCGAATATCAATCATATGCAACTTGTCAATCCTGTCTCAAAGGAAAGATGACAAAGACTCCGTTCACTGGACACGGAGTAAGAGCGAGCGAGCTCTTGGGACTCGTACACAGCGACGTGTGCGGTCCAATGTCTACGCATGCACGAAGCGGTTATTCTTACTTCATTACTTTTACGGATGACTTTTCAAGGTACGGATATGTTTTCTTAATGAAACATAAATCCGAGGCCTTTGGAAAATTCCAGGAATATAAGAATGAAGTAGAAAAACAAATAGGCAAAAGTATCAAGACACTGAGATCTGATCGAGGTGGTGAATACTTGAGTGCCGAGTTCCTGGATTACTTAAAAGAGAATGGAATTCTCTCTCAGCTTACTCCTCCATACACTCCGCAACATAACGGTGTATCGGAGAGACGGAACCGAACCCTATTGGATATGGTACGGTCCATGATGAGTAACGCTGAGTTACCGCGATCATTCTGGGGATATGCACTAGAATCAGCTGCATACCTTTTGAACCGAGTTCCAACTAAGACTGTGCCTACTACACCATATCAGATGTGGTGTGGGAAGAGACCGTATCTTAATCACATTAAGACATGGGGATGTCCAGCTTTTGTCAAAAAGCAGCATGCGGAAAAGCTCGAGGCACGCTCAGTACAGTGCAAGTTTATGGGATATCCAAAGAACTCCAAGGGATATTTCTTCTATTGCGAAGAGGAACAAAAGGTTTTTGTTTCTCGTCATGCCCACTTCTTGGAAACTGAGTTTTTGGAAAATCAGATAAGTGGGAGCGCAGTAGAACTGGAAGAAATTCCGGAACCACAAGCTATTACTGAAAGCTTAGTAGAACCAGAGGGTTCGAAAGATCAGGACATTCCTACGCCGCTCCGCAAAAGTAGTAAGCAGTCTCATCCGCCCGAGAGATATTACGGTTTTCTCATAGACGGGGATAGAGAGGATTGCATCATTGATAGTGATGAGCCGACTAGCTTCCAGCAGGCCATTCAGAGCGTTGACTCGGTAAAATGGCTGGATGCAATGCGGACCGAAATGGAGTCCATGTACACCAACAAAGTATGGACGTTGGACATTGCTCCAGATGGGGTAAAACCCGTAGAATGCAAGTGGATCTTCATAAGGAAGATTGGTATAAATGGACAGGTTGAGACCTATAAAGCTAGACTTGTTGCAAAGGGTTTCCGTCAAAGACCTGGCTTGGACTATGACGAAACCTTTTCTCCAGTGGCTATGCTGAAATCCATTCGGATCCTTCTTGCCATTGCTGCCTTCCACGATTATGAGATCTGGCAGATGGACGTAAAAACCGCTTTTCTAAATGGAAATTTAGAGGAGTGTGTCTATATGGACCAGCCAGAGGGTTTCATTCATAGTGGGAGCAGCAGAAAGGTGTGCAAGTTGCTTAAGTCCATTTATGGACTGAAGCAGGCATCACGGAATTGGAACATCTATTTTAATGAGACGGTCAAAGAATTTGGCTTTATCAAAAATCCAGATGAACCGTGCATCTATAGTAGATTTGTAGCGAGAACTGTAGTATTCCTCGTTTTATACGTGGATGACATTCTCTTAATAGGAAATGACATTCCTATACTACAATCTGTCAAAGGGTTCTTGTCACACATGTTCTCCATGAAAGACCTGGGTGATGCCTCATACATTCTGGGGATCCGGATCTATCGTGACAGATCCAAAAGGATATTAGGACTCTCACAGTCCAGGTACATCGACACCATACTGAAACGGTTCAGTATGGAAGATTCCAAGCACGGTAATCTACTGGCTTGTCATGGGATCACCCTCTCCAAAGAGATGTCTCCCAAGACTGATTTGGAAAGGGATCGCATGTCTATTATACCCTACGCTTCTGCGGTAGGCTCTATAATGTATGCGATGTTGTGTACCAGACCAGATGTAGCTTATGCACTGAGTGTGGTAAGCCGGTATCAGTCAAACCCTGGGGAGAAACACTGGATAGCGGTGAAGAACATTCTCAAGTACCTGAGAAGGACTAAGGAGATGTTCTTGGTGTATGGCGGAAAAGACCTCCAGATCGAGGCCTTTGCTGACTCCAGCTTCCAGAGTGACAAGGATGATTCCAAGTCCATGTCGGGTTATGTCTTTACCCTCTATGGAGGGGCGGTGTGTTGGAAGAGTTCCAAACAGGAAACCGTTGCTGACTCGACGATGGAAGCGGAATATATCGCTGCTGCAGATGCCGCAAAAGAAGCCGTCTGGATAAGGAAGTTCCTAACAGAACTTCAGGTGGTTCCGTCCATTGTTGATCCAGTACCTCTGTATTGCGACAACAACGGGGCTATAGCTTTAGCGAAGGAACCCAGGTCCCATCAGAAGTCCAGGCACATCTTGAGGCGGTATCACCTGATCAGGGAGATCGTGGGTCGCCAGGAGATCGAGGTTCGGAGAGTTGCTACGGAAGATAACACTGCTGATCCATTCACGAAGGCCTTACCCCAGACTCAGTTCGAGCGGCTGATCGAGATGATAGGTCTTCGATACGCCAGTACATGGCCTTAGTGCAAGTGGGAGATTGTTAGTGTATATGCCCTAGAGGCCATTACTGTATCATACTAGTATGTATATTACTTGATGGAAGCTTAGGATATTCACCTTGTATTGACAATCTTGCTCAAAATAGTAGTATGGTACTTGGTTTGTTTCTACTTTAATGTGTGCATGTGTTTCTTTTAGCATATCGCCTTTACACATTAGTGGAGCCCTTAGGATCTTTGCTTGATTACCAGCATTGTGATGGCAGTCACACTCGTAGGGGCTGGGTAATCTACAAGCACATCCTTATGCAAGTCCCTAGTCATAGGACTATCGAGACAGGGCATCGATACTCCGAAGTAGACTAGCGTATGCGCTTCTCATACCAGCTTGGGAGACGCCATGTCCCACAGCCGTCAGTACGTCGTACTTGGGATAGTATGCGGGTGCTCGTTAGGTTACGGGTACACTGAGCAGGACTCATCGGGAACTGTTGGTTGGTATTATACCTATTGTCAGTTATCAGTTCCCAGGTGACATGAGTACAGCTTAATCCATTGACTTGACACTGTCACTTCGCCTCGAGTGTGTTCCCACTGTACTTTGATTACTACCTGATTAGTCGAAAATATTGCATATTTTAGCCGGCAATTTCCTCATCATTTGCATCCATATAGAAGTGTTCGGCATTCATATTTTACATATTAGCAAAACTGTCGCAAAATATCAGATTGCATGTATTAGACTCTGAAACCGACACGATAAAGGAAATTAACCACATTTCATGGCATCGCATCATCCCTACATTTGCGCAACACTTGTTTTGAGATCTGTGCAGGAAAATCCAGCAGAAAGGCCAAAATTTACAGGGTACAGCTAAAACGTTACGCCAACTCAATGATTTCAGTTCTGGTATCAATCCAAAGGGACAAATACAAATCAACATATCAGATGAAGCCCCAAATACCATCAAAAGACGACACCAGAAGAACCAAGCTCCAAGCCTCCTACATGGCCGCGGAACCGCGGCCAGAGCCTGCTTGCGCCACGGTTCCGCGGCCATCTTGCCACGTCACCCTCTCAATTTTAGTGCACAATGCTTCTCATAGTGGCTGAAGTTCAGAAATATACCTCAAGTTCCAGAAGACTCCAGAGAAATCTGCCAGATCAGCAAGCTTTGGGATCAACACTAAACTAGCCTATCATTCTAGAAACTTCTTCCTAAACCCTAGCTTAAACCCTAAGCTAAGCCTAACAAACTCTTTCTAGAAGTCTTTCAACAAACTTTTGGAGGGAACTCAAAGGCTTAGGGTTTGGGTGCTCTATAAATAAGACCCTAGGCTCACTTGTAAAAGATATAATTTCATGAGCTTGGAAAAATCAATCCATTAGTTCATTTGAGAGCCATTCTATCTCTTCCTTCATCTTCTTCTTCCACAAGTCTAGTGAGAGGACTTGTGTGAAACCCTAACCCTAAATTCCAATCAAAAGCCAAGATCCCGAGTACCCATCAAGCAAGAAGCCTTGCAACCTTTTATGAGCCGAGCCGATCTTCAACGGAGCAAGTGGTCAAAGCCGATCCGCGACTCACGGAGCCGAGCAACGCCAATTCAACAATTTAGTTCTTCCTCTTGTAGTTCTTGAGCGACTGTAATCAAATTGTTGATATAAATAAAAGGTGATATTTTTTTATCTTGTTTACTTTAAATTCTCGCATCATGATATCTTTTCAATTCTTGAATACTTTCTGTGTGATGATGTTTGAGTAATACTCCGCTCGTCGAGGAGTCGAGACGATCAATAGAATGATGATGTAATATATCTTAAATCGATTCTTGAGTCCTATGAGTTTTTTAAACCCTAGCAAGTTCAAGAATCGACGACCCAATTCGTTGCGATGCTTTCTTGATTGATATCGCTCGAGATTGGGGAGTTACGATCGTTTCTTGAAATTGTTAGAGGCTAGAATGCAAATGATATCAACGAAAGAACAAGGGTTAAAAGATGAAACCCTAGTTTCATCAAGAAAGCCCTAACTCTCGTCGATCATCATCAATCTAGTATCAATCCTTCGAAGGACAAGAACACGAAATCTTGAAATTACATCACGTCTATAGATCCGATCGATTCCTACGAGCCTCATTTAGATTCTTGACATTTTGGTTGGAAATATTAACGAAACCCAATTCTTGATTGTTTATCAGTTTCTTGATTCTTGATTAAACTCGTGACACCTGAATCAATTGATAAATTCTTGAATCATGTTTTCTTTCCTTTTCGATTAACTTTTCGATTCAAACAAATTAAACATAGAAACGAATCGCACAATCCCTGTAGACGATCCGCACTTGCTAACGAAATCTACACAACACCGTTATTGATTGCGGTCAAATCTAATTCTTTGGTTGTGATTTCTTTATACAATTTTCTAAATACCGATACAAGATACTGTTATCAATCAAATGAAACCGTTATCGGGAAACAATTGATTCGATACTTGCTTTTACATCCAATCGAGAAAATAAATTTCAATCAAAATGGCGCCGTTGCCGGGTATCGCGCGCTAATTCGTTTTATATCAAAGTTTGAATTGAAAGATTTATTTCATTGTGATTTTTGAGATCAAAATTCGTGCAAACCCTAAACGATTTGTTGTGGTTCATTGCAAGGAAATCTGGAGCTGTTTGGCAATTGAAGAAAATTTTTGGAAAATACCAGAGAGCAGAGGGAGTCTACAGAAGTTCCCTGAAGAACTTTTGTGGGGTGATCTCATCAAGAGACCGCGGAAGCGCGTCATAAGGCAGGATCTGCGGCGGAAACGCGGCAGGCTTGGGGGATCTCTGAAAATTTTTTGTTTCAGGTGACTTCTTACCTTCTCCTCTCTCCTTTTTAGCTCCAACTAACACTTTGCTGCAGGATTCTTTGCAAATAATCGCAGCGCCGCAAAAAGCAAAATTAAATTTGTGCGTGATTTTTTTTCTTGGTTGTTTGCATTCTAAATACGGATATTAAGGGGCACGGCCAAATCCAAATTAGGTGGGGATTTCATTACCCTTCCTAGGCCCCGAAAACCACAAAACTTGCATCCGCATTGACCCACATTAACTAAAAGAAATCTAGAGAAGACTCTAAGGACTGTCGCGCTCAATTAGGACAAGAGAAGGCCGTGGGTAATTCATTGCTTATCCGCGTTTTCTTGTGGTGCCTAAGGCGAGTGTGTCTAAGGCTAGTGGTTTTTTAGGCCCACTACTTATGTAGTGGAGTACCTTCCCACTTACCTGGCACTTATCCGGCCACAGGGGGACAAAGAGGCAGTGGAGGATTCTATCCTGCGACTTGTCTTTTGGCAGTTAGGAGCGGTCTAGAGCCGGACCTAGGTGACCACTAGATTCTAGGGTTTGTGTGCTGCATTTGTTTTGTCGCATCATTTTTTCAAAAATCCGTCCCTTTTTCAAAGCAAACACCGCATTCATTCATTACCCCTAATTATAAGTCAACGCTGCCACTTGTACTAACCCTTTTTAGTGCAAGATAGGCTGGACACGGGATTCTAGTGCCCGTTTAGTCCGCGTACCCTTTATCGACTCCGAAGTCGATATTTCTCCATTTACCTTTTCTTTACCCACTACCACACCCACACCGATGGATCTGAATCCATCAAACTTCTTTAACCCTAATCTGCCGCCGTCCGTTGGTGCACAGAATCCACCCCGCATCTCTCTCCAGGAGAGGTGCTACTCTATTCGAGGTCCTCTTTCGACCTGCTTATCCACACCACCAGCCAATGGGGATAACTTTGAGATTAAGCCCCAGTACATCAATCTTTTACCCAAATTCCACGGACTCGAGACTGAGGACGCTTACGTTTTCATTACCAAATTTGAAAACGTATGCGCAATGATGGGTACGTCACAACTTTCAGTGGATGCTATGCGTCTACGACTTCTTCCATTTACTTTGTGCGATATAGCCGAGAAGTGGCTATATAACACTACCGCACACTCTATTACAAATTGAGAAGAATTCGTCGCTGCATTCCTTAAGAAATTTTACCCAATACAAAAGACAGCTCGAATCCGTAGCGAACTGAATCAATTTGCCCAGCTCCCTACTGAACCATTTTCAAAATGCTTTGAACGTTTCAAGGATCTATTGGTTCAGTGTCCTCATCACGGCATCCCGAGATGGGAATTATGCCGAATCATTTATGAGGGCATTAACCCAAGCACTAAACAGAGCCTTGAAAACATGTGTCAAGGTACTTTTATGACCAAGGATGATGGGGAAGCTTGGAAGTATTTAGAAGAGTTCGCTGAAAAATCACTACAGTGGGAGAGTGGTACCCAACCATTGAATAGGGGTGGCGTACACCAAATAGATATGTCCATAGGTGTTCGAGCTGAGATGGCAGCAATGCAAAAGAAGCTCGACGCTATGGAACACAAATTTGCAGCAGCCTCCCTAAACCCAGTGTCACTCCCCAAAACTGTTTGTGGGTGCTATTCTGATCCGTCTCATTTAACGGAAGAATGTCCATTAAACTCTGCGTTTCAAGGTCACGAGCATTCTAATGCCGCATTTCAAAGACCTCGAAACGATCCTTATTCTTCCACGTACAATCAGGGTTGGAGGAATCACCCGAATTTCGCTTGGAACCAAAACCAATCTCAAAACACGGTTCCAAACACGAATAATTTTCAAAGGGCTCTTCCTCCACCACAACAGCAACCCCTTCAACTCACTCAGCACCCCTATCAGTCACAAAATTTCCAAAACCAGGGCAACACTCCTGCACAGTCTAATCCTATGCAGTCCTGTTCTGACGAGTTCTCTCAATTCACTCAAACCATGAAATCACTTTTATCAAATTTCATAGAGGTTTCGACTGAGGTTAGATCTTCCGTCAGTGAGATAAAGAAAAACTCAGCGTCCCAAGCTGAGAGTATCAAATCGATGGAAGCTGAAATCGCACGCCTCAAAGCCGAAATGAGTGCGAGAGAAAAAGGGAAACTTCCCTCTCAACCCCTACAGAATCCTGGGCATTACAATGTAAATGCCATCACAACGTTGAGATCGGGAAGAGTGCTGAACAATCATGTCGGGGAAGGTATTGATGATACTGAAGATCATATCAACACCCCGGCTAAGACCTTTCCACACACACACACTTCTCCTTCTGATCCTTTTTCTTCTACCACACCATCTTCTCGCGAGCCTATTCTCCATTTCCCATTAGGCTCGACACCTTCTCCCAACCCTTATAGTTCTCCATAGACGGTCCCCACACCCCTTTTAGGACCTCGTCTACCCCCTCTTCCTTCTCCTGTGATGGACCCTGCGCTTATTGTGAAAGCTCCTTACCCGAACCGGTTAAGGGGTAATAGAACGAGTCCTCATATGGAGAAAATTTTAGAAATGTTCAAACAGGTTAACATCAATATCCCTCTCCTAAATGCAATTCAACAAGTCCCCGCTTATGCGAAAATTCTTAAAGACTTGTGCACTAGGAAGAGGAAGACTCAAGTGCCGAAGAAGGTCTTCATGTCTAATAATATCAGCACTGCTTTTATTCCCCAGCTACCAAAGAAACGAAAGGACCCAGGATGTCCTACAATATCGATTTCGATTGGGGGTAAAAACATAAATCGTGCTCTTTTAGACCTTGGCGCAAGTGTTAACCTGCTCCCTTATTCTGTCTATGAGCAATTAGGGATTGGAGAGCTGAAACCTGCTCATTGCACTCTCCAGATGGCAGACCGATCTATCACCAAACCAAGGGGTGAGTTAGAGGATGTATTGATAAAGATTGGGGAATTTATTTTCCCTGTAGACTTCATTGTGCTCGACACACATCCTGTAACAAACCCCCGGGGCCAAATTCCGGTGATTCTGGGTCGTCCTTTCCTTGCCACTTCCAACGCTGTTATAAACTGTAGAAATGGTTCAATGAACTTATCATTTGGAAATATGACCATTGAACTAAATATCTACAAAGTTGGAAGTCAGCCATCAGAACCCTCTGCTCATATTTTAGATCTGTGCTCTGTCCATAAGATCGCTCCCGATAGTTATGGAGCCGAGGAACTTTGCTTTACTGATCTCGATGACATTACCACATCTCTATTTGATTTCACACATGATCTTAATGAGGACACTTTCTCTACACTTGAGTCCTGCACTCCTGACTTTTCTCCACCCGAGTCTGTATCTTTCACAGGCTCTGAGCTTCTTTGTAAATCCAAAAATCGCTCAATGATCCCTCCTTCTATCATTTCTCCACCCGAGTTAGATCTCAAAATTTTACCTTCTCACCTTAAATATGCATATCTAGGTGAGAATGAGTCTTTACCGGTTATCATATCCGCTTCTCTTGCATCAGAGCAAGAAAATGCACTTTTATCGGTATTGAGATCTAACAAAGAGGTGTTTGGTTGGAGTATGGAGGACATCAAAGGGATTAGTCCCTTGATTGTTGAACATCATATACATGTGATGGATGATGCCAGACCGACCCAAGAACCACAGAGACGGTTGAATCCCGTCATGAAGGAAGCTGTAATAAAAGAGATCGTCAAATGCTTAGATAATGGTATTATATACCCCATCTCCGATAGCCAGTGGGTAAGTCCTATACATGTCGTTCCTAAGAAATCCAGCATCACTGTTATAACCAATGAGGCAAATAAGTTGATTCAGACACGCGCCCAAACTGGGTGGCGTGTATGTATTGATTATAGAAAACTCAATGCTGCCACGAGGAAAGACCACTTTCCTCTACCATTCATTGATCAGATGCTGGAACGCTTAGCGGGACGAGAGTATTATTGTTTTATGGACGGATACTCAGGCTATAATCAGGTCCCCATCGCCAAAAAGGATCAAGATAAAACCACTTTTACTTGTCCTTTTGGTACCTTTGCTTACATTCGCATGCCCTTTGGGTTATGCAATGCTCCCGCTACCTTTCAGCGGTGTATGATGGGGATATTCTCTGATATGGTAGAGAATTTTCTGGAGATCTTTATGGACGATTTCTCGATTTTTGGAGACTCTTTTTCTGATTGCCTTGCGAATCTTGACGCTGTTCTTACTCGTTGCAAAGAGAAGAACTTGACTTTGAACTGGAAAAAATGCCATTTTATGGTCCAAGAAGGAATAGTACTTGGACATGTCATTTCACAGAAAGGCATTGAGGTTGACAGAGCTAAGGTAGATGTCATTCAAAACCTCCCTCATCCCAAAAGCGTTAAAGATATTCGATCTTTCCTTGGCCATGCGGGCTTTTATAGGAGATTCATTAAGGACTTTAGCAAAATTGCTAGACCTTTAACTCTTCTCCTGACCAAGGATACGACCTTCCATTTTGACTCGGACTGCGAGACAGCTTTCGACTCACTTAAACACTCACTCACTTCAGCCCCCGTGCTATCATCACCAAACTGGGACTACCCCTTTGAGCTGATGTGTGACGCATCTGATTTTGCAGTAGGTACAGTCTTAGGACAGCACATCGAAAAGATGCCACACGTGATATACTATGCAAGTACGACCCTGAATGATGCGCAAATCAATTATACAACCACAGAAAAAGAACTCTTAGCGGTTGTATTTGCATTAGAAAAATTCAGGCCTTACTTAATTGGCTCACCTATAGTTGTGTATACTGACCATTCCGCTTTAAAACATCTTCTGGCGAAGAAAGATGCAAAAGGTTGACTAATACGTTGGATCCTTCTGTTACAAGAATTCGATCTTGTTATCAAAGATAAGAAAGGATGTGAAAACGTAGTAGCTGACCATCTTTCACGCATCATTTCTTCCCCTGTGACCCTGCCGATTAATGACTCGTTCCCTGACGAACAACTCTTGAGCATATCCGCTGAACCATGGTTCAGGGATATTGTGAACTATCATGCCACGGGACTGATACCGAGCGATTGGTCAAAACAGGACAAATATCGTTTTCTTTCCCAAGTAAAACACTTTTACTGGGACGAGCCCTATTTGTTTAAATATTGTCCTGATCAGATCATTCGCCGGTGTGTCCCGAATGAAGAGTTCAAGAGTGTTCTTTCATTTTGTCATGATCAGGCCTGTGGGGGTCACTTTGGTCCTAGAAAGACAGCGGAAAAGGTTTTGCAATGTGGATTTTATTGGCCGACCTTATTCAAGGACGCATTTGACTATTGCAAAACCTGTACACAATGTCAGTATACGGGTAGAATATCCCAGAGGAATGAAATGCTTCAGCAACCCATTCTGGTTGTTGAAATATTTGATGTTTGGGGCATTGATTTTATGGGTCCCTTTCCCAACTCCTTTGGGAATTTGTACATATTGCTGGCGGTTGATTATGTCTCAAAGTGGGTAGAAGCCATTCCATGTCGCACTAATGACAAGAAAGTTGTCATTAAGTTCTTGAAAGAGAATATCTTTTCGCGATTTGGACACCCACGCGCTATTATTAGCGATAATGGGACACACTTCTGCAACAGGTCTTTTGAGACTCTGATGCGAAAATACTCAATCAACCACCGACTTTCTACACCCTATCATCCCCAAACAAGCGGGCAGGCTGAAATCTCAAACAGACAAATCAAACTTATCCTGGAGAAAACTGTTGCTAAGAATAGAAAAGACTGGTCGACCAAATTGACGGATGCTCTTTGGGCATTCAGAACTGCATTTAAGACCGACCTAGGAATGTCTCCATATAGGATAGTGTTTGGGAAAGCATGTCATTTACCCGTCGAGATAGAGCATAAAGCATTGTGGGCTATAAAAGAAATAAATTTTGATCTAAACCTTGCTTGCACTTTCGGAAGCTGCAACTTAATGAGCTAAGCGAACTCCGCGATGAAGCTGTAAGTCCACGTTGCGACCCCCGGTTCTTACGGGGAGGCGGAAACGGTATAAAAATCAAATTTTTAGCGCATGGGGCAACATGGACTAACAAAGTCGGGATCTTTTCCTAAACTAGAACTAGCAAACAAGCTAAAGAGAGTTAGCTACTCGGAAAGATGGTTATACCTAAACTTGAACTCCTTCTTCTTCAAACTTTGTAGAGGTTGATGGTTCTTTCCTCGTCGCCTTCTTCCGTCGAAGATGGATCCACCTGAGGGTTCAACCTTCGGGCTCTTTCTCGAACTTTGAGAGAACTAGAAACTTCGGCTTGCTAAACCTTTGATCCTAGAGTGAGTAGAGAGTGTCTAAGGGGTGTTTTCTTTTCAAGGAGATGGATTCTCAACACATGAGAAGGATTCTCCTTGAGCTTGAGGAAGAAGAAGATGAAGTGAGGAGAGAGAATGATTATGATAGAATGAGCTCTTTTCTTTTGCAACCATAACTAAAAGAAAAGGAATTATCTAATTAATAATATTAAATCAAAAATGAAATAGTTGATGGTTGTATTTGGAATGACCACTATCATAACTTTCAATAAATGAGTGTAAGCCAGAATCAAGGAGTATCCTTGCAAAGCAATGATGGTGGTCAACATTCAACCATGGTCAACAAGTCAACCATGGTCAACAAGTCAATAAAATCAACCATAACAATATTTCATTTAATTACTATTATTAATTGATATTTCATAAAACTATTAGGGTTTGGAAAAAGACGACTGTCAACTGTGCATACGCACCCGTTCCGAAACCCTAATGAAAAACCTCATCCTCCACCTCAAGCAACTGTGCATACACACCTGTATTCTCGTTCCGAGGAACAAGAATACCGAGAGATAAAAGCAACCCCAAAACATATACCAGTATCTGGCTAAAACCAGAGCCTGCTAGTATAATCCGTCCGGACTCCAAACGTGCACAAGTGCGCGGATGAGAACGAACCCTGCCGTAAAACCATGCGACCTCTACTCATTTTGCCCAGAGGCGAATACCCACTGTGTGGGACTCTAAAGACTCGACACTACGCTGGCAGTGGGTTTAACCACAGACCGTAAGCGGCACTAGCTGTGCGTAACGGTCCCCAGGTAGATGCCGACAAGAAGGCTGACGAGGTGAACCCCATCTGAACTCCTACTGAGTCTGAATGTGACAGTCTCCGTACAGTCCGGTCTGTTCGTCTAATACATCGCATGTCGGGCCTAGGGGGCGGTAAAACGTCAGTCCCCTAATAGCGGTACAAGTCGTGTCGAAGTGAAGCCCAAAACACCCTGAGATAACACTGGAAGCCTACCAGTATATCTCGCTTGCCCTGGCCAGGGACTACTCGTGTAATGGCTCTCCTAGACACAGCGCGATGTCAACCCCCAATACCGGGAGAGACGAATCCTGTCTAACCGTCACTGCCTCCAAGTGTTTCGGGACTGCACCCAACCATTACCTGTTTGCACGACTCCTTTAAGCCGCGGTAGGGTAGTGATCAAAGTGCAGTGGGAACACACTCGAGGCGAAGTGCCAGTGTCAAGTCAGCGGACTAAGCTGTACTCATGTCACCTGGGAACTGATAACTGACGATAGGTATAATACCAACCTGTCAGTTCCCGACGAGTCCTGTCCAGTGTACTCGTAACCCAACGAGCACCCGTATACTATCTCCAGTACGACGTACTGATGGCTGTGGGACAGACCATCTCCCACACTGGGATGAGAAGCGCATACGCTAGTCTACTCCGGAGTATCGATGCCCTGTCTCGATAGTCCTGCGACTAGGGACCTGTATAAAGATGTGCTTACAGATTACCCAGCCCCCACTAGTGTGACTGCCATCACAACGCTGGTAATCAAGGAAAGATCCTAAGGGCTCCACTAATGCGTATAGGTGATATCGCAAAATAAACACATGTACACATTGAAGTAGAAACAAACCAAGTAGCATACTACTATATTGAGCAAGATTGTTTATACAAGGTGAATATCCCAAGCTTCCATTAAGTAATATACAAACTAGTATGATACAGTAATGGCCTCTAAGGCATATACACTAACAATCTCCCACTTGCACTAAGGCCATGTACTGGCGTATCGAAGACCTATCATCTCGATCAGCCGCTCGAACTGAGTCTGGGGTAGGGCCTTGGTGAATGGATCTGCAGTGTTTTCTTCTGAAGCAACCCTCCGAACCTCGATCTCCTTGCGATCCACGATCTCCCTGATCAGGTGATACCGCCTCAAGATGTGCCTGGATCTCTGATGGGACCTGGGTTCCTTCGCTAAAGCTATAGCCCCGTTGTTGTCGCAATACAGAGGTATTGGGTCAACAATGGACGGAACCACCTGAAGTTCTTTCAAGAACTTCCTTATCCAGACAGCTTCTTTTGCGGCATCAGATGCAGCGATGTATTCCGCTTCCATCGTCGAGTCTGCAACGGTTTCCTGTTTGGAACTCTTCCAACACACCGCCCCTCCATTGAGGGTAAAGACAAAACCCGACATGGATTTGGAATCATCCTTGTCACTCTGGAAGCTGGAGTCAGCAAAGGCCTCGATCTGGAGGTCTTTTCCGCCATACACCAAGAACATCTCCTTAGTCCTTCTCAGGTACTTGAGAATGTTCTTTACTGCTATCCAGTGTTTCTCCCCAGGGTTTGACTGATACCGGCTTACTACACTCAGTGCATAAGCTACATCCGGTCTGGTACACAACATCGCATACATTATAGAGCCTACCGCAGAAGCGTAGGGTATAATAGACATGCGATCCCTCTCCAAATCAGTCTTGGGAGACATCTCTTTAGAGAGGGTGATCCCGTGACAAGCCGGTAGGTTACCGCGCTTGGAATCATCCATACTGAATCTCTTCAGTATAGTGTCGATGTACCTGGACTGTGAAAGTCCTAATATCCTCTTGGATCTATCACGATGGATCCGGATCCCCAGGATGTACGAAGCATCACCCAGGTCTTTCATGGAGAACCTTTGTGACAAGAACCCCTTGACAGATTGTAGCATAGGAATGTCATTTCCTATTAAGAGAATGTCATCCACGTATAAAACGAGGAATACTACAGTTCTCGCTACAAATCTACTATAGATGCATGGTTCATCTGGATTTTTGATAAAGCCAAATTCCTTGACCGTTTCATCAAAACAGATGTTCCAACTCCGCGATGCCTGCTTTAGTCCATAGATGGACTTAAGCAACTTGCACACCTTTCCGCTGCTCCCACTCTGAATGAAACCCTCTGGCTGATCCATATAGACACACTCCTCTAAATTTCCATTTAGAAAAGCGGTTTTTACGTCCATCTGCCAAATCTCATAATCGTGGAAGGCAGCAATGGCAAGAAGGATCCGAATGGATTTCAGCATAGCCACTGGAGAAAAGGTTTCGTCATAGTCCAAGCCAGGTCTTTGACGGAAACCCTTTGCTACAAGTCTAGCTTTATACGTCTCAACCTGTCCATCTACACCAATCTTCCTTTTGAAGATCCACTTGCATCCTACGGATTTTACCCCGTCTGGAGCAATGTCCAACGTCCATACTTTGTTGGTGTACATGGACTCCATTTCGGTCCGCATTGCATCCAGCCATTTTACCGAGTCAATGCTCTGAACGGCCTGCTGGAAGCTAGTAGGCTCAACATAATCTATGATGCAATCCTCTCTATCCCCGTCTATGAGAAAACCGTAGTATCTCTCGGGCGGATGAGACTGCCTACTACTCCTGCGGAGCGGCGTAGGAATGTCTTGTTCTTTCGAACCTTCTGGTTCCACTAAGCTTTCAGTAATAGTCTGAGGTTCTGGAATTTCTTCCAGTTCTATTGCGCTCCCACTTACTTCTTTTTCTAAGAACTGATGTTCCAGAAAATGGGCATTACGAGAAACAAGGACTTTTTGTTCCTCTGCGTAATAGAAAAGATACCCCCTGGAGTTCTTTGGGTATCCCACAAACTTGCACAGTACTGAGCATGCCTCGAGCTTGTCCGTATGCTGCTTTTTGACATAAGCTGGACATCCCCAAATCTTTAGGTACTGAAGATAGGGTTTCTTCCCACTCCATAACTCATATGGTGTGGTAGGCACTGTCTTAGTAGGAACTCGGTTCAAAAGGTATGCAGCTGTTTCTAGCGCATACCCCTAGAATGATCGCGGTAACTCAGCGTTACTCATCATGGACCGTACCATATCCAATAGGGTCCGGTTCCGTCTCTCCGATACACCGTTATGTTGCGGAGTGTATGGAGGAGTAAGCTGAGAGAGAATCCCATTCTCTTTTAAGTAATTCAGGAACTCGGCACTTAAGTATTCTCCACCTCGATCCGATCTTAGAATCTTGATACTTTTGCCGGTTTGTTTTTCAACTTCATTCTTATATTCCTGGAACTTTTCAAAAGCTTCGGACTTATGTTTCATTAAGAAGACATAACCGTACCTTGAAAAGTCATCCGTAAAAGTAATGAAGTAAGAATAACCGCTTCGCGCATGTGTAGACATTGGACCGCACACGTCGCTGTGTACGAGTCCCAAGAGCTCGCTCGCTCTTACTCCGTATCCAGTGAACGGAGTCTTTGTCATCTTTCCTTTGAGACAGGATTGACAAGTGGCATACGATTGATATTCGAACGGATCCAAATATCCTTCTGTATGTAACTTAGTCAACCTTCTCTCATTGATGTGACCCAGTCTACAATGCCATAAGAAAGTCTGATTGATATCTGGAGACTTTCTTTTGTGTGTATTCTGGATATTGAAAATCTGTGGTTGGTTTAATACGTATATACCATTGCTCAGTGTACCTGACCCAATCATAACTTGATTAAGGTGAATGTTTACAACATTACTTACAAACGCAAATTCATAACCTTCTTTAGAAACCAAAGATACAGAAATGATATTACAAGTTGCGTTGGGTACAAAAAAGCAATTACGCAAAACCAAAACATGCCCTTCTGACATTCCCAGGTGATAGTCCCCCACGGCTTTAGCATCCATGCTAGCTCCGTTCGCAACTCTGAGGGTCATGTCACCTGCCTTCAAAACCCTACGGTTTCTCAACGCCTGCAATGAATTACAGATATGAGATCCTGATCCGGTATCCAATACCCAGGAAGTAGAGTTTATAGAAAGACAGTTTTCAATAACATACACACCTGAAGCTGAAGCCGCAACCTGCTTCAGTTCCTGTGTCCTGGCTTTCCAAGCCCTGCAATCTTTCTTCCAGTGTCCACTCTTGTGACAATAGAAGCATTCCTCTTTACCCACAAGCTTCCCCGCTATCTTTGTTGCCTTTTCCTTTCCCTTCGTACCCACTTTACTAACACCGCCTCTTGGTTTGGCGGGGGCTTTCTTCCTCTTTCCCTTGGCTTTCGCCTTGGACCTAGAGGAAGAAGATCCTCCTACAAACAAAGCGGGTGTTTCCCTACCCTTCTGTAGGGTGCCCTCTGCGCTCCTCAGCATGTTGAGGAGTTCTGAAAGTTCAACTTCCTTTTCTTGCAAGTTGAAATTCAGTATGAACTGGGCGTAAGTGGAAGGAAGGGACTGGAGAATTAAATCCGTATAGAGTTCACTGTCCAACGTGGTCCCAAGTTCCGCGAGCTCCTCAGTGTAGCCAATCATCTTAAGCACATGGTCCGCTACCGATGATCCGACGGCCAACTTTGTCGAAAATAACTTCTTCGACACTTCGTATCTTGCGATACGAGACTGCTCTCCATACAGTTCTTTTGTATGGAGAAATATGGACTCGAGGTCCATATTCTCATGCCTCCTCTGATGTTCGTTGTCCATAGAGGTAAGCACGAGGCACCTGGCCTTCGCGCAATCAATCTCCCAAGTCTTACGGATTTCCTTATCCGCGACGCTGGAGGTGGGACCTGGGACGGGGGGAGCTTTGGTGGTAAGAAGATACCCCAGCTTGTCGTAAGTGATTGCCAATTTTACATTCCTGAGCCAATCTTTGTAGTTTGGCCCTGTCAGTATGTTTTTATCTAGAAGTAACTTAAGTCCAGTCATTTCGATTTGGTCGCTGCAGGGGGAGAGAAGAAACACTTAGCACGATGCTCTTGCAAGTTTAGAATGGTTTTTAATTTGTCTAAACAGGATGGCTCCCACTGTCTCTCGAATCCCTCCTCAAACCATAAAGGAAGAATCAGTCGGGATCAATCCCACCGTACAATACTTGCTTAACCGTTCAGCCAGGCCAGTGTCGGTACTTCGAGGGAGGTTTTCCAACGCTTTCGCGAAGTTCCTTAATTTAAGAACCTCTTTTCCCTGGGGGCGTAGCCCCGCTAACACCTTTCTAGGCACCTACTAGGTTTATAGCATTGATCATTTAGTGAGAAATTTCCCGAGGAGTAGCATATACTCACAGTAGGATCGGGATCCAAATATCATAGCGTGACGAAACTGAAGGAATCCTACCAGAATCATCACACTCCAAATGGTATGCAAATCTAGCAAGTTTCAGTACTTATGAAACTCCCGATGTGGATTTTTGCCCCATGCTCTTATGACCTTGGCGTGAGGTCAAAATGTCATAAGTCACATATCAAGTTCTTCCCATCATTATCCTGGTTAATTTGAACCCACCCGTACCTACCCTTGACGTAGGCCAAAATGGTAGTACGACTGTCTCAAACCAACGCATTCTATCTATGCAACAGATAAATATCCGGCAGCTACCAATCACTATGCCTTGGCGTGAGGTCAAAATACATAGCTTGAATACTACCGTATATTTAACTGAAATGATGGAGGGCTACGAATGGTTTTGGCGAAACCGTGAACGTAGTGAACTTGATATAATCGATGGAACGAGATAGCTTTTAGAAGGAGTGGCTCAAGCTCCGCATTTAAAAGTTAGTTTTGAAAAGAACCGAGTGGTTTTTTCGAAAGTGTTCCAACGACTTTAGCTTGGTTTATTATCTTGCATTAGTTCTTTTAATGCGTGATATTCTTGCATTAGTTCTTTTAATGCGTCCCATCATTTAATCCTACCATTGCAGAAAACAACCAAAATATGACGTACGCTTATGCCATTCGCATTCGCCACGGGGTCCCGTCATCACCCGTTAGGTTACTTAACTAACGACAGAGCGGGGGCTGGGCTAGCGCGGCTGTAAAACATAAGCAACGCCTAAATATAAAGCAATGATAGACATTACAGATCACAGATGAATACATTGGATATACTAGGAATCCGCAATCCGTTCGAGCCTGCAACGAAAAGCGGATTACACGGTCGCGGTGAATAGCCAAAACCCTACCCAAGACCCCTACGGCTGCGGAAAACTACCCGCCAAGTACCCGGTAGTTTGTGCACCCCTCCATGGGTCTATCCTAGGAGCAAAAACAGTAAAAAGAATTATACAATGACGGCTACAACCCCGACCCGGTTGTGCGGCCAAACAAATAATATTATTACATCAATTTACATTTACAAATGAATGAAAGAAAAACAAAAGCTCATCTCACATCCACCCCGGCTATTCACCCGCGACAGTCCAACACATTCATATACACATTCCAATGTCAAACACAGATCACAGAGATGTATAACCCCGACTAATCGACTTATAGCGATTAGCCGACGTTCAATACATACAAACATCACAGATATAACCAATATAGCCAAAGTGTAGCGAAGTTCGAAAAAAATACGGATTTATAGGACCCCAAAAGTAAATTTCTTTTCTGGAAAATCTGGGCACATATAACATATTTTAAAAATCCCAAAACCCTACCAGAAGAACACTGCACAAAACAGGATCGCATGAAGCGGCTAAACGGCGGCGGATCCGCGGCTAAGAGAATAGATGAGGCCGCGGATCCGCGGCGGTTTGAATGAATCATGGGATCGTTTTTCGTGGGTGTTCTCAAAAAACCCTGAGACGATTTTAGGAGTAAAAAGTTTTACTTTTAGAGCACAAAAAATTTCAACAGAAACTTAGGGTTTTGGATTTTCCGGTTTTGTGATTTTTCGGTTTCGAACTTCCATACACTTTGCTACCAAGCTAGTTTAAGTTTAGTTAGTCTCTGATACCACTGTAAGTCCACGTTGCGACCCCCGGTTCTTACGGGGAGGCGGAAACGGTATAAAAATCAAATTTTTAGCGCATGGGGCAACATGGACTAACAAAGTCGGGATCTTTTCCTAAACTAGAACTAGCAAACAAGCTAAAGAGAGTTAGCTACTCGGAAAGATGGTTATACCTAAACTTGAACTCCTTCTTCTTCAAACTTTGTAGAGGTTGATGGTTCTTTCCTCGTCGCCTTCTTCCGTCGAAGATGGATCCACCTGAGGGTTCAACCTTCGGGCTCTTTCTCGAACTTTGAGAGAACTAGAAACTTCGGCTTGCTAAACCTTTGATCCTAGAGTGAGTAGAGAGTGTCTAAGGGGTGTTTTCTTTTCAAGGAGATGAATTCTCAACACATGAGAAGGATTCTCCTTGAGCTTGAGGAAGAAGAAGATGAAGTGAGGAGAGAGAATGATTATGATAGAATGAGCTCTTTTCTTTTGCAACCATAACTAAAAGAAAAGGAATTATCTAATTAATAATATTAAATCAAAAATGAAATAGTTGATGGTTGTATTTGGAATGACCACTATCATAACTTTCAATAAATGAGTGTAAGCTAGAATCAAGGAGTATCCTTGCAAAGCAATGATGGTGGTCAACATTCAACCATGGTCAACAAGTCAACCATGGTCAACAAGTCAATAAAATCAACCATAACAATATTTCATTTAATTACTATTATTAATTGATATTTCATAAAACTATTAGGGTTTGGAAAAAGACGACTGTCAACTGTGCATACGCACCCGTTCCGAAACCCTAATGAAAAACCTCATCCTCCGCCTCAAGCAACTGTGCATACACACCTGTATTCTCGTTCCGAGGAACAAGAATACCGAGAGATAAAAGCAACCCCAAAACATATACCAGTATCTGGCTCAAACCAGAGCCTGCTAGTATAATCCGTCCGGACTCCAAACGTGCACAAGTGCGCGGATGAGAACGAACCCTGCCGCAAAACTATGCGACCTCTACTCATTTTGCCCAGAGGCGAATACCCTCTGTGTGGGACTCTAAAGACTCGACACTACGCTGGCAGTGGGTTTAACCACAGACCGTAAGCGGCACTAGCTGTGCGTAACGGTCCCCAGGTAGATGCCGACAAGAAGGCTGACGAGGTGAACCCCATCTGAACTCCTACTGAGTCTGAATGTGACAGTCTCCGTACAGTCCGGTCTGTTCGTCTAATACATCGCATGTCGGACCTAGGGGGCGGTAAAACGTCAGTCCCCTAATAGCGGTACAAGTCGTGTCGGAGTGAAGCCCAAAACACCCTGAGATAACACTGGAAGCCTACCAGTATATCTCGCTTGCCCTGGCCAGGGACTACTCGTGTAATGGCTCTCCTAGACACAGCGCGATGTCAACCCCCAATACCGGGAGAGACGAATCCTGTCTAACCGTCACTGCCTCCAAGTGTTTCGGGACTGCACCCAACCATTACCTGTTTGCACGACTCCTTTAAGCCGCGGTAGGGTAGTGATCAAAGTGCAGCGGGAACACACTCGAGGCGAAGTGCCAGTGTCAAGTCAGCGGACTAAGCTGTACTCATGTCACCTGGGAACTGATAACTGACGATAGGTATAATACCAACCTGTCAGTTCCCGACGAGTCCTGTCCAGTGTACTCGTAACCCAACGAGCACCCGTATACTATCTCCAGTACGACGTACTGATGGCTGTGGGACAGACCATCTCCCACACTGGGATGAGAAGCGCATACGCTAGTCTACTCCGGAGTATCGATGCCCTGTCTCGATAGTCCTGCGACTAGGGACCTGTATAAAGATGTGCTTACAGATTACCCAGCCCCCACTAGTGTGACTGCCATCACAACGCTGGTAATCAAGCAAAGATCCTAAGGGCTCCACTAATGCGTATAGGTGATATCGCAAAATAAACACATGTACACATTGAAGTAGAAACAAACCAAGTAGCATACTACTATATTGAGCAAGATTGTTTATACAAGGTGAATATCCCAAGCTTCCATTAAGTAATATACAAACTAGTATGATACAGTAATGGCCTCTTGGGCATATACACTAACAGAAGCTTATGATAACGCTGTAATCACAAAAAATATGACTAAGGTTTTTCACGATAAAAACATTTTGAGGAAAACATTTTCACCTGGTCAACAAGTCCTTCTTTATGATTCACGATTACCCCTTCACGCGGGTAAGCTCCGATCTCGATGGAAGGGACCTTTTGTTGTGCGGTCTGTATACCCGCACGGGGCAGTAGAAGTAGAAAATGTTAAAAACGGCACATTTTTCAAAGTGAATGGACATAAACTAAAGCCGTATTTTTCCACTGACCCCACGGAGGAGCTCTTGTTCTTACAAGAGCCAGTTTATTTTGATTAAAATTCCTCTGTCTCACCTTCATATCCAGTATATCATTGCATCAATTTTTGAATGAAGGTGAGTGAAAAGAGTAAGTTTGGGGGAAGTTCTTCACTTATATATTTTGCCCCCACTAATAATTCCCCCCAGGCTTACAGTTTTTGTAGGTATAGCGATTGGCAACAGTGAGGACACTGTTGAAAACAAGTTTGGGGGAGGTTTGTGCTTATTTTTGCATCATTTGCATATCATCTGCATAAGCACAAAAAATTTCTTTAAAAATCTATAAAAATTTAAAAATTTTCAAAACCCATAAAAATATAAAAATTTTCAAGTATAAAAATAATTTTAATATTTACACTTTTTTGTACATAAATAAGATAATAAAAGTTTAGATAGTGAACAATTACATCTATGAGATTAGAAAAAATTTAAGAAAACTAAGAAAATTAGAAGTTTTCTTATACGAACTAGTAATAAGTAGTTATGAGCCGTTGTCCCAAGGGTTAGTAAGATGAATGACGTCACTAATCTGAGGATAAAAATAAGTCTGAAAAATAGTTTCTATTCTGGAAGCCAAACATTTTGAACGTTGATACCCTGCTATTTGCACTTACACACGTCTTAAAGCCTGGGATAGTAGAGGATACCTTGAAATGCTCTTGTCTTTAAGCCGATGTATGAAGGAAATAAAAAGGGAAAAAAAATGAATAAAGAAAATATAAAGTGGTGAGAAAAATGAACACTTGTTTTGTTATCACCGAGGGCAATAAAAAAATATATAGCGAGGGTGCCTTTTCACCTAGTGCCCTAAGGCCAACTGGTCTGGGAGTCACTGCTATGCCTGAGGTGGTGCAAGACGAGGAAAATACACCAATTAAGCAAGCACATAAGTAATCGGTCGGTTAGTACCTTAATAAGTATTAACGGTCGCATGAAAGTGTGTGAGCAATCTCATCTAAATATTCATTAATTAAAAAGTACTGAGGCTGATGGGCAAGAGTATGATAGCTTGAATTGAATTCTCCGGGTGTAGGGATGTCTTTACACACACGCAGGGTTATATGATCGATGTTTGGAAGAAAGATAGGAATGAAAAAACAAGACGATGTTTTATTGAGGGAGGACGTGATTTCTAACATCTTTTCATGACCATTAAGATAAGGCTCATGACAACCGAAAAGCTAGCTTAGTTGGAAACCCTAATTTTCAAAGTTTTTCTTCTACGATTCTTTTCTTTAAATGTAATATTCATGATCTTTCTTTAATTATTGGATTTTGTGGGTGCAATCCGCTGAAAACCCTCAAGAGACAACACTCCTCCTACTAGGGACACCTAGAGGTTTAAAGGCTTGTTGCACGTACTCAGTGCAATCGTATTGCCTACGAAAGTGTGCTAGTTAGTTTTTCTCTTTCTTTATTTTCTCCTTCTCTTTTTAATAAAACAATTCGCTCGAGACGATCGAAATTAAGTTTGGGGGAATTTGATTAGTCGAAAATATTGCATATTTTAGCCGGCAATTTCCTCATCATTTGCATCCATATAGAAGTGTTCGGCATTCATATTTTACATATTAGCAAAACTGTCGCAAAATATCAGATTGCATGTATTAGACTCTGAAACCGACACGATAAAGGAAATTAACCACATTTCATGGCATCGCATCTTCCCTACATTTGCGCAACACTTGTTTTGAGATCTGTGCAGGAAAATCCAGCAGAAAGACCAAAATTTACAGGGTACAGCTAAAACGTTACGCCAACTCAATGATTTCAGTTCTGGTATCAATCCAAAGGGACAAATACAAATCAATATATCAGATGAAGCCCCAAATACCATCCAAAGACGACACCAGAAGAACCAAGCTCCAAGCCTCCTACATGGCCGCGGAACCGCGGCCAGAGCCTGCTTGCGCCGCGGTTCCGCGGCCATCTTGCCACATCACCCTCTCAATTTTAGTGCACAATACTTCTCATAGTGGCTGAAGTTCAGAAATATACCTCAAGTTCCAGAAGACTCCAGAGACTTCTGCCAGATCAGCAAGCTTTGGGATCAACACTAAACTAGCCCATCATTCTAGAAACTTCTTCCTAAACCCTAGCTTAAACCCTAAGCTAAGCCTAACAAACTCTTTCTATAAGTCTTTCAACAAACTTTTGGAGGGAACTCAAAGGCTTAGGGTTTGGGTGCTCTATAAATAAGACCCTAGGCTCACTTGTACAAGATATAATTTCATGAGCTTGGAAAAATCAATCCATTAGTTCCTTTGAGAGCCATTCTATCTCTTCCTTCATCTTCTTCTTCCACAAGTCTAGTGAGAGGACTTGTGTGAAACCCTAACCCTAAATTCCAATCAAAAGCCAAGATCCCGAGTACCCATCAAGCAAGAAGCCTTGCAACCTTTTATAAGCCGAGCCGATCTTCAACGGAGCAAGTGGTCAAAGCCGATCCGCGACTCACGGAGCCGAGCAACGCCAATTCAACAATTTAGTTCTTCCTCTTGTAGTTCTTGAGCGACTGTAATCAAATTGTTGATATAAATAAAAGGTGATATTCTTTTATCTTGTTTACTTTAAATTCTCGCATCATGATATCTTTTCAATTCTTGAATACTTTCTGTGTGATGATGTTTGAGTAATACTCCGCTCGTCGAGGAGTCGAGACGATCAATAGAATGATGATGTAATATATCTTAAATCGATTCTTGAGTCCTACGAGTTTTGTAAACCCTAGCAAGTTCAAGAATCGACGACCCAATTCGTTGCGATGCTTTTTTGATTGATATCGCTCGAGATTGGGGAGTTACGATCGTTTCTTGAAATTGTTAGAGGCTAGAATGCAAATAATATCAACGAAAGAACACGGGTTAAAAGATGAAACCCTAGTTTCATAAAGAAAGCCCTAACTCTCGTCGATCATCATCAATCTAGTATCAATCCTTCGAAGGACAAGAACACGAAATCTTGAAATTACATCACGTCTATAGATCCGATCGATTCCTACGAGCCTCATTTAGATTCTTGACATTTTGGTTGGAAATATTAACGAAACCCAATTCTTGATCGTTTATCAGTTTCTTGATTCTTGATTAAACTCGTGACACCTGAATCAATTGAGAAATTCTTGAATCATGTTTTCTTTCCTTTTCGATTAACTTTTCGATTCAAACAAATTAAACATAGAAACGAATCGCACAATCCCTGTGGACGATCCGCACTTGCTAACGAAATCTACACGACACCGTTATTGATTGCGGTCAAATCTAATTCTTTGGTTGTGATTTCTTTATACAATTTTCTAAATACCGATACAAGATACTGTTATCAATCAAATGAAACCGTTATCGGGAAACAATTGATTCGATACTTGCTTTTACATCCAATCGAGAAAATAAATTTCAATCACTACCCTACCACGGCTCAAAAGAGTCGTGCAAACAGGTAGTTTTTGGGTGCAGTCCCGAAGCACTTGGAGGCAGTGACGGTTAGACAGGATTCGTCTGTCCCGGTATTTGGGGTTGATATCGCGCTGTGTCTAGGAGAGCCATTACACAAAGTCCCTGGCCAGGGCAAGCGAGATAGACTGGTACGTTTCCAGTGATATCTCAGGTGTTCTGGGCTACACTCCGACACGACTTGTACCGCTAGTAGGGGACTGACGTTTACCGCCCCCTAGGCCTGCCATGCGATGTTCTTAGACGAACAGACCGGACTGTACGGAGACTGTCACTTTCAGGCTCAGTAGGAGTTCAGATGGGTTTACCTCGTCGGTCTTCTTATCGGCATCTACCTGGGGACCGTTACATACAGCTAGTGCCGCTTGCGGTCTATGGTTAAACCCACTGCCAGCGTAGTGTCGAGTCTTTAGAGTCCCACACAGAGGGTTATTCACCTTTAGGCAAAATGAGTAGAGGTCGCATGGTTTTGCGACAGGGTTCGTTCACATCCGCGCACTTGTGCACGTTTGGTGTCCGGACAGCTTATACTAGCGGGCTTTGGTTTAAGCCAGATCCTAGTATATATATTTTGGGATTGGTTTTATCTCATTTTATTCGTGTTCCTCGGAACACGGATACGGGTGTGTATGCACAGTTGACTGAGGCAGAGGCAGAGGATTTCCATTAGGGTTAATGACCGTTGTCTTTTTCTTAACCCTAATGATTATGTGTGAAATATGATTTATTAATATTAGTTAATTATAATTGTGTATGGTTATGGTTGTTGGCCATTTGACTTTGCTTGACTTGTTGACCTAGGTTGACAAGTTAACCATCATCATTCCATATGAAAGATGCTCTTTGATCCTTACAAAAGCATTTAATGTGAAATGATAATGGTCATTTCTTGATTAACCATCACAATTATCTTTAGCTAATTATCTATTTTTCATAATTCACATATATGTGAGAAGGTTGGATTATTCTTCTCATTCTATCATTCTCATTCTCTCTCCTCCTCTTCCTCTCTCTCTAGCTCTCCCCTCTCATGAGTTGAGAACCATTTGAGCTTGAGATAAAACCCTCAAAAATACTCTCTACTCTTTCTAAGGTCCTAGGTTTAGCACACCAAGCACCTTAATTACTTCTAGTTTGAGGTTGGAGCCAAAGGTAGAGGCCCTCGGGTGGATCTTTCTTTGGCAAGAGAAGGCGACAAGGAGAACCCGTTCTTCCACTCCAAGGAGCAAGAAGAGAAGGACTTGAAGACCTAGGTATAACCCCTTTTCCGAGTAGCTAACTCTTTTAGCTTGTTAGTTAGTTTTGTTTAGCAAAGATCCCTCCTTTTGCATAGTCCATGTTGCCTAGTGTTGTAAAAATCCGATTTTTCATAACGTTTCCGCCTCCCCGCAAGCACCGGGGTGGGCAACGTGGCCTTACACTCACTACTCATAATAAACATTCATAGTCATGAACAAAGAATTGAAAACACTTTAATTTGTACAAGAGGCAATAAGGTATTATTAATCCATATATAACCATATATATATATATATATATATATATATTCTCTTACGGATTACGATATGAAAAAATTAGCGGGTTCACGAGATATGAAAAGAGAAGAATAAAGAGATGGAGCGAGGGAGAGAGAAGGGACTTACATACACAAGCCGGTATTGTCACCGGGTTTGTCTATCCGCCGATAGCCTCGCGTTTCTAGCGAGACTTTCTTGAGAATTTCTTCATGTTCTTCTTCGGGGAATCTAGATGAAGAGGGATATGTGAAATGATAGAAAGGTATGATGATGAAAAGAGAGAGGAGTGAGATATAAAAAAGTTTATGACCACCATAATTCTAATAAATTATGGCTCATAACCATTCTAATTATTTTGGGAGTTGAAAAGAAGATGAAATGAAAGGACTCATTTGTAGGTTATGAGAAGGATAAAAATTGATAAAAAAAAATAATTGTAAGAATGAGGATTTGAACATGTGACGTATGGAATTACAATGCAAGGACTTAACCAATGAGCTATAAGGTTGTTCATGCACATATTTAATAAGAATTAAATATATGTTGTTGCTTAAAAAGAAAGTGGGCTTTTGGGCTCATAGTTTTATAAAAGAAAAATGAAAATGATTTTGGATTTGGGTTATGGGCTGGGTCAGGTCTTGCGTTTAATTTGAAATAGGTTAAGATTTAGTGTAAAGAAATGGATTTGAGAAAAATAGATAGAATAATAAAATAATATATTTAATAGAGAATAAAATATACGGGGATACCCAAAAACAAATAAATACAGTATTTTAATAAAAAGAAGAATGATAAGAAGGTATAGGAATTTTGGGGTCGTTACATCCTACCCTCCTTATAAAAATTTCGTCCTCGAAATTTACATAAAGAGGATGTTGCAACAAGGTACTGAAAAGTTAAGGATGATGTCGTATTCGAGCTCCTTCGATCGATGCTCTAACCAATTGAGCGGATAGGTCTACGAGATACAAGTAGAAAAGGTGTACAAGAGTTAAGGATTCAAAAGTCGAAAGATGGACTTCAAGGAAGTCAAAGGTGGAGTTCAAGATAAATTAAAGGAATAGGGAAGGATTCAAAAGAAAAGCCGAATGTAATAATTGGATTTCATAATTCTTGTATTATATTGCTTACGATGTTCATTCAGAAGGGACCTGTATGTCCATACAGAACTGTCCTACATGTCCACACAGAGCTGACCTGCATGGGCCATCAACAAAACCTGTCACGCCCCGCTTTCCAGTAGATAGAAACGGTGATGTGGCAAACCCACGACGTATTTATTCCGAGAAGGTCGTTTCTCGAAATAAATACGCTAAGCGTCTATAAGTAATATAAACTAATAAGAATAAATAAAAGAATGAAATCCAACTGTGATTTATTACGTTCATGATTCATAGTAGACAAAATATATGAATACAAGATATGATAATATGATAAGTCTTAACAAGGAAGCATACATAAATAAGCTGAAATGAAATGAAAAGCTGAACGAAACTAGACATCCGGTTGTGATGCGAACTGGTTGTACTCCTCTTCGACCGCTTCTATCTCCTCTGTCTCAATACCACTGACGAACATTCCAAGAAAGATAGAAAAATGGGTGGAATGCCCGTTAGCGAACTAACGCTCGGTAAGTCACCAAAAGGATGGTTTGATGTATATAAATGAAATGCTAGGTGTAATGTGATATATGGTATAGCATGGATATAAATCATGAACATATAAACAAGTATAGTAGCATGAATGATAATATGTATGCCAACTATATATATCAGTATGGTAAACAAGTATAACATGGCCGTGGAGTGTAAGTATAGTGAACATGAAGTGAATGTAAGTGTCCTAAAAGGTCTCTAAAAGGGTAAAATTAACTAACGTGAGTTCAAGTGTGAATGTCAACCAATCTCAAAAGTATTCTCGAACCCAAGGCTATCATCCAGGAGCAAGGAATCACGGGCCCAAAATAGCGGGACTTCAGTTGTTATTGAAGTATTCCAAACCCAACAGGCTATCATCCAGGGGCTTAGAAACGCGGGCCCTCATTCATGAATTTGTGATGTACCGTTTCAGCCCAGTACCACAGCAACGTTATTTGTTATAATGGGACTCATGAGATTCCGTTGGATTCATACTCAAACTACCCCCAACACCCCGTATATATAATTCTATGATTAATGTTATGAGTCTTGATCGAATCCATGAATACAAAAGGTGATGTATGATATCAAGTTTTCAAGATTGAGTTCATGTAGTCATGTTAAGTGCAAGTCAAGCCAATTGTATTCATGGTTCGAGTCAAGTAGGTTCAAGTGTACATACTGAGTTCAAGTATTCATGATGAAGTCGTGTCAAGATCAAGTCAATTATAGCATGTAATGGTTTAATCATAAGTCATATAAATAAAAACAAATAAGCAATCACAGAAAATGATATGAAATAAGAATACAACTAACGTCCAAAAACAATTTTGTAAATAAGTGTTGTGTATGACTAATCAATCAAGTCAATCAATTTCGGAATATAAACAAAAATATATATCTAAGTGTTTTCCATGCGTGATTTTCAATATCGCCTAAATACGACTGCCGGTTTGGGAGATATACCCGTTTTCGTATCGTCGAGCAAAATAGATCAGAATCTGTTCAGAACCGTCATATATTTTTAAAACGCAGTTTGATTTGATTTATATCGGGTTTCAGGTTGCAAAAATTATTATAAAATTGTAGGTCTTTCGATTTAGTTATCCAAAACACCAAGATTCATATGATTTGGATTTCTGAAGCTCTAGTTATGATCATTCTAACATCAGCGTTTAAAACATAAATTCAGATTTCTGGACAGTAACTATATATTGTATTGCAAACCCTATATCGGGTTGTTTCATTCATTTATAAGTAATCTAGTATACATAAAATTATAGTTCTATCAATTGTGCATCTACACATCTAAAGTTTGCCACGAACAGACATCGGGAGTTTGATTTATGTCTAATTTAAAAACAGTATGTGAATCAGGACAGATTCTGTCCAGCTTCATCACTAAATATTGTAACGCGGTTTTCTATATTTTACGTCAGTTTTCAGTAAAAACTTGGAACTAAGAAAATCTATATATTTCGATATAGATGTTGAAAACATCTGAAAATACTTAATTTGGATCAACTATTATAGAGTTATGGTCTCTCGAAGAAGACCTTTATTGGCAGTTTTCTGGTTTTAAAAACTGTGAATAAAAACTACGTAACATCTAAACCGTTATTCGGTTCGATGTAAAATTTTTACTGCGTGTAAACAAAAATATATTCTATAATACTTAAATTTCATGAAATTTCTAGAAGTAAAAATTAATTTCTAAAAATTATTTTAAAGGTTAAGGTATTGATATATATACTAAAATCGACAAAATGATTAACTAGTATTTTTATGCAAGCTTCTCCTTTTTATTTAATAACCAAACCGATTCTATAAGACATCGTAGATATATTGTGGCATGAAATTTATGTTCTCACTATCCATAATAAACATTCATAGTCATGAATAAAGAATTGAAAATACTTTAATTTGAACAAGAGCCAATAAGGTATTATTAAACCATATATAACCATATGTATCTAGACTTATATATATGTATATGTTTATGTTTAACTTCTCTTACGGATTACGATATGAAAAAAAATAGCGGGTTAATGAGATATGAAAAGAGAAGAATAAAGAGTTGGAGGGAGGGAGAGAGAAGGGACTTACATACACAAGCCGGTATTGTCACCGGGCTTGTCTATCCCCTATAGCTCGCGTTTCTAGCGAGTCTTTCTTGAGAATTTCTTCATGTTCTTTTTCAAAGAATTTAGATGAAGAGGGATATGTGAAATAATAGAAAGGTTTGATGATGAAAAGAGAGAGGAGTGAGATAAAAAAAGTTTATGGCCACCGTAATTCTAATAAATTATGGCTCATAACCATTCTAATTATTTTGGGAGTTGAAAAAAATATGAAATGAAATGTCTCATTTGTAGGTTATGAGAAGGATACAAATTGATAAAAAAAAATAATTGTAAGAATAAGGATTTGAACATATGACCTATGGAACAACAATGCAAGGACTTAACCATTGAGCTATAAGATTGTTCATATACATGACTAATAAGAATTAAATATATGATGTTGCTTAAAAAGAAAGTGGGCTTTTGGGCTCATTGTTTTATAAAAGAAAAATGAAAATGATATTGGATTTGGGTTATAGGCTGGATCAGGTCTTGCGTTTAATTTGAAATAGGTTAAGATTTAATTTAAAGAAATGGATTTGAGAAAAATAGATAGAATAATAAAATAATATATTTAATAGAGAATAAAATATACGGGGATGCCCAAAAACAAATAAATACAGCATTTTAATAAAAAGAAGAATGATATTAAGGGTTGGAATTTTAGGGTCGTTACAACTGAACTGTTTATTATTGACATCATAGATTTGATTTTTCTATGGATTTGAGAAACCGTGGGTATCTTTTATAAAGTGGGTTATTTTTTAAAAGTGTGGTTTTCTTGTGATATGATGATTTTGTGTTAACCATGAGTTTTGGTTTTCATGATGAGATATCTGAATCAAGAGAGAAGTTAACCGATTACGAATACATGGTGGACCCGGTAAGACTCTGAGGGGCAGGAAGACCGTAGGGAGGTACGGGGAGCCTAGCGAAGATGATCGATACCGGAAGTGACATTAGAGCGTGGCGGATATCCGGAGGATTCCCACTGTCGCTGAGTTGATATCAGGAGAGGACCGATTGGTTGGACTGTGCCTACGATATTCATATTTTGTGTCGATGATGTACACGAGTTTTATGAGGATTTGATGATGATGGATATTTTTATTATGAGATTTCATTCATATGGTAATTGAATTCATTATTATACATGTCATATTATATCTTGTGATTTATAATTCTATTCAATGATTTGGCAACTCACTCCCATTGTGCCTTAGCTCCTTGCAGGGTAGACCGCACGGACACATAGCAGCGTTGTGGAATCATAATGTGGAGTACATCACAGCTTTTGCTAGGTAGGTTACACGTATAATAACCGCCTTTTTTATATATTGTATCTTGTATCTAGGGTCACTCCATCAGACCACCTGTATATTTTTTGACTTCGAGCGAGTGGAGACTTATGTATATTTTGGGTCGACTTGAGCAGAATCGACTAGTTATGTTGATTTATGCGTTTTACTTATAGCATACTTGTTATTCTTCGCTTTTGAGCGTCGTATATGCATTGCGTGGGTTTGATTCCACCGATGGGCGTTGATATTGCTCTCAAGTAGGGATGCCATTATAATATTTATTATGTACTTGCTTTTTCTCAAAAATTACAAAAGAGGTGCTGCCGAAATTTCAAGTACGAAAATAGTTTCCTAACCACTTGACATATGTCTTAAATTAAAAAATCTTTGCATATTAAAATAGGGTTTCATTTCCATTACTTCTTATTAAAACTTTACCTCCTTATTTTTATAAAAAGAGTTTAGATCTTGGCTTCTGTCTTACTTAGATTGCGTCGACATCTTTAAACGTCACACAATCTAAGTACTGGTCACGTGCCAAATTCGGGTTGTGACACAAGGCTTCCACGAGAATCCCTCTATATCCAAATTGCAAAGGGTTTTTGATACTATCCTTTTTCGTACGTCTCTTTCAGATCAAGTACAAGAACAGATGGAGTAACCAGTCTTTCACCGATCTTCTAGCATTGCTGAAGGAAGCTTTTCCCGACAGAAATGAAGTACCACCGAGCTAGTATGAGGCACAAAAAATAATCATAAATATCGGCCTAAAGTGTGACAAGATACATGCATGCGAGAATGATCGCGTTTTTTTCCGGAAAGAACACGCCACACTCAAAAGCTGCCTAGTGTGTGGGAAAAACTGATTCAAGTCTAAGAAAGACTCTTGTTCAAGTGATGTGCCTGTGAAGATTCTTCATCGTTTCCGTTAATACCGAGGCTGCAACAGTTATTTATGTGTGAGGAGATGGAGTCCGAAAAGCAGTTGCACCATAAAGCGCCTCGTGAAGAGGGAAAAATGAGTCATCGTAGAGATTCGATATCATGGAAAGTTTTAGATAAAAAAATATCTTTCGTTCAGCACAGACCCTCATAACATGAGGCTGGGGATTGCGAGTGACGGTTTCAGTCCATTCGGAATGGTTCGCGGCGAGTGTACTCATAGTATTTGGCCCCTTATGGTGACTATATACAACCTGCCGCTATAGAGGGCTATGACGTAGTCTTATTTTACGTTAGTGTTTTTAATTGACAGACCCTCGTCTCCTGGGAAAAACATCGATGTGTACCATCAACCCTTGATCGATGAGTTAAAGTTGTTGTGAGAACCAATGATGCATATGGCAAACAATTTTTCAAATGTGTGTTGCTTTGTTGTGGACGATTAATGATTTTCCTGTCTACGGCATGCTGTCGGGGTGGACAACTCAAGGTAAGCTTGCTTGCCCTGGTTGTCATATTCATACGAGCAGCGTACGCTTGAAGTTTAGCGGGAAAGAGTCGTTTATGGGTCACCGACGATTCTTGCCTATAACTCACATATTCAGAAGGAATAAAGAAATGTTCAATGGTAAGATGGAGACCGGTATACCGCCTGAATCATTGTCCGGTAACGACATACTGCAACAATGGAGAAGTTATCAGAATATCACATTCAGAAAGAAATAGAACAAAGATGCAATGCCATGCCCATCTGGCTGGAAGAAACTTAGTGGTTTATTTCAGCTTTCGTACGGGTCTGATCTATCGCTGCACCACAGTTTAGATGTCATACATATCGAGAAGGGTGTCTCCGAGCACATCATCAATCTTTTGCTGTGTAAAGATGGGAAAACGAAGGACAATCTCAACGCTCGTCGTGATTTGACGAATTTGGATGGTTTGTCCATTAGAAAAAAATTGCAATATCGGCTTGTGGCTGGTAAACCGGGTTATTATGAGATCTCACCAGAAATCTACAACATGAACAAAGAGAAGAAGCTGTTGTTGTTGCATCTGTTGAAAGAATTGAAAGTCCTCGACGGTTTCTTATCAAACATTTCCAAATAAGTGCGGGTAGAAAACTGAAAAATCATAGGACTCAAGAGCTATGATTACCACATATTAATGCGTCATCTTCTTCCTTTATGCCTCAGAGCATCGGTAAAATCAGAAGTTGGTCTCGTGCTTAATGACTTTTGCATATATTTCTGCCAATGGTGTTCCATATATGTGGACATCAATGAGATAGGAAGCTCGAAAAAGATATTCCATTGATCCTCTGCAAGCTCGAAACTATTTTTCCACCTTCCTTTTTAGACATTATTGTTCACTTGTCCATCCATCTGGCAACCGAGGTCAGGATTGGCGGTCTGGTACATTACCGTTAAATGTATCCAATCAAAAAGTATTATTGATGTTATTATTCATTATTTAAATTTCAAAGAATTATCATGAATTATTAATATCTATTATTTTCAACAGATATCTGTTAACTTTGAAAAACAAGTATCGTCCTGAAGGTTCGATTGCACAAGGTTATCTCCTTGAAGAAGTCACGTCTTTCTGTGCTCGTTTCCTGAACGATGATATCAGGACGAAGCTGAACAAACCATAGAGTGTTCCTGACGGTCCAATTGGAGCAAGAAGGCTAAAAAAACATGTCTTGCGATCTCACGGCCAGTGTACATGCGTACATCTTGATAAAAAGCGAGTGTTTTGCTAAATATGTAGACTAAGTGTTTATTATTTTATCATTTTAAACGTTAGAAATTAAATTTAATCTAATTAATATTGTAAGTCGATGCCGCGCACCCCGCGGATTCGTGGGGAGGCGGAATATGCAAAAAACAATTTTTATGGGTTTCGCAACACCGACTTGAACTTCAGGATCGATACTAAACCTTAACTAGCTAAACTGTAAGAGGTTAACTACTCAGATAGAAGGTTATACCTCACAGAACCATGTCCTTCGGGACTTCTTGTTGTCCTCCTCCTCGTCATAGGCTCCTCGGATCGTACACGGATCGGGCCTCCTCGTCGGTCCTCTCAAGTCAAAGACGATCCACCCGAGAGTCTATAGTCCGAGCTCCAACCTCAAATACGAGGTAACTAAGGCACCTAGTTCGCTAAACTAGATGTCCTAGATGATGTAGAGAGTGAAGATGGATTAGCTTGTCTCTAAATACCCTAGGTTTCTCAACACATGAGACATGAAGAGTATGAGAAAGAAGAAGGGGAGTTTGAGGAAAAGAGAGTGAAGCAAGAACATTAGAAAATGAGATGGCTATCTATTTGTAATGAATAATGAAGCATAAAATAATGCAATCCCTAAATATCTAGCATGCTTGCAAAATATCTAGCATGCTTGCAAAATATCTAGTATGCTTCAATTATCACTTAGTGAGTCACCCCCATGAGTCACCCCATGAGTCACCAAGTAGACATACCTCATTTAATGTAAATCTCCACCTCATTTCCTCCACCTCATTAATCTTTTAATCAAAAGATTAAAACCCTAATGAGGTGTCTTCTTCTAGAAGCAATCTTGAGTGAATTACAAGAATACCCATCATCCGTATATATATACCCGTATCCGTATTCCGAAAAATATGAATACAAAGAGATGAAAATAATCCATCAAAATAATACTAGGCTACGTCGTAAACCAAAGCCCACTAGTATTATCCGCCCGAGCATTATACATGCACAAGTACACGTATGTGATCGAAGCCCTGCCGTAAAATCATACGGCCTATACATCTTTTGCCCGATGCAGGGAAACCCTCTATATAGGACTCTAAAGACTCGACACTACACTGGCAGTGGGTTTAACCACAAGCACGTCAGCGGTACTAACTGCACATAACGGCTACCCAGGTATCTGTCGATAAGAAATCCAATGAGCACACTCATCCGAACTCCGACTGAGCCTATCTGTGACAATCTCCGTACAGTCCGGTTTGTTCGTCTATGAGTATCGCATATCGGGCCTAGGGGGCGGTAACCGTCAGACCCCAATAAGTCCTGCCGGAGTAGAGCCCAAAAACACCCTGAGAAACTACTGGAGTACCTACCAGTAAATCTCGCTTGTCCTAGCCAGGGACTTTGTGTAATGGCTTTCCGAACACAGCGCGACATCAACCCCCAATACTGGAAGAGAAGAATCCTATCTAACCGCCATTGCCTCCAAGTGCTTCAGGACTACACCCAACTACTACCTGTTTGCATGACTCCCTGAGCCATAGGTAGTAATCTAAGAACAGTGGGAACACACTCGAGGCGAAGTAGCAGTGTCAAGTCCACGGACTAAGTTGTACTCATGTCACCTAGGAACTACTACCCGACGATAGGTATAATACCCACCAGCAGCTCCCTACGAGTCATGTCCAGTGTACTTGTTGGGGTAAAAATTTACACCCCGGTTGACCAAGTCAAAATCAAAGTCAACCCCAAGCCAGGTGGGCCCAAGCCCAGGTCAAGCGGGCCCATGCCCAAGTCGAGCCCACAACCAGCCTCCCCATGCCAACAACAAAATCATGTAATAAATAATTTTTATGTAATTGTTTATGCATGAATGTAAACAAAACGGGCACAAAGCCAATATTTTGTAAGCCCATGGCTTATGTGCAAAAATGAAATGGCACATGAGCCATGGGATGGCTAAAATGCCATTTTTTGTAAAGCCCAAGGGGCTATATGTAAATATGTAAGCCTATAAAAGGTAACATGATGAATAAAAAAAAACACTCTTTTCATTCCCCCAAAAACTAGAGTTCTTTGTGCTTCCTGCTCCTTCTCCAAGGTTCTAAACCTTCTCAATTCTTTTGAATTAAATCAAGAGTTTTACTCTTTCTTTTCCAAAACTAAGTAGTTTTCCACCACAAAACCCACAAAAGGGAACTTAGATCTCCCATCAGATCTCAAAAAGGAGTGATTTTTAAAATCTCCTACTTCTTGATCTTCAAGATCCGGCCAAACAACAGAAGGAAGAAGAAGAACCCCCTTCATCAGCTTCAAAACATCCCAGGAGTTTAACTCCATACATATATACATAACAAATATTTCCTTTCTGAAGCACAGCTTCTGTTTCTTAGGCTAAAAGCCACTTTTTCTCGCCGGCGCTCAAGCGCAGAGCGCCCGCGTGCCGACACGTGGCGCGCTTGCGCTCAAGCACAAGCGCCCGAGCGCAAGTCGCCCACGTACCGACATGTGGCGCGCTTGCGCTCAAGCGCCCGAGCGCAAGTCGCCCACGTGCCGACACGTGGCGCGCTTGCGCCCAAGCGCAAGCGCCCGAGCGCAAGTCGCCCCCGTGCCGACACGTGGCGCGCTTGCGCTCCAGCGCAAGCACTCGAGCGCAAGTCTCCCCCATGCCGACACGTGGCGCGCTTGCGCTCCAGCGCAGGCGCTCAAGCGTAAAGCGCCTACGTGCCGACACGTGGCGCGCTTGCTCTCAAGCGCCCAGTGCTCAAGCACAGAGCGCCCACGTACCGACACGTGGCACTCTGGCGCCTGAGCGCACAGCACCTAGGCGCACAGTGTCCAAGGTGCTGCCCCCACACATCCTTTGGATGCCTTTTCCCCCTCTTTCTTTTATATATATACATATATACATATATACATATATATATACATATGTATACATATTTGCACACACACGTGCTCCACGACACTGTCCCTGTTAGAAAAAAATTTCTAACGGGGCGCTGCCCCGCACCCCGCAAGGGGGCTGCTAGCCCCCTTGACCCCCAGCCCGCTATCCGGATAGCGGGACCCCCGTAAAAAAATCTGCGTGGCTCCCGATATATCCAAACCCCCATTTTCAAAACACAACACACGTACACTGCACATTGAGTTCACATGACCAGTTTAACCCGTTAATCGGAGGTTCCCTCGCCCCAAAGGCGAGGGGTAATTAACGGCAGCTTAGTCCGCGGCTGCCGGAGATTCGGATCCCCACAATCAATAAACCCCGGCCTACCCTAGGCAGGGAGAATCTGTAGTACGCCTGACAAGCGCGCGCGTATTCCCATCTCAATGGGGTGACGAAAAACACCCTACAGATTCTGGCACGCCCGGTGGGACCAATCTCTCCTCCCATATTTCGGGTTAAAACGTTCATGCGAACTCAATCAATGTACATACCTGTATTTATACTAAAATAATGCTCTTTCATGCAGAGTTTCAAGCAATCACCATTCAACGATGTCTTCGATAATGAACTCAGCTCCCGTCTCCTACACGATGAGGATAGACTCTAGGATGGTCCTTCCGGCCAGTCTCGGGCGACAATGGGAGGAGCCACTGCTACCATTCGGCTCTATTATGTTCATGCCAATTGGCGCCATCCCAGCTCCTCAAGCCCCGGTGGCAGACAAACCGGTCTCGAAAGACAGGAGACCAAATGTGGTGATCTCAAGGGCGCCCCAACCCAAACGCAAGTCGGTGTCTGAACGAATTTCCTTGGCCCCAACTGGAGGCAAGGCCATCAACACCAACAAAGCTACAACGCGTCCCGAGCAAGCTCCGGCGGTGCTCTGGACCACTGCTCGATCGGGTGTCTTCTTTAAGCTCCCCGCCAATGATAAAGAGACGACTGGATATGAGGTCCAGACTGTCTACATGGTGGGCACGCGCAGCAAGAGCAAGAACGGGGCCACTACATCTCAAATCCAATCTGGCTTGAATGTGGTGGCCGCTTCCCAAGAACAGCCGCCTCTGCTGGGTGATGAAGACCCTCTCGATGAGGATGATAGGCAGAAAGACCCTTCGGTCCATGAGGAGTCGGGCTCGGAAAGCGAAGAAGAGCCGGCTTTCCGCCCCAGGACCGCGGAGCAAGAGCTGCTTCAAGAGCTCCGAAAGCAGCTCAGAAACAAAGACAAGGAGATGGCCAAACTCTACTCCAAAATCGATGACTTGACGAATGTCGTGATGCAGCTCACGGCCCGACTTGTCTCTCAGCCGCCCAATCAAGCGGAGGGCTCTGCTCGTGAACCGGGAAGTGGTGTCCCAAAGCAGCCGACGCCTATTCCCTCAAATCCAAAAGTGGGTGAACTACATGAAAATCAGTCGCATCCTATCTCGGGAAATGTCTTGGCTACCGATGACAGTAGCCCGCTAACTCAAGATCAAATCATGAATTTAGTTGCCAGCAAAGTCAAAACATTGGTAGCCGAAGCCGAAGCGCAAAAAGATATCAGTAGTAGTGGGAGACCGTATCCTGCTCAGTATGATCTGGTGGAATTCCCTAGCGGCTACGTCATCCCCAAATTCGGAAGATTCGACGGGATGGGAAATGCGAATCAGCACATCGCCCACTTCAAAGCCTCATGCGGGAACACTGGGGGCAATGATGCGCTTCTCCTATGCCAGTTCGTTAATAGCTTGACCGATGTTGCTTTCGACTGGTACGCGAGCATACCAGATGGCTCCATCACAACCTTTGTCCAAATGGAGTCTCTGTTTCGGTAGAGGTTCATGAGCGTCAGCGATAAGATTACCATTGCCGAGCTCGTAAGGACCAAGCCCAAGAGCGATGAAAGCAGCACGGATTTTATAACCCGATGGCGTAATCTCTCTGTCAAATGCGAACCGCCGATAGAGCAGGACCAATCTGTCAGTCTCCTTGTCGGAAATCTCAACAACTGGATGGCCCCGTTTCTATGTACTGCGGGTCTCAAAACATTCCAAGAGCTGACCAAAAAGGTCCAAACGTTAGAACGCTCAAGGCCTGAGTCCGCTCAGGATCTTCAGTTCACAAACAGACCGAAACCTTGGAGGGACGACAACCGAAAAGGCGGAAGTTCTAATATCACCGATTCTCCAAATAAGCAGAGAACAGGCGGAGCAAAAACTGACCAGTCTCGAGAGCCAACTTTGGAGGAAAGAAGAAATAAGGTCTACTCATTCCGAAGGGACAAGGTCCACAAAATTTTTAAAGATGCTCTGAAGAATGGTCTGCGGCTACCAGAACCAAGAAGGCTAAGTGAAGCGAACAGGACCGATCATCCTAACTTTTGCCCATACCACCGAGTGCTGGGGCACACTATTGAAGACTGTTGCATCTTCAAGGATCGGGTCGAGAAACAATATAAGACGGGAGAAATATCATTGTCCCCTGGCGTGTTAACAAACAATCAAGCTGCGACCGCCAATTTCATACATACGGGGACCGATGTACTTCAGGGACCTGATTCTCTCAAACACCCGCCTTTCTCTGGGAACAATCGACCTCTAAGTCGTTAAACTGGGAATGTAAAAATATATATATATATATGTAAATAAACAAAAAAATGTGTATATAAAAGAAAAATAAAGAAAAGCCAAAATGATGGGGCAACTCGCAATAAAAATCAGCGAGTAAAGATAAACATGAAAATAAAGCCAAAATGATGGGGCAACCGCGAATAAATAGCCGAAATGATAGGGCAATCGCGATTTTCGCGATAATAAAAGCTGAAATGATAGAGCAATCGCGGTAAAACAAAAACAAAAATGCCAAAAAAAAGGCGAATGATGAGTCGCTCCTGGTACCATATTCCATTGCAGCGATACAGACGCCGACCAAAATCCACTTTCCCAAAATTCTTCCAGCCCTACGGCCAGTCCCTAAATTGACTGTCGTATACAATCCACGGGCTCAAATAATTCTCATCATACCCATGCCCCACCGTAATCACCAGTTACGCGGCTGGTCTCCGCCTTTGGAGTTATGCTCCATTGAGAAGACCCACTCATGTGTCCTCACGATACATGAGGAGAACAAACCTTTGTGGGATCCTTACGACTCACAAAGGAAAAACACACTTAGGAGTCCTTACGACTACCAAGAAGAAAATACACCGGCGGGATCCTCACGACTCGCAGGGAGAAAATGCTTTTATGGGACCCTCACGGTCCATAAAATTGAGAAGCCTTAGGCGATAGGGACCTAAACCCGTCTCCTAAGCCATCGCCCCGCCAACAAGAGTAGGCAAACGATGAATTGCTCCTAGCACCTCTGCTTCAGTGTTAGCAACACTGATGCCGGCCCCTACCCCAAAATTCCAAACTCAAATTCCCAAGCGGCGAATGAAGAGTTGCTCCTGGTACCATATTCCAGTGCAGCGATGCGGACGCCAACCAAATTCCGACTCCCATACCCCAACGGCGAATGATGAGTCGCTCCTGGTACTATATTCCAGTGCAGCGATGCAGACGCCAACAAAGTCCCAAAATGTTTTTGGCCCTACGGTCTGGATCATACATCCTGCAAAACCGTATACAATCCACGGGCGTAAAACGATCATAATATCTCCCAAGTCCTACCGGCGAGACCACATTCAAAGTCCCACCGGCAGGGATGATTCAAAAAAAAAAAGAAAAAAAAAGAGGAGAAGAAAAAAAAGAAGAAGGTATGTCCACAAGCAAAATGGGCACGGATGAAAACCCGAAAGGGCTCCGTGAGTAAAAACAGCAGGACTTCCGGCGAGTTTGTGAAAACCCGAAAGGGCGCAAACTCATGAAAAAGAGATGAAATGCACTTGCAAAGTCCTCTCGACTTTGTGAGGAGAAAATTCCCGCGTGAGATCCCTACGACTCACAAAGGAGCCACACACTTCGGAGTCCTCACGACTCCTAGGGAGAAAATACACCTACGGGATCCTTACGACCCGTAGGGAGAAAATGCTTTTATGGGACCCTCACGGCCCATAAAATTGAAAAGCCATAGGTGATAGGGATCTAAACCTGTCTCCTAAGCCACCAATTCCTAAATCCATCCGGGGAAAATGATGAGTTGCTCCTGGCATTATTTCAGTGCAGCAATGCAGATGCCAAACAAAAACCAATTCCCAAAGCCTCCCGGGGCAAATGATGAGTTGCTCCTGGCATTATTCCAGTGCAGCAATGCAGATGCCAAAACAAAACCAAAATCCAAATCCTCCAGGGGCACATGATGAGTTGCTCCTGGCATTATTCCAGTGCAGCAATGCAGATGCAGACAGAAAACCAGTTCCCAAATCCTCTCAAGATAGATGATGTTCGCTCCTGGTACCATATTCCAGTATAGCGATGTTGATGTCAACTCAAATCAAACAAATCAAACCAACCAATTCCAACATCGACCTCTGCGTCAAACCAGCGACACTCCTTGCCGGGGAAATGTCAAGCAGACACTCCATGCCGGGGAAACGTCCTACAACAGGCACTCCGTCTCGGGGAAACGTCCTACAACAGGCACTCTGTCTCGGGGAAACGTCTTACAACAGGCACTCCGTCTCAGGGATACGTCCTACAACAGGCACTCCGTCTCGGGGAAACGTCCTACCACAGGCACTCCATCTCGGGGATACGTCCTACAACAGGCACTCCGTCTCGAGGATACGTCCTACCACAGGCACTCCGTCTCGGGTTACGTCCTACCACAGGCACTCCGTCTCGGGGATACGTCCTACAACAGGCACTCCATCTCGGGGATACGTCCTACCACAGGCACTCCGTCTCGGGGATACGTCCTACCACAGGCACTCCGTCTCGGGGATACGTCCTACCACAGGCACTCCGTCTCGGGGATACGTCCTACAAAAGGCACTCCGTCTCGGGGATACGTCCTACAACAGGCACTCCGTCTCGGGGAAACGTCCTACCACAGGCACTCCGTCTCGGGGATACGTCCTACCACAGGCACTCCGTCTCGGGGATACGTCCTACAACAAGCACTCCGTCTCGAGGAAACGTCCAACAACAGACACTCCATACAGGGGAAACGTCCAACACAGACACTCCGTACCGGGAAACGTCCAACAACAGACACTCCGCATCGGGGAAACGTCCAATAGCAGACACTCCATCTCGGGGAAAAGTCGACCAGCGACAGTCCGCGCCGGGAAAAAGTCGATTAGCGACACTCCGCGCCGGGGACACGTCAACAAGCGACACTCCGCTTCGGGGAAACGTCGACCAGCGACACTCCGCGCCGGGGGAATGTCAACGAAATCACTCCGGGCTAGGGAAATGTCTACCACGGACACTCTATCTCGGAGACGCGTCAAGCGCCGACCGTCCATGTCGTAAAAAGGGCAGTGCATCCCAAAACGTGGGAACCAAAGCGAGTCGCCTCTACGCAAAAGAAGATCCATCAATTTCATGCACACGACCCACATATGCTGTGTGCATTTATTGATGGGGGGGCAATTTGTTGGGGTAAAAATTTACACCCCGGTTGACCAAGTCAAAATCAAAGTCAACCCCAAGCCAGGTGGGCCCAAGCCCAGGTCAAGTGGGCCCATGCCCAAGTCGAGCCCGCAACCAGCCTCCCCATGCCAACAACAAAATCATGTAATAAATAATTTTTATGTAATTGTTTATGCATGAATGTAAACAAAACGGGCACAAAGCCAATATTTTGTAAGCCCATGGCTTATGTGCAAAAATGAAATGGCACATGAGCCATGGGATGGTTAAATGCCATTTTTTGTAAAGCCCAAGGGGCTATATGTAAATATGTAAGCCTATAAAAGGCAACATGATGAATAAAAAAAACACTCTTTTCATTCCCCCAAAAACTAGGGTTCTTTGTGCCTCCTGCTCCTTCTCTAAGGTTCTAAACCTTCTCAATTCTTTTGAATTAAATCAAGAGTTTTACTCTTTCTTTTCCAAAACTAAGTAGTTTTCCACCACAAAATCCACAAAGGGGAACTTAGATCTCCCATCAGATCTCAAAAAGGAGTGATTTTTAAAATCTCCTACTTCTTGATCTTCAAGATCCGGCCAAACAACAGAAGGAAGAAGAAGAACCCCCTTCATCAGCTTCAAAACATCCCAGGAGTTTAACTCCATACATATATACATAACAAATATTTCCTTTCTGAAGCACAGCTTCTGTTTCTTAGGCTAAAAGCCACTTTTTCTCGCCGGCGCTCAAGCGCAGAGCGCCCGTGTGCCGACACGTGGCGCGCTTACGCTCAAGCACAAGCGCCCGAGCGCAAGTCGCCCACGTGCCGACACGTGGCGCGCTTGCGCTCAAGCGCAGCGCCCGAGCGCAAGTCGCCCACGTGCCGACACGTGGCGCGCTTGCGTCCAAGCGCAAGCGCCCGAGCGCAAGTCGCCCCCGTGCCGACACGTGGCGCTGTTGCGTTCCAGCGCAGGCGCTCAAGCGCAAAGCGCCTACGTGCCGACACGTGGCGCGCTTGCGCTCAAGCGCAGAGCGCCCACGTGCCGACACGTGGCACTCTGGCGCCTGAGCGCACAGCACCTAGGCGCACAGCACCTAGGCGCACAGCGCCCAAGGTGCTGCCCCCACACATCCTTTGGATGCCTTTTCCCCCTCTTTCTTTTATATATATACATATATACATATATATATACATATGTATACATATTTGCACACACACGTGCTCCACGACACTGTCCCTGTTAGAAAAAAATTTCTAACGGGGCGCTGCCCCGCACCCCGCAAAGGGGCTGCTAGCCCCCTTGACCCCCAGCCCGCTATCCGGGTAGCGGGACCCCCGTAAAAAACTCTGCGTGGCTCCTGATATATCCAAACCCCCCCTTTTCAAAACACAACACACGTACATTGCACATTGAGTTCGCATGACCAGTTTAACCCGTTAATCGAAGGTTCCCTCGCCCCAAAGGCGAGGGGTAATTAACGGAAGCTTAGTCCGCGGCTGCCGGAGATTCGGATCCCCACAATCAATAAACCCCGGCCTACCCTAGGCAGGGGGAATCTGTAGTACGCCTGACAAGCGCGCGCGTATTCCCATCTCAATGGGGTGACGAAAAACACCCTACAGTACTCATAACCCAATGAGCACATGTATACTATCTCCAGTACGACGTACTAATGGCTGTGGGACAGACCATCTCCCCTGCTGGGATAAGAAGCGTATACACTAGTCTACTCTGGAGTATCGATGCCCCGTCTCAATAATCCTACGACTAGGGACCTGTATAAGGATGTGGTTATAAACTATCCAGCCCCTACTAGTGTGACTGCCATCACAATGCTAGTAATCAAGCAAAGATCCTAAGGGCTCTACCAAAATGTATAAGTGATATGCTAAAACAAACATATGCACATATTGAGGTAGAAACAAACCAGATAGCATACTACCATTTCGAGCAAGACTGTTACTATATCCGTGTATATCCCAAGCTTCCAATATGTAATATACAAACCAGTATGATACAATAATGGCCTCTAGGGCATATATCACTAACAAATATAACTGTATATTAATGAACAGAGTGCACAAAGATATACTCAAGAGATCGAATCCTGGGACGTGGTCGAATGATAGGATCGAAGAAGAACAGAGGCGCACTTTCGCTGTTTGGTCTATAAAAGAAGTGAACGAACAATTGAATCATGGAGAACAGATTGATAGAGAGGTCCACGACCATTTAAACGGTCTAACGATTGCAGCTATGTTTTACAACAGGTACAGGGTATCCAGATATAAATTTGAGGTAGAAAATACGGAACGTATTAGACCTACGTAAAATAACGGCATCGCAACCATCAACAAGGGTGGAAATTCTTATTACAGTGTTCTTGAGGAAGTTATAGCGGTCTCATACCAGCATACGACTTCCCCATTTCATATATTCAAATGAAGATAGTACGATACCAAGTCTGACCGGGGTATGAAGATCGATCAATATGGTCTGGCTTTGGTAAACACCAAACGGATGTTACCAAAATACGATAGCTTTATCTTTCCCACAATGGCAACACAAATATATTATTCTCGGGACTTACAAAAGGTTGACTGAAATGTTGTTTGTCGTTGGAAACTGAGAGATTATTATAATGTGCTGACGTTAAATGGCTCTGAAGATGAGAGTGACGATGAAGATCTCGCGATAACATATCTCAGTCCATCTATTGAACGTACCAGGGATCCAAACTATTCCGCACCGCCCATCCATACGTTTGTATGAAATGACATCGGCCAGTTGATTGTCATGGATCAAGATTTTGATAATCCACCCAACGAATCTTCAGATAATATACCACATAAACATAAACGTGTTAGGTAATGAAGTTAAATTGAATGTTCTAAATTGTATAATAACTATAAGTAATGAAATAACGTTAAAATATATATGTAGGATTTGATCATGGGTGCAGGCAAAGGCACTAAATGCTATAAGTGACAGCGTCTACAGGACATTCTGAGTCGATCCATACCAGCCGACGAGACTGTCCCAGAACCTTCAGTAGGCATGGGAGTCGCAGCAGCGCCTATCCCTAGCAGCGCTCCCCCTATTACCGCCACATCACCCCCATGGCCCCCCTACTCACACCACATCACCCCCGACTGTCCCTGCTATCCTTACTAGCGCTCACCATACCACCACCAGATCATCTGCAACGTCACCGTCTCCCCCTACCCCTATTAATGTGTCAGCAGATCCTCATACCCCAGTCACTCCTGCGTATGGTGCGTAATTTACTCATTTAAAATTTAATACATCATTATAATATAGGTGGATATTGAATCATCTAACAGTTTATTGTTTGCAGATCCGCATTCTACTCACGGGATGGTGTCTGGTGCCGGTTCTAGCATCATGCCGAGGACAGCAGGTATAATCGTTATTTCTTAAAACTTTTAAATAAAGATTGTAATTTAAATTTGTCAAATTCTATATTCATATTTAAATATTATAATATTGTGTATGTATATCTATTTTTTCGCATGCTCGAGTAGTGTTATGACGAGGGGTCCTACTGGGCCTGACTGCTGCATGCCGCTCAAGGATGCTGGGCCATATGATCTGTTCTTTGACGCGAAAGATATTCCTGTTGGAAAGCATGCAACCCAGTAGAGGGATTATATTGGGCAGGAGATCCGTACTTTTTATAAGTACCAGCTCCATATTCGGTCGAACAAGGCCCAGACTGAGCGTGCTACGTGGTTTTTTGCGTCGGAGGAGGTATGACATATCCTTTCACATATTTAGATTTCAATCATCGTTATATACATATACATATAATTATTTGTTTAATATATTTCAATTTTAGATCGGAAAGACTTACAGATTCGTTGGCGAGCCCAGTGAGGATAGCATGTACAGGTCATTCGATATAGATCGCGCTCTTGCTTACTTCCTAGGACAGTGTCAAGTGATCAAGCGACATTGCCGATGGAAAGTGAAAAGTGAACTTTACCTTTCCTGGGCCGCAGCGACCGAGGATCATAGCGCTGGAGATCCCAAGAGAGAATCGACCGCTTCTTGTCACCTATTTTGAGCGCAATGATGTGTAGGTATCAATTTAATTTTTAAGATTTTAACAATATAACATGAAATCATATTCTAAAATATATTATAATCTTTATTTTTGCAAGATGATGTTGGTTCGAAATAAGCAGAACCGAAGCAACGGCGTGCAATAATGCACTATCCCAATCCAAGGGAAGCGCTCACACGCTAACGCTCGGTGGAACTTGGTGAGTATTTAGAGACTTAATTCCATATGTTTTCTATATTGTTAATTAATTATTAAACTAAATCCTAATTTTATCACAGAGAAAGAAAGACCCCGCAAATTACAATGAAGCCAAGGGGTGGGCCACATTACATAAGGGCACGGGCGCTGTTCATATCATAATTTTGCATTATTATATTCCCCATTCTTATTCATTTTACAAATAAACAGGTACTTTTGATCCATGTCTGCTACATAGTTGCAGGTTACAGGTTCTCGGAACAAAAACAGTGAAAATGATGAAAAGACGATACAAAAGTGAGACTACGACCAACAAATGAAAGAAACTTGATCATGCCTCCAATTTGAGGGATAAACGAAGATCAATAGACAATTTCACAAAGCACAAAGGCAGCGCAAGGTTCAAGACTTCGACACAAAGCAAACGGTAAAAGTCCACGACATTATGCATTGTGGAAATATGGAAGAAAACTAGAAGACAACCTGAGAAACCAAGTGAAGAAACAAGAAGCCAAATGCAACCAGAAGAAGCCCTGAAGATTTCAGCTCAAGATCCTACAATATGGCCGCGGAACCGCGGCCAAACATGCCTTCTGGCCGCGGATCCGCGGCCATACAGGACTTGTGTCGGTGCAATTCGGTTGGTGGGTGGCGGTGCGTTGACTAGGCTTCTTAGGGGCAATTTTGTAAATGCAGATATGAATCGAATGTAATCCTAGGGTTTCTATAATCTATAAATAGAAATCCTAATGCTCTTTTTGGAGCATGCCTCTTCTTGTGCCTCATTTTATTTATCAAATTCAGAATTTAAATTCCTTTAAATGTATGAAGAGTGCATCAAATAAAGTAAGTCTTTCTTTTCCATGCCCTAGTTAAATTTTCTTTCCTGCCCTAGTTATAATTTTCTTTATCTGCCCTAGTTATAATTTTAATTATTTGCCCTAGTTAGATAATTAGGTTATTGAATTAAAATCATAAAAGTGTTTCTTTTAATCAATTCCCTGATGAGTGTGTAGTTCCTTACTTGTTAGGGTTAGGAATAGAAAAGGTTTGAGAGATGAAAAATCTCTCACCCGTTTCTTGCCCATCATACGTTTTTATAGGACTCCATGCATACATACACACACCGCTCACTACGCCACCCTATCCTATGAGGTAGCGTTGATACCGTAGTTGAAAAGACCGGTTGTATATGTTTTCCATGGAGGTTAGGGTAAGAATTAAGAAAGGAAGGACAAGAACCTAGAGGAAGAAACCTAGTTTCTTCCCGATGGCACTAATCCACTTTATTAATTGTTATCATAACACCTAAATAGATCTTAAACAGGGCATAAAAAGCGGCAAGGAATATTAACTTTCCAAACTTAACCTAAACCTAACCCTAGCAAGATTTTAATAAAACTCATTTCAGTTTTTAGTGAATAATCAATCCAACACCAATTGGAATTAACTCGTTATAACAAAATCCCTGTGGACCGACCCGTACTCACCGGCTAGCTACCAAGCGACGCCGTTCTTGATTGTGGTTAACAATTCTTTGATTCATCTTTTGAAAGCGCACGCGCGCGTAAAACCTCTAACAAATCAAATGGCGTCGTTGCCGAGGATGGTGTAGTTATTTTCTTTTTGTAATTTCAGGTTAATATAAAAATTGAAAAATCATAAAAACTGAAAATATATATATATATATATATATATATATAAATTTATCATCTTGTTATTCTTTGAAGGGTGTTTCGTTTGAATTGGGCAGGATAGACGAACAAATTCAGATCTGGAAAAATCCATAGAGCAAAACAGAAAACAGCAGATCTGAACAAGCAGAGGATAATCAGAACAGAGAAATAGAAGAAGTTTGGAGGCCCGAGTCATCGAGTCAACCGTGTTTCCGCCGCCAGAAGCCACTTTTTGTCGCGGATCCGCCGCGGGTTGCTGACATCAGCAACCCAAATCTCCTCTGTAAGCTTCTTTTCTTCTTCTGAACCCCCTTATCTCCTCTAAAAAAAAATTCCTGCAGGGTTCTTTGCGCAAAAACTTCTCCCCCTTCTCCAATAACTTGATCTTGTGCAGGATTCATTGCGCCGCAAAATAAAAAATTGTTTCCAAGTGTTTGATTGTGTTTACTGCTTTGCATCTTTTAAAACTGACTTTAAGGGGCTTTTTCACCAATCCAGATTGGGTGGAGATTTCATTACCCTTCCTAGGACCCCTAAAATCATATAAAGCATATTGCATAAACCAACCACATAAAGAATATGTGATATAGCCTAGCTAGAACATTTATTTCTCACTTAATCCACACCTTAGAATTATTTCATTGACTTTTAACTTCGTAAACACATCGCCTAATGCTCTAGCTAGGCTCTGATACCACTGTAGGGTTACTAGGCACTTTAACAAGGTTCTATAAGGCATCTACCATGCCCGATTAAAATTTTAGCCGTGCCGAACAACCCTAAATAAGATCTTTGCTAGATTATTAGGGTTTCACATGCAAGTAAATATCATTTACGACTAAGTGAATACGAAATACAACCTTTGTAGATCGGTCCTTCACTTCTAAAGCTCCTTGTTGTAGTCCCTTCGCTGCGATCATGGTCCTCCCGGGCTCTTGCATGGCTTCACGAGGCAGAAGGAGCGTCCTTGCTTAAAGTCTTCGAGGCCGAAGATGATCTACGTCGAGAGAATACGAACTCAAGCTTCTTCTTCATTAACTAGAGAATTAGTGAAGCAAACACCCTAAAATAAAGTGCTAGTCTAGTAGAGGATGGGGAAATAGGAAATGGGTACACCTTAGAATTATTTATCTCACATTTATTTCTCACTTAATCAAAACCTAGAGAGCTTTTGACCTCAAGGAAGAAGATGAAGAAATAATGAGATGAGGATAATGATCAAGTGAGAAAGCTAACCATGGTGAGTGAGTATCATATACTAACTCATGTAGAGACATAACCATGGCTAATTCTAATGGTTGGGTTAACTAAATATCTTAAGTAAAACAAATTGAGTTGAATTTGTCAAAGCACTAAAAGCTTCTTCAAGCTTCATGCACTTAACAAATATCAACCAATTTAGATTTACTTTAAATATAAAAAACCCTCCACTAAAATTAGAATGATGTATTTCTTATACACCCATGTCATGTGTATCAACAACCATGATACAAAAAGAAAACACATTTTAATATATATCACATATATATTAAAGTTGTGCACATGTGAGAAAAATCCTTAAGTGAACAAATGTTAGTTAATGTAAATTAGTATATCATATATACAATTATACACTAAATTATTAAATCAACACTTGACTTAATAATCCGGTTATATCTCATATAACAAACTAACATCCAATGTATCATCTTATCGAATCAACACTTGATTTGATAACCCGGCTATATCACATATAACCGACCGATACATAAAGTCGCGAGAATAGAATACGGTATCACATACACGCATTATTCTCGGTCCCGCACATATCACATATGCGCTCCTATTTCGGTTTTCCTGAGCCAGTAAAACCTCTATGTAGGACTCTAAAGACTCGTCAATACGCCGGCAGTAGGTGATGATCACATCAAGCACCCACAAGCCGTCAGCGGTACTAGCTGGACGTAACGGCTACCCGGGTATTGAGCGATTAGAAGATCAGCAAGCAAGCCCGCTCCAACTCCTGTAAAAGACTAATGGTAACACTTGCCGTACAGTCCGGTCTCCTCATCTGATATGTCGCATATCAAGTCTAGTGGTGGTAAACGTCAGACCCCAATAACCGATAAGTCGTGCCGATGTGAGGCTCATAACGGGTCGAAAAACTACTGGTAACACATACCAGTAAATCTCTAAATCAGCTCTGGCCAGGGACTTCCCTGTTATGGCCAATCGAGCACAGCGCAACATCAACCCCCAATACCGGGAGAGACGAAACCCCTCCTATCGCTCATTCCCTCCATGTGACTCGGGACTGGACCCAAAAACCACCGTTTTGCATGCCCTCTTGGACGTGGTAAGGTGGAAATCAAAGCACAGTGGGAATCACACAAGACTCTATGACGATCTTGGGTCTACAGACTAACCTGCACAAGTGTCAACAGAGAACTGCCATCTGACGTGAGGTATAATACCATCTGGGAGTTCTCGGCTAGTCCGTCCAGTGTACCCAGTCTCTACTGAGCACCCGTATATCATCTCTGATGTCAAACACCAATGGATATGGGATCATCCATCGCCCATCTATATGGATCGAGAAGGTATACGCTAGTCTACTCTGGTATATCGATGCCCTGTCTCGATACACCCACGACTAGGGACATTAAAGGATGTACTTATGGACTACTCTGTCCCCACTAGTATGATCTGCATCATAGTCCAGGTAGTCAAGTACACATCCTAAGGGCTTTACCAACATGTAACAGAGAGACAATCAGTGTACACGTTAAGGTAAAGAGTAACCAGATAGCATGCTATCATGTAGAGCAAGAAAGTCCTCCCTATATATGTCCAAGCATCCACTAGAATATACATCTCATGTATAGTAATGGCCTCTAAGGCATACATATAACTAACAATCTCCCACTTGCACTAGGGTCGTCTGATAACAGTGGTTGTAGTATCTCATACTCAACCATCCCATAAAAGTCTCTCTCTGGGAAAAGGCCTTTGTGAATGGATCTGCCGTGTTGTCCTCTTTGTCTACTCTCCTAACCTCGATCTCCGTGGAGATCAACCATCTCCATGATCAGGTGATACTGCCTAAGAATTATATCTGGATTTCTGATGGGATGGGGGTTCCTTGGCAAAAGCCACAACTCCATTGTCTCACAATGGTAGGAACGAAGTTCATCTCATGAACTTATATCTATCCAGACTGCCTCTTTGGTAGCATCCTTGGTAACGATGTATCTTGCCTTTAATCGTCTAGTAAGTCACGGTATCTAGCTTGGAACTCTTCCAACATACCGTCCCTCCACTGAGGGTAAAGACAATGCCTGCGACTGACATTCAGTCGTCCTTATCACCCTGGAACCTTTCCAGTGATTCTCCCCAGGATCTATTGATACCATCTCACTACAACTAGTGAGTATCCTAACATCCAATTCGATCTATCTCATAGATCCAAACCCAGGATTTAGGAGGTATCACTTTGATCCTATATGGAGAATCCTTGTGATAAGAGGAGATTGACCGAGCGTAGCATAGAAAACTACTTCCCTATCAAGAGTATGTCATCCACATACTCTACGAGGATCACCACCATACTCTCTACTACCTTTTTGTATATACAAGGTTCATCTACCATTTTGATGAAGTCAAACTCTTTGACTACCACATCAAAACAGATGTTCCAACTCCGCGATGCCTGTTTTATCACATAAAACATCTTGCACACGTTTCCACTGCTCCCACTGTCTACGAAGCCCTCTGGCTGTGTACTTATAGACGCTCTCTTCCAAAACATCATTTAGAAAAGCAGTCATGACACCCAACCACCAGATATCGCAGTCATGGTATGTAGCAGTGGCAAGTAGGATCTGGATGGACTTAAGCATAGCTTTGAAAGTCTCAACTTTTCCATATACACCAAGTAATCTTCTCAAGATATACTTGCTCCTGATGGGGATTTAACCCTTCAGATAAAGCAACCAAAGTCCATACTTTGTTGGTGTATAAGGATTCCATCTCAGATCGCTAAGCATCCAGCCATTCTTACAGAGTCCCGCTCCTGATGGCCAGCTCGAAAATAGTTAGGTCATCATCTCATGATGCAATCCTCACTCCCACTGTCATACAGAAACCGAAGTATCTCTCAGGTGGGTGAGGAACCCTACTAGATCGGCGGAGTGGCCGGGGTTCATTGGGAACTACCGAATCCTCTGATTCCACTAAATCTTCGGTTTGAGTTTGTGTAGCCGAAATTTCTTCCAGTTCTACCTCACTGCCACTAATTTCTTTTGTAAGAAATTCCTTTTCTAAAAAGGTGGCATGTCGAGAAACTAACACCTTTTGTTCCTCGCTATGGTAGAAAAGATATCCATGTGAATGTTTGGGATATCCCACAAACTTGCATAGAACTGACCGTGCCTCGAGTTTGTCCGTATTTTGCTTTTTGACATAAGCCGGACAACCCCATATCTTAACTCGTTTAAGACATGCTCTCTTCCCACTCCATATCTCATATGGTGTGGTAGGTACAGATTTAGATGGAACTTGATTCAATAGGTATGCTGCTGTCTCCAGCGCATACCCCCAGAAGGAAATAGGTAACTCAGCTGTGCTCATCATAGAGCGCACCATATTTAATAGGGTGTGGTTCCTCCGTTCCGATACACCGTTATGCTGAGGTGTATATGGAGGAGTTAGCTAAGAGAGAATCCCATTCTCTTTTAGGAAGTCCAGGAATTCATTGCTCAAGTATTCACCTCCTCGATCAGATCGAAGGATTTTAATACTTTTCCCGGTTTGGTTCTCGACTTCTTGTTTATATTCTCTAAATTTCTCAAAAGCTTTTGATTTGTGTGTCATCAGGAACACATACCCGAATCTAGAGAGATCGTCAGTGAATGTAATGAAGTATGAAGAACCATCCCTGGCATGTGTAGACATGGGACCGCATACATCACTTTGTACCAGTCCCAAGAGTTCCGTAACTCTCTCTCCGTGTCCCGTAAACGGAGTTTTGGTCATCTTTCCTTTGAAACATGACTGGCAAGTATCATAAGATGAAAATTCAAATGGATTCAAATATCCATCGTTATGCAACTTAGCTAGTCGTGTCGCATTGATGTGACCCAGTCTACAATGCCACAAGAAGGATTCATTCGGTTCTGAACTCTTCCTCTTGTGTGTGTTTGTTATGCTCAGAACTGTTGATTGATTTAGAACATAAATGCCATTGCACAACGTGCCTGATCCAACCAACTTTTGGTTAAGAAAAATGTTCATAACATTATCCTGTAATACAAAATTATATCCCTCTTTACTCAACAAAGAAACCGATATAATGTTGCATATCAGGTTCGGCATGTAATAGCATTCGTTCAGAATCAATGTATTACCAGTTGGCAATACAAGGTGATATTCCCCGACGGTTTTAGCTGCAACAATTGCACCACTTCCAACCCTTATGTCTTTATCACCTTCTCCAAGTTCTCTACCTTTCCTAAGCCCATGTAACTGATTACATATATGGGATCCTGACCCGGTATCTAATACCCACGACGTAGAGCAAATGGAGAAACGGTTCTCTGTAACGAACACACCCGGAGAAAATGCATCAACATGTACTTTCTTCATTCGGGTGGCTTGGGAATCCTGGTATTCCCCTATATCCTGCTCAGTCTTATAACTTTTATAAGAAAGAACGGAACCAGTGTTCCTCAGCGCAGTATAACAAGCGGGTTCGGTCAATATATCCGTATTATTATCTTGATTAAGGCGTGACATGGTCGCTACCTGGAGAGAGAGAGAAGAAAACACTCTGTGTGCGCTCTTGCAAGATCAGATTGGTTATTATTTTATCTAATCAAGATGGCTCCCACTGTTTATCAAATCTTCCTTCAAACCCTAAAAGGAAAGACTAACCGGGATTAATTACACCCTACAATTTTGCCAATCTTTCAGCCAGGCCAGTGTCGGTACTTTGAGGGAGGTTCCCCGTGATTTCGCACGGACCTAATTAAAGTAAACCTCGTTTTCCCAGAGGCGTAACCCCGTTGACACCTTTCTAGACACCTACTTGATCGGCTAATTGTCCTGTGTAAAACTCTCCCAGGAGTAACAATTACTCGCAGTGGGTATCGGGATCCAACTATCTCATAGAAGGTATGCAATCTCATTGCAAATTTCGATGCTTGAAATTCCCGATAATATTTTGCCCCTAACCCCTATGACCTTGACAAAGGCCAACAAATCATAGGATGCTAGTCAAGTTCAACCCGTCATTTCTTGATTGAATCAAACCCACCCGCACAACCCTTGACAAAGGCCAACAAGGTCGTACGACTACCTCAAAACAATCTGCATCTTATGCATAAGCAGATAAGCACCATTCAGCTACCGCACACTACGCCTTGACAAAAGCCAACAAACGCAGCACGAATACTAAACAGTTCTTATCTGAAATGACGGAGGGCTACGATAGGTTTTTCTGAAAACCTATTGCGTAATGAACTTGATACCGTTGTAGAATCGAGTGAATTTTGAAAAGGAGTGTTTTTTAGGCTTTCACTAGTTTTGCTAAAGAGGTCATTCCCGGTGAAGGGATCTCGGCTCTTTCCTCATCGAATAAGGTGCAGGACATATCATATATATCACTATGCAAAGCAAAACTCTAAAAGCAATCAAAAGACAAACCGAGTGTTGTAGCTTCTGCCAGTTTTGCTAAAGAGGTCACTCCCGGTGAAGGGATCTCGGCTCTTTCCTCATCGAATAAGGTGCAGGATATATCATATATATCGCTATGCAAAGAAAAAAAACTGTAACTACCCTTTTTGAAAAATTTGATTCTACAATATCTTTTAGGTTTCTTTTCTTTCATTAATCATATTAATGAAGTCCCATCATTTAAGTCACCTAAACATCACAGATAAATACGACGTACACTTATGCCATCCGCATTCGTCTCGATGTCCCCTCATGCACCGTTAGGTTAGGTAACTAACGGCAGAGCGGGGCAGGGCTAGCGCGAGTGTAAAACATAAGTAACGTCTATATAATATATCATATATACTATACATCAGTATCCATCTCAACATATCAAATGATCACATCACAGATATCGCAGCAGAAGAAACATATGAAATAATGGATATACTAGGAGGTCCGTGTTTTATTTTGACCCTTTATAAAACACGGATTCCACTGTCGCAATGAATAGCCAAACCCACATCCCTAGACCCCTACGAGAGCGGCAAGCAACCCTTCCAATTCTACAGTTAGGAGACCCGGACTCGACTCCTCAAGTTGGTCTCCCACTGGACCCTAGAACCCGGTTACTTGTGCTCCCCTCCTTGGGTCTACCTAATGCGGAAAAGTAAATAATATACAATTGTGACATCATCCTCATCCCGGTAGTGCCCCAATAAAAGAATATTACATACATTTAATTTTACATGAATGAAAATAAAAACTCTCATCTCACATAAAAACCCCGGCTATTCAAAACGCGACGATCCAATATAACATATTCAGCAACACATAACATCACATGTCATCAACGTAAGTAAATATGCGCATCCCAATTGTCGTTGACATATAGCAACGAAACCGGCGATATCACATATTACACTTACGGTCGTAGAAAAGAAAGTGTATAACTACAACATTTGGAATCCACAATTACTTTAGATATCATAAATCCGAAATATCACATACTTCGCATTTCATGCCTAACTTTATGAATTTCATATATTGTATCACATTCCAGATAAATAGACAGTACTAAACTTTCCGATCGAATAATCAAATACCCAAGATTTCCTAAATAGCTCAACACTTGAGCAGAGTTCAAAAATTCCGGAATACGTCACAGTACCAATGGTCCAGCCGTAGAAGGGTCAAGTCAATGCCTCATATGTGGCAACGCCGTACTGCCCCAAACCCTAAGGTTTAGAGGCGGTTCAGACGGTCACATAATCGAGTTAAGGTTTGTGTTCTTCTAGAGGGTCCATCGCGTTACTTGCACGTTTTTCCGAAAGATTTAAACCCAAGAAAAATTCAACACTTGAAAGTTTTTCGTGCCGGGAAAAAGTGAGTTAATGATATCCATTCGAACATTTTAATAGTTTCTAAATTATCCGGAAAAAGAATGAAATTAAATTTTCCGATCGAATCAACGAATTAAAAATAATCCCCAGAACACTCAACACTTGAGTCAGATTAAAAATACCCATAAATATGCAGGAACAGCTAAGGATAATACTGTGCAAACACGTGTCAATAATGCCAAAGTACGGCCGCGGAACCGCCGCGGGAAGCAGGTTCCTGCCGCGGTTCCGCGGCGACTTCATGGTATCATGAGTTCGTATTTCATGGTAATTCTTAGAATTCCCTGCTGATTTTTTAAAGTATTTTTAATGCAGAAAAATCACATTTTTAAAAATTGTCCAGAGAGGGGTTCAAAGTCGGTGTTTCGGGGTTCGGTCGGACTTTTAACTTCGTAAACACATCGCCTAATGCTCTAGCTAGGCTCTGATACCACTGTAGGGTTACTAGGCACTCTAACAAGGTTCTACAAGACATCTACCATGCCCGATTAAAATTTTAGCAGTGCCGAACAACCCTAAACAAGATCTTTGCTAGATTATTAGGGTTTCACATGCAAGTAAATATCATTTACAACTAAGTGAATACGAAATACAACCTTTGTAGATCGGTCCTTCACTTCTAAAGCTCCTTGTTGTAGTCCCTTCGCTGCGATCATGGTCCTCCCGGGCTCTTGCATGGCTTCACGAGGCAGAAGGAGCATCCTTGCTTGAAGTCTTCGAGGCCGAAGATGATCTACGTCGAGAGAATACGAACTCAAGCTTCTTCTTCATTAACTAGAGAATTAGTGAAGCAAACACCCTAAACTAAAGTGCTAGTCTAGTAGAGGATGAGGAAATAGGAAATGGGTACACCTTCGAATTATTTATCTCACATTTATTTCTCACTTAATCAAAACCTAGAGAGCTTTTGAGCTCAAGGAAGAAGATGAAGAAATAATGAGATGAGGATAATGATCAAGTGAGAAAGCTAACCTTGGTGAGTGAGTATCATATACCAACTCATGTAAAGACATAACCATGGCTAATTCTAATGGTTGGGTTAACTAAATATCCTAAGTAAAACAAATTGAGTTGAATTTGTCAAAGCACTAAAAGCTTCTACAAGCTTCATGCACTTAACAAATATCAACCAATTTAGATTTACTTTAAATATAAAAACCCCTCCACTAAAATTAGAATGATGTATGTCTTATACACCCATGTCATGTGTATCAACAACCATGATACAAAAAGAAAACACATTTTAATATATACCACATATATATTAAAGTTGTGCACATGTGAGAAAAATCCTTAAGTGAACAAATGTTAGTTAATGTAAATTAGTATATCATATATACAATTATACACTAAATTATTAAATCAAAACTTGACTTAATAATCCGGTTATATCTCATATAACCGACTAACATCCAATGTATCGTCTTATCGAATCAACACTTGATTCGATAACCCGGCTATATCACATATAACCGACCGATACATAAAGTCGTGAGAATAGAATACGGTATCACATACACGCATTATTCTCGGTCCCGCACATATCACATATGCGCTCCTATTTCGTTTTGCCTGAGCCAGTAAAACCTCTATATAGGACTCTAAAGACTCGTCAATACGCCGGCAGTAGGTGATAATCACATCAAGCACCCACAAGCCGTCAGCGGTACTAGCTGGACGTAACGGCTATCCGGGTATTGAGCGATCAGAAGATCAGCAAGCAAGCCCGCTCCAACTCCTGTAAAAGACTAACGGTAACACTTGCCATACAGTCCGGTCTCCTCGTCTGATATGTCGCATATCAAGTCTAGGGGTGGTAAACGTCAGACGCCAATAACCGATAAGTCGTGCCGATGTGAGGCTCATAACGGGTCGAGAAACTACTGGTAACACTTACCAGTAAATCTCTAAATCAGCCCTGGCCAAGGACTTCCTTCTTATGGCCAATCGAGCACAGCGCAACATCAACCCCCAATACCGGGAGAGACGAAACCCCTCCTATCGCTCATTGCCTCCATGTGACTCGGGACTGGACCCAAAAACCACCGTTTTGCATGCCCTCTTGGTCGTGGTAAGGTGGAAATCAAAACACAGTGGGAATCACACAAGACTCTATGACGATCTCGAGTTTACAGACTAACCTGCACAAGTGTCAACAGAGAACTGCCATCTGACGTGAGGTATAATACCATCTGGGAGTTCTCGGCGAGTCCGTCCAGTGTACCCAGTCTCTACTGAGCACCCGTATATCATCTCTGATGTCAAACACCAATGGATATAGGATCATCCATCGCCCATCTATATGGATCGAGAAGGTATACGCTAGTCTACTCTGGTATATCGATGCCCTGTCTCGATACACCCACGACTAGGGACATTAAAGGATGTACTTATGGACTACTCTGTCCCCACTAGTATGATCTGCATCATAGTCCAGGTAGTCAAGTACACATACTAAAGGCTTTACCAACATGTAACAGAGAGACAATCAGTGTACACGTTAAGGTAAAGAGTAACCAGATAGCATACTATCATGTAGAGCAAGAAAGTCCTCCCTATATATGTCCAAGCATCCACTAGAATATACATCTCATGTATAGTAATAGACTCTAGGGCATACATATAAATAACAGACAATGCTTCTACACAACCATTTGGGAGTTTCACGTATCCAAACAACTTTGAATGTTTTACTGAAACCCCTTCCCAACCCATGTCTAGTCTGGAACAGTCGTTGGAAGCTTATATTGTAGCGACAAACCAACAGATGAGGAATTTGGATGCGTCCATTGCCACCGTTATCCAACCCAGTGACCCGGTAGCTAGTTTCCAACTAGCTCCAAAAATTCCAATGTATGATGAGGCAATTGGACAGAGTGAGAATTTGAGTAGTGAGAGTGAGCTGTACACACTTCCAAATCAAACCTACTCATACCCAATTGAATCCCGCAACTCCGGTTTTCAATCAAGTGTCCCAAATGATTCACCAGTTGAAGATAAAACGTGTAATGAGTTGTGCGACTTTGTAGTGTTTGATTTACCTGATTGTGAAGAGCCCTTTTCGAGTGAAACCATCACCAATCCTTTTGACCTTTACACCTCCACTCTAGAACTTAAATTGATTGATATCCATGCTTTTGATGAGGTGTCTGAGAAAATTAATTTTCACTTGATCGAGGATATTGACGCCGGGAATATTTTGGATGATGAACTCATAGATTTGACTGAAATTTTCTCTCCAATTCATCATCCCGGGTCATTAAATGTTTCTCCCGAACTTCATATGCGTCTTGATTTTGATGATAATTGCATGGATGGGATAACTTTTGAGGAGAATTATGAGGAGAGTATTGACGATAGTATTGAGGATGAACCAGTTTTGTTTGATGAGTCGGATATTCCAATTCATCCTCCTGAACCTTTAACTGTTATACTTCCTAAATCATCCTTTCCATCGTTCAGATCACGCAGGAGGACTGTGAGCTTGAAAAATTTCTGTTCGATCACAGCAGTTTTGACGCCACTAGTGCGTTCCTCCTTGAATCTGACACGGTTCTCACAACCGATAACGATTACGAGTGTTTCACTTTTTCGGACGATTTTGAAGACTCACCGTCCGAGTTTGAGTCCTTTGAATTTTCAGATGAGTTAGTTGAACCATCAGACTCGGTTGCTTACAGTCAGTTCGAACCATTGATGGAATCCTTCGAGTTCGAGACAGTTTCACCATTTTCACCTTCAATTGTTTCACCTCTGAAACTCGAACTCAAGTTGTTCCCGTCTCACCTTACATACGCTTACTTAGGTGAGAATGAGACTCTTCCTAAATCACTCTCCTTCGTCCTTTCCATCGTTTCGGCAGCGTAAAAATCCGCCACGCTTCCATTTTCAATGGATGGTTTACCAAGTTCAACGTACCCATGTTTTCTTGCGAATCTTGAGGGATTTGACCCCATTTCTCGACGGGTTGATAGATTAGCACGATCGCTTTTAACACATCGGTCATCACAATTTGTACTAATTTATTCACTCAATTTACACCCTCAAGTTCGTACTACACCTCTTTCTCTCTTCCGCCATTCTTCTCCTAATATACCGAGACCATATTCTACCTTTCTTCCCACACGGTCTCGTGTGCTTCTTATCTCCTTTCTCTACACTCCATTCTTTCACCAACCCTACCATTATAATGATAAAAAAATTTAATGGTTGGTGCTAACTTTTGGCCTGTGTAAGGCCTTGTATAATTTGATTTTTCTCCTCCCTAACTCTGAACTTTAATGCTTCAACAGTGGAAACACTGTTTCACTTAAATTTAGGGGGGACCTTTTTGTATATATATTTTGTTTTTCTTTTAACAATAAAAAAATTATAAATAAATAAAAGAGGGGAGTGCCGACAATTTTGACCCTCTTGGTGTAGCCTAACAGTGAGGACACTGTCAAGTTTAAGTTTGGGGGTGTGCTCGGTAAGCTTTCTTCCTTCGCATTCATATGTATATTTTTGCATTTGCATACTTATTTTAAAATCAAATAAAAACTGGAAAAAAAATTTTAAAAAAATATAAAAATTGAAAAATTCAATTTTGACCATAATTGACTTAAATTTAACAAGACGGTTAACTAGCTAGGAAAAACTAGATCCAAAACTTAGTAAATTAAAAAAAAAACTAAAAATAACATTTCTTAAAATTTAACGGTAGAAAATATATGTATTTTTAGTTTACTTAGAAATAGGCAAATTTTGAGTTCACTTCTTGGGCTAAGTCAAAATAATGGAAGAGTATTGATGTTTTTATTAAAGTGTAAGTCTGAAAAATAATTCCTAACCTTAAATCTAAATTCTGAAAATATATACCCTACAATTTGCACAAACACGAACCTTGAAACTTGGAATAGTAGAAGAGACATTGAAATGCTCTTGTCTAAAGTCCTAAGTATGAAGGAAAATAAAATAAAAATATAAGTGTGAATAAAGAGATAAAAAAAATGAACACTGGTTTTTGTAATTACTTAAGGCTGCATAAATAGAGAAAAAAAATATTTAGCGAAGGTGCTTTATCACCTAGTGCCTTAGACCAACTGGTTTAGGAGTCACTGCTAAAGCCTTAGGTGTTACAAGACTAGGAATTACGTCTTAATAAGCAAACACATTTTGTAATCGGTCGTTAGTACCTCAAGAAATATTAACGGTCGCATGAAAGATGTGTGAGCAATTTCATCTAAAAAATTCACCAACTAAAAGTACTTTGGACAATGGACAAGAGTATAAGAGCTTGAATTGAATTTCCAAGTGTAGGGGTGATACATACACACACGTAGGGGTATATAATAGGGGTTTAGATGAGAGATAGGAATGAAAAATATGACTTATATCTTTAATAGAGATGATAAAAATTCCTAAGTTGGGATGGAACCTTAGAAGGAAAACTCAAAAGATGCTAAAAACTAAGTAAATTTACAGAACATATACAATCTTAAGCTAAATAATAAGGAAGTGTGAAAAATACGGGTTGATAATTTCTGAGTTGAAGATAATAGAATTTCTTGTTAGAAAACCGAATTGGAGAATAAAAATCAATAGGCCGAATTGATAGGATTTTGTGGGTAGTATCCGCTGAAAACCCTCAGAAGACAACACTCCTCCTACTAGGAACACCTAGAGGTTTAACGGCTTGTTGCACGAGCTCAGTGCAATCGCGTTTCCCTGCGAAAGTGAGGTTGGGTCTTTTTCGAGAATAAACTAGTTTTTCTCGACGAGCAAAAGATAAGTTTGGGGGTATTTGTTCATATCATAATTTTGCATTATTATATTCCCCATTCTTATTCATTTTACAAATAAACAGGTGCTTTTGATCCATATCTGCTACATAGTTGCAGGTTACAGGTTCTCGGAACAAAAACAGTGAAAATGATGAAAAGACGATACAAAAGTGAGACTACGACCAACAAATGAAAGAATCTTGATCATGCCTCCAATTTGAGGGATAAACGAAGATCAATGGACAATTTCACAAAGCACAAAGGCAGCGCAAGGTTCAATACTTCGACACGAAGCAAACGGTAAAAGTCCACGACATTATGCACTGTGGAAATCTGGAAGAAAACTAGAAGACAACCTGAGAAACCAAGTGAAGAAACAAGAAGCCAAATGCAACCAGAAGAAGTCCTGAAGATTTCAGCTCAAGATCCCACAATATGGTCGCGGAACCGTGGCCAAACATGCCTTTTGGCCGCGGATCCGCGGCCATATAGGACACGTGTCGGTGCAATTCGGTTGGTGGGTGGCGGTGCGTTGACTAGGCTTCTTAGGGGCAATTTTGTAAATGCAGATATGAATCGAATGTAACCATAGGGTTTCTATAATCTATAAATAGAAACCCTAATGCTCTTTTTGGAGCATGCCTCTTCTTGTGCCTCATTTTATTTATCAAATTCAGAATTTCAATTCCTGTAAATGTATGAAGAGTGCATCAAATAAAGTAAGTCTTTCTTTTCCATGCCCTAGTTAAATTTTCTTTCCTGCCCTAGTTATAATTTTCTTTATCTGCCCTAGTTATAATTTTAATTATTTGCCCTAGCTAGATAATTAGGTTATTGAATTAAAATCATAAAAATGTTTCTTTTAATCAATTCCCTGATGAGTGAGTTGTTCCTCACTTGTTAGGGTTAGGAATAGGAAAGGTTTGAGAGATGAAAAATCTCTCACCCCTTTCTTGCCCATCATATGTTTTTATAGGACTCCATGCATACATACACACACCGCTCACTACGGCACCCTATCCCACGAGGTAGCGGTGATACCGTAGTTGAAAAGACCGGTTGTATATGTTTTCCATAGAGATTAGGGTAAGAATTAAGAAAGGAAGAACAAGAACCTAGAGGAAGAAACCTAGTTTCTTCCCGATGGTACTAATCCACTTTATTAATTGTTACCATAACACCCAAATAGATCTTAAACAGGGCATAGAAAGCGGTGAGGAATATTGACTTTCCAAACTTAACCTAAACCTAACCCTAGCAAGATTTTAATAAAACTCATTTCAGTTTTTAGTGAATAATCAATCCAACACCAATTGGAATTAACTCATTAGAACAAATTGAGAATACACAAAATCCCTGTGGACCGACCCGTACTCACCGGCTAGCTACCAAGCGACGCTGTTCTTGATTGCAGTTAACAATTCTTTGATTCATCTTTTGAAAGCGCACGCGCGCGTAAAACCTCTAACAAATCAGGCGCGTACATGGTAAGTTTCATATAATCAAGTTGATTATGTATTTTAAGTTAGCACCTATGTGTGTGTACAGACCCGGTTCCAGGAGCAGACAGACGACTAGGGACTTGGTCCCGGCAACTCGATCACCGCCATTGTCCATATCCTGAATTCGATATCCGGCGAGCATCACGGTGGGTATGAGCACGGGGTTGGTCTCGGGGCCTATCGATTTTTTGATAGGCGTTCGATCGCGCATTAGTACGTCGTGACCCAGACGCGGGCGGGTGCGGAAGCTGCATCGCAGGAGGAGATCCGTCGGCTCTACGAGCAGGTGGAGTAGCAGCATCAGACGCGGCAGGAGACGCTGCAGGAGCTACAGGAGACGCGGCATCAGCTGCAGGAGCTTAGGGCGAAGAACAGAGACATAAGGCAGTCGCATGTCAATTCCGTCCAACATGTCATACGAAATGAGTTAAGCGCGTTTTTTAGGCCATGGGACGATGGAGGTGGATCGTCCTCCCAACGGCATTGGTTCTATTTTTTGATTTGTTGGCACATACATTTGTTCATTAGTGGAGTATTGGTCATATTGTACGATTTGTTGACAAATACATTTTTTGATTTGTTGAAACATACATTTGTTTATGTTTGCGTGTAATTCGGAGCTTATTACTTTAATTATTATATATTGCGTTTGGATTTGAATATATTGCTTGAATGGAAATTATATATTGCTGCTTGTGAATGGAAATTATATATTGCTGCTGGTTGTGATTGAAATTAACGCGCGTGGGGCACGGAAAATTTAATTATTTAAAAAAAAACATTGTTCACGGTCGTAACCGTGATTAAACACATTTGTTCACGGTTACAATCATGAACAAAAATCTGCTCCAAATACTGATATCTAGAGCAGGTCAGTGTTTTGGGTCACGGTTACAGTTTTTGTTCACGGTTGTAACCGTGACCCAAAACTGGTTTTGCTCACAGTTAGCTCCGTGAACAAAAACCTAGAGCCCACCAACTGAAATTTTTAATTTTCACGTTAAGAAATGTTCACGGTGCTAACCGTGAACATTTCTCATTTTGTTCATGGTCAGAACCATAAGCCAAGCTTCGCTTACGCAGGTTTGGATCACAGTTCACTCACTGTTTAAACTGCGAACAAAACCCTGCCCAGCAGCAGTGCATAACCAACTCTCTCATTCACACTTCAAAGACAAGGATTCTTCTCACTATCCAATAACAACTACATGCACCCAAATCAATTGTACCCGCTTCTAGCACCTAATATTTTTATATTACAAATTAAGAAAAAATTTCTCATAAACAAATGACATAAAATCTCGTCATTTGTATCAGCGGCTGTACTATAATCGGTATGTTTTGAATTGAGAAGCAGATTGAAATAATTTCTGGTATTTATCTTGTTATGCAAAGAAGATGAACAAATGACATAAAAACCTCACTAATATTTTGCACGTGAGATGCACATTACAAAATAAAAGAGATAAAATAGTAGTTAGTAATTATTGGACAGAGATTTGTAGAGTTAATTATTGGAAGAAAACAATGGGGTTAATTGCGGTCGCAAATTGCATTTTGAATTTTTATATTTTTTTAATGAATTTATCTTGCAAATTAAATACCCCAACATCCAAATTCAATTTCAAAATTGAAGACCCCCTGCCTTTTGCACTATAATAGAGGAGATTATCTATACCATCAGAAGTATAATGTCTGTTTTGGATTAAGAAACAAATGGACTTACCAATGTTCGAAAAATCGCTAAGGGCTAGATTTATAACGGATGGCCGATCTCTTTATCTAAGGGGGAAAAAAGATAAAGAGATTGCATATATATAATCTTAGTGTTTCTTTCATAAAAAAAAAACTAGTACATCTTCCTTTAAGAGTAAAAATCCGGTAGAATACTCATTTAATGTAAAAAGGTAGAAAATGCTCATCCACCGTCCATGGTGTGATACATGAATGTTTGAGATTTGAAAAGAAAAAATATAGGTCTAAAATTTATGAATTTGTTTAAACTCAACCATCCATTTATCACACCATGGACGATTGATCCTCAGCTTTTACCTTTCCTAATGATGGAGGTCCTTTTCGGGTCTCCGTCAGATGTTGTCTTCCGTCGATCTCCCGGTGGATCTTGAAGGTGATCTCCAGTTGCGTGTGGGTCTCAATTGGTTTTGAGAAGATTGGTGATTTAAGGAGTGTAGCGCCGAGTACCTGCAAGGAAGTCCCGGGGTGGTTTGGTACCACTGAGGACCCTCCGACGATCAAGTTAGCATGAGATCCGAGCAGAGTAACGACTAAGTGGAGTAAAAATAGCTTACTTGACCCCTCTGTGATGGGGGTTTATATAATGGCGGCAGCACGCAGTAGCAGGCGTGAGAATCTCGCCGGCAGTTACGCTTCCAACGTCACGCCCGCGTAAAGTGGGGATCGCCCATTAATGGGGATCGCGATGGCGTGGAACGTGGGATGTTGCTGGCGGAGAATCAGCGCCTAGCAAGATTTGCGGAGCGGCGGTTACGCCTGTGAGTAGTGGAGCTGGTCGGTCGGAGGACCGAGGATGATGGCCTCGGCTGGAGAGCTCGGAGACGAGCGAGAGGGCCGAGGAGTCTTGGTCCTGTGGCAGCTTGGGGCGAGTTGAGAGGTCGATGAGGCCAAATTTCAGGGGGCTCTGAGGTGAGCCAGCTTGTGCTTGCAAGTCGGGTATGGGGGTGGCCTGGTCGGTGTTAGAGATAGTGCCCTCAAAGTCAATTATTGGATCGCAGGTACGTGATTGCAATGATTGAGGCAGGACCTATACCGATATGACAGTCTTGCTCGTGATAATAGTATGCTATCTGGTTTGTCTTTATCATCGTATACATGCTTTAGTCTACTATTGCATGATGATAGAGCCCACAGGATTCTTGCTTGACAACCAGCAGTATGATGGCGATCATATACGTGGGAGCTGGGGTCTATAAGCACATCCTTAAAGTATCCCTAGTCGTGGGAGTTTCGAGACAGGGCATCGATACTCCAGAGTAGACTAGTGTATACAGTCGAGACCCCAACGAGGGGCGGTGGCCGGTCTCACAAGCCATTGGTGTCAGTTGGTTCACCTAAGATGTATACAGGTGCTCATTGGGTTATGAGTACACCGGACAGGACTCGCCGGGAACATGCTAGTTGGTATTATACATATCGTCAGATAGCAGTTCCCAGGTGACATGTGTACAGGTTAGTTTGTCGACCTGAGATCGTCATTTATCTCGTGTGAGTTCCCACTGTGCTTTGATTTATACCCTACCACGCTCAAAGGAGACGTGCAAACAGGTATTTTTTTGGTACAGTCCCGAGCCACATGGAGGCAGTGAGCGGATCGTCAGGGATTCGTCTCTCCCGGTATTAGGGTTGATGTCGCACAGTGCACGGGTGGCCATCACTAGAAATCCTCGGCCGAGATAGTGGAGAATTACTGATTTGGATCAGTAGTTTCTCAGGTGGTGATGAGCTTCATGCCGACACGATTTATAGCGTTATTAGGGGTCTGACTTTATCCACCCCCCTAGACTCGATATGCGATACTCTTTAGACGAACGGACCGGACTGTATATACATTGTCACTGTTAGGCTCTGTAGGGTTTATAGACGAGTTCGCTCATCAGCTTCCCTTCCAATCAATACATAGGAAACCGTTACGTACAGCTTGTACCTCTGACGTGCTAGTGATTATACCCAGTGTCAGTGTGTTGATGAGTCATTAGAGTCCCCCACAGACAGTTTCCCAAGTTCGGGAGAAACGTTGTAGAGGCCGTATGGTTTTATGGCAAGGTTCGGAAAATACACGTGCGTTTTTGCACGTGTCATTTTTCGGGCAGATAATACTGGTCGGTTTTGGTTTTAGCCAGATCCGAGTATTATACTGTGTAGATATAATATATTTGTCTCAGTTGCATTTGTATCCGGTCGTAATACAAATGCAGGTATGTTTATACTGATACGGAGTTATCCTGAAATTCGTTTCAGGATCGCTTTTGGAAGTTGCCAGTTTCCAGTTTTCTATCGGCCGTATTTAATATTCGGTTAAATGCGGATTTATCTTTTCTTCTTGAGGGTGAGTCATAGGGTGAGTCATGAGGAGATGTGTGTGGAAGCTTCTGGAATTAGTGAGGTGTTCTTTTTTCATTGGATGCATTAATTGAATGGTGACTGGGTTTAGATGAGTCATCCTTTGTATTAATGCATTTTGTTTGTGCTAAGATATTTCTTCATGATAAGCTTTGCTTACACTCACCCCCTTGCTCCTACACTCACCCCCTCCTCTTTATATGGCCGGCCACCCCTTGGTAGAAGGGGATGGTTGTTAATTGAAAAAGGATATAAGTTTTGGTGCATAGAAATTAGATGTGATCCATTTCTCATTTCCATTTGATCCAAAAGGCAACTTCATTAACCGTTCGTCCATAGCCTTGGACGTAATGAGACAAAGTGTTCTACTCATTCTCTACATCATCTTGGTCGTCTCTTTTAGCAAACTTGACGACCGAATTGCCTCGGTTCAGAGGCGGGAGCCCGTTTAAAGATCCGTCGACGTGGTGCCACCTGGACGAGAACACCGGAGATTCAGGAGATCGGAGCAGCCACAACAGAGCATGGGATGATGGTTGAAGACCGAAGGACTCGCATCGTTCGGTATAACATTTCTACCCATTTTGTAGTGTGTTAGTTTAGCTTTAATGGCAGATCCGGGTTATAGTACGCGATAGCGCCAGTTGTAAAAGTTTTTGTTCCGCATTTGGCGTCTGTTAGACGGTCGGGGCGCTACCGTGGACTTACAGTCGGCCCCCGTGGGCCCTTTCTTCTGAGTTCTAGGACACGTCATCTGCCACATGTCCTAATCTTGGACATCACCAATATTGAGTATCATCATTAGCCCCCCACTCTTGTCCCGACCAGCTAGCCGGTCGGGTCAGGAGTGGACTGCCGGGCCGCCCGGAGTTAGCTCCTTTTGTCGGGACGCGTCCCTGGGCTGTCAGCTGTCTTTTCTGCCAGCGAATCAGGGCGAGATCTCTGCATTTAAGGAAGGTGCGCCGGTTCGTGCATCCTGCCACTGAAGCGACGATCCACGTGTCAAGCGTCGGTTGGCCGACGCGACGTGTACAGACCTGCGACGCCTGATGAGGTGCGGTCCAGTGTGGGAAAGACAAGTGGAGCAATCGGAGCCATTGGATGCGGGGAGGCGTTTTTGGCGGGAGATGAAGGACGCCGTTGGATGAGGTCGTTCGCGGTGATAAGTAGAGGTGGGGCCCATTCCAGGGCCTCTACTCTTTCATATTTCCTTTCTTCTAAGTCTTGGCTGCTCGGCGCTCTTCTCCTTTCTTCTGCTTTCGTTTCCTGAGGATCTATCTTCTTCAGGTTAGATGTCTTCTTTCAGGGAATCTGTAGATGTCGTAGAAGTAGGTTCTATGGACCCTTTAGTTGAGCCTGAGTCTTCTCAGGGAGTAGGGATCGGACCCTCTTCTCGGGATCGTGCGGCGGGGTAGCCCCCAGGGAGGAAGCGGTAGATGCTGCCCCCGGCGCCTCGTGTTGGGTGAGGCATGAGAACGAGCTCGCCAATGCTCAGGCTCGCTTCCACATCCCCTCACGTTATACGCTTCGTCTGGCCAAGGAGGGAGAGATGGCAGACCAAGTACGGGGTAGGGAGATCGTCCTGTACTTGGAAGCTTTTTAGGGTGGAATGCGCCTGCCCTTCTCTCCCGAGGTCGTCGCAGCGTTGAACTTCTTCGGGTTAGCCTCTGGACAGTTAGTGCCGAACTCATGGACAATTCTCCTCGGGTTCCTGATCTGCCTGAAGTTACAGGCGGTTCCTTTCAGCCTCTCCCTCCTTGATTCTTCCCTCGTTTTCAAAAATCATCCTGGGGGTCGAGCGGGTGACCTGAGGTGGGTCTACCTCTCCTTTAGAAAGCGAGAGGGGGGCGCCGCCGGGACAGAGGTTGTGGCTCTGCCTTCTTCCATTCACGACTGGAAGAAGAAGTTCTTCTTCGTTTCCCCTCCCGAGGGCGAGGACTGGCCCGTGCCTACCAAGTGGTCGAGGGAAAAATGCTTGCCGGGGAACCAGTCCAATGACCCCGCCGCGGTGAGAGTGGCGGCGTGGGAGCCCATCCCTCGATTCAACGTGCTGCTGTATGAGAGGGTCCTGAGTTGGGCCGAGTTCAGCCCCGTTGAGTTCGTCGGTAAGTTTATGCTTGATTTTTGGCTTGTATATTGCTTGTGTCGCTGACCTCTTTGCATTTGGTTTTGTGAAGGACCCATGGATCTGGACGAGCTCCGAGCTTCCATGTGCCAGCCGAGGAAGGCCACGAAGGCTGGGGGAGCCAGCTCTTCTCATGCGAAGCCTGCCCCGGCTCCCTCTCCTCCGGCGGTCACGTCCCGTGAGCGTTCGGGGGCGGATCCCGCCCCGGGGTCTAGCAGAGCGTCGGGCCGGAAGCAGGCTCGGATTTTGGAAGACCCGGCTTCGGAGGAGGAGATCGGCTCTCCATCGGAGCCGCTTAAGAGGGGTTCCCGGAGGTCTTCCCGGGGCCCGCCCTCGCCAATCATGGTGGAGGAAGGAGGCCTCCAGTTCGTGGTGCCCTCGGGGCTGTCCGTCGCGGATAGCCTGCTTCATGAGATAGAGAAATCGGCGGGGGGTAGGGACCCCGGAGGGACCTTCAGGGCCCAGATGGCGTCCATCGCCCAGGAGTCCGTGCAGGTAAGTGTTTGGTTTTTTGTGAGATTCGGTGCCTCCTTCGTCTTTCTGATCTCTTTCCTATCTTTCAGGTTCTCCAGCACGTTTCCCTCGCCTTACGCATGGAGGCCGAGGTGATAGCCCCGGCAATGAAGGCTGCGGGCCAGCTTGCCTCGCTGGAAGAGAGCTCCAAGCGGGAGCTGAAGGAGGTAATGGCGAGGGTTGCAACTCTGGAGGGTGAGGTGGAGGCCGGGAAACGGGAGGTTGCCCGGTACTGCGAGGCCGTGTTCATATCAGAATTTTTCATTATTATATTACTCATTCTTAATCATATTACAAATAAATATGTGCTTTTGATCCATGTCTGCTAAATAGTTGCAGGTTACAGGTTCTCAGAACAATACAGTGAAATTCATGAAAAGACGCTACAAATGTGAGACTACGACCAACAAATAGATGAATCTGTATGATGCCGCCTACCAGTTTAAAGAAAAAACGAAGATCAGCAAACTGTTCAATGCACAAAGTACAAGGGCAGCACAGGATTAAAATCTTCAACGCGAAGCTCACGGCGAAAAGTCCACAACATTCTGCACTGTGGAAATCTAGATGAAAGTAGAAAAGATTCTGAGGAACCAAGTGAAGAAAACGGAAGGAAATAGCAACATGAAGCAGCCCTAAGAAAGTGAACTCAAGATCCCTCAAGATGGCCCTGGATCCGCGGCCAAACATGGCATTCTGCCGCGGTTCCGCGGCCGTGCAGTGCACGTGTTGGTGCACATGTCGGTGGGTGTCGGTGCTTTGACCCGGCTTTCTTAGGATAGTTCTGTAATTTCAAATGTGGATCAGATGTAAAACCTAGGGTTTCTCCTATCTATAAATAGGAAAGCCTACAGCCTAATTTGGCATGCCTCTTTTAATTTCTAGATCTAAATTTTATTTTCATTGTAATCGTCAAGAGGTGTCAATAAAAGTAAGTTTTTTTATCTTGCATTTTTTATTCGAATTTAATTTCTGCAATTTTAGTATCTGTCTTTTATTATCTGCAAGTTAATTAGTTAATTAAAAAGAAAATTACAAAAATGAATCTCATCGTAATTTCCCTAATGAGTGAGTAATTCCTCACTTCTTAGGGTTAGGATTGGGTAGGTTTGAGAGATGGACCTCTCTCACTCCTTTCTTGCCCGTATAATACTTTTAAATTAGGACTCTATATGAATCAAACACACACCGCTCACTACAGCACCCTATCCTACGAGATAGCGGTGATTCTCTAGTTAGACCGGTTGTGGTTGATTTACATAGAGATTAGGGCTAAGAGTTAAGAAAGGACGGACAAGGACCAAAAGGAAGAAACTACGTTTCTTTCTAGTCGTGCTAATCTCCTTTGTTGACTATTACCCTAACACCTATGTTCTTAATTAGGGCAAAGGAAGCAGTAAGTAGAGTCATTTTTTTCAAACTAATCTAATCCTAACCCTAACAAGTTTTTAAATCAAAATAAATTCAATCTTAGTTTTTCTAAAATCAAAACCTACCAAAAAATAGGATTTAACTCGTAAGAACATAAAGAAAGAACACGTTTTCCCTGTGGACCGACCCGTACTCAGCCGGCTAGCTACCAAGCGACACCGTTATTGATTGCGGTATATTCTTAATTTTGATTTTTAAAACGCACGTACGCACAAAGACAAACAATCAAATGGCGTTGTTGCCGAGGAAACGGTAGTTATTTTCTTTTTGTAATTTCGGCTTAATTGAAATTGAAAAAATTATAAAAATTGAAAATAAAAAAACTAAAATAAAAATCATCTTGTTCTTTTTTATCGTTTTTTGTGCGAATTGTGCAGGAACGGAAGACGGACTGATTCAGATTTGAAGCAAGCCCAGTGAACAAATCAAGAAACAGAGGATCTGAACAGACAGAGGAGAACCATAACAGCAAACAAGAAAATTTTGGAGATCCAAACCAACCAAACAGCGGCGGAAACGCGGCATAAGAAGGAGTTTGACCGCGGTTCCGCGGTCAATTGCTGACGTCAGCACCCCAAAATTTTCTGTAAGTACTTTTGTCCCCTCTCCTACCCTGATCTCCACTGAAATTTTTTTCTACAGGGTTCTTTGCGCAAAATCTTTCTTCCTCTCCAATAAATCATTTTTGTGCAGGATTCTTTGCGCTGCCAAATAAAAAAAATTTTGCAAGTATTTTAGATTTTTTGTGTGTTAACTGCTTTGCATAATTAATACGAACTTTTAAGGGGCTATAACACCAATCAAGATTGGGTGGGGATTTCATTACCCTTCCTAAAACCCCAAAAATCACTAAAAGCATATGCATCATCCTTGAGCTAATTAAAAAATATCTAGACTCGGCCAATTAAGGACTGTCGCGCTCATTAGGACAAAAGAAGGTTATGGGCATTTAGTCGTTTATCTAAACCTGACTTTATGGTGCCTAGGCTAGACAAGTGAGAAAGGTAATTTTAAAAGGCCCGTCTCACGGTGATTCGTGAGCGGATCCCTCCTTTCTTCATTTGTGCTTACCTGGCCACAATTGGCGGTGAAGAGGCGATTTGAGAGATATCTCACAACTTGTCGCTTTGGAACAGTTAGAAGCAGTCTAGTTGACTTAGGAGACCCTAGCTCTAGGCTTGATTGTGCATGCTTAAATTATGATTCTGCCGTAATTCCGTACAAATTTTTGCAAAACTCTTTCTAAAAAAACACTTTCAAAAATTTCAAAACTCCAAAAACAAACAATTTTTTTAAAAAAAATAATAAAAATTGAAAAAAAAATTCACATTCTTTTCCTTTCTCTCATCACATCATAGGTACCCCACCTCGCAAAACTCTTGCCGAACTTTGGTACCCTCAACCAGACATTACTTCCAACGCTTTTTATTTTGGTCGAATTTCGAACGACCCCTCCATGCCCAAAATTTCTTTGAAAGATCGAATAGACACGTCTAGGACGACCAGTTGGACTCCACAATCCACATTATATCAACCATTTCAACCTTCACCACCTTCTTACGTTGATACTCCTTTTTCGAGTCCTGTTGTAACTCCGAAACCCATGTCTATTGCTGAACATATTGAACAATTTCGTAACCGATTTTTCACTCCTTTCACCACTGTGAATTCTTTGGATCAACAATTCCATTCACTTTCTTATCCAAATATTGATCCTACTCCTGTCCAAGCATTCAATTCCTACCAGTCCTACCCGACTTTTGCACCTTCCCTAGACATTACTTCCACACATCCATTTGGGAGTTTCACGTTTCCAAACAACTTTGAATTTTTAACTGAAACCCCGTCACAATCCATGTCTAGCCTGGAACAGTCGTTGGAAGACTTTATGGTAACGTCGTGCCAACAGATGAGGGATTTGAATGCGTCCATGGCCGCCCTTATACAACCTAGTGATCCGGTAGCTAGCTTCCAACTAGCTCCAAATTTTCCAATGTATGATGAGGCGGTAGGACAGATTGAGAATTTGAGTGGTGAGAGTGAGCTGTACACCCTTCCAAATCAAACCTACCCATCCCCAATTGAATCTCACAACTCCGATTTTGAATGTCTATCAAGTGTTCCAAATGATTCACCAGTTGAAGATAAAACGTTTAATGAGTTGTACGACTTTGTAGTGTTTGATTTACCTGATTGTGAAGGGTCCCTTTCAAGTGAAACCATCACCAATCCTTTTAACCTCTACACCTCCACTCTAGAACCTGAATTGATTGATATCCATGCTTTTGATGAGGTGTCTGAGAAATTTAATTTTCACTTGATCGAGGATATTGACGCTGGGAATATTTTGGATGATGAACCCACAGATTTGAATGAGTTTCTCTCTCCAATTCATCATCCCGAGTCATTAACTGTTTTTCCCGAACTTCATATGCGTCTGGATTTTGATGATAATTGTATGGATGAGATAACTTTTGAGGGGAATTATGAGGATAGTATTGAGGATAAATCAGTTTTGTTTGATGAGTCGGATTTTCCAATTCATCATGTTCCTTCCACTAACTGTGTACACTCTCCTGAACCTTTAACTGTTACCTTTCCTAAATCACTCCCCTTCATCCTTTCCATCGTTCCGACCGCACAAGAAACCGTATCACTTTCATTTTTTATGTCTGGTTTACCAAGTTCGATATACCCATGTTTTCTCACGAATCTTGAGGGATTTAACCTCATTTCTCAGTGGGTTGATAGATTAGCACAATCGCTTTTTACACATCGGTCATTACAAATTGTGTTAATTTATACACTCCATCTCCACCCTCAAGTTCGTATTCAACTTCTTCCTCCCACTTTCTCTGGTTCTTCTTCTAATATTCCTTTAATGATAGCGAGTGTTAATGAATCACAATCCGATATTTTGAGTTCGATAATTCTAGAAAAACAACTTGAATTATACTCTTTTGAGAATAAGGTAGATGAGCCTTACGAGTCTTATACCTCCATAACTTTTGAAAAATCAAGTGTGTTGAATTCTGGCGCGACACTTATTGACATTGAAACGTTCAATCGGACCATCGATGAAAGTTTTGAAGATATTTTCGCTGACGAACTCGCATTCCTAAACGACACGGATTTTGTGATTAATCAACCTCCACCTGAAGAAGTCAAACCACCACCATTTCTTCTTATCCCATACGAGAATGTGACCATTCTTCCCATTCTTAATCATCCACATTCTCATTTCCATTCACCATTATTGTTTCGTCTCTACAAATCGAGACGTAAACATTTTCCATTACACCACTTATCTTTACCCCATTTCTTCCTGACTCTATACAACATGTTTTTTCACCACCCGCCGCTTTATAACGATAAATTTTTTGAATGGTTGGTGCTTACCTTTGGCCTGTGTAAGGCCTTGTATAGCTTGATACTGTTTTTTTTTCTCCTCCCTAACTCTGAACTTTAACGCTTAAACAGTAGAAACAATGTCTCACTTAAGTTTGGGGGGAACCAATTTGTGTATGTATATTTTATTTTCTTTTTCTGTTAATAATAAAGATAAAAATTTAAAAAAAAAGGGGAATGCCGACAATTTTGACCCTCTTGATGTAGCCTGACAGTGAGGGCACTGTCAAGTTTAAGTTTGGGGGTGTGCTCGGTAAGCTTTCTTCCTTCGCATTCATATGTATATTTTTGCATTTGCATACTTATTTTAAAACCCATAAAAATTTAAAAATTATAAAAATTGAAAATTTTCAATTTTGACCATACTTGACTTAAGTTCGACAAGACGGTTAACTAGTTAGGAAAAACTAGATCCTAAACTTAGTAAATTAAAATCCGTAAAAAACATTTCTTAAAGTTTAACGGTAGAAAATATATGTCCTTGTAGTTTATTAGAAATAGGAAAATTTTGAGTTCGGTTCTTGGGCTAAGTCAAAATAAAGGAAGAGTATTGAAATTTTTACTGAAGTATAAGTCTGAAAAATAATTCCGAACCTTTAGTCTAAATTCTGAAAATATACACCCTACAACTCGCACATACACGCACCTTGAAACTTGGAATAGTGGAGGATACATTGAAATGCTCTTGTCTAAAATCCTTAGTATGAAGAAAAGTAAAATAAAAGTACAAGAGTGAATAAAGAGATATAAAAAAATGAACACTGGTTTTGTAATTACTTAAGGGTGCGTAAAATGAAAAAATATATAGCGAGGGTGCTTTATCACCTAGTGCCTTAGACCAACTGGTTTGGGAGTCACTGCTAAAGCCTTAGGTATTACAAGACGGGGAATTACGCTTAAATGCGCAAACACATTTTGTAATCGGTCGTTAGTACCTCAAGAAGTATTAACGGTCGCATGAAAGATGTGTGAGCAATTTCATCTAAAATTCACCAATTAAAAGTACTTTGAACGATGGACAAGAGTATGATAGTTTGAATTGAATTTCCAAGTGTAGGGGTGATACATACACACACGTAGGGGTATATGATTGGGGTTTGGATGAGAGATGGGAATGAAAGATAAGGCTTATACCTTCAGTAGAGATGATAAAAATTCCTAAGTTGAGATGGAACCTTAGAAGGAAAATTCAAAAGATGCTGAAAGCTTAATAAATTTGCAGAATATATACGATCTTAAGTTAAATAATAAGTGAGTGTGAAAAATATGGGTTGATGATTTCTAAGTTGAAGATAATAGAATTTCTTGCTAGAATACCAAATTGAAGAATGAGAGTCGAAATGCCAAATTGATCGGATTTTGTGGGTAGTATCCACTGAAAACCCTCAGGAGACAACACCCCTCCTACTAGGAACACCTAGAGGTTTAATGGTATGTTGCACGAGATCAGTGCAATCGTGATTCCCAGCGAAAGTGAGGTTGGTTTTTTTTCGAGAATAAAAATAGTTTTGCTCGGGACGAGCAAAAGATAAGTTTGGGGGTATTTGTTCATATCAGAAGTTTGCATTATTATATTCCCCATTCTTAATCATATTGTTGGATATATGTATGCCCTAGAGGCCATTATATGTATAGTGGATGCTTGGACATGTATATATATATAGATTACTCTTTTGCTCGACATGATAGTATGCTATCTGGTTTACTTTATCTGACATGTTGATTTGATCATGCTTTTATTCATTTGCACAAGTTGATAAAGCCCTCAGGATATGTGCTTGACTACTGTGACTATGATGCGGATCATACTAGTGGGGCACGTATAGTTTATAAGCATATCCTTGAATTGTTCCTAGTCATGGGTGTATCGAGACGGGGAATCGATATTCCAGAGTAGACTAGCGTATACCATTCTTGTCCCATGTGATGGGCGATGGATGATCCCATATCCATCTGGTGTGATGACACCAAAGATTGTATGCGGGTGCTCAGTGGAGACTGGGTACACTGAACGGACTCACAGAGAACTCCTATGTGGTATTATATCTATCGTCGGATAGCAGTTCTCAGGTGACACTGGTACAGGTTAGTCTGTAAACCCGAGATCGTCATAGAATCTTGTGTGTCCTCCCACTGTACTTTGATCTCCACCCTACCACGGCTCTACTGAGTCGTGCAAACATGTGGTCTTTGGGTACAGTCCAGAGGCACATGGAGGCGATGAACGATAGGAGAGGTTTCGTCTCTCCCGGTATTGGGAGTTGATGTTGTGCTATGCTTGATTGGCTATAACAGGAAGTCCCTGGCCAGGGCTACTGAGATTTACTGATAAGCGTTATCAGTAGTTTCTCGATCTGTTATCAGCTATATGCCGGCATGACTTATTGAGTTATTAGGGTCGACGACACCATCCCTAGACTCGATATGCAACATATTTGACGAGGAGACCGGACTGTACGGTAAGTGTTGCCAGATGGCTCGACGGGAGTTTTGACAGCTTTGCTGGTTTTCTTCTGATCGTTCAATACCCGGGTGGCCGTTACGTTTAGCTGACCGCTTGCGCCTTGTGGGTGTTTGATATGATCATCACCCACAGCCGGCGTATTGACGAGCCTTAGAGTCCCACACAGAAGTTTATTAGACCAGGAGAAAAGATGTGGTGTGCATATGAGATATGCGCGGGGACCCGATTGAATACGACTATGTGATACCGTATGTTAATCGGGCGTTTTTCTATTGGTCGGGTTGTATGCGATATGAACGGATTGTTAAATCAATTGTTGATTTAACATTTTGACTTTTAATTTTATTTTAATTCTTTAGTCAAACCCTTTTTATTAAAGAGGAAGAATGCATGCATGTATGCACATGTTGATGTGCATGTATGCATATGTTGATATGCATAGAAACATACATGCAAAGTATCATGGTTGATGATACACTTTTGAAGGCAATATAAGACTCACATGGAACTTATATTTATATATTATCATTTTGCATTTAAGTTAAAAGAAAAAGTAAAGGATTATTCATCCATAATTATCTTCTACACTCTTCTTAGAGGTGACCACACCTCACCCACTTTTTAACCATGGATTAATATTCTTTTTGCCTTTTAACTCAAGTGCAATAATATCTAGATATTTTAGCAACCATGGTTGGATGAGAGAATGAAAATATATATACTATATTTTCTTCATCAAGCTTTATCATTTTTCATTTTGACAAAAGCTTTTTCCTTCATCTTCTTCTTCCTCCTTGCTCTCTTGATTTTTCCAAAGAGAGAGAGACATAAAAAGAACGGATTTTGATAAAAGAAAACACACCACCTCATTATTCTACTCTAATTTAGCCAATTAGTTTAGAGTGTTTAGCTTCATCATCTTGTTTGATCATTTGAAGCTGGGAGCTTGGACTAAGTGGACTTCGGTTAGATCATCGTGGACAAAGGAGCTCACTTGCAAGCTGTTCCAACTCTCAACGATCCTAGAAGTCACTACAAAGAGGACTACAAAGGTTGTATTCTTTTCACTTAGTGATAAAATAGTTTTGGTATGAGATACATGTATTGTTACCCTAGTATTCTAGTTAAAGATCCATGCTTAGTTTGCTTAGCACCTCTTTAAAATTTTAAAGTTGCATGTGTGATGCTCCCATACTCATAAGTAGGTGCTATGAAACATAACAATGGTATCAGAGCCAAGCTAGAATTCTGGACTTGGTGTTATAACTAATACGAAAACGAATTTGACTCCGAAAAATACGGTATTACGGAACCCTATATATGCTCTCTGGAAATTTTTTAAAAGGTGCTCTAAAAATTTTGCAAACATGTACAGAATGCAGTGCAGGCAATCCTAAGAACCCAGGTGAAATACGGGGGGGGGGGGTGTGCTCGGATTTTGGCCGAGCACACCCCCACAAAATCCGGCCAGGCCGGCCCCCCTACCCCTTATGCACCCCCTGTTTCACCTATGCTCTGTTGTTTGAAAGTTGGGGTTTCTAGTATTGTTTGCTTAGCCCAATTTTCATGTGATGATTGTTTAGACTTAGGGCCAATTCGTACTCGTATTATTTAACATTAAATTGGTAATCTTGACTATTTTTGCATTTCGAACCAACATCGGACACCCCACTTTCTACCCCGCTGAAATTTCCAAGTGTTGTTATTTTCCTAAGTTAACTTTATATTCAATGGTAGCGCAAGTATCCTATGGACCCTCTAGAAGATCATAATAACCTTAACTCGATTCTATACCCACGGAACCGCGAACGAACCTTCGGGTTTGCCGTAGTGCCGTGGTGTCATAGGTGAGGCATTGGTTAACTCCTTCTACGGCTGGACCATAAGACACTGTGGCGCGATTTTGAGTATTTGTAACTTTGCTCAAGTGTTGAGCTCTTGGGGTAAAACGTGGATGTTTGTTGATTCGATCGAAACGTTAAACATCGTCTTGATTTCTGTGATTGCAATTGTTGTTTTTCACTTTCTTTTCTGCGACTGTAAACGTAGTATGTGATGTATCGCCGGCTTCGTTGCTATACATCAACGGCAATCGGGATACGCATACTTGCTTACGTTGATGATATGGGATATTATGTGTTGCTGAGATATCATGCAGGATTGTCGCGATCGAATAGCCGGGGGTTTTATGTGAGATAAGAGTATTTATTTTTATTCATGTAAAAGTCAATTGTATGTAATATTCTTTTATTTGGGGCACTTCCGGATTGAGAATGATTTCACCATTATTGTATATTATTTACTTTTCCATATTAGGATAGACCCAAGGAGGGGAGCACAAGTGATCGGGTTCTAGGGTTCAGTGGGAGGCCATCTCGAGGAGTCGAGACCGGGTCTCCTAAACTCTAGAATTGGCAGGATCACTTGCCGCTCTCGTAAGGGTCTAGGGGTGTGGGCTTGGCTATTCATCACGACCGTGGAATCCGTATTTTCTATTGCTGGCTAAATACAAAATACGGACCTCCTAGATATCCTTTTTGTGCTTCTGCTGCTGTTCATATTCTGTAATGTGATTACTTAGTATCTAAGACGAATGGATTATTATTATATATATATGATATATAATAAACGGTGCTTATATTTTACACCCGCGCTAGTCCCGCCTCGCTATGCCGTTAGTTAAGTAACCTAACGGTACATAACGGGACACTGTGGCGAATGCGGATGGTATAAGTATACGTTCTATTTTCGTTTCTTTTCTGTGATGGCTTAGGAACTTAAATGATGGGACTACATTAATGAGATTAATGTAAAGTAAAAGAAACCTAAAGATGTTGTAGAATCGGATTTGAAACCCACTCGGCCTTTTTATGAAAAACGCAAGTTTCAAAAGATGCGGAGCTTAAGCCACTCCGTTTCTAAACTGTTTTGATTCTACAACGAGATCAAGTTCAATGCGTTAAAGGTTTTCATAAAAACCATCCGCAACCCTCCGTCATTTTAGGAAGCAGAGTACTTAGTATTCGTGCTGCGTATTTTGATCATAGTCAAGGCGTAGTAGTGTAAGGTAGCTAAGTGATGTCTTCCTACAAACATATGACGCGATAAATTATGACACTCACATGATTATGTCGACCATAGCCGAGGGTCATATGGATGGGCCTAATTAATCATGAAATGACGAGTAGAACTTGACTAGTGCTTGTGATATTTTGACCATAACCAAGGTCATAAGCATCTAGGGGTAAAAATCATATCAGGAGTTTCAGGAGTTGAAATTTGCAATGAGATTGCATACCATCTATATGATAGTTGGATCCCGATCCCACTATGAGTCAGAGTTACTCCCATGAGAGTTTTTGCATTTTGCAATTAGCTAAACCAGTAGGTGTCTCGAAAGGTGTCAACGGGGTTTGACCTCTAGGAAAACGGGGTTTGACCTCTAGAAAAACGAGGTTTATTTTAATTAGGTCCGTACGAAAACATGGGGAACCTCCCTCAAAGTACCGACACTGGCCTGGCTAACCGGTTAGCGAAACTGTAGAATGTAATTAATCCTGACTAGTTTTCTTTTCAGGTTTTGAAAGAAAATTTGATAAAAGCAGTGGGAGACATCGAGTAGATAAGATAATAACCAATCTAATTCTTTGCAAGAGCATTTCGCTAAGTGTCTTCTTTTCTCTCTCCTAATGGCAGATACCGATGACGGGACTTAAGCTTCTACTAGACAAAAACAAACAGACAGGACCAAACTATAAAGAATGGTTGAGAAACTTGAACATTGCTCTCACATATGATAAAGTATCATATGTCCTCACCACCAAAGCCCCACCCGTCCCAGGACCTAAATCATCTGTTTCGGATAAGGAGATCCGAAAAACATGGGATATTGACTGCAACACGGCCAAGTGCCCCGCGCTTGCTTCTATGGACAACATCCATCAGAAACAACACAAGAATATGGATGCAATCCATCTTTCTTCATACAAAGAAGTTGTATGAAGAGTAATCTCGTACTTTGAGATACGAGGCATCTCGGAAACTATTTCAGATGCGAATGGCCCCTGGTGCATCAGTAGGAGACCATGTCCTAAAGATGATTGGACTTATAGAAGAACTCGAGGAACTGGGATGGGCTATGGATAATGAGCAATATACAGATGTTGTTTTGCAGTCTCTCTCCCCCGCCTTTGCTCCATTCATAGTGAATTTCAATATGAACGATTTGGATAAATCATTACCTGAACTTATCAATATGTTGAGAAGTGCAGAGAGCACGCTGAAAACAGCGAAGACTCCCGCTCTGATTGCTGGGCCATCTTCCTCTTCCGTCCCAAAAGCGAAGGCCAAGGGAAAGAAGAAGAAGAAACCCATCAAACAGAAAGGTGGAGTTAAAAAGGCGAAGGTGAAAGACACATCTGGGGCCGTGGGAAGTGGAAAAGGAGAATGTTTTAACTGCCACAAGTCGGGACATTGGAAACGCAACTGTGCTGTGTATCTTGCTGATCTCAAGAAGAAGAAGCATGGTGATGCTTCCGCTTCAGGTGTATTTGTAACTGAGAACTATTTTTCAATTAACTCTGCATCTTGGATATTAGATACCGGTTCTGGTTCTCACATCTACAATTGTGTGCAGGGGTTGAGAACAGTAGAGTTTTGAAGACTGGAGACCATACTCTGTGGGTTGGAAATGGTTCCAATGTACATGCTGTATCCGTAGGAGAGTATCATCTGGGTTTTCCTTCGAGTTGTATATTGGTTTTGAACCCGTGTTATTTTGTACCAACTATACTATGTAATATAATATCCGTTTCTTTGTTGGACAATGAAGGATATCATTTTGTGTTGCAAAATAATGTTATGAACATTAACTTAAATCAAGAGTTGATTGGGTATGGTATATTAAATAACGGTATTTACGTCCTGAACCAACACACGGTTTTTAATATACAACATACTAATAAAAGAAAACTTTCAGATATAAATGAAGCTTTTCTTTGGCATTGTAGACTTGGTCATATTAATGAAACCAGACTAAACAAGCTACATAAAGATGGATATTTAAATCCGTTTGAATATAAATCTTATGCAACTTGCCAGTCTTGTATCAAAGGTAAAATGACCAAAACTCCGTATACTGGACACGGAGAAAGAGGTGTGGAACTCTTAAGCCTCATACATAGTGATGTATGCGGACCTATGTCTACATATGCTAGACGCGGTTTTTCTTACTTCATTACCTTTACTGATGTTTTCTCAAGATTCGGACACGTATTTTTGATAAAGCACAAATCCGAAGCTTTCGATAAATTCAAGGAGTACAAACTTGAGGTAGAAATACAAACAGGCTTGAGCATCAAGAAACTTCGATCAGATCGAGGTGGAGAGCACTTAAGTACAGAGTTTTCAGACTTCTTAAAAGAGAATGGGATTCTCTCTCAGCTCACTCCTCCTTACACACCACAGCACAACGGTGTGTCAGAACGGAGGAATCTTACCCTATTAGATATGGTACGATCCATGATGTGTGATGCTGAGTTACCGCTTTCCTTTTGGGGGAATGCACTGGAGACAGCAATGTATCTGTTAAACAGGGTTCCAACCAAGACCGTGTCTACCACTCCATATGAGATATGGAGTGGAAAGAGACCATCTCTTAAAAGAGTTAGGATTTGGGGTTGTCCGGCTTTTGTTAAAAAGCAAAATCCAGAAAAACTCGAGACACGATCGGTCTTATGTAAATTTATGGGATATCCAAAACACTCGTATGGATATCTATTCTACCATAAAGAGGAAAAAAAGGTGTTTGTTACTCAGCATGCCACATTTTTGGAAAATGAAATCTTTACAGACAGTACTGATGGCAATGCGGTAGAACTAGAAGAGGTTCTAGAGACACAAATTACTCTGGACGAATTGGTTGAAACTGATGTTGCAATAGAACTTCAAGAACCTCAGCCGCTCCGGAGATCTAGTAGAACTTCTCGCCCAGTGGAGAGATACTATGGGTTTCTTATTGATGGTGATAGAGAAGATTGCATCATGAATGATGATGACCCTACTAGTTTTCAGTAAGCTATCACGAGTAGTGACTCGGTGAAGGGGCTGGAAGCCATGAGATCCGAAATGGAGTTCATGTACACCAATAAAGTGTGGACTTTGGACGTTGCACCTCCTAGGATAAAACCTGTTGGGTGCAAATGGATCTTTAAGAGAAAAATTGGTGTAGATAGACAGGTAGAGACCTTTAAAGCAAGGCTTGTAGCGAAAGGATTTCATCAAAGACCAGGACTGGACTATGATGAAACTATCTCTCCAGTAGCAATGCTTAAATCCATTCGGATCCTACTTACTATTGCTGCTCACTATGATTATGAAATCTGGCAGATGGACGTTTAAACTGCATTTATGAATGGTGATTTAGAAGAATGCGTTTTTATGGATCAGCCAGAAGGCTTAATTGACAGTGGGAGCAGCGGGAAAGCATGTAGATTGCTTAAATCCATTTATGGATTAAAGCAGGCCTCACGGAGCTGGAACATCTGCTTTGATGATACAATCAAAGAGTTTGATTTTATCAAAAATATAGATGAACCAAGCATTTATAAGAAGATTGTAGGGAGTACTGTCACATTCCTCATATTGTACGTGGATGATATTCTTTTGATAGGAAATGACATTCCTATGCTGCAATCGGTCAAACTATTCTTATCACAAAGGTTCTCCATGAAGGACCTGGGTGATGCCTCGTGCATTTTGGGCATTAGGATCTATAGAGATAGATCCAAGAGGTTATTGGGATTGTCCCAATCAAAGTACATTGACACCATCCTATAAGGTTTAGTATGGAAGATTCCAAGCGTGGTGCCTTGCCCGCTTGTCATGGAATCACTCTCTCCAAAGTCTGATGAAGAGAGAGCTCGCATGAGCATTATACCCTACGCTTCAGCCGTAGGATCTATAATGTATGCGATGTTATGTACACGCCCTGATGTAGCTTATGCACTAGCTGTAGTAAGCAGGTATCAATCAAACCCAGGGGAGAAACATTGGATAGCAGTGAAGAATATTCTTAAGTACTTGAGAAGGACTAAAGAACTGTTCTTGGTATATGGTAATGGGGATCTCCAGATGGAGGCCTTTACCGATTCCAACTTCCAAAGTGATAAGGATGACAAAAAATCTGTCTCAGGGTTTGTATTTACCCTCAATGGAGGGGCGGTTAGTTGGAAAAGTTCCAAACAAGATACCGTTGCAGACTCCACGATGGAAGCTGAGTATATTGCTGCAAATGATGCTGCCAAGGAAGCCGTCTGGATGAAGAAGTTCATCGCGGAACTAGGAGTAGTTCCAACCATTATTGATGCAATACTATTGTATTGTGATAATAATGGGGCTATGGCGTTAGCCAAAAAACTAAGGTCCCATCAGAAATCCAGACACATCCTAAAGCGATATCATTTGATCCGGGAGATAGTAAATCGCCGCGAGATCGAGATTCGGAGAGTAGATACAAAGAATAACACAGCGGATCCACTCACCAAGGACCTTCCACAGCCGCAGCATGAGTGACTTTTTGAGATGTTGGGTATGAGATACGCCAATAACTGGCCTTAGTGTAAGTGGGAGATTGTTGGATATATGTATGCCCTAGAGGCCATTATATGTATAGTGGATGCTTGGACATGTATATATATATAGATTACTCTTTTGCTCGACATGATAGTATGCTATCTGGTTTACTTTATCTGACATGTTGATTTGATCATGCTTTTATTCATTTGCACAAGTTGATAAAGCCCTCAGGATATGTGCTTGACTACTGTGACTATGATGCGGATCATACTAGTAGGGCACGTATAGTTTATAAGCATATCCTTGAATTGTTCCTAGTCATGGGTGTATCGAGACGGGGCATCGATATTCCAGAGTAGACTAGCGTATACCATTCTTGTCCCATGTGATGGGCGATGGATGATCCCATATCCATCTGGTGTGATGACACCAAAGATTGTATGCGGGTGCTCAGTGGAGACTGGGTACACTGAACGGACTCACAGAGAACTCCTATGTGGTATTATATCTATCGTCGGATAGCAGTTCTCAGGTGACACTGGTACAGGTTAGTCTGTAGACCCGAGATCGTCATAGAATCTTGTGTGTCCTCCCACTGTACTTTGATCTCCACCCTACCACGGCTCTACTGAGTCATGCAAACATGTGGTCTTTGGGTACAGTCCAGAGGCACATGGAGGCGATGAACGATAGGAGAGGTTTCGTCTCTCCCGGTATTGGGAGTTGATGTTGTGCTATGCTTGATTGGCTATAACAGGAAGTCCCTGGCCAGGGCTACTGAGATTTACTGATAAGCGTTATCAGTAGTTTCTCGATCTGTTATCAGCTATATGCCGGCATGACTTATTGAGTTATTAGGGTCGACGACACCATCCCTAAACTCGATATGCAACATATTTGACGAGAAGACCGGACTGTACGGTAAGTGTTGCCAGATGGCTCGATGGGAGTTTTGACAGCTTTGCTGGTTTTCTTCTGATCGTTCAATACCCGGGTGGCCGTTACGTTTAGCTGACCGCTTGCGGCTTGTGGGTGTTTGATATGATCATCACCCACTGTCGGCGTATTGACGAGTCTTAGAGTCCCACACAGAAGTTTCATAGCCCAGGCGAAAAGATGTGGTGTGCATATGAGATATGCGCGGGGACCCTATTGAATACGACTATGTGATACCGTATGTTAATCGGGCGTTTTTCTATTAGTCGGGTCGTATGCGATATGACCGGATTGTTAAATCAATTGTTGATTTAACATTTTGACTTTTAATTTAATTTTAATTCTTAGTCAAACCCTTTTTATTAAAGAGGAAGAATGCATGTGCATGTATGCACATGTTGATGTGCATGTATGCACATGTTGATGTGCATAGAAACATACATGCAAAGTATCATGGTTGATGATACACTTTTGAAGGCAATATAAGACTCACATGGAACTTATATTTATATATTATCATTTTGCATTCAAGTTAAAAGAAAAAGAAAAGGATTATTCATCCATAGTTATCTTCTACACTCTTCATAGAGGTGACCACACTTCACCCACTTTTTAACCATGGATTAATATTCCTTTTGCCTTTTAACTCAAGTGCAATAATATCTAGATATTTTAGCAACCATGGTTGGATGAGAGAATGAAAATATATATACTATATTTTCTATTTTTCATCAAGCTTTATCATTTTTCATTTTGACAAAAAGTTTTGCCTTCATCTTCTTCCTCCTCCTTGCTCTCTTGATTTTTCCAAAGAGAGAGAGACATTAAAAGAAAGGATTTTGATAAAAGAAAACACACCACCTCATCATTCTACTCTAATCTAGCCAATTAGTTTAGAGTGTTTAGCTTCATCATCTTGTTTGATCATTTGAAGCGAGGAGCTTGGACTAAGTGGACTTCAGATGGATCATCGTGGACAAAAGAGCTCACTTGCAAGTTGTTCCAACTCTCAACGATCTTAGGAGTCACTACAAAGAGGACTACAAAGGTTGTATGCTTTTCACTTAGTGATAAAATAGTTTTGGTATGAGATACATGTGTTATTACCCTAGTATTCTAGTTAAAGATCTATGCTTGGTTTGCTTAGCACCTCTTTAAAATTTTAAAGTTGCATGTGTGATGCTCCCATATTCATAAGTAGGTGCTAGGAAACATAACACATATTACAAATAAATATGTGCTTTTGATCCATGTCTGCTAAATAGTTGCAGGTTACAGGTTCTCAGAATAATACAGTGAAATTCATGAAAAGACGCTACAAATGTAAGACTACGACCAACAAATAGATGAATCTGTATGATGCCGCCTACCAGTTTAAGGAACAAATGAAGATCAGCAAACTGTTCAATGCACAAAGTACAAAGACAGTACAGGATTAAAAACTTCAACGCGAAGCTCACGGCGAAAAGTCCATAACATTCTGCACTGTGGAAATCTGGAAGAAAGTAGAAAAGATTCTGAGGAACCAAGTGAAGAAAACGGAAGGAAATAGCAACATGAAGCAGCCCTGAGAAAGTGAACTCAAGATCCCTCAAGATGGCCGCGGATCCATGGCCAAACATGGCATTCTGCCGCGGTTCCGCGGCCGTGCAGTGCACGTGTCGGTGGGTGTCTGTGCTTTGACCCGGCTTTTTTAAGGTAGTTCTGTAATTTCAAATGTGGATCAGATGTAAAATCTAGGGTTTCTCCTATCTATAAATAGGAAAGCCTACAGCCTAATTTGGCATGCCTCTTTTAATTTCTAGATCTAAATTTTATTTTCATTGTAATCGTCAAGAGGTGTCGATAAAAGTAAGTTTTTTTTATCTTGCATTTTTTATGCGAATTTAATTTCTGCAATTTTAGTATCTGTCTTTTATTATCTGCAAGTTAATTAGTTAATTAAAAAGAAAATTACAAAAATGAATCTCATCGTAATTTCCCTAATGAGTGAGTAATTCCTCACTTCTTAGGGTTAGGATTGGGTAGGTTTGAGAGATGGACCTCTCTCACTCCTTTCTTGCCCGTATAATACTTTTAAATTAGGACTCTATGTAAATCAAACACACACCGCTCAATACGGCACCCTATCCTACGAGATAGCGGTGATTCTCTAGTTAGACCGGTTGTGGTTGATTTACATAGAGATTAGGGCTAAGAGTTAAGAAATGACGGACAAGGACCAAAAGGAAAAAACTACGTTTCTTCCTAGTCGTGCTAATCCCCTTTGTTGACTATTACCCTAATACCTATATTCTTAATTAGGGAAAAGGAAGCAGTGAGTAGAGTCATTTTTTCAAACTAATCTAATCCTAACCCTAGCAAGTTTTTAAATCAAATTAAATTCAATCTTAGTTTTTCTAAAATCAAAACCTACCAAAAATAGGACTTAACTCGTAAGAACATAAAGAAAGAACACGTTTTCCCTATGGACCGACCCGTACTCAACCGGCTAGCTACCAAGCGACACCGTTATTGATTGTGGTATATTCTTAATTTTGATTTTTAAAACGCACGTACGCACAAAGACAAACAATCAGGCCGCCGTGGCTGCCGAGGCCAAGCTTGAGGACAACCAGGTGCTCGCCGGCAACCTGAAGAAGACGGTGAAGACCCTCTGGAAGGAGCTGGGGGCGGCGACCGAGTCGGCGAAGTCGGCCGACCTGAGAGCGGCGAAGCTGGCTGACCTCTCAGCGGCGAACGGTGGAGGGCTACAAGAAGTTGAAGGACTTCTATGATGACCTGGCCGTGGCCACCACCCTCATCTGGCACGAGGCCCTCGACGCCGTTAAGGCCCGGATGCCGAAGTTCGCCGACGAAGAGCTCCGGGCCGAATATCCCCTCGCGGACGATGATGAGCAGGGGGATGAGATTCCTGACGAGGAGGTCGTCGAGGACCCTGCTCGTCCCATGGTGGATGTCGAGGACCCCGAGGTCACGTCCGGACCCGAGGCCTAAAGCCCCCGTCTTCCTCCTTCTTTTATTTTGTTGCTTTTGGAATTTTTGTAAGCCTCCGGGCAGTTTGTAAGGCTGGGGAGCCCAAAATACCCTTTGTAAAGACTTTGCCCTTGGTAATAAGACTTTTTTTCTTTAGTTTCATCGGTTTGCACTGTATCTTCTGTTTGTGAAGAATGCTCGTAAAATATCTCTGCTTGCACTGTTGGGCTTCCATGTCAGGTCGGCTATCTGTCTAGCGGTCGTTCGTCGAGTTGATTTCGATCACTTTCCAAGCGTGCCAAGAGTTGCTGAGAAGGAGGCATCTCCATGGCCCCGAAGTCGAGGGGGGATCGCTCAAACTTGGATAGACCTGATGCCCCCTGTTGGGGCCTCGGATCATCTGCATGTGATGGGCAGAGGGCTGTCAGCCATATTTGTGCCGAGCATGAATAGGCCTAGGGGATGAGTGAGCATGAATGGGAAGCTGCTCGGTTTCCCCTTGGCGAGGGCCTTTGACTTCTAGTGTTGCGAGCAACGACCACTAGCTGGGGATGGTCGAGCGAGGGTCGGGCTCGACTGCCTCTGGGAGGACTTCGGATCCTTAGCATTTTTGGGGCTGTAAGAAGCCCGCTAAGGATGACCGGGCAGTGAAGCTGCGCGGTTGCCTCTTGGCAAGGGCTTTGATCTCTGGCGTCGTGGGTAGGCAACTACCAGCCTGGAATGACCGAGTGGGGTAGCCGCTCGGATGCATCTTGCGAGGACTTCGATCCCCGGCGTCATGGGTAGGGAGCTACCAGCCGGAGATAGCCGAGCAGGGTAGCTGCTGAGCTGCCTCTAAGGAGGACTGATCTTTAGCTTTGGAGGGGCTGTAAGAAGCCCACTAAGGATGACCGGGCAGTGAAGCTGCGCGGTTGCCTCTTGGCGAGGGCTTTGATCTTTGGCGTCGTGGGTAAGCAACTACCAGCCTGGGATAGCCGGGTAGGGAGCTACCAGCCGGAGATGACCGAGCAGGGTAACTGCTCGGTTGCCTCTTGCGAGGGCTTTGATCCTTCAGGACGGGGATCGAGCAGGGTTATTGCCCAGTGCCTCTTGGCGAGGACTTTGATCCCTGTCGGTTGTGGTAGGAAGCTACCATCCGGGGATAGCCGAGCAAGGGCCCGACTGCCTCTGGGAGGACTTTGGTCCTTAGCGCGGGAGGGGCTGTAAGAAGCCTACCAAGGACCCTTGGCCGGGCAGGGTTACTGCCCGGTGCCTCTTGGCGAGGGCTTTTGTCCTGAAGGATAGCCGAGCGAGGGACCCTCGGGCTCGACTACCTCTGGGAGGGCTTTTGATCCCTGTCGATCATGGTAGGAAGCTACCAGCCGGGGATAGCCGAGAAGGGTAGATGCTGGACTGCCTCTAAGGAGGACTTTGATCCTTAGCGTTGGAGGGGCCGTATGAGGCCTGCTAAGGATAACCGGGCAGTGAAGCTGCGCGGTTGCCTCTTGGCAAGGGCTTTGATCCCTGGCGTTACGAGTAAGGAAGCTACCAGCCAGGGATAGCCGAGCATGGGAGCCGCTCAGCTGCCTCTATGGAGTACTTTGATCCTTAGCGTTGGAGGGGCCGTATGAGGCCTGCTAAGGATAACCAGGCAGTGAAGCTGTGCGATTGCCTCTTGGCAAGAGCTTTGATCCCTGGCATTGCGAGTAGGGAAGCTACCGTCCAGGGATAGCCGAGCAGGGGAGCCGCTCGGCTACCTCTACGGAGGAATCTGATCCTTAGCGTTGGAGGGGCCTTAGGAGGTCGGCTAAGGATGACCGGGCAGGGTAGCTGCTCGTATGATTCTTTATGAGGTTTCGTCCGACCATCCAGTTGTAGGTATAAGGAGCAGGAATGGTCACGGCGGGCATGCGCGTAGCATGTGCATTGAATGTGGGGGGAGGCGAAGTGCCAGGGTCGCGTCGCTCCGATTCTGCCAGAGAAGGCTCGATAATCGTCGCATGGCAGTGACTTCTTGGGCGAGAGCAGGCGACCGTTGAGTTCCATTGGGGCGCAGTGGGCTATATAAGGCTGAAGGAGCACTGGTCCTTCCTTTCTTCGTAAACAGATCGTCGAGAATGCAGGACTTCCCCTTTACCATCCCCGAAATTGTCCACTTCGAAGACGTGTACCTCTACAACTAGAACTGCACCGAAGACACGGTGCAGTTGGTCTATGGGAGTATCAAAGACCACTTCGGCCGGCTGCTCTCCCGACGCTCCTCCCTGCTGCAGCTGCTGATGTACTCCATTTGGAGGGCGTCGCCGGGGCTCTACAACCCCTTATCCGAGCAGCTCTATGACGAGGCCGTGGGCAAGCTGAGGTCTCTGAGGAGCTTCGGCCTGATCTTCGCGAATCGGCTGGCTCGCTCAGTGGCGCTCGTCCGTGAGTGCTACGAACTGAGGTTCAGAGTCGACGCACGCAGGGGGAATCGAGGGCCGAGGTTGGATCTCGCGAGGCCTCGGTTGGCGGAGATCTTTACCGAGTACCATGAGCAGTGCTCTCTGCACGCCCTTCCCCCGCTGCTGTAATTTTCTTTTTCTTTTGTATTGTACGGCTGAGGAGCCCATAATACCTTTTGAATAAATGAGACCTTTCCTTCTTTTTCACAATGTTCCATTGATCTTTATTAAATTAACAACAGACCCTAGGAAGAGTTTGCATTGCCTTAAAAGAAAAGTACAGGCTAATAGATGACCTTATTAACGTGGCCCGAGCCCCTCGGAGGCTTATTTGTCTCCATGCTCGGCACCGGGTACGGGGCTCCCTGAGCGCCGAACTGGTCATCTGCCGAAACGAGCATGATCTGGCCGATGGTCAGCTCGGCGGGTGGGGGACGCTGCTCCTGCTCACGGTCAACCTGCCGTTTGTCCCTCAAGTAGGCGGCGAGGTGCCCCGATCGGATGAGCTCCTAGATGTAATCCCGAAGTTTCTTACAATCCTCCGTGGCGTGGCCCAGCGTCCGGTGGAAGGCGCAGTAAGGGCCCTGGGTTCGCTTCGAGGCTTGACGCGGGATTGGAGGGAACTTGAAGAACCCCTCGCCCTGGGCCTCCTCTAGTAACACTGCGAGGGAGACGTTGAGAGGGGTGTACTCCTGGAACTTCGGGTGATAGGGCTGCTAACGCTCCGGCCTCTCTTCTCGAGCCCTCTTTTTCTGGTCGGACCATTCTGCTCGGGGGAGGTTCGCGTTCACCTCGGACTCCAGCTGAACCTCGTGCTCGGTCCACGCCTTGACCTCGGCCATGGTCTTAGGCTGTGCCAACGCAAAGGAGCCCAACCACTCCTTGTGCCTAAGCCCAGATCTGAGCGCCGTGATGACGGTCTCGTCCCAGTGCTCGGGGACCTCAAGGAGGGCGTTGTAGAAGCGGGTGATGTAAGCCTTGAACGTCTCCTTGTCCCCACTCTTAATTGTAAAGTGGTAGTCGACCGTGCGCTTCTGCCGACGGTTCCCAACGAAGTGGCCGAGGAACTGAGTAGCCAGCTCGTCGAAGGTCAAGATTGAGCGAGGCTTGAGCCCTCGGAACCAGTCCCGACCTGCGCGGATGAGGGTGGTTGGGAAGGCCCTGCACTGGGCGGCGTCGGAATGGTCTTAGAAGCTCATCCCCACGGTGAAAGCATCCAAATGGTCTTTCGGGTCGATTTTCCCGTCGAACATAGAGACCTTCGGGGGCTTGTTGCGCGAGGAGACGTGGACAGCGAGCAGTCCCTCGGTGAACGGCTTGGTGAGCGAGCCGGCGGCGTACTTAGCCCCATCGCCCTAGAGGTGATCTTCCCGGTGCATGCCCTTGATCTTCTTCTCGAGGGCGTCGAGTCGGCCGTGGTACCCCGAGGATTCGGCACCTTGTGATCCCTGGCCTCTGCTGTGGGAGACCTGCGTCTGGGCGCGGCCCCGGTTCCTCTCGATGAGGTCCCTCAGATCCTTGGGCAAGGTGGCCCTCGAGCCGTCGTGGCGAGCCCCCTCTGTGCGACCCCGTCGAGGGAGGGGGTGTCGATCGTGCCTGTGGACAGGCGAGGTGACCGACATCTCCTTAGGGAGGTAAGGGTCGCGAGGAGGCTCGAGGCGAGGCGCTCTGGCGGCGGATCATGGTGTGGAGTAGTGGGGCGCCCAATGGGTCTCAGGGAGTATCGGCCCGTGAGATCTGTGGCCAAGAGTCATAGCCTGCCGGTGGTCAGCCGTGCCGACAAGGGCAGAGCCTTCTGGAGGTGGAAGAGCGGCGATCGAGGGCCCAGGCCCGGCCGTTTGGACGCGGACGAGCGCCTCCACGAGGGGCTGTAGCCGATCTATTCGGCTGACGAGGGCGTTGATGATGGTCGCTGGAGGAGGTTCATCCGCGCCTCCGGTGAGGGGGAGGTGGCGGCTGGTACCTGGATCTTCAGGATGGTTGCTTTCTATGTGGATGGAGATCGGAAGGCTAACTTTGTTTTATTTAGAGTTTAGTTTCCCACAGACGGCGCCAACTGATGGAGGTCCTTTTCGAGTCTCCGTGAGATGTTTTCTTCCGTCGATCTCCCGGTGGATCTTGAAGGTGACCTCCTGTTGCGTGTGGGTCTCAATGGGTTTTGAGGAGATTAGTGATTTAAGGAGTGTAGCGCCGAGTACCTGCAAGGAAGTCCCGGGATGGTTTGGTACCACCGGGGACCCTCCGACAATCAAGTTAGCATGAGATCCGAGCAGAGTAACGGCTAAGTGGAGTAAAAATGGCTTACTTGACCCCTCTGTGATGGGGGTTTATTTAGTGGCGGCAGCCCGCAGTACCAGGCGCGAGAATCTCGCCGGCAGTTACGCTCCCGACGTCACGCCCGCGTAAAGAGCGGATCGCCCATTAATGAGGATCGCGATGGCGTGGAACGTGGGATGTTGCTGGCGGAGAATCAGCGCCTGGCGAGATTTGCAGAGTGGCGGTTACGCCTGTGAATGGTGGAGCTGGTCGGTCGGAGGACCGAGAAAGATGGCCTCGGCTGGAGAGCTCGGGGACGAGCGAGAGAGCCGAGGAGTCTTGGTCCTGTGACAGCTTGGGGCAAGCTGAGAGGCCGAGGGGGCCAAATTTCAGGGGCTCTGAGGTGAGCCAGCTTATGCTTGCAGGTCGGGTATGGGGGTGGCCTGGTCGATCCCGTGGGCCCTTTTTTCTGAGTTCTGGGACACGTCATCTGCCACGTGTCCTGATCTTGGAGATCGCCAATATTGAGCATCATCACCTAAAGAGAGAGATACATTAACCTCATACAAACCTTTGATAAATCTCTCTATATACTGCCTCAAATAGTACAATATCAAAACATATCAGTATACCACCAGGCATAAGTGGGTTATGCATGCTAAAATTGATATTAAAAAAATACAAATAAGAACATATTATTAACCACGCTATAAATTAAATATCTAAGATAAGTAGTAAAAGCTTATTCATAAATAAGTATAAATCACATGGCTATTCACATTCAATATTGAACTACTGATATATGTCCGTCATAGTCCATAGGTTTCCTTTCAGGATGGTGATATAACGACTCATGCCGTCAAAAGACTCGTTTCCGATGATATTTTGTAGATCGGTTTACTTCAAACAATGTTGCATTAGAAAAACACTTACTAAATGAATATTATACAAATTTTATCACATAAAAAAATGGTCACGAGAAGAATAGCATCACATGATAACTATAGGGTTCAAATAATGGGTCCATGACAAAGTGTGAAAGCATAGATGGAGTGACAACTCATGTATATTCTATATTCACTATATCTGCAAGCCTTTCCTTATATATACATTAGGATTATTATGCTCCAATCCAAAGCATAAATTGTTGTGTGTGTGTGTGTGTGTGTGTCTATATATATATATATATATAAGATTGTGTTGTGTTATAGACCACCTACTCTCTCTCTCTCTCTCTCTCTCTCTCAAAAATGAAGCCAATGGTGGTGAAAGAGGCAATATTTGTCATTGTGTTGGTTGTTTTAATTGGGAGCCATGTAAGTGAAGGGCTAACCAGAGGCAGCTTCCCAAAGGGTTTTGTCTTTGGAACTGCTTCTTCTTCATATCAGGTAATATCGGTGTTCTTTTCTTTCTTTAATTTGAATTTTCATAGTTTTTTCTTCTTCCTTTTTGGAATTTTATTTCCATTTTAATTAGAAGAATTTAGATCATTGTTCATTTAGAAAATATTTATGACCATGCATTCTTGTTTTTTGTTTAATAATCAAGAGATGGAATATATTGGCACCGGATTGCAAAACTTTGGCAGATCTTTCATGAAGTCTTGTTTAATGGCTAGACGTGTTTCGATATGAAAGGACTAATAGATATGACTGAAGATGAAGATAATGAATATTAAAATTTAATGATGAATATATGAATATGTTCATTTTGGTGGGTGATTATTAATAAGGTTTTCTTTTAATTTCCAATTAATATCATTGGAAAATGAATTTTTTGTCTCAACTTGTTGACTATATATTTTGCAAAGAAATAGTGAAAATAAAGACAATTAATAAATGAGAAAAGTGTTCCTGGGGGCCGCCGGGGTGGGAGGGGGGGTGGGGGGTGTTAAGGTAAAAACAAAAGCTGTGATGACTAATTTGGAAATTAATTAGTGCCAATTGTGAAAATTAATGATTAAATCTTTACTAGTGTGGCCCTATCTTTATCTTTAATATTATTAATGCGCAAGGAGAGGGGATCTTCAAATTGAATCTGTCAATGTGATTATCATCATGCCACATGGCAAGAAAAATTCTCATTATTTTGAGAAAAAATTGTTTATAAATGTTGTAATTAACTTTTCAAGTCGTATCAAATTCTTAAAAATACCTACTACAAAAGTATTTAAAAATGTTTATTATCTTAACTAAAATTAATTGTCTAAAAAATTCTTCTCAAATTTTTAATCCATGATTGTTATATACATGCTCGTGGATCGCACATGCATAACGCTGGTACAATTTATGCAAAAAATAAAAAGACCAGAATATGATCCTATTAGTAATATAAGTATAGATCGATGGCATGAAACTTTACCTATCGATGAAGACGGATATAATCGAGACGAACAAATAACAAAAATTGTTTGAATATCAAAGGCAATGTACATACAAATAATTTCTATAATATCATTATTTATTTTCCCCTACTATAGTAATTTCATGCATTCATTTATTCTATTTTGCAGTATGAGGGAGCAGTGAAGGTGGATGGAAGAGGAGCAACAGTTTGGGACACATTTGCTCATTCCTTTGGTATATAACTTAACTAGCTAGCAGCTCTTAAGAACAACAGTTATAATAGGGTAAATTACACTAAAATACCCTTAGCTATCATGACTTCTAACTAAAATACCCTAAAGATTTTTAATTAATTACAGTAAAATACCTTAATTGCTACTCTTAAAGGTATTTTAGTGAAATAATTTCTCCTGAAAACCATAGTTTTAAGGTATATAACTAACTGTAATAAAAATACTTTAAGGTATTTCAGTGAAAACCCATGATAGTCAAGGGTATTTTAGTGTAATTTTTTATGCTAAGAAGTGTTTTTGGGTTTTATGAAATTTTATTAAGAACATGAATGTTCTTTAATTTGTGTAGGAAAGGTGGTTGATTTAAGCAATGCCGATGTCGCGGTTGATCAATATCATCGATTCGATGTTAGCATCTTACTTCATCATGAATATATATTTTTTTCAATCTGGCTCGAGTATTCCATTTCTCCGTGCCAAAAATAAATATCCTCTACTGATTGAAAAGTGGTGGTTGCAGGATGATATACAACTCATGAAAGATTTGGGAATGGATGCTTATAGATTTTCAATAGCATGGTCCAGGCTTTTCCCAAGTATGCCCTCCCTTTCCTATAGCTAGCTAGCTTATAACAATTTCTCTTATATTATTCTTTTTTTTGTGATGTTACCATTTTTTCACCGTTGAATTAGTGGGTGTAAAATTAACGGTTTACCGACAATAGGCCAATTCAACGATGAAAAAGCGGTAACATCACATGAAATTCGGTGTATCCACGTCTCAGATGATAAAGATGAAGATAATGCGTGCCAATCTGAATTTAAATCAAATTTTAAATCCTAATTAATCCCTGACTAATCCGAATTCAAATCAAATTTCAATAATAGTGATTCTGGCTCCTTGATCAAAAGTTATGGGCTTCGAAGTTGACTCTAAAATCAGCGCCTCATATATACCGGCATGTTTGGACTTGGTTTCGGTCCATACAACACAAATATTCTTCGACATCCTGCTCTATATCAATGGGTCAACATGTCTAACTCGATTGATTAATAAACGAGTATGCAAAAATTAAGGATGAATATCAGCATGCAAACAATTCCATCTAGGGACCACAATATCTACAATTATTATGGATATATCCTATAGGGCATCCTGAATTGATCATGGAGAAGAATGATTTTGTGTATCTTCACATGGTATTTATTGACATCATACTTAAGACATTATTGATAGAGAAAGTTTGATGGTAAATTCTATCTTAAAAAGGAAATTCATTATTAGAACCATTGAATATAAGGTTCAGATATATTTGTAATGATGGTGACAAATTATAAATGTACAAAAATATTAATGAATATATTTATCTGGCGGGGGAATAAATAGAAAAAGGATAACCAAAGATTTATATTCACATCACAACCGATATTGGTAACCAAGGATGGGTTCCACATGAGCACGACCTTTATGATAAAAAAAAACCTGAAGATGTCGACAAGAGTCAACGGCGACATACAACATATATAGATAGAAAAAGGATTAGAGCGTGACACATATTTTCTTTAGTACTTAAATTAGTCGATCTTTGGGTTGCGTTGGACATGAAAACCGTCTTGCATACCTTGTGCCAGACTTTGAACCTAACCGCGAGCCTGAACAAACAATATATCGACAGGACAAAAACAGCTATATGAGTATATCTACCGCTTAATAAACGGATCGGAATCCAGTTATCCAATTACAGTTAGGTCGGGTTCAGGCGAAGATTACTTCACCATATCAAAATCAATGTTTGAAATTAAATCTTGAAATTCTTCACTAATGTAACAAATTCCAAATTTGTGTAGATGGGACAGGTCAAGTGAACCAAGCAGGGATTGATCACTACAACACACTCATCAATGCATTGCTAGCCAAAGGTTAGTGTCTACTTAGTTATTAATCAACAAATCTTTTTTATCTTTAATTGTAAAATTAATCATTTCATTTCTTCAATATTTCAAACTTGCAGGTATAGAACCATATGTCACAATTTACCATTGGGACCTTCCTCAAGCATTGGAAGACAGATACATCGGATGGCTCGATCGCCAAATCATGTAATAATTCTTGTATTGGTAGCATTCATCGAATTATATATAATCATATAGTGAAAAGCAATATAAAAAAAATATTTTTTGCAGAAAAGACTTCTCAATTTATGCGGAGACCTGCATTAGAGAGTTCGGGGATAGAGTTAAGCATTGGATCACCTTCAACGAGCCTCACACATTTGCAATCCAAGGGTATGATGTTGGCCTTCAAGCGCCTGGCCGATGCTCGATTCTTCTTCGGATTTTTTGCAGAGGAGGAAATTCCGCGACCGAACCATACATTGTTGCTCACAATGTTCTCTTGTCTCATGCGGCCGTATCTGATATTTACAGGAGAAAATATAAGGTAAATACCAGAAAAGTCAACATGCTATTGTTAATTTCTCAAATTTGTTCATTTTCAGAAAAATTATGCTGAAACCATGAAGTTTATAGTATTTACATAATGGGGACCTAGCAGTCACATAACTTATACAATAATGGATTTGGTAGGACACAATGTGCATGGTCTTTGCGTGCAATAATTATAGATAATTCATGGTACTTAATGTAATTTTTAAAGTTTATAGTATTTATCTAAAAACTAGTGATAATTCTTGGTATTTTAGTATTATTTAACCTTGATTTTAAGTGTGGGTTTGATCATTAATATGCAGGCAACACAGAAAGGGTCACTTGGGATATCATTTGATGTTATTTGGTTTGAACCGATGTCGAACTCGCAAGATGACATTGATGCTACACAAAGAGCACAAGATTTTCAACTTGGATGGTGAGGCTACTATATATATTGCCATCTGTTTTGCTCAGGCATATTTTCCAAGGTTTACAAATCTAGATGCATACATAACTAAAACAGGGATAAATTATGTTAAAATGCCTTCCTAAAGTTCCTTTTGTTACAGTAAACTCCCTTAATGTGCTACATTGAACTGTAAGTAAATGAAGGGGGGAAAAAGACATCTTTAACAACAAAGTTTGAGGGAGTTTACTGCAAAAGAAACTTAAGGTAGTCTGGTGAAACCCAGCCATAGTAAAGGTAGTCAAGGGTAATTTTGCTTAAAAAACAGATTAATGCATCAACAAAAAGAGGATTGTGGGGGTCAATGGCATAGGAGGATATATACTCTCTGGGTTGATCAAAATGTCAATAATCTATCGATTTATTTAATGATCAACGACATTCATCTTGATCAATATATATTTTAAGGCATACACACACAAAAGTTATATAATTTTGATACCTCTTGCACTTGCATCAGAGACACGTTTATTTCATAGTATACCTGTTATGGCCAATGGGTTCCCGACATAAATGTACGGCACACAAAGTAGAGTACATACCAATTACGGAATTGAAAATGGACAGCACACACGATTTAACGTGGTTCGGCCAACTTGACCTACATTCACGAGTGAAGACAGTAACAGCGGAATTCCATTATCTTAAAGAGGATATTACAAAGAGTTACAATACTCTCCACCTCACCCAAGTCTTACTACAAGAGAATACACTTATAAGAGAGAACACTCAAACAAAGAGAATAAAACAAATAAAGCACAAGCTCTCTTTATAAAACACTTCACTCTATTTTTCCTCACTCTTGTTCTCTTAATTCCTCTGGACAACAGTAGCAAACACAAAGCAGCTCTTCTCACTCTCCCAATGATCCATCACACTTTCTTTTGTATGAGCCCAAAGCACAAATTATCGAAGTTTGTACACACACAAGCAAGGTTCAAGAACTCGGTTTCGGTCTCATATAATTTTATTAGTTTCGCTGGGTTTCGGCTAGTTTCGCTAATTTCGGTTCGGATTTCGGTTTTGACGGTAATACAACATACACAAATGCAGATATATTAAATACTTCAATTTAAGACTTTATATTACAAGACAATGATTCTAATGTTTAAAAATCCAGCCATGATACAAAATATATTGAAAAGTGTACTTACATAAGTATTGATATAGAGTTTAGGTTCACTTTTTTGTGGTTTTCAAACAACGAAGGCCTACAATAATCACAATCATAGTAAAAATGGTATAAGAAACAAGTTTTTAAAGATTTCAGCCGAAACGATATTGTATGGTTGGTTTCATATCAGTTTCGGGTTTCGTATCGGTTTCCACCGAAACCGATACGAAACCACCATATATCGGTGGTTTCGGCCGAAACCACCGAACCTTGCACACAAGTCCTCATATGCCAAAATTCATTAATAAATTTGTCCCCCTAACTTCTAGGTATAGACTTTATCCAAGAGTGCACACAATCCCAAAGTAGGGACCAAATCCAAAAGGTTTGGTGAGGTTAAATGTTTGAGTCATTTAACAAATCTTCACATTGACTCAAACTGCTAAATCTTCTCGGAATCCCCGTTGTCTTCTCCACAAAACCCCTATGGGCTTATTCACCATTGCCCCTAACACCGATCAATTCGAGACAGTACTCGCATTTACGCGAAGAAAACGGCTTCGTATCATATCTGCGGGATTATCCGCAGTGCCAATCTTTCCAACTTTGATGCTTTAATCTCCTAAAAAAAGAAATGCCTGACGTTGATATGTTTGATTCTCTCGTGATACATTTGATGTTTACTCAAATGTATAGCATGTTGGCTATCACAAAACACCGTAGTTACATCCTGGTGTAAACTAAGATCACAAACCAAATCACGTAACCAAATAGCTTTCTTTACGGCTTCTGTCATTACCATATACTCTGCCTCTGTAGTAGACAAAACAACTGTTGGCTGAAATGTAGCTTTCCAACTAATAGCAGAACCAGAAAAAGTAAAGACATAAGTCGTCAGAGATCTTCTTTTGTCTAGTTCGCCCGCAAAATTGAAATCTGAATAGCCAACAATATTGCAAGTAGGATCGACGGACTAATCGAAATATAAGCCAACACTTGCAGAACCTTTTCGATACCGAAGTATCCATTTAACCGCCAGCCAATGAACCTTATCAGGCTTATCCATGTAGCGACTCACAGTGCTAACTGTTGGATATAGTGCCCTCAAGGCAATTATCATAGTCGCGGACAAGTGATTATGATGATTGAGTGGGGACCTATACCGATAAAACAGTCTTACTCAAGATGATAGTATGCTATCTGGTTTGCTTTTATCATCATGTACATGTTGATAGAGCCCATAGGATTCTTGCTTGACTGCTAGCATTATGATGGTGATCATATATATGGGAGCTGGGGTCTATAAGCACATCATTAAATGTCCCTAGTCGTAGGAGTATCGAGACCGGGCATCGATACTCCAGTGTAGACTAGTGTATACTGATCAAGACCCCGACAAGGGGCGGTGGCCAGGTCTCACAAGCTATTGGTGTTAGTTTGTTCACCTAAGATAGTATGCAGGTGCTCATTGGGTTATGAGTACACCGGACGGACTCGCCGGAAACCTGCTAGTTGGTATTATACCTATTGTCAGATAGCAGTTTCCAGGTGACATGCGTGCAGGTTAGTCTGCCGGCCTGAGATCGTTATTTGTCTCGTGTGAGTTCCCACTGTGCTTTGATTACTACCCTACCACGGCTTAAAAGAGTCGTGCAAACAGGTTTTAGTTGGGTACAGTCCCGAGCCACATGGAAGCAGTGATCGGATCGTCGGGGATTCATCTCTCCCGGTATTGGGGGTTGATGTCGCATTGTGTACGGGTGGCCATCACCACAAATCCATGGCCATGGTAGACGAGGATTACCGATCCAGGATCGATAGTTTCTCAGGAGGTGATGGGTTACATGCCGACACTAAATATCGCGTTGTTAGGGGTCTGACTTTATTCACCCCCTAGACTCGATATGCGATACTCTTAGACGAACAGACTGGACTGTACGGATATTGTCACTGTTAGGCTCAGTAGGGGTTCAGGATGAGTTTGCTCGTCGGCCTCCCTTTCGCTCAATATCTGGGTAGCCGTTATGTACAGCTAGTGCCGCTGACGTGCTTGTGGTTAAACCCACTTCCAGCGTATTGACGAGTCTTTAGAGTCCCACACAGAGGGTTTTCACGGTTCAGGCGATATAGTGTACATGACGTATGTTGATACATACAGGTGTCCGATTAAATATGTGCACTTGCTGTGCAAACTTTAATCGGACGATTGATAATATTAGCGGCTTATGATTAAGCCAGTTTATTAAATCAGGTTTTGATTTAATAATTTACATATGTATTTATATACATATGTATTCTAGTATTTGTTGGATATATGTATGCCCTAGAGGCCATTATATGATAGTGGATGTATTTATACACACGCACACACACACACACACATATATATATATATATTCATTGTACATTCTTGCTCGACATGATAGTATGCTATCTGGTTCTTCTTTATCTGACATGTTGATTTGATCATGCTTTTATTCATTCACACATGTTGATAAAGCCCTGAGGATATAGGCTTGACTACTGTGATTATGATGGAGATCATACTAGTGGGACATCTGTGGTTTATAAGCATATCCTGAAATGTCCCTAGTCGTAGGTATATCGAGACGGGGCATCGATATACCAGAGTAGACTAGCGTATATGATACTAGACCCATATGATGGGCGATGGATGTTCCCACATTCATCGATGTTTGACATCGAGATCGTATACGGGTGCTCAGTGGTGACTGGGTACACTGGACGGACTCACCGAGAACTCCTATATGGAATTATATCTATCGTCGGATAGCAGTTCTCAGGTGACACTGGTGCAGGTTAGTCTGTAGACCCGAGATCGTCATAGAGTCTTGTGTGTTCTCCCACTGTACTTTGATTACCAACCTACCACGGCTCTACTGAGTCGTGCAAACAGGTGGCCGTTGGGTACAGTCCCGAGACACACGAAGGCGATGAGCGATAAGAGGGTTTCGTCTCTCCCAGTATTGGGAGTTGATGCTGTGCTGTGCTCGACTGGCTATATCAGTAAGTCCCTGGCCAGGGCTGTTGAGATTTACTGATAAGTGTTATCAGTAGTTTCTCGATCTGTTATAGACCATTCATCGGCACGACTTATTGAGTTATTGGGGTCGACGTTACCATCCCTAGACTTGATATGCAGCATATCTGACGAAGAGACCAGACTGTACGGTAGTGTTGCCGGTTGGCTCGATGGGAGTTGTAACAGGTTCGCTTGTTTTCTTCTGATCGCTCAATACCCGGGTGGCCGTTACGTTTAGCTGACCACTTGCGGCTTGGGAGTGCTTGATATGATCATCACCCACTGCCGGTGTATTGACGAGTCTTAGAGTCCCACAATGGAGTTGCCTAGTCCAGGCGAAACGATGCGGTGCGTATATGAGATATGCGCGTGGACCCGGTTAAAATGCGTGTATGAGATACCGTATATTAATCGGGCGGCTTGCTTTTGGTCAGGTCGTATGTGATATGACCGGGTTGCTAAATCAAGTGTTGATTTATCATTGACCATTAGTTTCTCACTTAAAATCCTTTTCTTGTCTTTTTGTTGTATGCATGCATGTATGCATTCATTCTTATTCATGCACATATGGATGTGCATGCACACATACATGCATACATCATTCTATCATGGTTGTTGATATAGTGGATGGTGGCAATATAAGACTCACACCCTTTATAAAATATATGGATATTATTTTTGGAAAAGAAAAATGAAAATGGAAATTGTTTCATGGTTGAATATTTTATTCTTTCATTAACCCTTTTGTTTAACCATGATTTAATTTCTATGGTCATTTTTGTTCCAAACAAAAATATCTAGATATTTTATAACCATGGTTGAGAATGAGAGAGTGAAAATATTTATATTTTCATTTTCTCATTTTATTGAACAAGCTTATCATTATCTTGAGTTTTAGAAAGCCATCATCTTCTTCCTCCTTTCTCTCTTGCTCTCTAGTTTTCTCAAGTGAGCCAAAGAGTGACCAAGTTAGGATTTTGAAGTGAGAAAACCAACCACAACACCATTCTACACTAGTCTTGCCCATTAGTGTAGAGTGTTAGCTTCCATTTCTTCTCTTGATCTTGTAAAGCTTCAAGCTTAGACAAAAAGGACTCCGGGTGGATTATCGTGGACCTAGAGGATCTCAAGCGGACCTTTTTCCAACCCTCAAGTAGCCAAGGAGTCTAGCGTAGGGAGCTACAAAGGTTGTACTTTCAAAACCCTAGCTTTTACTACTTGTGTTTGTGTTTAAGTTTAGTTGCCCTAAATTTTCTAGCATGATCGTTTAGAATGTTTCTTTAGCACCATCAAAAATTTAAATATGGCATGTGTGTTGCCTTCAAACCCTTGTAGTGGTGCTGTAGGAAACCCTTCAGTATTATTGTTCGCTATTTATTTTCTCTCTTGGCTATTCGTATTTTAGTACGAATACGCGTATATGTATTTCGGTACATGTACCGGGAAGAATTCCGTATTTTATACGGAATAGCTTCTAGAAGGTGCCACATCATTTATATGAATTTCCATTTATGGAAATTCATTTGTTTAACAAATGAGGTGGAGGGTGTGAGGTGGCAAAGGCATGGTCTTGGGCATGGAACAAAGTATGGTTGATGTTATTTTATTGTAAAAAGGAAATTGAGATTTTGATGATTGGAGAGAGAGAAGGGGCCGGCCATATTTTTTGGAAGGGGATTCATTTTCATTTGGCTCATTACATTACACAATATACTAGCCCACTCTCTCACTCTCTCATGTTAACAAATACTTAACCATTTTGTGCATGCCAAAGCTTCTTCACCTCCATCATCTTCTTCTTGAGTTGCTCCATGGAGCACATGGGTAGAGAGAAAAATATAGTGACACAGATACACCCCCACTCTCCATCGCTAGCGACTTTGGAGCGTCGGTTACCTCGTTCGACGAGGTTGGAGCTTGCGTCGTTTCCCTCGGGTGGATCATCGGAGATGGAGGAAGACCGGCAACCAAATATCGTCATGGAGCCTCTAGGAGCTTGGAATGAAGACCGAAGGACACGGATCAACTCGGTATAACGATTCTAACTCTTAGTTAGCTTGCTAGTTTAGGGTTTAAGGTCGATCCGTAAATCGGGTAGCGGTAGCGCCAGTTTAGAAAATTTTTGTTCCGCATTTTGGCCGCGTTTTATTGGCCTGGGCGCTGCCGGAACCCTTCATGGTATCAGAGTCATCCTTTAAACCCCTTACTAGATTGTTTAGACGTGCTTATTAGATCGATCGACGGATTTTACCGAAATCACGATTTCATTTTTCATGTTTCTGCCGATTTTCAAAAGTGGTCAAAAATATTTTACAGAGGCTTAAAAATCCATGCAGGCTTTTTTAAGAGTACACAAAATATTTGGGCCCATGACTCCTCTAAAGCGCCGCGGATCCGCCGCACTTACCCCCATTTGGCGGCGGTTACGCGGCGGAATAGTAGCGACGGGTTCCCAAACTTTTTCTGTAGTTTTATTAAATGGAATTGTGATTTTTAAGATATTCTGTTTTGGCCCAGTTTTCTGTGCAGTGCTGTTTTTCTATTGGGGCCAATTTAGAAGTTAGTCGATCGATATTTTAAGCGTGCGTTTGACAGTACATACATTTAAATCTGCGACCGTGAATGTCATTTGATCGATAAACCCGTCTAACTGCTATATGTTCTTTTAGACGGGTTTGTGAACGTGACATTCACGTTGATGTTCTGTGTTGTGTTGTGATGTTGGTTGGATCGTCGTGGTGGACAGCCATTGGTGCAATGATAGTACAGTTTTGATTTCGTTTGTACATTTGATATTGTGGGGCAAGCGTCCGACATGTGGACTGCCGTCACTGCCCGTTTGTATATTATTCTTTTGGGGCACGACCGGGCTGAGGTCGATGTCACCCTTGTATATTATTTTATTTTCTGTACTAGGATTACCCCGCGGTGGACTGCACGAATAGCCGGGTTCTAGAGGGCAACTGGTCCGCATCTCATGGCGTTGGGACGGAGGGGACCTTACTATAGAATTGGCGGGCTATTCGCTGCACTCGTATGGGAGTATAGGTATGACCCAGAAGGGGTGCTCAAGTTACCGGATTCCGTGAAGTGCTGGATGGTCCATTCACGTTACGGAAGGGGGCTGCCTCGCTTCTAGTTTTGGTGGGTAACTTGCCGCGCTCGTAAGGGTCTAGGTTTCATTGCACAGGCTATCCACACGACAGGGAACGTCGGGTCTCACTTGCGGCTCAAGTGAAACCCGGGGCTCCAGACTATCCACTATTCTGTATTGATTCTGTGATGATTCTGTGATGTTTTTGTGATGTTTCTGTAATGTTACTTATATCATGCCTGGGACGAATGTTATATATATATATATATATATATATATTGTTAGTGTTTATGCCCTAGAGGCCATTACTGTATCATACTAGTTTGTATATTACTTAATGGAAGCTTAGGATATTCACAGTTGTATATCAGTCTTGCTAAAAATGGTAGTATGCTACTTGGTTTGTTTCTACTTTAATATGAGCATATGTTTCTTGTAACATATCATTTATACATATTAGTAGAGCCCATAGGATCTTTGCTTGATTACCAGCGTTGTGATGGCAGTCACACTAGTGGGGGCTGGGTAGTCTATAAGCAACATCCTATACAGGTCCCTGGTCATTGGATTATCGAGACAGGGCATCGATATTCCGGAGTAGACTAGTGTTTACGCTTCTCATCCCAGTTGGGGAGATGGTCTGTCCCACAGCCATCCGTACGTAGTACTGGAGATAGTATACAGGTGCTCGTTAGGTTACGGGTAAACCGGACAGGACTCGCAGGGAACTGTTGGTTGGTATTATACCCGTCGTCAGTTAACAGTTCCCAGGTGACATGAGTACAGCATAGTCCGCAGACTTGACACTGCTACTTCGCCTCGAGTGTGTCCCACTGTTCTTAGATTGCTACCCTACCACGGCTCAAAGGAGTCGTGCAAACAGGTAGCAGTTGGGTGCAGTCCTGAGCACTTGGATGCAGTAGTGGTTAGACAGGATTCGTCTCTCCCGGTATTGGGAGTTGATACCGCGCTGTGTCAGAGAGCCATTACGCAAAGTCCCTGGCCAGGGCAAGCGAGATTTACTGGTAGGTTCCAGTAGTTTCTCAAGATGTAATGGGCTACACTCTGACACGACTTCTACCGCTATTAGGGGACCGACGCTTGCCGCCCCCTAGGCGTGATATGCGATAGTCTTAGACGAACAGACCGGACTGTACGGAGATTGTCACATCAGGCTCAGTAGGAGTTCGGATGGGTTTCCTCATCGGCTTTCTTATCGACATCTACCTTGGGACCGTTACGTACAGCCAGTGCTGCTTGCGGTCTGTGGTTAAACCCACTGCCAGCGTAGTGTTGAGTGTTTAGAGTCCCACACAGAGAGTTTCTCTGCTCCAGGCGAAACGATATAGAGGTCGTATGGTTTTACGACAAGGGTTCGAACGCATACGAGTTTAAACGCACGTACGACGTTCGGACAGTTTTTACTAGCCGGCTTTGATTTAAACCAGATTCTAGTATCGGGTTATTGGATTTATACATTCTAAAGTTTTTCCGTGTTTTCACGGATTGGAGGGGCGTTCTCATAATTTTCCGGGAAGCTTCTAGAAGCATGGTGACTTGGGGGTTAAGGTGGCATAAGCATTTATTGCTTAATGACTCATTTGTGTGATTCATCCATGGAGTTAAATGATGCATTTATTAGCTAATGACTCATGAGATGAATCACACAAGGTGAATGAATCAACCATGATGATTAATCATTTGAATTATTTATTTAATAAATTGTTATGGTTGATATATTCAAAGGAGTTCATTTTTCAATATCATTCTTATGCTCACCTTCTCTCTCCTCAAGCTCTCTCATTCTTGAAACCCTAATCCTCCCCTCTCATGTGTTGAGATCAAGAATTAGATAGACTAATTAATCCATAATCTCACTCTATATCACCTAGGTGTCTTTGATTAGCAACTAAAGAAACCTAGTTATCTCAAGTTAGAGATCATGCTTGGAGTAAGAGCTCTCGGGTGGATCGTCTTTGACTCGAGGAGGCCGTTGAGGTACCGATGTTCCAAGGAGCCTACGAGGAGTGGAGGACGGCGATGAAGACCCGAAGGACAAGTAACGTGAGGTATAACTTCGAATCCGAGTAGTTAAACCTCTCGAAGTTTGCTAGTAATGGTTTAGATACGATCAGTATGCTCAAGTCCGTGTTACGAAGCTTTGATAATCGTTTTTCATATATTCCGCCTCCCCGCAAGCTCGTGGGGTGCGTGACATGGACTTACATATATATATATATATATATATATATATATATACTAGTAGATGTTGTATATGTTTTGCATCCGCGCTAGCCCAGTCCCTGCTCTGTCGTTAGTTAAGTAACCTAACGGGTGATGACGGGACCTAGTGGCGAATGCGGATGGCATATACGTACATTTTATTTTCGTTCTTTTCTGGTGTGATTAATTGATGGGACTGCATTGATTCTTATCAATACAAGGATAAAACAAACCTATTTATATGATGTTGTTGGAACCAAGTTTTTAAAAACTGACATTACAGACGTTTTCTTTTGCTTTGCATCGTGGTATTCATTTGGAATATCCTGTACCTCATTGGACGAGGAAAGGGCCGGGATCCCTTCATCGGGAGTGACCCCTTAGGTAAAAGTTTGCGTCAACGTAATAACTTTACTATAGTCGATTATTTTTTTCTTTGCATCGTGGTATTCAGTTTGGAATATTCTGCACCAAATTCTACGGAGAAAGAGCCGAGATCCCTTCACCGGGAGTAACTTCTTTAGCAAAAGATTTCGCCACTATATATTTATAAAACCGCTTGGATTCCTTCAACGAGATCAAGTTCATTACGTTAAAGGTTTTTCGCCAAAAACCAGCCGTAGCCCTCCGTCATTTCCTACAAGTAGTACTTAGTATTCGTGCTGCGTTTGTCGACTCCGTCAAGGCGTAGTGTGCGGTAGCTGAGTGGTGCTTGTTTGTAGCATGGATATGTGATTGGTTAGGACAGTCGTGCGGCCTTGTTGACTCCGTCAAGGGCTCGTGCTGGTGGGTTTAATGCAATCAAGATAATGACGGGTTGAACTTGACTAAAACTCTTTGATTTGTTGACTCCGTCAAGGTCACTTGGGTCCTAGAGGTAAAAATCACATCGAGAGTTTCAAATATACAGGAAACTTGCCAGGCTTGCGCATACCTTCTGGAGTGTGGTGACTTGAGTGGCTTCCATCAAGTTATCATGCGATGATAGTTGGATCCCGATTCCCACTGATGAGTAGGATTACTCTTCGGGTGATTCCGACTAATTCTCCTTTTGGGTTTGGAGGAGAATTCGAGGATATAGTAGTGGGAGCCATCCAGATTAGATAAAATGATTAACCATTCTGATCTAGGTTAGAGTGCACGCTGAGTGTTTCTTCTCTCTCTCTCTCTCTCTCTCTGGCTGCGACTATGACCCGACCTTTGACTAAAACTCATGAAACCAAGTTGACCGAACCTTCTTAAAACACTTTGTCTTTTGGAATGTCACGGTGTCGCATACATCATTGGCTTTTCTATATCACCTTTTGCATTTCTCCAGAACACCCCGTATTATTACGAACATCCACTTCCATTGGATAAATCCATCGTATGGTTATATACGAACTCGAAGGAACTTTTTCGAGGATGGATTCTGGTTCTGAAGAGATTGAATAGGATTATTCGGTTGTCTTTTCCCTTTACCTTCTCTCAGGTTGTGAGGGTCCTAAGATTAGGAGAGGGTACACCTATTGAGCTTATTGGATAGTCTACTTCCAAACCATAGGCAGGTGCCGAACGATAGGGAAAGAAGAAAACCAATTAAGCTTAAGTGTGGTGTACAGAAGGTAATAAGTAAAGACATATAAAGGGATTAGAATAATGGCAAAGGAAATTGCGACCACCATACTTCACGACAAAAACCGTGTATACCCCTGCCACTCTGTCACGACCCAAAATTGGCCCGTGACGGCCCTAATACTACGCAACGCCTAAAGACGTAACGCAGTAAAAGAAACCCAAAACCCAGAAATCTAAACCAAGAAAATACGGAAAAGGTAATATAAGTTTTTGAAACATTTGAAATCACAACCCAAATTCTTTAAAAGTCCCACTTTCTTTCTTTAAAATTTTGGCAACATCCCTTTTTGTAAAAACTAGCTCAAGACGGAAAACAATAACATCATAATATATACGACGCCGTAGCGAAAAAATAAGAGACAATAGAAAGAAACTATATATAAAAGACAGCGAATCCACAAATAATATACAGTAACGTCCTCACCAAGTCTCTAAGTCAACAATACAATAGTAGATGGAGAGTACAAAATACAACGAATGTACAATATGAAATACAGATAATCATCTAACCCACCTAAGAAAAATGGTATACTGTGAGCTGATGCGATATCTGTAGCAAAAGATGATAGATGAGAAGCCGAATAGCCTGCCTCGACTACTCTGGGGAACAACCTGAAACACCTGTGGCACAACGGGGGTGAGTTGCCAACTCGTGAATAGTAGATAGCATATGCAGGTAATCGCAGGAATGAACGTACAGCATGAATCTAAGGTATGCAATTGCAGTAATAACATGTCATGTGAATGCAAAATAATGGAAGTATACTAGCAGGTACAATCAATATGTGAAGCAATAGTAACATGACAATAGTATGCGATAACCATGCAATGGGGATATGAGAATGTAGATATGCAACTATCATAAGGGTACACTAACAGGTACTACCAATGTATGAAACTGTGCACAAAAATAGATCAGTGTGAGGTATGGGGTGAAATATGTCATTTCCACGGAAACCTGACATCGTGGTAGGATCACAATCCATCAAGACACTCAAATCCACAATCCTCAAATCAGCCCCTAAACTGGGCTCTCACATCATATAAGTCTCACATCACCTTGATGTACAATATCGAGTAATCTCCTATATCCCAAATGTACAAATCAGCAACCACATAGGTATGTCCAATATCCAATCTCAATGAATCACCTAATAACCCAAGTCAAATCTCCAGTAAGAATCTAACATCCTAAAGGTATATATATACAGAAATAAATATGATGGGGGCAATACACATATATTAGCGTCACATTCCACTAATATTGGTGTAAGGGTATATATAACAACGGCTAAATCCCCTGTTATATATACAAAGGTATTAAAAGAAATATCGTGAAAACCAATGTGCCAAGCATCGACACAGAAATCCTGATCACGTATCATACGCTATCCCGAAAGCACGAGTGCCTAGCTCTGACCCTCGCCTTTCGACGTATGCATACGTGCATGACTCCCAACGGTATCTCCATGATCCCCGCCGAGTCATTAGTACTGTCACCGGTAGGTACTCGCCCGCCTCCAGGCTCAATCGGCAAAATCCATAGATCTTCTTGCCGAGGGGAACCATACCGGGCCCCACCATGTACTCTCATACGGCAACCACACCTCGTATGGAGTATATAATCAGCACCGATAAAATTCATGGTGGACGCGCAAATATCATATCAAGGAAACCGGGTTTTTCAATGTATGCATAATTTCATGAACTCCCGGGGTTCCCAAATCCCGAAAACACCATGTAAAATCTAAATAAATAAATGCGCAAATCCAGGAATAAATATACGCGATATATCTGAATGCGAGCATATAAATAAGAACATGTAGCTGAAACCAGATGTATGCAAAAATCAATAAGGTACAGCTAAGTATAGATGTCTACCTGTAAGCAAATGATATGGTATACCCCACTGGGTATAAGTAAAATATGAGTAAGGTATACCTGTAGATGTATCGTAAGGGGTATGTGTACCTATCACTAATTGTACGATACTCTATAGGTATACATGTATGGTAATGTCATATGTGATAAGCAGTACGAATCAATGTCATAAGGTCCCTAATCAAGCAATATAGTATCTATAAGTGGTTGTGTGTGACATAGCAATTATTGACGGTGTGTGTAGCATATAATCAGTGCTCGTGCAACATGAATCGTCAATAATTTGTGCAGTATCCTACGACTACTAATCACAGTACAACTATATCTAAGTAAATAGGGTGAATGCGCAATTCTAACAATGACGTAGAATATGCGACAAGTATTGAATCCTAGCCCAGACGCATAACGCCATGCGGGCGATTCCCCTGTAGATATTAAATATACTCACCTACGCTCCATGCTAGGTGAATCCTTGTTAGTTATATGCATGCCCTAGAGGCCATTACTATACATAGGATGTATATTGTAGTGGATGCTGGGACATATATAGGGAGGACTTTCTTGCTCGACATGATAGTATGCTATCTGGTTGCTCTTTACCTTAACGTGTATACTGATTGTCTCTCTGTTACATGTTGGTAAAGCCCTTATGTCACGACCCGCAGGGTACGGAACGTGACTGGCACTTAAGTTTACGAAACGTCTCAAGCCGTCCGTAAAATAAGTAAGCCAAAGCCCAGAAAACCAAAACCACAAAGCAGAAGAGTGAAGAAAACCCAATCAATTGAAAGCGAGTTTATCAAATACGTCATATAAAACCTTTTTTAAAAACAATATCAATTTTTCCGAAAATTTCGGCAGAGTCTCCTTTGTAAATACTGGCCCCCAAAATGGGTACAACAAGAATATAAATGAATCCAACAAATATGGCATCCCCAAGCGGGAGCTAGCTCTTCGCCACAGGGCGGTCACAAATCCCACGCAATGTAAAGCAACAACATGCGAAATGATCATAATGAAGCATAAGAAAAACAGCATGTCGACTCAAGTGAGCTCGACCCCAAAATACAGCATAAAAGTCCACAAACCTCACAGTCTCATCTCTAGGTCAATATACAACAATACTGGTAGATACAGTAGATGGAGTACTCTAGATACAAAGAATATACAAGGTGGTGCAAAAATAATAATATAACCCACCTAAGAGCAAAACCTCGAGTCCAGGCAAAAGAAGCAAGTGCGCCCGCCGCTACTGTACTGACGGAGCGGACCTGAAAAAGGCTATGGCACAACGGGGGTGAGTTGCCAACTCGTGAGTAATAAATAACATCTACACAGGCTATCGTATGCATGCACACAAGCATCCTAGCATCTAAATACTGGTAAGGCAGGACATAATGGCAAGTATGTATGCAATATGAATATACTAGCAGGTATGAATGCAATGCGAGTCAACTCGTGATCTGAATGTGTAAGTATAAGAAATAATGTTTTTCCCTTTAAGAATCTCTTTTGAAATACCAGCACAATACCAATAGAATCAACAAGAACCTGTGTCCAGCAACGACACCTCAAAACTATCACAAATCTCATATATCCATGTCATAGTATCTTTGGCCTCAGCCATCCGGCTGACCCAGCTCAATATCAAAATCTCATCATCTCGCGGCCACGGTCGGTATCCTCTGGATATCCGCCGTGCCAAACAGTCACCGGTAGGTAATCCGTCCCCTGCCAGGCTCAACGTCAACACCACATTCATCTTGCCCCGGGGTACCATACCGGGCCCACCATGTACCCGTGACGGTTCCTCCACTTCTCGACACGGATCTCGAAAACCACAGCAAACTCATGGTGGACGACACTTTACATCACTAAAAAACCGTAATTACATATTTTAAAAACATAATAAGTTTAGAAATTTTGCGGCTTTCCCCCGAAATCCAGAAATATCATAAAATCTCAAGAAATCCTCATAAGTGCATATATCAATGGTGATGAATGGATATGATATCAATAATTAAGCTACGATGTATGATTAATAGACTATGCATGAACAAATAATATGATGAGGTACATGCACATGAATGGCAATCCTACGATTTCATTTTAAGGAATTAAAGGCAATAGCACAGGTTTAAGCATCAATTAGTAAAAGGTTTCAAATTATAGGTTATCTAGTGTGGTGGCATGGCAATTACCAGGGCGTGTGTGTAAGCATGAATAGTGCTCGTGCTGCATATAAAAACCTGGCAATGGTGCAGGTGTCCTATAAAATGGGTTCGCATATGTATGTCAATATAAGGCATGGATGCAGCAAATAATCATATAAGTATTACACCCCTAATTACTAACATCACTAAGAATCTTTAAAGTTACTAAAACTATCGGGCGGCTTGCGCCATCCAACGATAGTCCCCCGTAGATGTTACATCTACTCACCGGAATCCCTAGCTAGTCACGTCCAATCACCGCTTTCCCCTTTCGTGCCGCGTCTGACGTCTCCGCGACCGAACCTGGAATTTACATCAATACAAACATAAGGTTACAAATCAAGAACGATGCAATTCCCTAACGAAAATACCAACGTTCACTAGCTAGGTACAACGTGCACGAAGTGCGCGGAACACACATGAAAATCGCAAAAACTGCAAAAATCGCCGATTTGGTCGCCCGGCAAAACTAAAACCCGACTACTCAAAAATCCGCACTCACGCATCCTAAATGTCATAGGATAAGCCAACAATATAATCTAGATATCGCAACTAAATCGCCACAATAATATAATAAAAACCTAGTAAGCTAGAAGTTTGCAAATTTGGTGCAAACATCGACAATTTGCGACAAAGTGCACACATTATCACACAAATATCCAAATTAAACCATTAGAAAGCCACTACAATTAAATTAACCCCTTTACCATGCATCAAAACCCACATTCCATACACAAACCTTTTCTTGATTTTGATAATTAGCAACCTTAATGAAAATTTCACACAACTTTAACATAGATTAGCCTATTATGAAGCCACTTAAGCAAAGTAACCATATAAATTGGTTAAGTAAACAACTAGGTTAATTAAAAAGACTTAATTGACTAAAACATGGTTTCAAGAAACCCTAGTTTAATTTTCAATCATTAACTAAAAAAAACTAGATTAGGATTAACACTAAAATTAACACTAAGCAACTAGATTAAAGTATTCTAACCATAAGAAATTAAAAGAGTAGAAATTATACCTCAAACCTATGGATCTAGCAAGAAGAAATTTGCCTCAATGATGGCCTCCTAGCACCATGATTCCAAGCAAGAGAGGTGAAGGAAAAAGGGATGAAGAATGGGGTTTTAATTTGTGAGTTTTAGCTTGAATTTTGGAGCAACTTGATGAATTTTTGAACAAGATGAAAAGAAAAATGATGAAGAGGGGAGGGGCTGCAGATTTCGGCCAGAGGAGGGAGAGGGGAGTGGTGTGGGTGTATGGAAAAAGTCATGGTCAACCCCCCTCAAAGTCAAAGCACCATACCTTCAACATACAATATTTTAAACATACACATTCAACTCAAATCATCCCTAACAAAAGAATTTTAAAACAAAAGAGAGAGGGGGAATTTTCTGCAGTTTGGGACAGCCAAGGTGATGTGAGGATGTGTGTGTGAGAGTGCACAAAAAAATATTTGCAAAAAGACCCCCTACAAGTCCAAAATTGCAAGTTTAAGCTTAAACTCAATAAATTTCGTTTTCCATAATAAAAATTAGTTAAAACTTAAAATAAATTACTAAAAATTTATGTTACAACTAGATTTTAATTAACATGATTTTAAAGCTTAATTTTAGCCCATTTAAATTTGTATTTATCGCTAATTTAATGTATTTTCTTACCGGCTTAAAATAATATTAAAAAATTGAAAAATAGGGAAAAAATTTTAAATGACCAAAATTTCATAAGTAACTCATTAGCTACTAAAAACAAGCAATTACCTATCCATTTTAGGTATAATTAGTCCTAAACTGCAAAATAACGAGAAAGACGGTTTTCGGAAAAATACCGAATTTTCACCGATTTTCAGGAAAACACCAAAACGACTTTTCAAGACGCTACAATCTTCCCCCCTTAAAGAAATTCGGTCCCCGAATTTAAAAAATATAGCTACGCGTACCTTCAAAGAGATGGGGATATTTCTTCCTCATCTCGCCCTCGGTCTCCCAGGTGACCTCCTCGCTGCTCGGGCTACGCCAAAGGACCTTGACGGTTGGTATAATCTTCGATCTCAACTTCTTCACCTGCCGATCCAGGATGGCCACCGGCTGCTCTGCAAAAAAAAGGTCGCGCTCTAGCTGGACTGTCGGGTGCTGAATCGCATGCGAAGGGTCGTGAAGGTACTTGCGGAGCATCGAAATATGGAAGACGGGGTGAACATCGGGAAAGCTGGGTGGAAGAGCCAAACGATATGCAACAGCGCCGACACGCTCGAGGATCTCGAAGGGACCTACGAATCTAGGGCTAAGCTTCCCCTTTTTCCCAAAACGCATCACGCCCTTCGTCGGAGAGACTTTCAGAAAAACATGATCGCCAACTGCGAACTCTAACCTGCGACGGCGCCTGTCTGCATACGATTTCTGTCTGCTCTGAGCTGCCCTCATCCGGTCTCGAATCAACTGAATCTTCGCTGTCGTCTCCTCAACAAGCTGCGGCCCCAAAATACTGCTCTCGATGTGCTCTGTCCAACAGACGGGCGATCTGCATCTCCTCCCATACAATGCCTCGAAAGGTGCCATCTGAATAGTATCCTGGAAGCTGTTGTTGTAGGAGAACTCCACTAGAGGTAAATGATGATCCCAGCTACCGCCGAAGTCTAAAACGCTCGCTCTGAGTATGTCCTCGAGAGTCTGAATGGTCCGCTCTGACTGTCCGTCGGTCTGCGGATGAAACGCTGTGCTGAAGCTCAAACGAGTGTTCAAAGCCTCCTGAAGTCTCTGCCAAAGTCGGCTGGTGAACTGGGTGCCTCGATCTGACACGATACAAGTCGGTACGCCATGTAGTCGCACGATCTCGTCAATGTAGAGCTGAGCATACTGAGCGAAGCTGAAAGTCGTCTTCACTGGCAGGAAGTGAGCCGCTTTCGTCAATCGATCCATGATCACCCAGATGGAGTCGTACCCTCGACTGGTCCTGGGTAGACCCACAACGAAATCCATCGAAATCTGCTCCCATTTCCACTCTGGAATAGGTAACGGCTGCAGCTCTCCTGCGGGCCTCTGGTGCTCGGCCTTGACTTGCTGACAAGTCAGGCATCTCGAAACGAACTCCGCAATGTCCCTCTTCATCCCGTCCCACCAGTAGGTCTCTCTCATATCATGGTACATCTTGGTGGAACCAGGGTGGACACTATACACTGATCGGTGTGCCTCCTCAAGAATGTCGCGCCGTAATCCATCAGCATCTGGTACGCACAGTCTAGATCCATCTCGTAAAATCCCCTGATCATCAATCACGAACTCGGAAAATCTGCCATGTCCCATCTGTGCCATGATCTCTGAGCAACGGCCGTCTCTGCGCTGTGCCTCATATATACGGTCAAGCAACTGTGGGCGGGCACGAACATGCGCGAGCTGTCCCCCTGTCTGAGTGAACTCGAACTCAACTCGGCTGTCGCATAAAATCTGCCAATCTGCTGACGACTGCCTCTGCACTGCGCGCAAAAAGGATAGACTACCCCCGGGCCTCCTACTCAACGCATCTGCCACCACATTCGCCTTGCCTGGGTGATATAAGATCTCACAGTCGTAGTCTTTCACCAACTCCATCCAACGATGCTGTCTGAGGTTCAGGTCTCGCTGCTGAAATATGTACTTTAAGCTCTTATGATCGGTGAATATCTGACACGACTCGCCGTATAGGTAATGTCGCCAAATCTTCAGTGCAAAGACCACTGCAGCCATCTCCAAATCGTGAGTGGGGTAGTTCTGTTCATGCTTCTTCAACTGCCGAGAAGCATAAGCGATCACCCGGCCATGCTGCATCAGTACGCACCCTAACCCCACTCGCGAAGCATCACAGTAGACCACAAATCCGCCTGATCCTGAAGGCAAAGATAATACAGGCGCCGTAGTCAAATAAGTCCGTAACTGCTGAAAACTGCGCTCGCACTCCTCTGTCCAAACGAAAGGAACTCCCTTCCGGGTCAAACCGGTCAAAGGTGCAGCTATACGGGAGAAGTCCTGAACAAAACGCCTGTAGTAGCCCGCCAGGCCTAGAAAACTACGGATCTCAGTAACCGATGTAGGTCGGGACCACTGCTGAACAGCCTCAATCTTCTTCGGGTCCACACATATGCCGTCTCTCGTAACCACGTGACCCAAGAATCCGACGCTGTCCAGCCAGAATGCACACTTGGAGAACTTTGCGAACAGCTGGTGCTCCCTCAGAGTCTGTAACGTAATCCGCAAGTGTTGCTCGTGCTCCTCTCTGCTCCGGGAGTACACCAAGATATCGTCGATAAACACGATGATGAACGAGTCAAGATACGGCCTGAATGTACGGTTCATCAAATCCATGAATGCTGCTGGGGCGTTGGTGAGTCCGAACGACATCACCAAAAACTCGTAGTGGCCGTAGCGCGTGCGGAAAGCTGTCCTCGGTATATCCTCCTGTCGAACTCGCAGCTGATGGTATCCTGATCGCAAGTCGATCCTCAAAAAATATCCCGCACCCTGAAGCTGGTCGAACAAATCATCAATGCGTGGCAACGGATATCTGTTCCGCACGGTAACCCTGTTCAGCTGGCGGTAGTCGATACATAAGCGCAAACTTCCATCCTTCTTCTTGACGAACAGGACCGGAGCACCCCACGGAGAAACACTAGGTCGAATAAGCCCCTTATCTAACAAATCCTGCAACTGATCCTTCAGCTCTCGAAGCTCTGCCGGGGCCATCCGATAAGGCGGTATAGAAATAGGCCCCGAGCCGGGAATCAAATCAATGCAGAACTCAACATCGCGCTCAGGTGGTAGCCCAGGTAGCTCATCAGGGAAAACATCAGGGAACTCACAAACAACCGGGACCCGGTCCAACGGAACCTCTGCATCTCGAGTATCGCAAATATACGCTAAGAATCCCTGACATCCCTTCCGCAAGAGCTGACCAGCGCGAAGAGACGAAATCAAGCTGGGAAGGGTGACGTTGCGGTCTCCCTGAATAACAAGGACTGGCTCTCCCGGAAAGCTAAATATGACTGCCTTCTCACGGCAGTCCACCGAAGCATAACAAGTGGCTAGCCAATCCATGCCCAGAACCACATCAAAGTCCAACATATCGAGGAGAATCAAATCAACCGATGAATCCCTCTCCCCGATACGAACGGAACACAAACGAAATACAAAACGAGCGACAAACGACTCGCCTACCGGAGTAACAACAACAAGCGGATGATCTAACGACGACGACTCACGGCCCAACATCGGTGCAAAGTGTGTAGAGACGTACGAATGTGTGGAACCTGGGTCAAATAATACCCGTGCGTCGAAAGAGCAAACTGGCAAGGTACCTGTCACAACGGCATTGGATGCCTGCGCATCCTGCGGTGTCAAAGCAAATACTCGGGCCTGTCCTCCACCGATAGCGGGCTGACCTCGACCTCGGCCTCTGCCTCCTCGTCCTCTCTGAACAGGACCGCCGCGTCCACGGCCTCTGGGTGCACCTAACTGGCGTGGAGCATCGCCTGTGGTAGGAAGTAGGGCTCTCTGAGGAGGGGGTGGTGATGGTGGTAGGGTCACATGCGGAACGGTCGCCGCTCCCTGTCGTCTCGCCGGACAGTCTCTGACAAGATGGTGCAGACTCCCGCACCCAAAACACCCTGGCGACGGCTGCTGTCCCTGGGGATAAGAACCATATAACTGTCCCCGTCCAAATCCTCTGCCAGGCCTATCTCTCGGAAAGAATCTGGCGCGCTGCCTCTGAGACGGTACATCGGTGCAAATCCTCTTTGGCCCAGAAACGGCCGAAGTCTGTGATATGCGTGCCTCCATCCGCAATGCCGTATCCATAGCAGCTGAATAAGTGTCGTAGTGCTGGGCGCCAATGGCAAGATATAGCTGGGCATCAAGTCCCTGTACAAACCTCTTCACCATCTTCTCTTCGGTATCCACCAAATACTGAGCATATCGGGATAACTGCGTAAACTGGACGTCATACTCAGACACCGTCATCCCAGGTGTCTTGACTAAGGCCTCGAAGCTGCGAGCTCTGGCGTCACGAACGCTCTCTGGGAGGAAACGAGCTAGAAAAACCGCTGTAAATTCGGCCCAAGTGTTAGGCGGTAGACCTGCAGCTCGACCTCTCAAGACTGACTCTCACCATGTCTGCGCGAGACCCTCTAGTCGGAAACTCGCAAGCTCTACCCATCGATCATCCGAACATCTCAGCGAAAGGCAGATCCTGGCTAAACTGTCAAGGAACGTCTGGGGGTCCTCCGCTGCCTCGGTGCCGGTGAATACTGGAGGTCTCAGCCTCATGAAATCCTGTAGTGAAACCGGGATGGTCACGGTGGTAGTAGTAGGAGCAGGTATCATGGTCGTCTGTGATGTAGTAGGTATGTCATCCGGCCTCGGTGTACGACTGGCTGCAACTAGGGATCCTACCATCTGACGTAGCTCCTGCATACTCCCCATCATCTGTCGCAACTCCTCCATACCAGTCTCGAGCCTATCCATACGGTCTGGGGAAGGTGGATCGGTCTGTCCCTGCGGCGTAGGCATACCACCCTGCTCAGTCCTAGTCTCGGACGAGCCAGCTCGAATCTCGTCTCGGGCGGCAGCCCTCTGTGCCCTCGTAGCCTTCGGCGGCATAGTGGCTGGTACAGAAAAAGGATAATAAGAACAGTGCAAAAGAATCATAGGATACACGGAATTGAAGAAGGAATTTCAAGCAAGTATCCTAAAGTCACTTAGGCGGAGTACCGTATCGCAAGTATGCCGCGGACATACGCACGCTATGTTACCCTGCTTAAGTCACTTACTCCATCTACCAAGGGTCATCCTACACTCAAAAAGGTAAAACCTATCGCTCTGATACCAACTTTGTCACGACCCGCAGGGTACGGAACGTGACTGGCACTTAAGTTTACGAAACGTCTCAAGACGTCCGTAAAATAAGTAAGCCAAAGCCCAGAAAACCAAAACCACAAAGCAGAAGAGTGAAGAAAACCCAATCAATTGAAAGCGAGTTTATCAAATACGTCATATAAAACCCTTTTTAAAAACAATATCAATTTTTCCGAAAATTTCGGCCGAGTCTCCTTTATAAATACTGGCCCCCAAAATGGGTACAACAAGAATATAAATGAATCCAACAAATATGGCATCCCCAAGCGGGAGCTAGCTCTTCGCCACAGGGCGGTCACAAATCCCACGCAATGTAAAGCAACAACATGCGAAATGATCATAATGAAGCATAAGAAAAACAGCATGTCGACTCAAGTGAGCTCGACCCCAAAATACAGCATAAAAGTCCACAAACCTCACAGTCTCATCTCTAGGTCAATATACAACAATACTGGTAGATACAGTAGATGGAGTACTCTAGATACAAAGAATATACAAGGTGGTGCAAAAATAATAATATAACCCACCTAAGAGCAAAACCTCGAGTCCAGGCAAAAGAAGCAAGTGCGCCCACCGCTACTGTACTGACGGAGCGGACCTGAAAAAGGCTATGGCACAACGGGGGTGAGTTGCCAACTCGTGAGTAATAAATAACATCTACACAGGCTATCGTATGCATGCACACAAGCATCCTAGCATCTAAATACTGGTAAGGCAGGACATAATGGCAAGTATGTATGCAATATGAATATACTAGCAGGTATGAATGCAATGCGAGTCAACTCGTGATCTGAATGTGTAAGTATAAGAAATAATGTTTTTCCCTTTAAGAATCTCTTTTGAAATACCAGCACAATACCAATAGAATCAACAAGAACCTGTGTCCAGCAACGACACCTCAAAACTATCACAAATCTCATATATCCATGTCATAGTATCTCTGGCCTCAGCCATCCGGCTGACCCAGCTCAATATCAAAATCTCATCATCTCGCGGCCACGGTCGGTATCCTATGGATATCCGCCGTGCCAAACAGTCACCGGTAGGTAATCCGTCCCCTGCCAGGCTCAACGTCAACACCACATTCATCTTGCCCCGGGGTACCATACCGGGCCCACCATGTACCCGTGACGGTTCCTCCACTCCTCGACACGGATCTCGAAAACCACAGCAAACTCATGGTGGACGACACTTTACATCACTAGAAAACCGCAATTACATATTTTAAAAACATAATAAGTTTAGAAATTTTGCGGCTTTCCCCCGAAATCCAGAAATATCATAAAATCTCAAGAAATCCTCATAAGTGCATATATCAATGGTGATGAATGGATATGATATCAATAATTAAGCTACGATGTATGATTAATAGACTAGGCATGAACAAATAATATGATGAGGTACATGCACATGAATGGCAATCCTACGATTTCATTTTAAGGAATTAAAGGCAATAACACAGGTTTAAGCATCAATTAGTAAAAGGTTTCAAATTATAGGTTATCTAGTGTGGTGGCATGGCAATTACCAGGGCGTGTGTGTAAGCATGAATAGTGCTCGTGCTGCATATAAAAACCAGGCAATGGTGCAGGTGTCCTATAAAATGGGTTCGCATATGTATGTCAATATAAGGCATGGATGCAGCAAATAATCATATAAGTATTACACCCCTAATTACTAACATCACTAAGAATCTTTTAAGTTACTAAAACTATCGGACGGCTTGCGCCATCCAACGATAGTCCCCCGTAGATGTTACATCTACTCACCGGAATCCCTAGCTAGTCACGTCCAATCACCGCTTTCCCCTTTCGTGCCGCGTCTGACGTCTCCGCGACCGAACCTGGAATTTACATCAATACAAACATAAGGTTACAAATCAAGAACGACGCAATTCCCTAACGAAAATACCAACGTTCACTAGCTAGGTACAACGTGCACGAAGTGCGCGGAACACACGTGAAAATCGCAAAAACTGCAAAAATCGCCGATTTGGTCGCCCGGCAAAACTAAAACCCGACTACTCAAAAATCCGCACTCACGCATCCTAAATGTCATAGGATAAGCCAACAATATAATCTAGATATCGCAACTAAATCGCCACAATAATATAATAAAAACCTAGTAAGCTAGAAGTTTGCAAATTTGGTGCAAACATCGACAATTTGCGACAAAGTGCACACATTATCACACAAATATCCAAATTAAACCATTAGAAAGCCACTACAATTAAATTAACCCCTTTACCATGCATCAAAACCCACATTCCATACACAAACCTTTTCTTGATTTTGATAATTAGCAACCTTAATGAAAATTTCACACAACTTTAACATAGATTAGCCTAATATGAAGCCACTTAAGCAATGTAACCATATAAATTGGTTAAGTAAACAACTAGGTTAATTAAAAAGACTTAATTGACTAAAACATGGTTTCAAGAAACCCTAGTTTAATTTTCAATCATTAACTAAAAAAAACTAGATTAGGATTAACACTAAAATTAACACTAAGCAACTAGATTAAAGTATTCTAACCATAAGAAATTAAAAGAGTAGAAATTATACCTCAAACCTATGGATCTAGCAAGAAGAAATTTGCCTCAATGATGGCCTCCTAGCACCATGATTCCAAGCAAGAGAGGTGAAGGAAAAAGGGATGAAGAATGGGGTTTTAATTTGTGAGTTTTAGCTTGAATTTTGGAGCAACTTGATGAATTTTTGAACAAGATGAAAAGAAAAATGATGAAGAGGGGAGGGGCTGCAGATTTCGGCCAGAGGAGGGAGAGGGGAGTGGTGTGGGTGTATGGAAAAAGTCATGGTCAACCCCCCTCAAAGTCAAAGCACCATACCTTCAACATACAATATTTTAAACATACACATTCAACTCAAATCATCCCTAACAAAAGAATTTTAAAACAAAAGAGAGAGGGGGAATTTTCTGCAGTTTGGGACAGCCAAGGTGATGTGAGGATGTGTGTGTGAGAGTGCACAAAAAAATATTTGCAAAAAGACCCCCTACAAGTCCAAAATTGCAAGTTTAAGCTTAAACTCAATAAATTTCGTTTTCCATAATAAAAATTAGTTAAAACTTAAAATAAATTACTAAAAATTTATGTTACAACTAGATTTTAATTAAAATGATTTTAAAGCTTAATTTTAGCCCATTTAAATTTGTATTTATCGCTAATTTAATGTATTTTCTTACCGGCTTAAAATAATATTAAAAAATTGAAAAATAGGGAAAAATTTTTAAATGACCAAAATTTCATAAGTAACTCATTAGCTACTAAAAACAAGCAATTACCTATCCATTTTAGGTATAATTAGTCCTAAACTGCAAAATAACGAGAAAGGCGGTTTTCGGAAGAATACCGAATTTTCACCGATTTTCAGGAAAACACCAAAACGACTTTTCAAGACGCTACACCTTAGGATGTGTACTTGACTACCTGGACTATGATGCGGATCATACTAGTGGGGACATGGTTGTCCATAAGTACATCCTTCAAAGTCCCTAGTCGTGGGTGTATCGAGACGGGGCATCGATATACTAGAGTAGACTAGCGTGTACCTTCTCGACCCATACAGATGGGCGATGGATGATCCCATATCCATTGGTGTTTGACATCGGAGATGATATACGGGTGCTCAGTAGAGACTGGGTACACTGGACGGACTCGCCGAGAACTCCCAGATGGTATTATACCTCACGTCAGATGGCAGTTCTCTGGTGACACTGGTACAGAGTAGTCTGTTGACCCGAGATCGTCATAGAGTCTTGTATGGTTCCCACTGTGCTTTGATTTCCATCTTACCACGTCCAAGAGGGCGTGCAAAACGGTGGGTTTTGGGTACAGTCCCGAGTCACATGGAGGCAATGAGCGATAGGAGGGGATTCGTCTCTCCCGGTATAGGGGGTTGATGTTGCGCTGTGTTCGATTGGCTATAACAGGAAATCCCTGGCCAGGGTTGCTGAGATTTACTGGTAAGTGTTACCTGTAGTTTCTCGAATAGTTATAGACCTCATATCGACACGACTTATCGAGCTATTGGGGTCTGACGTTTACCACCCCTAGGCGAGATATGCGACATATCAGACGATCAGACCGGACTGTACGGTAGTGTTACTGGTTGGATTCACAGGAGTGTGATCGGGCTTGCTCGTCGATCTTCTGATCGCTCAATACCCGGGTTGCCGTTACGTTTAGCAGACCGCTTGCGGCTTGTGGGTGTTTGATATGATCATCATCTGCTGCCGGCGTATTGACGAGTCTTTAGAGTCCTACACAGAGGTTTCCTGGCTCAAGCGAAACGAAATAGGAGCGCATATGAGATATGTGCGGGACCGAGAATAATACCTGTATGTGATACTGTATTCGATTCTCGCGATGTGACATTGATCGGTTATATGCGATATAGCCGGGTTATCGGATCAAGTGTTGATTCGATAAGTTGTTACTATAGATACCAGTCGGTTATGTGCGACATGACCGGATCATTGAATCAAGTGTTGATTTAATGATTTAATGTATAATTATATATTTGATATATTACTTTGCATTAACTAGTATCGGTTCACTTTGAATGGATTTTCTCACTCGGATGTGCGCATTGTATATGCGATATGATTTTGTGCACATGTTTGTATCATGTTTGATGATGCATGCTTTATTGGTTAAGTGTAAAGATTAAACCATGGTTGTGAATGGTTAGGGTTTTGTTTTCTTTTTCATTTATTTATTTATTATTTAGTTATTCATTTGGAAAAAGAAAAAGGGTGAGAAAAATGGTGGCATTCTTTTAATCTTTCATGAAGCTTCATGAACACTTTAACTATGTCACCATTTTTGTCTCATGCTTAACCCTAACCACTCCACTAACCCTTGTTCACTCTCTACACTTTACCATGGTTACCTTTATGATAAGAATGATTATTCTTTTCTTTTCTAATTAATCTTATTATAATGTTCTTCTTCTTCTTCCTTTCTTCACTTGAAGAAAGCAAGCTCCATCAATGGTGATTGATGGAAATGAGTGAGAAATCCAATTCTAAAGTCTACCCACTTCCTATTTCTTCATCCTCTACCTCTTGCCAAGTAGTAGAGTGTGTTTCCTTCACAAGTTTTCTTGACTTGGTGAAGTTGGAGCTTGATCTAGCGATGCCTCGACGTAGATCATCTTCGGCATGGACATCGACGACCTAGCTTGCCCATTCTCCGACGAAGCCGACGCTAGAGCCCGGGAACTCATTTGGACAGCGAGGGGACTTCGTTGCGGAGCTATGGAGGTGGAGCACCGGATCTACAAAGGTTGTATTTCCGTATTCTTTATAGTTAAGTTGTTAACTAGTTTCTAGTTTCGCCTAAACTTTAGCCAACGATCCGTATTAGGGTTTCTCGGCACCGTTAAAATTTGAAATTGGCATGGTTGATGCCTTGTGAGACCTCACTAGTGTGCCTAGGAACCCTACAGTGGTATCAGAGCCTAGCTAGAGCCTTAGGCGAAGTCTAGACGGAGTTTGAAGTCCGAATGAACCCGAAAACCCATTTCAAAATGCTCTCTGTCCTTTTTCTAAAAACAGGGATTTTTGTGAATTAAAAATTGCCAAAAAATTCAGCAGGGAAACCTATGAGTTACTGTGAAGCACGTGGCTCTAAATCGATCAAAGAGCCGCTGAACCGCGGCCCCACCCTGGGTTTAGCGGCGGTTCCGCGGCCATGTTGGTGATTTAGGTCACGTGTCTTGCACAGTAATTCTTGTATCAAAGAGCTGAGTCTTCTGGAAATTTTTATATTTTATTCAAGAGTTGAATTTTCTGGGGTTGTTTTGGGGATCCGGTGTTTCGATCGGAGTATCAGATTTTGTCTATGTGGCTTTCCGGATAAATTTTAGAATATGTTAAAAAGTTCGACCGGATATAAATACCCAATTTTTCCCCTGTCGGGAAATTTCCAAGTGTTGGATTTTTCCGTAGTTTAACGACGTTCTAAGTAGTGCAAGTAACGCGATGGTCCCTCTAGAAGACAACAAACCTTAACTCGATTATGTGACCGTCTTGAACTGCCCTTTGAACCTTCGGGTTTGGGGAAGTACGGCGTGCCACATGTGAGGCGTTGGCTTGACCCTTCTACGGCTGGACCGTTGGTATTGAGGCACGAACTGAATGTTGTTAGACTTATTTCATGTGTTGATCTGTATCGGGAAAACTTGGGTGTTCGACTGTTCGATCGGAAAGTTTAACATTTTCTATTTATCTGGAATGGGATACAATAATTGGAATTCACAAGTAGTTATGTGATAACTGAATGAATGTTATAAACATAGCAGTTTAGTCTCACTTGATCGGTTGCCACGGAATTTTGATGTGATCAAAAGTCCGTCGCAATCACGTAGCGTACGCGGATACTTGCCGGATAAACTTAATAGACAGCCTCACCCCATAGCCCCGACCAAGTGACTGTAGGAGAACCCCGTCGCCAAAAGCATCCGTTCGGGTGCTTCCGGCAGCGGTGTTCCGCCTTGGTGCACTTCGTCGACGGTATTGGGGGTGCAGCCGTCTACTGAAGTTTGCGACGAGCATTCGATCAGGATGTCGGGAATCTTGTTGAATTGCCCGACTTGATATTGAAAAGTGTTTTCGATTTTGAGACTAAAATGCGGGGTTTATAATTGTTAGGCATGCGATGTCTAAAGAATTCATTTGATTAGGCATGGGATGTCTATGCAGGTTGCGGATTCCAACTGTTGTAGTTTTACACTTTCTTTTCTGTGACCGTAAGTGTAATATGTGATATCGCCGGTTTCGTTGCTATATGTCAACGACAATTGGGATGCGCATATTTACTTACGCTGATGACATGTGATGTTATGTGTTGCTGGATATGTTATATTGGATCGTCGTGTTTGAATAGCCGGGGGGTTTTATGTGAGATGAGTGTTTTTCATTTTCATTCATGTAAAAACTTGTATGTAATATTCTTTTATTGGGGCACTTCCAGGTTGCGGAAGATGTCACCGTTTGTATATTATTTACTTTTCCACACTAGGATAGACCCAAGGAGGGGAGCACAAGTAACCGGGTTCTGGAGTCCAGTGGGAGACCAACTCGAGGAGTCGAGTCCGGGTCTCCTAACTCTAGAATTGGTAGGGTTGCTTGCCGCTCTCGTAGGGGTCTAGGGGTGTGGGTTTGGCTATTCATCACGACCGTGGAATCCGTGTTTTATACTGGCTCGTATTGAAAACACGGACGTCCTAGTATATCCAATATTTCATATGTTTCTTCTGCTGCGATATCTGTGATGTGATCATGTGATGTTCTATGATAGATACAGTATATAGTATATATGATATATTATATAGACGTTACTTATGTTTTACACCCGCGCTAGCCCTGCCCCGCTCTGCCGTTAGTTACCTAACCTAACGGTGCACGAGGGGACATCGAGGCGAATGCGGATGGCATAAGTGTACGTCGTATTTATCTGTGATGTTTAGGTACTTAAATGATGGGACTTCATTAATGTGATTAATGAAATAAAAGAAACCTAAGATGTTGTAGAATCGAATTTCAAAATAAAACAAGTAGCTACAGTTCTTGCTTTGCACAGCGGTATATGTGATATATCCTGCACCTTATTCGATGAGGAAAGGACCGAGATCCCTTCACCGGGAGTGACTCCTTTAGCAATAACTGGCAGATGCTACACATTCGGTTTGTCTTTTGATTGCTTTTAAGAGTTTTTGCTTTGCACAGTGATATATACGATATATCCCGCACCTCATTCGACGAGGAAAGGACCGACGATCCCTTCACTGGGAGTGACTCCTTTAGCAAAACTAGAAAAGCCTCAAAAGCACTCCATTTTAAAATCATTTGATTCTACAACGATATCAAGTTCATTACGCAATAGGTTTTCAGAAAAACCTGTCGTAGCCCTCCGTCATTTCAGATATGTACTGGTTAGTATTCGTGCTGCGTTTGTTGACCTCTGTCAAGGCGTAGTGTGCGGTAGCTGATTAGTGCTTATCTGCATAAGCATATGATGTGATTGATTTAGGGTAGTCGTGCGACCTTGTTGACCTCTGTCAAGGGTCGTGCGGGTGGGTTTACTTCAATCAGGAAATGACGGGTTGAACTTGACTAGCAGCCTATGGTTTGTTGACCTCTGTCAAGGTCATAGGACGCTAGGGGCAAAATAATCGGGAATTTCAAGTGTTGAAATTTGCAATGAGATTGCATACCTTCTATGAGATAATTGGATCCCGATACCCACTGGAGTAAGAGTTACTCCTGGGAGAGTTTTACACATTACAATTAGCCGATCAAGTAGGTGTCTAGAAAGGTGTCAACGGGGTTACGCCTCTGGGAAAACGAGGTTTACATTAATTAGGTTCGTGCGAAAGCACGGGGGACCTCCCTCAAAGTACCGACACTGGCCTGGCTGAAAGATTGGCGAACTTGTAGTGTGTAATTAATCCCGGCTAGTCTTTCCTTTTAGGGTTTGAAGGAAGATTTGATAAAAAGCAGTGGGAGCCATCCTGATTAGATAAAATAATAACCAATCTATTCTTGCAAGAGCGCATGCTGAGTGTTTTCTTCTCTCTATCTCCAGGTAGCGACCATATCACGCCTTAATCAAGATAATAATACGGATAATTGACCGAACCCGCTTGTTATACTGAGCTGGGGAACGTTGGTCCCGCTCCAACTTATAATTGTTATAAGACAGAGCAGGAAATTGGGGAATACCAGATTTCCCGTGCCGCCCAAACGAAGAGAGTGCATGCTGATGCATCATTTTCGGGTGTGTTCATTACAGAGAACTGTTTCTCAGTATCCTTTACGTCCTGGGTATGTGATACCAGATCAGGATCCCAGATATGTAATTTGTTACATAGGGCTACAGAAAGGTAGAGAACTGAGAACGGGTGATAAGTTTCATGAGGCAGAAAACGGGGCAAGTGTTGCAGCCAAGTCTGTTGGTCACTGTCACCCTGTATTCCAAATACATTGATTCTGAACGAATGTTATTAGATACCGAACCTGATATACAAAATCATATCTGTCTCTTTATTAGTAAAGAAACGATAAAATTTTGTATTGTTGGATAATGTTTTGAACATTTCCTATATCAAAAGTTGATCGGTTCAGGCACGTTATCTAAAAGCATTGATGTTCTAAATCAAACTACAGTTCTTAGTATACGGATCACACACAAGAGGAAGAGTTCAGAAATGAACGAATTCTTCTTGAGGCATTGTAGACTAGGTCAGATCAATGTGACCCGACTAGCTAGAGTTACATAAAGATGCATATTTAAATCAGCTTGAATTTACATCTTGTGAAACTCGCCAGTCATGTCACAGAGATAAGATGACCATAGCTCTGTTTACTGGAAACAGAGAAAGAGTTAGTGTACTCTTGGGATGATACATGTTGATGTATGTTAGGTCCCCTGTCTACATATGCCAGGACTGGTTCTTTGTACTTCGTTACATTCTCTGATAATCTCTCAAGATTCAGACATATGTTCCTGTTGAAACACAAGTCTGAACCTTTTGAGATATTCACAGAATATAAGTTAGAAGTAGAGAACCAATACGGGTATAAGTATTATGTCCTATGATGAGATCAAGGAGGAGAATACTTGTGCATAGAATTCCTGGACTATTCTAAAGGAGAATGAGATTCTCTCTCGGCATTACTCCTCCGAATACACCATAGCACGATGGTATATCGGGGCAGAGCAATCACACCCTATATGATATGGTGTGCTCTATGATGAGTACTACTGAGTTACCTATTTCCTTTTGGGGAGTTATGCACTTGAGAAGCTGCATACCTATTGAATAGGGTTCAAATCAAATCAGTTGCCTACCACTCCATGTGAGATATGGTATGGGAAGAGCCCATGTCTTAAGCTAGTTAAGATTTGGGGTTGTCCGGCCTATGTCTAAAAGCAAAATCCGGACAAGCTCGAGGCAAGATCTGTTATATAGAACTGGAAAGGTTCCATCTATATAAAATACAGCTGATGATTTGATAGAACCAAAGGATTCAATAGTTACCAACGAACCTCAGCCTCTCCGCCGATCTAGTAGGGTTCCTCACCCACCTGAGAGATACTTCGGTTTCTCTATGACAGTGGGAGTGAGGATTGCATCATAAGATGATGACCCAACTAGTTTCGAGCTGGCCATCAGGAGTAAGACTCTGTAAGAATGGCTGGATGCTTAGTGATCTGAGATGGAATCCTTATACACCAACAAAGTATGGACTTTGGTGCTATATCTGAAGGGTTAAATCCCCATCAGGAGCAAGTATATCTTGAGAAGATTACTTGGTGTAGATGGAAAGGTTGAGACTTTCAAAGCTAGACTTGTTAAAGGTTTTCGTCATTGACCAGGCGTGGATAATGATGAAACCTTTTTCCAGTATCTATGCTTAAGTCCATCCAGATCCTACTAACCACGGCTACATACCATGACTACGATATCTGGCGGTTGGGTGTCATGACTGCTTTTCTAAATGATGTTTTAGAAAAGAGAGTCTATAAGTACACAGCCAGAGGGCTTCGTAGACAGTGGGAGCAGCGGAAACGTGTGCAAGATGCTTTATAGGATAAAGCAGGTATCGCAGAGTTGGAACATCTGTTTTGATGTATTAGTCAAACAGTTTGACATCATCAAAATGGTAGATGAACCTTGTATAAACAAAAAGGTAGTACGGAGTATGGTGGTGATCCTCGTAGAGTACGTGGATGACATACTCTTGATAGGGAAGGAGTTTCCTATGCTACGCTCGATCAATCTCCGCTTATCACAATGACTCTCCACATAGGATCAAAGTGATACCTTCTAAATCCTGGATTTTGGATCTATGAGATAGATCTAAATGGATGTTAGGCTACTCACTAGTTGTAGTGAGATGGTATCAGTTGATCCTGGGGAGAATCACTGGAAGGGTTCCAGGGTGATAAAGACGACTGAATGTCAGTCACAGGCATTGTCTTTTCCCTCAGTAAAGGGACGGTATGTTGGAAGAGTTCCAAGCTAGATACCGTGACATACTAGACGATAAAGGCAGGATACATCGCTACTTAAGATGCTACCAAAGAGGCTGTTTGGGTGTATATTGGTTCATGAGATGAACTATGTTCCTCCCATTGTGTGACAATGGAGTTGTGGCTTATGCCAAGGAACGCAGGTCCCATCAGTGATCCAGACATATTCTAAGGCAGTATCACCTGATCATGGAGATGGTTGATCTCTAAGGGATCGAGGTTAGGAGAGTAGACTCAGAGGACAGCACGGCGGATCCACTCACGAAGGCCTATTCCCAGAGAGAGACTTTTATGGGATGGTTGAGTATGAGATACTACAACCACTGCTACAGATGGACCTAGTGCAAGTGGGAGATTGTTAGTTATATGTATGCCCTAGAGGCCATTACTATACATAGGATGTATATTGTAGTGGATGCTGGGACATATATAGGGAGGACTTTCTTGCTCGACATGATAGTATACTATCTGGTTGCTCTTTACCTTAACGTGTATACTGATTGTCTCTCTGTTACATGTTGGTAAAGCCCTTAGGATGTGTACTTGACTACCTGGACTATGATGCGGATCATACTAGTGGGGACATGGTAGTCCATAAGTACATCCTTCAAAGTCCCTAGTCGTGGGTGTATCGAGACGGGGCATCGATATACCAGAGTAGACTAGCGTGTACCTTCTCGACCCATACAGATGGGCGATGGATGATCCCATATCCATTGGTGTTTGACATCGGAGATGATATACGGGTGCTCAGTAGAGACTGGGTACACTGGACGGACTCGCCGAGAACTCCCAGATGGTATTATACCTCACATCAGATGGCAGTTCTCTGGTGACACTGGTACAGAGTAGTCTGTTGACCCGAGATCGTCATAGAGTCTTGTATGGTTCCCACTGTGCTTTGATTTCCATCTTACCACGTCCAAGAGGGCGTGCAAAACGGTGGGTTTTGGGTACAGTCCCGAGTCACATGGAGGCAATGAGCGATAGGAGGGGATTCGTCTCTCCCGGTATAGGGGGTTGATGTTGCGCTGTGTTCGATTGTCTATAACAGGAAATCCCTGGCCAGGGTTGCTGAGATTTACTGGTAAGTGTTACCTGTAGTTTCTCGAATAGTTATAGACCTCATATCGACACGACTTATCGAGCTATTGGGGTCTGACGTTTACCACCCCTAGGCGAGATATGCGACATATCAGACGATCAGACCGGACTGTACGGTAGTGTTACTGGTTGGATTCACAGGAGTGTGATCGGGCTTGCTCGTCGATCTTCTGATCGCTCAATACCCGGGTGGCCGTTACGTTTAGCAGACCGCTTGCGGCTTGTGGGTGTTTGATATGATCATCATCTGCTGCCGGCGTATTGACGAGTCTTTAGAGTCCTACACAGAGGTTTCCTGGCTCAAGCGAAACGAAATAGGAGCGCATATGAGATATGTGTGGGACCGAGAATAATACCGGTATGTGATACTGTATTCGATTCTCGTGATGTGACATTGATCGGTTATATGCGATATAGCCGGGTTATCGGATCAAGTGTTGATTCGATAAGTTGTTACTATAGATACCAGTCGGTTATGTGCGACATGACCGGATCATTGAATCAAGTGTTGATTTAATGATTTAATGTATAATTATATATTTGATATATTACTTTGCATTAACTAGTATCGGTTCACTTTGAATGGATTTTCTCACTCGGATGTGCGCATTGTATATGCGATATGATTTTGTGCACATGTTTGTATCATGTTTGATGATGCATGCTTTATTGGTTAAGTGTAAAGATTAAACCATGGTTGTGAATGGTTAGGGTTTTGTTTTCTTTTTCATTTATTTATTTATTATTTAGTTATTCATTTGGAAAAAGAAAAAGGGTGAGAAAAATGGTGGCATTCTTTTAATCTTTCATGAAGCTTCATGAACACTTTGACTATGTCACCATTTTTGTCTCATGCTTAACCGTAACCACTCCACTAACCCTTGTTCACTCTCTACACTTTACCATGGTTACCTTTATGATAAGAATGATTATTCTTTTCTTTTCTAATTAATCTTATCATAATGTTCTTCTTCTTCTTCCTTTCTTCACTTGAAGAAAGCAAGCTCCATCAATGGTGATTGATGGAAATGAGTGAGAAATCCAATTCTAAAGTCTACCCACTTCCTATTTCTTCATCCTCTACCTCTTGCCAAGTAGTAGAGTGTGTTTCCTTCATATGTTTTCTTGACTTGGTGAAGTTGGAGCTTGATCTAGCGATGCCTCGACGTAGATCATCTTCGGCATGGACATTGACGAACTAGCTTGCCCATTCTCCGACGAAGCCGACGCTAGAGCCCGGGAACTCATTTAGACAGCGAGGGGACTTCGTTGCGGAGCTATGGAGGTGGAGCACCGGATCTACAAAGGTTGTATTTCCGTATTCTTTATAGTTAAGTTGTTAACTAGTTTCTAGTTTCGCCTAAACTTTAGCCAACGATCCGTATTAGGGTTTCTCGGCACCGTTAAAATTTGAAATTGGCATGGTTGATGCCTTGTGAGACCTCACTAGTGTGCTTAGGAACCCTACAATCCTACCATCTGCTCCCCCTGTAGTAGTGTCCGTAGTCCCTGCCTGCAAACCTGCAAATAAGACAAGGAAATCATATATAAGCCAAATATTCCACAAAACGCGATATCGAACCAAAACGAGAAACTCGCGTCGCGAACTAAACGCGCGTGTGCACGATACGCTGAATCGTGTGTATACGCATCTAAAACTATCGCGACACGCCGCGATACGCTGGATCACAGAACCCACTCACGTATCGCGCGTATCGCGCAAACACAACGGACATGAAAAACGGTATTTGATCCCAGATTTTCCTACAGGCCAAATCTTACAAAACTAGACATGCCAAAGCACTATACAACCCTACAGACAACCCTAGCCAAGACCCCAACACCCCAGTCCCCAACTTGGCCGTAAATTGCGGCCAAACCTAATAAAACTGTGGCCTTGGTAGAGAATTAGGGGGTCGTGCTCAGGTGGTGGTATCTAGACCTAGTGTACATGTTCCAGTTTCCTCAATTTTACCCTGAAGGGTCCGGGTCAAAAGAAGATTACAATTACCCAATATATCACTTTAAAAACACCAAATTGCACAATTTAGAAACCTTATGGTATTTTAGTGTAATCCAGGGCTAAGCTCAGTTCAACTGACCCTAATAACACTTGAATAGATAGGGTTTGCTAACAAAATCATCAATTTGCCACAACATCTCACAAAACACCATAATTAGCACTAAACTAGCTAATTAACACTAATCGAAGCAAATCAACACACAAGCTTAGCAACTCGGGGATTGGGTTAAGAAATTATACCCTAGAGAACCCTAGAAAGCAGGTGAAGAAGAAGGTGAGGGGTTGCTACTGCTGCTGGGGCTCCTGCTGCTGCTAAGGCTGATGCTGTTGCTGCTACAGCTGCTTGCTGCTGATGCTGATGCTGATGTTGTTTCTGTTGTTGTTGCTGCCTCTGGTGCTGCTGCTGCTGCCACTGCTGCTGCTTCTCCTTGTGCTGCTGCTCACAGCTGAGTGTGTGTGTGTGTGTTGTGTTGTGTGAGAGAATGAGAGTGAGAGAATGAGAAGGAAAAAGGAAATGAGATCTAGCATAAGTCAACCCTTTCTCTCCCTCTCTCTTCATTAATGAAGGCATGGGCAAAGCCATCATGCCTCATAATACACTCTCTCTCTCTCACACCAAGTCAACACAAAAACAACCATTTCCATAAACAAAATAAAAAGAAAACAACAACCATAATTAAAACCCAAAATGACTTAATACAAAACTTAAAATGGCTTAAGGAAATGTTTAGTCCACCATGGTTGCCAATCATGGTTAAACCCCAAAAACAACCCTAGTTATCATGCACCAGTGTGTGCAAGCCTAGGAAAAATCTAATAAAATACTCATTAAATAGGATAAAATATTTAAAACTTAATTTGGTAAACTTTTTTATTAAAAACCATACATAAAAATATAATTAGCCACAAAACACATTCTAAGGTATTACAATCTCCCCCCCCCCTTAAAAGAAATTCGTCCCCGAATTTAAAATATACTAAGCGTACCTTCAAAGAGAAGATTACCAACTCTCATATCTCGCTTGCAGCCTCACAAGTGATTACCTCACTATACGGCTACGTCCAAGAAAAACCCTTCACAGATGGCAAGACTCTTGACCGATATTCTTCCACCTGCCGAGCCATTAACTCAATGGCTGCCGGTGAGCGAAACGATCGCGTCCAAGCCAAATGGTCTGGTGCAAAATCATGTGAGAAAGGTCAATAAGGTAATTGTAAAGTATCATCACAAGGAATACGGGGTGAAAATCCAATAATCTGGGCGGAAGAGCCAAATTAAAGGCGACGAAACTAACTCGCTTATAGGACCTCAGAAGGACCTAAAATCCTGGGACAAGCTTCCCAAAATCCAACACGTCATTCATCGAAAAGTCCGTAGGAATACATGATCTGTCCCTGCGATCTCGAGTCTATGACCAACACAGTCAGCATAAGGCCTCGGTTCGCAATGGACAATTTCCATCATGACCTAACACAACTGGACTATCTCCGAAGTCTCTAGACTAGCTGGGGTCCAAAGTCTTACTTACGCAGAGTCAGAAAAACAACAGACTGGTGATCGACACGACCTAACCCCTAAACCTAAAGGTGGCCAATTGGAGTGTCTCCTGATAACAGCTATCGAAAGAGAACCCTAACGATGGCGAGTGACGATCCCCAACCGCTGACACAATCAACACAAACACACAACTTAACAAAGAACAACTGAGCAAACTGAGTATAACCGGGCGACAAGAATCCGAATGGAGTCACACTCTGACTAAACTTGAGTAGAAACCATAACGAAATTTTGTGGAGATCTGCTCCTACTCCCACTTCGGAACGGAAAAAGGTTGCAACTCTCCAGCCGGCCTCAGATGCTCAATCCAAACACACAACAAGACAGACACCTTGAAACGAAACCTGAAACTTCTCTTTACATCCCTGTCCACCCGTAACTATCTCACAAGTCACGCTAAAACTGGTGGGACTTGAATGAATACAGAGAGTTGACAAATGTACATGCTCTAGGATTTCACGTCTCTACCCGATAATATCAGGTACACAAACGCGTCCCTAACTTAGCACACCGTTGTCACAAATCAATGAATCCGAATCATTACCCAGCCGGGTATGCTCAAGTATCTCTGACGAACGAGCATCGGTGGGCAGTGTCTCGCGAAAACGATTTAGGAAAAAGTGGTCGGGTGCGGACATGAGCAAGTTGTCCCCTCCGTAGAGACGAACTTAAGCTATACTCGATGATCACACAAGAACTGTAAATCTGCAGAAGACTATCACAACAATCAAAATCCGCTGCAGGAAGATGTACATTAAGCTCTGGTGGTCCGTGAAAATCTGACACGACTTTCGAACAGATAGTGTCTCCAAATCTCCAACGCAAAACCACCGCGGCCATCTCCAGATCATGAGTGGAATATCCTTCTCGGACTTCCTCTAAATGTAGGGAAGCAAAAGCGATAACTCTATAGTGTCACCTCAGTACACACTCGAGCTCACTCAAGAAACAATACAGTTAAACAGCAAGGTTGCCCGAACCAGAAAGCAAAGAAAGAACTGATGCAGTTGTTAACAGAATCTTCAAATGCCAAAAGCTCTGTACACATGCCTCAGTCCCAAGAAAAGAAATCTCCATTCCGGTCGATTCAGTCGACGGTGCAGTACTACTCTAGAAATCCTGCACGAAACGGCGGTAAGAACCTGCTAAGCCCAAAAATCTGCGGACCTCTGTCCTGCACACAAGTCTAGACCTAAGCTGTACGGCCACGATCTCCTTCGGAACCATACGAAACCGTCTCCCGTGACTACAAGACCTAGGAGTCAACACAAAACAAGCCTGAAGAAACACTCCGAGAATTTAGCAAACTGCTGGTGCTCTTCTAGTATCTGCATAACAAATCCTCAAGTGCTACAACTGTCCCTCAAGACACATTAAATAGACCAGAATGTCGTAAATAACACAACAAAAACTGGTCGAGGAACGGCCTGAAGAAATCTGGTTCATCACATCTACGAATGCTGCTAGGGCATCAGTGAATCCAACGACTCACAAAAACACACAAAGCCCGTCGCACGCATAAGGCAGTCTTCGGAATGCCATCACCCCAAATCCGCAATAATGATGACCTGATCCCAAACAAAGTTAGAAGATGTCTCGCACTGTGGAGCTGATCGAAAAAATCGTCACAGCGAGGTGAAGGATACCTATCCGCACCGTAAGCCGGTTCAATTGACGATCCGTCGATACACAACCTCAAACTGCCGTCTTCCTCCTCGACGAACAGAAATAGGAGCTTCCAAAAGCGAAACACTCAGACGCACAAACTCCCCAAACCATAACTCTGCAGCTGATCCTTTAGCTCCCAAGCTTCGCCGGCTCATCCGGAACAACGTCGGAAAAACTCTCGCACGAAAGGAACACCGGTCCAACAAACCCTCTGTGGCTACGGTATCATGAATGAACGCCAAGAATCCACGGCATCTCCTCAAAAGCCGACTAGCGAAAAAGGCTGAATTCAAGTTGTGAGAGGCGGCACAACTATCCACCTGCACAACAAGAACTGACCTGCCGGGAAAACAAACTTGACTGTTTCCTCACGGTAGTCCACAGACGCCTAGCACGTAGCTAACCAGTCCGTGCCCAGGAGAACGTCAAATCCAACATCTCTTAAGCACATCCTTAAATGTCCCTAGTCGTAGGAGTATCGAGACCGGGCATCGAAACTCCAGCGTAGACTAGTGTATACAGATCGAGACCCCAACGAGGGGCGGTGGCCAGGTCTCACAAGCTATTGGTGTTAGTTTTTTCACCTAAGATAGTATGCGGGTGCTCAATGGGTTATGAGTACACTGGACGGACTCGCCGGGAACCTACTAGTTGGTATTATACCTATTGTCAGATAGCGGTTCCCACGTGACATGTGTGCAGGTTAGTCTACCGACCTGAGATCGTCATTTTTCTCGTGTGTGTTCCCACTGTGCTTTGATTACTACCCTACCACGGCTCAAAGGAGTCGTGCAAACAGGTTTTAGTTCGGTACAGTCCCGAGCCACATGGAGGCAGTGATCGGATCGTCTGGGATTCGTCTCTCCCGGTATTGGGGGTTGATATCGCATTGTGTACGGGTGGCCATCACCACAAATCCATGGCCATGGTAGACGAGAATTACCGATCCAGGATCGATAGTTTTTCAGGAGGTGATGGGTTACATGCCGACACTAAATATCGCGTTGTTAGGGGTCTGACTTTATCCACCCCCTAAACTCGATATGCGATACTCTTAAACGAACAGACCGGACTGTACGGATATTGTCACTGTCAGGCTCAGTAGGGGTTCAGGATGAGTTTGCTCGTCGGCCTCCCTTTCGCTCAATACCTGGGTAGCCATTACGTACAGCTAGTGCCGCTGACGTGCTTGTGGTTAAACCCACTGCCAGCGTATTGACGAGTCTTTAGAGTCCCACACAGAGCGTTTTCACGGTTCAGGCGATATGGTGTACATGACGTATGTTGATACATACAGGTGTCCGATTAAATATATGCACTTGCTGCGCCGACTTTAATAAGACGGTTGATAATACTAGCGGCTTATGATTAAGCCAGTTTATTAAATCAGGTTTTGATTTAATAATTTACATATGTATTTATATATATGTATTCTAGTATTATTTTTCGCTATTTATTTTCTTTCTTAGCTATTCGTATTTTAGTACGAATACGCGTATATGTATTTCGGTACATGTACCGGGAAGTATTCCGTATTTTGTACGGAATAGCTTCTAGAAGGTGCCACATCATTTGTATGAATTTCCATTTATGGAAATTCATTTGTTTAACAAATGAGGTGGAGGGTGTGAGGTGGCAAAGGCATGGTCTTGGGCATGGAACAAAGTATGGTTGATGTTATTTTATTGTAAAAAGGAAATTGAGATTTTGATGATTGGAGAGAGAGAGGGGGCCGGGCATATTTTTTGGAAGGGGATTCATTTTCATTTGGCTCATTACATTACACAATATACTAGCCCACTCTCTCACTCTCTCATGTTAACAAATACTTAACCATTTTGTTCATGCCAAAGCTTCTTCACCTCCATCATCTTCTTCTTGAGTTGCTCCATGGAGCACATGGGTAGAGAGAAAAATATAGTGACACACATACACCCCCATTCTCCATCACTAGCGGCTTTGGGGCGTCGGTTACCTCGTTCGATGAGGTTGGAGCTTGCGTCGTTTCTCTCAGATGGATCATCGGAGATGGAGGAAGACCGGCGACCAAACATCGTCATGGAGCCGCTAAGAGCTTGGAATGAAGATCGAAGGACACGGATCAACTCGGTATAACGATTCTAACTCTTAGTTAGCTTGCTAGTTTAGGGTTTAAGGTCGATCCGTAAATCGGGTAGCGGTAGCGCCAGTTTAGAAAAATTTTGTTCTGCATTTTGGCCGTGTTTTGTTGGCCGGGACGCTGCCGGAACCCTTCACTAATGGCATGCGTAATATCCGGACAAGTGCAAACCATAGCATACATAATTCTTCCAACTGCAATGGCGTAGAGAACACGAGACATGTACTCCACCTCCTCCGGAGTCTGAGATGACATATCTGATGAAAGATGAAAATGAGCGGCAAGCGGAGTTTTCGCAATCTTGGTATCGTGCATACCAAATCTCTCTATTCTGCTGAGAAAGAAACAACTTTTGTTCTCGTTTGTTTCTACGAATCTCCATCCTTCAAATTTTCTTTACCGTACCCAAATCTTTCATCTCAAACTCATGACTGAATTGAGATTTCAGTTTCTTAATTTCGGACATGTCTTTAGCTGCAATCAACATGTCATCAACGTACAAAAGCTAATAAACAAAAGAACCATTATTGAGCTTTTTATGATAAACACAACTATAATACATACTCCAAGAGTAACCGTGCTCAATCATAAAAGTACCAAACCTCAAATACCACTGTCTCGGAGACTACTTAAGACCATACAAAGATTTTTGTAATCTGCACACATGATCTTCTTTTCCTTCAACAACAAACCCCTCTAACTGATGCATAAAGATCTGCTCCTCAAGCTCACCATGCAAAAAAATTGTTTTCACATCAAGTTGCTTGAGCTCTAAATCGAACCAAAAAATCATGGCAAGCAACACACGAATGGAGGTATGCTTCACAACTGGAGAGAATTTCATTATAGTCGACAACCTCTTTCTGACTATAACCTTTAGTTACTAAGCGTGCTTTGCAAACTCTTTCCCTGAAGTTCCTTCCTTTTTCTTACAGACCCATTTGCAGCGAACGATCTTCTGTTCTTTCGGTGATTTCATAAGCTCCCAAGTTTGGTTTTTATGAAGAGACTTAATCTCTTTGGTCATCGCAACAGTCCACTGTCCGGCTTCACTGCTGCTAATAGCCTCTTTGTAGGTAGAAAGCTCCGGAGTCTCAATCGAAACTGCCACACTCAAGGCATAGGCCACCATATCTGTATAAGTATATCACGGCGATGGTCGAATTTGCCTTCTCTCTCTTCAAGTGGCAATACTATACCGTTGCTCTTGAGGTGTATCATCAGCTAGAGTTGGACCTTGCACAGTATCAACAGGTTCAACTTCAGTGCTATCACGCGGTTGTTCTGTAATTGAGCTCTCTAACTCCATGTACTCACTGATTTCTTCTCCTGAACCTGTAGACTTAACAAAATCCTTTCTCGGATTAAGTATGGAATTTTCATCAAAAGTAACATCCCTACGAATAACAAATTTAGATGATTTAGAATCAGGATACCAAAGCCTGTATCCTTTCACCCTACTAGCATAACCAAGAAATATAGCTTTTTTGCCTTTGGTTCAAGCTTATCATCATTAACATGAAAATAAGCAGGGCAACCAAATATTTTTACCAGACCATATACTTGTTCTAGAGTTTGAAATCGATCGCTGAAGAGAAAGATCGATTAATCAAGTAACAAGCTGTGTTGACTGCCTCGGCCGAAAATATCTTCGATAAAATGGTATTAGAGAGTATGAAACAAGCTCTCTCCAAAAGATTTTTGTACATCCGCTCTGCGACACCATTTTGATGTGGTGTTTCTCGAACTGTACGATACCGCACAATGCCTTCACTTTTGCAGAACTAATCAAAATCGTTAGAACAGAATTTCATCCCATTGTCGGATCTGAGGCACGTTACTTTCTTGCGTGTTTGCTTTTAGATCATAACCTCCACAGTTAGAAAGCAGCAAACACATCACTTTTGTACTTCAAAACATACACCTAAATTTTTCTCAAAAAATTATCGATCAACGTCAAAAGATATCAAGCTTCACCTTTCGATGGAACCTAAGAGGGACCCCAAACATCTGAATGTATATCGTATAAGGTACCTTTGGTTCTATGGACACCTTTAGCGAAAGAAACTCTGCGTTGCTTTCCGAACATACAATGCTCACAAAAATTGAGCTCACATGTTTTCTGGCTACAAAGTAAGCCTTGCTTGCTCAATATCAAGTCCTCTCTCACTCATATGCCCTATCCGCATATGCCATAGACGAGTCACGTCTGAAACTGAATCGATTGATAATGATAAAGCCGCAACAGTTGTCATTGTGCTACCCTGAAAAACATACAGAGTTTTTACCTACTTTCCTTTCATAACAAAAGAGCCTTTAGTAATCTTTAAGACTCCACCTTCAGCTAAAAACCTGTAACTGTTAGTATCGAGTGTGCCTAGATAAATAAGATTCTTTTTCAACTCTGACACATGCCGAACATTACTTAATGTCCGAACAATACCGTCATGCATCTGAATTTTAATCGAACCGATACCAACTGTCTTACAAGATATGTTATTCCCCATTAAAACATTCCCACCACCAGTAGATTGATAAAAAAATGAATCAATTCTTATCAGGATACATGCGGTAGGAGCAACCGGAATCAAGAACCCACTCATTTTTCGAGCGAGTATCGCATAGTAACAGAGAGAACTTCTGATGTAGAAGCCTCTTGCGCAACACTAGCAACTAAAGAGTTCTCATTTTTAGGCTTCCATTTAGCATCCTCTTTAGCTTTGAGCTTAGGAAAAACGTCTCTTATATACCTTAATTTGTGACAATAATAACACTCGGGGTTAGTATTTGTCGTTTTCGGCCTAGACTTCGATCTAGATCTTCCTCTAAATTTGTCTCTACTATAAGCACCCTTTTCCGAACGACCATGTACAAATAAACCCTCTTCCGAATTTTCACTTCCACTAACAGACATTTTCTGCCTCGATTCTTTAGAGTGCAAGGCGGATTTTATATCTTCTAAAGAAAGTGTATCTCTACCATATAATATTCTATTAACGAAATTATCAAAAGAATCTGGTAGTGAACATAACAAAATAAGGGATTGATCTTCTTCTTCAATTTTAACGTCCATATTTTTTAAATCCATAAGAATTTGATTTAACTGATTTAAGTGGTCTTTAATGGACGTAACTTCTTTAATATGAAGGGTAAAGAGACGCTACTTTAAATAGAGTTTGTTCGTGAGAGACTTCGTCATGTATAAGCTCTCCAACTTGAGGCACAGACCAGCTGCTGTATCTATATCTACAACTTCCCGCATAACCTTATCGGCCAAAGTGAGCTGACTGTGTACCTTCATATCAAGTTCTTCTTTCTGATCATCTAGCATGGATGCTGGCAACTTGTCCTTTTCAAATAATATTTTGACTAATCCTTGTTGCACCAAAAGTGCACGCATCTTTACACGCCACAGACTGAAACTGTTTCTGCCATCGAACTTCTCTACTTTGTAATTTGTCGTAACCATCGAAACCAGAACAGATCAATACCAAAACTCTGATACCAGTTTGTTACGGCAAATGGGTTCTTAACACAAATATACGGCACACAAAGTGGAGCATACACCAATTACGGAATTGAAAATAGACAGCACACAGGATTTAACATGGTTCGGCCAACTTGACTTACATCCACGGGCGAAGACAGCAGCAACATGATCCTATTATCTCAAAGAGGAGAATACAAAGAGTTACAATACTCTCCACCTCACCCACGCCTCACTACAAGAGAATACACTTACAAAAGAGAACACTCAAACAAAAAGAAAAAACAAATAAGAGCACAAGCTCTCTTTATAAAACATTTCACCCTATTTTTCCTCGCTCTTGTTCTCTAAAATGCTCTCTGGACAACAGTAGTAAACACAAAGCACCTCCTCTCACTCTCCGAATGATGCATCACACTTTCTTTTGTATGAGGCCAAAGCACAAATTGTCAAAGTTTATACACACACTAGTCCTCATATGCCAAAATGCATAAATTTGTCCCCTTAACTTCTAGGTATAGACTTTATCCAAGAGTGCACACAATCCCAAAGTAGGGACCAAATCCAAAAGGTTTAATGAGGTTAAATGTTTGAGTCATTCAACAATACCGATAGTGGAACATTTTCCATAACCAAATCAACGGTCAAAGTGTATTAAAATCATATGGAAATTAGTATACATATGTTTTGCACCATGAAGATCAAGATAGAAAATGATGCTCAGGCGATCAATATAGTGATTCTCTCCTATGCCATTGACACCCATGTTTCTCTGACAAAAATACATAATTTGGATCATTATTGGAAATTCCGTAATCAATGATCACATAGTGAAGAACAAAATGACCAATAAACAAAAGAAAAGGTGTAAATTTACCTGAAATGTGCAATTCTGACACATTTTATTTCAATTGCATTATAGGTTTATGGATCCTTTGTTCTTTGGAGACTATCCAAAGTCAATGAGAACAAGAGTTGGTAACAGATTGCCACAGTTTACAAGAGCTGAGGCTGCCCTGGTTAAGGGTTCATTGGATTTTGTTGGTATAAATCACTACACCACATTTTATGCAATGAAAAATCAGACCGATATAATTGGCAAATTGTTCAATGATACCCTAGCAGATTCTGGTGCAATAACTCTCCGTAAGTTCATAAATTCCCTAAAAGCCTATAACCAGTTCTCACTTTCTTTTATGACAAAGAAATGAAGAACAGAAAATTTCAGGTAGTTTCCTTTGATTCATAGTTACTAACTTGGGCTTTTGATTGTGTGCAGCATTCAAGAACTTTCAACCAATAGGAGATAGGGTAAATAGATTTTGTATCTATTCATGTTTCCAATATAACTTCAGTTGCATTTTTTATATAACTTCTTTTTTCTTGGAAAAAAAATATTGGATGCAGGCTTCATCAATTTGGTTATATATTGTACCCCAAGGGATGAGAAACCTTATGAACTACATCAAGAAAAAATACAATAATCCTCCAGTTTACATCACTGAAAATGGTAAGCACTCTTAAAATTTCAGGTATTCCATAAATTTTACCTCTTTCTTCTTTTTTGGCTGAATTTTGCATCATTCTGAAGGGATGGATGATCCAAACAGCATACTCATCTCCCTCAAAGATGCTCTAAAGGATGAGAAAAGGATCGGTTATCATAATGGCTACCTCGGAAACTTGTCTGCCGCAATCAGGTATGTATTTTTAATAATAAATGTATGTATTCATGTATATACATTAACTGAACAAGAATTTTATCGTTAGATAAATAAAAATTACAGAAATGCATTTCTATGTATCTATGTGGATTGTGTATGCATGCATGTATCTATGTATTTATGTATACACAGAAATTGAATAGGTTAATATGAATATGTATGTATTCATTTTTATGTATGTATCTATCTATCTATTATATTTGCATGCATGCATGCATGTGTGTGTGCACCCCCGCGCGCCCATGTTTGTCTACCTGCAGTGTGTGTGTGTGTCCGTGTGTATGCATGCACAAAAATGTGTGTGCGTGCTCGTCCATACAAAAAACTGAACAAGAATTTTGTTCTGATTATAAATAAATGATATTGCAGGGAAGATGGGTGCGATGTAAGAGGATATTTTGTATGGTCTCTCCTCGATAACTGGGAGTGGTCTGCAGGCTACACTTCAAGGTTTGGCTTATATTTCGTCGATTACAAGAATGGCCTCAAGCGATACGCCAAGGATTCTGTTCAGTGGTTCAAGAATCTGCTCACCTTTCCATGACCAAAGATTCATTGTCGATATCATTCTTAATATTGTCAATTGGCAAACCCATTGTAACTCGAGGAAACTCGATGAAATAGTAATCGGGGTTCGGTATAAATGTGATTTTCTATAATATGATCCATATAAAGTTAGCATTTTAAGCATACTACTGATTAAATCTTATATATCAGCCAAAATAAGACAATAAGTTAATACTCTCAACTTCAAGCATCAGGTGATTGTAAGATATAAACCCGAGAGAACTTTAAAAAAATTTAGATGTAAACTGCTAAAGAGATTTTTCAACCCCTGAAACATTTAAATTCAATTGATGCTGTGTTCTTTTTTCCATTTTGGGTAAATTGTCAAAGAAAAAAAAACAAAAAAAAAATTCTAGGGGATTTTGACTAACATTTCAAGGCCGGGGCTTTTCGACAATAGAAAAAAATGCTTATAGGGTTTTGACAATTTACCTGTCGGGTGTTTTTTGTCACCCCATTGAGATGGGAATGTGCGCGCGCTTATCAGGCGCATTACAGATTCGCTCTGCCTAGAGTAGGCTGGGGTTTATTGATTGTGGAGATCCGAATCTCCGGCAGCCGCGGACTAAGCTGTCGTTAATTATCCCTCGCCTTTGGGGCGAGAGAACCTCCGATTGACGGATCAAACAGGTCATGCAAACTCAATGTGCAGTGCGTTGGTGTGTTTTTTTTTGTTTTGTTCCATTTGTTAAAAAAAGGACATATATATTTTTCTATAAAAAACAAAAATAAATAAGTAAATAAATATTTAGAGAAAAGTTCTTTTTTATTTTAATTTAATTTATTTTTAATTTTAAAATATTATTTATAATTTATTCTTATTTATTTAATTTTAAATAAAAAAGATTAAAATAAAGAAAAGAAGAAAGAAAGAAAACAAAAAAAGGGGCTCCCATATAATGGGAGCCTCCCTATGTGAAGGGGGCCATCACATGCTAGCATATGACCCCCATGTGAGGGGGCCCATGTGAGAGGGGCCAAAAGGGCTCCCATTAAATGGGAGCCTGTCAAGACCCAAAGTTTGGCCCGTGACCGGCATTTAACCACGTAACGTCTACAGGCGTAACGCGACTAAGTGAACCGAAAACCCAGAAATCAAACCAGTGAAAATATAAAGTGTTATAAGTTTTAAATGAAAGCACTTACTAACATGATAAGAAATCTAAGTAAACAATCACCAAGATAGTAATATACGACGCCGTAGCGAAGATCAAGATCCATAAGTGGGAACATCACAGATAGGATAAACTGCAAGTACAGTCGGCTCACAACGAGCTCGACACCAGAATACAAATAATATACATCATCATCCTCACACTGTCTCTAAGTCAAATACATACATGGTAGATGGAGAATACTAGATACAACAAGGTACATAACTGAAAGATAAACAGATACCGCACAAAACCCACCTATCAGCAAAAGAGCTAGTACACCAACTATGGGGGTATCTGTGTCAAAAGATGCAAGCGCAGCCTGCCGCAACTACTCCGAAGGGCAACCTGCAAACACTGTGGCACAACGGGAGTGAGTTGCCAACTCGTGAATAGAGATAACATATAAAGGTAATCGCGAGCATGCACGTACTGCGCTACTCTATCATATGCCAACAGATGATATCAATATGTGATAAGCAGTATGTGCAATAATCATGCAAGTGCTCTATCAGGTAATGTAACTACAGGATGAGGTACAATAATAAATGCTGAGCATGGGCAATATAATATCTACACGGAATGTCAACGTGGAATATATAATCGGTGTCCATCAATGCACCCAGATCCCCCAAATAGCTCAGGCGTCGGCACTCTCATCGGCCCTCAAATCCTGTACATCTTTGAGAATCCCGAGTGCCCAACATCGGCACCCAAATATCATAAATACTCGTGTCCAGCATCGACACGCAAATCCTCATCCATCGGGCCCCGTCAGTCCGGGTCAGCCCACGGGCTCCGTCTGCGGTATGGGCCCTCGGCCCCGGCAGTACGGATCACCCCGCATCCATCTATCGACTCTGATCAGTACCCTCCGGATAACTGTCAGGTCCAACCAATCACCGGTAGGTAATAGTCCCTCTGCCAGGTTCACCGTCTACTACACAGCGAAACCGTTCTCGCCCCGGGGTGCCATACCGGGTCCACCATGTACCCGTAATCGGCCTCAACCAGCTCCTCGATTTGGGTTCACATATATCACTCTAGCACCTAGGAAACACATGGTGGACGCACCGAAATATCATATCAAGGGAACCGGGTTTTTAAATGATTACATATTTGAAATAGCCACGGTTCCCAAATCCAGAAATCACATGTAATCCAAACCAATATGCAAGTCAATGATCCGATATGATTTGTGCATCAAATATGAATATCATGTCAAGTCACATAAAGATGAGCTACAACATAACGATCCGATGGAAATTCTACAGTGTGAGTGTCATGGCAATTACTAACGGTGTGTGTGTAACATGCAGGATAGTGCTCGTGCAACATGGACCGTTAGTAATGGGTGCGGTGTTCTATCAATTCTAGTTTATATCCATGTAGCAGGGAATGCAGTATGCACTAAATAGTAGCCATGCACAGTCAATGTATGTAAATATAGCTATAAGGTCCTATCAGCCCTGACGTAGAACGCCATGCGGGCGATATCCCCGTAGATATTAAATCTACTTACCGTAGTCTTTTACTAGGTATAGCCAACAACTTGTTTCCCCTTCTGCGCGGCGTCCGTCGTACTCTCCTGCGAACCTAGAATTACACAATACATCATACATAAGCTTGACATCACACAAACACGACATTAAAGCCGAACTAGTAACTCGTGTCGTGAACCAAGCGCGCGTGTGCGCGATACGCTAAAACGTGTGATTACGCGCCTGAAGCCATTCCGACGCGTCACGATACGCAGAAACCCCAAACCCACACACACGTATCACGCGTGTCGCGAAAGATCGAAAATACGGGAAAATAGGTATTCTACTCCAGATTTTGATACAGAAAAGATATTGTAAAACTATATATACCAAAATAACTCACATAGCAGCAGACACCATCACCCCAAACCCCAACCCAAAACACCCCCATCTGGCCGCAAATTGTGGCCAGAATGCTTATTTCGGCGGCCTGGGTAGGGAATTGGGCTCCCAGGTTTGGTGTGTGCACTCTATACCCCCCATATATGCTACAGTAACCTCTAGTTTCACTCTGAAATATCTCGGGTAGCAGCAGATCCTACAGAGCCTTTTTTCTAGTTAAAATCCACACTTTTGCACTAAAATGGAACTTTAGGGTATTTTTCTGAAATCTGAAACAAACCTAAGTCTAAACCCACACTAATAACTCATTAACAAGCTAATCAAGCCACAACAACATAAATTTTAACATATCAACACTAAATCCCTTCAATAGCACTAAAATTGCACAAAAAGGTGATATTTTGAAACTAAACATGCAAGTTATGGAGATAGGGTGCTAGGAGTGAGATTTATACCTTCAAATGACCTTAGAAAAACCAAAAGTTCCAGCTCCTCCTTCAAGTATGCAGACTTGCCTCCAAACACCCCAAAAACCTCATTTTTCCCAAGGTTTTGTGAAGGAAAAGGGTGGTTTTTGTGTAGGATTTGTGTAGAGATCAAAGAGAAGTGAAAATGAGAGGGAAAGGTGAAGAAAAGCTAGGGTTTTGCTGCTAAATTTTTGCTGGATTTCAGAATGAGGGAAAGAGAGAGAAGAGAGAAGAAAAGGGGTCAAAAAAGTCAAAGTTCAATACCTAACACCATGGCTCATTTTCTATTGGGATTTTGAATTATGAAAAAGGGTTTTGTTTTGATTAAAGGGTGGGGAAATAAGTTAGCAACCATGCAACACAAGAATGGTTAACAAGTTACCAAAAACCCTAAGTTACAAAAAAAAGCTAAGTGTGCAAGTGTACACTACAAAGGAAAATTTTCCAAATTTGCTAACACGACTAAATATAATTAATAATCCTATGAACACATATATAATAACACGTACGATCACTAATTATCACGAAAGACATTCTAACGGAAATTCAAAGTGTTACAATCTACCCCCCTTAAAGAAATTCGGTCCCCGAATTTAAAAATCTAACTATACGCACCTTCAAAAAGATGGGGATACCTCTTCCTCATTTCGCTCTCGGTCTCCCAAGTGACTTCCTCGCCGCTCTGGCCACGCCAAAGTACCTTGACGGACGGTATCTCTTTCGACCTCAATTTCTTCACTTGTCGATCCAAGATCATCACCGGCTGCTCTGCATAGGAAAGGTCGCGCTCAAGCTGGATCGTCGGGTGCTGAATCGCATGCGAAGGATCATGAAGATATCTGCGGAGCATCAAAACGTGAAATACGGGGTGCACGTCTGGAAAACTGGGCGGAAGGGCTAATCGATACGCAACCGCACCAATACGCTCAAGGATCTCGAAGGGGCCCACATATCTGGGACTAAGCTTCCCCTTCTTCCCAAATCTCATCACGCCTTTCATTGGGGAGACCCTCAAGAAAACATGCTCACCAATAGAAAACTCAAGTCTGCGCCGATGACGGTCCGCATAAGACCTCTGCCTACTCTGGGCTGCTCTCATCCTATCGCGAATCAACTGGATCTTCACGGTCGTCTCCTCCACAATCTGTGGCCCTAAGATACTGCTCTCACTGAGCTCCGTCCAACAGGTGGGCGATCTGCATCTCCTCCCATTAAGAGCCTCAAACGGTGCCATCTGAATAGTCTCCTGGTAGCTGTTGTTGTAAGAGAACTCTACTAAGGGCAAATGATGATCCCAGCTACCTCCGAAATCTAAAACGCATGTCCTCGAGAGTCTGAATAGTCCGCTCTGACTGTCCGTCGGTCTGCGGATGGAATGCTGTGCTGAAACTCAAGCGAGTGCCCAAAGCCTCCTGAAGCCTCTGCCATAGCCGGCTGGTAAACTGGGTGCCTCTATCGGACACGATACAAGTCGGAACTCCGTGCAGTCGTACAATCTCATCAATGTAAATCTGGGCATACTGAGCAAATCCGAAAGTCGTCTTCACCGGTAGGAAGTGAGCCGCCTTCGTCAAACGATCCACGATCACCCAGATGGAGTCATACCCTCGACTAGTCCTGGGTAGACCCACAATGAAATCCATAGATATCTGTTCCTATTTCCACTCCGGAATGGGTAACGACTGTAGCTCTCCCGCGGGCCTCTGGTGCTTAGCCTTGACTTGCTGACAAGTCAGGCATCTCGACACAAAATCTGCAATGTCCCTATTCATACCGTCCCACCAGTAAACATCTCTCATATCGTGGTACATCTTGGTGGAACCGGGATGAACACTATATACCGACCGATGTGCCTCCTCAAGAATCTCGCGCCGCAATCCCTCAGCATCCGGTACGCACAATCTAGCTCCAAATCGTAGTATCCCCTGATCATCGATCACGAACTCGGAAAATCTGCCATGTCCCATCTGTGTCCTGATCTCTGAACAGCGGTCATCACTGTGCTGTGCCTCATATATACGGTCAAGCAACTATGGGCGTGCACGAACATGTGCAATCTTTCCTCCGATCGGCGTAAACTCGAACTGTACCCGGCTGTCGCATAAGATCTGCCAATCTGCTGACGACTGCCTCTGCACTGTGCTCAAACAAAATAGACTACCTCCGGGCCTCCTGCTCAAAGCATCCGCCACTACATTCGCCCTGCCCGGGTGATACAAGATCTCACAATCGTAGTCCTTCACTAACTCCATCCATCGGTGCTGTCTAAGGTTCAGGTCTTGCTGCTGAAATATGTACTTTAAGCTCTTGTGGTCAGTGAATATCTGGCATGACTCTCCATACAGATAATGTCGCCAGATCTTGAGTGCAAAGACCACTGCAGCCATCTCTAGATCATGAGTGGGGTAATTCTGTTCATGTTTCTTTAATTGCCACGAAGCATACGCGATCACCCTGTCATGCTGCATCAAAACGCACCCTAGCCCCACTCGTGAAGCATCACAGTAGACCACAAATCTGCCTGATCCTGAAGGCAATGATAGCACTGGTGTCGTAGTCAGTAGAGCCCGTAGCCGTTGGAAACTGTGCTCACACTCCTCCGTCCAATCGAAGCGAACTCCCTTCCGGGTCAACCCGGTCAAAGGTGTAGCAATGCGAGAGAAGTCCTGCACAAATCGCCTGTAATAGCCTGCCAGCCCTAGAAAGCTGCGAACCTCCGTCACTGACGTGGGTCTAGGCCAACTCCGAACTGCCTCGATCTTCCTCGGGTCGACACATATACCATCTCGTGTAATCACGTGCCCCAAGAAGTCTACGCTGTCTAGACAGAAAGCACACTTTGAAAATTTGGCGAAAAGCTGATGCTCCCTCAAGGTCTGCAGTGTAATCCGCAGGTGCTGCTCGTGCTCCTCTCTACTCCGAAAATACACCAAGATATTGTCAATGAACACTATGATGAACAGATCAAGATACGGCCGGAAAATGCGGTTCATCAAGTCCATGAATGCTGCTGGCGCGTTGGTGAGTCCGAACGACATCACCAAAAACTCATAATGGCCGTAACGTGTGCGGAAGGCTGTCCTAGGAATGTCCTCCTGTCGAACCCGCAGCTGATGGTAGCCTGATCGCAAATCGATCCTCGAAAAGTATCCTGCCCCCTGAAGCTGGTCGAACAAATCGTCGATGCGTGGCAAAGGATACCGGTTCTGCACTGTCACCCTGTTCAGCTGGCGGTAGTCGATACACAAACGCATAATGCCGTCCTTCTTCTTGATGAACAGGACTGGAGCACCCCAAGGAGAAACACTGGGTCGAATAAGTCCCTTATCCAGCAAGTCCTGCAACTGGCCCTTCAATTCTCTAAGTTCCGCCGGGGCCATCCGATAAGGCGGTACAGAAATAGGCCCCGTGCCAGGAACCAAGTCAATACAGAAAGAAATATCACGCTCCGGCGGTAGCCTAGGAAGCTCGTCAGGGAACACATCAGGGAACTCACTAACAACCGGAACCTGATCCATCGGAACCTTTGTAGCTCTAGTATCGCAAACATAGGCGAGAAATCCCTGACATCCCTTCCGCAAAAGCTGTCCAGCGCGAAAAGAAGAAATCACACTGTGAGGGGTGGCACCACGGTCCCCCAACACAACAACAACCGACTCGCCGGGAAAACAAAATCGAACTGTCTTCTCGCGGCAGTCAACAGAAGCATAGCACGTGGCTAACTAATCCATGCCCAAAAGAACGTCAAAGTCCAACATCTCAAGAAGGATCAAATCAACTGGCAACTCTCTCTCGCCAATACGGACGGTACAGGATCGGAACACGTGCCTAGCAACAAACGACTCTCCCACAGGAGTAGTCACAACAAGCGGCTGGTCAAGTAAACCGGACTCTCTACCCAAACTCGGCACAAAGTGTGTGGATACGTACGAGTGTGTAGATCCGGGATCGAATAACACGTGTGCATCAACCGAACATACAGGAAGGATACCTGAGACCACCGCATTGGACGCCTGCGCATCCTGATGCGTCAAAGCAAAAACTCGCGCCTGTCCTCCACCTGCAACTAACTGTCCCCTGCCGATCGCTGGCTGCCCTCTGCCTCGGTCACCTCGTCCTCTATGAACAAATCCTCCGCGACCACGACCTCTCTGTGCATGCGTCTGACGCGGAGTAACAGTAGGTACTATCGGCAATGCCGTCTGGGGTGGTGAAGGTGGTAATGTAACATGCGGTGCTGCCGCCTCACTCCGGGGTACCTCCGGACAATCTCGCACACGATGATAAGAACTCCCGCAATGGTAACATCCCGATGATGGTCGCTGACCCTCCTGGGGATAGGAGCTAAACAATCGGCCTCGTCTCGAATCTCTGCCACCTGCAAGGTGCCTGTCACGACGCCGGAAAGGCCGTCTCTGCACTGACGTATCTGCACGAACTCTCTTCGGCTCTGGGACTGCCGAAGTCTCAACAAGGCGCTCCTCAACTAATAATGCTGCATCTACTGCTGCTGCGTATGTCTCGTAATGCTGCACGCTGATAGCAAGGAATAGTGGTGTAAGCAAGCCTCGGACAAATCTCTTGACTCGCAACTCCTCAGTAGCCACTAGATACGGAGCATAAACTGATAGCTCGGTGAACAGCACATCGTACTCTGCCACTGACATCTCTGGCGTCTGGCGTAAGGACTCGAACCTGCGTGCTCTAGCATCTCTGACACTCAGGGGAAGAAAACGGGCAAGGAATAGCGCCACGAACTCTGTCCAGGTCATAGGAGGAAGACCTGCTGCTCTACCCTTCTCGACTGATTCGCACCATTTCTGCGCAAGACCTTCCAGGAGAAAGCTCGCAAACTCAACCCATCTCGCATCTGCGCATCTAAGTGAACGACATATTCGCGCCATCCTATCAATGAAAGACTGTGGGTCCTCGGCCACATCGGTGCCTGTGAAGACCGGAGGCTTCAGCCTCATAAACTCTGACAGCGATACTGTAATAACCTCTGTAGTCGCAGGTGCAACTGCCCGAACTGTGGGTACCACCGCGGTCTCTGCAACGGGTGGAACTATCTCTGGTCGCTGCGCTCGAAGTGTCTCAACTAGAGATCCCATCATCTGGCACATCTCCTGCATACTGGATCCCATCGTCTGGCGTATCTCCTACACACCAGCCCCTAACATAGCAATCTGATCTGTCATGGCAGGAACAGCCTGCTCGAGCACAAACGGTGTACTACCCGGATTAGTCCTCATCTCGGACGAGTCAACTCGAATCTCAGCCCTCGCGGCCGCTCTCTGCGCCCTCGTAGTCTTTGGCGGCATAATGGCGGAAAGGAACAATATGATTCGATAAGGATACGGAAATCGAATCGCAAGAATGCATAGACTCAAGAAGGAATTTAAATCAATAAGTCCTAAGGTCGCGTAGGTGGAGTACCGTGTCGTGAGTATGCCGCGGAACATACACACGCTACGCTGCCCTGCTGCAGCTACCTACTCCATCATACCAGGGTCATCCTACACTCCGAAAGGTAAAACCTACGCTCTGATACCAACTTTGCCATGACCCAAAGTTTGGCCCATGACCGGCACTTAACCACGTAACGTCTACAGGCGTAACGCGACTAAGTGAACCGAAAACCCAGAAATCAAACCAGTGAAAGTATAGAGTGTTATAAGTTTTAAATGAAAGCACTTACTAACATGATAAGAAATCTAAGTAAACAATCACCAAGAAAGCAATATACGACGCCGTAGCGAAGATCAAGATCCATAAGTGGGAACATCACAGATAGGATAAACTGCAAGTTCAGTCGGCTCACAACGAGCTTGACACCAGAATACAAATAATATACATTATCGTCCTCACACTGTCTCTAAGTCAAATACATACATGGTAGATGGAGAATACTAGATACAACAAGGTACATAACTGAAAGATAAACAGATACCGCACAAAACCCACCTATCAGCAAAAGAGCTAGTACACCAACTATGGGGGTATCTGTGTCAAAAGATGCAAGCGCAGCCTGCCGCAACTACTCCGAAGGGCAACCAGCAAACACTGTGGCACAATGGGGGTGAGTTGCCAACTCGTGAATAGAGATAACATATAAAGGTAATCGCGAGCATGCACGTACTGCGCTACTCTATCATATGCCAACAGATGATATCAATATGTGATAAGCAGTATGTGCAATAATCATGCAAGTGCTCTATCAGGTAATGTAACTACAGGATGAGGTACAATAATAAATGCTGAGCATGGGCAATATAATATCTACACGGAATGTCAACGTGGAATATATAATCGGTGTCCATCAATGCACCCAGATCCCCCAAATAGCTCAGGCGCCGGCACTCTCATCGGCCCTCAAATCCTGTACATCTCTGAGAATCCCGAGTGCCCAACATCGGCACCCAAATATCATAAATACTCGTGTCCAGCATCGACACGCAAATCCTCATCCATTAGGCCCCGTCAGTCCGGGTCAGCCCACGGGCTCCGTCTGCGGTATCGGCCCTCGGCCCCGGCAGTACGGATCACCCCGCATCCATCTATCGACTCTGATCAGTACCCTCCGGATAACTGTCAGGTCCAACCAATCACCGGTAGGTAGTAGTCCCTCTGCCAGGCTCACCGTCTACTACACAGCGAAACCGTTCTCGCTCCGGGGTACCATACCAGGTCCACCATGTACCCGTAATCGGCCTCAACTAGATCCTCGATTCGGGTTCACATATATCACTCTAGCACCTAGGAAACACATGGTGGACGCACCGAAATATCATATCAAGGGAACCGGGTTTTTAAATGATTACATATTTGAAATAGCCACGGTTCCCAAATCCACAAATCACATGTAATCCAAACCAATATACAAGTCAATGATCCGATATGATATGCGCATCAAATATGAATATCATGTCTAGTCACATAAAGATGAGCTACAACATAACGATCCGATGAAAATTCTACTGTGTGAGTGTCATGGCAATTACTAACGGTGTGTGTGTAACATGCAGGATAGTGCTCGTGCAACATGGACCGTTAGTAATGGTGCGGTGTTCTATCAATTCTAGTTTATATCCATGTAGCAGGGAATGCAGTATGCACTAAATAGTAGCCATGCACAGTCAATGTATGTAAATATAGCTATAAGGTCCTATCATCCCTGACGTAGAACGCCATGCGGGCGATATCCCCGTAGATGTTAAATCTACTCACCGTAGTCTCTCGCTAGGTATAGCCAACAACTTGTTTCCCCTTCTGCGCGGCGTCCGTCGTACTCGCCTGCGAACCTAGAATTACACAATACATCATACATAAGCTTGACATCACACAAACACGATATTAAAGCCGAACTAGTAACTCGTGTCGTGAACCAAGCACGCGTGTGCACGATACACTAAAACGTGTGATTACGCGCCTGAAGCCACTCCGACGCGTCACGATACGCAGAAACCCCAAACCCACACACACGTATCACGCGTGTCGCGAAAGATCGAAAATACGGGAAAATAGGTATTCTACTCCAGATTTTGATACAGAAAAGATATTGTAAAACTATATATACCAAAATAACTCACATAGCAGCAGACACCATCACCCCAAACCCCAACCCAAAACACCCCCATCTGGCCGCAAATTGCGGCCAGAATGCTTATTTCGGCGGCCTGGGTAGGAAATTGGGCTCCCAGGTTTGGTGTGTGCACTCTATACCCCCCATACATGCTACAGTAATCTCTAGTTTCACTCTGAAATATCTCGGGTAGCAGCAGATCCTACAGAGCCTTATTTCTAGTTAAAATCCACACTTTTGCACTAAAATGGAACTTTAGGGTATTTCTCTGAAATCTGAAACAAACCTAAGTCTAAACCGACACTAATAACTCATTAACAAGCTAATCAAGCCACAACAACTTAAATTTTAACATATCAACACTAAATCCCTTCAATAGCACTAAAATTGTACAAAAAGGTGATATTTTGAAACTAAACATGCAAGTTATGGAGATAGGGTGCTAGGAGTGAGATTTATACCATCAAATGACCTTAGAAAAACCAAAAGTTCCAGCTCCTCCTTCAAGTATGCAGACTTGCCTCCAAACACCCCAAAAACCTCATTTTTCCCAAGGTTTTGTGAAGGAAAAGGGTGGTTTTTGTGTAGGATTTGTGTAGAGATCAAAGAGAAGTGAAAAGGAGAGGGAAAGGTGAAGAAAAGCTAGGGTTTTATTGCTAAATTTCTTCTGGATTTCAGAATGAGGGAAAGAGAGAGAAGAGAGAAAAAAAGGGGTCAAAAAAGTCAAAGTTCAATACCTAACACCATGACTCATTTTCTATTGGGATTTTGAATTATGAAAAAGGGTTTTGTTTTGATTAAAGGGTGGGGAAATAAGTTAGAAACCATGCAACACAAGAATGGTTAACAAGTTACCAAAAACCCTAAGTTACAAGAAAAAGCTAAGTGTGCAAGTGTACACTACAAAGGAAAATTTTCCCAATTTGCTAACACGACTAAATATAATTAATAATCCTATGAACACATATATAATAACACGTACGATCACTAATTATCACGAAAGACATTCTAACGGAAATTCAAAGTGTTACAGAGCCCTCCCCCTCACGTGCTAGCATGTGATGGGGGCAAAAAGGGCTCCAAAAAACAATTTTTTCTTAACATGGACCTGAATTCTAAAAGAAATTTTTTTGTAGAGTTAAACTCCAAAAGAATTTTAAATATGGAGTTAAACTCCAAAAGAATTTTAAATGGAGTTTAACTCCAAAAAGATTTAATGTGGAGTTAAACTCCCCAAAAAGAATTTTATTGTGGAGTTAAACTCCAAAAGAATTTTAAACGTGGAGTTAAACTCCAAAACAATTTATATGGAGTTAAACTCCGAAAAGGATTTAATGTGGAGTTAAACTCCAAAAAAAAAAGATTTTTATTGTAGAGTTAAACTCCAAAAGAATTTTATTTATGAAGTTAAACTTCAAAAGATTTTCTCCTTTCTCTTTTTGTGAAAAAATTTTTGGACTTCATTTAAAATTCGACAGAAACTTGTGATTTCGGGGTTTTCCGGTTTCGTTTTTTCCGTTCGAAGTTCATACAAATTTTCAAGTAAGTTATTTATTGTTTAGCGAGGCTCTGATACCACTGTAAGTCGATGTACAACACCGCACGACTTGCGGGGAGGCGGAAATATGAAAAACGATCTTGTTCTTTGCTTAAACATCGACTAACCGCACGAATCGAAGCTAAACGATAACTAACAAGAAACATAGAAGTTCTATACTACTATGTTTAGGGATTATACCTAACGAATCATGTCCTTCGTCTTTGCGAACTCCTCCTCCTCCTCGGCCTTCTCGATAATAGTAGACGATCCACCCGAGAGCTTTACTCCAAGCTTAGCCTCTAAACTTGAGGCAACTAACCTTCTTTAAGTGCTAATCAAAGAAGCTAGGTGATATAGAGTGAGGGTTATGGTTTAATTAGTCTAACTAATCCTTGTACTCAACACATGAGAGGGGAGGATTAGGGTTTGAAGAGGGAGAGCTTGAGGAGAGAGAAGGTGAAGATAAAAAATGAAGTGAGAATAATGAGTTATGATAATATATATCAAGCATTTCTTTTTTCAAGAAAAGAAAAGAAATGAATTTAACAACCATGCTTGATAATATCTAGTGATGATTCACATCCATGAGTCATTAAGCATTTATGATGCATTAATGACATGGATGAATCATCCATATGACTCACTAATCACATTCATTGTATATTCCACCTAAACCTCCTTAGTCACCATTTTCTAGAAACTTCTCGCGCAATTACGAGAACGCCCCTCCTTTCCGCAAAAATACGGAAAAACTTTAGACTGTATAAATCCAATAACCGGATACCAGTAACTGGCTTAAACCAAAGCCGACTGGTAAAAACTGTCCGAAAGTCGTACGTGCGTAAACACACGTATGCGTCCGAACCCTTGTCGTAAAACCATACGACCTCTATATCGTTTCGCCTGGAGTAGGGAAACTCTCTGTGTGGGACTCTAGAGACTCGACTACTATGCTGGCAGTGGGTTTAACCACAGACCGCAAGCGGCACTAGCTGTACGTAACGGTCCCCAGGTAGATGTCGATAAGAAGGCCGATGAGGAAACCCATCCGAACTCCTACTGAGCCTGCTGTGACAATCTCCATACAGTCCGGTCCGTTCGTCTTAGACTATCGCATATCGGGCCTAGGGGGGCGGCAAGCATCAGTCCCCTAATAGCGGTATAAGTCGTGTCGGAGGGAAGCCCATTACACCCTGAGAAACTACTGGAACCTACCAGCAAATCTCGCTTGCCCTGGCCAGGGACTTTGCGTAATGGCTCTCTGACACAGCGCGATATCAACTCCCAATACCGGGAGAGACGAATCCTGTCTAACCGCCACTGCCTCCAAGTGCTCGGGACTGCACCCAACTGCTACCTGTTTGCACGACTCCTTTGAGCCGTGGTAGGGTAGCAATCTAAGAACAGTGGGACACACTCGAGGCGAAGTAGCAGTGTCAAGTCTGCGGACTATGCTGTACTCATGTCACCTGGGAACTGTTCACTAACGACTGGTATAAAACCAACCAACAGTTCTCTGTGAGTCCTGTCCGGTGTACCCGTAACCTAACGAGCACCTGCATACTATCTCCAGTACGACGTACTGACGGCTGTGGGACAGACCATCTCCCCAACTGGGATGAGAAGCGTACACACTAGTCTACTCCGGAGTATCGATGCTCTGTCTCGATAATCCAACGACCAGGGACCTGAATAAGGATGTGCTTGTAGACTACCCAGCCCCCACTAGTGTGACTGCCATCACAACGCTGGTAGTCAAGCAAGATCCTAAGAGCTCTATCAATACGTATACTCACATATTAAGATAGAAAAACCAAGTAGCGTACTACCATGTTTAGCAAGACTGTTATATACATGTGAATATCCTAAGCTTCCATTAAGTAATATACAAACTAGTATGATACAATAATGGCCCCTAGGGCATATACACTAACAATCTCCCACTTGCACTAGGGCCATGTACTGGCATATCGAAGACCAATGATCTCGAGTAGCCTCTCGAACTGAATCTGAGGTAGGGCCTTCGTGAATGGATCAGCAATGTTCTCTTCAGAAGCAACTCTCCGAACCTCGATCTCCTGACGATCAATGATCTCCCTGATCAGGTGATACCGCCTTAAGATGTGTCTGGACTTCTGATGGGACCTTGGTTCCTTCGCTAAAGCTATAGCTCCGTTGTTGTCGCAATACAGAGGTATTGGATCAACTATGGTAGGAACCACCTGAAGTTCTGTTAGGAACTTCTTCATCCAGACTGCTTCTTTTGCGGCATTGCAAGCAGCTATATACTCCGCTTCCATCGTTGAGTCAGCAACGGTGTCCTGCTTGGAGCTCTTCCAGCACACCGCCCCTCCATTGAGGGTAAAGACATAACCCGACATGGACTTGGAATCGTCCTTATCACTCTGGAAGCCGGAATCAGCAAAGGCCTCCAACCTGAGGTCTTTTCCGCCGTAAACCAAGAACATCTCCTTAGTCCTTCTCAGGTACTTGAGAATGTTTTTTACTGCTATCCAGTGCTTCTCCCCTGGGTCTGACTGATACCGGCTTACCACGCTCAGTGCGTAAGCTACATCTGGTCTGGTGCACAACATCGCATACATTATAGAGCCTACCGCAGAAGCGTAGGGTATAATAGACATGCGTTCCCTTTCCAAATTAGTTTTGGCAGACATCTCTTTGGAGAGGGTGATTCCGTGACAAGCCGGTAGATTACCGCGCTTAGAATCTTCCATACTGAATCTTTTCAGTACAGTGTCGATATACCTGGACTGCGAAAGTCCCAACATCCTCTTGGATCTATCACGATAGATCCGGATCCCCAGAATGTAAGAGGCATCACCCAGGTCTTTCATGGAGAACCTATGTGACAAGAATCCTTTGACAGATTGTAGCATAGGAATGTCATTTCCTATCAATAGAATGTCATCCACGTACAAGACGAGGAATACGACACTTCTGGCTACAACTTTACTATATATGCACGGTTCATCTGGATTTTTGATAAAGTCATATTCTTTGACTGTCTCATCAAAACAGATGTTCCAACTCCGCGATGCCTGTTTTAGTCCATAAATGGACTTAAGCAGCTTGCATACTTTCCCGCTGCTCCCACTCTGATTGAAACCCTCTGGCTGATCCATATAGACGCACTCTTCTAAGTTTCCATTTAGAAAAGCCGTCTTTACGTCCATCTGCCAGATTTCAAAATCATGGAAGGCAGCAATAGCAAGAAGGACCCGAATGGATTTGAGCATAGCCACTGGAGAAAAAGTTTCGTCATAGTCCAGGTCTTTGACGAAAACCCTTTGCAACAAGTCTAGCCTTATAGGTTTCCACCTGTCCATCTACACCAATCTTTTTCTTGAAGATCCATTTGCATCCTATGGGTTTTACCCCATCTGGAGCAAAGTCCAAAGTCCATACTTTGTTGGTGTACATGGACTCCATTTCGGTCCGCATTGCATCTAGCCATCGTACCGAGTCGCCGCTCTGGATGGCCTGCTGGAAGTCAGTAGGTTCATCATTATCTATGATGCAATCCTCTCTATCCCCATCTATGAGAAAACCGTAGTATCTCTCAGGCGGATGAGACGGCCTACTACTCCTGCGGAGGGGTGCGGGAATGTCCTGTTCTTCTTGAACTTCCGGTTCTACCAAACTTTCAGTAGCAGCTTGTGGTTCTGGAATTTCTTCCAGTTCTATTTCGCTCCCACTTATTTCCTTTTCTAAAAACTGATGTTCTAGAAAATGGGCATTACGAGAAACAAAAACCTTTTGTTCCTTTGCGTAATAGAAATAATATCCCTTGGAGTTCTTTGGATATCCCACAAACATACATTTTACTGATCGTGCCTCGAGCTTGTCCACATGCTGCTTTTTAACAAAAGCTGGACATCCCCAAATCTTCATATGCTGAAGATGGGGTTTCTTCCCAGTCCACATCTGATATGGAGTGGTAGGCACAGTCTTGGTAGGAGCCCTGTTCAAAAGATATGCCGCTGATTCTAGCGCATAACCCCAGAAAGATCGCGGTAACTCAGCATTACTCATCATGGATCGTACCATATCCAATAGGGTTCGATTCCGTCTCTCCGATACACCATTATGCTGTGGAGTGTATGGAGGAGTAAGCTGAGAGAGAATTCCTTTCTCTTTTAGGTAACCAAGGAACTCGGCACTCAAGTATTCACCACCTCGATCAGATCTAAGTGTCTTGATACTTTTGCCGGTTTGGTTTTCTACTTCATTCTTATACTCTTGGAATTTCTCAAAAGCCTCGGATTTATGTTTCATCAGATAAATGAATCCGTATCTGGAGTAATCATCCGTGAAAGTAATGAAATAGGAAAAACCACCTCTTGCATGTGTAGACATTGGACCGCATACATCGCTGTGTATGAGTCCTAAGAGCTCGCTCGCTCTTACTCCATGTCCAGTAAATGGAGTCTTTGTCATCTTTCCTTTGAGACAAGATTGACAAGTGTCATAAGTTTGATATTCGAACGAGTCCAAATATCCTTCTCTATGCAACTTAGTCAACCTTCTCTCATTGATGTGACCCAGTCTACAATGCCATAAGAAAGCTTTATTTAAATCTGGAGACTTTCTTTTTAGTGTGTTCTGGACATTGAAAATTTGGAGTTGGTTTAAAACATATATACCGTTATTTAGGGTACCGGACCCAATCAAACCATGATTAAGGTGGATGTTAACAACATCTCTTACAAACGTGAAATCATAACCTTTATTTGATAACAAGGAAACTGATATGATATTACACGTTAAGCTTGGTACAAAATAACAGTTATGTAAAACCAAAATGTGTCCACTCGTCAATCCTAGGTGATAATCCCCGACGGACGCAGCTCCCACGCTAGCTCCGTTAGCAACCTTTAGGGTCATATCACCTTCCTTCAGCACTCTACGGTTTCTCAGTGCCTGCAATGAATTGCAAATATGAGATCCTGATCCGGTATCCAATACCCAGGAAGTAGAGTTGATTGACAGACAATTCTCAATTACAAACACACCTGAAGTCGAAGCCACAGCTTGCTTCGGTTCCTGGTTCTTGGCGTTCCACGCCTTGCAAACCTTCTTCCAGTGCCCTTTCCTGTGACAATGGAAGCACTCATCCTGGCCAACTACCGGTACCGCAAACTTTTTCTTTCCCTTCCCTCCCACCTTACTAACACCTCCTCTAGGTTTGTTGGCGGCCTTCTTCTTCCTTCCTTTGGCCCTAGCCTTGGACCCAGAAGAAGATGCACCGCTAACAAACATAGCGGGTGTTTCCCTTGCTTTCTGCAAGGTGCCCTCTGCACTCCTTAACATGTTCAGGAGTTCCGGAAGTTCAACTTCTTTTCTTTGAAGGTTGAAGTTCAGGATAAACTGGGCGTAGGTGTGAGGAAGGGACTGGAGAATAAGGTCTGTATAGAGCTCATTATCCAAAGTCGTCCCAAGGTCTGCGAGCTCTTCAATATAGCCGATCATCTTTAGGACATGTTCTCCTACTGATGACCCAACAGCCAACCTCGCTCGAAACAAGTTCTTAGAGGTCTCGTATCTTGCTATACGAGATTGCTCTCCATAAAATTCCTTTGTATGGAGAAATATGCCATCTAGGGTCATATCCTCGTGCCTCCTCTGATGTTCATTGTTCATTGAGGCAAGCACGATGCACTTGGCTTTCGCGCAATCTAAATCCCAGGTTTTGCGGATTTCCTTATCCGCATTGCTGGATTTGGGACCAGGGACACCAGGTGCCGTAGCGGTGAGGACGTACCCCAATTTGTCATAGGTCAAAGCCATTTTGACATTCCGCAGCCAATCTTTATAGTTTGGCCCTGTCAGTATATTTTTCTCTAAAAGTAACTTAAGTCCAGTCATTTTCAGGGTCGCTGCAATTAGGAGAGAGAGAAGAAAACTCTTTAGCATGATGCTCTTGCAAGTTTAGAGTGGTTTTTAGTTTATCTAAACTGGATGGCTCCCACTGTTTCTCGAATCCTTCCTCAAACCATAAAAGAAGAATTAGCCAGGACTATTCTCACTGTACAATTCTTGCTTAACCGTTCAGCCAGGCTAGTGTCGATACTTCGAGGGAGGTTTTCCAACGCTTTGGCGAAGTTCCTTAATTAAATAACCTCTTTTCTCTGGGGGCGTAACCCCGCTGACACCTTTCTGGACACCTACTTGGTTTATAGCATTGATCGTTAAGTGACGAATCTCCTGATAAGTAGCATATACTCACAGTAGGATCGGGATCCAAATATCATCGTATGATAATGTTGAAGGAATGCTACCAACATTCATCAAACTCCAAATGGTATGCATCACTTTGCAAATTTCAGTTTCTTTAGAAATTCCCGATATAAGTTTTTGCCCCATGCTCTTATGACCTTGGCTTTGGTCAAAATGTCATAAGTCACATGTCAAGTTCTACCCGTCATTATCTTGTCAATTTGAACCCATCCGTATATACCCCTGACTTTGGTCAAATGATAATACGACTGTCCCAAACTAACTCATCTATCTTATGCAACAAATGAAAACCCAGCAGCTACCAAACACTATGCCTTGACTTTGGCCAAAATGCATAGCTTGAATACTACTGAATACCCAAATGAAATGACGGAGGGCTACGAATGGTTTTGGCGAAACCGTGAACGTAGTGAACTTGATATAACCGAAGGAACCTGATAGCTTTTAAAAGGAGTGGTTAAAGCTCCGCATTTAAAAAATATCTGTTTTTAAAATTAACCGAGTGGTTTCTTTTTAAATTGTTCCAACGATTAAACTTTTGGTTTATTTTCTTTGCATTATAAATAATGCGTCCCATCATTAACCTATCATTGCAGAAAACAACGAAAATACAACGTCCTCTTATGCCATCCGCATTCGCCACGGGGTCCCGTCATCACCCGTTAGGTTACTTAACTAACGACAGAGCGGGGGCTGGGCTAGCGCGAGTGTAAAACATAAGTGACGTCTAAATAGCTATCATATATAGATATTGTACATTCGTCAGACGCAATAATAGGCATTCCAGATCACAGATGAACTTTATTGGATTTGCAAGTAATCCGTGTTTGTTTCGAGCCTGCAACAAAAGACGGATTACACAGTTGTGATGAATAGCCATTACCCCACCCAAGACCCCAACGGGTATGGCAAACTACCCACCCGGTAGTTTGTGCACCCCACCTTGGGTCTGTCCTAGGAGCAAAAACAGTAAAATGAAATAATACAACGGTGGCTACAACCGCAACCTGGATGTGCCCCGCAAAATAATATTACAACAAATTACATTTACATCAAATGAATTAAATAATAACCCATCACATAACCCCGGCTATACATCACAACAGTCCAATACAGTTCATATCCACAAACAGCAAAAACCATTACAGAAATGTGCAACCCCCTGCCAACCGACATACTAGCAGTTAGGGGAGGTTTACGAACACATTATACAAACACAGATATAATCCAACAAGCAAATACTGTATAATTTCGATCGATTAAACACTTTTAATTTTGCTCCAATACTTCTCTGTAAATCTGAAACCTGAGCAAAAATAAGAACTTCCAGAAAATACCAAATATCACAGAGAAGCAACACAGGAAATTTGGGTTCCTGAATCGCCAACTCGGCGGCGGAAGCGCGGCGGATCGCGGCGATCCGCCGCGGTTCCGCGGCGCTTTAGGCGATTCAGGGGCCCAAATTTCTTGGGTGTTCTTCTACTGTCTTTTTAAGCTTTCTGAACCTCCCTGAAAAATTTTTGGACTTCATTTAAAATTCGACAGAAACTTGTGATTTCGGGGTTTTCCGGTTTCGTTTTTTCCGTTCGAAATTCATACAAATTTGCAAGTAAGTTATTTATTGTTTAGCGAGGCTCTGATACCACTGTAAGTCGATGTACAACACCCCACGACTTGCGGGGAGGCGGAAATATGAAAAACGATCTTGTTCTTTGCTTAAACATCGACTAACCGCACGAATCGAAGCTAAACGATAACTAACAAGAAACATAGAAGTTCTATACTACTATGTTTAGGGATTATACCTAACGAATCGTGTCCTTCGTCTTTGCGAACTCCTCCTCCTCCTCGGCCTTCTCGATAATAGCAGACGATCCACCCGAGAGCTTTACTCCAAGCTTAGCCTCTAAACTTGAGGCAACTAACCTTCTTTAAGTGCTAATCAAAGAAGCTAGGTGATATAGAGTGAGGGTTATGGTTTAATTAGTCTAACTAATCCTTGTACTCAACACATGAAAGGGGAGGATTAGGGTTTGAAGAGGGAGAGCTTGAGGAGAGAGAAGGTGAAGATAAAAAATGAAGTGAGAATAATGAGTTATGATAATATATATCAAGCATTTCTTTTTTCAAGAAAAGAAAAGAAATGAATTTAACAACCATGCTTGATAATATCTAGTGATGATTCACATCCATGAGTCATTAAGCATTTATGATGCATTAATGACATGGATGAATCATCTATATGACTCACTAATCACATTCATTGTATATGCCACCTAAACCTCCTTAGTCACCATCTTCTAGAAGCTTCTCGCGCAATTACGAGAACGCCCCTCCTTTCCGCAAAAATACGGAAAAACTTTAGACTGTATAAATCCAATAATCGGATACCAGTAATTGGCTTAAACCAAAGCCGACTGGTAAAAACTGTCCGAAAGTCGTACGTGCGTAAACACACGTATGCGTCCGAACCCTTGTCGTAAAACTATACGACCTCTATATCGTTTCGCCTGGAGTAGGGAAACTCTCTGTGTGGGACTCTAGAGACTCGACTACTACGCTGGCAGTGGGTTTAACCACAGACCGCAAGCGGCACTAGCTGTACGTAACGGTCCCCAGGTAGATGTCGATAAGAAGGCCGATGAGGAAACCCATCCGAACTCCTACTGAGCCTGCTGTGACAATCTCCATACAGTCCGGTCCGTTCGTCTTAGACTATCGCATATCGGGCCTAGGGGGCGGCAAGCGTCAGTCCCCTAATAGCGGTATAAGTCGTGTCGGAGGGAAGCCTATTACAACCTGAGAAACTACTGGAACCTACCAGCAAATCTTGCTTGCCCTGGCCAGGGACTTTGCGTAATGGCTCTCTGACACAGCGCGATATCAACTCCCAATACCGGGAGAGACGAATCCTGTCTAACCGCCACCGCCTCCAAGTGCTCGGGACTGCACCCAACTGCTACCTGTTTGCACGACTCCTTTGAGCCGTGGTAGGGTAGCAATCTAAGAACAGTGGGACACACTCGAGGCGAAGTAGCAGTGTCAAGTCTGCGGACTATGCTGTACTCATGTCACCTGGGAACTGTTCACTGACGACTGGTATAAAACCAACCAACAGTTCTCTGTGAGTCCTGTCCGGTGTACCCGTAACCTAATGAGCACCTGCATACTATCTCCAGTACGACGTACTGACGGCTGTGGGACAGACCATCTCCCCAACTGGGATGAGAAGCGTACACACTAGTCTACTCCGGAGTATCGATGCTCTGTCTCGATAATCCAACGACCAGGGACCTGAATAAGGATGTGCTTGTAGACTACCCAGCCTCCACTAGTGTGACTGCCATCACAACGCTGGTAGTCAAGCAAGATCCTAAGAGCTCTATCAATACGTATACTCACATATTAAGATAGAAAAACCAAGTAGCGTACTACCATGTTTAGCAAGACTGTTATATACATGTGAATATCCCAAGCTTCCATTAAGTAATATACAAACTAGTATGATACAATAATGGCCCCTAGGGCATATACACTAACAGTCCCCGGCACGGAGTGTCGCTGATGTTTGACTTATCCCCGGCACGGTGTGTCGCTGATGTTCGACTTGTCCCCGGCACAGAGTGTCGCTGATCGACTTTTTCCCGGCACGGAGTGTCGCTGGTCGACTTGTCCCCGGCACGTAGTGTCGCTGATGTTCGACTTGTTCCTAGCACGGAGTGTCGCTGGTCGACTTTTCCCCGGCACGGAGTGTCCCTGGTCGACTTGTACCTGGCACGAAGTGTCGCTGTTCGACTTGTCCCCGGCACGGAGTGTCGCTGATCGACTTGTCCCCGGCACGGAGTGTCGCTGATGTTCGACTTGTCCCCGGCACGGAGTGTCGCTGATCGACTTTTCCCCGGCACGGAGTGTCGCTGGTCGACTTGTCTCCGGCACAGAGTGTCGCTGATCGACTTTTTCCCGGCACGGAGTGTCGCTGATGTTCGATTTTTCCCCGGCACGGAGTGTCGCTGTTCGACTTGTCCCCGACACGGAGTGTCGCTGATCGACTTGTCCCCGGCACGGAGTGTCGCTGATGTTCGACTTGTCCACGGCATGGAGTGTCGATGATCGACTTGTCCCCGGCACGAAGTGTCGCTGGTTGATTCCGAGTCGAAGTATAATTCATAATTCCGACAGGGAAGGTAGATACGCCGAGGCAAAGCATGATTTCGACACGGGGTATATTCTGGGACGAAGCATGATTCCGCCGCAGAAGTTGTTGGTTTGATTTTGGTAGGCATTAGCATCGCTACACTGGAATATGGTACCAGAAGCGAATTATCATTTCCCATGAGAGGATTTGGGGATTTTTTTTTGTCGGCATCTGCATTGCTGCACTGGAATAATGCCAGGAGCAACTCATCATTTGCCCCGGAAGGATTTGGAAATTGGTTTTTGTTCGGCATCAGCACCGCTACGCTGGAATATAGTACCACAAGTGAATCATCATTTGCCTTTCCTTATTGGGAAGCGATGGCTTAGGGGACAGGTTTAGATCCCTATCACCTAAGGCATTTCAATTTTATGGGCCGTAAGGGTCCCATAAAAGCATTTTCTCCCTATGAGTCGTAAGGATCCCGTAGGTGTATTTTCTCCTTAGGAGTCATCAGGACTCCCAAGTGTGTTTTTCCTTTATGAGTCGTTAGGATCCTACGAAGGTGTTTTCTTACGAGTCGACAGGATCTCGCAAGTTTGTTCTCCTCATGTATCGTGAGGACACATGAGTGGATTTCCCTCGTTCCCAGTTTAATGACTTAGGGGTCATCTGTTTCCAGTTTAACGACTTAGAGATCTGTCATGCCCAGTTTAACGACTTAGCGGTCATCTGTTTCCAGTTTAACGACTTAGCGGTCATCTGTTCCCAGTTTAAAGACTTAGGGGTCTATTGTGCCCAGTTTAACGACTTAGCGGTCATCTGTTCCCGGTTTAAAGACTTAGGGGTCTATTGTGCCCAGTTTAACGACTTAGCGGTCATCTGTTCCAAGTTTAAAGACTTAGGGGTCTATCGGATCGGAAGCTAGGAATTTTGGGGTAGGGGTCGGCATCAGCATTGCTAACACTGAAGTACATGTGCCAGGAGAAATTCATCATTTGTTTTTCCCTGTTGGGGAGCGATGGCTTAGGAGACAGGTTTAGATCCCTATTACCTAAGACTTTTCAATTTTATGGGCCGTAAGGGTCCCATAAAAGCATTTTCTCCCTCCGAGTCGAAAAGATCTCGTAAGTGTACTTTCTCCTTAGGAGTCGTGGGGACTCCCAAGTGTGTTTTTTCGTTGTGAGTCGTAAGGATCCCACGAAGGTTTGTTCTCTTCATGTATCGTGAGGACACATGAGTAGGTCTTCCCAAATGGAGCATAATTCCGAAGGCGGAGACTAGCCGCGTAACTGGTGGTTGCGGTGGGGCATGGGTATGATGAGAATTATTTGAGCCCGTGGATTATATACGGTGGTCAGCTTGGGGACCAACCGTAGGGCCGGGAGGATTTTGGAAATTTGAATTTTTGTTGGTGTCTACATCGCTGCACTGGAATATGGTACCAGGAGCGACTCATCATTCGCCATTTGAGAATTTGGATTTTGGTTGGCGTCTGCATTGCTGCACTGGAATATGGTACCAGGAGTGACTCATCATTCGCCGTTGGGACATTCAGAGTTGGGTTGGCGTCTGCATCGCTGCACTGAGATACGGTACCAGGAGCGACTCATCATTCGCCGTTTTTTTACCGCGATTGCTCTATTATTTCAGCTTTTCTTATCGCAAAGGTCGTGATTGCCCTATCATTTCGGCTATTTATTCGTGGTTGCCCCATCATTTCAGCTTTATTTTCATTTTTATTTTTATTTGCTGATTTTTATTGCGAGTTGCCCCATCATTTCGGCTTTTTATTATTATATATTTTTGTTTTATTTACACATTTTTACACCCCCGGTTTAACGACTTAGAGGTCGATTGTTCCCAGTGTAACGACGAGGTGGTCAGCTTGCTTATCCCAGCTCCTTGAACTTTGATCTTGGCGGAATTGTGTTGATGACCTTAGCTCTGTGGCTTATCGGTGCATCTGACGACTGTGGGGCTTTCCCAAGTTTGTATTGGTTCTCCATCCAATCTTTGAAACTATAGCAGTCTTCAATGGTATGACTCACCATTCTATGATATGGGCAGTATATGGGATTGCCGTTCATATTCATTTCATGTGACCTCTTCGGAACAGGCCATTGCAGACCGTTGTTCAAGGCGTCCGCGAATATTTTGCGAACTTCATCCCTCTTGAAGGAGTATAACTTCTTCTTTCTCTCCAATGGAGTAGGTGCATTTACTGATACTGGTCCTTGAGGGCGGTCAGTTTTTGGTTTGCCCTTTTTAGATAATGGCACATTTCTGAGAGAATCAGGCTCCTGAAGGGCTCCGATCTCCATTTGTATGAAATCGGCGGTCATAGCTTGACTGTTTGCTAACGCGCCTTTAGACAGCTCTATCCCTCCCGTCTTGTATTGCTTTTCGACCCAATCTTTAAAGACGAAGCAGTTCTCAATGGCATGACTTATCACTCTGTGATAGGGGCAATATTTTGGGTCGTCGGTCATATTCGCTTCTTGCGGTCTCTTTGATTCTGGCAATTGTAGACTGTTTCTTAGGGCGTCTTTGAATATCATGTGGACTTTGTCCCTTTTGAAGGAAAAGACTTTATCCAGTTTCTCTTTCAGAGGCGATTCCCCTTCGGTGTATGTGTCGGAGGGACTGGAGGCTGATCGCGGCCGTTTTTCACGAAGGCGCTCCGCTCTTAGGCTGAAGGGGGTATCAGTTGCCTGCCTCCGGGTATCAATCTCTGGCTCATGAACCAAAATTTGATTCTGCTGTAATTGCAATCAACGCGACTTGGGTTGCGAGATCTGCCGCGGCGTTTACCAGTTCGTCGATCTTAGACTATACCTTGGCTAACTTCTCATCCCTGTCCTGAGCTGCCTCTGAATCCACCGAAATAATGCTTGTTCTATAGTTCCGGTTATGACAACCGGGTAATCCTTATTGCCTGAGCTCAATTCCGCAGGAACCGCGGGCTCTTTTGGCTTATCGGCCTGAGCGAGCTCTTCATCATTTAGACTGAGTCGACGTTGGGTAGCGTCCACCATATCATCACCATGGCTGTAAGGCATAGGAGGGTTCGTTTCTCCATGTCCGACTATGTAGACAGTGTGGACCATATATCCAGCCGTCTTTTTATCTTTGGCGGGGTAACCCCGTTCTTAGAGCCTCATGAAGCTCAGCCTAGCATGAGCCCTAGCCCTTTTGTTGGCTCTGTATCTGAGCCATTTCTGCCTTAGCTTCTCGATTTTGAGGGCTTGGCGGGCATCCATTATCTAGGAAGCCATCGTGAGTCGATTGGCGGGGAGCTCAGAGAAGACACCCAATCGAGCAGTTGTTGGGGACACCACTGGAGCTTGCTCGAGACACCTTGTTTCTTTGTTGGTGTTGATGGCCTTTCCCCCAGCTGGGGAAATGGAGAGTCATTCGAAAACGGACTTACGCTTGGGCAGTGGTGCCCTCGAGATCACCACATTTGGCCTCGTGCCTTTCGAGGCCGGTTTGTCTGTTACCGGAGCTTGAGGAGCTGGAATGGCATTAGCTGGCACGAACAGAATAGAACCGAACTGTAGCAGCGACTCCTCCCACTGTCGCCCAAGACTGGCCGGGAGGACCGTCCTGGAGTCCATCTTCATCGTGTAGGAGATGGAAGCTGTGTCGAGAGCTGAGCTCATCCTTTGAGACATTTTGCTGCGTTCAAGATTGCAATTAGAAACTTAACCTGCACAAAGGAGCATCATTTCAGTATAGGCAACCGATATGTATATGGATTGAGTTCGCATGAATATTTAACCCGAAATATGGGTGTAGAGATAGGTCACACCGGGCGTGCTAAAATCTGTAGGGTGTTTTTCGTCACCCCATTGAGATGGGAATGCGCGCGCGCTTATCAGGCGCATTACAGATTCCCCTTGCCTAGGGTGAGCTGGGGTTTATTGATTGCGGGGATCCGAATCTCCGGCAGCCGCGGACTAAGCTGTCGTTAATTACCCATCGCCTTTGGGGCGAGAGAACCTCCGATTGATGGGTCAAACAGGTCATGCAAACTCAATGTGCAGTGCGTTGGTGTGTTTTTTTTTTTGTTTTGTTCCATTTGTTAAAAAAAGGATATATATTTTTCTATAAAAAATAAAAATAAATAAGTAAATAAATATTTAGAGAAAAGTTCTTCCTTTATTTTAATTTATTATTTTTTTAATTTTAAAATATTATTTATAATTTATTTTTATTTATTTAATATTTATTTATTTTTAAATAAAAAAAGATTAAAATAAAGAAAAGAAGAAGGAAGAAAGAAGAGAAAAAAAGGGGGAAGCCTGGGCTCCCATTTAATCGGAGCATCCCCATGTAAGGGAACGCCATCACATGCTTAGCACATACTAGCATGTGAGGGGTCTATCACATGCTTAGCATGTGACACCTCATGTGAGGGGGGGCCCTCACATGCTAGCATGTGACCCCGCATGTGAGGGGGGCCTAAAGGGTTTCCATTAAATGGGAGCCCTCCCCCTTACGTGCTAGCATGTGATGGGGGAAATAATGGCTCCAAAAAAATGATTTTTTTTAACATTGACCTAAATTCCAAAAGAAATTTCTTTGTGGAGTTAAACTCCAAAAGAATTTTAAATATGGAGTTAAACTCCAAAAGAATTTTAAATGGAGTTTAACTCCAAAAAGATTTAATATGGAGTTAAACTCTCCAAAAAGAATTTTATTGTGGAGTTAAACTCCAAAAGAATTTTAAACGTGGAGTTAAACTCCGAAAAGGATTTAATGTGGAGTTAAACTCCCCTAAAAAAGATTTTTATTGTGGAGTTAAACTCCAAAAGAATTTTATTTGTGGAGTTAAACTCCAAAAGATTGTTTCCTTTCTCTTTTGAGAAGAAACCCAAAATGGGTTCTCTTGAAACTCCAAGATCTAGATCTTGGATGATAAAAAATAGACCATTTTTCTTCTCTTGATGGAGTTTTGGGAGGTGGGTTTATGGTAAAACTTTATTTAGTTTTAAAAAAGAGATCTAAGCTCTTGATTTATTTGGAAAATGAAAAGGAAGAGGAAGAACTTGAGAAAAAAAGAGGAGGCACAAATCCTAGTTTTTGGGGACAATGAGAATTGTATATGCTTTATTCATCATCATGTTGCTTTATATAGGCTTACACATTTACATATAGCCCCTTGGGCTTTACAAAATGGTATTTTGCCCATCCCATGCCTCATGTGCTTATTTTCTTTTGCACATAAGCCATGGGCTTTACAAAAATTTGGCTTTATGCCCATTTTGCTTACATCCATGCATAAAAAATTACATCAAAATTATTTATTACATGATTTTTATTTTGGCATGGAGGAGGGCCGGCCGTTTCATGTTCGGACTCGACCTGGGCGTGGGCCCACTTAATCTGGGCTTGGGCCCACTTGGCTTGGGGTTGACCTTGACTTTGACTTGGTCAACCGGGGTACAATTTTTGACCCCAACAAAGTGCCCCCCATTAATAAATGCACACCACATATGTGGGTCGTATGCATGAAATTGATGGATCTTCTTTCATGTGGAAGCGAATTGATTTGCTTTCCGCTTTTTGGGAAGCTGGCACTGCCTTTTTTACGACATGGACGGTCGACGCTTGACGCGTCTCCGAGATGGAGTGTCCGTGGTAGACGTTTCCCTGGCTCGGAGTGATTTGGTTTCCTCTTTGTAGGAAGCCTGCACTGCCCTTTTTACGATATGGACGGTCGACGGCACTGAGCGTAGCTGGTTGTTCAACTTGTCTCTGGCACGGAGTGTCGCTGATCGACTTATCCCCGGCATGGAGTGTTGCTGGTTGTTCGACTTGTCCCTGGCACGGAGTGTCACTGATGTTCGACTTGTCCCCGTCACGGAGTGTCGCTGATCGACTTGTCCCCGGTGTAGAGTTTCACTGATCGACTTGTCCCCGGCACGGAGTGTCGCTGATGTTCGACTTATTCTCGGCACGGGGTGTCGCTGTTCGACTTGTCCCCGGCACAGAGTGTCGCTGATCGACTTTCCCCCAGCACGGAGTGTCGCTGATGTTCGACTTGTCCCCGGCATGGAGTGTCGCTGATCGACTTGTCCCCGGCACGGAGTGTCGCTGATGTTCGACTTTTCCCCAGCACGGAGTGTCGCTGGTCGACTTGTTCCCGGCACGGAGTGTCGCTGATGTTCGACTTGTCCCCGACGTGGTATGTCGCTGATGTTCGACTTGTCCCCGACGTGGTATGTCGCTGATGTTCGACTTGTCCCCGGCACGAAGTGTCGCTGATCGACTTTTCCCCGACACGGAGTGTCGCTGGTCGACTTATCCCCGGCACGGAGTGGCGCTGATGTTCGACTTATCCCCGGCACGGAGTGTCGCTGGTCGACTTTTCCCCGGCACGGAATGTCCCTGGTCGACTTGTCCCCGGCAGGAGTGTCGCTGTTCTACTTGTCCCCGGCACGGAGTGTCGTTGATCGACTTGTCCCCGGCGCGGAGTGTCGCTGATGTTGTTAGTTATATGTATGCCCTAGAGGCCATTACTATACATGAGATGTATATTGTAGTGGATGCTTGGACATATATAGGGAGGACTTTCTTGCTCGACATGATAGTATGCTATCTGGTTACTCTTTACCTTAACGTGTACACTGATTGTCTCTCTGTTACATGTTGGTAAAGCCCTTAGGATGTGTACTTGACTACCAGGACTATGATGCAGATCGTACTAGTGGAGCCATGGTAGTCCATAAGTACATCCTTTAATGTCCCTAGTCGTGGGTATATCGAGACGGGGCATCGATATACCAGTGTAGGCTAGCGTATAGCTTCTCGACCCATATAGATGGGCGATGGATGATCCCATATCCATTGGTGTTTGACATCAGAGATGATATACGGGTGCTCAGTGGAGACTGGATACACTGGACGGACTCGCCGAGAACTCCCAGATGGTATTATACCTTACGTCAGATGGCAGTTCTCTGGTGACACTGGTATAGGTTAGTCTGTAGACCCGAGATCATCATAGAGTCTTGTGTGATTCCCACTGTGCTTTGATTTCCACCTTACCACGTCCAAGAGGGCGTGCAAAACGGTGGTTTTTTGGTACAGTCCCGAGTCACATGGAGGTAATGAGCAATAAGAGGGGTTTCGTCTCTCCCGGTATTGGGGGTTGATGTTGCGCTGTGCTCGATTGGCCATAACAGGGAAGTCCCTGGCTAGGGCTGGTTTAGAGATTTACTGGTAAGTGTTACCAGTAGTTTCTCGACCCGTTATAAGCCTCACATCGGCATGACTTATCGGTTATTGGGGTTTGACGTTTACCACCCCTAGACTTGATATGCGACATATCAGACGAGAAGACCGGACCGTACGGTAGTGTCACTGTCAGGCTTTTTGCAGGAGTTGGAGCGGGCTTGCTTGCTGATCTTCTGATCGCTCAATACCCGGGTAGCCGTTATGTCCAGCTACTACCGCTGACGGCTTGTGGGTGCTTGATAAGATCATCACCTACTGCCGGCGTATTGACGAGTCTTTAGAGTCCTACATAGAGCTTTTACTGGCTCAGGCAAAACGAAATAGGTGCGCATATGTGCTATGTGCGGGACCGAGAATAATGCGAGTATGTGATACCGTATTCTATTCTCGCGATGTTTGTATCGATCCGTTATATGCGATATAACCAGGTTATCGAATCAAGGGTTGATTCGATAAGTCGATACATTGGATGTTAGTCGGTTAAATGTGATATAACCGGATTATTAAGTCAAGTGTTGATTTAATAATTTAGTGTATAAGTGTATATGTGATATACTAATTTACATTAACTAACATTGGTTCACTTAAGCATTTGTTTTTCTCACTTGTGCACAACTTAATATATATGTGATATATATTTATTTGTGTTCATTTTGTATCATGGTTGTTGATACAAATTACATGGGTGTATAAGACTTATACCATGCTAATTATAGTGTTAGGTTTTTATATTTAAAGTAATTCTAAAATTAGTGGATGATAAGCTCAAGTGCATGAAGCTTCATGAAGCTTATGGTTGCATTGACTTAGTCCACTAGTTTTGTTTTACTTAAGATATTAATTAACCTAACCATTATAATGTAGCCATGGTTATGTCTCTACATGAGTTAATATATGATATAAACTCACCCATGGTTCACTCTCTCTCTTGATAAGTTTTCATTCTCATTTTTCATTAAGCTCATCTTCTTCCTCTTTCAAGAGCTTGCTAGGGTTTGATAATGAGAGAGAAATATTGTGAGAAAAGAAATTCTAAAGTGAACCCATTTCCTATTTCCTCATCCTCTACTAGACTAGCACTTTAGTTTAGGGTGTTTGCTTCACTTTGGTGAAGTGGTAGCTTGAGTTCGTATTCCCTCGACGTAGATCATCTTCGGCCTCGAAGACTTCAAGCAAAACCGTTGTCCTCTTCTCATGGAGCCGTCCGATAGTCCGGGAGTTCGATGATCGCAGTGAAGTGACTACTACAAGGAGCTTATGAAGTGAAGGACCGATCTACAAAGGTTGTATTTCGATTTCACTAAGATGTAAAATTGTTTACATGCGTTTCCGTATTATATTTCTAGTTATCGATTCTTGTTTAGAGTTCCCTTTAACGGCAAATTTTTAAAAATGGCATGGACGATGCCTCCCGAAACCTTGCTGCCGTCGAAGGGATCCCTACAGTGGTATCAGAGCCTAGCTAGGAATTAATACGGATTTTGTTAGATTACGAATATGAAACGAACTCCGAAACTTGCATCGCTAAAACCCACTTTCTGTCGATTTTTAAACGAGCCCAATAAATTTTTTAAACATGTACAGAATGATGTATGGATGATACTATGAACACTGCAAAAATCTAGAGGCATTCTGCCCTGATTGGGCCAGCCACACCCCCCCTCATCGGCCCAATCCGAGCCCCCCTCCAAATTTTTCCAGTGTTCAGTTTCTTGGGTTTTGGTGCTTCAGGTGTTGTTTATTCTTGCTAAATTGTCATGTGATGGTTATTTACTATAATGGAAAATCGGAGTGTTTCGTAGTCGTAATTTTAACTATTTTCGGGTAACTTTAGACGACGTTAAAAAGTTCAATCGGATGTCAAATACCCATTTTAACCCTTGCCGGGAAAATTTCCAAGTGTTGGATTTTTCCCGTAGTTAGAAAACTTTCAAAGATCATGCAAGTTATGCGATGGACCCTCTAGAAGAACAAAACCTTAACTTGATTATGTGGCCGTCAAAACCGCCACTTGAACCCTAGGGTTTGTGGTGGTTTAGCGTTTCACATGTGAGGCGTTGGTTTGGCCCTTCTACGGCTGGTTCGTTGGTACTGTGCCGTGTGCTGAATTACTTTAAACTACGCTCAAGTGTTGAGCTTTTTGGTTAATTTTCGATGTTTAATGATTCGATTGGAATGTTTAATATCGTCTAGCTTTTTCTGTAATGTGATACAATATGTGGAATTCATACAGTTAGGCATGAAATGCGAAGTATGTGATATTTCGGATTTAAGATGTCTAAGGTGTTTGTGGATTCCAAATGTTGTAGTTTTACAGTTTCTTTTCTGCGACCGTAAGTGTAATATGTGATATCGCCGGTTTCGTTGCTATATGTCAACGACAATTGGGATGCGCATATTTACTTACGTTGATGACATGTGATGTTATGTGTTGCTGGATATGTTATATTGGATCTTCGCGTTTTGAATAGCCGGGGGTTTTATGTGAGATGAGTGTTTTTATTTTCATTCATGTAAAATTAAATGTATGTAATATTCTTTTATTGGGACACTTCCGGGTTGAGGTTGATGTCACCTTTGATGTATATTATTTACTTTTCCGCATTAGGATAGACCCAAGGTGGAGAGCACAAGTACCGGGTTCTAGGGTCCAGTGGGAGACCATCTCGAAGAGTCGAGACCGGATCTCCTAACTCTAGAATTGGTAGGGTTGCTTGCCACTCTCGTAGGGGTCTAGGGATGTGGGTTTGGTTATTCATCGCGACCGTGGAATCCGTGTTTTATAGAGGCTCAAAATAAAACACGGACCTCCTAGTATATCCATTATTTCATATGATTCTTCTGCTGCGAAATCTGTGATGTGATCATTTGATATGTTGAGATGGATACTGTATATAGTATATATGATATATTATATAGACGTTACTTATGTTTTACACTTACGCTAGCCCTACCCCGGTCTGCCGTTAGTTACCTAACCTAACGGTGCACGAGGGGACATCGTGGCGAATGCGGATGGCATAAGTGTACGTCGTATTTATCTGTGATGTTTAGGTGACATTAATGTTGGGACTTCATTAATGTGATTAATGAAAGAAAAAAAACCTAAAAGATGTTGTGGAATCGAATTTTCAAAATCAAGGTAGCTACAGTTCTTGCTTTGCATAGCGGTGTTCCTTGCAGAACATCCTGTACCTTATTCGATAAGGAAAGGGCCGAGATCCCTTCACCGGGAGTGACCCCTTTAGCAATGACTGGCAGATGCTACAGCCCTCGGTTTTGTCTTTTGATTGCTTTTCTAGTTCTTGCTTTGCACAGTGATATATATGATATATCCTGCACCTTATTCGATGAGGAAAGAGCCGAGATCCCTTCACCGGGAGTGACCTTTTTAGCAAAACTAGCAAAGGCCTCAAAAACACTCCATTTCAAACCATTTGATTCTACAACGATATCAAGTTCATTACGCAATAGGTTTTCAGAAAAACCTGTCGTAGCCCTCCGTCATTTCAGATAAGTAGTAGTTAGTATTCGTGCTGCGTTTGTTGGCCTTTGTCAAGGCGTAGTGTGCGGTAGCTGACTAGTGCTTATCTGCTTATGCATATGATGCAGATTGGGTTAGGGTAGTCGTGCGACCTTGTTGGCCTTTGTCAAGGTTCGTACGGGTGGGTTTAATTCAATTAAGAAATGACGGGTTGAACTTGACTAGCATCCGATGATTTGTTGGCCTTTGTCAAGGTCATAGGGGGTTAGGGGAAAAATTATCGGGAATTTCAAGTGTTGAAATTTGCAATGAGATTGCATACCTTCTATGAGATAGTTGGATCCCGATACCCACTGCGAGTAATTGTTACTCCTGGGAGAGTATTACACATTACAATTAGCCGATCAAGTATGTAGGGTTCCTAGGCACCCTAATGAGGTCTCACAAGGCATCAACCATGCCAATTTCAAAAATTCTAGGTGCCGAGAAACCCTAATACGGATCGTTGGCTAAAGTTTAGGCGAAACTAGAAACTAGTTAACAGCTTAACCAAAGTTTAAACGGAAATACAACCTTTGTAGATCCGGTTCTCCACCTCCATAGCTCCGCAATGAAGTCTCCTCGCTGTCCATAACAAGTCCCGGGCTCTAGCGTCGGCTTCATCGGAGAATGGACGGGCTAGGTCATCGATGTCCATGCCGAAGATGATCTACATCGAGGCATCGCTAAATCAAGCTCCGACTTCACCAAGTCAAAAAACTTGTGAAGAAAACACACTCTACTACTTGGCAAGAGGTAGAGGATGAAGAAATAGGAAGTGGGTAGACTTTAGATTTGGATTTCACACTCTTTTTCATCACTTGCCATTGATGGAGGCAAGCTTTCTTCACTTGAAGAAATGAAGAAGAAGAAGGTAAATGTTATGATAAGTAATTAGAAAATATAAAATAAAAGAATACTTATCATAATCTTTAACCATGGTAATGTGTAGAGAATCAATCATGGTTAAAGGAATGGTTAGGGTCAAGCTAGAGACAAAATGGTCACTTAGTCAAAGTGTTCATGAAGCTTCATGAAAACAACAAAGAAAGCCACCATTTAATCTTTATGCAAATCATTTTCCAAAAAGAATAAATAGATAAATAAATGAATAAGGAAATAGTAAACCCTAACCATTTCATTAACCAAGGTTTAATTCTTTACACTTAACCAAAAGGCATGTATCATCAAACATGATACAAGCAAGTGCACAAAATCATATCGCATATGCAATGCGCACATCCGAGTGAGAAAATCCATTTAAAGTGAACCGATACTAGTTAATGCAAAGTAATATATCAAATATATAATTATGCATTAAATAATTAAATCAACACTTGATTCAATGATCCGGTCATGTCGCACACAACCGACTAGTATACAATGTATCGGCTTATCGAATCAATCCTTGATTCGATAACTAGGTTATATCGCATACAACCATTCGACACATTCATCGCGAGAATGGAATACGGTATCACATACACGTATTATTCTCGGTCCCGCACATATCTCATATGCGCTCCTATTTCGTTTCGCTTGAGCCAGGAAACCTCTGTGTAGGACTCTAAAGACTCGTCAATACGCCGGCAGCAGGTGATGATCATATCAAGCACCCACAAGCCGCAAGCGGTCTGCTAAACGTAACGGCCACCCGGGTATTGAGCGATCAGAAGATCGACGAGCAAGCCCGCTCATACTCCTGTGAATCCAACCAGTATTACTACCGTACAGTCCGGTCTGATCGTCTGATATGTCGCATATCTCGCCTAGGGGTGGTAAACGTCAGACCCCAATAGCTCGATAAGTCGTGTCGATATGAGGTCTATAACAATTCGAGAAACTACTGGTAACACTTACCAGTAAATCTCAGCAACCCTGGCCAGGGATTTCCTGTTATAGCCAATCGAACACAGCGCAACATCAACTCCCTATACCGGGAGAGACGAATCCCCTCCTATCGCTCATTGCCTCCATGTGATTCGGGACTGTACCCAAAAACCACCGTTTTTCACGCCCTCTTGGACGTGGTAAGATGGAAATCAAAGCACAGTGGGAACCACACAAGACTCTATGACGATCTCGGGTCAACAGACTACTCTGTACCAGTGTCACCAGAGAACTGCCATCTGACGTGAGGTATAATACCATCTGGGAGTTCTCGGCGAGTCCGTCCAGTGTACCCAGTCTCTACTGAGCACCCGTATATCATCTCTGATGTCAAACACCAATGGATATGGGATCATCCATCGCCCATCTGTATGGGTCGAGAAGGTATACGCTAGTCTACTCTGATATATCGATGCCCCGTCTCGATACACCCTCGACTAGGGACTTTGAAGGATGTACTTATGGACTACCATGTCCCCACTAGTATGATCCGCATCATAGTCCAGGTAGTCAAGCACACATCCTAAGGGCTTTACCAACATGTAACAGAGAGACAATCAGTATACACATTAAGGTAAAGTTCAACCAGATAGCATACTATCATGTCGAGCAAGAAAGTCCTCCCTATATATGTCCCAGCATCCACTACAAAATACATCCTATGTACAGTAATGGCCTCTAGGGCATACATATAACTAACAATCTCCCACTTGTACTAGGGCCATCTGTAGCAGTGGTTGTAGTATCTCATACTCAACCATCCCATAAAAATCTCTCTCTGGGAACAGGCCTTTGTGAGTGGATCCGCTGTGTTGTCCTCTGAATCTACTCTCCTAACCTCGATCACCCTGGAGATCAACTATCTCCATGATCAGGCGATGCTGCCTTAGAATAAGTCTGGATCACTGATGGGACCGGTGTTCCTCGGCATGAGCCACAACTCCATTGTCTCACAATGGTAGGAACGTAGTTCATCTCATGAACTAATATACACCCAAACATCCTCTTTGGTAGCATCTTAAGTAGCGATGTATCCTGCCTTTATCGTCTAGTATGTCACGGTATCTAGCTTGGAACTCTTCCAACATACCGTCCCTTTACTGAGGGTAAAGACAATGCCTGCGACTGACATTCAGTCGTCTTTATCACCCTGGAACCCTTCCAGTGATTCTCCCCAGGATCAACTGATACCATCTCACTACAGCTAGTGAGTATCCTAACATCCATTTAGATCTATCTCATAGATCCAAAACTCAGGATTTAGCAGGTATCATCATGATCCTATGTGGAGAATCATTGTGATATGCGGAGATTGATCGAGCGTAGCAAGGAAACTCCTTCCCTATCAGGAGTATGTCATCCACGTACTCTACGAGGATCATCACCATACTCCCTACTACCTTTTTGTATATACAAGGTTCATCTACCATTTTGATGATGTCAAACTGTTTGACTAATCCATCAAAACAGATGTTCCAACTCCGCGATGCCTGCTTTATCCTATAAAGCATCTTGCACACGTTTCCGCTGCTCCCACTGTCTACGAAGCCCTCTGGCTGTGTACTTATAGATGCTCTCTTCCAAAATATCATTTAGAAAAGCAGTCATGACACCCAACCACCAGATATCGTAGTCATGGTATGTAGCCGTGGTAAGTAGGATCTGGATGGACTTAAGCATAGATACTTGAAAAGGTTTCATCTTTATCCACGCCTGGTTGATGACGAAAACCTTTAACAAGTCTAGCTTTGAAAGTCTCAACTTTTCCATGTACACCAAGTAATCTTCTCAAGATATACTTGCTCCTGATGGGGATTTAACCCTTCAGATATAGCAATCAAAGTCCATACTTTGTTGGTGTATAAGGATTCCATCTCAGATCACTAAGCATCCAGCCATTCTTACAGAGTCTTACTCCTGATGGCCAGCTCGAAACTAGTTGGGTCATCATCTCATGATGCAATCCTCGCTCCCACTGTCATAGAGAAACCGAAGTATCTCTCAGGTGGGTGAGGAACCCTACTAGATCGGCGGAGAGGCTGAGGTTCATTGGTAATTGTTGAATCCTTTGGTTCTGTCAAATGTTCAGCTGCAGTTTTGTATAGCTGGAACATTTCCAGTTCTACATGACTGACCTTGCCTCGAGCTTGTCCGGATTTTGCTTTTCAGACATAGGCCGGACAACCCCAAATCTTAACTAACTTAAGAAATGGGCTCTTCCCATTCCATATCACATATGAAGCGGTAGGCATCTGATTTGATTAGAACCCTTTTCAAATAGGTATGCAGCTTCTCAAGTGCATAACACCCAAAAGGAAATAGGTAGCTCAGTATTACTCATCATAGAGCACACCTCATCACATAGGGTGTAATTGCTCCACCCCGATATACCATCGTGCTATGGTGTATGCGGATGAGTAATGCTGAGAGAGAATCTCATTCTCCTTTAGAAAAGTCCAGGATTTCCGTGCTCAAGTATTCTCCTCCTTGATCTCATCATAGGACATAATACTTATACCCGTATTCTGGTTCTCTACTTCTCGCTTATATTCTGTGAATATCTCAAAAGGTTCAGACTTGTGTTTCAACAGGAACATAGGTCTGAATCTCGAAAGATCATCAGAGAATGTAATGAAGTATAAAGAACCAGTCCTGGCATGTGTAGACAAGAGACCTTACATACATCATCATGTATCAGTCCCAAGAGTTCATTAACTCTTTCTCTGTTTCCAGTAAACGGAGCTATGGTCATCTTATCTTTGTGACATGACTAGCGAGTTTCACAAGATGTAAATTCAAACTAATTTAAATATGCATCTTTATGTAACTCTAGTTAGTCGGGTCACATTGATCTGACCCAGTCTACAATACCTCAAGAAGGAATCGTTCATTTCTGAACTCTTCCTCTTTTGTGTGTTCCGTATACTAAGAACTGTAGTTTGATTTAGAACGTCAATGCTTTTAGACAACGTGCCTGAACCGATCAACTTTTGATATAGGAAATGTTCAAAACATTATCCAACAATACAAAATTATATCCTTTCTTTTCTAACAAAGAGAGTGATATGATTTGGTATATCAGGTTCGGTATCTAATAACATTCGTTCAGAATCAATGTATTTGTAATACAGGGTGACAGTGACCAACAGACTTGGCTGCAACTCTTGCCCCGTTTTCTGCCTCATGAAACTTATCACCCGTTCTCAGTTTTCTATCTTTCTGTAGCCCTATATAACAGATTACATATCTGGGATCCTGATCTGGTATCACATACCCAGGACGTAGAGGATACGGAGAAACAGTTCTTTGTAATGAACACACCCGAAGATGATGCATCATCATGCACTCTCCTCGTTTGGGCGGCACGGGAAATATGGTATTCCCCAATTTCCTGCTCTGTCTTATAACAATTATAAGTTGGAGCGGGACCAACGTTCCCCAGCTCAGTATAACAAGCGGGTTCGGTCAAAAATCCGTATTATTATCTTGATTAAGGCGTGATATGGTCGCTACCTGGAGAGAGAGAGAAGAAAACACTCAGCGTGCGCTCTTGCAAGAATAGATTGGTTATTATTTTATCTAATCAGGATGGCTCCCACTGCTTTTTATCAAATCTTCCTTCAAACCCTAAAAGGAAAGACTAGCCGGGATTAATTACACACTACAAGTTCGCCAATCTTTCAGCCAGGCCAGTGTCGGTACTTTGAGGGAGGTCCCCCGTGCTTTCGCACGAACCTAATTAATGTAAACCTCGTTTTCCCAGAGGCGTAACCTCGTTGACACCTTTCTAGACACCTACTTGATCGGCTAATTGTAATGTATAAAACTTTTCCAGGAGTAACACTTACTCGCAGCGGGTATCGGGATCCAACTATCTCATAGAAGGTATGCAATCTCATTGCAAATTTCAACACTTGAAATTCCCGATAATATTTTGCCCCTAGCGTCCTATGACCTTGACGCAGGCCAACAAACCATAGTCCGCTAGTCAAGTTCAACCCGTCATTTCCTGATTGAATTAAACCCACCCGCACGACCCTTGACGCAGGCCAACAAAGTCGCACGACTACCCTAATCCAATCACATCATATGCTTATGCAGATAAGCACCAGTTAGCTACCGCACACTACGCCTTGACGCAGGCCAACAAACGTAGCACGAATACTAACTACTACTTATCTGAAATGACGGAGGGCTACGACAGGTTTTTCTGAAAACCTATTGCGTAATGAACTTGATATCGTTGTAGAATCAAATGAATTTTGAAATGGAGTGTTTTTGAGGCTTTTCTAGTTTTGCTAAAGGAGTCACTCCCGGTGAAGGGATCGTCGGTCCTTTCCTCATCGAATGAGGTGCGGGATATATCATATATATCACTGTGCAAAGAAGAACTCTTAAAGCAATCAAAAGACAAACCGAGTGTGTAGCATCTGCCAGTTATTGCTAAAGGAGTCACTCCCGGTGAAGGGATCTCGGTCCTTTCCTTATCGAATAAGGTGCAGGATATATCATATACACTGCTGTGCAAAGCAAGAACTGTAGCTACCTGTTTTATTTTGAAATTCGATTCTACAACATCTTAGGTTTCTTTTATTTCATTAATCACATTAATGAAGTCCCATCATTTATATACCTAAACATCACAGATAAATACGACGTACACTTATGCCATCCGCATTCGCCTCGATGTCCCCTCGTGCGTCCCCTCGTGCATCGTTAGGTTAGGTAACTAACGACAGAGCTGGGCAGGGCTAGCGCGGGTGTAAAACATAAGTAACGTCTATTTAATATATCATATATACTATATAATGTATCTATCACAGAACATCACATGATCACATCACAGATATCGCAGCAGAAGAATCATATGTAATATTGGATATACTAGGACGTCCGTGTTTTCAATACGAGCCAGTATAAAACACGGATTCCACGGTCGCGATGAATAGCCAAACCCACACCCCTAGACCCCTACGAGAGCGGCAAGCAACCCTACCAATTCTAGAGTTAGGAGACCCGGACTCGACTCCTCGAGTTGGTCTCCCACTGGACTCCAGAACCCGGTTACTTGTGCTCCCCTCCTTGGGTCTATCCTAGTGCGGAAAAGTAAATAATATACAAACGGTGACATCTTCCGCAACCTGGAAGTGCCCCAATAAAAGAATATTATATACAAGTTTTTACATGAATGAAAATGAAAAACACTCATCTCACATAAAAACCCCCGGCTATTCAAACACGACGATCCAATATAACATATCCAGCAACACATAACATCACATGTCATCAACGTAAGTAAATATGTCCATCCCAATTGTCGTTGACATATAGCAACGAAACCGGCGATATCACATATTACACTTACGGTCACAGAAAAGAAAGTGTAAAACTACAACAGTTGGAATCCGCAACCACCTCAGACATCGCATGCCTGACCAAATGAATTCCTTAGACATCACATGCCTAACAATTATAAACCCCGCATTTTAGTCTCAAAATCGAAAACACTTTTCAATATCTAGTCGGGCAATTCAACAGGATTTCCGACATTCTGATCGAATGCTCGTCGCAAACTTTAGTAGGCGGCCGCACCCCCGATACCGTCGACGAAGTGCACCAAGGCAGAACACCGCTACCGCGAGCACCCGAACGGATGCTTTCGGCGACGGGGTTCTCCTACAGTCACTTGGTCGGGGCTATGGCGTGAGGCTGTCTATTAAGTTTACCCGGCGAGTATCCGCGTACGCTACGTGATTGCGACGGACTTTTGATCACATCAAAATTCCGTGGCAACCGATCATTTGAGACTAAACTGCTATGTTTATAACATTCATTCAGTTATCTCATAACTTTTGTGAATTCCAATTATTGTATCCCATTCCAGATAAACAGAAAATGTTAAACTTTTCGATCGAACAGTCAAACACCCAAGTTTTCCCGATACAGCTCAATACATGAAATAAGTCTAACAACATTCCGTTCGTGCCTCAGTACCAACGGTCCAGCCGTAGAAGGGTCAAGCCAACGCCTCACATGTGGCACGCCGTACTGCCCCAAACCCGAAGGTTCAAAAGGCAGTTCAAGACGGTCACATAATCGAGTTAAGGTTTGTTGTCTTCTAGAGGGTCCATCGCGTTACTTGCACTACTTAGAACGTCGTCAAACTACGGAAAAAATCCAACACTTGGAAATTTCCCGACAGGGGAAAAATTGGGTATTTATATCCGGTCTAACTTTTTAACATATTCTAAAATTTATCCGGAAAACACATAGACACAGTTTGATAATCCGATCAAATATACGAACTCCCAAAACAAACCCAGAAAACTCAACTGTAGGAAAAATATTAAAAATTCCCAGGAAAAGCACCACAGGAAACTAAGAATTACTGTTCAAACAACTTTAAATAATGTGGCCGTACAGCCGCGGAACCGCCGCATGAGCTTAGCTCATGCCGCGGATCCGCGGCTCATTAGTGGAATTTGACTGTCGAATTTCACAGTAACTCTTAGATGTTTGTGATGTGTTCTCTGCATATTTTTAATTTTGAAAAAGACCAGATTTTAGAAATTGTCCAGAGAGCATGATCCGGGTTCGGGTTTTGGTTCGATCGGACTTCAAATTGCGTCTAGACTTCGCCTAAGGCTCTAGCTTGGCTCTGATACCACTGTAGGGTTCCTAGACACCCTAATGAGGTCTCACAAGGCATCAACCATGCCAATTTCAAAAATTCTAGGTGCCGAGAAACCCTAATACGGATCGTTGGCTAAAGTTTAGGCGAAACTAGAAACTAGTTAACAGCTTAACCAAAGTTTAAACGGAAATACAACCTTTGTAGATCCGGTTCTCTACCTCCATAGATCCGCAATGAAGTCTCCTCGCTGTCCATAACAAGTCCCGGGCTCTAGCGTCGGCTTCATCGGAGAATGGACGGGCTAGGTCATCGATGTCCATGCCGAAGATGATCTACGTCGAGGCATCGCTAAATCAAGCTCCGACTTCACCAAGTCAAAAAACTTGTGAAGAAAACACACTCTACTACTTGGCAAGAGGTAGAGGATGAAGAAATAGGAAGTGGGTAGACTTTAGATTTGGATTTCACACTCTTTTTCATCACTTGCCATTGATGGAGGCAAGCTTTCTTCACTTGAAGAAATGAAGAAGAAGAAGGTAAATGTTATGATAAGTAATTAGAAAATATAAAATAAAAGAATACTTATCATAATCTTTAACCATGGTAATGTGTAGAGAATCAATCATGGTTAAAGGAATGGTTAGGGTCAAGCTAGAGACAAAATGGTCACTTAGTCAAAGTGTTCATGAAGCTTCATGAAAACAACAAAGAAAGCCACCATTTAATCTTTATGCAAATCATTTTCCAAAAAGAATAAATAGATAAATAAATGAATAAGGAAATAGTAAACCCTAACCATTTCATTAACCAAGGTTTAATTCTTTACACTTAACCAAAAGGCATGTATCATCAAACATGATACAAGCAAGTGCACAAAATCATATCGCATATGCAATGCGCACATCCGAGTGAGAAAATCCATTTAAAGTGAACCGATACTAGTTAATGCAAAGTAATATATCAAATATATAATTATGCATTAAATAATTAAATCAACACTTGATTCAATGATCCGGTCATGTCGCACACAACCGACTAGTATACAATGTATCGGCTTATCGAATCAATCCTTGATTCGATAACTAGGTTATATCGCATACAACCATTCGACACATTCATCGCGAGAATGGAATACGGTATCACATACACGTATTATTCTCGGTCCCGCACATATCTCATATGCGCTCCTATTTCGTTTCGCTTGAGCCAGGAAAGCTCTGTGTAGGACTCTAAAGACTCGTCAATACGCCGGCAGCAGGTGATGATCATATCAAGCACCCACAAGCCGCAAGCGGTCTGCTAAACGTAACGGCCACCCGGGTATTGAGCGATCAGAAGATCGACGAGCAAGCCCGCTCATACTCCTGTGAATCCAACCAGTAACACTACCGTACAGTCCGGTCTGATCGTCTGATATGTCGCATATCTCGCCTAGGGGTGGTAAACGTCAGACCCCAATAGCTCGATAAGTCGTGTCGATATGAGGTCTATAACAATTCGAGAAACTACTGGTAACACTTACCAGTAAATCTCAGCAACCCTGGCCAGGGATTTCCTGTTATAGCCAATCGAACACAGCGCAACATCAACTCCCTATACCGGGAGAGACGAATCCCCTCCTATCGCTCATTGCCTCCATGTGATTCGGAACTGTACCCAAAAACCACCGTTTGTTGGAGGTAGTGCCCTCAGAGTCAATTATTGGATCACAGGTACGTGATTGCAATGATTGAGGGAGGACCTATCCCGGTAGGACAGTCTTACTCGAGATGATAGTATGCTATCTGGTTTACCTTTATCATCGTGTACTGCTTTAGGTGACATGACACGTCGCTATTACACGTTGATAGAGCCCCTAGGATTCTTGCTTGACCACCAGCAGTATGAGGGCGATCATATAAGTGGGAGCTGGGGGTCTACAAGCATATCCTTAAAAGGTCCCTAGTCGTGGGAGTTTCGAGACCGGGCATCGATACTCCATTAGTAGACTAGTGTATACAGTCGAGACCCCGACGAGGGGCGGTGGCCGGTCTCACAAGCCACTGGTGTCAGTTGGATCACCTAAGATGTATACAGGTGCTCATTGGGTTATGAGTACACCGGACAGGACTCGCCGGGAACATGCTAGTTGGTCATATACCAGACGTCAGATGGCAGTTCCCTGGTGACATGTGTGCAGGTTAGTTCATCGACCTGGGGATCGTCATTTGTCTCGTGTGAGTTCCCACTGTACTTTGATTACTACCCTACCACGGCTCAAAGGAGTCGTGCAAACAGGTTTTAGTTGGGTACAGTCCCGAGCCACATGGAGGCAGTGAGCGTATCTTCAGGGGTTCGTCTCTCCCGGTATTGGGGGTGAGGTCGTGCTGTGTCTAGGAGAGCCATTACACAAAGTCCTTGGCCAAGGCAAGGAGATTTACTGGTAGGTATTCCAGTAGTATCTCAGGGTGTTCTGGGCTACACTCCGACACGACTTGTACCGCTTTTGGGGGTCTGACTTTTACCAACCCCCTAGGCCCGCCATGCGATACTCATAGACGAACGGACCGGACTGCACGGATATTGTCACTGACAGGCTCAGTAGGGTATCAGGATGAGTTCGCTCATCGACGTCCCTTTTGGTCAATAGCTGGTGGCCCGTCACGTATTGGCTTATACCTCTGACGTGCTGGTGGTTAAATCCACAGCCATGGTATTGACGAGTCTTTAGAGTCCACCACACTTTCAGTTACTCAAGTTTCGGGCGAAACGCTGTAGAGGCCGTATGGAGATATGGCAGGGTCCGATCAGATACGTGCGGTATTGCACGGATCATGATCGGACGGTTTGTACTAGTAGCCGTATAGGTATATGGCAGGGTTCGATCAGATACGTGCGGTATTGCACGGATCAGGATCGAACGGATATTACTAGCCGGCTTTGGTTTAAGCCGGTCCTAGTTTAGTACAGTGTAGATTTTGTCTCTTTGCATTTGTATCCGGACGGAATACAGATGCGGGTGTGTATGCACAGTATCGGGGTTTTCCTGTAATTTATTACGGGACCAGTTTTCTGGAGTTGCCAGTTTGCATTCCGTTCCGGCCGGTTTTCCTTTGTTCTTTCCCGGCCGGACTTTTCCGATGGAGGGGGTAATTTGCAGTTTTGCAAATTACTTTTGTGGAGGGGTTTTCTTGCATAATGGATTGATTATGATGGCTTTCTTTTCTTTGCACCATGCTTGCTTTGACTTGTGATTTGAGTGGGTATGGATTCAATAGTGTATAAGCATGGTTGATGTCTTTTGTTGTGGTCACCACTTGTTATCCTACAATAACCTCCCTTCTTGCATCAATTCAATGAAGCTCCACCATTTTCCAACAAGAATGGCCGGCCACTTCATGATGAGGAGAAGAAAAATGAGAGATTCATTTGTGTGCTTCATTGGTTCATCTCATTTCCTTGAAAAAAATGATAGCATCTTTTGCCTCCAAAGTTTCATTCTTCCCTCCATCTAAAGGCAACTCCGAAACCCCAAAAGAGACATAGACGTTCTACACCACATTCTACAGCACTTCTTGGGCACGTCGAGTAGCCGGCTTCGTGCCCGAGTTGCCTCGGTATTGAGGTGGGAGCCCGTAAAAGACGCAGGCGATGTGGTGCACTTCCGGCGACGAGGAGGAGACGGGATTTTTCCGCAGGAGATCGGGACCATGACGAGAAGACCGGAGGACTTGGATCGTCGGTATATCTCTATTCCCTATCTTGTTGTAGCGTAGACTTGTTAATGGTTTCGATCCGGAGTTTAGTGCGCGGTGGTGCCGATTTGCAAAGTCCGCAAAATTTAAGTTTATCACCGCTTCCGCATTCCGGCGTCGGTTTGACGGCCGGGGCGCCGCCGTGCACTTACAGTGGTATCAGAGCCTCCCCATTAACTTAGTCTAGCTTTGTGTAATGTGTTTTACGTTTCCGATCGAACAAAATCCCGAAAACCCGTATTTCTTTGCACATCAGTTTCTGTCGAATTTTTTTTGGGTCCAAAAATTTTTCAGGTGGTCTCAGAATGATGTGCAGGGAAAACTAAGCTCACTGTTAAAATTTGGTTCAAGGATCTCTTCATACCGCCGCGGAAGGGCGGCCAAACCCCTGGTTTGGCCGCGCTTCCGCCGCGGATATTACTGTTCACAACCCCAAATTTTTCCAGTGTGTTTCTGAGTGATAATTGTGGTTTTTGGAATATTAAAATTGGGCCCAGATTTTCTGTGGTTGCTACAGTTTTGTTTGGGGGCCCACTTGTTAATGTTTGATCAATCGGAAAATTTTAAACACATTTTTCACAGTATTTACATTATATCTGCGACCGTGAATGTCACTCGATCGGTAAATCCGGTCTAACTGCTATAGCCCGGTTAGACGGATTTGCGAACGTGACTTTCACGTTGATGTTCTATGTTTATGCTGTGATGTTGCGGATCGGTCGTGGGGGATAGCCTGGATGCAATGCTAGTACTGTGTTGTTGTATTATGTACATTTGATATTGCGGGGCGAGCGTCCGACATGTGGACTGCCGTCACTGCCTGATTGTATTATTCTTTTGGGGCACGACCTGGTTGCGGTCGATGTACCCGGTGTATGTATATTTTACTTTCTGTACTAGGATTGCCCCGCGGAGGGGTGCACGGATAGCCGGGTTCTGGAGGGCAACAAGCCCGCATCTCATGGCATTGAGACGGAGGGGGCTTCGCTCTAGGATTGGCAGGCTATTCGCCGCACTCGTAGGGGGTACAGGTTGACCCAGGAGGGGTGCCCAAGTTGCCGGATTCCGTGAAGTGCTGGGTGGTCCATTCACGGCGCTGAAGGGGGCTGCCTCGCTTCAGGTTTTGGCGGGTGACTTGCCGCGCCCGTAGGGGTCTAGGATTTCATTGCACAGGCTATCCACACGACCAGGGGAACGTCGGGTTTCAGCGGCTCTGTGAAACCCGGGGATCCCAAATATCTGTATTGTTTCTGTGATGCTGTTCATTATCTGTGATGTTGCATTTCATTCACGCCTTGAGCGAATATAATATATTGGTATATATATTAGTAGATGTTGTATATGTTTTACATCCGCGCTAGTCCAGTCCCCGCTCTGTCGTTAGTTAGCTAACCTAACGGGTAATGACGGGACCCAGTGGCGAATGCGGATGGCATATACGTACATCAGTATATTTTCGTTCTTTTTGGTGTGATCAATTGATGGGACTGCATTGATTCGGATCAATGCAAAGTTAAAAACAAACCTAATCTGATGTTGTTGGAACACTTTTCAAAAAGCTGTTATTGCAAGGACGTTCGCTTTTGTTTTGCATTGTGGTATTCATTTGGAATATCCTGCTCCTCAGTCGACGAGGCAAGGGCCGAGATCCCTTCACCGGGAGTGACCCCTTGGACAGAAGTTTGCGTTAGGGCATTAACTTCACTATAGCCGATTACTTTTGCTTTGCACCGTGGTATTCAGTTGGAATATCCTGCACCCCATTCTACGGGGAAAGAGCCGAGATCCCTTCACCGGGAGTGACCTCTTTAGCAACGGTTTTCGTCACTATATTTTCTAAAAAGCTATCCGTTCCTTCGACGATATCAAGTTCATTACGTTAAAGGTTTTCGCCAGAAACCATTCGTAGCCCTCCGTCGTTTCAGACGGGTAGCACGTAGTATTCATGCTATGTTTGTTGACCTTCGTCAAGGCATAGTGTATGGTAGCTGCTTGTTACCTTTCTGCTGCATAGATAGATGCGTTAGTTTGGGACAGTCGTATAGCCTTGTTGACCTTCGTCAAGGGCTTGTACGGGTGGATTCAAATTAACCTGGACAATGACGGGTAGAACTTGACATGTGACTTATGATTTGTTGGCCTTAGTCAAGGTCATAAGAGCATGGGGCAGAAATCACATCGGGAGTTTCAAAAGTACTGAAACTTGCCAGATATGCGCATACCTTCTGGAGTGTGATACCGTGAGCGGATTCCGTCACGTTATCATGCGATGATAGTTGGATCCCGATTCCCACTGATGAGTTAGTTTACTCCTCGGGTGACCCCGACTAATTCTTCTTTTAGGTTTGGAGAAGAATTTGAGGTACAGTGGGAGGTTTCCAGATTAGATAAATTGGTAACCATTCTGATCTAGGTTAGAGTGCACGCTGAGTGTTTCTTTTCTCTCTCTCTTTGGCAGCGACCATTGACCCGACCCTAAGACTTTGACTCAGTGACCAAGTTGACCGAAGCTTCTTAACACAGGCTTTTGGATTGTCAGAATTGCAGACCTCATTGCCACTCCTACTTTTACCCTTTTCTCTAGGACACCCCGTATTACTGCGAACGTCCACTTCCATTGGACAAAACCATCGTATGGTTAGATACGAACTCGAAGGAATTCGAGGATGGTTTCTGGTTCTGGAGAAAACGGATAGGATTATTCAGTTGTCTTTTCCTTTTACCCTCTCTCAGGTTACGAGTACTCCTTGGTTTAGGGGTAGTACACCTATTACGCAAATTGGATTGTCTTCTTCCAAACCTTAGGCTGGTGCCGACCGGTAGGGAATGAAGAAAACCAATTAGCATAACGATGGTGTGCAGAAGGTATTAAGTTTAGACAAAGCAAGGGATTAGTAAGAGGGCAAAGTAAATTGCAACAGATATTCACGACCAAACCAAATATTTCGTTACCACTCCCACATCACCTTTGTATTTCTCCAGGACACTCCGTATCACTACGAAGATCCACAGTTTATTTGGATACTCCATCGTATGGTTATATACGAACTCGAATGGAACTTGTTCCAGTTCGGGGATGGATTCTGGTCCAGGAGAAATAGGAATAAAGTACATTCAGGTGTCTTTTATCTTCACCTTCTCTCGCGTTGCGAGTGCTCCTAGGATTAGGACAGTACACCCTTTATGCTTATTGGATAGTCTTCTTCCAAACCATAGGCTGGTGCCGAACGGTAGGGAAGGAAGAAAACCATTTGGCCTAAAGGGGTGTGCAGAAGGTAAAGACTAAAGACATATGAAGGGATTTGGAGAGGTGGCAAAGAATTATACGGTTATAGTTGTGAATTTGGATAATGGAAGAGGCATTACTAAGAATACCGGGATACCCCACCGAAACATTTCAATGTTTCAGTTTCACTGTGTACTGTTAAAAGAAAACTGATTTCCCGATTAGATACTTACTCCAGGGTATGTATTTACCAGGTATGATTCTCACATCTGTATGGTTTTACAGATGATGAGTGGGAGTAGGTTATTGGGAATTGGGTGATCATCCTCATTATATCGGGATTCGTTGTAATCAGTGATATTTGAGGAAATCACCTGGGTTATTTGCCGGACGGCAAGTATTTGGTTTTGAATATCCGCTGTTATGCACCAATTTCAAATTGATATATCTGTACGTCTATTTTCATAGAGTGAGATATACCTTTCTGAAATTATGTCTACGACATTTACCTATATCAGTGGATGGTTAGGTAAGGAGCATTAAACAGCGGTGTAATTCTTCTTAACCATAAGTACAGTTTTCAACCTACGACACACAATGAATGAGTTATCAGACTCAAGGGACTTATACAGAGTATTGTATGTTGTCCAGGGTCCATCAGGACAGAGGGGATGGTCCTCGTACTATATTCGGTTTACTTATGACTCCTCTAATTTTTAGACCGGTGTTTCGTGGAAACACAGGGTCTAAGTTTTGAGGAGTTATAGGTATTTGAATAGAGTAGAGAACCAGGTATAGCAAGTATCGGGATTCTTCAAAGAGATCGAAGATGTAGATACTTGTGTATGGTATTCAGTTGATAGTAATGATAAAGAGAAATTGCTTCTCTTTCAGGTTACTCATAATTGGAAGCATTCCTAAGTTGAGTAACGCTGATCGGCCTCCTTCCATTTAGTTGACATGCGCTGGGGACAGCTGCATGATTTGAATCTGGTTCAATTAAATCAGTGCCTCTGTTTCTATATTGGATATAGAACAGTTCATATCTTAACGATGTTAAGGTACGGGGAGTTGTCCGGTTTATGATTAAAACCAGACACTGGATAACTCAAGGCACGTTTCTGTAATGGCTGTTTGTGGGTTGACCCAGGCTATGACGAGGGTTGACTTTCTACCATCTGGATGAACAATAGCGATATTGTTCTAGACTCGCCACAATTTTATTAAAAATGGATTTTTTCAAGAAAACAGTAGTGGGAGTATGGTAGAACTGGAAGTAATTCCAGAACCACAAACGATTACTGAAGATTTGATAAGGAACCTAAAGATTCAATCTGGATTGACATTCCATTGGCCACTCCGCAGATATGGTGGGTAACTTCAGGCACCCGAGAGGCACTACGGTGGCCTCAAGGACGGTGACAGGGAAGTTCTTGTTTACCCACAATTGCCATTGCTGTTGTTCCAGGTTACGAGACCCGGCGGGAGGATGAGTATAGCGTCGTTCTAAAACTAGTTTTAGAAGTGTACGTCTATATGACTCTGCCAGAGGGTTGTCATAGTCAGTGGGAGCAGCGGAAGCATTGGTGGACAGGTTGCTTATGTCTATTTGTAGACTAGAGCAGATGTAGCGGAGATAGATCATCTATTTCTGACGTGACAGTCATGGGTTTGACTTCATCAGAATAGGGGATGGATCTGTTGAGAAGGTAGTAGGGTGTGATATCCTGATATTTGGATGATATACACAAAGTAGGAAAAGAAACTCCTACACTACGATCGGTTATACTTTGGTCGTCACACAGTGGTTTCTCCACAAAGGACATGGATTTTATATCAGACATACTGGTTACTAGATCTATGGTTTTAGATCTAGATTTGGGTGGTTTCCCAATCAGGGTACTTGACAGCATTCTAAGAGTATTTAGGATGGACGACTCCTGGCACGGTAGTGTACCTGCAGGTAATGGAGTCACCCTCTCTAAAGGTGTCTTACAGGCTAAAGGGGAGAGGGATGTGCATGATTGGCAGATCACTTGCTCAGGCAATTGAGTCAATCATGAGATGTCAAGTACCACACCAGATGTTGTTCTTGCACCAGATGCAATAAGCTGACATTGATCCAATCCTGGAGAAACAGTCGGAAGCAGTTTTAGAACATAAGCAAATGTTCTAGGGAGATGATAACGACAGCCTCATTTAGGAGACAGTTATCATTCCAGGCTTCCAAGGTGACATGGACGACAAGGAGGTTGTCAGAGTTATAGTTTTCCTTCTGATGAGGGGCAGTATTTTGGACAGGTGGTCCAAGGCAATACTGAGGGAGGCATGGCGCGCAGGACACTGATTAAGTTCAGTTGTCAATACAGTCTAAGAAGTTTGGATTTGGAGTTCATTTATGAGCTAGGTCCCATCAGACATCCAGACATATTCTAAGACTGATTTTGCTCATTTCGGGAGATGGCTTTCTCCGCGAACTTGAGATATAGAGAGACATGGAAAGAAACTACTAAGCGGATCTGCTCACTGAGGCTATTCCTCGAACGCAATAGTTCCGCAAACGAGCTTTGTGAGACTGACTAGTAGAGGAGTTGGGTGTTCGGTATCACACGGGCTGTGAGTATGCGACATCGCAATAATTAGCCTTGAGTGCAAGTGGGAGATTGTTGGAGGTAGTGCCCTCAGAGTCAATTATTGGATCACAGGTACGTGATTGCAATGATTGAGGGAGGACCTATCCCGGTAGGACAGTCTTACTCGAGATGATAGTATGCTATCTGGTTTACCTTTATCATCGTGTACTGCTTTAGGTGACATGACACGTCGCTATTACACGTTGATAGAGCCCCTAGGATTCTTGCTTGACCACCAGCAGTATGAGGGCGATCATATAAGTGGGAGCTGGGGGTCTACAAGCATATCCTTAAAAGGTCCCTAGTCGTGGGAGTTTCGAGACCGGGCATCGATACTCCATTAGTAGACTAGTGTATACAGTCGAGACCCCGACGAGGGGCGGTGGCCGGTCTCACAAGCCACTGGTGTCAGTTGGATCACCTAAGATGTATACAGGTGCTCATTGGGTTATGAGTACACCGGACAGGACTCGCCGGGAACATGCTAGTTGGTCATATACCAGACGTCAGATGGCAGTTCCCTGGTGACATGTGTGCAGGTTAGTTCATCGACCTGGGGATCGTCATTTGTCTCGTGTGAGTTCCCACTGTACTTTGATTACTACCCTACCACGGCTCAAAGGAGTCGTGCAAACAGGTTTTAGTTGGGTACAGTCCCGAGCCACATGGAGGCAGTGAGCGTATCTTCAGGGGTTCGTCTCTCCCGGTATTGGGGGTGAGGTCGTGCTGTGTCTAGGAGAGCCATTACACAAAGTCCTTGGCCAAGGCAAGGAGATTTACTGGTAGGTATTCCAGTAGTATCTCAGGGTGTTCTGGGCTACACTCCGACACGACTTGTACCGCTTTTGGGGGTCTGACTTTTACCAACCCCCTAGGCCCGCCATGCGATACTCATAGACGAACGGACCGGACTGCACGGATATTGTCACTGACAGGCTCAGTAGGGTATCAGGATGAGTTCGCTCATCGACGTCCCTTTTGGTCAATAGCTGGTGGCCCGTCACGTATTGGCTTATACCTCTGACGTGCTGGTGGTTAAATCCACAGCCATGGTATTGACGAGTCTTTAGAGTCCACCACACTTTCAGTTACTCAAGTTTCGGGCGAAACGCTGTAGAGGCCGTATGGAGATATGGCAGGGTCCGATCAGATACGTGCGGTATTGCACGGATCATGATCGGACGGTTTGTACTAGTAGCCGTATAGGTATATGGCAGGGTTCGATCAGATACGTGCGGTATTGCACGGATCAGGATCGAACGGATATTACTAGCCGGCTTTGGTTTAAGCCGGTCCTAGTTTAGTACAGTGTAGATTTTGTCTCTTTGCATTTGTATCCGGACGGAATACAGATGCGGGTGTGTATGCACAGTATCGGGGTTTTCCTGTAATTTATTACGGGACCAGTTTTCTGGAGTTGCCAGTTTGCATTCCGTTCCGGCCGGTTTTCCTTTGTTCTTTCCCGGCCGGACTTTTCCGATGGAGGGGGTAATTTGCAGTTTTGCAAATTACTTTTGTGGAGGGGTTTTCTTGCATAATGGATTGATTATGATGGCTTTCTTTTCTTTGCACCATGCTTGCTTTGACTTGTGATTTGAGTGGGTATGGATTCAATAGTGTATAAGCATGGTTGATGTCTTTTGTTGTGGTCACCACTTGTTATCCTACAATAACCTCCCTTCTTGCATCAATTCAATGAAGCTCCACCATTTTCCAACAAGAATGGCCGGCCACTTCATGATGAGGAGAAGAAAAATGAGAGATTCATTTGTGTGCTTCATTGGTTCATCTCATTTCCTTGAAAAAAATGATAGCATCTTTTGCCTCCAAAGTTTCATTCTTCCCTCCATCTAAAGGCAACTCCGAAACCCCAAAAGAGACATAGACGTTCTACACCACATTCTACAGCACTTCTTGGGCACGTCGAGTAGCCGGCTTCGTGCCCGAGTTGCCTCGGTATTGAGGTGGGAGCCCGTAAAAGACGCAGGCGATGTGGTGCACTTCCGGCGACGAGGAGGAGACGGGATTTTTCCGCAGGAGATCGGGACCATGACGAGAAGACCGGAGGACTTGGATCGTCGGTATATCTCTATTCCCTATCTTGTTGTAGCGTAGACTTGTTAATGGTTTCGATCCGGAGTTTAGTGCGCGGTGGTGCCGATTTGCAAAGTCCGCAAAATTTAAGTTTATCACCGCTTCCGCATTCCGGCGTCGGTTTGACGGCCGGGGCGCCGCCGTGCACTTACAGTTTTGCACGCCCTCTTGGACGTGGTAAGATGGAAATCAAAGCACAGTGGGAACCACACAAGACTCTATGACGATCTCGGGTCAACAGACTACTCTGTACCAGTGTCACCAGAGAACTGCCATCTGACGTGAGGTATAATACCATCTGGGAGTTCTCGGCGAGTCCGTCCAGTGTACACAGTCTCTACTGAGCACCCGTATATCATCTCTGATGTCAAACACCAATGGATATGGGATCATCCATCGCCCATCTGTATGGGTCGAGAAGGTATACGCTAGTCTACTCTGGTATATCGATGCCCCGTCTCGATACACCCTCGACTAGGGACTTTGAAGGATGTACTTATGGACTACCATGTCCCCATTAGTATGATCCGCATCATAGTCCAGGTAGTCAAGCACACATCCTAAGGGCTTTACCAACATGTAACAGAGAGACAATCAGTATACACATTAAGGTAAAGTTCAACCAGATAGCATACTATCATGTCGAGCAAGAAAGTCCTCCCTATATATGTCCCAGCATCCACTACAAAATACATCCTATGTACAGTAATGGCCTCTAGGGCATACATATAACTAACAAAGTAGGTGTCTAGAAAGGTGTCAACGGGGTTACGCCCCTGGGAAAACAAGGTTTATTTTAATTAGGTCTGTGCGAAAGCACGGCGAACCTCCCTCAAAGTACCGGCACTGGCCTGGCTGAAAGATTGGCGAACTTGTAGGGTGTAATTAATCCCGGCTAGTCTTTCCTTTTTGGGTTTGAAGGAAGATTTGATAAAAACAGTGGGAGCCATTCTGATTAGATAAAATAATAACCAATCTAATCTTGCAAGAGCGCACACAGAGTATTTTCTTCTCTCTCTTTCCAGGTAGCGACCATGTCACGCCTTAATCAAGATAATAATATGAATGTATTAACCGAACCCGCTTGTTATACTGCGCTGGGGAACGTTGGTCCCGCTCCAACTTATAACTGTTATAAGACCGAGCAGGAAATAGGGGATTATCAGGATTCCCGTGCCGCCCAAATGAAGAAAGTACATGATGATGCATCTTCTTCGGGTGTGTTCATTACCGAGAACTGTTTCTCAGTATTCTCTACGTCCTGGGTATGTGATACTGGATCAGGATCCCATATATGTAATCTGTTACATGGGCTACAGACAGGTAGAGAACTGAGAACGGGTGATAAAATTTCAAGAGTTGGAAACGGTGCAATAGTTGCAGCCAAGTTGTTGGCAGTTATCACCCTGTATTACCGGAATACATTGATTCTGAACGAATGTTATTAGATACCGAACCTGATATACAACATCATATCAGTCTCTTTATTTAGTAAAGAAGGATATAATTTTGTAATGTTGGATAATGTTTTGAACATTTCCTATATCAAATGTTGATCGGTTCAGGCACGTTATCTAAAAGAATATACGTTCTGAATCAAACCACAGTTCTTCACGTTTAAAACACACACAAGAGGAAGAGTTCAGAAATGAACGAATCCTTCTTGAGGCATTGTAGACTAGGTCATATCAATGCGGCACAACTAGCTGAAGTTACATAAAGATGCATATTTAAATCAGTTTGAATTTACATCTTGTGAAACTTGCCAGTCATGTCACAAAGATAAAATGACCATAGCTTCGTTTACTGGAAACAGAGAAAGAGTTAGTGAACTCTTGGGATTGATACATGATGATGTATGTAGGTCCTCTGTCTACACATGCCAGGACTGGTTCTTTATACTTCATTACATTCACTGATAATCTCTCAAGATTCGGACACATGTTCCTGTTGAAACACAAGTCTGGACCTTTTGAGATATTCAATGAATATAAGTTAGAAATAGAGAACCAAAACAGGTATAAGTATTATGTCCTTTGATGAGATCAGGGAGGAGAATACTTGAGCACGGAATTCCTGGACTATTCTAAAGGAGAATGAGATTCTCTCTCAGCATTACTCCTCTGCATACACCACAGCACGTCGGTGTATCGGATCGGAGCAATTGCACCCTATGAGATATGGTGCACTCTATGATGAGTACTACTGAGTTGCCTGTTTCCTTTTGGGGGTTATGCACTTGTAAAGCTGTATACCTATTGAATGGCGTTCTAACCAACTCAGGTGCCTACCACTCTATATGCTATATGGTAAGGGAAGAGCCCATCTCTTAAGTCAGTTAAGATTTGGGGTTGTCCGGCCTATGTCTAAAAGCAAAATCCGGACAAACTCGAAGCAAGGTCAGTTCTGTGGAAGTTTGTTGGATATCCAAAGCATTCGCAAAGGAATATCTTCTACCTCACCGAGGAACAAAAGGTGTTTTATTTCTCGGCATGCCACCTTTTTAGAAAAGGAATTTATTTTGGAAAGAAATTTGTGGTCATGAGGTAGAACTGGAAGGAGTTCCAGCTATACAAACTGCAGCTGACGATTTGGTAGAACCGGAGGATTCAATAACTCCCAACGAACCTCACCCTCTCCGCCGGTCTGGTAGGGTTCCTCATCCACCTGAGAGATACTTTGGTTTCTCTATGACAGTGGGAGCAAGAATTGCATCATGTGATGATGACCCAACTAGTTTCGAGCAGGCCATCAAGAGTGGGGACTCTGTAAGAATGGCTGGATGCTAAGCGATCTGAGATGGAATCTATGTACACCAACGAAGTATGGGCTTTGGTTGCTATATCTAAAGGGTTAAATCCCCATTAGGAGCAAGTATATCTTGAGAAGATTACTTGGTGTACATAGAAAAGTTGAAACTTTCAAAGCTAGACTTGTTAAAGGTTTGCATCATCGACCAGGTGTGGCTTATGATGAAACCTTTTCTGAGTGCCTATGCTTAAGTCCATCCAGATCCTACTTACCAATGCTACATACCATGACTACGATATCTGGCGGTTGGGTGTCATGACTGCTGTTCTAAATAGTGATTTAGAAGAGAGCGTCTATAAGTACACAACCAGAGGGCTTCATAGACAGTGAGAGCAGCGGAAACAAGTGCAAGTTGCTTTACAGGTTAAAGCAAGTATCGTGGAGTTGGAACATCTGTTTTGATGCGGTAGTTAAAGAGTTTGACTTCATCGAAATGGTAGATGAACCTTGTATATACAAAAAGGTACTAGAGAGTAAGGCGGTCATCCTCGTATTGTACGTAGATGACATACTCTAGATAGGAAAGGAGTTTCCTATGCTACGCTCGGTCAATCTCCTCTTATCACATAGATTCTCCATATAGGATCACGGTGATACCTCCTAGATCCAGGGTTTTAGATCCATGTGATAGATCTAAATGGATGTTAGGATTCTCACTAGGTGTAGTGAGATAGTATCAATCGATCCTGGGGAGAATCACTGGATAGCTTCTAGGGTGATAAGGACAACTGAATGTCAGTCGCAGGCATTGTCTTTACTCTCTGTAGAGGGATGGTATTTTGGAAGAGTTCCAAGATAGATACCGTGGCATACTAGACGATAAAGGCTAGATACATCGCTACCAAAGATGCTACCAAAGAGGCAGTCTGGGTGTACATTAGTTCATGAGATGAACTTCGTTCCTACCATTGTGTGATAATGGAGTTATAGCTTATGCCTAGGAACGCCCGTCCCATCAGTGATCCAGACATATTCTAAGGCAGTATCACCTGATCATGGAGATAGTTGATCTCCAGGGGATCGAGGTTAGGAGAGTAGACTCATAGGAAAACACGGCGGATCCACTCACAAAGGCCTTTTCCCAGAGAGAGACTTTTATGGGATGGTTGAGTATGAGATACTACAACCATTGTTATCAGATGGCCCTAGTGCAAGTGGGAGATTGTTAGTTATATGTATGCCCTAGAGGCCATTACTATACATGAGATGTATATTGTAGTGGATGCTTGGACATATATAGGGAGGACTTTCTTGCTCGACATGATAGAATGCTATCTAGTTATCCTTTACCTTAACGTGTACACCAATTGTCTCTCTGTTACATGTTGGTAAAGCCCTTAGGATGTGTACTTGACTACCAGGACTATGATGCAGATCATACTAGTGGGGCTATGGTAGTCCATAAATACATCCTTTAATGTCCCTAGTCGTGGGTGTATCAAGACGGGGCATTGATATACCAGAGTAGACTAGCGTATAGCTTCTCGACCCATATAGATGGGCGATGGATGATCCCATATCCATTGGTGTTTGACATCAGAGATGATATACGGGTGCTTAGTGGAGACTGGGTGACCTGGACGGACTCACCGAGAACTCCCAGATGGTATTATACCTTACGTCAGATGGCAGTTCTCTGGTGACACTGGTACAGGTTAGTCTGTAGACCCGAGATCGTCATAGAGTCTTGTATGATTCCCACTGTGCTTTGATTTCCACCTTACCACGCCCAAGAGGGCGAGCAAAACGGTGGTTTTTGGGTACAGTCCCGAGTCACATGGAGGCAATGAGCGATAGGAGGGGTTTCGTCTCTCCCGGTATTGGGGGTTGATGTTGCGATGTGCTCGATTGGCCATAACAGGGAAGTCCCTGGCCAGGGCTGGTTTAGAGATTTACTGGTAAGTGTTACCAGTAATTTCTCGACCCGTTATGAGCCTCACATCGGCATGACTTATCGGTTATTGGGGTCTGACGTTTACCACCCCTAGACTTGATATACGACATATCAGACGAGGAGACCGGACCGTACGGTAGTGTCACTGTCAGGCTTTCTGCAGGAGTTGGAGCGGGCTTGCTTGCTGATCTTCTGATCGCTCAATACCCGGGTAGCCGTTACGTCCAGCTACTACCGCTGACGGCTTGTGGGTGCTTGATATGATCATCACCTACTGCCGGCGTATTGACGAGTCTTTAGAGTCCTACATAGAGCTTTTACTGGCTCAGGCAAAACGAAATAAGTGCGCATATGTGATATGTGCGGGATCGAGAATAATGCGAGTATGTGATACCGTATTCTATTCTCGCGATGTTTGTATCGATCGGTTATATGTGATATAACCAGGTTATCGAATCAAGGGTTGATTCGATAAGTCGATACATTGGATGTTAGTCGGTTATATGTGATATAACCGGATTATTAAGGCAAGTGTTGATTTAATAATTTAGTGTATAAGTGTATATGTGATATACTAATTTACATTAACTAACATTGGTTCACTTAAGCATTTGTTTTTCTCACTTGTGCACAACTTAATATATATGTGATATATATTTATTTGTGTTCATTTTGTATCATGGTTGTTGATACAAATTACATGGGTGTATAAGACTTATACCATACTAATTATAGTGTTAGGTTTTTATATTTAAAGTAATTCTAAAATTAGTGGATGATAAGCTCAAGTGCATGAAGCTTCATGAAGAAGCTTATGGTTGCATTGACTTAGTCCACTAGTTTTGTTTTACTTAAGATATTAATTAACCTAACCATTATAATGTAGCCATGGTTATGTCTCTACATGAGTTAATATATGATATAAACTCACCCATGGTTCACTCTCTCTCTCTTGATAAGTTTTCATTCTCATTTTTCATTAAGCTCATCTTCTTCCTCTTTCAAGAGCTTGCTAGGGTTTGATAATGAGAGAGAAATATTGTGAGAAAAGAAATTCTAAAGTGAACCCATTTCCTATTTCCTCATCCTCTACTAGACTAGCACTTTAGTTTAGGGTGTTTGCTTCACTTTGGTGAAGTGGTAGCTTAAGTTCGTATTCCCTCGACGTAGATCATCTTCGGCCTCGAAGATTTCAAGCAAAATCATTGCCCTCTTCTCATGGAGCCGTCCGAGAGTCCGGGAGTTCGATGATCGCAGCGAAGGGACTACTACAAGGAGCTTATGAAGTGAAGGACCGATCTACAAAGGTTGTATTTCGATTTCACTAAGATGTAAAATTGTTTACATGCGTTTCTGTATTATATTTCTAGTTATCGATTCTTCTTTAGAGTTCCCTTTAACGGCAAATTTTTAGAAATGGCATGGACGATGCCTCCCGAAACCTTGCTGCCGTCGAAGGGATCCCTATAGATGTTCGACTTGTCCCCGGCACGGAGTGTCGATGTTCTACTTTTCCCCGGCACGGAGTGTCGCTGATGTTCGACTTGTCCCCGGCACGGAGTGTCGCTGATCGAATTTTTCCCGGCACGGAGTGTCGCTGATGTTCGACTTTTTCCCGGCACAGAGTGTCGCTGGTCGACTTGTCCCCGGCATGGAGTGTCGCTGATGTTCGACTTGTCCCTGGCACGGAGTATCGCTGATCGACTTGTCCCCAGCACGGAGTGTCGCTGATGTTCGACTTGTCCCCGGCACGGAGTGTCGTTGATCGACTTGTCCCCGGCATGGAGTGTCGCTGGTTGATTCCAAGTCGTAGCATAATTCCGACAGGGAAGGCAGATACGCCGAGGCGAAGCATGATTTCAACATGGGGTATATTCTGGGACGAAGCATGATTCTGTCGCAGAGGTTGTTGGTTTGATTTGGGTAGGCATTAGCATCGCTACACTGGAATATGGTACCAGAAGTGAATCATCATTTTCCATGAGAGGATTTGGGGATTTTTTTTGTCGGCATCTGCATTGCTGCACTAGAATAATGCCAAGAGCAACTCATCATTTGCCCGGGAAGGATTTGGGAATTGGTTTTTGTTCGGCATTAGCACCGCTACGCTGGAATATAGTACCAGGAGCGAATCATCGTTTGCCTTTCCTTATTGGGAAGCGATGGCTTAGAGGACATGTTTAGATCCCTATCACCTAAGTCTTTTCAATTTTATGAGCCGTAAGGGTCCCATAAAAGCATTTTCTCCCTATGGGTTGTAAGGATCCCGTAGGCATATTTTCTCCTTAGGAGTCGTCAGGACTCCCAAGTGTGTTTTTCCTTTGTGAGTCATAAGGATCCCACGAAGGTGTTTTCTTACGAGTCGAGAGGATCTCGCAAGTTTTATTTTCCTCATGTATCGTGAGGACACATGAGTGGATTTCCCTCGTTCCCAGTTTAATGACTTAGGGGTCATCTGTTTTCAGTTTAACGACTTAGAGGTCATCTGTTTCCAGTTTAACGACTTAGAGGTCATCTGTTTCCAGTTTAACGACTTAGAGGTCTATCATGCCCGGTTTAACGACTTAGCGGTCATCTGTTTCCAGTTTAACGACTTAGGGGTCTATTGTGCCCAGTTTAACGACTTAGCGGTCATCTGTTCCCAGTTTAAAGACTTAGGGGTCTATTGTGCCCAGTTTAACGACTTAGCGGTCATCTGTTCCCAGTTTAAAGACTTAGGGGTCTATCGGATCGGAAGCTAGGAATTTTGGGGTAGGGGTCGGCATCAGCGTTGCTAACTCTGAAGTACATGTGCAAGGAGAAATTCATCATTTTCCTTTCCCTGTTAGGGAGCGATGGCTTAGGAGACAGGTTTAGATCCCTATCACCTAAGGCTTTTCAATTTTATAGGCCGTAAGGGTCCCATAAAAGAATTTTCTCTCTACGAGTCGAAAGGATCTCATAGGTGTACTTTCTCCTTAGGAGTCGTGGGGACTCCCAAGTGTGTTTTGTTGGATATAGTGCCCTCAGAGTCAATTATTGGATCACAGGCACGTGATTGCAATGATTGAGGGATGACCTATACCGGTAGGACAGTCTTACTCAAGATGATAGTATGCTATCTGGTTTATCTTTATCACCGTGTACTGCTTTAAGTGACCTTACATGTCGCTATTACACATTGATAGAGCCCTTAGGATTCTTGCTTGACTACTAGCAGTATGATGGCGATCATATACGTGGGAGCTGGGGTTTATAAGCACATCCTTAAAAGGTCCCTAGTCGTGGGAGTTTCGAGACTGGGCATCGATACTCTATTAGTAGACTAGTGTATAGAGTCGAGACCCCGACGAGGGGCGGTGGCCGGTCTCACAAGCCATTGGTGTTAGTTGGTTCACCTAAGATGTATACAGGTGCTCATTGGGTTATGAGTACACCGGACAGGACTCGCCGGGAACATGCTAGTTGGTATTATACCTGACGTCAGATAGCAGTTCCCTGGTGACATGTGTACAGGTTAGTTCATCGACCTGAGATCGTCATTTGTCTCGTGTGAGTTCCCACTGCGCTTTGATTACTACCCTACTACAGCTCAAAGGAGTCGTGCAAACAGGTTTTAGTTGGGTACATTCCCGAGCCACATGGAGGCAGTGAGCAGATCGGCAAGGGTTTCGTCTCTCCCGGTATTGAGGGTGAGATCGCGCTGTGTCTAGGAGAGCCAATACACGAAGTCCTTGGCCAAGGCAGGAGATTTACTGGTAGGTATTCCAGTAGTATCTCAGGGTGTTCTGGGCTACACTCCGACATGACTTGTACCGCTTTTGGGGGTCTGACTTTTACCAACCCCCTAGGCCCGACATGCGATGCTCATAGATGAATGGACCGGACTGTACGGATATTGTCACTGACATGCTCAGTAGGGTGTCAGGATGAGTTCGCTCATCGACTTCCCTTTTGGTCAATACCTGGTAGCCCGTTACGTACAGCTAGTACCACTGACGTGCTAGTGGTTAAATCCACAACCAAAGTATTGACGAGTCTTTAGAGTCCCCCATAGACAGTTTCTCAAGTTTCGGGCGAAACATTGTAGAGGCCGTATGATATATGGCAAGGTCCGATCATATATGTGCAGTAGTGCACGGATCATGATCGGGCGGATTATACTAGTGGGCTTTGGTTTAAGCCGGATCCTAGTGTTATATTTGTTGGATTACTTTAGTCTCATCGTATTCGCATTCAGTCGGAATGCGGATGCAGGTATGTATATACAGATGAGGGGTATCCTTATGATCCGTCACGAGTTTACTTTAGATGTTGTCGTATCTTTTTATTATTGTAAACATTTGGATTAATGTTTACAAATGGAAATTGTGAACTTAAATCATCATTTTGTACATTTAATGTGACATAGACTTCATTAGTGACTCATGGTCTCTTTTCTTGTGCTAATGTCACATTATGTGATTGATTTGTGGTTTGAAATGAGAGGAAGAGAGAGAAGGGCAGCCATGATGGAGTTTGCTCTTGTATTATTTTGCTTTCACTCTCTCATTTTCATGATACAAAAAAAGAAAAAGAAAGCTCCTCTTCTTCTTCTTTCTAGCTCACAACCTCCATTAATGGCTTCATCTTCAACCTCCATCCATACACTCTCATGTGATGAGAATCAATGGATGCAAGAGACAAAGTGATCACACACATTCTCTACTTCACCTTGGACACGTCGGCTAGCGAACTTTGTGCCCGAGTTGCTTCGGATGAAGCGGGATCCCGTAAAAAGACTCGAAGATGTGGTGCCCTTCCGATGAGAAGACCGAAGATCGGAGATGCCGCGATGAGCTTGGGTTGGTGGCCAAAGACCGAAGGATACAGATCGATCGGTATTGCTTTTCTAACCCTTCTCTAGTTAGCCAGTTGTAGGTTAATGGTTCGATCCGGGATTAAAGTCTACGATAGCGCCGGTTTCTAGTTTAGAAAAAGTTTTCGTTTCCACATTTTGGCCTCGGACAGACGGCCGGGGCGCTACCGTAGACTTACATGGTATCAGAGCCACGCCATTAACCTTTACTAGCTTGCTCTAACGTGTTTAAAACTTCGATCGAACGAAATTTCCAAAACCGCGATTCCAATTTATGCAGTTTCTGTCGAATTTTTTTTGTCGTTGAAAAGTTATTTTGAGTATTGCAGAAAATCAGGAAGGCTTTTTTAAGAATACTACAGAAATTTTGTAGGAAGATGTCACTGTTGCGCCGCGGAACCGCGGCATTACCCCTGTTTTGGCCGCGGTTCCGCCGCACTACTGTAGCACCAGTCCACCAATTTTTCTGCAGTGGTCTCTGACTTGGAATTGGGGTTTCTGGTATTTTTTTTTTGGTCCAGATTATTTTGAGTACTGGGAATTCTGCTTGGGGCCCACTTCGGAAAATTTTGTCGATCAAAATTTTAAATATGTTAGTTCACAGTGCTTACTTTATATCTGCGACCGTGAATGTCATTTGATCGGTAAATCTTGTCTAATTGCTATAGTTCTTTTAGACGGATTTGCGAACGTGACATTCACGTTGATGTTCTGTGTTGTGCTATGATGTTGTGGATTTGTCGTGGTGGATAGCCTGGATGCAATGGTAGTATAGTTTGGTTGTATTTGTACATTTGATATTGCGGGGCGAGCGTCCGACATGTGGACTGCCGTCACTGCCTGTTTGTATATTATTCTTTTGGGGCACGACCGGGCTGAGGTCGATATACCCGTTGTATATTTTACTTTCTGTACTAGGATTACCCCGCAGTGGGGTGCACGGGTAGCCGGGTTCTAGAAGGCAACGAGCCCGCATCTCATGGCTTTGAGACGGAGGGGGATTTACTCTAGAATTGGCGGGTATTCGCCGCACTCGTAGGGTGTATAGGTCGACCCAAGGAGGGGTGCTCAAGTTACCGGATTCCGTGAAGTGCTGGGTGGTCCATTCACTTTGTTGAAGGGGGCTATCTCGCTTCAGGTTTTGGCGGGTAACTTGCCGCACCCGTAGGGGTCTAGGATTTCATTGCACAGGCTATCCACACGACCAGGGGAACGTCGGGTTTCAGTAGTGGCTCTATGAAACCCGGGGATCCCAGTTTATCTGTATTGTTCTGTGATGCTTATTACGTTTCTGTGATGTTGCATTTTATCACGCCATGAGCGATTATTATATATTAATATATATACTAGTAGATGTTGTATATGTTTTACACTCGCGCTAGTCCAGTCCCCGCTCTGTCATTAGTTAAGTAACCTAACGGGTGATGACGGGACCCAGTGGCGAATGCGGATGGCATATACGTACATCATATTTTCGTTCTTTTGTGGTGTGATTAATTGATGGGACTGCATTGATTCGGATCAATGCAAGCTAAACAAACCTGTTCAATATTGTTGGGACATTTTTCAAAAAAAAATCTGTTATTGCAAGGACGTTCTCTTTTGTTTTGCACAGTGGTATTCGGTTATGAATATCCAGCACCTCAGTCGACGAGGCAAGGGCCGAGATCCCTTCACCGGGAGTGACCCCTTGGACAGAAGTTTGCGTCAGGGTAATAACTTCATTATAGCCGATTGCCTTTTTGCTTTGCATCGTGGTATTCAGTTGGAATATCCTGCACCTCATTCTACAGGGAAAGAGCCGAGATCCCTTCACCGGGAGTGACCTCTTTAGCAAAGGTTTTCGCCACTATATTCTTATAAAAAGCTATCCGGTTCCTTCAACGATATCAAGTTCATTACGTTAAAGGTTTTTCGCCAAAAACCATTCGTAGCCCTCCGTCATTTCAGACGGGTAGCACTTAGTATTCATGCTATGTTTGTTGGCCTTCGTCAAGGCATAGTGTATGATAGCTATTTGTTACTTTTCTGCTGCATAGATAGATGCGTTGGTTTGGGACAGTCGTACAGCCTTGTTGGCCTTCATCAAGGGCTTGTACGGGTGGGTTCAAATTAACCTGGACAATGACGGGTAGAACTTGACATGTGACTTATGATTTGTTGGCATTTGTCAAGGTCATAAGAGCATGGGGTAAAAATCACATCGGGAGTTTCTAAAGAAACTGAAACTTGCCAGATATGCGCATACCTTCTGGAGTGTGATAACGTGAGTGGATTCCATCACGTTATCATGCGATGATAGTTGGATCCCGATTCCCACTGATGAGTTGGTTTACTCCTCGAGTGATCCCGACTAATTCTTCTTTCAGGTTTGGAGGAGAATTTGAGGTTACAGTGGGAGGTTTCTTGATTAGATAAATTGATAACCATTCTGATCTAGGTTAGAGTGCATGCAGAGTGTTTCTTTTCTCTCTCTCTTTGGCAGCGACCATGACCCGACCCTAGACTATAACTCAGTGACCAAGTTAACCGAACCTTCTTAAAACACTGGCTTTTGGATTGTCTGAGTTGCATACCTCATTGCCACTCCTACTTTTACCCTTTTCTCCAGAACACCCCGTATTATTACGAACATCCACTTCTATTGGATAAAACCATCGTATGGTTATATACGAACTCGAAGGAACTTGTTCCAGATTCGAGGATGGTTTCCGGTTCTGGAGAAAATGAATAGAACTATTCAGTTGTCTTTTCCTTTTACCTTCTCTCAGGGTGCGAGTGCTCCTAGGATTAAGACAGTACACCTATTACGCTTATTGGATAGTCTTCTTTCAAACTATAGGCTGGTGCCGAACGGTAGGGAAGGAAGAAAACCATTTGGCCTAAAGGGGTGTACAGAAGGTAATGACTAAAGACATATAAAGGGATTTGGAGAGATGTCAAAGAAATATATGGTTACAGTTGTGAATCTGAAAATGGAAGAGGCATTACTAGGAATACCTGAATACCCCTTCGAAACATTTATATGTTTCAGTTTCATTGTGTATTGTTAAAAGAAAACTGATTTCCCAATTAGTCCTTGCTCCAGGGTATGTATTTAGCAGGTTTGATTCTCACATCTATATGGTTTTACAGATGATGAGTGGGAGTAAGTTATTGGGAATTGGGTGATCATCCTCATTATATCGAGATTCGTTGTAATTGGTGATATTTGAGGAAATCGCCTGGATTGTTTGCCGGACGGCAAATATTTGGTTTTGAATATCCGTTGTTATGCACCAATTTCAAATTGATATATCTGTACATTTATTTTTATAAAGTGAGATATAACTTTTTGAAATTATATCTATGACATTTACCTATATCAGTGGATGGTTAGGTAAGGAGCATTAAACAGCGGTGTAATTTTTCTTAACCATAAGTATAGTTTTCAACCTACAACACACAGGGAATGAGTTATTAGACTCAGAGGACTTATACAGAGTATTGTATGTTGTCCAGTGTCCATGAGGACAGAGGGGTTGGTACTCGTACTATATTCTGTTTACTTGTGACTTCTCTAGTTCTTAGACATGTGTTTCGTAGAAATGCAAGGTCTAAGTTTTGAGAAGTTATAGGTATAAGAGTAAAGTAGAGAACCACGTGTTGCAAGTATCAGGATTCTTCAAGGTGATCGAAGATGTAGATACTTGTGTATGGTATTCAGTTGATAGTAATGATTATGAGAACTTGCTTCTCTTTCTGGTTACTCATATCTGGATGTATTCCTAAGTTGAGTAATGATGATCGGCCTCTCTCCATTTAGTTGACATGCATTGAAGACAGCTGCATGATTTGAATCTGGTTCCAATTAAATCAGTGCCTCTGTTTCTATATAGGATATAGAATAGTTCATATCTTAACAATGTTAAGGTACGGGGAGTTGTCCGGCTTATGCTTAAAACCAAACTCTGGATAACTAAAGGCACGTTTCTATAATGGCTGTTTGTGGGTTGACCTGGGCTATGACGAGGGTTGACTTTCTACCATCTGGAAGATCAATAGTGATATTGTTCTTGACTCGCCATAGTTTTAATAAAAATGGATTTTTTCAGAAAACAGTAGTGGGAGTATGGTAGAACTGGAAGTGATTCCAGAACCGTAAACGATTACTGAAAATTTAATAGGACCTAAAGATTCAATCTGAATTGACATTCCATTGGACACTCCGCAGATATGGTGGGTAACCTCAGGCACCCGAGAGATACTCCGATAGCCTCAAGGACGGTGACATGGAGGTTCTAGTTTACCCAGACTTAACACTACTGTTGTTCCAGACTGTGAGACCCGGCATGAGGATGAGTACAGCGTCGTTCTAAACTAGCTTTAGAAGTGTACGCGTATATGACTCTGCCAGAGGGTTGTCGTAGTCAGTGGGAGCAGCGGAAGCATAGTGGACAAGTAGCTTATGTCTATTTATGGACTAAAGAAGATATAGCGGAGATAGATCATCTATTTCTGATGTGACAGTCATAGGTTTGACTTCATCAAAATAGGGGATGAATCTGTTAAGAAGGTAGTAGGGTGTGATGTCCTGGTATTTGGATGACATACACATAGTAGGAAGTGAAATTCTTATACTACGATCGGTTATACTTTGGTTGTCACACAGTGGTTTCTCCATATAGGACTTGGATATAATATCAAACATTCTGGTTACTAGATCTATGGTTTTAGATCTAGATTTGGGTAGTATCCCAATCTGGGTACTTAGACAGCATTCTAAAGGTGTTTTAGAATGGACGACTCCTGGCACGGTAGTGTACATGCAGGTGATGGAGTCACCCTCTCTAAAGGTGTCTTACAGACTAAAGGGGAGAGGGATGTCCATGATTGGCAGATCACTTGTTTAGGCAATTGAGTCAATCATAAGATGTTAAGTACCACACCAGATGTTGTTTTTGCACTAGATGCAATAAGTTGATATTAATCCTATCCTGGAGAAACGTTCGGAAGCAGTTTTAGAACATAAGTGGATATTCTAGGGATATGATAACAATAGCCTCTTTTAGGAGACGGTTATCATTCCAGGCTTCCAAGGTGACCTGGATGACAGAGTGACTGTCAGAGTTATAGTTTTCCCTCTGACGAGGGGCAGTATTTTGGACAGATGGTCCAAGTGGATACTGAGGGAGGTGTGGCACAGGATATTGATTAAGTTCAGTTGACGATATAGTCTAAGTAGTTTGGATTTGGAGTTCACTTATGAACTAGGTCCCATCAGACATCCAAACATATTCTAAGACAGGTATTGCTCATTTCGGGAGATGGCTTTCTCCGCGAACTTAAGATAAAGAGAGACATAGAAAGAAACATCAGGGCGGATCCATTCACTGAGGCTATTCCTCGAATGCAATAGTTTCATAAACGGGCTTTGTGAGACTGATTAGTAGAGGAGTTGGGTGTTCGGTATCACACGGGCTGTGAGTATGCGACATCGCAATAATTAGCCTTGAGTGCAAGTGGGAGATTGTTGGATATAGTGCCCTCAGAGTCAATTATTGGATCACAGGCACGTGATTGCAATGATTGAGGGAGGACCTATACCGGTAGGACAGTCTTACTCAAGATGATAGTATGCTATCTGGTTTATCTTTATCACCGTGTACTGCTTTAGGTGACCTTACAGGTCGCTATTACACATTGATAGAGCCCTTAGGATTCTTGCTTGACTACCAGCAGTATGATGGCGATCATATACGTGGGAGCCGGGGTCTATAAGCACATCCTTAAAAGGTCCCTAGTTGTGGGAGTTTCGAGACTGGGCATCGATACTCCATTAATAGACTTGTGTATACAGTCGAGACCCCGACGAGGGGAGGTAGCCGGTCTCACAAGCCATTGGTGTCAGTTGGTTCACCTAAGATGTATACAGGTGCTCATTGGGTTATGAGTACACCGGACAGGACTCGCCGGGAACATGCTAGTTGGTATTATACCTGACGTCAGATAGCAGTTCCCTGGTGACATGTGTACAGGTTAGTTCATCGACCTGAGATCGTCATTTGCCTTGTGTGAGTTCCCACTGTGCTTTGATTACTACCCTACCACGGCTCAAAGGAGTCGTGCAAACAGGTTTTAGTTGGGTATAGTCCCGAGCCACATGGAGGCAGTGAGCAGATCGGCAGGGGTTTCATCTCTCCCGGTATTGGGGGTGAGATCGCGCTGTGTCTAGGAGAGCCGTTACAGGAAGTCCTTGGCCAAGAAAAGAGATTTACTGGTAGGTATTCCAGTAGTATCTCAGGGTGTTCCGGGCTACACTCCGAGACGACTTGTACGCTTTTGGGGGTTTGACCTTTACCAACCCCCTAGGCTCGACATGCGATGCTCATAGACGAATAGACCGGACTGTACGGATATTGTCACTGACAGGCTCAGTAGGGTGTCAGGATGAGTTCGCTCATCGACCTCCCTTTTGGTCAATACTTGGTAGCCCGTTATGTACAGCTAGTACCACTGACGTGCTAATGGTTAAATCCACAGCCAAAATATTGACGAGTCTTTAGAGTCCCCCACAGACAGTTTCTCAAGTTTCGGGCGAAACGTTGTAGAGGCCGTATGATATATGGCAGGTGTAAGTCCATGTCACGCACCCCACGAACTTGCGGGGAGCAGGAATATATGAAAAACGATTATCAAAGCTTCGTAACACGGACTTGAGCGCATGAATCGTTTCTAAACCGTTACTATCAAACCACGAAAGGTTTAACTACTCGGATTCGAAGTTATACCTCACGTTACTTGTCCTTCGGGTCTTCATCGCGGTCTTCCACTCCTCGTAGGCTCCTTGGAACATCGGCACCTTAACGGCCTCCTTGAATCAAAGATGATCCACCCGAGAGCTCCTACGCCAAGCTTTATCTCTAACTTGAGATAACTAGGTTGCTCAAAGTGCTAATATAAGCTACCCAGGGGATATAGAGTGAGGTTATGGATGTATTAGTCTAGCTAACCCTTGATCTCAACACATGAGAGGTTAGGGTTAGGGTTTCAAGAATGAGAGAGCTTGAAGAGAGAGAAGGTGGTGATGAGAATGATTTGAAATTGTTTCTCACTTCTAATATATTATAAAGCATAAGGAATTATCAAATGAATAATTCAAATGCATTATCATCATGCTTCATTGAATATGTGCAATGAAGCATCAAGTGAGTCATTAAGCAATAAATGCTTCATTAACTCACTTGAATGATTCATCTTATGAGTCACAAAATCAATTAATGCTAATGCCACCTTACCCTCCAAGTCATCATGCTTCTAGAAGCTTCCCGGAAAATTACGAGAATGCCCCTCCAATCCATGAAAACACGGAAAAACTTTAGAATGTATAAATCCAATAACCTGATACTAGAATCTGGCTTAAACCAAAGCCGGCTAGTAAAAACTGTCCGAACGTCGTACGTGCGTAAACACACGTATGCGTCCGAACCCTTGTCGTAAAACCATACGACCTCTATATCGTATCGCCTGGAGCAGGGAAACTCTCTGTGTGGGACTCTAAAGACTCGACACTACTCTGGCAGTGGGTTTAACCACAGATCGCAAGTGGCACTAGCTGTACGTAACGGTCCCCAGGTAGATGTCGATAAGAAAGCCGATGAGGAAACCCATCCGAACTCCTACTGAGCCTGATATGACAATCTCCGTACAGTCCAGTCTGTTCGTCTAAGACTATCTCATATTGAGCCTAGGGGGCGGCAAGCGTCAGTCCCATAATAGCGGTATAAGTCGTGTCGGAGCGTAGCCCATTACACCCTGAGAAAACTACTGGAACCTACCAGTAAATCTCGCTTGCCCTGGCTAGGGACTTTGCGTAATGGCTCTCTGACACAGCGCGATATCAACTCCCAATACCGGGAGAGACGAATCCTGTCTAACCGCCACTGCCTCCAAGTGCTCGGGATTGCACCCAACTGCTACCTGTTTGCACGACTCCTTTGAGCCGTGGTAGGGTAGCAATCTAAGAACAGTGGGACACACTCGAGGCGAAGTAGCAGTGTCAAGTCTGCGGACTATGTTGTACTCATGTCACCTGGGAACTGTTAACTGACGATGGGTATAATACCAACCAATCAGTTCCCCTGCGAGTCCTGTCCGGTGTACCCGTAACCTAACGAGCACCTGTATACTATCTCCAGTACTATGTATTGACGGCTGTGGGATAGACCATCTCCCCAACTGGGATGAGAAGCGTACACACTTAGTCAACTCCGGAATATCGATGCCCTGTCTCGATAATCTTACGACTAAGGACAAGTATAGGATGTTGCTTATAAACTACCTAGCCCCCACTAGTGTGACTGCCATCACAACGCTGGTAATCAAGCAAAGATCCTATGGGCTCTACTAATATGTATAAGTGATACGTTACAAGAAACATATGCACATATTAAAGTAGACAGAAACCAAGTAGCATACTACCATTTTTAGCAAGACTGTATATACAACTGTGAATATCCCAAGCTTCCATTAAGTAATATACATGCAAGTATGATACAATAATGGCCCCTAGGGCATATACACTAACAATCTCCCACTTGCACTAGGGCCATGAGCTGGCATATCGTAGACCTATCATCTCGAATAGCCTCTCGAACTGCGTCTAAGGAAGGGCCTTTGTGAATGGATCAACAATGTTAATCTTTGTCTCTACTCTTTTCACCTCGATCTTCCGGCGATCTACGATCTCCCTGATCAGGTGATAAAGCCTTAAGATGTGTCTGGATTTCTGATGGGACCTGGGTTCCTTCGCTAAAGTTATAGCGCCGTTGTTGTCACAATACAGAGGTATTGGATCAACACTGGTAGGAACCACCTGAAGTTCTGTGAGGAACTTCTTCATCCAGACAGCTTCTTTTGTGGCTTCGCAAGCAGCTATGTACTCTGCTTCCATTGTTGAGTCAGCAACGGTCTCCTACTTGGAACTCTTCCAACAGACTACCCCTCCATTGAGGGTAAAGACATAACCCGACATGGATTTGGAGTCATCCTTGTCACTCTGGAAGCCGGAGTCGGCAAAGGCCTCAATCTAGAGGTCTTTTCCGTCATACACCAAGAACATATCTTTAGTCCTCCTTAGGTACTTGAGAATGTTCTTTACTGCTATCCAGTGATTCTCCCCTGGGTTTGCCTGATACCGGCTTACAACGCTCAATGCGTATGCTACATCTGGTCTGGTATATAACATCGCATACATTATAGAGCCTACCACAGAAGCGTAGGGTATAATCAACATGCGATCCCTTTCCAAATCAGTCTTGGGAGACATCTCTTTGGAGAGGGTGATTCCGTGACAAGCCGGTAGATTACCGCGCTTAGAATCATCCATACTGAATCTCTTCACTATGGTGTCTATGTACCTGGACTGCGAAAGTCCCAACATCCTCTTTGATCTATCACGATAGATCTGGATCCCCAGAATGTAGGTGGCATCACCCAGGTCTTTCATGGAGAATTTATGTGACAAGAATCTTTTGACTGACTGTAACATAGGAATATCATTTCCTATTAGGAGAATGTCATCCACGTACAAGACGAGAAATACTACAGCTCTCCCTACAATCTTACTGTATATGCAAGGTTCATCTGGATTTTTGATAAAGTCGAATTCTTTGACAGCATCATCAAAACAGATGTTCCAACTCCGCGATGCCTGCTTTAGTCCATAAATGGACTTAAGCAGCTTGCATACTTTAACGCTACTCCCACTCTGAATGAATCCCTCTGGCTGATCCATATAGACGCTCTCTTCCAAATTACCATTTAGAAAGGTCGTCTTTACGTCCATCTGCCAGATTTCATAATCATGGAAGACAGAAATAGCAAGAAGGACCCGAATAGATTTGAGCATAGCCACTGGAGAAAAGGTTTCGTTATAGTCCAAACCAGGTCTTTGACGGAAACCCTTTGCAACAAGTCTAGCCTTATAGGTTTCAACCTGTCTATCTACACCAATCTTCTTTTTGAAGATCCATTTGCATCCAACAAGTTTTACCCCATCTGGAGCAATGTCCAAAGTCCATACTTTGTTAGTGTATATGGACTCCATTTCGGTCAGCATTGCATCCATCCATTTTACTGAGTCACCACTCTGAATGGCTTGCTGGAAGCTAGTAGGGTCATCTTCATCAATGACACAATCCTCTCTATCCCCATCTATGAGAAAACCGTAATATCTCTCAGGCGGATGAGATGGCCTACTACTCCTGCGGAGGGGTATGGGAATGTCCAATTCTTCTTGAACTACTGGTTCTACCATACTTTCAGTTGTAGTTTGTGGTTCTGAAATTTCTTCCAGTTCTATTTCGTTCCCACTTGTATCCTTTTCTAAAAACTTGCTGTTCTAAAAAATGGGCATTACGAGAAACAAAAACCTTTTGTTCCTCTGCGTTATAGAACAGATACCCCTTGGAGTTCTTGGGATATCCCACAAACTTACACTGTACTGATCGTGCCTCGAGCTTGTCCGCATACTGTTTTTTAACAAAAATCGGACATCCCCAAATCTTCAGATACTGAAGATAGGGTTTTTTCCCACTCCACATCTGATATGGGGTGGTAGGCACTGTCTTGGTAAAAACCCTGTTCAGAAGATATGCCGCTGATTCTAGCACATATCCCCAGAATGATCGCGGTAACTCAGCGTTACTCATCATGGAACGAACCATATCCAATAGGGTTCGATTCCTCCTTCCGATACACCGTTATGTTGTGGCGTGTATGGAGGAGTAAGCTGAGAGAGAATTCCATTCTCTTTTAAGTAACCCAGGAACTCTGCACTTAAGTATTCACCACCTCGATCAGATCTCAGTGTCTTTATACTCTTGCTTGTTTGTTTTTCCACTTCATTCTTGTATTCTTGGAATTTCTCAAAAACCTCGGATTTATGCTTCATTAAGAAGACATATCCATACCTAGAGAAACCATCCGTAAAAGTAATGAAGTAGGAATAACCACCTCGCGCATGTGTAGATATTGGACCGCACACGTTACTGTGTACGAGTCCCAAGAGCTCGCTTGCTCTTACTCCGTGTCCAGTAAACGGAGTCTTTGTCATCTTTCCTTTGAGACAAGATTCATAAGTAGTATAAGATTGATATTCGAACGGATTCAAATATCCTTCTCTATGTAACTTAGTCAACCTTCTCTCATTGATGTGACCTAGTCTACAATGCCATAAGAAAGCTTGATTTATTTCTGGAGACTTTCTTTTAAGTGTGTTCTGGATATTGAAAATCTGAGCTTGACTTAATATGTATATACCGTTATCTAATGTACCGGACCCAATCATAACTTGATTTAGGTGGATGTTAACTACATCGCTTACGAATGTAAAATCATATCCCTCTCTCGAAAGTGAGGACATTGATATGATATTACATGTCATACTAGGTACATACAAACAGTTACGTAGAATCAATATATGCCCACTTGTCAAACCTAGGTGATATTCTCCTACGGATTCAGCGTTCACTGTCATTCCGTTTGCAACTCTGAGAGACCAATCACCTACCTTTATAACTCTACTGTTTCTCAAAGCATGTAATGAATTACAGATATGAGATCCTGCTCCGGTATCTAGTACCCAGAAAGTAGAGTTTATTGACATACAGTCTTCAATTACAAACACACTTGAGGCTGAAGCCACAACATGCTTCGTATCCTGGCTACTGGCTTCAAAAGCCCTGCAATCTTTCTGCCTATGCCCAATCCCATAACAATAGGAACGTCCCTCTTTTACTATATCCAGTCCCGAAACTTTTGCCCTTCTCTTTCCTTCTACTTCCCTGGTTTCCTTCAGGGTAGAAAGTAGAGACTGTAGAATCAAGTCAGTATCTGACCCGTTTCCCAACGTGGTCTGCAGGTCCTGGAGCTCATCAATATAGCTAGTCATTGTAAGGACGTTGTCCCCTACAGATGACCCGACGGCCAACCTCGCTTGAATTAATTCGGTCGAGGTCTCATATCTTGCGATATGAGATTTCTCCCCATATAAATCTTTGTTATGGAGAAAGATGGAAACATAGTCCATCTTCTCATGCTGCTTCTGGTTTACACCATCAACTGAAGCTAACACGAGGCACTTGGCTTTCGCTTTATCCTTTTCCCTTGTCTGACGGATATCCATATCCGTGGCAGTGGAAACTGGACCTGGGACAGCGGGATCTTGAGTAGTAATAGGGTGGTCCAGCTTGTCATAGGCAATGGACATCTGGACAGACTTTTGCCACTCATATAAGTAAGATTCAGTCAATTTATTATCTAGATGTAACCTAGTCGTGGTCACAAGGTCGCTGCAATTAAGAGAGAGAAGAAAACATTTTAGCATGATGCTCTTGCAAGTTTAGAATGGTTTTTAATTTATCTAAACAGGATGGCTCCCACTGTTTCTCGAATCCCTCCTCAAACCATAAAAGAAGAATTAGCCAGGACTATTCTCACCGTACAATTCTTGCTTAACCGTTCAGCCAGGTCAGTGTCGATACTTCGAGGGAGGTTTTCCAACGCTTTCGCGAAGTTCCTTAATTAAATAACCTCTTTTCTCTGGGGGCGTAACCCCGCTGACACCTTTCTAGTCACCTACTTGGTTTATAGCATTGATCGTTAAGTGACGAATCTCCTGATAAGTAGTATATACTCACAGTAGGATCGGGATCCAAAATATCATCGTATGATAATGTTGAAGGAATCCTACCAACATTCATCAAACTCCAAAATGGCATGCTCTCTCTGCAAATTTCAGTTTCTTTAGAAATTCCCGATATAGATTTTTACCCCATGCTCTTATGACCTTGGCGTTGGCCAAAATGTCATAAGTCACATGTCAAGTTCTACCCATCATTGTCCTTGTTAATTTGAACCCATCCGTACATATCCCTGACATTGGCCAAATGATAATACGACTGTCCCAAACTAACACATCTATCTATGCAACAAATGAAATATCCCAGCAGCTACCAAACACTATGCCCTGGCGTTGATCAAATGCATAGCTTGAATACTACTGAATATCCAAATGAAATGGCGGAGGGCTACGAATGGTTTTGGCAAAACCGTGAACGTAGTGAACTTGATATAATCGAAGGAACCTGATACTTTTTAAAAGGAGTGGTTAAAACTCCGCAATTTAAAAATTCTGATCTTTTTAAAATAACTGAGTGGTTTCTTTTAAATTTGTTCCAACGATTAAACTATGGTTTATTTTCTTTGCATTATAATAATACGTCCATCTTTATCCTATCATTGCAGAAAACAACGAAAATACCACGTCCTCTTATGCCATTCGCATTTGCCACGGGGTCCCATCATCACCCGTTAGGTTACTTAACTAACGACAGAGCGGGGGCTGGACTAGTGCGGGTGTAAAACATAAGTGACGTCTAATAGCTATCATATATAGATATTGTACATTCGTCAGACGCAATAATAAGAATTCCAGATCACTGATGAACTTTATTGGATTTACTAGCAATCCGCATTTGCTTTGAGCCTGCAATAAAAGACGGATTACACAGTTGTGATGCATAGCCATTACCCTACCCTAGACCCCTACGGGTACGGCAAACTACCCGCCAAGTACCCGAAGTGAAGCGGTCTCCCTCAACAAAGTGAGTAGGCCACTAAACACTTCAAAGTACCCGGTAGTTTGTGTACCCCGTCTTGGGTCTATCCTAGGAGCAAAAACAGTAAAAAGAAATAATACAACGGTGGCTACAACCGCAACCTGGATGCGCCCCGCAAAAGAATATTACATCATATTACATTTACATTGAATGAATGAATATTAAACCCATCTCAAACCCCGGCTAATCATCACAACACTCCAATCAAGTCCATATACACAAACAGTAAACATTAAAGAAATGTGCAACCCCCTGCCAACCGACATACTAGCAGTTAGGGGAGGTTTACGAACACATTAAACATTACAGATAATAACCCGATTAGCAATTAGTTTAGAACATCGATCGACTACCATTATCCGTGTCTACCCCAAAAGCAAACCTGTACTGAAGTAACCTGGGTAGAAAACAGAATATACAGGAAAACAAAAAACCAGAAAACATGAATAACAGAGCAAATCCGAGTCAACTCGGAGTTGACTCGGCGGCGGATCCGCGGCAAAAGCACTCTATTGCCGCGGATCCGTGGCCATAAAACCGAGTTGGAACTTCGTATTTTCCCAGTATTCTTATATTTCCCTGCTGTGAATTTTAAGGCATATCAAATAGTTTTTTAGACATGTTTAAAATTAACAGAAACTTGGGATTTCCAGGGTTTCGTTTTTGCGTTTTCTGACGATCGAAGTTCTAATCATTTGCTAACAAGCTAGTAATGGTTTAGTTGGCTCTGATACCACTGTAAGTCCATGTCACGCACCCCACGAACTTACGGGGAGGCGGAATATATGAAAAACGATTATCAAAGCTTCGTAACACGGACTTGAGCGCATGAATCGTTTCTAAACCGTTACTAGCAAACTACGAAAGGTTTAACTACTCGGATTCAAAGTTATACCTCACGTTACTTGTCTTTCGGGTCTTCATCGCGGTCCTCCACTCCTCGTAGGCTCCTTGGAATATCGGCACTTCAACGGCCTCCTCGAATCAAAGATGATCCACCCGAGAGCTCCTACGCCAAGTTTTATCTCTGACTTGAGATAACTAGGTTGCTCAAAGTGCTAATCTAAGCTACCTAGGGGATATAGAGTGAGGTTATGGATGTATTAGTCTAGCTAACCTTTGATCTCAACACATGAGAGGTTAGGGTTAGGGTTTCAAGAATGAGAGAGCTTGAGGAGAGAGAAGGTGGTGATGAGAATGGATTGAAATTGTTTCTCACTTCTAATATATTATGAAGCATAAAGAATTATCAAATGAATAATTCAAATGCATTATCATCATGCTTCATTGAATATGTGCAATGAATCATCAAGTGAGTCATTAAGCAATAAATGCTTCATTAACTCACTTGAATGATTCATCTCATGAGTCACAAAATCAATTAATGCTAATGCCACCTTACCCTCCAACTCACCATGCTTCTAGAAGCTTCCCGGAAAATTACGAGAACGCCCCTCCAATCCGTGAAAACACGGAAAAACTTTAGACTGTATAAATCCAATAACCTGATTCTAGAATCTGGCTTAAACCAAAGCCGGCTAGTAAAAACTGTCCAAACGTCGTACGTGCGTAAACACACGTATGCGTCCGAACCCCTGTCGTAAAACCATACGACCTCTATATCGTTTCGCCTGGAGCAGGGAAACTCTCTGTGTGGGACTCTAAAGACTCGACACTACGCTGGCAGTGGGTTTAACCACAGATCGCAAGCGGCACTAGCTGTACGTAACGGTCCCCAGGTAGATGTCGATAAGAAAGCCGATGAGGAAACCAATCCGAACTCCTACTGAGCCTGATGTGACAATCTCCGTACAGTCCGGTCTGTTCGTCTAAGACTAACGCATATCGAGCCTAGGGGGCGGCAAGCGTCAGTCCCCTAATAGCGGTATAAGTCGTGTCGGAGCGTAGCCCATTACACCCTGAGAAAACTACTGGAACCTACCAGTAAATCTCGCTTGCCCTGGCCAGGGACTTTGCGTAATGGCTCTCTGACACAGCGCGATATCAACTCCCAATACCGGGAGAGACGAATCCTGTCTAACCGCCACTGCCTCCAAGTGCTCGGGACTGCACTCAACTGCTACCTGTTTGCACGACTCTTTTGAGCCGTGGTAGGGTAGCAATCTAAGAACAGTGGGACACACTCAAGGCGAAGTAGCAGTGTCAAGTCTGCGGACTATGCTGTACTCATGTCACCTGGGAACTGTTAACTGACGATGGGTATAATACCAACCAATCAGTTCCCCTGCGAGTCCTGTCCGGTGTACCCGTAACCTAACGAGCACCTGTATACTATCTCCAGTACTACGTACTGACGGCTGTGGGACAGACCATCTTCCCAACTGGGATGAGAAGCGTACACACTTAGTCTACTCCGAAATATCAATGCCCTGTCTCGATAATCCTACGACTAGGGAAAAATATAGGATGTTGCTTATAGACTACCCAGCCCCCACTAGTGTGACTGCCGTCACAACGCTGGTAATCAAGCAAAGATCCTATGGGCTCTACTAATATGTATAAGTGATACGTTACAAGAAACATATGCACATATTAAAGTAGACAGAAACCAAGTAGCATACTACCATTTTTAGCAAGACTGTATATACAACTGTGAATATCCCAAGCTTCCATTAAGTAATATACATGCAAGTATGATACAATAATGGCCCCTAGGGCATATACACTAACAGCAGGGTCCGATCATATACGTGCAGTAGTGCACGGATCATGATCGGGCGGATCATACTAGTGGGCTTTGGTTTAAACCGGATCTTAGTATTAGATTTGTTGGATTACTTTAGTCTTATCGTATTCGCATTCAGTCGGAATGCGGATGCAGGTATGTATATACAGGTGAGGGGTATCCTTGTGATCCATCACGAGTTTACTTTAGATGTTGCCATATCTTTTTATTGTTGTAAACATTTGGATTAATGTTTACAAATGGAAATTGTGAGCTTAAATCATCATTTTGTGCATTTAATGTGACATAGACTTCATTAGTGACTCATGGTCTCTTTTCTTGTGCTAATGTCACATTATGTGATTGATTTGTGGTTTGAAATGAGAGGAAGAGAAAGAAGGGCAGCCATGATGGAGTTTGCTCTTGTATTATTTTGCTTTCACTCTCTCATTTTCATGATACAACACAAGAAAAAGAAAGCTCCTCTTCTTCTTCTTCCTCTAGCTCACAACCTCCATTAATGGCTTCATCTTCAACCTCCATCTATACACTCTCATGTGATGAGAATCAATGGATGCAAGAGACAAAGTGATCACACACATTCTCTACTTCACCTTGGACACGTCGGCTAGCGAACTTCGTGCCCGAGTTGCTTCGGATGAAGCGGGAGTCCGTAAAAAGACTCGAAGATGTGGTGCCCTTCCGACGTGAAGACCGGAGATCGGAGATGCCGCGATGAGCTTAGGTTGGTGGCCAAAGACCGAAGGACACGGATCGATCGGTATTGCTTTTCTAACCCTTCTATAGTTAGCTAGTTGTAGGTTAATGGTTCGATCCGGGATTAAAGTCTGCGATAGCGCCGGTTTCTAGTTTAGAAAAAGTTTTCGTTTCCGCATTTTGGCCTCGGACAGACGGCCGGAGCGCTACCGTAGACTTACATTCCTTTGTGAGTCGTAAGGATCCCACGAAAGTTTGTTCTCCTCATGTATCGTGAGGACACAAGAGTGGGTCTTCCCAAATGGAGCATAATTCCGAGGGCGGAGACCAGCCGCATAACTGGTGGTTGCGGTGGGGCATGGGTATGATGAGAATTATTTGAGCCCGTGGATTATATATGGTGGTCATCTTGGAGACCAATCGTAAGGCCGGGAGGATTTTGGAAATTTGAATTTTTGTTGACGTCTACATCGCTGCACTGGAATATGGTACCAGGAGCGACTCATCATTCGCCGTTTGGGAATTTGGATTTTGGTTGGCTTCTGCATCGCTGCACTGGAATATGGTACCATGAGCGACTCATCATTCGCCGTTGAGACATTCAGAGTTGGGTTGGCGTCTGCATCGCTGCACTGGGATACGGTACCAGGAGCGACTCATCATTCGTCGTTTTATTTTTACCGCGATTGCTCTATCATTTCAGCTTTTCTTATCGTGAAGGTCGCGATTACCCTATCATTTCGGCTATTTATTCGCGGTTGCCCCATCATTTCGGCTTTATTTTCATTTTTATTTTTACTCGCTGATTTTTATTGCGAGTTGCCCCATCATTTCGGATTTTTATTATTATATTTTTTGTTTTATTTACACATTTTTACACCCCCAGTTTAACGACTTAGAGGTCGATTGTTCCCAGTTTAACGACGTGGTGGTCAGCTTGCTTATCCCAGCTCCTTGAACTTTGATCTTGGCGGAGTCGTGTTGATGACCGTAGCTCTATGGCTTGTCGGTGCATCTGACGACTATGGGGCTTTCCTAAGTTTGTATTGGTTCTCCACCCAATCTTTGAAAATATAGCAGTTTTCGATGGTATGACTCACCATTCTATGATATGGGAAGTATATGGGATTGCCGGTCATATTCATTTCATGTGGCCTCTTCGGAACAGGCAGTTGCAGACCGTTGTTCAAGGCGTCCGCGAATATTTTGCGGACTTCATCCCTCCTGAAGGAGTATACCTTCTTCTTTCTCTCCAATGGAGTAGGTGCCTTTACTGATGCTGGTCCTTGAGGCCGGTCAGTCTTTGGTTCGCCTTTTTTAGATAATGGCACATGTCTGAGAGAATCAGGCTCCCGAAGGGCTCCGATCTCCATTTGTATGAAATCGGCGGTCATAGCTTGACTGTTTGCTAACGCGCCTTTAGACAGCTCTATCTCTCCCGTCTTGTATTGCTTTTCGACCCAATTTTTAAAGACGAAGCAGTCCTCAATGGCATGACTTATCACTCTGTGATAGAGGCAATATTTTGGGTCGTCGGTCATATTCGCTTCTTGCGGTCTCTTTGATTCTGGCAATTGTAGACCGTTTCTTAGGGCGTCCTTGAATATCTTGTGGATTTTTTCCCTTTTGAAGGAAAAGACATTATCCAGTTTCTCTATCAGAGACGACTCCCCTTCGGTGTATATGTCGGAGGGACTGGAGGCTGACCGCGGCCGTTTTTCGCGAAGGCGCTCCGCTCTTAGGCTGAAGGGGTATCAGTTGGCTTCCTCCTAGTATCAATCCCTGGCTCATGAACCAAAATTTGATTCTGCTGTAATTCCAATCGGGTGACTTGGGTCGCGAGATTTGCCGCCACGTTTACCAGTTCGTCGACCTTAGACTGTACCTTGGCTAACTTCTCATCCCTGTTCTAAAGCTGCCTCTGAAGCCATCGGAATAATGCTTGTTCTGTAGTTCCGGTTATGACAACTGGGTCATCCTTATTGCCTGAGCTCAATTCCGCAGGAACCACGGGCTCTTTCGGCTTATCGGCCTGAGCGAGCTCTTCATCATTTAGACCGAGTCGACGTTGGGTAGCATCCACCATATCATCACCATGACTGTGAGGTATAGGAGGGTTCGTTTCTCCATGTCCGACTATGTAGACAGTGTGGACCATATATCCAGCCGTCTCTTTATCTTTGGCGGGGTAACCCCGTTCTTGGAGCCTCATGAAGCTCAGCCTAGCATCAGCCCTAGCCCTTTTGTTGGCTCTGTATCTGAGCCTTTTCTGCCTTAGCTTCTCAATTTTGAGGGCTTGGTGGGCATCCGTTATCCAGGAAGCTATCGTGAGTCGATTGGCGGGGAGCTTAGAGAAGACACCCGATCGAGCAGTTGTTAGGGACACCGCTGGAGCTTGCTCGAGACACTTTGTTTCTTTGTTGGTGTTGATGGCCTTGCCCCCAGCTGGGACAATTGAGAGTCGTTCGGAAACGGACTTGCGCTTGGGCAGTGGTGCCCTCGAGATCACCACATTTGGCCTCTGCCTTTCGAGGCCGGTTTGTCTGTTACCGGAGCTTGAGGAGCTGGAATGGCGTTAGCTGGCACGAACAGAATAGAACCGAACTGTAGCAGCGGCTCCTCCCACTGTCGCCCAAGACTGGCCGGGAGGACCGTCCTGAAGTCCATCTTCATCGTGTAGGAGATGGAAGCTATGTCGAGAGCTGAGCTCGTCTTTTGAGACATTTTGCTGCGTTCGAAGATTGCAATTAGAAACTTAACCTGCACAAGGGAGCATGATTTCAGTACAGGAAATCGATATGTATATTGATTGAGTTCGCATGAACATTTAACCCGAAATATGGGAGGAGAGACAGGTCACACCGGGCGTGCCAGAATCTGTAGGGTGTTTTTCGTCACCCCATTGAGATGGGAATGCGCGCGCGCTTATCAGGCGCATTACAAATTCCCCCTATCTAGGATAGGCTGGGGTTTATTGATTGTGGGGATCTGAATCTCCGGCAGCCGCGGACTAAGCTGCGGTTAATTACCCCTCGCCTTTGAGGCGAGGTAATCTTCGATTGACGGGTCAAACAGGTCATGCGAACTCAATGTGCAGTGCGTTGGTGTTTTTTTTTTTTTTTTGTTCCATTTGTTAAAAAAAAGATATATATTTTTCTATAAAAAAATAAATAAGTAAATAAATATTTAGAGAAAAGTTCTTTTTTTATTTTTAATTATTATTATTTTTTAAATTTTAAAATATTATTTAATATTTATTTATTTTTAAATAAAAAAAGATTAAAATAAGGAAAAGAAGAAGAAAGAAAGAAAAGAAAAAAAGAGGGGGAAGCCTGGGCTTCCATTTAATGGGAGCCTCCCCGGGGGCCATCGCATGCTTAGCACATGCTAGCATGTGAAGGGGGGCCCTCACATCCTAGCATGTGATCCCCCACATGCTAGCATGTGACGGGGGCCAAAATGGCTCCCATCTCCCTCACGTGCTAGCATGTGATTGGGGCAAAAAGGGCGATTTTTTTGGAACATGGACCTGAATTCCAAAAGAAATTTTTTTGTGGAGTTAAACTCCAAAAGAATTTTTAAATATGGAGTTAAACTCCAAAAGAATTTTAAATGGAGTTTAACTCAAAAAAGATTTAATGTGTAGTTAAACTCCTCAAAATTTTTTTTATTGTGGAGTTAAACTCCAAAAGAATTTTAAACGTGGAGTGAAACTCCAAAAGAATTTTATATGGAGTTAAACTCCGAAAAGGATTTATGTGGAGTTAAACTCCCAAAAAAAAAGATTTTTTTTGTGGAGTTAAACTCCAAAAGAATTTTATTTGTGCAGTTAAATTTCAAAAGATTTTCTCCTTTCTCTTTTGAGAAGAAACCCAAAATGGGTTCTCTTGAAACTCCAAGATCTAGATCTTGGATGATAAAAAAAATTGACCATTTTTCTTCTTTTGATGGAGTCTTAGAAGGTGGGTTTATGGTAAAACTTTATTTAGTTTAAAAAAAAAGAGCTAAGCTCTTGATTTATTTGGAAAATGAAAAGGAAGAACTTGAAAAAAAAAGAGGCACAAATCCTAGTTTTTGGGGAGAATGAAAATTGTATATGCTTTATTCATTATCATGTTGCCTTATATAGGCTTACACATATACATTTTGCCCATCGGGCTTTACAAAATGTCATTTTGCCCATCTCATTCCTCATGTACTTATTTTCTTTTGCACATAAGGCATGAGCTTTACAAAAATTTGGCTTTATGTCCATTTTGCTTGCATCCATGCATAAAAAATTACATCAAAATTATTTATTACATGATTTTTATTTTGGCATGGAGGAGGGCCGGCCGCTTCATGTTCGGACTCGTCCTGGGCGTAAGCCCACTTGATCTGGGCTTGGACCCACTTGGCTTGGGATTGATCTTGACTTTGACTTGTTCAACCGGAATGAAATTTTCGACCCCAACATTACCCTCTTTTTTTTTGCCTCAGAATGTAACATAATAATATACGGTACTGGAAAGACCCAAATCCTGTCTTCAAGGCGAAAATTACATTTCTTTATACCAAAGCTTTAGTAAAAGACTATAATTTTCTTCCATTCTGCTCACCTTAAAATCATAACTACATGTTATAGATGCTATAGCTTAGAAACACATTTCTTAAGTGTCCAACTTGCAAAATATAATCTGCATTTTGAGATCCATATACACAATAATATGGATCAAGTTATTAGGCAGAAGAAAAGGTCGGTTGAAAAAACGGTCAATGTATCAGAAACAGCAATACAAGCAAAACTCAGATAATAGATTTTCATAAAAGACAAATACAAATGAGATGTTTACTGATATCCATAACAAAAACTTTTCACCCTTGATCTGGATTATAATGGAAAAAAAAGTAAAGCGTTGCAAGTTACAAGGAACACGATGAAGATCAACAGCACTCAGATTCTTTCAGCTTCACATTGTTTTGATGAGCATAATGTACCTTATTCTTGAGACGATAGAACCATGGAATTAGAAAAATACATAAACCTCAGACATGAAATTGCTGTAAGCTATTTCCCGAGCCTTTCTCTTCTTCAGGGTACAATTACAAGTAATGGCTGCAAATGGTTTAAACCAAATAATAAAATAAGAACAATGACAAATAAAAGGAAAAGTTGGGGGAAAAAGATGAGGAGCTAGTACGAGAGACATACAGTATCGACGCTAACAGGCTTTCCATCCTCAGCAATTACATCGACTACTGTACCATCCTGATCAGCCTATAACACGAAAAAAGAGTTTAGGATAACATATGTTGAATATAGTTATCTGTAACTCTGCCCTGTCTGGGTTTGATCTAAAAGTTGTGAGAACTGTAAAGCTCGGTTTAAAAGTTGAGATGCATCTCATATCCACTTTAAGATCAATATCTGAACTCCAAAGAAACAGTAAGAAAATAGAGTTGAGATAACTATAGAGGTCAAAGAAAAAGGGGGAAATGAATTTAGGTCTCTGCATCCAAAAAGCAGTAGTGTTTATTCCCTGGGCCCAAAAAACTTGTGAAAACCCCCCTAAACTCAAAGATTCCTTTATTTTAGTCCTTGTAATACATCAACTAGTATGTTATGCCCATATCATACTTTCGGGTAAAGAAGCACATTTACCGTCTAAAGTGTTATATTTATCTTTTAAAGTACTATATTTATCATATAAAGTACTATATTTATATTGAAATAGGTCAAATGTAATAAATGTAGTAATTTTACTGGTAAATGCAACAGTTTCATCTCAAATGTAGAATTTTAACACATATATAATAATTTTAACATAAATGTAGTACTTTATAAGATAAAAATAGTAATTTAAAAGGTAAATGTAGTATTTTATCTAAAAGGGCATTATTGGCATAAAATATTAGTTATTGTACCATAAGGACTAAAACAAAAAGAACTTGTCAATGGAGTTTTTTTACAAGTTTTTTTTTGCCCAGGGATTAAAACCTATTGCTTTTGGAACCTAGAGACTTAAATTTCCCAAAGAAAAAACACCAATCTTATTTTTAAGATAAAGCGGGGTGAGAGTTTGCATAAACTATACTTCCACTTAAAAATAATAATGATTATTATAACATCAAAGAAAATCAGGACCTTAAGCTTTGTGAAATTCAAATTAATCAGACTTCAGATAATAGACTACAGCTCCCTCAAGGATGGGTTCAATATGATGATTCACATGCAATATGTCATCTAAACTTCCCACCACTTGAACTTGAATTATAAAGTCTTGAACTCTGTTTCTTTAAATGTGCATTAGAAATAAAACAATATCAAAGACTAGGAAATTAGGGGGCTTCTACCAGGTTGCATGAATGTACAAGGCTACAAGCAATAAGGTATGCAAACAGAAATCATAAAGAGATGACCTCTCAAAATCAGAATCCTGTTTTATGGCCAGTTTCATAATTGATAGATAAGGTTTAGATGATGACAAACAATTTGATTTCGTTTCGTTTTCTTAAATAAAAAAATAACAAAATTATGCTTAGTTAAGATTACCAAATAATACCACAAACCAATCCAAAGATGTGCACAATACACTTTAGATGCCTATAATCTAAGGGAAGCAAATGGTATCTTCGAAGTTCGAACAGTGAGAAAATATACTAACTAGCTGATCAGTGTTTAGCCAGGTATAGGGAAACCAATTTACATCTAGGAAGGATAATAACAATTCGGATGATCTCAAGTAACCAGCCAATTATATTTAGCACATCGGATAGCCTTCTCAATTAAATAATTGTTTTTCAGAACCGATCTCATTATGATAGATAAGGCTTGGAGGATCATAACCTGTTCACATTCGTGTCATTTTCTTGAATCAACACATACAAAAGTTTTGCTTCGAACTATGAAAACCTACAAAAATCACTATAGATATTATCTAAACGAAGTCAAATGGTGGCTTCGAACAATGAGAACAGAGTATCTAGCTGGACAGTGTTGTGGCTAGAAGTAAATAATCTCCTTCTAGGAAGTCCTCATGAAATAATTAAATTAAATAGAATAAGACTCCCATTAATATTCGAATTAAACTGCTAAATCACCACAAAACTCCAGCAAGTTCGGGAAGATAGGAAGCCAGAAAGACAATTACCTCAATCTCGTTCATCAGTTTCATGGCCTCGATAATGCAAACAACCTGTCCCTTTTTAACCTTGTCTCCAACCTATGTACATGATGAAAACAATTTCAGTGGAGACACAATAACACACATCCCATTAATCGACTAATGCAATTTATGTCAATTATAGCTAAATTACATTAAAATACCCTTAACTATTGTTGTTTTTCACTAAACTACCTTAAGACCTTTTTATTACAGTAAGATCTCTTAAACTGCAAGATTTAATGGTGTTTTACTGGGGGAAACCTCCCTTTAAATTAAAGCTTAAGGGAGTTTACTGAAATAAAAAAGGCTTTGAGGTAGTTTAAATGAGCCGCCAAAAATATGATCACCTTAACAAATGGTGGCTCCCCAGGAGCTGGGCATCGATAAAATGTTCCAGCCATTGGGCATTTAAGAGGAGGATGTGATGACTTGCTGCCCTTTGTAGGAGCAGGAAGTGCCGGTGCTGAAGCAGCAGCAGGTGCAGGAGGAGTAACTGCAGTTGGCATTGGAGGTTGAGGTGCATACATAGCTTGCAGGGGAGATTGCATCATCATGATGGGAGCTGAAGAAGCCGGCTGTGGCAAAGCTTCTTTTTTCCTTATTATGAGTTCGCAGTCCTTTTGCTTCAGTTGTAGCTCAGTTATATCTTTTGAATCCACAAGCCTGACCAATTAAAAAAGATAAAATCTATGAGACGGCACTTACAAGAGCTTAATGGAAGAAAGCATTAAAGTAGTCAACCTCAAAATTCTGGAGAGGCTTTTTGTTGTTGGCTAAGTATTAAACATAGTCTTTACTAGAATATAAATATGCATAACCAATATTCTTCTGCGCTAATTTAAACAGGAAGTTCGCACAGTAATGGATTGTTCTCAAAAAAGAATTATGACTTATATCTTGCAATCAATTATTATCTCCCAGATTATAGATTAAGATGTCAGATCTGTACCCATCTCTATTCATTTGCTACAAATCACATTTTTTTTCTCAATCTGTACTTTTTCCCCCTTTAGGCCTAATGTTGAAATGGTGTTACTGTTCACAAATCAACATTTAAGATCATTCTGAAACCTATGAAGTAAAATGAAGGGGTGCTTACTTAACAAGATCGGAAACTTCAGCCATGAATGCAGATATGACAGATTCCGGTGGTTCTGCTTGAAGAGCAGTTTCCTCCATAGTGTCACCAACTTTACCATTTGATGATTCTGTTTTAGACGTGGTTGAGGTCACTGATGATAAAGTTGAATTGTCGGTTGCAACCTGACAATTAAAATTCTTATTAATTATTTTTACAGGAAGTTAAGTTTCAAGAATTGGTTGCATATAACCCTCTCATTTATAATTCCATTCCATATTTACAACTCCTCAACTATCTATCCAAAACCAACACCCAGGAGGTGGAGTCGGATAGCAGTTACAAGTTATAATCCCTCATCTGACAAACGAAGTGCTGCTGAGCAAGTTGAGGTGTTATAAGCCCCGCATATAAATATGGCATGTGTTGTTTGCAATTATCTCTGAACTTAATTTTCGTGATGAATCGAGATAAAAATGAAAGCCATTTAAGTTCTAGTCAGTGAACAAAACACATTACGAACCTGGGCCTTTAGAAAAGGGAGGCGCCTTTGATTAGATCCCTGCAAAAATATTGAAATTTCCTTAAATACAAAATCATCTTCGGCCGTACCATGAAAGACTTAACACTTAAAACCTTTTCATAAATATCAATTCTTCGGATACAAGAGATGGCCAGCCGTGGTATGAGTGAAAAAATAATTTTGTTTTAACGAAAAGTACAGAAAAAAATCATGTAACCATGTTCTACAAAGATAATAGGGTGGTTCATCTAGAAAGTAACTACAAACTCCTAAAATTTGTATGCAGAGAAGGCAAACCAAAATTAGGAATAGTTCTATTAAGGCAGTTACGGCAAGAAAAGGTTGGTGCATTTCAGCGGTCTATGTTGTTTTTCTTTTTCTTTCTGGTAAATGCTTATGTTGAGTAGTTTAAATATCTAAATCGTTGGGGGTGTTAAAGTAATTATAGAAATTTCATTGGTTAGTTTCATGTATTCGGTTGCCATGGCCCGACTGAATGAAAGTTTGGGAAAGAAAAAAATCCTAATGCCGGTTAATAGAATGTGTTAAATTTATTTATTTCACAAACATAGACCAAGAGGGTCTAGCCCAATTTTTGTTGTATGGTTTGTTTCTTAACGAAGGATTGACGATTTAAATACTGACAATTAATTAAAAACTTCTATTTAAATAGGTAAGAATTTAATTGTGCATTCTCTTGTAAATAAAAAAGTTGATTCCATCATTGAGGTTCAGCAAAAGTCTAGAATGTTGCGGTCCAAGATACAAAGTCTTGAAATATGTTATTGTATTATATTTTTTCTATCAATATAAACTTTTATTGTCTAGTTCTCAAATTGTAAGATAGTTTTCACATGTCATGTATTTGGACTTTTTAATGTAACCTAGTGATCTCAGTTTTGTACCTCTTACCAAAATGTCTATGTTTGCTCATGCCTTGCACATAACTAGATAGCTAGGTTTTAGCAGCAATATCCAATTTGGTAACACAAAAAAAAAAAAACTTGCCTAGAAATGAGTTCAAATATTAAGTGATCAATATGGTAAAAAGGGTACACGGACACATGTCAGCGAGAGCGATATTGAGGAACCGTCTAAGGCGGGACCTACTACCTGTCCGCACCCTTAACCGTGCAACGCAAACACGAAATGAGGAAACTTACCAACTATTGACTCATCCATGTGCGAGTATTTGATCACCCCACCGGAAGGACGAGACCTTACGAGGATTTGTCGTTTAGTACTAGCAGGGGATAGGTCAGCATGGTTGTGTGAGCACCACCTGACATTCACTACATGCATTACTGGTCCCTGATAACCACCTTGGAACATTCGCTCTTAAGATCCTGCGATACATTTCTTCTCCTTCAAGCTACTGACGTGAGCACCAAAGGAGATACTCCAAACCAAAACCTTATCTTTGGTTATTAGGACTTTGACGACGCACTACTTGGTGAAACCATTTTTTACCTTATCAATGATAGTGGGAACCAATATGATTATAATGTTTTCCTATATCTACTATATACAATATGAACTCTCTCTCTCTCTCTCTCTCTCTCTCATGATAGGATGCAATTAGTCTATAATCATAGACTACACACAGGCCAAAACCATAGGGCACATATACAAGCCTTGTATACCCAAGTACTTCACAATGAAACATTTTGCATTAAGATCACCATCTTCCCTCTCACCTTTGGCCACTAGATCATTGTTTTAGAGGGGGTGGGGGTGAGCTATATTTATAATTACGAGATTTCCTAAAAAGGGAGCAACTTTCATATCAAGCACATGATCATCACAAATTGGCCAAAAAAAAAATTCAACGCATTTCAATCGAAAGAAGACGAGCAGCTAACCTTAAGCGAGGGAAACTTGGAGAACCCAACGACGGGAGCTGAGAATCGCCGAGAAAGCGCCGCATTGGGAGGGATCGGCGATGCCTTAGGGCACGGGACAGATATCGACGCCATTAGAGTAAAGAGAGAAATCGATCGAGATCGAGGTGCAAACCCTAAATTTTAGAGGATTGGTGGAGGGGGGAATTAATTAAAAAGAGAGAAGACGACGGAGAGAACGAGGAGAGTTTTTGGATTGAGATTTATAAATGAGACGAAGAGATCTCCGCCGCCAGCTCTCGTAGGCGTGTGAGGGGCCCAACTGTCATTTCACGTTGCATTTTCCGCCTTACTTTTCCATTTCAATTTGTGTTGGGCCCCACATGTAGCTGCAGGAGGATGATAGAGGGCAGGTGATGTGAAAGTCGTGTGCCAAGTATTCACGAGGTATTTGGGCGGGGCTAAGCTTATTAGGCATAGTTTGGCAACCCGATTTCATCTGAGTTAAAATTAGAGCTCTCTTATTTGATATGGAGTTAGCTTAACTGAAGTTTTTCTTTAAGCAGAGGTAGAAAAGGTACAAACTAGGGTCTGCAATCATAAATATGAACTTACATAACCTAGATCAAATTGGTGTTTATATAATCGTGGTTATCTAAACCACTAGTAAAAACTGTACGTATTAGAGACCGTGTAAATATATACGGTCTCTAATAAATTATTAGAGATCGTATATATTATACGGTCTCTAATGAACGTTCGCCAATACATTGGCGACCGTTCTAAACAGTCGCTAATATGTCGATCACATAAGAGCCCCGATGGCTCCTTTTTCCTCTCATTCCCCCAAAAATTTTCCCAAGAGGTGATTATTACTCTTTTTTCTCAAATTTTTTGGAAAAATTATGAAATCTAACCCCAATTTTTTTAGGTGTTATTGTTGCAGTTGGTGGTGTAGAATCTTGCAATTGCTCATAATCTTTTCAAATCCGGACCAAGATTGGTGTTTTCTCCTCCTACTCCTAATTTTTTCAGTTAGATTATTAAATTTGGAAATTAGGTGATTATAATATGTAATTTGTGTCGGTTTTGATATATTAAATATGGTTAATGATGAATTGAATCGATTGTAGAATGATGGGTTTGAAATTTATTTTGATTTTGGGGGTTGATGGGTTTTATTATTAAAATATAATTGAAGAAAATTTTAGATGAGTTTTAGAATTGAAAATAGATGAAAAATTGAAATATAAATTTGGTAATTTAGGTTTAGAGTTGAAGATATAAAGATTATAGGCAATCGATGAATTTACTTAGATTAATTTAGGGTAAGATGGATTATAGGATTATATTAGATGAATTTAAGATAAAATGTATTATAATTAATTAAAAGGGTGCGCGCGCGCATGCGTGTTTGTGGGTATGTGTAAATGTATGTTCGAGCGAACATATGTGAGCGAGTGTGTATGTGTGTGTGTGTGAGAGAGAGAGAGAGAGAGAGAGAGAGAGTGTATGTAGGAGTGTTTGAGTGCGCACGCGTATGTGTAAGAGTGTATGTATGTGTGTGTGCGTGCGCGGCCGCATGTGAAATATTATAAATATATATCCATCCTAAGTTCTAACTTGTATTTTGTAAATTTAATGATTCGATATTTTTTATTTTGTAAATTTAATAATTTGATATCTTGTTGCTTATGATTATTTCTTAGATTTTTTAATTGTAGCATAATTTATAAACCAAATCAAAATAAAAATCAAATCTTTTAATACCAATTAAACTATAGTAAATGCATAAATCAAAACTAAAATCAAATTGATTAAGAAAAATTAACACTAATTAACCTATAATAATTAACCTATAACATTAATTACATTAATTAAGAAATCTTAATTAAGACTAGATAATAGTGAACCGAGACCCTGATTAAAAAACGATTAAATCGAAAATTAAGGGATACCCAAAAGTTTTGATTAGAAACGTAACCAGGGTATTCTATTTTCAATTAATTAGTAAGTTTAAGATCGAAATGTCTTCAACTTATTTAGGATCAACCTATAGTTTCCCTCTGACAATTGGTGTATGCCAAAATACTTTTCCGTCAAATTGATAGGATCACATTATATATTTGTGAGAGTTGAGCGTCACATTCAATTTTTTCAAACATATGTGTAGTATTCAATGAGGGGATTTGACATACAGTAATTGTCGGATTTGTCCAGTTTGGATATGTCACGAATGCAACAAGACTCACATCTCACATCCTCCTGTATTTTCGTATATTTCGAGAAGTTTCGATGGTGCTTTCCACTTGTTCCCCGTATACAGATTTATGTACGAACATGGGGAATAGGGGGAAAGTGCTACTGAAATTTTCTCGAAATGGACAAAAAACAGGAGGATGTGAGATGCGAATGTTGCATTCGTAATGGGAATTAAAACCTGTATCCTTGACAGCCGTGAAACTAATTATTCGTTCCAACCTTTTGCCCTGAGTACTTTTGATAATCTTAAATGACTTTAGATACTTTGATGCTGTTAGTTATATGTATGCCCTAGAGGCCATTACTATACATAGGATGTATATTGTAGTGGATGCTGGGACATATATAGGGAGGACTTTCTTGCTCGACATGATAGTATGCTATCTGGTTGAACTTTACCTTAACGTGTACACTGATTGTCTCTCTATTACATGTTGGTAAAGCCCTTAGGATGTGTACTTGACTACCTGGACTATGATGCGGATCATACTAGTGGGGACATGGTAGTCCATAAGTACATCCTTGAAAGTCCCTAGTCGTGGGTGTATCGAGATGGGGCATCGATATACCAGAGTAGACTAGCGTATACCTTCTCGACCCATGCAGATGGGCGATGGATGATCCCATATCCATTGGTGTTTGACATCAGAGATGATATACGGGTGCTCAGTAGAGACTGGGTACACTGGACGGACTCGCCGAGAACTCCCAGATGGTATTATACCTTACGTCAGATGGCAGTTTTCTGGTGACACTGGTACAGAGTAGTCTGTTGACCCGAGATCGTCATAGAGTCTTGTGTGGTTCCCACTGTGCTTTGATTTCCATCTTACCACGTCCAAGAGGGCGTGCAAAACGGTGGTTTTTGGGTACAGTCCCGAGTCACATGGAGGCAATGAGCGATAGGAGGGGATTCGTCTCTCCCGGTATAGGGGGTTGATGTTGCGCTGTGTTCGATTGGCTATAACCGGAAATCCCTGGCCAGAGTTGCTGAGATTTACTGGTAAGTGTTACCAGTAGTTTCTCGAATTGTTATAGACCTCATATCGACACGACTTATCAAGCTATTGGGGTCTGACGTTTACCACCCTTAGGCGAGATATGCGACATATCAGACGATCAGACCGGACTGTACGGTAAGTGTTACTGGTTGGATTCACAGGAGTGTGAGCGGGCTTGCTCGTCGATCTTCTGATCGCTCAATACCCGGGTGGCCGTTACGTTTAGCAGACCGCTTGCGGCTTGTGGATGTTTGATATGATCATCATCCGCTGCCGGCGTATTGACGAGTCTTTAGAGTCCTACACAGAGGTTTCCTGGCTCAAGCGAAACGAAATAGGAGCGCATATGAGATATGTCCGGGACCGAGAATGATACCAGTATGTGATACTGTATTCCATTCTCGCGATCTGTGACATTGATCGGTTATATGCGATATAGCCGGGTTATCGGATCAAGTGTTGATTCGATAAGTTGTTACTGTTGATATTAGTCGGTTATATACGATATGACCGGATCATTAAATCAAGCGTTGATTTAATGATTTAATGCATAATGATATATTTGATATATTACTTTGCATTAACTAGTATCGGTTCACTTAAGATGGATTTTCTCACTCGGATGTGCGCATTATATATGTGATATGATTTTGTGCACATGCTTGTATCATGTTTGATGGTGCATGTAAAATTGGTTAAGTATAAAGAATTAAACCTTGGTTAATGAAATGGTTAGGGTTTATTATTTGCTTATTCATTTTATTCATTTAGTTATTCTTTTGGAAAAAGAAAAGGAAATGATAAAATGGTGGCATTCTTTGTTCTTTCATGAAGCTTCATGAATACTTTGACTTTGTGACCACTTTGTCTCATCCTTAACCCTAACCATTCCACTTAACCCTAATTAATTCTCTACACCTAACCATGGTTCTATATAATAAGTATTGATTTTCTTTTCAATATTAATTAACTTATCATAACACTTTCTTCTTCTTCTTCATCTTCTTCAATGAAGAAAGCTTCACTTCATCAATGGTGGATTGATGAAAAGTGTGAGAAATCCAATTCTAAAGTGAACCCACTTCCTATTTCTTCATCCTCTACCTCTTGCCAAGTAGTATAGGGTGTTTCCTTCACAAGTTTTCATGGCTTGGTGAAGGTGGAGTTTGATCTAGTGATGCCTCGACGTAGATCATTTTCGGCACGTTGTCGACGACCTAGCCCGCCTATTTCTCCGATGAAACCACCGTGAGAGTCATGGTTCAATTTGGTCAGCGGAGAGGACTTCATCGCGGAGCTTAGGAGGTGGTGGACCGGATCTACAAAGGTTGTATTTCCATATTCTTGTAGTTAAGTGTTAACTAGTTTACTTTGTCGCCTAAAAATCTAGCCAACGATCCGTATTAGGGTTTCTCGGCACCGTTAAATTTTGAAATTGGCATGGTTGATGCCTTGTGAGACCTCTAGTGTGTGCCTAGGAACCCTACAGTGGTATCAGAGCCTAGCTAGAGCCTTAGGCGAAGTCTAGACGAAGTTTAAAACCCGAACGAACCGAAACCCTAACACAATCCATGCTCTCTGGACTTTTTCTAAAATCTGGAGTTTTTCGATATTAAAAATATGCAGAAAAATCAGCAGGAAATTCTAAGGGATACTGTAAAATTCGTGTGCCTAATTCCATCATTGCGCCGCGGTTCCGCGGCACGAGCATGGCTCGTGCGGCGGATCCGCGGTCGTTTTGTCTTTTGTGGCATCCAATTTTGCACAGTAATTCATAATATGCAGTGCTGGTTTTCCTGGAAATTTTTAATATTTTATTCAAGAGTTGAATTTTCTGGGTTGTTTTGGGGATTCGTATGTTCGATCGGATTATCAAATTTTGTCTGTGTGGCTTTCCGGATAATTTATGGATATGTTAAAAAGTTCGACCGGATATAAATACCCAACTTTTCCCCTGTCAGGAAATTTCCAAGTGTTGGATTTTTCCGTGGTTTAACGACATTCTAAGTAGTGCAAGTAACGCGATGGTCCCTCTAGAAGACAACAAACCTTAACTCGATTATGTGACCGTCTTGAACTGCCCTTTGAACCTTCGGGTTTGGGGCAGTACGGCGTGCCACATGTGAGGCGTTGGCTTGACCCTTCTATGGCTGGACCGTTGGTACTGAGGCACGAACTGAATGTTTTTGAACCTATTTCATGTGTTGAGCTGTATCGGGAAAACTTGGGTGTTCGACTGCTCGATCGGAAAGTTTAACATTTTCTATTTATCCGGAATGGGATACAATAATTGGAATTCACAACAAGTTATGAGATAACCGAATGAATGTTATAAACATAGCAGTTTAGTCTCACTTGATCGGTTGCCACGGAATTTTGATGTGATCAAAAGTCCGTCGCAATCACGTAGCGTACGCGGATACTCGCCGGGTAAACTTAATAGACAGCTACGCCCCATAGCCCCGACCAAGTGACTGTAGGAGAACCCCGTCGCCGAAAGCATCCGTTCGGGTGCTCGCGGTAGCGGTGTTCCGCCTTGGTGCACTTCGTCGACGGTATCAGGGGTGCGGCCGTCTACTGAAGTTTGCGACGAGCATTCGATCATGATGTCGGGAATCTTGTTGAATTGCCCGACTTGATATTGAAAAGAGTTTTCGATAATGAGACTAAAATGCGGGGTTTATAATTGTTAGGCATGCGATGTCTAAGAAATTCATTTGATCAGGCATGCGATGTCTGAGGTGGTTGCGGATTCCAACTGTTGTAGTTTTACACTTTCTTTTCTGTGACCGTAAGTGTAATATGTGATATCGCCGGTTTCGTTGCTATATGTCAACGACAATTGGGATGGACATATTTATTTACGTTGATGACATGTGATGTTATGTGTTGCTGGATATGTTATATTGGATCGTCGTGTTTGAATAGCCGGGGTTTTTTTTATGTGAGATGAGTGTTTTTCATTTTCATTCATGTAAAAACTTGTATGTAATATTCTTTTATTGGGGCACTTCCAGGTTGCGGAAGTTGTCACCGTTGATGTATATTATTTACTTTTCCGCACTAGGATAGACCCAAGGAGGGGAGCACAAGTAACCGGGTTCTGGAGTCCAGTGGGAGACCAACTCAAGGAGTCGAGTCCGGGTCTCCTAACTCTAGAATTGGTAAGGTTACTTGCCGCTCTCGTAGGGGTCTAGGGGTGTGGGTTTGGCTATTCATCGCGACCGTGGAATCCGTGTTTTATACTGGCTCGTATTGAAAACATGGACGTCCTAGTATATCCAATATTTCATATGATTCTTCTGCTGCGATATCTGTGATGTGATCATGTGATGTTCTGTGATAGATACAGTATATAGTATATATGATATATTATATAGGCGTTACTTATGTTTTACACCCGCGCTAGCCCTGCCCCGCTCTGCCGTTAGTTACCTAACCTAACGGTGCACGAGGGGACATCGAGGCGAATGCGGATGGCATAAGTGTACGTCGTATTTATCTGTGATGTTTAGGTATATAAATGATGGGATTTCATTAATGTGATTAATGAAAATAAAAGAAACCTAAGATGTTGTAGAATCGAATTTCAAAATAAAAAAGGTAGCTACAGTTCTTGCTTTGCACAGCGGTATATGTGATATATCCTGCACCTTATTCGATGAGGAAAGGACCGAGATCCCTTCACCGGGAGTGACTCCTTTAGCAATAACTGGCAGATGCTACACACTCGGTTTGTCTTTTGATTGCTTTTAAGAGTTTTTGCTTTGCACAGTGATATATGTGATATATCCCGCACCTCATTCGACGAGGAAAGGACCGACGATCCCTTCACCGGGAGTGACTCCTTTAGCAAAACTAGAAAAGCCTCAAAAGCACTCCATTTCAAAATCATTTGATTCTACAACGATATCAAGTTCATTACGCAATAGGTTTTCAGAAAAACCTGTCGTAGCCCTCCGTCATTTCAGATAAGTGCTGATTAGTATTCGTGCTACGTTTGTTGGCCTGCGTCAAGGCGTAGTGTGCGGTAGCTAACTAGTATTTATCTGCTTATGCATATGATGCAGATTGGATTAGGGTAGTCGTGCGACTTTGTTGGCCTGCGTCAAGGGTCGTGCGGGTGGGTTTAATTCAATCAGGAAATGACGGGTTGAACTTGACTAGCGCTCTATGGTTTGTTGGCCTGCGTCAAGGTCATAGGACGCTAGGGGCAAAATATTATCGGGAATTTCAAGTGTTGAAATTTGCAATGAGATTGCATACCTTCTATGAGATAGTTGGATCCCGATACCCACTGCGAGTAAGAGTTACTCTTGGGAGAATTTTATACATTACAATTAGCCGATCAAGTAGGTGTCTAGAAAGGTGTCAACGGGGTTACGCCTCTGGGAAAACGAGGTTTACATTAATTAGGTTCGTGCGAAAGCACGGGGGACCTCCCTCAAAATACCGATACTGGCCTGGCTGAAAGATTGGCGAACTTGTAGTATGTAATTAATCCCGGCTAGTCTTTCCTTTTAGGGTTTGAAGGAAGATTTGATAAAAAGCAGTGGGAGCCATCCTGATTAGATAAAATAATAACCAATCTATTCTTGCAAGAGCGCACGCTGAGTGTTTTCTTCTCTCTCTCTCCAGGTAGCGACCATATCACGCCTTAATCAAGATAATAATATGGATGTATTGACCGAACCCGCTTGTTATACTGAGCTGGGGAACGTTGGTCCCGCTCCAACTTATAATTGTTATAAGACAGAGCAGGAAATTGGGGATTACCAGAATTCCCGTGCCGCCCAAACGAAGAGAGTGCATGCTGATGCATCATCTTCGGGTATGTTCATTATACAGAACTGTTTCTCAGTATCCTTTACATCCTGGGTATATGATACCGGATCAGGATCCCAGATATGTAATCTGTTACATAGGGCTGCAGAAAGGTAGAGAACTGAGAACGGGTGATAAGTTTTATGAGGCAGAAAACGGGGCAAGTGTTGCAGCCAAGTCTGTTGGTCACTGTCACCCTGTATTCCAAATACATTGATTCTGAACGAATGTTATTAGATACCGAACCTGATATACAAAATCATATCTATCTCTTTATTAGTAAAGAAATGATAAAATTTTGTATTGTTGGATAATGTTTTGAACATTTCCTATATCAAAAGTTGATCGGTTCAGGCACGTTATCTAAAAGCATTGATGTTCTAAATCAAACTACAGTTCTTAGTATACAGAACACACACAAGAGGAAGAGTTCAGAACTGAACGAATCCTTCTTGAGGCATTGTAGACTAGGTCATATCAATGCGACCCGACTAGCTAAAGTTACATGTAGATGCATATTTAAATCAGTTTGAATTTACATCTTGTGAAACTTGCCAGTCATGTCACAAAGATATAATGACACCAGCTCTGTTTATTGGAAACAGAGAAAGAGTTAGTGAACTCTTGGGATGATACATGTTGATGTATGTTTGGTCCCCTGTCTACATATGCCAGGACTGGTTCTTTTTACTTCGTTACATTCTCTGATAATGTCTCAAGATTCAGACATATGTTCCTGTTGAAACACAAGTCCGAACCTTTTGAGATATTCACAGAATATAAGTTAGAAGTAGAGAACCAAAATGAGGGTATAAGTATTATGTCCTTTGATGCGATCAGGGAGGAGAATACTTGAGCACGGAATTCTTGGACTTTTCTAAAGGAGAATGAGATTCTCTCTCAGCATTACTCCTCCGTATACACCATAGCACGATGGTATGTCGGGGCGGAGCAGATACACCCTATATGATAAGGTGTACTCTATGATGAGTACTACTGAGTTTCCTATTTTCTTTTTGGGAGTTATGCACTTGAGAAGATGCATACCTATTGAATTAGGTTCGAATCAAATCAATGCCTACCACTTCATATGTGATATAGAAAGGGAAGAGCCCATATCTTAAGTTAGTTAAGATTTGGGGTTGTCCGGCCTATGTCTAAAAGCAAAATCCGGACAAGCTCGAGGCAAGATCTGTTATGTAGAACTGGAAAGGTTCCAGCTATACAAAATACAGCCGATGACTTGATAGAACCAAAGGATTCAATAGTTACCAACGAACCTCAGCCTCTCCGCCGATCTAGTAGGGTTCCTCACCCACCTGAGAGATACTTCGGTTTCTCTATGACAGTGGGAGCGAGGATTGCAACATGAGATGATGACCCAACTAGTTTCGAGCTGGCCATCAGGAGTAAGACTCTATAAGAATGGCTGGATGCTTAGTGATCTGAGATGGAATCCTTATACACCAACAGAGTATGGACTTTGGTTGCTATATCTGAAGGGTTAAATCCCCATCAGGAGCAAGTATATCTTGAGAAGATTACCTGGTGTACATGGAAAAGTTGAGACTTTCAAAGCTAGACTTGTTAAAGGTTTTCGTCATCGACCAGGCGTGGATAATGATGAAACCTTTTCCAGTACCTATGCTTAAGTCCATCCAGATACTGCTTGCCATGGCTCCATACCATGACTACGATATCTGGCGGTTGGGTGTCATGACTGCTTTTCTAAATGATATTTTAGAAGAGTGCGTCTATAAGTACACAGCCAGAGGGCCTCGTAGACAGTGGGAGCAGCGGAAACGTGTGCAAGATGCTTTATAGGATAAAGCAGGTATCGTGGAGTTGGAACATCTGTTTTGATGGATTAGTCAAAGAAGTTGACATCATCAAAATGGTAGATGAACCTTGTATAAACAAAAAGGTAGTAGGGAGTATGGTGACGATCCTCGTAGAGTACGTGGATGACATACTCTTGATAGGGAAGGAGTTTCCTATGCTACGCTCGATCAATCTCCGCTTATCACAATGATTCTCCATATAGGATAAAAGTGATACCTCCTAAATCCTGGGTTTTGGATCTATGAGATAGATCTAATTGGATGTTAGGATTCTCACTAGTTGTAGCGAGATGGTATCAATCGATCCTGGGGAGAATCACTGGAAGGGTTCCAGGGTGATAATGACGACTGAATGTCAGTCGCAGGCATTGTCTTTACCCTCAGTAAAGGGACGGTATGTTGGAAGAGTTCCAAGCTAGATACCGTGGCAAACTAGACGATAAAGGCAAGATACATCGCTACTTAAGATGCTACCAAAGAGGCTGTTTGGGTGTATATTGGTTCATGAGATGAACTACGTTCCTACCATTGTGAGACAATGGAGTTGTGGCTTATGCCAAGGAACGACGGTCCCATCAATGATCCAGACATATTCTAAGGCAGTGTCACCTGATCAAGGAGATGGTTGATCTCCAGGGTGATCGAGGTTTGGAGAGTAGACTCAGAGGACAACACAGCGGATCCACTCACAAAGGTTTGTTCCCAGAGAGAGACTTTTATGGGATGGTTGAGTATGAGATACTGCAACCACTGCTATCAGATGGCCCTAGTGCAAGTGGGAGATTGTTAGTTATATGTATGCCCTAGAGGCCATTACTATACATAGGATGTATATTGTAGTGGATGCTGGGACATATATAGGGAGGACTTTCTTGCTCGACATGATAGTATGCTATCTGGTTGAACTTTACCTTAACGTGTACACTGATTGTCTCTCTATTACATGTTGGTAAAGCCCTTAGGATGTGTACTTGACTACCTGGACTATGATGCGGATCATACTAGTGGGGACATGGTAGTCCATAAGTACATCCTTCAAAGTCCCTAGTCGTGGGTGTATCGAGATGGGGCATCGATATACCAGAGTAGACTAGCGTATACCTTCTCGACCCATACAGATGGGCGATGGATGATCCCATATCCATTGGTGTTTGACATCAGAGATGATATACGGGTGCTCAGTAGAGACTGGGTACACTGGACGGACTCGCCGAGAACTCCCAGATGGTATTATACCTTACGTCAGATGGCAGTTCTCTGGTGACACTGGTACAGAGTAGTCTGTTGACCCGAGATCGTCATAGAGTCTTGTGTGGTTCCCACTGTGCTTTGATTTCCATCTTACCACGTCCAAGAGGGCGTACAAAATGGTGGTTTTTGGGTACAGTCCCGAGTCACATGGAGGCAATGAGCGATAGGAGGGGATTCGTCTCTCCCGGTATAGGGGGTTGATGTTGCGCTGTGTTCGATTGGCTATAACCGGAAATCCCTGGCCAGGGTTGCTGAGATTTACTGGTAAGTGTTACCAGTAGTTTCTCGAATTGTTATAGACCTCATATCGACACGACTTATCAAGCTATTGGGGTCTGACGTTTACCACCCCTAGGCGAGATATGCGACATATCAGACGATCAGACCGGACTGTACGGTAAGTGTTACTGGTTGGATTCACAGGAGTGTGAGCGGGCTTGCTCGTCGATCTTCTGATCGCTCAATACCCGGGTGGCCGTTACGTTTAGCAGACCGCTTACGGCTTGTGGATGTTTGATATGATCATCATCCGCTGCCGGCGTATTGACGAGTCTTTAGAGTCCTACACAGAGGTTTCCTGGCTCAAGCGAAACGAAATAGGAGCGCATATGAGATATGTGCAGGACCGAGAATGATACCAGTATGTGATACTGTATTCCATTCTCGCGATCTGTGACATTGATCGGTTATATGCGATATAGCCGGGTTATCGGATCAAGTGTTGATTCGATAAGTTGTTACTGTTGATATTAGTCGGTTATATACGATATGACCGGATCATTAAATCAAGCGTTGATTTAATGATTTAATGCATAATGATATATTTGATATATTACTTTACATTAACTAGTATCGGTTCACTTAAGATGGATTTTCTCACTCGGATGTGCGCATTATATATGTGATATGATTTTGTGCACATGCTTGTATCATGTTTGATGGTGCATGTAAAATTGGTTAAGTATAAAGAATTAAACCTTGGTTAATGAAATGGTTAGGGTTTATTATTTGCTTATTCATTTTATTCATTTATTTATTCTTTTGGAAAAAGAAAAGGAAATGATAAAATGGTGGCATTCTTTGTTCTTTCATGAAGCTTCATGAATACTTTGACTTTGTGACCACTTTGTCTCATCCTTAACCCTAACCATTCCACTTAACCCTAATTAATTCTCTACACCTAACCATGGTTCTATATGATAAGTATAGATTTTCTTTTCAATATTAATTAACTTATCATAACACTTTCTTCTTCTTCTTCATCTTCTTCAATGAAGAAAGCTTCACTTCATCAATGGTGGATTGATGAAAAGTGTGAGAAATCCAATTCTAAAGTGAACCCACTTCCTATTTCTTCATCCTCTACCTCTTGCCAAGTAGTATAGGGTGTTTCCTTCACAAGTTTTCATGGCTTGGTGAAGGTGGAGCTTGATCTAGTGATGCCTCGACGTAGATCATCTTCGGCACGTTGTCGACGACCTAGCCCGCCTATTTCTCCGATGAAACCACCGTGAGAGTCATGGTTCGATTTGGTCAGCGGAGAGGACTTCATCGCGGAGCTTAGGAGGTGGTGGACCGGATCTACAAAGGTTGTATTTCCGTATTCTTGTAGTTAAGTGTTAACTAGTTTACTTTGTCGCCTAAAAATCTAGCCAACGATCCGTATTAGGGTTTCTCGGCACCGTTAAAATTTGAAATTGGCATGGTTGATGCCTTGTGAGACCTCTAGTGTGTGCCTAGGAACCCTACAGATGCGTCCACATCATGAATCTAATTTAAGACTTGAAAATTTATTTAATGATGAGCTTGTAATAAACTTATAAGATATGTAAACTTATATTATTATCTGTGTCATAACAGATAAGAATTCTTCCGGATAAATCGTTTATGCACATGGGGAAAAATATAGGTATAGTTTGAGAGACACCCGATTTAAAGATGGGCTTAAAGCCTTTTTAGATTACGCAGAGATGAACCCAAAGCGTAGCCGAGACGGACTCTTGTTCTGTCCTTATAAGAAATGTAAGAATAAAGCCCGTTTTCGACGTGAAGTGTGTTGGCTATAGTGCCATCAAAGCAATTATCATAGTTGCAGGCAGGTGATTATGATGATTGAGAGGGGACTTATACCGGTAGAACGGTCTTACTCGAGATAATAGTATGCTATCTGGTTTGTCTTTATCATCATGTACATGCTTCAGGTGGTATTACAGATCACTATTACATGTTGATAGAGCCTATAGGATTCTTGACTACCAGCATTATAATGGCGATCATATACGTGGGAACTGGGTGGCCTATAAGCACATCCTTAAATGTCCCTAATCGTGGGAGTTTCGAGATTGTGCATCAATACTCCAGAGTAGACTAGTGTATACTGATCAAGACTCCGACGTGGGGTGGTGGCAAGGTTTCATAAGCCATTGGTGTTAGTTTGTTCACCTAAAATAGTATACATGTGCTCACTGGGTTATGAGTACACTGGACGGACTCGCCGGAAACATGCTAGTTGGTATTATACCTATTGTCAGATAGCAGTTCCCAGGTGACATGTGTACAGTTAGTCTGTTGACCTGAGATCGTCATTTATCTCGTGTGAGTTCCCACTGTGCTTTGATTACTACCCTACTACGACTCAAAGGAGTCGTGCAAACAGGTTTTAGTTGGGTACAGTCCCGAGCCACATGGAGGCAGTGAGTGGATCGTCGGGGATTCGTTTCTCACGGTATTGGGGGTTGATGTCACGCAGTGCACGGGTGGCCATCACAAGAAATCCTTGGCCAAGGTAGTCGAGAATTACTGATCTAGGATCGGTAGTTTCTCAGGTAGTGATGGGTTTCATACCGACAGGAATTATCGCGTTATTAGGGGTCTGACTTATTCCACACCCTAGACTCGATATGTGATACTCTTAGATGAACAGACCGGACTGTAAGGAGATTGTCACTGTCAGGCTCAGTAGGGGTACGGATGAGTTTGCTCGTCGGCCTTCCTTTCGCTCAATACCTGAGTAGCCTTTACGTACAGCTAGTGCCGCTGACGTGCTTGTGGTTAAACCCGCTGCCAGCGTATTGATGAGTCTTTAGAGTCCCACACAGAGGGTTTTTACGGTTCATGCGATATGGTGTAGATGACGTATGTTGGTACATACAGGTTTCCGATTAAATATGTGTACAGGCTACACAGACTTTAATCGGACAGTTGATAATACTGGCAGCTTAGGACTGAACCGGATTATTAAATCAGGTTTTGATTTAATAATTTATATATGTATTTATATATATATATTCTAGTATTATTGTTCACTATTCATTTTCTCTCTTGACTATTCGTATTTTGTATGAATACGCGTATATGTATTTCGATACGTATACCGGGTTGCATTCCGTATTTATACGGAATAACTTCTAGAAGATGGTCACCTCATTGTTTGATTTTCATTTTAGAAAATCAATTTGGAAATGAGGTGAAGGGGTGAGTTGGCATGGGCATGGACATGGCATGTAGAGAGGCATGGCACACATTTGTGTATTATAAAAATGAGGAGATATTTTTGGTTGCATGGTTGTAAATTGTGGGGACTAATTTCTTTACATGCCATCCATTCATTCTTTGTTGACTTGATCACTCTCTTGTGAGACTTAGTCATTCTTGAGTTGCTTATGCCATTTATTTTCCTCACCTCCATTCTCCTTCTTCTTGGATTGCTCATTTGAGCATGTCACATGAGAGAAAAAGAAAGTGAGACATTCCTACACCTCCACTCTCCATTGCTAGCAACCTTGGAGCGTCGGTTGCCTCGCTATGAGAGGCTGGAGCTTGCGCCATTTCTCTCGGGTGGATCATCATGGATGGAGGAAGACTGGCAACCAAATTCGATCCGCGACCACTAGGAACTTGGGATGATGGTTGAAGACCCGAAGGACTTGGTTCATTCGGTATAACCATCTAACTGCTCTTTATATGTTTGCTAGTATAGGGTTAAAAGTAGATCCCGGCATCGGCTTGTGGTAGCGCCAGTTTTGTAAATTTTTGTTCCGCATTTGGCCACAGATTGATGGCCGGGACGCTTGCATAACCCAACATGGTATCAGAGCCAACCCTTTAACCCCATACTAGCTTGTTTGCATAACGTTAGAATATCGATCGACAAATTTTTCCGAATTAAATTTTCATTTCATGTGCTTGTTGTCGAATTTCAAAGTTGTTCAGAAATTTTTTTTGGATATCTTAAAAATATGTGCAGGCAAAACTATAGCTACACAAAAAATTTGGGAGCCTAACTCCAAAATTCCGCGGCAGAACCTAAGAAAAATGGCACATTTGGCGGCGGTTCCGCCGCGCTTTTTGGGCTACAGTGCCCCAAATTTTTTTGGGGTTTTAGTTCATGGAAATTTGATTTTTGGTATATATGGTTTTGGCCCAGATTTGTCTGAGTGCTGGTTTTGCATTTGGGGCCAATCTGGAAAGATTTAGTCGATCAAAATTTTAATTGTGTGTTTACAATACATGCATTACTATCTGCGACCGTGAATGTCATTCGAGCGGTGCAATCCGTCTAACTGCTATATGTTCTTTTAGACGGGTTTGCGAACGTGACATTTACGTTGATGTTCTATGTTGTGTTGTGGTTGTGGTTGGATCGTCGTGGTGGATAGCTTGGGTTCAATGTTAGTACAGTTTAGTTTCATTTATACATTTGATATTGCAGGGCGAGCGTCCGACATGTGGACTGCCGTCACTGCCAGCTTGTATATTATTTATTTAAGGCACGACCGGGTTGAGGTCGATGTCACCCATGTACATATTATTTTCTTTTCTGTACTAGGATTACCTCGCGGTGGAGTGCACGAATAGACGGGTTCCAGAGGGCAATGGGTCCGCATCTCATGGGGTTGAGACGGAGGGGACCTTACTCTAGAATTGACGGGCTATTCGCCGCACTCGTAGGGGATATAGGTTGACCCACGGAGGGGTGCCCAAGTTACCGAATTCCGTGAAGTACTGGGTGGCCCATTCACGTTGTTGATTAGGGTTGCCTTGCTTTTGGGATTGGCGGGTAACTTGTCGCATTCGTAGGGGTATAGGTTTTCATTGCACAGGCTATCCACACGACAGGGGAACGTCGGGTCTCATTTGCAGCTCAAGTGAAACCCGGGGCTCTAGGATTATCCTCCACTCTGTGTTGCTTGGCTGTGATTATGAGATGTTGCTTTATATCATGCCTGGGACGATTGTTATATATATATATACTAGTAGATGTTGTATATGTTTTGCACTCGCTCTAGTCCAGCCCCCGCTCTGTCGTTAGTTAAGTAACCTAACGGGTGATGACAGGGCCCAGTGGCGAATGCGGATGGCATATACGTACATCATATTTTTCGTTCTTTTCTGGTGTGATATGTTAAGTGATGGCACTGCGTTGATTCTGATCAATGCAAGGATAAAACAAACCTATATATGATGTTGTTGGAACCAAGTTTTTAAAAAAAACTGACATTACAGACGTTCTCTTTTTCTTTGCATAGTGGTATTCGATTGGGAATATCCTGCACCTCATTCGACGAGGCAAGGGCTGAGATCCCTTCATCGGGAGTGACCTCTTAGGCAGAAGTTTGCATCAACGTAATAATTTCACTATATTCAATTCTTTTGCTTTGCATTGTGGTATTCAGTTTAGAATATCCTGCACCTCATTCGACGAGGAAAGAGCCGAGACCCCTTCACAGGGAATGACCTCTTTAGCAAAATTTTGCGCCACTATATGTTTGTAAAACCACTCGGTTTCTTCAACGATATCAAGTTCATTACGTTAAAGGTTTTTCGCCAAAAACCAACAGTAGCCCTCCGTCATTTCAGATTAGTATTCGCGCTACGTTTGTCGTTGCTATTCGCCGAGGCGTATTGTGCAGTAGCTCTGTAATGCTTTTCTGTCGAATGGACATGTGAATTGGTTAGGACGGTCGTATGACTTTGTTGATTATTTGTCAAGGGTCGTGCGGGTGGGATTAACGCAATCAAGATAATGACGGGTTGAACTTGACTAGGACCTTTTGATTTTTTGATTATTCGTTAAGGTCACTTGGGTCGTAGGGGTAAAAACAAACATCGGGAGTTTCAAACATAAAGGAAACTTGCCAGGCATGCGCATACCTTCTAGAGTGTGGTGACTTGAGCGGCTTCCATCAGGTTATCATGCGATGATAGTTGGATCCTGATCAGTCGAAAATACTGCATTTCTAACACGGCAATTTCCCTACCTTTTGCATTCATGTATAGGTATCCGGTATTCATATCGCACATATTAGCAAAACACATGTAAAATACTGGATTACTTGTACTGTATACTAAAACCGGCATTTTTTAGGGAAATTGTGTGTTTATCATGGCATCGTATCATTCTTGTATAGCGCAACTCTTGTCTTGGAGTGTATGCAGGAAATTCCGGAAGCAAAGCCCAAAATTGAGAAAACAGTGCAGATAAAATACGCCAACTCAAAGGCTAAAGATCTGGAAGTGATTAAAGGCTAATTACAAAATTAAACATATCAAAACAAGGCCCATAAATCATCCCAAGCCCATAGCAGAAATCCCTAGCCCTAAGGCTTCCAAACCGTCGCGGTTCCGCGGCGGGAGCTGGCTTATCCCGCGGAACCGCGGCACTTTGATGACGTCATCGGCTCAGATTTCTTCCACGTGGCTCCTATAACTGAACAAGCTTCCAGAAGACTCCCGATTCTCCACGTGGCGCATCTAGAAGGCTCGGCTTAACAAACTATTTCTAGAAGGATCTCTTAACAAACTTTTGGAGGGAAATTCAAATCTTGTGCTAACTAACTTGTGGAGGGAAAATTCAAATTTCAATCCTAGATCTAGAATTTTGAGGTCTATAAAAGAGAGCCTAGAGCTAGGGTGAAGATTGTTCAAGAATCACCACCATCTTCTACCCACAAGTTTAGTGACAAAGCTTGTGCCAAATTCAATTCCCAATTCCAATTCAAAATCAAGATCAAGATCCCGAGAGCAATTCAAGCAAGAGAGCCTTCAACCTTTAGAAGCAACGCCGGATTCCAACGGAGCAAGAGATCCACGCCGATCCGCGACTCAAGGAGCTGAGCGAAGCCGAAATCGACGATCTAGTTCCTTCCTTTTGTAAATTCAAGAGAGTTGTAACGAAATTTATCGATAAATAAAAGTGAATTTTCTATATTCTTGCTTATCTTTTAATTCAAGCATAATGATTAGATCTCAATTTGTGATTGTATTTGTGATAATGATGTTTGAGTAATCTCCGCTTGTGTAGGAGTTGTGACGATCTTTAGATGATGATGATTTAGATATTTTTACAATTCTTAAATCCTATAATGTTTGGAAATTCTAGTGAATCAAATGATTAATAACCTAGTTTCGAGATGATGCTTTCTTGATCGTGTTCACTCGAAACTAGGGAACAACTATTAAACATTTGATTAACTAGAAGCTAGAATTTGAATGCGATCCATCGAAAGGACAAAGGATGAGTTGCGAAATCCCTAATTTCCTCGCAAGATCCTTAAACCTCGATGAATTTGCATCGATCTAGTATCAATTCGTTAATGGATAAGAACATGAAATCATTGGATCTCATCACATCTATAGATCCGATCTACTCATACGAGCTATACTTCTAATCTTGATTGTTGGTTGGAAAATTATCACACATCTCAATTCTTGTTTTTAATGTTTCTTTTAGATCTTGATTTTTCTTACTCTTGATCTTCAATTACAAATCATGAATTGTTTTCTTTTCCTTAAATTTTCAACTCATCTAAATCGGAAATTGAACGGATTACACTTTCCCTGTGGACGATCCACACTTACTAACGTGCTACATCCGACACCGTTATTGATTGCGGTCAAATTATTTTTGGTTGTGATTTCTCTATACAATTTCCTAAAAATACTACACATCAAATTTTTATCAATCAAAATGGCGCCGCTGCCGGGGATCGTGTGCTATTTGTTCATTTTTTGAAATTTGAGTTGAAAAGTTTATTCCATCTATATTTTTTTTAGATCAAAACTCGCGCAAAACACTAAACGAGTTGTTGTGGTTAATTGCAAGGAGATCTGGAGCTTGCTGTGAAATTGGAAAATTATTTGGAGAATTCCAGAGAGCTCAGAGCTGAACAGGAGCAATACCAAATTTTTCAGTGCAGAGAGGAGCTCAAGGCGCGGCGGAACCGCGGTCTAAGGCGATAATTGCGGCGGAAGCGCGGCGGTTTGAGGGCTTCTCTGGAAAATTTTTAGCAGGTAACTTCTATCTTTCTTATCTCCTTCCTAAAATCTGCTCCAATTAACAATTTGTTGCAGGATTCATTGCAAAAATCGCAGCGCCGCAAAAAGCAAAATAAATTGTGCTTGTTTTTGATTTTGTGGTTGTTTGCATAATTAATACGAACATTAAGGGGAACGACCAAATCCAGATTAGGTGGGGAGTTCATTACCCTTCCTAAGCCCCGAAAATCACAAACTTGCATCCGCATTTACCCTCATTAATTAAAAGAAATCTAGAGATGACTCTAAGGACCGTCGCGCTCACTTAGGACAGAAGAAGGCCGTGGATAATTCATTACTTCTCCGCGTTTTCTTGTGGTGTCTAAGGCAAGTGTGTCGAAGGCTAGTGGTTATTAATTAGGCCCACTACTTATGTAGTGGAGTACCTTCCCACTTACCTGGTCACAGGGGGACAAAGAGGCAGTGGAGGATTCTATCCTGCGACTTGTCTTTTGGCAGTTAGGAGCGGTCTAGAGATTGGACCTAGGTTACCATAAATTCTAGGGTTGCTTATTGCATTTGTTGTGATCGCATCATATTTTCAAAATCCGTACCATTTTTCAAAACAAACACCGCATTCACTTCATTCCCCTAATTATAAATCACGCTGCCACTTGTACTAACCCTTTTTAGTGCAAGATAGGCTAGACACGGGATTCTAGTGCCCGTCTTGTCCGCATCCCCTCGATCGACTCCGAAGTCGGTATTTCTCCATTTACCTTTCTTTTACCCCCCACCACACCCACACCGATGGATCCATCTCCATCAAACCTCTTTACCGCTACTCTGCCACCGTCCGTTGGTGCGCAGAATCCTCCCCGCATCTCTCTCCAAGAGAGGTGCTACCCTTTGCGAGGTCCTCTCTCGACCTGCTTATCCATTCCACCAGCCAACGGGGATAACCTTGAGATTAATCCCCAGTACATCAACCTTCTACCCAAATTCCACAGTCTCAAGACTGAAGACACATACGTTTTTATTACCAAATTTGAAAACGTATGCGCAATGATGGGTACATCACAACTTTCTGTGGATGCCATGCGTCTACGACTTCTTCCATTTACTTTGTGCGATACAGCCGAGAAGTGGCTGTATAACACCACCGCACATTCCATCACAAATTGGGAAGAATTCTTTGCGGCATTTCTTAAGAAATTCTATCCTATGCAAAAGACAGCTCGAATCCGTAGCGAACTATATCAATTCTCCCAGCTTCCAGATGAACCATTTTCTAAATGCTTTGAACGATTCAAGGATCTTTTGGTTCAATGCCCACATCACGGCTTCCCGAGATGGGAACTTTGCCGAATCATATATGAGGGCAGTAACCTTACCACTAAACAAAACCTTGAAAACATGTGTCAAGGCACCTTTATGACCAAGGATGATGGGCAAGCATGGAAATTTTTAGAAGAGTTCGCTGAAAAGTCACAACAGTGGGAGACTGGAACCCAGCCATCGAGTAGGGGTGGCGTACACTAAATAGACGTGTCCATAGGTGTTCGAGCTGAGATGGCAGCAATGCAAAAGAAGCTCGATGCTATGGAACACAAATTCCCAGCAGCCTCCCTAAACCCAATGTCGCTCCCCAAAACTGTTTGTGGGTGCTGTTCTGATCCTTCTCACTTGACGGAAGAATGTCCATTAAACTCTCAGTTTCGAGGTCTCGAGCATACCAATGTCGCATTTCAAAGACCTGGAAACGACCCTTTTTCTTCCACATACAATCAGGGTTGGAGGAATCACCCGAACTTTGCTTGGAACCAATCCCAATCTCAAAACACGGTTCCAAACCCGAATCAATTCCAAAGGGCTCTTCCTCCACAACAGCAACCACTTCAACTCACCCAGCACCCCTACCAGTCACAAAATTTCCAAAACCAGGTCAACACTCCTGCGCCTTCTAATCCTATGCAGTCGACCTGTTCTGACGAATTCTCTCAATTCGCTCAAACCATGAAATCACTCTTGTCAAACTTCATGGATGTGTCGGCCGAGGTTAAGTCTTCTGTCGGTGAGATAAAAAAAACTCAGCGTCCCAAGCTGAGAGTATCAAAACGATGGAAGCTGAGATTGCACGACTTAAGGCCGAAATGAGTGCGAGAGAAAAAGGGAAACTCCCAGCTCAACCTTTACCCAATCCTGGCTATTCACATCATGTGAATGCAATCACCACGTTGAGATCTAGGAGAGTGCTGGATAACCATGTTGGGGAAGAAGTTGATGATATTGAGAATCCTATCAACACCCCGGCTGAGACCTTCCCTCACACATACACTTCTGCTTCTGATTCTTGTTCTTCTACCCCACCGCCTTCTCGCGAGCCTATTCTCCATTTCCCTCTAGGCTCGACACCTCAGCCCACCTCTTTTACTCCTCCACAGACGATCCCCACTTCTATTTTGGGATCGGGGCCACACACACTTCCTTCTCCTATGATGAACTCAGCGCTCATTGCTAAAGCACCTTACCCGAACCGGTTAAGGGCTAACATATCGAGTCCACATATGGAGAAGATCATGGAAATGTTCAAACAGGTTAACATCAACATTCCTCTCCTAGATGCGATTTAACAAGTCCCGCTTATGCGAAAATTCTTAAGGACTTGTGCACTAGGAAGAGGAAGACTCAAGTGCCAAAGAAGGTCTTCATGTCCAATAGCATTAGCACTGCTTTTATCCCTCCGCTACCAAAGAAACGTAAGGACCCAGGATGTCCTACGATATCGATTTCTATTGGGGATAAACACATCAACCGTGCTCTTTTAGACCTTGGCGCAAGTGTTAACCTGCTTCCTTTCTCAGTCTATGAGCAACTAGGGATCGGAGAGTTGAAACCAGCCCATTGCACTCTCCAGATGGCTGACCGATCAATCACCAAACCTAGGGGTGAACTGGAGGATGTGTTAATAAAAATCGGGGAATTCGTATTCCCTGTAGATTTTATTGTACTTGATACACAGCCTGTAGCGAACCCACGGAATCAAATTTCGGTGATTTTAGGTCGCCCCTTTTTGGCCACTTCCAACGCTATCATCAACTGTCATATTGGTTCTATGACCCTATCTTTCGGGAATAGGTCAATAGAGCTGAACATTTACAAGTTGGGAAGTGTACCCTCCGAACCTACTGCTCATGTCTGTTCTGTCGACTTAATGGATGTCGACAGCAGCGAATTTGATGATCCTCCTGATACCGATCTTGACTCTTTTCATACGTTGTTATTTGACCCAACTATGTATCATACACATACGGACTCTTCCACCGAGATGTCCGGGTCAACAAATAACTCCGAGTATGAACTGCTTTTAGAGTCTGAAGATCACCCCGTGTAGGGTTCCTAGGCACTCTCAAGAGGTCTCACAAGGCATCGATCATGCCAAATTAAAATTTTAACAGTGCCGAGAAACCCGACTACGGATCGTTTGCTAGAAATCTAGGCGAAAACATAAACTAGTTAACTCTTAACTAATAGATACGGAAATACAACCTTTGTAGATCCGGTGCTCCACCTCCATAGCTCCGCAATGAAGTCTCCTCGCTGTCCATAACAAGTCCCGGGCTCTAGCGTCGGCTTCATCGGAGAATGTACGGGCTAGGTCATCGACGACGTGCCGAAGATGATCTACGTCGAGGCATCGCTAAATCAAGCTCCGACTTCACCAAGTCAAGAAACTTGTGAAGTAAACACACTCTACTACTTGGCAAGAGGTAGAGGATGAAGAAATAGGAAGTGGGTTCAATTTAGAATTGGATTTCTCACTCATTTCCATCAATCACCATTGATGGACCTTGGTTTCTTCTTGAAGAAGAAGATGAAGAAGAAGAATATTATGATAAGAATTATTTAAAATGAAAAGAATAATCCATTCTTATCATAAGTGAACCATGGTTAGTTGTAGAGAGTGAACTAGGGTTAGTGGAGTAGTTAGGGTTAAGCATGAGACAAAATGGTGACAAAGTCAAAGTTTTCATGAAGCTTCAACAAGCTTCCAAATAAAGCCACCATTTTGCATTTGCTTATTCTTTTTCCAAAAAGAAAAAGATTAATATATAAATAAGGAAATCAAAAACCCTAATCATCCACTTAACTATAGTTTGATACTTTACACTTAACCAAAAGGCATGTATCATCAAACATGATACAATCATGTGCACAAAACTATATCGAATATACAATGTGCACATCCGAGCGAGAAAATCCAATTAAAGTGAACCGACACTAGTTAATGCAAAGTAATATATCAAATATATAATTATGCATTAAATCATTAAATCAACACTTGATTTAATGATCCGGTCATATCGTATATAACCGACTAGTATCCAATGTATCGGTTTATCGAATCAATCCTTGATTCGATAACTAGGGTATATCGCATATAACCTAATCGATACATTCATCACGAGAATGAAATACGGTATCACATACACGCATTATTCTCGGTCCCGCACATATCTCATATGCGCTCCTATTTCGTTTCGCTTGAACCAGGAAACCTCTGTGTAGGACTCTAAAGACTCGTCAATACGCCGGCAGCAGGTGATGATCATATCAAGCACCCATAAGCCGCAAGCGGTTTGCTAAACGTAACGGCCACCCGGGTATTGAGCGATCTGAAGATCGACGAGCAAGCCCGCTCACACTCCAGTGAATCCGACCAGTAACACTACCGTACAGTCCGGTCTGATCGTCTGATATGTCGCATATCTTGCCTAGGGGTGGTAAACGTCAGACCCCAATAGCTCGATAAGTCGTGTCGATATGAGGTCTATAACTGTTCGAGAAACTACTGGTAACACTTACCAGTAAATCTCAGCAATCCTGGCCAGGGATTTCCTGTTATAGCCAATCGAACACAGCGCAACATCAACCCCCTATACCGGGAGAGACGAATCCCCTCCTATCGCTCATTGCCTCCATGTGACTCGGGACTGTACCCAAAAACCACCGTTTTGCACGCCCTCTTGGACGTGGTAAGATGGAAATCAAAGCACAGTGGGAACCACACAAGACTCTATGACTATCTCGGGTCAACAGACTACTCTGTACCAGTGTCACCAGAGAACTGCCATCTGACGTGAGGTATAATACCATCTGGGAGTTCTCGGCGAGTCCGTCCAGTGTACCCAGTCTCTACTAAGCACCCGTATATCATCTCTGATGTCAAACACCAATGGATATGGGATCATCCATCGCCCATCTGTATGGGTCGAGAAGGTATACGCTAGTCTACTCTGGTATATCGATGCCCCGTCTCGATACACCCACGACTAGGGACTTTGAAGGATGTACTTATGGACTACCATGTCCCCACTAGTATGATCCGCATCATAGTCCAGGTAGTCAAGCACACATCCTAAGGGCTTTACCAACATGTAACAGAGAGACAAACAGTGTATACGTTAAGGTAAAGAGCAACCAGATAGCATACTATCATGTCGAGCAAGAAAGTCCTCCCTATATATGTCCCAGCATCCACTACAATATACATCCTATGTACAGTAATGGCCTCTAGGGCATACATATAACTAACAATCTCCCACTTGCACTAGGGCCATCTGTAGCAGTGGTTGTAGTATCTCATACTCAACCATCCCATAAAAGTCTCTCTCTGGGAACAGGCCTTTGTGAGTGGATCCGCTGTGTTGTCCTCTGAATCTACTCTCCAAACCTCGATCACCCTGGAGATCAACCATCTCCATGATCAAGTGATACTGCCTTAGAATATGTCTGGATCGCTGATGGGACCGGCGTTCCTTGGCATAAGCCACAACTCCATTGTCACACAATGGGAGGAACATAGTTCATCTCATGAACCAATATACACCCAAACAGCCTCTTTGGTAGCATCTTAAGTAGCGATGTATTCAGCCTTTATCGTCTAGTATGCCACGGTATCTAGCTTGGAACTTTTCCAACATACCGTCCCTTTACTGAGGGTAAAGACAATGCCTGCGACTGACATTCAGTCATTTTTATCACCCTGGAACCCTTCCAGTGATTCTCCCCAGGGTCGATTGATACCATCTCACTACAGCTAGTGAGTATCCTAACATCCATTTAGATCTATCTCATAGATCCAAAATCCAGGATTTAGTAGGTATCATTTTGATCCTACACGGAGAATCTTTGTGATATCGATCGAGCGTAGCATAAGAAACTCCTTTCTCATCAAGAGTATGTCATCCACGTACTCTACGAGGATCACCAGCATACTCCCTACTACCTTTTTGTTTATACAAGGTTCATCTACCATTTTGATGATGTCAAACTCTTTGACTAATCCATCAAAACAGATGTTCCAACTCCGCGATGCCTGCTTTATCTTATAAAGCATCTTGTACACGTTTCCGCTGCTCCCACTGTTTACGAGGCCCTCTGGCTGTGTACTTATAGACGCACTCTTCTAAAACATCATTTAGAAAAGCAGTCATGACACCCAACCACCAGATTTCGTAGTCATGGTATGTAGCCGTGACAAGTAGGATCTGGATGGACTTAAGCATAGCTACTTAGAAAAGGTTTCATCATCATCCACGCCTGGTCGATGAAGAAAAGCTTTAACAAGTCTAGCTTTGAAAGTCTCAACTTTTCCATCTACACCAAGTAATCTTCTTAAGATATACTTGCTCCTGATGGGGATTTAACCCTTCAGATATTGCAACCAAAGTCCATACTTTGTTGGTGTATAAGGATTCCATCTCAGATCATTAAGCATCCAGCCATTCTTACAGAGTCTTACTCCTGATGGCCAGCTCGAAGCTAGTTGGGTCATCATCTCATGATGCAATCCTCGCTCCCACTGTCATAGAGAAACAGAAGTATCTCTCAGGTGGGTGAGGAACCCTACTAGATCGGCGGAGAGGCTGAGGTTCGTTGGAATCTACTGAATCCTTTGGTTCTATCAAATCATCAGTTGCAGTTTGTATGGCTGGAACATTTCCAGTTCTACATAACTGACCTTGCCTCGAGCTTGTCCGGATTTTGCCTTTTAGACATAGGCCGGACAACCCCAAATCTTAACTAGCTTAAGACATGGGCTCTTCCCTTTCCATATCACATATGAAATGGTAGGCAACTTATTTGATTGGAACCCTATTCAATAGGTATGCAGCTTCATAAGTGCATAACTCCCTAAAAGAAATAGGCAACTCAGTAGTACTCATCATAGAGCACACCTTATCATATAGGGTGTTTCTGCTCCGTCCCGATATACCATCGTGCTATGGTGTATACAGAGGAGTAATGCTGAGAGAGAATCTCATTCTCCTTTAGAATAGACCATGAATTCCATGCACAAGTATTCTCCTCCTTGAACTCATCATAGGACATAATACTTATACCCGTGTTTTGGTTCTCTACTTCTAAATCATATTCTGTGAATATCTCAAAAGGTTCGGACTTGTGTTTCAACAGTAACATATGTCTGAATCTTGAGAGATTATCAGAGAATGTAATGAAGTACAAAGAACCGGCCTTGGCATATGTAGACAGGGGACCTTTATACATCAACATGTATCATCCCAAGAGTTTACTAACTCTTTCTCTGTTTCCAGTAAACGGAGCTATGGTCATCTTATCTTTGTGACATGACTGGCGAGTTTCACAAGATGTAAATTCAAACTGATTTAAATATGCATCTAAATGTAACTCTTTCTAGTCGGGTCACATTGATCTGACCTAGTCTACAATGCCTTAAGAAGGATCCGTTCATTTCTGAACTCTTCCTCTTGTGTGTGTTCTGTATACTAAAGAACTGTAGTTTGATTTAGAACGTCAATGCTTTTAGATAACGTGCCTGAACCGATCAACTTTTGATATAGGAAATGTTCAAAACATTATCCAACTATACAAAATTTTATCATTTCTTTACAGATAAAGAGATAGATATGATTTTGTATATCAGGTTCGGTATCTAATAACATTTGTTCAGGATCAATGTATTGTAATACAGGGTGACAGTGACCAACAGACTTGGCTGCAACACTTGCCCCGTTTTCTGCCTCATGAAACTTATCACCCGTTCTCAGTTTTCTACCTTTCTGTAGCCCTATGTAACAGATTACATATCTGGGATCCTGATCTGGTATCACATACTCAGGACAGAAAGAATACTAAGAAACAATTCTTGTAATGAACACACCCGAAGATGATGCATCAGCATGCACTCTCTTCGTTTGGGCGGCACGGGAATTCTGGTAATCCCCAATTTCCTGCTCTGTCTTATAACAATTATAAGTTGGAGCGGGACCAACGTTCCCCAGCTCAGTATAACAAGCGGGTTCGGTCAATAATCCGTATTATTATCTTGATTAAGGCGTGATATGGTCGCTACCTGGAGAGAGAGAGAAGAAAACACTCAGCGTGCGCTCTTGCAAGAATAGATTGGTTATTATTTTATCTAATCAGGATGGCTCCCACTGCTTTTTATCAAATCTTCCTTCAAACCCTAAAAGGAAAGACTAGCCGGGATTAATTACACACTACAAGTTCGCCAATCTTTCAGCCAGGCCAGTGTCGGTACTTTGAGGGAGGTCCCCCGTGCTTTCGCACGAACCTAATTAATGTAAACCTCGTTTTCCCAGAGGCGTAACCTCGTTGACACCTTTCTAGACACCTACTCGATCGGCTAATTGTAATGTATAAAACTCTCCCAGGAGTAACTCTTCGGGATCCAACTATCTCATAGAAGGTATGCAATCTCATTGCAAATTTCAACACTTGAAATTCCCGATAATATTTTGCCCCTAGCGTCCTATGACCTTGACAGAGGTCAACAAACCATAGGCTGCTAGTCAAGTTCAACCCGTCATTTCCTGATTGAAGTAAACCCACCCGCACGACCCTTGACAGAGGTCAACAAGGTCGCACGACTACCCTAAATCAATCACATCATATGCTTATGCAGATAAGCACTAATCAGCTACCGCACACTACGCCTTGACAGAGGTCAACAAACGCAGCACGAATACTAACCAGTACATATCTGAAATGACGGAGGGCTACGACAGGTTTTTCTGAAAACCTATTGCGTAATGAACTTGATATCGTTGTAGAATCAAATGATTTTAAAATGGAGTGTTTTTGAGGCTTTTCTAGTTTTGCTAAAGGAGTCACTCCCGGTGAAGGGATCGTCGGTCCTTTCCTCGTCGAATGAGGTGCGGGATATATCACATATATCACTGTGCAAAGCAAAAACACTTAAAAGCAATCAAAAGACAAACCGAGTGTGTAGCATCTGCCAGTTATTACTAAAGGAGTCACTCCCGGTGAAGGGATCTCGGTCCTTTCCTCATCGAATAAGGTGCAGGATATATCTCATATACCGCTGTGCAAAGCAAGAACTGTAGCTACCTGTTTTATTTTGAAATTCGATTCTACAACATCTTAGGTTTCTTTTATTTCATTAATCACATTAATGAAGTCCCATCATTTAAGTACCTAATCATCACAGATAAATACGACGTACACTTATGCCATCCGCATTCGCCTCGATGTCCCCTCGTGCACCGTTAGGTTAGGTAACTAACGGCAGAGCAGGGCAGGGCTATCATGGGTGTAAAACATAAGTAACGTCTATATAATATATCATATATACTATATACTGTATCTATCACAGAACATCACATGATCACATCACAGATATCGCAGCAGAAGAATCATATGAAATATTGGATATACTAGGACGTCCGTGTTTTCAATACGAGCCAGTATAAAACACGGATTCCACGGTCGTGATGAATAGCCAAACCCACACCCCTAGACCCCTACGAGAGCGGCAAGCAACCCTACCAATTCTAGAGTTAGGAGACCCGGACTCGACTCCTCGAGTTGGTCTCCCACTGGACTCCAGAACCCGGTTACTTGTGCTCTCCTCCTTGGGTCTATCCTAGTGCGGAAAAGTAAATAATATACAAGAGGTGACAACTTCCGCAACGTGGAAGCGCCCCAAATAAAAGAATATTACATACAAGTTTTTACATGAATGAAAATGAAAAACACTCATCTCACATAAAAACCCCCGGCTATTCAAACACGACGATCCAATATAACATATCCAGCAACACATAACATCACATGTCATCAACGTAAGTAAATATGTCCATCCCAATTGTCGTTGACATATAGCAACGAAACCGGCAATATCACATATTACACTTACGGTCACAGAAAAGAAAGTGTAAAACTACAACAGTTGGAATCCGCAATCTCTTCAGACATCGCATGCCTGACCAAATAAATTCTTTAGACATCGCATGCCTAACAATTATAAACCCCGCATTTTAGTCTCAAAATCGAAAACACTTTTCAATATCAAGTCGGGCAATTCAACAAGATTCCCGACATCCTGATCGAATGCTCGTCGCAAACTTCAGTAGGCGGCTGCACCCCCGATACCGTCGACGAAGTGCACCAAGGCGGAACACCGCTACCGCGAGCACCCGGACGGATGCTTTCGGCGACGGGGTTCTCCTACAGTCACTTGGTCGGGGCTATGGGGTGAGGCTGTCTATTAAGTTTACCCGGCGAGTATCCGCGTACGCTACGTGATTGCGACAGACTTTTGATCACATCAAAATTCCGTGGCAACCGATCATGTGAGACTAAATTGCTACGTTTATAACATTCATTTAGTTATCTCATAACTATTTATGAATTCCAATTATTGTATCCCATTCCAGATAATTAGAAAATGTTAAACTTTCCGATTGAACATTCGAACACCCAAGTTTTCCCGATACAGATCAACACATGAAACAAGTCTAACAACATTCCGTTCGTGCCTCAGTACCAACGGTCCAGCCGTAAAAGGGTCAAGCCAACGCCTCACATGTGGCACGCCGTACTGCCCCAAACCCTAAGGTTCAAAGGGCAGTTCAAGACGGTCACATAATCGAGTTAAGGTTTGTTGTCTTCTACAGGGTCCATCGCGTTACTTGCACTACTTAGAACGTCGTTAAACTACGGAAAGATCCAACACTTGGAAATTTCCCGACAGGGGAAAAGTTGGATATTTATATCCGGTCGAACTTTTTAACATATTCTAAAAATTATCCGGAAAGCCACACAGACAAAATTTGATACTCCGATCGAAACACCGAATCCCCAAAATAATCCCAGAAAATACAACTCTGGAATAAATTTTAAAAATACCCAGAAAATCCAGCATAAAATAATAGGAATTACTGTGCAAACAGTGTGCGATGACGTCATCATTCCGCCGCGGAACCGCCGCAGAAGGCAGGCTTCTGCCGCGGTTCCGCCGCGGTTTGTACTGTTCATCGAAAAATTTTTGCATCATAATTCTTATTTTTTCCTGCTGAATTTTTTAGCAATTTTTAATTTGAAAAAATCCACGTTTTCAGAAAACGTCCAGAGAGCATTTTCCGGTTGGGGTTTCGGGTCGTTCGGACTTCAAAATCCGTCTAGACTTCGCCTAAGGCTCTAGCTAGGCTCTGATACCACTGTAGGGTTCCTAGGCACTCTCAAGAGGTCTCACAAGGCATCGATCATGCCAAATTAAAATTTTAACGGTGCCGAGAAACCCGACTACGGATCGTTTGATAGAAATCTAGGCGAAAACATAAACTAGTTAACTCTTAACTAATAGATACGGAAATACAACCTTTGTAGATCCGGTGCTCCACCTCTATAGATCCGCAATGAAGTCTCCTCGCTGTCCATAACAAGTCCCGGGCTCTAGCGTCGGCTTCATCGGAGAATGTACGGGCTAGGTCATCGACGACGTGCCGAAGATGATCTACGTCGAGGCATCGCTAAATCAAGCTCCGACTTCACCAAGTCAAGAAACTTGTGAAGTAAACACACTCTACTACTTGGCAAGAGGTAGAGGATGAAGAAATAAGAAGTGGGTTCAATTTAGAATTGGATTTCTCACTCATTTCCATCAATCACCATTGATGGACCTTGGTTTCTTCTTGAAGAAGAAGATGAAGAAGAAGAATATTATGATAAGAATTATTTAAAATGAAAAGAATAATCCATTCTTATCATAAGTGAACCATGGTTAGTTGTAGAGAGTGAACTAGGGTTAGTGGAGTAGTTAGGGTTAAGCATGAGACAAAATGGTGACAAAGTCAAAGTTTTCATGAAGCTTCAACAAGCTTCCAAATAAAGCCACCATTTTGCATTTGCTTATTCTTTTTCCAAAAAGAAAAAGATTAATATATAAATAAGGAAATCAAAAACCCTAATCATCCACTTAACTATAGTTTGATACTTTACACTTAACCAAAAGGCATGTATCATCAAACATGATACAATCATGTGAACAAAACTGTATCGAATATACAATGTGCACATCCGAGCGAGAAAATCCAATTAAAGTGAACCGACACTAGTTAATGCAAAGTAATATATCAAATATATAATTATGCATTAAATCATTAAATCAACACTTGATTTAACGATCCGGTCATATCGTATATAACCGACTAGTATCCAATGTATCGGTTTATCGAATCAATCCTTGATTCGATAACTAGGGTATATCGCATATAGCCTAATCGATACATTCATCGTGAGAATGAAATACGGTATCACATACACGCATTATTCTCGGTCCCGCACATATCTCATATGCGCTCCTATTTCGTTTCGCTTGAACCAGGAAACCTCTGAGTAGGACTCTAAAGACTCGTCAATACGCCGGCAGCAGGTGATGATCATATCAAGCACCCACAAGCCTCAAGCGGTCTGCTAAACGTAACGGCCACCCGGGTATTGAGCGATCTGAAGATCGACGAGCAAGCCCGCTCACACTCCAGTGAATCCGACCAGTAACACTACCGTACAGTCCGGTCTGATCGTCTGATATGTCGCATATCTTGCCTAGGGGTGGTAAACATCAGACCCCAATAGCTCGATAAGTCGTGTCGATATGAGGTCTATAACTGTTCGAGAAACTACTGGTAACACTTACCAGTAAATCTCAGCAATCCTGGCCAGGGATTTCCTGTTATAGCCAATCGAACACAGCGCAACATCAACCCCCTATACCGGGAGAGACGAATCCCCTCCTATCGCTCATTGCCTCCATGTGACTCGGGACTGTACCCAAAAACCACCGTTTTGCACGCCCTCTTAGACGTGGTAAGATGGAAATCAAAGCACAGTGGGAACCACACAAGACTCTATGACGATCTCGGGTCAACAGACTACTCTGTACCAGTGTCACCAGAGAACTGCCATCTGACGTGAGGTATAATACCATCTGGGAGTTCTCGGTGAGTCCGTCCAGTGTACCCAGTCTCTACTGAGCACCCGTATATCATCTCTGATGTCAAACACCAATGGATATGGGATCATCCATCGCCCATCTGTATGGGTCGAGAAGGTATACGCTAGTCTACTCTGGTATATCGATGCCCCGTCTCGATACACCCACGACTAGGGACTTTGAAGGATGTACTTATGGACTACCATGTCCCCACTAGTATGATCCGCATCATAGTCCAGGTAGTCAAGCACACATCCTAAGGGCTTTACCAACATGTAACAGAGAGACAAACAGTGTACACGTTAAAGTAAAGAGCAACCAGATAGCATACTATCATGTCGAGCAAGAAAGTCCTCCCTATATATGTCCCAGCATCCACTACAATATACATCCTATGTACAGTAATGGCCTCTAGGGCATACATATAACTAACACCCCGCACTTTGTAATGACATTATTCTTCGGGGTATTGATGAAACTTTTGAGGAGATCTTCGCTGATGAACTTGCATTTTTGAATGACACGGGTGTTGAGATGAATCATGTCCCAATCACTGAAATTGAACCTTTACCCCTTCCTCTGAACTGTAAAAGGAATGTGAGTTATCCATCACATTCACTGCTTCGTCTCTCCAAAATGAGACGCACGCACATTCTGTTCCACCACTTACCCTTTCCCTACTTCTTCTTCCACCAACCCGAGCACTGCATTGATAAAATCTTCGAATGGTTGGTGTTGATTGTCGGTCTTTGCAAAGCTTGGCATCGACCACTGATTTTTGACCCCCTCATGTGATTTTCAACTGATTAACATTGCATAACTCAAGTTTGGGGGTGGGGGACATTTTTTTTTCCTGGCTCATGGAAAGAAAATTTTTACAAAAATTTTGAGCCAAGAATAAGTTTGGGGGAGGATCTTCACTTATATATTTTGTCCCCACTAATAAATTCCTCCCAGGCTTACAGGTTTTGTAGATATAGCGGTTGGCAACAGTGAGGACACTGTTGAAAACAAGTTTGGGGGAGGTTTGTGCTTAGTTTTGCATCATTTGCATATCATTTGCATAAGCACAAAACATTTCTTTAAAAACCATAAAAATATAAAAAAATTTCAAAACCCATAAAAATTTTGTGTACAAATTTTTGGCTCATCAATTTTTTGTAAATAATTTTTCAAAAACCTATAAAAATTAAAAAATTTTCAAAACTCACAAAAATTTAAAAAATTTCAAAATATAAAAATATTTAATATTTATGATAATAAAAGATTAGATAGTGAACAATTACATCCATGAGATTAGAAAAATTTAAGAAAAATGAGAAAATTAGAAGTTTTCTTATACGAACTAGTAATAAGTAGTTATGAGCCGTTGTCCCAAGGGTTAGTAAGATGAAAGAAGTCACTAATCTGAGGATAAAAATAAGTCTGAAAAATAGTTTCTATTCTGGAAAGCCAAACATTTTGAACGTTGATACCCTGCTATTCACACTTACACACGTCTTAAAGCCCGGGATAGTAGAGGATACCTTGAAATGCTCTTGTCTTAAAGCCGATCTATGAAAAAAAATGAAGAAAGTGGTGAGAAAAATGGACACTGGTTTTGTTATCACCAAGGGCAATAATAAAAAAAATATATAGCTAGGGTGCCTTTCACCTAGTGCCCTAAGGCCAACTGGTCTGGGAGTCACTGCTATACCTTAGGTGGTGCAAGACGAGGAAAATACACCAAATAAGCAAGCACATGAGTAATCGGTCGGTTAGTACCTCAAGAAGTATTAACGGTCGCATGAGAGTGTGTAAGCACATCTAATTTAAAAAAAGTACTGAGACTGATGGGCAAGAGTATGATAGCTTGAATTGAATTCTCCGGGTGTAGGGATGTCCTTTACACACACGCAGGGTGATATGATCGATGTTTGGAATAAAGATAGGAGTGAAGAATAAGACGATGTTTTATTGAGGGAGGACGTGATTTCTAACATCTTTTCATGACCATTAAGATAGGGCTCATGACAACCGAAAAGCTAGCTTAGTTGGAAACCCTAATTTTCAAGGCTTTTCTTTTACAATTCTTTTCTTTAAATGTAATATTCATGATCTTCCTTTTATTATTGGATTTTGTGGGTGCAATCCGTTGAAAACCCTCAGGAGACAACACTCCTCCTACTAGGGACACCTAGAGGTTTAAAGGCTTGTTGCACGTGCTCAGTGCAATCGTATTGCCTACGAAAGTGTGCTAGTTAGTTTTTCTCTTTCTTTATTTTCTCCTTCTCTTTTTAATAAAACAATTCGATTGAGACGATCGAAAATAAGTTTGGGGGAATTTGATCAGTCGAAAATACTGCATTTCTAACACGGCAATTTCCCTACCTTTTGCATTCATGTATAGGTATCCGGTATTCATATCGCACATATTAGCAAAACACATGTAAAATACTGGATTACTTGTACTGTATACTAAAACCGGCATTTTTTTAAGGGAAATTGTGTGTTTATCATGGCATCGCATCATTCTTGTATAGCGCAACTCTTGTCTTGGAGTGTATGCAGGAAATTCCGGAAGCAAAGCCCAAAATTGAGAAAACAGTGCAGATAAAATACGCCAACTCAAAGGCTAAAGATCTGGAAGTGATTAAAGGCTAATTACAAAATTAAACATATCAAAACAAGGCCCATAAATCATCCTAAGCCCATAGCAGAAATCCCTAGCCCTAAGGCTTCCAAACCGCCGCGGTTCCGCGGCGGGAGCTGGCTTATGCCGCGGAACCGCGACACTTTGATGACGTCATCGGCTCAGATTTCTTCCACGTGGCTCCTATAACTGAACAAGCTTCCAGAAGACTCCCGATTCTCCACGTGGCACATCTAGAAGGCTCGGCTTAACAAACTATTTCTAGAAGGATCTCTTAACAAACTTTTGGAGGGAAATTCAAATCTTGTACTAACTAACTTGTGGAAGGAAAATTCAAATTTCAATCCTAGATCTAGAATTTTGAGGTCTATAAAAGAGAGCCTAGAGCTAGGGTGAAGATTGTTCAAGAATCACCACCATCTTCTACCCACAAGTTTAGTGACAAAGCTTATGCCAAATTCATTCCCAATTCTAATTCAAAATCAAGATCAAGATCCCGAGAGCAATTCAAGCAAGAGAGCCTTCAACCTTTAGAAGCAACGCCGGATTCCAACGGAGCAAGAGATCCACACCGATCCGCGACTCAAGGAGCCGAGCGAAGCCGAAATCGACGATATAGTTCCTTCCTTTTGTAAATTCAAGAGAGTTGTAACGAAATTTGTCGATAAATAAAGGTGAATTTTCTATATTCTTGCTTATCTTTTAATTCAAGCATAATGATTAGATCTCAATTTGTGATTGTGTTTGTGATCATGATGTTTGAGTAATCTCCGCTCGTGTAGGAGTTGTGACGATCTTTAGATGATGATGATTTAGATATTTTTACAATTCTTAAATCCTATAATGTTTGGAAATTCTAGTGAATCAAATGATTAATAACCTAGTTTCGAGATGATGCTTTCTTGATCGTGTTCACTCGAAACTAGGGAACAACTATTAAACATTTGATTAACTAGAAGCTAGAATTTGAATGCGATCCATCGAAAGGACAAAGGATGAGTTGCGAAATCCCTAATTTCCTCGCAAGATCCTTAAACCTCGATGAATTTGCATCGATCTAGTATCAATTCGTTAATGGATAAGAACATGAAATCATTAGATCTCATCACATCTATAGATCCGATCTACTCCTACGAGCTATACTTCTAATCTTGATTGTTGGTTGGAAAATTATCACACATCTCAATTCTTGTTTTTAATATTTCTTTTAGATCTATATTTTTCTTACTCTTGATTTTCAATTACAAATCATGAATTGTTTTCTTTTCTTTTCCTTAAATTTTCAACTCATCTAAATCGGAAATTGAACGGATTACACTTTCCCTGTGGATGATCCGCACTTACTAACGTGCTACATCCGACACCGTTATTGATTGCGGTCAAATTATTTTTGGTTGTGATTTCTCTATATAATTTCCTAAAAATACTACACATCAAATTTTTATCAATCAGATCCCGATTCCCACTGATGAGTAGGATTACCCCTCGGGTGATTTTAGATGATCCCGACTAATTCTCCTTTTGGGTTTGGAGGAGAATTCGAGGATACAGTGGGAGACATCCCGATTAGATAAAGTGATTAACCATTCTGATTTAGGTTAGAGTGCACGCTGAGTGTTTCTTTTCTCTCTCTCTTTGGAAGCGACCATGACCTGACCCTAAACTAAAACTCATGAACCAAGTTAACCGAACCTTCTTAAAAAACTTTGGCTTTTGGATTGTCACTTAGTCGCATATATCATTGCCACTTCTATATCACCTTTACGTTTCTCCAGAACACCCCGTATCACTAGGAAAATCCACATTTCTTGGATATTCCATCGTATAGTTACATACGAACTCGAAGGAACTCGTTCCAGTTCGAGGATGGATTCTGGTTATGGAGAAATTGAATAGGATTATTCGGTTGTCTTTCCCTTTACCTTCTCTCAGGTTACGAGAGCTCCCGGTATTAGGAGAGTACACCTATTACGCTTATCGGATAGTCTTCTTCCAAACCATAGGCTGGTGCCGAAGGGTAGGTAAGGAAGAAAACCGATTAGCCTAAGCGTGGTGTACAGAAGGTAATAGGTAAAGACAAATAAAGGGATTAGAAAAAGGGTAAAGGAAATTGCGACTGCTATCATTCACGATGAAACCGCGTATATCATCGCCACTCCTACTTCACCTTTGCATTTCTCCGGAATATTCTGTATCACTACGAAGATCCACATTTATTGGATACGCCATCTGTTCATATCATAATTTTGCATTATTATATTCCCCATTCTTATTCATTTTACAAATAAACAGGTGCTTTTGATCTATGTCTGCTACATAGTTGCAGGTTACAGGTTCTCGGAACAAAAACAGTGAAATTGATGAAAAGATGATACAAAAGTGAGACTACGACCGATAAATGGTGGAATCATGATCATGCCTACATTTTGGAGAATAAACGAAGAATCAACGAACAAGTTCACAAGTACAAAGGCAGTGCAAGGTTCAAGACTTCGACACGAAGCAAACGGTGAAGTTCACGACACTTATTCACTGTGCAAATCTGGAAGAAATCTAGAAGACAAACTGAGAAACCAAGTAAAGAAACAAGAATCCAAAAGAAGCAGAAAGAACCCCAGGAAAAAGCAGCCAGCAAGACCTCAAGATAGCCGCGGAACCGCGGCCAGACCAAGCCTATGGTCGCGGATCCGCGGCCATATAGTGCACGTGTCGGTGCAGCTAGTTGGCGCGTGGCAGTGCGTTGACTAGTCTTCTTTAGGGGTATATTTATAAATGCAGATGTGACTCGACTGTAACCCTAGGCTTTCTATGCTCTATAAATAGAAATCCTAAACCTCTTTTTGAGGCATGCCTCTTCTTGTGCCTCTTTTTAATAATCAATTTCAGAATTTTAATTCGTTGTAAATGTTCGAAGAGTGCATCAAATAAAAGATAAAGTAAGTCTTTCTTTTCTTGCCTTAGTTAATTTTATTATCTGCCCTAGTATAGATTTTCTTTATCTGCCCTAGTTAATTTTCCTTTCTGCCCTAGTTAGTTTTATTTATCTGCCGTAGATTAGATAATTAGGTTATTAAAAACAATCATAAAAATGTCTCTAATTAACTCGTTAGAACAAATTGAGAATACACAAAATCCCTGTGGACCGACCCGTACTCACCGGCTAGCTACCAAGCGACGCCGTTCTTGATTGCGGTTAACAATTCTTTGATTTCAAAATCTATCTTTTCAAAACGCACGCAAAGAATGATCAAAATCAAATGGCGCCGTTGTCGGGGATGGCGTTGTTATTTTCTTTTTGTAATTTCGGGTTAATATAAAATTGAAAAATCATAAAAACTGAAAAATAAAAAAATTTATCATCTTGTTATTTTGTGAAGGGTATTTTCGTTTGAATTGTGCTGGATCGAAGAACAAATTCAGATATGGAAAAAATGCAGAGAGCAAAACAGAAAACAACAGATCTGAACAAACAGAGGATAACCACAACAGAGCAACAGAAGAAGTTGGAGGACCGAGTCAACGATCTCACCGCGGAACCGCGGTCAAAGGCAGGGTCCGGTGGCGGAACCGCGGCGCTTGGGAGACGTCAGCAAGTGGAATCCCTCTGTAAGCTTTCTCTTCTTCTCTGTAACCCCCTTATCTCCTCTGAAAAATTTTCCTGCAGGGTTCTTTGTGCAAAAACTTCTCCCCCTTCTCAATAACTTGATCTTGTGCAGGATTCTTTGCGCCGTGCTAAAAAAAAAAATTTGTTTGCAAGTGATTGTGTTTATTGCTTTGCATATTTTAAATTGACTTTAAGGGGCTTGAACACCAATCCATATTGGGTGGGGATTTCATTACTTTTACCAGGACCCCAAAAATCACATAAAGCATATTGCATTGACCATCAAGTTAATTAAAAAAAAATTTAGACTCAGCCCTAAGGACTTCACGCTCATGTAACGTTTCCAAAATAATAAAATATTATTTTTGGGAATTTTTATAATTTAATATTATTTTAATGAATATTTTAATATTCCGGTATAATTAAATACAAATAAATGGGGAAAAATTGTGGAAAATTCTAAAATAGAGTATTTTATGGAATTATGCCATTTTAAAGTTTTTATGATTAGTTATATGCTAATTTAGTGCTAATCGCGATTAAAAATCGCTAATCGGATTTTTGGCATTTTTGTGCAAAACATGCACTTATCTTTTTCTACACTTGTGTTACATTATTCTTACCATAGCTTTTACCTTGTGTCTACTATATGAGTGAGAAGGGCTTTGGAAAAGAAAAGAAAAGAATTTGAATTAGAATAATGGGGTAGTAGGTGGGTGAGAGAGAGAGAGTGAGGTGAGGGGTCTCTTGACTTAGTCTCCCTTCATTATCTCCTTCATTTTCTCCCCTCTCCCTCCTTCTTCTTCAGTTGCTGCTGCTGCTGCCCCCTTGCTCTCCCTCCTCACTAAAATCATCTCCATCACACTCAAAACAACTCCGAAACCTCACTCCCTCTTCACAAAAAGTGTGCACGAGCCCTCAAGCAACCATTTGGACCAAGAAAGTTTGTGTTTTGGCGCTGTTGAGGATTCCTGAGTCTCTTTTGAGGTAATTCCTTCACAATTGTTGTATCATTTCTTGTGATTAAGCCTCTTTTAAAGTTTGATGTCGTTTCGACGAAATTTTGTGCACTTTGGACTACCCTAGAGAGGATTAGGGTAAAATTTAGTTGTAATGTGAAATTGAGACTTGTTGTGACCTTAGAATTTGGGTGTGATGTTATATTGGACCTTAACCTGAAGCTTTAACCCAGAATACAGATTTACAAAATCGATATCGGAGAAAACTGTATTTCTGTGATCGTATTTAGGAATCTGCTATCACTCCGAGAACCCTAAAATAAAATTGAGTTGACAGTGAGATGTGCAGGCATCCTGGAACCACCACACCAAACCCTAGCCCCCAACTCCAAATTCCGGCCGCAGATTTATTCCTTCTGGCCGCAATTTGCGGCCAGAGCAAGAGGGATTTGGTTCGTTTTTGGTGCATGGCCCTATTTCCAGTAGTCTTGACCCATGGCATGTGCAATTTTGTCTGATTCCATCTAGGGTAAAATCTGGGTTGATTTTCCTATGTTGGCGCATGGTTTACGACTTGTTTAGCATGGATTTTGGTATTTGGTGATTCGTTTCTGTCGGGTGGCATTTGGACGTCAACGACAAGTGGATATTGATCGTGTTTACATACGAGACGATAGGTTTTTACCTATGCGAGTAGCGTGTGCTGTTTTGGTTTTCCGATATGATTTTCATGTGCTTTAGCGTTGTGATATACTTGTAGGTACCTTACGTGATGTTGAGGCGAAGAAGATGAAGATGGAAACATCGGCATCGGCACACGAGAAGCAAGGTGAGTAGATTTATATCTACGGGGAGAAGTCGGGTGGATGGCGTATAGCACCCCCGCAGTCCGTGGTGATGTATACGAATATGTATACACACATATATATTTATTATGTGTTGCTTAAGATTATTGATGGTAATAATGGATTTATTGATGATAAGGATGTATTGGTTTAGTATAGTACGAAGCCGTAGAGTAGTGGTTGCATCCACTCGTACACGTACACATATACTTGCATGCATTCTTCATTTATCTGTGCGCACATGGAGGTGTGTATATCTACATATGGGTATGGAACTATGTGTTCATATACGGGATTTGAGGATGATACGTGGGATTACGATGAGTCGATGAGATTTGATCTGAGGCCGTGAGATTCGGCGATATGACAGAGTTCGTATTTGAGATGCGACATGATGGTTTTAGCGGGCCTTTGGGCATGTGTCTTACCTCGCATTCATATTTATATAGATGGTATCGATGGTACTAGACTTGGAGTTGTACCCTAGATTATGTGATACGATAGTAGTGATACCTGATATATGATGAGACAATGTGATATTGACCCGTACCCAACTATTGGGATGCCGTACGACGATTTACCGTACGAGCTTTGTATTGATGTTAGATCCGCACTCATGACTCGAGGATGTTATATGATATACTGTATCGTACGTGATACTATTGAGGCGGGATCACCGACTATTGTATATATATGTATATATTGACTCAGATTTATGTGGTTTTCATACCCCTCCCGATTGACTTGATTATTGGGTCCGTAGTTCGTATAGTAGGCGTTAGACTAGACCCGAGTCATACCTATTTCAAAACTAACGAATCGGGGATATTTTAAAGATAGGCAAAAGGGATTCTACGGATATTTTCAAACGACACATCTTTTCTTAAAACACCGTAGCCTTTATTTTACCAAAAACCCTAATTCGTCTTATTTCAAAAGGCAAGGCTGCATGATATATTTATTGAGATAGAGTCTGTACTGTTGCGTTGATTATTCGATTCCGCATACTCATGCTATTTGCATTGCATTGCTTGTGTTTATTGATATATTACAGTCATGCTGCTAGGACACCAGCACCATTATCGATGATGCGTATGTTCCACGTACACTTGTTTGCCGGCTCACACACTTCATCATCGATAATTGCCATGTCACTACACTGTAGTACTGTTGCATTCAGTATATGATTTTTGCATGACAGACTGATGTGCTTACATTTCTTTTACATGTCACATACATCATGCTTTCTGATTATACGCATTTAGAGTTGCTGTTTCCATGATATTTCTGGATTTTGGGAACCGTGGGTATTTCAAAAGAGAATATGTCATTGCTTTAAAAACCCGGTTACCCTTGATATGATATTTCAGTGCGTCCACCATGTATTTTCTCGGTGCTGAGAGCGACATGTGAAACCCGATTCGAGGAGTGGACGAGCCGATTGTGGGTACATGGTGGACCCGGTATGGTTCCCCTCGGCAAGATGATCGAAGGATTTTGCTGATTGAGCCTGGAGGTGGGCAAGTACCTACCGGTGATTGGTTGGACCTAGCGGTTATCCGGAGGATACCGACCAGAGTCGATAGATGGATATGGGCGTACTGCTGGGGCCGAGGGCCGATTCCGCAGATGGAGCCCGATATATGAGGATTTATGTGCCGATGCTGGGCACAGTTTTCATGATGTTTTCGAGTGTCGATGCTGGGCACTCCGGTTCCATGATTTTGACGTGTCGCGAGAGACCCAGGTGGTTTATATCCTCATATTTCCATGCATATGCTGATGATATTTACATGCATGATGGTTATTGTCATTGGGTGACGAGTGGACGGGATCCACGTACATGCAGATTGATTTCATTGATTATACCTCACATTTATGATATGCTATTACCTAAGGCACTGGCACGAGCACTTGGCACTACACTCATGTATAGAGATTGCCTTGCCAGTTTAGCATGCTTAAGACTTGTTCATATTGAGGTTTATTTATATATCTGATTGTATTGATCTAGGATGGGTCATACATTCGATCTCTGCTTGTAGATATTTTCTATTCACGAGTTGGCAACTCACCCCCGTTGTGCCACAGTTCTTGCAGGTTTTTGCCGTACAGATTCTATAGCGGCATTTCTGGCACACTGCTTCCATATGGGTGACTTGCTTGGGTAGGTGGGTTCTTTTGTATCAGAACCGCCATTGTACCTGTACTATTCATTTGTATCTAGAAATTCCATCAATCAAAACTTGTATATTGTTTCAGACTTAGACACAGTGATGTATTATTTCGACCTTAGAGTCGCGCTTGTATTTTTATGGTTTTCTAGCTGTTTTGAGTTTCTTTTGGGTTTTGATACTCGCCCTTTGGCGTTGTATATTATTATTGCTTGCGTGGTTGTGACCGTCGATTGACGAAGAGCTAGCTCCCGTTTGGGGATGCCTTTTATCATTTCATATATATTATTCTTGTTGTACCCCGTTCGGGGCCAGTTTTTACAAAGGAAACTCTGCCGAAATTTTCAGGAAAGGTTACACATTTTAAAAAAATGCATATTCGGCTTAGTTATTTAAAAACTTTGATTTTCAAAACATGATTTCTTTACTTCTTAAAACCAGTTTTCCTTATTTACTCCTTAAAATGGTTTTAGACTTCTGGGCTTTTGGCTTACGTGGATCAAATGGAGTCCTATAGACTTCATATGGTTCAAGGGCCAGTCACGTGCTCTTTCGGGTCGTGACAAAGTTGGTATCAGAGCGCTAGGTTAACCTTGGTTCGAGTCTAAATTTGACTATGTGGAGCCTAGGGCGGTTATATATATACGGAACTTAGGCTTGACCTTACGGAACTTAGACTTAGTCGAGGGGGTATTATACCCAAACTTTCGTCGCATAGGATGACCCTTGGTTGATGGAGTAGGTAGCTTGAGTAGAGGTACGTACCGTACGTATGTTCCACGGCATACTTACGACACGCCACTCCTCTTAAGAAACCTTAGGATGTACATTTCCTTGCACCGTATTATATTCCTTCCTATGATCTATCCTTATCGATACTGGTTATGGTTTTGCTGCCACAATTGCATGGCAGAGTGAGCTACGGCTCGAGTTGCGTCAGCATGAGCTCGTCATGGAAAAGGACTGACCAGGGCATGTTTCCAAAGACATACGATTGCATATAGAGGCGTCGTCTTATTGTGCTTTCGCGCCATGAGCGTTTGACAGATCGCTTTTACGAGATTTCTCGGACGTACCGATCGGTACCGGAGGATTGAGCCACTGATAGAGGCCAGCCAGGATGTGATGACCATTGATATATCGCTTATTCATGATGATTGAGGCGTATTCATATCAGATTTTTGCATTTTCATACCGCCCAATTTTTGTCACATTGCATATCGGTAGATACTCTTGAGCCGTGTTTGCTAGTCAATTGCAGGATACAGGTTCTCGGTTCTAAAAACGGTGAAATTCATGGAAAACACGACAAAATCCGGGTTCCTGCCAACCACTGAGAAAACACGGTCTCCGCTCTTCATCCGTATGTTGCCAGATACCAGTTTAGGAAGACAAAATGGCAAATCAATGTCGTTTTCATGCACAAGGCTCAATGGCAGCACAAGATCCAAGAAATCTACGCGGAGCTCAAGAAAATCATGACAAAAGACAACACATCCAATCACCCTTTTGGTCAACAGAAATTCTGGAAAAATTGTGAAGAAATTTCCAGAAAATACATATACCAGAATAAAGGGGACATCAAACCAGGGAAACACAAGAAAATTGGGGAGCCAACTCCTCTATTAGGCCGCGGATCCGCGGCCTAAGCATGCTTAGGCCGCGGATCCGCGGCCTTATGGTGGCGGCAGACAGAGAGTTTTCAGGGGTAGAATTGTCTTTTCATTTGGGTTCTGGTGGTTGCCCTAGGTTTTCATTTTTTAGCCTATAAATAGCCCAGAACTTTGTGAAGGAAAGGGTCCATATTCTTGTATTCTCATTTTCTAGGTTTAGTTGTTTTCTTCTTCCTCTTCTCATCTCTTCTCCATTAAAACTTGTAATGAGCTTGGTGAGTGAAGAATGATGAATAAAGAAGATCATTTTATTATCATGCTTGTCTTGCTCTTTCTATAATTGTTGTAATTTTAATTTGTTAACTAGTTGTTGTTATTTCTTGTTGTTTCTTTCTTCTCTCTTTTTCTTTATCCTTAACACAACCATGATGCTTACGCTTGATCCTTGCCAAGGTGAGGTCGCAAATAGCTAGTTGTTATCTTCTAATCTCTTTCTTTCTATCTTCCTCTTTGTTTTGTTTTATTTTTCCGTATCATGATGTGTGAGTAGTTTCATACTTGTTAGGGTAGGATAAGGGAAGTTTGAGAGAAGGAAATATCTCTCACTCTTTCCTTGCCCAACAGCTTAATTCGACTCCCGTTAATTGAACCACAATCCGCTCCTTACGGCACCCTATCCTACATGATAGCGGTGATTCCGTAGTGAGACCGGTTGTGGTTGAATTAACCGGAGGTTATGGCTAAGAGCCAAGAACGGACGGACAAGCACCAAAAGGAAGAACTTATGCGTTGGAAAGCCTAGCTTATACTCGCAAGTTCCTTCCTAGTCGTGCTAATCCTAACCCTAACAAGCTCTCTTTACATATCATTTTACCACTTAATTAATCACAACAAAATCTGAAAAACTGGACTTAACTCGTTAAAGCACATAGAAAAAGACTCCCATCTCCCTGCGGACGACCCGTACTCAACTGGCTAGCTACAAGCGAAACCGTCTTGATTGCGGTATTTAACTAAAACTTGAACACGCAGAATCGCTAACAATCAAATGGCGCCGTAGCCGGGGAGACGGTAGTTTATTTCCTTGTGTAATTTCGGGTTAACTTGTGAATATAACCGAAAAACAAAACAAAAAAAAATATACTTTGTAAAAAAAAAAGAAACCATCTTGTTATTCTTGATTAGTTTTTGTGCAAGTGTGAAGGAAAATACAAAGTTCGAGTTCAGTGGCCAAGACGTAAAAAATACGGAGTTCAAGTTCAGTGCCAAAGACGTGGGAAGATAGACCCACATTTCGCGGCTCCACCGCGACGGATCAAAACGAAGCAAACGGTCTACTGTAAGATTCTGAAGCAGTTCCAGTGAGCAACTAAAGATTTAGCAAATCCAGACAAGCAGAGGACAAGAAACAGCAGCCCACACAAAAGATTTGAAGCTCCAATTCCACCCCATAGCCGCGGAACCGCGGCATAAGGTGGTGTTTGGCCGCGGATCCGCGGCCACTTGGTGGCTTCAGAGCCCCAAAATCTCTCTGTAAGTCCCTGTTCTCCTCTCCACTCCTCTGAACTCCAATAAACAGTGTTTTCTGCAGATTTCTTTGCGCAAACTCTTCTCCCCCTTCCAATAAACTGTTCTTGTGCAGGATTCTTTGCGCCGCGCTAAAAATAAAAATTGTTTGCAGTTGATTTGTTACCGCTTTGCATTCTTTAATACGGACTTAAGGGGCTTGAAACCAATTCAGATTGGGTGGGGATTTCATCACCCTTCCCAGGACCCCAAAAATCACAAAAGCATATGCATTGTCCATTGTAAATTAAAAAAAATACTAGACTTCAGCCCTAAGGACTTCGCGCTCATTAGGAGAAGATAAACCGTGTTTAGAACCTCGCTTAACGGTATATTGTTTACGGGGTGTCTAGGAAAGTGTTAACGGCGCAACCGCCAAAAAAGAAAGGGTTATTTAATTAAGGAACTTTGCGAAAGCGTTGGACAACCTCCCCTTATCTCTGCACTTACCTGGCCTCGTGATCAGTGTATCTTAAGCCCGTTTCTCGACACTGTTTAACTTCGACAATCAAGTTCAGGAGCAGGTCTAGTAGACCTAGGTTACCCTAGATCTAGGTGTGATTGTGCATATCTTGTTTGTGATTACTTTAAGCCGTATATCCGTACATATTTCTGTAAATCTCTTTCTAAAAACAAAAAAAAAAGAAAAAAATCAAAAACTTTTATAAAAACTTGCCCTTTGTCGCCAAATCCATTTTTTTTTTCACCCACCACCCATCGTCTTTCTCCATTGACGTTTTCTTACCCTCACCTTCTCCGCTTTGACTATACTAAACTCGTTTAGTGTATGCCCGCTTGGACTCGGGACACTAGCGCCCGTCTAGTCCGCGTTACGTTAGTCGCTACCGACTACGCGATCGACTCCGAAGTCGATACTCCGTCCACTCCTCTTTCACCCCTTCCTTTGCCGGCCAACTCCGACGTTGACCGGAATTCTGTTCATACATCTTCACCTTCACCTTCACCAACCTCTTCTTCCGCGATGTCAGGATTTAATCCGAACATCTCTTTGACCACCCCTGGATTGGCTCCACCTCCTACGGAGACCAATATCCCACCACCACCGCCTGTTGTAGCGCCACAGCGAATCGCGCTCCAGGATCGTTTCTATCCCACCCGTTCTGCACTTCCCACCTGCCTTTCTCTTCCTCCGGCCAATGGGGACAACCTTGAAATTAAGCCCCACTTCATCAACATGCTTCCACGTTTTCATGGGCTTGAATCTGAAGATGCCTATATCTTCATCAACAAATTTCAAAACGTCTGTGCCATGATGAAAACCACCCAGCTATCGGACGATGCTATACGTCTACGGGTCATTCCGTTCACTCTATGCGATCTTGCTGAAAAATGGCTGTATAGCACCGCTTCCCACTCAATCACCAGCTGGGACGAGTTTGTTAAAGCGTTTCTAAAAAAATTCTATCCGAATCATAAAACCGCAAGGATTCGAAATGAAATCAACCAATTCTCCCAGCTTCCTTCTGAACCCTTCTGGAAGTGCTTTGACCGGTACAAAGACCTTCTTGTTCAGTGTCCTCACCACGGTATAGAGAAATGGCAACTCTGCCAAACCTTATACGAGGGCCTGAACCCAGCAACGAAGCAGTTGTTGGAAACTATCTGTCAGGGCCACTTCCTATCCAAATCTGACGAGGAAGCGTGGCAATTCTTTGACGACCTTGCGGAGCAAACGCTACAATGGGAGAGCACCAGACCGACTTCTTCTTCTTCTACCTCCACTTCTATCGGTCAGTCTAGGGTAAGAATCCACCAACTTGATGTCTCTATTGCGATGAAAGCAGAAATGGCTGCAATAACAAGAAAGCTTGAAGCGATAGAGAGCAAATTTTCTGCTCCTGCTCCTGCCCCTGTTCTCCCCCTTCGTACCATCTGTGCTTGTTGTTCCGATCCTTCTCACTTGATCGAAGTGTGTCCTTACAATCCACCCTCGCAAGGACAGGATCAGGTTAATGCTGCCTTCCAGCAAAGACCGAGGAATGATCCATACTCTTCCACCTACAATCCCGGTTGGAGGAACCACCCCAATTTCGCCTGGAATCAGAATCAGAATCAATTCCAAGGCAACAATTTCCAAAGGGCCCCTCCACCGCAACAACAAGCGCAACAACAAACTCAACATCAATATCAGCAGCCTTTCCAACCCCAACCTTTTCAGAATCAGACGAACAACTTTGCACCCATCAATTCTTTTCCACCAAACAACTTTGTTCCGTCAAACAACGATAAGGTTTCCTCGCTCGAGCGAAGTCTGGAGGCGTTCGTTAAACAATCGACTCAATCCACCGCCAACATCCAGTCTTCCATTCAATCCTTAGTACAACACACTGCCGCACACGGGCAAAGCATCAAGACCATCGAGGCCCAGATTGCACAGCTGAACGCGGCCTTAAGCGAGCGAGAAAAGGGGAAGCTCCCGTCCCAACCACTCCCAAATCCCGGTCACCCACATAATGCACATGTTGCTCTTGAACAACAGAACCATAATGTGAGTGCCGTGACCACACTGAGATCGGGAAGGATGCTGTAAAACAACATTGGCAAACGGATCAACGATGACACCCCGGCCGCTTCTTCTTCTTCTTCGTCTTCTGAGCCTATTCTCCGTTCTTCACAAGGCTCCCCTCCTTCTTCTTCTGCTCTGAACGGACCCACTTCTCACTCCACGAAGACACCTATTCTGGGATCCGTTCCAACTCCACAATCTCCTCCTCCAGCATTAGACTCAACCAATTTTCAAAATGTTCCATTTCCAAACCGGTTGAGGTCTAATAAACAAAATCCTCAAATGGAGAAGATTCTGGAGTTATTTAAGCAGGTTAACATTAACATTCCTCTTTTAGATGCTGTCCAACAAGTCCCGTCCTACGCGAAAATCTTAAAGGACTTGTGCACGAAAAAGAGGAAGTCTCAGGTACCCAAGAAAGTTTTCTTGGCTAGTGCTGTGAGTGATGCCCTTACCCAATCTTTACCACAAAAACGGAAGGACCCTGGCTGTCCTATGATTTCAATTACTATTGGGGATAAGAACATCAATCGCGCACTATTAGATGTTGGTGCCAGTGTTAACCTGCTTCCGTATTCAGTATACGAGCAATTAGGCGTCGGAGAGCTGAAACCCACACACTGCACTCTCCAAATGGCCGACCGATCGATCACCCATCCTAGGGGTGAGCTAGAGGATGTGTTAATCAAAGTCGGGGACTTCATATTCCCCGTTGACTTCATTGTATTAGACACACAGCCTGTAGCTAACCCCCGGAATCAAATTCCGGTGATACTCGGTCGCCCATTTCTCGCAACCTCAAATGCTGTGATCAATTGTCGCAATGGTTCGATGAACCTCTCTTTTGGAAATATGATGATTGAACTCAACATTTTTAGGTTGGGGAATCAGCCCGCCGAACCTAATGCTCATATACTGGACGTCTGCTCGATCCAGGAGATCACCCCAGAAGAGTGTGAATTCGAGGAGTTTCTGTTTGATCACGATAATCTTGACGCCACTAGTGCGTTTCTCTTCGAACCTGCTGCTGTTTCTGCGCTCGACAACGACTACGAGTGTTTCACGTTCTCGAATGATCTTAGCCGCGCACAACCCGAGTTTGAATCCTTCGACTTTCCGGATGAGTTACCTGAACCATCCAACTCGGTTGCCTACGCTCGTTTTGAACCTTTGCTGGAGTCCTTTGAGTTCGAGACCTTTGCACCAATCTTGCCTTCCATCGTTTCACCTCCAACGCTCGAACTCAAGCCTTTGCCGTCTCACCTTAAGTATGCTTACTTAGGTGAGAACGAGACCCTCCCTGTCATCATTTCGGCTTCTCTAGCTCCCGAGCAAGAGAAAGCCCTTCTCGCGGTCTTGCACAGCAACAGGCAAGCTTTTGGATGGTCCATGGCGGACATCAAGGAGATTAGTCCCCTAATTGTTGAGCATCACATTCATCTGATGGATGATGCCAAACCAGCCCGGGATCCACAAAGACGTCTCAATCCAGTCATGAAGGAGGCTGTGAAGAAGGAGATCGTAAAATGTCTAGATAGTAGTATCATTTACCCTATCTCTGATAGCCAGTGGGTTAGCCCCATTCATGTTGTCCCCAAGAAGTCGGGCATCACGGTCATAACCAACGAGGCGAACGAGTTAATCCCTACTCGCACCCAAACTGGGTGGCGAGTTTGCATTGATTACAGAAAACTCAACGCCGCAACACGGAAAGACCACTTTCCGCTACCTTTCATTGACCAGATGCTTGAACGATTGGCCGGACACGAGTACTACTGCTTTCTTGATGGCTACTCCGGCTATAATCAAATTCCCATCGCCGAAAAAGTCCAGGACAAGACCACATTCACTTGTCCTTTCGGCACGTTTGCATATCGTCGCATGCCCTTTGGGTTATGCAATGCGCCCGCTACCTTCCAGCGGTGTATGATGGGTATCTTCTCAGACATGGTGGAAAAATTTCTGGAGATTTTCATGGATGACTTCTCCATCTTCGGCGATTCCTTCAACGAGTGTTTGCTGCATCTTGACGCTATCCTTACCCGATGTAAGGACAAGAATCTCACTTTGAACTGGGAGAAATGCCATTTCATGGTGCGCGAAGGTATTGTCTTAGGACATATCATCTCGCAAAATGGCATAGAGGTTGACAAAGCAAAGATTGAGGTCATTTCTAATCTGCCTCCTCCCCGATGCGTCAGAGATATCCGAGCCTTCCTTGGCCATGCCGGTTTCTATAGACGGTTCATCAAGGACTTTAGCAAGATTGCTAGGCCCTTGACTCTTTTGCTGGCCAAGGACACACCATTTGACTTCAACTCGAGTTGTATGACTGCATTTGAGTCATTGAAACGCTCACTCACTTCTGCACCCGTTCTTTCTTCACCTGACTGGACGCACCCATTCGAGATTATGTGCGATGCATCCGACTTTGCCATTGGTGCTGTCCTTGGACAACACATCAACAAGATGCCGCACGTAATCTATTATGCGAGCCGAACCCTGAACGACGCCCAACTCAATTATACAACAACTGAGAAGGAATTCTTGGCTGTTGTATTTGCTTTAGAAAAGTTCAGGCCTTACCTCATCGGCTCTCCAGTCATTGTCTACACAGACCATTCTGCTCTGCGCCATCTTTTTGCGAAGAAAGATGCAAAATCTCGGTTAATCCGTTGGATCCTCTTGCTTCAAGAGTTTGACCTTGTCATTAAGGACAAACGAGGATGTGAAAACGTGGTTGCCGACCATCTCTCACGACTTCCTTCTTCGCCTTCGCTTCCAATTCCGATCAACGACGTTTTCCCGGATGAACAGCTCTTGACAGTATCGTGCGAACCCTGGTTCGCAGATATTGTGAACTATTTGGCCACAGGATTACTACCGACTGAATGGTCGAGTCAGGACAGACTTCGCTTCTTATCCCAAGTAAAACACTTTTACTGGGACGAACTCTACTTGTTCAAGTACTGTCCCGACCAGATTATTCGTCGGTGTGTCCCTAACGAGGAATTCAAGAGTGTGCTGTCATTTTGCCACGATCAAGCGTGTGGCGGGCATTTTGGGCCCAGAAAGACAGCTGAGAAGATCTTGCAATGTGGTTTCTACTGGCCACAACTTTTCAAAGATGCTCATGACTATTGCAAGACTTGCTCCCGGTGCCAACACATGGGCCGGATATCCCGGAAGAACGAGATGCCGCTCCAACCAATCTTGGTTGTGGAGATTTTCGATGTTTGGGGGATAGATTTCATGGGGCCGTTTCCCAGCTCTTTCGGGAACTTGTACATCCTTCTCGCTGTTGATTACGTCTCTAAATGGGTCGAGGCTGTGCCCAGCCGAACTAACGACAATAAGGTTGTCGTTAGGTTCCTTAAAGAAAACATTTTCTCTCGTTTTGGGCACCCCCGAGCGATCATTAGCGACAATGGGAGTCATTTCTGCAACAAGACTTTCGAGGCCTTGATGCGGAAACACTCTATTAATCATAAGCTCTCTACGCCCTACCACCCCCAAACCTACGGGCAGGCCGAAGTTTCAAATCGGCAAATCAAGCAGATACTGGAGAAGACGGTTTCCAAGAACCGTAAGGATTGGTCGCTGAAACTCACTGATGCCCTTTGGGCATTTCGAACCGCTTATAAGACCGACCTTGGCATGTCTCCCTATCGGCTTGTGTACGGAAAAGCCTGCCACTTACCTGTCGAAATTGAGCATCGCGCATTTTGGGCGATAAAGGAGCTGAATCTGTCTCTCGAGGATGCGGGCAGCCATCGGAAGCCGCAGTTGAACGAACTAAGCGAGCTTAGGGATGAGGCTTACGATAACGCGGTTGTCGTTAAGAACCGAACGAAGGTGTTTCACGATAAACACCTTTTGCGCAAAACCTTCGTACCTGGTCAGCAGGTACTGCTTTACGACACCCGACTTCACTTCCATCCTGGAAAGCTCATATCTCGCTGGAAAGGACCGTATTTTGTGCGGAATGTGTATCCGCAGGGCGCTGTGGATTTGGAAAATCCAAAGGACGGTTCATTTTTCAAAGTGAACGGACACCGATGCAAACCGTACCTTAGCGCCGAACCAACAGAGGAGCTCCTGTTCTTACAGGAGCCGGTTTACCCTGCCTGATCTTCCTCTGCCTACCACCAAACTTCGGTTATCCAGCCAAGAACAGTGAACACTGTTCCAAATAAGTTTGGGGGTATGTATAAACCATTTTGTATATATTTGTGTATAGTCTTTTTCTTTTTCTTTTTCTTTAAAAACAAAAACAAAAAAAAAAAATTGTGTATCGCTAACCGACAATTTTGACCCTTCAAATAATCTCTTCATGTAACGACAGTGAGGACACTGTCCAGTTTAAGTTTGGGGGTACGCTCGGTACGCATTTCTTACCTTCGCATTCATATGTATATTTTGCATCTGCATATTAAAATCCATAAAATCCATAAAAATCTGAAAATTTTCTAAAAAAATATAAAAACTTTTCTGTCAAGTTAGCTTGTGGAAGAACTCTGATTCAACATTTCGACGGTTTTTGTTGGAAAAAAATAGGAATAACTAAATCTTATGTTTAGATTTTGAAAACCTAAAAGATAACTCTCCTTTGAAGTTAACTATAGCTGATATACGTCTTTACATCACACTACACGTGTCGTGAGTTTATGGGAATTAGATGACAAGTCTTTTATGTTTAAAAACTTTTAAACAGATAAATGATTTTCTGAGGATCAAATAGGTTTGTTCTGAAATAAGTAATGTCAAGAAAAGTTTATGAAGTAAAGCGAATATGAAGGAATATTATTGATGCCGTAATTGGAACTAAGTCTGAAAAATAACCCATCTGAAACTTGATTGGAATGATTACACACCGAACCCACTAAACAAGTCTTTTATCCAAAAAAATAATTGAACTGCCGGTTATATTTCCGTTCGTATTAAATCATCTGAATTTCATGCCAAACTGTCTTTTGTTTTTGGACCTAGGTAACTTGAGTAATTAAGTCCGCTGGAGTGTTTCTACACCTAATGCCCTAAAACCAACTGGTTTGGGTGCATTGGCCCAAAGCTCGCTAAGAAGCCTAGAAAGTCCAGATTAAAACAAAGTCAAGCAAGTGTTCTCTCCGAGTTAAAATTCCTAACGGTTCTTTGTGTGAGAATAATCTTGATAAAAGACAGGCTTTTATAAAAAATTTTAACGGAGATATGAAGGTTTTATTCTATGATAAAGACTATTGCACGTTCACAGAGGTGTGTATGAAATGAAAACAAGAAAAAGGTGGAGTGAAAAATACGACTTAGTTTCCTGTTAAGGAAGATAGAAATTCTGAAGTTGAAACCTTACTGGAAAACGAAACTTGAAAAATGCTTAACTCTTTATAAAACTTACGTGATCCTTTTAAAATTGTTATCTGGGCTTTATTGTGCGACATGATGACTTTATTCGACCTTTCGGGAACTTAACGACACTATTTGCACTGCACGTAAAGACATATAAAATCTGTAGTTAAATAAGAAGCGAGGTGTGAAAAATAAAGGTTCGATAGTCTAGGCTTAAGATTATAGAATTGTTATTTTCTGAAACAAAACTTTAGGGTTTGAATCTTAGTTATTTTACAAAACCAACTTGACCGGATTTTGTGGGTAGTATCCGCTGAAAACCCTCAGGAGACAACACTCCTCCTACTAGGGACACCTAGAGGTTTAACGGCTTGTTGCACATGCTCAGTGCAATCGCGTTCCCTGCGAAAGTGAGGTTAGGAAATTTTTTGTGAATAAGTTGGCTTTGCTCGGGATGAGCAAATGATAAGTTTGGGGGTATTTGTTCATATCAGATTTTTGCATTTTCATACCGCCCAATTTTTGTCACATTGCATATCGGTAGATACTCTTGAGCCGTGTTTGCTAGTCAATTGCAGGATACAGGTTCTCGGTTCTAAAAACGGTGAAATTCATGGAAAACACGACAAAATCCGGGTTCCTGCCAACCACTGAGAAAACACGGTCTCCGCTCTTCATCCGTATGTTGCCAGATACCAGTTTAGGAAGACAAAATGGCAAATCAATGTCGTTTTCATGCACAAGGCTCAATGGCAGCACAAGATCCAAGAAATCTACGCGGAGCTCAAGAAAATCATGACAAAAGACAACACATCCAATCACCCTTTTGGTCAACAGAAATTCTGGAAAAATTGTGAAGAAATTTCCAGAAAATACATATACCAGAATAAAGGGGACATCAAACCAGGGAAACACAAGAAAATTGGGGAGCCAACTCCTCTATTAGGCCGCGGATCCGCGGCCTAAGCATGCTTAGGCCGCGGATCCGCGGCCTTATGATGGCGGCAGACAGAGAGTTTTCAGGGGTAGAATTGTCTTTTCATTTGGGTTCTGGTGGTTGCCCTAGGTTTTCATTTTTTAGCCTATAAATAGCCCAGAACTTTGTGAAGGAAAGGGTCCATATTCTTGTATTCTCATTTTCTAGGTTTAGTTGTTTTCTTCTTCCTCTTCTCATCTCTTCTCCATTAAAACTTGTAATGAGCTTGGTGAGTGAAGAATGGTGAATAAAGAAGATCATTTTATTATCATGCTTGTCTTGCTCTTTCTATAATTGTTGTAATTTTAATTTGTTAACTAGTTGTTGTTATTTCTTGTTGTTTCTTTCTTCTCTCTTTTTCTTTATCCTTAACACAACCATGATGCTTACGCTTGATCCTTGCCAAGGTGAGGTCGCAAATAGCTAGTTGTTATCTTCTAATCTCTTTCTTTCTATCTTCCTCTTTGTTTTGTTTTATTTTTCCGTATCATGATGTGTGAGTAGTTTCATACTTGTTAGGGTAGGATAAGGGAAGTTTGAGAGAAGGAAATCTCTCTCACTCTTTCCTTGCCCAACAGCTTAATTCGACTCCCGTTAATTGAACCACAATCCGCTCCTTACGGCACCCTATCCTACATGATAGCGGTGATTCCGTAGTGAGACCGGTTGTGGTTGAATTAACCGGAGGTTATGGCTAAGAGCCAAGAACGGACGGACAAGCACCAAAAGGAAGAACTTATGCGTTGGAAAGCCTAGCTTATACTCGCAAGTTCCTTCCTAGTCGTGCTAATCCCCGTTGTTGTCGATTACCGTAACATCGATATTAAGAGGGGCAACGAAAGATGTGGGAGACTCCTAACTCAAACTAACCTAATCCTAACCCTAACAAGCTCTCTTTACATATCATTTTACCACTTAATTAATCACAACAAAATCTGAAAAACTGGACTTAACTCGTTAAAGCACATAGAAAAAGACTCCCATCTCCCTGCGGACGACCCGTACTCAACCGGCTAGCTACAAGCGAAACCGTCTTGATTGCAGTATTTAACTAAAACTTAAACACGCAGAATCGCTAACAATCAAGGCGCTGTTCAGCGTACGGACGAATGAGCCAGTTGCTGCTGCAAATGACGAGATATCACCCAGATGGTTGGAGCTACCGCAGCTTGAGCATATACTTAGAGATATGATGGTGAGTCGCTAGTCACCGAGGATGAATGACTAGGACATGTGGTTCGTTCTCTTACCCCAATGCGAGGTCATCAGGTAGATTGATTCCAGCTAGAGGCGACTTCACGCAGATTCGTCAAGAGTCGATTGAGACGATCGAATGTCAGGAACCCATTTTCCAAGTTTAAAGTATTCGGAAAGACATGCAAGCGATTCTATGGACCCTCTAGAAGAATGAAACCCTAACTCGACATAATGACCGTGTGAAAGCCTTTGAACCTTAGGGTTTACGGCAGTTCCGCGGCGCCATTAGTGAGGCTTGGGTTTGCCCTTCTACGGCTGGACCACCGATGCTGTGGTATGTACTCGATGCTATTAAACTGTACCCAAGGTGTTGAGCTCTTGGGGGATTATGAGGTTCTGACGAGTCGATCGGATGGATCGACATCTTTCGGATATTGTGATGGGACACTGCTTGGGAGACTCCAGATACGAGCATAGCCGTTGGAGCGTAGTCCATGCAGCCACGAGTAGACGAGTCCGAATCAGTCGACATTGGAGCAGGTGGAGTAAAGAGTCCGCACGAGATTTTGACGAGATGACGTTCCACTCCACTGACATTAGAGATGCGATACGCACGCTGAGGACGTGTTCGGGTAGATATCTTCTACTGAGTGATGAAGGTACCGAGTTCGTGATTTTGAGTCCGTGTGAGAGACTTCGGATAGACCGTAGCCGAGAACATTGCAGGACGCAGATGTCCAGAGAGCGAGAAAATATTACGCCAGAGTACCAGCCTCCGTACAGTTTGGCTTAGGCGAGATCAGAAGAGTGTTAGTTATATGTATGCTTTAGAGGCCATTACTATACATAGGATGTATATTGTAGTGGATGCTTGGACATATATAGGGAGGACTTTCTTGCTCGACATGATAGTATGCTATCTGGTTGCTCTTTACCTTAACGTGTACACTGATTGTCTCTCTGTTACATGTTGGTAAAGCCCTTAGGATGTGTACTTGACTACCTGGACTATGATGCGGATCATACTAGTGGGGACATGGTAGTCCATAAGTGCATCCTTCAAGGTCCCTAGTCGTGGGTGTATCGAGACGGGGCATCGATATACCAGAGTAGACTAGCGTATACCTTCTCGACCCATACAGATGGGCGATGGATGATCCCATATCCATTGGTGTTTGACATCAGAGAAGATATACGGGTGCTCAGTGCAGACTGGGTACACTGGACGGACTCGCCGAGAACTCCCAGATGGTATTATACCTTACGTCAGATGGCAGTTCTCTGGTGACACTGGTACAGGTTAGTCTGTTGACCCGAGATCGTCATAGAGTCTTGTGTGATTCCCACTGTGCTTTGATTTCCACCTTACCACGTCCAAGAGGGCGTGCAAAACGGTGGTTTTTGGGTACAGTCCCGAATCACATGGAGGCAATGAGCGATAGGAGGGGATTCGTCTCTCCCGGTATAGGGAGTTGATGTTGCGCAGTGTTCGATTGGCTATAACCGGAAATCCCTGGCCAGGGTTGCTGAGATTTACTGGTAAGTGTTATCAGTAGTATCTCGAACTGTTATAGACCATATATCGACACGACTTATCGAGCTACTGGGGTCTGACGTTTACCACCCCTAGGCGAGATATGCGACATATCAGATGAACAGACCGGACTGTACGGTAAGTGTTACTGGTTGGATTCACAGGAGTGTGAGCGGGCTTGCTCGTTGATCTTCTGATCGCTCAATACCCGGGTGGCCGTTACGTTTAGCAGACCGCTTGCGGCTTGTGGGTGTTTGATATGATCATCACCTACTGCCGGCGTATTGACGAGTCTTTAGAGTCCTACACAGAGGTTTCCTGGCTCAAGCGAAATGAAATAGGAGCGCATATAAGATATGTGCGGGACCGAGAATAATACCAGTATGTGATACTGAATTCTATTATCGTGATTTGTATCATCGGACGGTTATATGAGATATAGCCGGGTTACCGAATCAAATGTTGATTTGATACATTGATACACTTGATATTAGTCGGTTATATGCTGTATGACCGGATCATTAAATCAAGTGTTGATTTAATGATTTAATGTATAATTATATATTTGATATATTATTTTACATTAACTAGTATTGGTTCACTTAAGATTATTTTTCTCACTTGATTGTGCACATTGTATATATGATATATGTTTGTGCACTAGTTTGTATCATGTTTGATGGTACATGCAAACTTGGGTGTGTGTATGCTTTAAACCATGTTTATGTTAATGGTTAGGGTTTTAACTTATTTATTTATTTCATTTATTTATTTTTGGCAAAAATAAAATGGTGGCTTGCTTTGTTTTATTCTTGAAGCTTCATGAAGCTTTGAAAGCCTTGACCATTTTGTTTTTTCCTTAACCTAACCATTACACCCAAACCCTAGTTTATTCTCTACATGTGTTAACTTCACCCATGGTTGCATTATGATAAGATTCACTTGAATTTTCTTTTAAGTTAATTCATTTTCTTTTCTTCTTCTTCATCTTCTTCATGAAGAAAAGAAAAGCTTGCTAGAAAATTTCAAGTGTTGAAATCAAGTGAGAAATCCAAATCCAAAGTGAACCCACTTCCTATTTCTTCATCATCTACCACTTGCCATGTTTTATGGGGTGTTTTCTTCACATGTTTCATGACCTAGTGAAGATGGAGCTTGAGTTTGAGTCGCCTCGACGTAGATCATCTTCGGTGTAAGTGCACGGCGGCGTCCCGGCCGTCAATCCGACGCCGGAATGCGGAAACGAAAAACTTTTCAAACTAGAAAACCGGCACCATCGCGCACAAAAATCCCGGATCGGGACATTAACCTAACTCTAGCAAACAAGAAAAGGAGTAGAGAAGCTATACCAAGCGATCCGTATCCTTCGGTCTTCGCCTCCACTCCGATCTCCTCGCGGAATCTCCGGTCGTCGCCTCCTCGTTGGAAAGGGCACCACGTCGCCAGGTTCTTTTACGGGTTCCCACCTTTGGACCGAGGCAACTCGGGCACGAAGTTGGCAAGACGACGTGCCCAAGGGGTGCTGTAGATGAAGTGTAGAATGGTTGTCTCTTGGGGTTGAAGAAGTTGCCTTGATGGAGGAATGAAAGAACTTTGGAGTGATGTGTAGAATTTTGTAGCAAGAAGAATATGAGATGAACTAATTTCCTCACATCAAATGAATTCCCTCATTCTCTCAAAAGTGGCCGGCCTCTTTTCAAAATGGTGGAGGAAAAAGAATCAAAACATGAAGGGAGGTGAGTGTAGGAAATAAAAGAGGTGACCACATCCAAAAGCAACCCTCACATCAAAATGCAAATCAACTCTCATCACAAATCCTTTCTCATTAATGAAAAAGAGTTGATTTAAAAAGAAACTCATGATCATGAAGCCACAAATTACTAATAACCCCCTCCACAAATGATAATTTGCACACCAGCAAATTACCCCTCCATCGAAAAAATCCGGCCGTGAAGGAACAAAGGAAAACTGGCCGGAACGGAATGCAAACTGGCAACTTCAGAAACTAATCCCGTAATAAATTACAGGAAAACCCCGCGACTGCATATACATGCCCGCATTTGTATTCCCACTGAATACAAATGCAAAGAGACAAAATCTACACTGTCTAATACTAGGATCCGGCTTAAACCAAAGCCCTCTAGTAAAATCCGTCCGATCACGATCCGTGCAATACCGCACGTATCTGATCGAACCCTGCCATATCTCTATACGGCCTCTACAGCGTTTCGCCCGAAACTTGAGAAACTGGTCCGTGGGAGGACTCTAAAGACTCGTCAACACCTTGGTTGTGGATTTAACCACTAGCACATCAAAGGTATTAGCCAATACGTAACGGGCTACCAGGTACTGACTAAAAGGGACGTCGATGAGCAAACTCATCCTGACACCTTACTGAGCCTGTCAGTGACAATATCCGTACAGTCCAGTCCGTTCGTCTATGAGCATCGCATGGCGGGCTTAGGGGGTTGGTAAAAGTCAGACCCCCAAAAGCGGTACAAGTCGTGTCGGAGATCAGCCCAGAACACCCTGAGATACTACCGGAATACCTACCAGTAAATCTCCTGCCTTGGCCAAGGACTTTTCATGTACTGGCTCTCCTAGACACAGCGCAACCTCACCCCCAATACCGGGAGAGACGAACCCCTGCAGATCTGCTCACTGCCTCCATGTGGCTCGGGACTGTACTCAACTAAAACCTGTTTGCACATCTCCTTTGAGCGTGGTATGGTAGTAATCTAAGTACAGTGGGAACTCACATGAGAAAAATGACGATCTCAGGTCGATGAACTAACCTGTACACATGTCACCAGGGAACTGCTATCTGACGTCACGTATAATACCAACTAGCAGGTTCCCGGCGAGTCCTGTCCGGTGTACTCATAACCCAATGAGCACCTGTATACATCTTAGGTGAACCAACTGATACCAGTGGCTTGTGAGACCGGCCACCGCCCCTCGTCGGGGTCTCGACTATATACACTAGTCTACTCTGGAGAATTGATGCCCTGTCTCGAAACTCCCACGACTAGGGACCTTTTAAGGATTTGCTTATAGACCCCAGCTCCCACGTATATGATCGCCCTCATACTGCTGGTAGTCAAGCAAGAATCTTAGGGGCTCTATCAACGTGCAATAGTGACCTGTAGGGTCACCTAAAGCAGTACACGATGATAAAGATAAACCAGATAGCATACTATCATCTTGAGTAAGACTGTCCTACCGGGATATGTCCTCTCTCAATCATTGCAACCACGTGCCTGCGATCCAATAATTGACTCTGAGGGCACTATCTCCAATAATCTCCCACTTGCACTCAAGGCTAATTATTGCGATGTCGCATACTCACAGCCCGTGTGATACCGAACACCCAACTCCTTTACTAGTCAGTCTCACAAAGCTCGTTTGCGAAACTATTGCGTTCGAGGAATAGCCTCAGTGAGTGGATCCGCTCTGATGTTTCTTTCTATGTCTCTCTTTATCTCAAGTTCGCGGAGAAAGCCATCTCCCGAAATGAGCAATACCTATCTTAGAATATGTTTGGATATCTGATGGGACCTAGCTCATAAATGAACTCCAAATCCAAACTTCTTAGACTGTATCGTCAACTGAACTTAATCAGTATCCTGCGGCATGCCTCCCTCAGTATCTGCTTGGACCTCCTGTCCAAACTACTGCCCCTCGTCAGAGGAAAAACTATAACTCTGACATTCACTCTGTCATCCAGGTCACCTTGGAAGCCTGGAATGATAACCGTCTCCTAAAGGAGGCTGCCGTTATCATATCCCTAGAACATTCACTTATGTTCTAAAATTGCTTCCGAATGTTTCTCCAGGATTGGATTAATATCAACTCATTGCACCTACTGCAAAAATAACATCTGGTGTGGTACTTGACATCTCATGATTGACTCAATTGCCTAAGCAAGCGATCTGCCAATCATGCACATCCCTCTCCCTTTTAGTCTGTAAGACACCTTTAGAGAGGGTGACTCCATTACCTGCAGGTACACCACCATGCCAGGAGTCGTCCATTCTAAATACCCTTAGAATGCGGTCTTAGTACCCTGATTGGGAAACCACCCAAATCTAGATCTACAGATCTAGTAACCAGAATGTCTGATATAATATCCAATTCCTATACGGAGAAACCACTGTGTGACAACCAAAGTATAACCGATCGTAGTATAGGAATATCATTTCCTACTCTGTGTATGTCATCCAAATACCAGGACATCACACCCTACTACCTTCTTAACAGATCCATCCCCTATCTGATGAAGTCAAACGTATGACTGTCACATCAGAAATAGATGATCTATCTCCGCTATATCTGCTTTAGTCTATAAATAGACATAAGCCACTTGTCCATTATGCTTCCGCTGCTCCCACCGACTACGACAATCCTCTGGCAGAGTCATATAGACGTACACTTCTAAAGCTAGTTCAGAACGACGCTATACTCATCCTCCTGCCGGGTCTCACAGTCTGGAACAACAGCAACGGCAAGTCTGGGTAAACAAGAACCTCCCTGCCACCGTCCTTGAGCATACCGAAGTACCTCTCGAGTGCCTGAGGTTATCCACCATATCTGTGGAGTAGCCAATGGAATGTCAAACCAGATTGAATCTTTAGGTTCTTATCAAATTCTTCAGTAATCGTTTGCGGTTCTGGAATCACTTCCAGTTCTACCATACTCCCACTACTGTTATCTGAAAAAATCCATTTTTGTTAAAACTGTGGCGAGTCAAGAACAATATCACTATTGATCTTCCAGATGGTAGAAAGTCAACCCTCGTCATAGCCCGGGTAAACCCACAAACAGCCATTACAGAAACGTGCCTTAAGTTGTCCAGTGTCTGGTTTTAAGCATAAGCTGGACAACTCCCCGTATCTTAACAATGTCAAGATATGAACTGTTCTATATCCAATATAGAAACAGAGGCACTGATTTAATTGAACCAGATTCAAATCATGCAGCTGTCTCCAGTGCATGTCAACTAAATGGAAAGAGGCCGATCAGCGTTACTCAACTTAGGAATACTTCCAATTATGAGTAACCTGAAAGAGAAGCAAGTTCTCTTAATCATTACTATCAATTGAATACCATTCACAAGTGTCTACATCTTAGATCACCTTGACGAATCCCGATACTTGCAATACTTGGTTCTCTACTTTACTCTTATACCTACAACTTCTCAAAACTTGGACCCTGTGTTTCTACGAAACACTTGTTTAAAAACTAGAGAAGTCATAAGTAAACTGAATATAGTACGAGGACCAACCCCTCTGTACTCATGGACGCTGGACAACATACAATACTCTGTATAAGTCCCTTGAGTCTAATAACTCATTCCCTGTGTGTCGTAGGTTGAAAACTGTACTTATGGTTAAGAAGAATTACACCGCTGTTTAATGCTCCTTACCTAACCATCCACTGATATAGGTAAATGTCATAGACATAATTTCAAAAGGTATATCTCACTCTATAAAAATAGACGTACAGATATATCAATTTGAAATTGGTGCATAACAACGGATATTCAAAACCAATATTTGCCGTCCGGCAAACAACCCAGGTGACTTCCTCAAATATCACCAATTACAACGAATCCCGATATAATGAGGATGATCACCTAATTCCCAATAACTTACTCCCACTTATCATTTGTAAAACCATACAGATGTGAGAATCAAACCTGGTAAATACATACCCTAGAGCAAGTGTCTAATTGGGAAATCAGTTTTCTTTTAACAGTACACAGTGAAACTGAAACATTAAAATGTTTCGATGGGGTATCCCGGTATTCCTAGTAATACCTCTTCTATTATCCAGATTCACAACTGTAACCGTATAATTCTTTGCCACCTCTCGAAATCCCTTTATATGTCTTTAGTCATTACCTTCTGCACACCCCTTTAGGCCAAATAGTTTTCTTCCTTCCCTACCGTTCGGCACCAGCCTATGGTTTGGAAGAAGACTATCCAATAAGCATAATGGGTGTACTGTCCTAATCCTAGGAGCACTCGCAATGCGAGAGAAGGTGATGATAAAAGACAACCGAATAAACCTTATTCCTATTTCTCCTGAACCAGAATCCATTCCCGAACTGGAACAAGTTCCTTTCGAGTTCGTATATAACCATACGATGGAGTATCCAATAAACTTTGGATCTTCGTAGTGATACAGAGTGTCCTAGAGAAATACAAAGGTGATTTAGGATTGGCGAAGAAATACTTGGTTTGGTCGTGAATAGCAGTCGCAGTTTACTTTGCCCTCTTACTAATCCCTTGATATGTCTTTACTTAATACCTTCTATACTCCATTTAGGCTAATTGGTTTTCTTCATTCCCCACCGTTCGGTACCAGCCTAAGGTTTGGAAGAAGACTATCCAATTTGCGTAATAGGTGTACTATCTCCTAAACCAAGGAGTACTCGCAATGTGAGAGAAGGTAAAAGGAAAAGACAACTGAATAGTCCTATTCGTTTTCTCCAGAACCGGAAACCATCCTCGAATAAATTCCTTCGAGTTCGTATATAACCATACGATGGTTTTGTCCAATGGAAGCGGACGTTCGTAGTAATACGGGGTGTCCTGGAGAAAAGGGTAAAAGTAGGAGTGGCAATGAGGTTTGCAACTCTGACAATCCAAAAGCCAGTCTTATAAGAAGGTTCGGTTAATTTTGGTCATTGAGTCATAGTTTAGGGTCGGGTCATGGTCGCTGCCAGAGAGAGAGAGAGAAAAGAAACAATCAGCGTGCACTCTAACCTAGATCAGAATGGTTATCACTTTATCTAATCAGGAAACCTCCCACTGTAACGTCAAATTCTTCCCCAAACCTGAAAGAAGAATTAGTCGGGATCACCCGAGGAGTAAACCAACTCATCAGTGGGAATCGGGATCCAACTATCATCGCATGATAACGTGACGGAATCCGCTCACGTTATCACACTCCAGAAGGTATGCGCATATCTGGCAAGTTTCAGTTTCTTTAGAAACTCCCGATGTGATTTTTGACCCATGCTCTTATGACCTTGACGAAGGTCAACAAATCATAAGTCACATGTCAAGTTCTACCCGTCATTGTCCAGGTTAATTTGAACCCACCCGTACAAGCCCTTAACGAAGGTCAACAAGGCTATACGACTGTCCCAAACCAACGCATCTATCTATGCAGCAGAAAGGTAACAAGCAGCTACCGTACACTATGCCTTGACGAAGGCCAACAAACATAGCATGAATACTACGTGCTACCCGTATGAAACGACGGAGGGCTACGAATGGTTTCTGGTGAAAACCTTTAACATAATGAACTTGATATCGTTGAAGGAACCGGATAGCTTTTTAGAAAAATATAGTGACGAAAACCTTTGCTAAAGAGGTCACTCCCGGTGAAGGGATCTCGGCTCTTTCCCCATAGAATGAGGTGCAGGATATTCCAACTGAATACCATGATGCAAAGCAAAAGTAATCGGCTATAGTGAAGTTATTGCCCTGACGCAAACTTTTGTCCAAGGGGTCACTCCCGGTGAAGGGATCTCGGCCCTTGCCTCGTCGACTGAGGAGCTGGATATTCATAACCGAATACCACTGTGCAAAACAAAAGAGAACGCCCTTGCAATAACAGCTTTTTGAAAAATGTTCCAACAACATCAGAATAGGTTTTTTTAGCTTGCATTGATCCGAATCAACGCAGTCCCATCAATTGATCACACCACAAAGGAACGAAAATAATGATGTACGTATATGCCATCCGCATTTGCCACTGGGTCCCGTCATCACCCGTTAGGTTACTTAACTAACGACAGAGCGGGGACTGGACTAGCGCGGATGCAAAACATATACAACATCTACTAGTATAAATATCAATATATAATATTCGCTCAAGGCGTGATAAAATGCAACATCACAGAAATGTAATCAGCATCACAGAACAATACAGATATCTGGGATCCCGGGTTTCATAGAGCCGCTACTGAAACCCGACGTTCCCCTGGTCGTGTGGATAGCCTGTGCAATGAAATCCTAGACCCCTACGGGCGCGGCAAGTTACCCGCCAAAACCTGAAGCGAGGCATCCCCCTTCAGCAACGTGAATGGACCACCCAGCACTTCACGGAATCCGGTAACTTGGGCACCCCTCCTGGGTCAACCTATACCCCCTACGAGTGCGGCGAATAGCCCGCCAATTCTAGAGTAAAGCCCCCTCCGTCTCAATGCCATGAGATGCGGGCCCGTTGCCCTCTAGAACCCGGTTATCCGTGCACCCCTCTGTGGGGTAATCCTAGTACAGAAAGTAAAATATACATACAACGGGTACATCGACCTCGACCCGGTCATGCCCCAAAAGAATAATACAAACAGGCAGTGACGGCAGTCCACATGTCGGACGCTCGTCCCGCAATATCAAATGTACATAATAAACCAAACTGTACTAACATTGCATCCAGGCTGTCCCCCACGACCAATCCGCAACATCACAGCATAATACAGAACATCAATGTGAATGTCACGTTCGCAAATCCGTCTAAAAGGGCTATAGCAGATAGACTGGATTTACCGATCGAGTGACATTCAAGGTCGCAGATATAACGTAAATACTGTGAACCAACATGTTTAAAATATTCGATCGATCAAATTTACCCGAAATGGGCCCCAAGCACTACTGTAGCACTCAAAGAAAATCTGGGCCCAAACAGAATATCCCAAAACCCCTATTTCCAACCCAAAAGCCCACTGGAAAAATTTGGTGTTGCATTGACTTTATTCAACCGCGGAACCGTGGCCAAACCAGGGGTTTGGCCGCGTTTCCGCGGCCGTACTAGAGCATCACTCAACCAAATTTTTGCAGAATGCTTATATTTGCCTGCATGTGTTTCTGCAACAACCTGAAAAATTTTTGGAGCCAAAAAAATTTCGACAGAGAACAGATGCATTGAAAATACAGTTTTTGGGATTTTTTGTTCGATCGAGTTCTAAACATACTAGAGCAAGCTAGACTAGGTTAATGGCGTGGCTCTGATACCAGTGTAAGTGCACGGCGGCGCCCGGGCCGTCAATCCGACGCCGGAATGCGGAAACGAAAAACTTTTCAAACTAGAAAACCGGCACCACCGCGCACAAAAATCCCGGATCGGACCATTAACCTAAGTCTAGCAAACAAGAAAAGGAGTAGAGAAGCTATACCAAGCGATCCGTGTCCTTCGGTCTTCGCCTCCACTCCGATCTCCTCGCGGAATCTCCGGTCGTCGCCTCCTCGTCGGAGAAGGGCACCACGTCGCCAGGTTCTTTTACGGGCTCCCACCTCTGGACCGAGGCAACTCGGGCACGAAGTTGGCGAGCCGACGTGCCGTAGATGAAGTGTAGAATGGTTGTCTCTTGGGGTTGAAGAAGTTGCCTTGATGGAGGAATGAAAGAACTTTGGAGTGATGTGTAGAATTTTGTAGCAAGAAGAATATGAGATGAACTAATTTCCTCACATCAAATGAATTCCCTCATTCTCTCAAAAGTGGCCGGCCTCTTTTCAAAATGGTGGAGGAAAAAGAATCAAAACATGAAGGGAGGTGAGTGTAGGAAATAAAAGAGGTGACCACATCCAAAAGCAACCCTCACATCAAAATGCAAATCAACTCTCATCACAAATCCTTTCTCATTAATGAAAAAGAGTTGATTTAAAAAGAAACTCATGATCATGAAGCCACAAATTACTAATAACCCCCTCCACAAATGATAATTTGCACACTAGAAAATTACCCCTCCATCGAAAAAATCCGGCCTTGAAGAAACAAAGGAAAACTGCCCGGAACGGAATGCAAACTGGCAACTTCAGAAAACTGATCCCGTAATAAATTACAGGAAAACCCCGCGACTGCATATACATGCCCGCATTTGTATTCCCACTGAATACAAATGCAAAGAGACAAATCTACACTGTCTAATACTAGGATCCGGCTTAAACCAAAGCCCGCTAGTAAAATCCGTCCGATCACGATCCATGCAATACCGCACGTATCTGATCGAACCCTGCCATATCTCCATACGGCCTCTACAGCGTTTCGCCCGAAACTTGAGAAACTGGTCTGTGGGGGACTCTAAAGACTCGTCAACACCTTAGTTGTGGATTTAACCACTAGCACATCAGAGGTATTAGCCAATACGTAACGGGCTACCAGGTACTGACTAAAAGGGACGTCGATGAGCGAACTCATCCTGACACCCTACTGAGCCTGTCAGTGACAATATCCGTACAGTCCGGTCGTTCGTCTATGAGCATCGCATGGCGGGCCTAGGGGGTTGGTAAAAGTCAGACCCGCAAAAGCGGTACAAGTCGTGTCGGAGATCAGCCCAGAACACCCTGAGATACTACTGGAATACCTACCAGTAAATCTCCTGCCTTGGCCAAGGACTTTTCATGTACTGGCTCTCCTAGACACAGCACGACCTCACCCCCAATACCGGGAGAGACGAACCCCTGCAGATTTGCTCACTGCCTCTATGTGGCTCGGGACTGTACCCAACTAAAACCTGTTTGCACGTCTCCTTTGAGCGTGGTAGGGTAGTAATCTAAGTACAGTGGGAACTCAAACGAGACAAATGACGATCTCAGGTCGATGAACTAACCTGTACACATGTCACCAGGGAACTGCTATCTGACGTCAGGTATAATACCAACTAGCAGGTTCCCGGTGAGTCCTGTCCGGTGTACTCATAACCCAATGAGCACCTGTATACATCTTAGGTGAACCAACTGACACCAGTGGCTTGTGAGACCGGCCACCGCCCCTCGTCGGGGTCTCGACTGTATACACTAGTCTACTCTGGAGAATTGATGCCCTGTCTCAAAACTCCCACGACTAGGGACCTTTTAAGGATTTGCTTATAGACCCCAGCTCCCACGTATAGGATCGCCCTCATACTGCTGGTAGTCAAGCAAGAATCCTAGGGCCTCTATCAACGTGCAATAGTGACCTGTAGGGTCACCTAAAGCAGTACACGATGATAAAGATAAACCTGATAGCATACTATCATCTTGAGTAAGACTGTCCTACCGGGATAGGTCCTCTCTCAATCATTGCAACCACGTGCCTGCGATCCAATAATTGACTCTGAGGGCACTATCTCCAACATTCGGCATCGAAGTCAACAACCTAGCCCGATCATTTCTCCGACGAAACCATCGCTAGAGTCCGGAATTCCGATGATCGCAGCGGAGGGACGTCATCACAGAGCTAAAGAAGTGGTGGACCGGATCTACAAAGGTTGTAATCCTTTTCACTTAGTAGCAAAGTAGTTTGCTTGCTTGGTTTTTCGCCTATCCTCTAGTTAACGATACTCATTAGGGTTTCTCGACACATAAAATTTTGATTTTGAGCATGGTTGATGCCTTGTGTAACCTCTTGAGTGTGCTTAGGAACCCTACAGTGGTATCAGAGCCTAACTACAGCTTTAGGCGATGTGTAGACGATGTTAGAAACCCGATCGAACCTCGAAACCCTAAATTACACCCCTCTCTGTACATTTTCTGAAACTGTGGAATTTTGTGAATTAAAAATATGCAGAAAAATAAGCAGGGTTTTCTAAGAGTTACTGTGCAAAACGTGTGCCTAATTCAATCAAGGCGCCGCGGAACCGCGGCACGAGCATGGCTCGTGCGGCGGTTCCGCGGCCGTACCGTCAGTTCTTTCATAAAATTTTGCACAGTAATGTCACTAAGTTATTCCTGAGTTTTCTGGGAATTTTTAATTTTCACTCAAGAGTTGAGTTTTCTGGGTTGTATTGGGGATTCGATGATTCGATCGGAAACTTTAACCGCGTCTATGTGTTTTTCCGGGTAATTTAGAACATGTTAAAAAGTTCGGCCGGATATAAATACCCAATTTTTCCCCTGCCGGGAAATTTCCAAGCGTTGGATTTTTCCGTAGTTTGAGAACGTTCTAAGTAGTGCAAGAAACGCGATGGACCCTCTAGAAGACAACAAACCTTAACTCGATTATGTGACCGTCTTGAACTGCCCTTTGAACCTTAGGGTTTGGGGCAGTACGGCGTGCCACATGTGAGGCGTTGGCTTGACCCTTCTATGGCTGGACCGTTGGTACTGTGGCATGAAGTGAATGTTTTAAAACTTATTTCATGTGTTGAGCTGTTTCGGGAAAACTTGGATGTTTGATTGTTCGATCGGAAAGTTTAACATTTTCTATTTATCTGGAATGTGATACAATATTTGGAATCCACAAATAGTTATGAGATAACTGATATGGATGTTATAAACATAGCAGTTTAGTCTCACTTGATCGATTGCCACGGAATTTTGATGTGATCAAAAGTCCATCGCAATCACGTAGCGTACGTAGATACTCGCCGGGTAAACTTAATAGATAGCCACACCCTATAGCCCCGACCAAGTGACTGTAGGAGAACCCCGTCGCCGAAAGCATCCGTTCGGGTGCTCGCGGCAGCGGTGTTCCGCCTTGGTGCACTTCGTCGACGGTATCGGGGGTGCGGCCGTCTACTAAAGTTTGCGACGAGCATTCGTTCAGGATGTCGGGAATCTTGTTGAATTGCCCGACTTGATATTGAAAAGAGTTTTCGATAATGAGACTGAAATGCGGGGTTTATAATTGTTAGGCATGCGATGTCTAAGAAAATTGCGGATTCCAACTGTTGTAGTTTTACACTTTCTTTTCTGTGACCGTAAGTGTAGTATGTAGTTCTATCACCGGTTTTCGTTGCTATACGTCGACGACAATCGGTGTATGCATACTTACTTACGTTGATGATATGTGATGTTATGTGTTGCTGGATATGTTATATTGGATCGTCGTGTTTGAATAGCCGGGTTTTTTTTATGTGAGATGAGTGTTTTTCATTTTCATTCATGTAAAAACTTGTATGTAATATTCTTTTATTGGGGCACTTCCAGGTTGCGGAAGATGTCACCGTTGATGTATATTATTTACTTTTCCGCATTAGGATAGACCCAAGGAGGGGAGCACAAGTAACCGGGTTCTAGGGTCCAGTGGGAGACCATCTCGAGGAGTCGAGTCCGGGTCTCCTAACCCTAGAATTGGTAGGGTTGCTTGCCGCTCTCGTAGGGGTCTAGGGGTGTGGGATTGGCTATTCATCACGACCGTGGAATCCGTGTTTTATAAAGGCTCAAAATAAAACACGGACGTCCTAGTATATCCAATATTTCATATGATATTTTCTGCTGCGTTATCTGTGATGTGATCATGTGATATGTTCAGATAGATATTGTATATAGTATATATGATATATTATATAGAAGTTACTTATGTTTTACACCCGCGCTAGCCCTGCCCCGCTCTGCCGTTAGTCACCTAACCTAACGGTGCACGAGGGGACATCGAGGCGAACACGGATGGCATAAGTGTACGTCGTATTTATCTGTGATGTTTAGTTGATTTAAATGATGGGACCTCATTAATATGATTAATGAAAGAAAAGAAACCTAAAAGATGTTGTGGAATCGAATTTTCAAAAACAGGTAGCTACAGTTCTTGCTTTGCATCGCGGTGTTCCTTGTAGAACATCCTGCACCTTATTCGATAAGGAAAGGGCCGAGATCCCTTCACCGGGAGTGACCCCTTTAGCAATGACTGGCAGATGCTACACCCCTCGGTTTGTCTTTTGATTGCTTTTCTAGTTCTTGCTTTGCACAGCGATATAAATGATATATCCTGCACCTCATTCCACGAGGAAAGAGCCGACGATCCCTTCACCGGGAGTGACCTCTTTAGCGAAACTAGCAAAAGCCTCAAAAACACTCCATTTTAAAATCATTTATTCTACAACGATATCAAGTTCATTACTCAATAGGTTTTCAGAAAAACCTGTCGTAGCCCTCCGTCATTTCAGATAAGTTGTATATAGTATTCGTGCTACATTTGTTGGCTTTCGTCAAGGTGTAGTGTGCGGTAGCTATATGCTGCTTATCTGCTGCATACGATGCGATTGGATTAGAGTAGTCGTACGGCTTTGTTGGCTTTCGTCAAGGGTCATGCGGGTGGGTTTAATTCAGTCAAGAAATGTACGGGTTGAACTTGACTAAAAGTATTGATGTTCTAAATCAAAAGTTGATCGGTTCAGGCACGTTATCTAAAAGTATTGATGTTCTAAATCAAACTACAGTTCTTAGTATACGGAACACACATAAGAGGAAGAGTTCAGAAATGAACGAATCTTTCTTGAGGCATTGTAGACTAGGTCATATCAATGCGACCCGACTGGCTGAAGTTACATTTAGATGCATATTTAAATTAGTTTGAATTTACATCTTGTGAAACCTGCCGGTCATGTCACAAAGATAAGATGACCACAGCTCTGTTTATTGGAAACAGAGAAAGAGTTAGTAAACTCTTGGGATTGATACATGATGATGTAGGTCCTGTTAGTTATGTATATGCCCTAGAGGCCATTGTTGTACATATGATGTATATTATGATGGATGCTTGGATATATACAGAGAGGACTTTCTTGCTCGTCATGATAGTATGCTATTTGGTTTCACTTTATCTTAACATGTTGACTTGTGTTGGTTTACTGTCTTTCTCTCACATGTTGATAAAGCCCTTAGGATCTGTACTCGACTACTAGGATTATGATGAGATCATACTAGTGGGGCCACGGTAGTCGATGAGTACATCCTATAAATGTTCCTAGTCGAGGGTATATCAAGACAGGGCATCGATACACCAGAGTAGACTAGCGTATACGCATCTTGACCCATATGATGGGCGATGGATGATCCCATATCCATCGGTGTTTGACATCAAGGATGGTGTACGGGTGCTCAGTGGAGACTGGGTACACTGGACGGACTCGCCGAGAACTCCAGTTGGTGATATACCACACGTCAAATGGCGATATACCACACGTCAGATGGCAGTTCTCCGGTGACACTGGTACAGGGTAGTCTGTAGACCCGAGATCGTCATAGAGTCTTGTGTGATTCCCACTGTGCTTTGATTTCCACCTTACCACGTCCAAGAGGGCGTGCAAAACGGTGGCTTTTGGATACAGTCCCGAATCACATGGAGGCAATGAGCGATGGGAGGGGATTCGTCTCTCCCGGTATAGGGAGTTGATGTCGTGATGTGTTCGATTGGCTATAACTGGAAGTCCCTGGCCAGGGCTGATATAGAGATATACTGGTAAGTGTTACCAGTAGTATCTCGACCTGTTATGAGCCTCACATCGACACGATTTATCGGTTACTGGGGTCTGACGTATACCACCCCTAGACTTGATATGCGATATATCAGACGAACAGACCGGACTGTACGGGAGTGTAACTGATTGGATTCACAGGAGAATGGACATGCTAGCTTGTTGATCTTCTGATCGCTCAATACCTGAGTGGTTGTTACGTTTAGCTGACCGCTTGCAGTTTGTGGGTGTTTGATATGATCATCACCTGCTACCGGCGTATTGACGATTCTTTAGAGTCCTACACATAGGTTTCTTGGCTCAGGCGAAATGGAGTAGAGGCACATATGTGATATGTGCAGGACCGAGGATAATGCGATATGAGATACCGTATTATATTCTCGAGATATTTAGATATGAATCGGGACATCGGATCAAGTGTTGATTCGATGAATCGGTACATGATATATTAGCCGGTTATATTCGATATAGCCGGATTGTTGGATCAAGTGTTGATTCAATGATTTAATGTATAATGATATATATGATATATTGTATTACATTATCTAATATTGGCTCGCTTTATTATTTCATTTTCTCACCGGATTAATACATTGATATATATGCGATATATGTTAAATGTATTATTTTCTTTTGTTGCAAATATATAATATATATGTGATATATATTATTGTGACATAATATGATTTATTATAAAACATGTTTAAGGATGATAAAAAGGGATTAGGGTTTGATTAGGGTTAGTTTCTTCTTATTCATTCTAGAAGGATTCTATTTTGTCTTGGTTAAGATGTTATGGTTGATACTTATCCTTAACCTAACTAAACCCTAACTCTAGTTTATTCTCTACAACTTTTATCCTATCATCCTTGACCATGGTTAGATAATCAATCATATACACTTGACTACTATTCATCACAAAAGGATTATTCTTTCATTCTTCATCTTCTTCTCTCTTGAGTTTTGAGAGAAAACTTACTAGTTAATCCTTTTATGATGATATATTGTGAGAAAGTGAATTAAAAAGATAGCATAAATACTACTCCATCATCCTCATCTAATCTAGCCCATTAGATTAGGGTGTTCATCTCTTTAGAGTGAGAAAGCTTGGGTTATAGCAACTTCGACGTAGATCATCGGAGAATCGGAACACTTCAAGCAAGCATGGATCGTTCGAGTCGTGGAACCTCTCTTGAGTCCGAGAGATCGTGGATTGCGGCGAAGGGGCTTCTACTCGGAGCTTGTGAAGCGAAGGAGCGGACTACAAAGGTTGTAATCCCTCACACTTAGCTTTAAAGATATCATCTTGCATGCTAAACCCTAATAATCTAGCAAAGATCTCGTCTTTGGGTTGTTCGGCACATGTAAAATTTTATTCGGGCATGTTTGATGCTTTATGAACCTTCACAAGTGTGCCTAGGAACCCTACAGTGGTATCAGAGCCTAGCTAGAGCATTAGGCGATGTGTTAACGAAGTTAAAACCCCGATCGAACCCGAATACGGAATTTCAAACCCCTCTCTGTACATTTTTTAAAATCTGGGTTTTTCCAGAATTAAAAATACCTAAAAAATACAGCAGGATAATATAAGAATTATGGTGAAATTCGTGCCTCCAATTCGACAACATGGCCGTGGAACCGCGGCAATGACCCACCATTGGCGGCGGTTCCGCGGCAGTATAGGAGTATCAGGTACGGTTTTGTGCACAGTAATTCTTGTATCTGTATTTACTATTTTATGGGTATTTTTAATCTGACTCAAGTGTTGAGTATTCTGGGGTTTATTTTGTAATCGTCGATTCGATCGGGAATTTTAAATTCGTTATTGTTTTTCCGGATATTTAGAAACTGTTAAAATGTTCGAATGGATATCATTAACTCACTTTTTCCTGGCACGAAAAACTTTCAAGTGTTGAATTTTTATCGGGTTTAAATCTTTCGGAAAAATGTGCAAGTAACACGGTGGACCCTCTAGAAGACAACAAACCTTAACTCGATTATGTGACCATCTTGAACTGCCTTTTGAACCGTCGGGTTTGGGGCAGTACGGCGTGCCACATGTGAGGCGTTGGCTTGACCCTTCTACGGCTGGATCACTGGTACTGTGACATATTCTGGGATTATTTGAACTCTGCTCAAGAGTTGAGCACTTTAGGAAATTTTAGGTATTTGATTATCTGTTCGAAAAGTTTAATACTGTCTATTTATCTGGAATGTGATACAATATGTGGAATTCATTGTGTTAGGCATGAAATGCGAAGTATGTGATATTTCGGATTTACAATGTCTAAAGTGATTGTGGATTCCAAATATTGTAGTTTTACACTTTCTTTTCTGTGACCGTAAGTGTAGTATGTAGTTGTATTGCCGATTGTCGTTGATATACATCGACGACGATCGGTGTATGCATACTTACTTACGTTGATGATATGAGATATTATGTGTTGCTGAGATATGATGTGCAGAATTGTCGCGATTGAATAACCCGGGGTTTTATGTGAGATGAGAGTTTTAAATTTTCATTCATGTAAATTCAAATGTAATGTAATATTCTTTTATTTGGGGCACTTCCAGGTTGAGGTTGATGCCACCAGTGTTGTATATTATTTATTTTTCCGCATTAGGATGGACCCAAGGAGGGGAGCACAGGTGACCGGGTTCTGGGGTTCAGTAGGAGGCCATCTCGAGGAGTCGAGACCGGGTCTCCTAAACTCCAGAATTGATAGGGTCGCTTGCCGCTCTCGTAGGGGTCCAGGGTATGGGCTTGGCTATTCATCGCGACTGTGGAATCCGTATTTTCTATTGTTGGCTAAATACTAAATACGGACGTCCTAGTATATCCCACATTATATCTATGTTTCTGCTGCGATATCTGTGATGTGATCATTTGATATGTTGTGATGGATCAGTATATAGTATATATGATATATTATATAGACGTTACTTATGTTTTACACCCGCACTAGCCCTGCCCTGCTCTGTCGTTAGTTACCTAACCTAACGGTGCACGAGGGGACATCGAGGCGAATGCGGATGGCATAAGTGTACGTCGTATTTATCTGTGATTCTTAGGAAGCATAAGCTGATGGGATTTTTTATTAATGAGATTAATAAAAAGAAAAGAAACCTAAAAGATATTGTAGAATCAAAACTTTATAAAAAGGGTAGCTACAGTTTTGTTTTGCATAGTGGTATATATGATATACCCTGCACCTTATTCGATGAGGAAAGAGCCGAGATCCCTTCACCGGGAGTGACCTCTTTAGCGAAACTGGCAGATGCTACAAAAGTCGGTTTGTCTTTTGATTGCTTTTAGGGTTTTGCTTTGCACAGTGATATATATGATATGTCCTGCACCTTATTCGATGAGGAAAGAGCCGAGAACCCTTCACCGGGAGTGACCTCTTTAGCAAAACCAATGAAAGCCTAAAAAACACTCCATTTCAAAATTTCACATGATTCTACGACGATATCAAGTTCATTACGCTCATGGTTTTCTGAAAAAACCTGTGTAGCCCTCCGTCATTTCAGATAAGTACTATTTAGTATTCGTGCTACGGTAGTTTGGCATTCGTCAAGGCGTAGTGTAAGGTAGCTAACTAGTATTTATCTGCTTATGCATATGATGCAGATTGGATTAGGGTATTCATACGGCAATGTTTGGCATTCGTCAAGGGTCGTGCGGGTGGGTTTAATTCAATCAAGAAATGTACGGGTTGAACTTGACAAGTGGACTATGGGTTGTTTGGCATTCGTCAAGGTCATAGAACACTAGGGGTAAAATATTATTGGGAATTTCAAGTGTTGAAATTTGCAATGAGATTGCATACCTTCTATGAGATAGTTGGATCCCGATACCCGCTGCGAGTAAGAGTTACTCCTGGGAGAGTTTTACACAGGACAATTAGTCGATCAAGTAGGTGTCTAGAAAAGTGTTAACGGGGTTACGTCTCTGGGAAAACGAGGTTTACTTTAAATAGGTCCGTGCGAAAGCACGGGGAACCTCCCTCAAAGTACCGACACTGATCTGGCTGAAAGATTGACGAAATTGTAGGGTGTAATTAATCCCGGCTAATCTTATCTTTTAGGGTTTGAAGGTAGATTTGATAAAAACAGTGGGAGACATCCTGATTAGATAAGATAATAACCAATCTAATCTTGCAAGAGCATACGCTAAAGTGTTTTCTTCTCTCTCTCTCCAGGTAGCGACCATGTCAGGCCATAATCAAGATAATAATATGGATGTATTGACTGAACCCGCTTATTATACTGAGCAGGGGAACGTTGGACCCGTTCTTTCTTATAAGAGTTATAAGACTGAACAGGAAACAGGAGAATATCTGGATTCTCACGCCGCCCAAAAGAACATGCATGTTGATGCATCTTCTTCAGGTGTGTTAGTTATTGAGAACTGTTTCTCAGTTCACCCTACGTCCTGGGTATTAGATACCGGATCAGGATCCCACATATGTAAACAGTTACATGGGCTACGTAAAGGTAGAGAACTGGGAAAAGGTGATCATTCCGTTCAAGTAGGGAACGGTGCAAATGTTGCAGCCAAAGCAGTTGGTGAATATCACCTAGTATTACCAAGTGGTGATACACTGATTCTGAATGAGTGCTATTATATACCGAACATGATGTACAACATTATATCAGTTTCTTTATTGAGTAAAGAATGATTTAATTTTGTAGTACAGGATAATGTTATGAACATATTCCTAGATCAAAAGTTGATTGCATCAGGCTCGTTACATAATGGCATATTCATTCTAAATCAAAATACAGTCCTCAATATACATAACACGCACAAGAGGAAGAGTTCAGAAATGAACGAATCCTTCTTGTGGCATTGTAGACTTGGTCATATCAATGCGACACGACTGGCTAAGTTACATAAGGATGGTTATTTGAATCCGTTCGAATTATCATCTTATGATACTTGCCATTCATGTCTCAAAGGAAAAATGACCAAAGCTCCATTTAGTGGACACGGAGAAAGAGTTACGGAACTCTTAGGACTGGTACATAGTGATGTATGCGGTCCCATGTCTACGTATGCCAGGAACGGTTCTTCCTACTTCATTACATTCACTGATGATCTCTCTAGATACGGGCATGTGTTCCTATTGAAACACAAGTCTGAAGCTTTTGAGAAATTCAGAGAATATAAGCACGAAGTAGAGAACCAAACGGGCAAAAGTATTAAGATCCTTCGATCTGATCGAGGAGGAGAATACTTAAGCAATGAGTTCCAAGATTATCTAAAAGAGAATGGGATTCTCTCTCAGCTTACTCCACCTTATACACCACAGCACAACGGTGTATCGGAACGAAGGAATCGCACCCTATTAGATAGGGTGCGTTCAATGATGAGTACAGCTGAGTTACCTATTTCCTTTTGGGGGTATGCGCTTGAGACAGCCATACACCTATTGAATATGGTTCCTACCAAATCAGTGCCTACCACTCCATATGAGATATGGAAAGGGAAGAGACCATCTCTTAAGTATGTTAAGATATGGGATTGTCCAGCCTATGTCAAAAGACAAAATCCGGACAAACTCAAGGCAAGATCAGTCTTATGTAAGTTTGTAGGATATCCCAAAAATTCACAAGGGTATATCTTCTACCACCCCGAGGAACAAAAGGTGTTTGTTTCTCGACATGCCACTTTCTTAGAAAAAGGTTTTCTTATGAAACAGATTAGTGGCATTGAGGTAGAACTGGAAGAGGTTCCAGCGATACAAACTATAACAGAAGACTTGGTAGAACCAGAGGATTCAGTAGTACCCGACGAACCCCAGCCTCTCCGCCGATCTAGCAGGGTTTCTCATCCGCCTGAGAGATACTACGGTTTTCTCATTGATGGTGGAAGCGAGGATTGCATCATGGAAGATGATGACCCAACTAGTTTCGAGCAGGCCATCACGAGTGGTGACTCTGTGAAATGGCTGGATGCAATGCGATCTGAGATGGAATCCATGTACACCAATAAAGTATGGATTTTGGAAAATGCTCCTGAAGGGGTAAAACCCATTGGGAGCAAGTGGATTTTTAAAAAGAAATTTGGTGTAGATGGAAAAGTTGAGACTTTCAAAGCTAGACTTGTAGCAAAGGGCTTTCGTCAATGACCAGGTGTGGATTATGACGAAACCTTTTCTCCAGTGGCTATGCTTAAGTCCATCCGGATCTTACTTGCCATTGCTGCATACCATGACTAAGAAATCTGGCAAATGGATGTTAAGACCGCCTTTCTAAATGGTGATTTATAAGAGTGCGTGTACATGACTCAGCCAGAGGGCTTCGTAGATAGTGGGAGCAGCGGAAAGGTGCGCAAACTGCTTAAATCCATTTATGGGTTAAAGCAAGCATCGTGGAGTTGGAACATCTGTTTTGATGTTGTAGTCAAAGAGTTTGACTTCATCAAAAACATAGATGAACCTTGTATCTATATGAAGGTAGCAGAGAGTAAGGTTGTCTTCCTCATATTGTACGTGGATGACATACTCTTGATAGGAAATGATATTCCTATGCTGCAATCAGTCAAGCTCTTTTTATCACAATGATTCTCAATGAAAGATCTAGGTGATGCCTCATGCATATTAGGGATTAGGATCTATAGAGATAGATCCAAACGGATACTGGGATTGTCCCAATCCAGGTACATTGACACCATACTAAAGAGGTTTAGTATGGAAGAATCCAAGCGTGGGAACCAACCCATGATCTCTGGACTCACTCTCTCCAAAGAGATGTCTCCCAAGACTGATTTAGAGAGAGCTCGCATGCAAGGGATACCCTATGCTTCGGCAGTAGGCTCTATCATGTATGCGATGCTATGTACCAGACCTGATGTTGCATACTCACTAAGTGTAGTGAGTCAGTATCAAGCAGATTCTGGAGAGAGTCATTGGACAGCTGTGAAGAACATTCTCAAGTACTTGCGAAGGACTAGAGACATGTTCTTGGTGTATGGTAACGGAGAACTCCGGGTGGAGTCCTTTACCGATTCCAGCTTCCAAAGTGATAAGGACGACTCTAAGCCACACTCGGGATTTGTCTTTACCCTCAATGGAGGGGCGGTATGTTGGAAAAGTTCCAAACAGGATACCGTTGCAGACTCGACGATGGAGGTTGAATACATCGCTGCCAACGATGCTGCCAAAGAGGTTGTCTGGATGAAGAAGTCCATCACTGAACTTGGTGTGGTTCCATCCATTGAACATCCAATACCTCTGTATTGCGGTAACAATGGAGCTGTGGCTTTGGCCAAGGAACCCAGATCCCATCAGAAATCTAGACATATTCTGCACCTGATCAGGGAGATAGTTGATCGCCGGGAGATCGAGGTCAGGAGAGTAGATACGAAGTACAACACTGCGGATCCACTCACGAAGGCCATTCCCCAGATACAGTTTGAGAGATTATTCGGGATGCTAGGTATGAGATACTACAGCAGCTGGCCTTAGTGCAAGTGGGAGAATGTTAGTTATGTATATGCCCTAGAGGCCATTGTTGTACATATGATGTATATTATGATGGATGCTTGGATATATACAGAGAGGACTTTCTTGCTCGTCATGATAGTATGCTATTTGGTTTCACTTTATCTTAACATGTTGACTTGTGTTGGTTTACTGTCTTTCTCTCACATGTTGATAAAGCCCTTAGGATCTGTACTCGACTACTGGGATTATGATGAGATCTTACTAGTGGGGCCACGGTAGTCGATGAGTACATCCTATAAATGTTCCTAGTCGAGGGTATATCGAGACAGGGCATCGATACACCAGAGTAGACTAACGTATACGCATCTTGACCCATATGATAGGCGATGGATGATCCTATATCCATAGGTGTTTGACATCAAGGATGGTGTACGGGTGCTCAGTGGAGACTGGGTACACTGGACGGACTCGCCGAGAACTCCCAGTTGGTGATATACCACACGTCAGATGGCAGTTCTCCGGTGACACTGGTACAGGGTAGTCTGTAGACCCGAGATCGTCATAGAGTCTTGTGTGATTCCCACTGTGCTTTGATTTCCACCTTACCACGTCCAAGAGGGCGTGCAAAACGGTGGCTTTTGGGTACAGTCCCGAATCACATGGAGGCAATGAGCGATAGGAGGGGATTCGTCTCTCCCGGTATAGGGAGTTGATGTCGTGATGTGTTCGATTGGCTATAACTGGAAGTCCCTGGCCAGGGGTGATATAGAGATATACTGGTAAGTGTTACCAGTAGTATCTCGACCTGTTATGAGCCTCACATCGACACGACTTATCGGTTACTGGGGTCTGACATATACCACCCCTAGACTTGATATGCGACATATCAGACGAACAGACCGGACTGTACGGGAGTGTTACTGATTGGATTCACAGGAGAACGAACAGGCTAGCTTGTTGATCTTCTGATCGCTCAATACCTGGGTGGCTGTTACGTTTAGCTGACCGCTTGCAGCTTGTGGGTGTTTGATATGAACATCACCTGCTACCGGCGTATTGACGATTCTTTAGAGTCCTACACAGAGGTTTCTTCGCTCAGGCGAAACGGAGTAGAGGCACATATGTGATATGTGCAGGACCGAGAATAATGCGATATGAGATACCGTATTATATTCTCGAGATATTTAGATATGAATCAGGACATCGGATCAAGTGTTGATTCGATGAATCGGTACATGATATATTAGCCGGTTATATTCGATATAGCCGGATTGTTGGATCAAGTGTTGATTCGATGATTTAATGTATAATGATATATATGATATATTGTATTACATTATCTAATATTGGCTCGCTTTATTATTTCATTTTCTCACCGGATTAATACATTGATATATATGCGATATATGTTAAATGTATTATTTTCTTTTGTTGCAAATATATAATATATATGTGATATATATTATTGTGACATAATATGATTTATTATAAAACATGTTTAAGGATGATAAAAAGGGATTAGGGTTTGATTAGGGTTAGCTTCTTCTTGTTCATTCTAGAAGGATTCTATTTTTTCTTGGTTAAGATATTATGGTTGATACTTATCCTTAACCTAACTAAACCCTAACTCTAGTTTATTCTCTACAACTTTTATCCTATCATCCTTGACCATGGTTAGATAATCAATCATATACACTTGACTACTATTCATCACAAAAGGATTATTCTTTCATTCTTCATCTTCTTCTCTCTTGAGTTTTGAGAGAAAGCTTACTAGTTAATCCTTTTATGATGATATATTGTGAGAAAGTGAATTAAAAAGATAGCATAAATACTACTCCATCATCCTCATCTAATCTAGCCCATTAGATTAGGGTGTTCATCTCTTTAGAGTGAGAAAGCTTGGGTTATAGCAACTTCGACGTAGATCATCGGAGAATCGGAACACTTCAAGCAAGCATGGATCGTTCGAGTCGTGGAACCTCTCTTGAGTCCGGGAGATCGTGGATTGCGGCGAAGGGACTTCTACTCGGAGCTTGTGAAGCGAAGGAGCGGACTACAAAGGTTGTAATCCCTCACACTTAGCTTTAAAGATATCATCTTGCATGCTAAACCCTAATAATCTAGCAAAGATCCCGTCTTTGGGTTGTTCGGCACATGTAAAATTTTATTCGGGCATGTTTGATGCTTTATGAACCTTCACAAGTGTGCCTAGGAACCCTACAGTGTTGGATATATGTATGCCCTAGAGGCCATTATGTGATAGTGGATGTATTTATACATGTATATATATATTCAGTTTGCATTCTTGCTCGACATGATAGTATGCTATCTGGTTCTTCTTTATCTGACATGTTTATTTGATCATGCTTTTATTCATTCATACATGCTGATAAAGCCCTGAGGATATCGGCTTGACTACTCTGATTATGATGGAGATCATACTAGTGGGACATCTGTAGTCTATAAGCATATCCTGGAACGTCCCTAGTCGTAGGTATATCGAGATGGGGCATCGATATACCAGAGTAGACTAGCGTATATGATACTAGACCCATACGATGGGCGATGGATGTTCCCACATTCATCGATGTTTGACATCAAGATCATACACGGGTGCTCAGTGGTGACTGGGTACACTGGACGGACTCGCCGAGAACTCCTATATGGAATTATATCTATCGTCGGATAGCAGTTCTCAGGTGACACTGGTACAGGTTAGTCTGTAGACCCGAGATCGTCATAGAGCCTTGTGTGTTCTCCCACTGTACTTTGATTGCCACCCTACCACGGCTCTACTGAGTCGTGCAAACAGGTGGCCGTTGGGTACAGTCCCGAGACACACGAAGGCAATGAGCGATAGGAGGGGTTTTCGTCTCTCCCGGTATTGGGAGTTGATGCTGTGCTGTGCTCGACTGGTTATAACAGCAAGTCCCTGGCCAGGGCTGCTGAGATTTGCTGATAAGTGTTATCAGTAGTTTCTCGATCTGTTATAGACCATTCACCGACGCGACTTATTGAGTTATTGGGGTCGACGTGACCATCCCTAGGCTCGATATGCAGCATATCTGACGAAGAGACCGGACTGTACGGTAGTGTTGCCGGATGGCTCGACGGGAGTTGTAGCAGGTTCGCTTGTTGTCTTCTGATCGTTCAATACCCGGGTGGCCGTTAAGTTTAGCTGACCTCTTGCGGCTTGAGGGCACTTGATATTATCATTACCCTCTGCCGGCGTATTGACGAGTCTTAGAGTCCCACAGAGGAGTTACCCAGTCCAGGCGAAACGTTGTGGTGCGCATATGCGATATGCGCATGCACCCGATTGAAATGTGCGTATATGATACCGAACATTGATCGGGTGAACTGCTTTTGGTGGGGTCATATGAGATATGACCGGATTGATAAATCAAGTGTTGATTTATCATTTAACCATTAGTTTTCTCACTCAAAACCTTTCTAGGGTTTGATGCATGTATGCATGCATGCATGTGTTTCTATTTTTCTTTTCTAGTTTCATGCACATGAAGATGTGCATACATGTACACATACATACATCAAACCATCATGGTTGATTATATATGGAAATGGTGGCAATATAAGCCTCACACCATAGATTAAACAATGGATAATTATTTAATTTTGGTTTTAAAAGAAAATGAAAAGGAAAGGATAATTATGCTAGTTTCTACATGCTTCTTTTAACCTAACCATTCTCACCCACCACTAAACCATGGTTATCTTTTCCTTTATCATTCTAAACCCAAGTTAAATTAATCATCTATCATTTAATCATGGTTGGAGTCAAGAAGGATTAAATATATATAGTGATATTTATTTTCTTTTGCAAGTTAACCTTATGGTTATCATTTTTACCTCTTGAAGAAAAATAGCCACCATTTTCATCCTTCTTCATCTTCTCCTCTCTAGTTTTTTTCTAGTGAGAAAAACACAATCAAAGAAAGGTTTTTGAAGTGAGATCCAAAGCCACAACAACATTCTACACAAGCTTAGCCGTTTTGTTTAGAGTGTTATCTTCGGTTTGACGAAGTAGCGAGCTTGGACGGATATCTCCGCGGTGGATCATCGTGGACACAAGGGGAGTTCAAGAGGACCTCGATTCAACACCAAAGAGCCTAAGGAGCGAAGCAAAAACGGGAGCTACAAAGGTTGTAGCCTTCAAACCCTAACTTTTGTTAGCTTAAAGTTAATTAACCCTAATTTTCTAGGATCGATCCACTTGCATGTTAGTTTAGCACCTTAAAAATTATAACTTTGGGTCATTTGATGCTTCAAAACACTTCAAAGGGTGCTATACTAACCTTACATTGGTATCAGAGCTACTAGACATTGGATGTCGACCTATGGGGGGTTCTCACTATGTGACAGTGTGGCGAAGCATAGGCTCTTACCCCCAGGGTGTCCCGAGACCGGAAGGTGTTCCGGCGGGTTGTAGTCCTCGCGAGGGGGCATGCGTAAAAAGTAGCTGCTGAGGGACCCGTTGGTGCCACGTCGACCCCATTGGATGGGGTTGCTGCCTGACCCACATCGGTATCAGAGCCGACCTAGAACATTAGGCGACGTTTTGACGAAGTGAAAACCCCGATCGGACAAAAATACCGTATTTTTTGTTGCTCTCTGGAAATTTTCTAAAAATTGACATTTTTCAGAATTAAAAATATCTAAAAATCACAGCAGGAAAATATAAGAATTACGGCAGAAAAATATTTCAATGAACAGTAGTTGTAGCCGCGGAAACGCGGCCTAAGCTTGCTTAGGCCGCTGTTCCGCGGCCGTACAGATGATTTATGGTATACTGTTTCTACAGTAATTATGTTTTCTGCATGTATATTTTTTTGGATATTTTTAAACTGAATAAAGTTTTGAAAAATTCTGGAGATGTTTTTGGATTCATCGATTCGATCGGGACTTTCATTTCGTAGTCTTTCCGGGTAAATTAGAAAGTATTGAAGTGTTTGAACGAGTATCATTTACTCACTATTCACGGGGTTTAAATAATTTGGAAATACGTGCAAGTCTTTTTGCGGTGGTCCCTCTAGAAGACAACAAACCTTAACTCGATTATGTGACCGTCTTGAACTACCCTTTGAACCCTCGGGTTTGGGGCAGTACGGCATGCCACATGTGAGACGTTGGCTTGACCCTTCTACGGCTGGACCGCCGCTACTGTGTCACACTCCAAATTTTTTGAACCCTGCTCAAGTGTTGAGCTTTAGTGAATCTTGGGTGCTTGATTGTTCGTTCGAAAACTTTAATACTGTCTGTTTGTCTGGAATGTGATACAATATGTGGAATTCATATGGTTTAGGTATGAAATACGGAATATGTGATATTTCGCATTTATGATGTCTAAAGAGAATCTGGATTCCAAATATTGTAGTTTTACACTTTCTTTTCTGTGACCGTAAGTGTAGTATGTTAGATATCGCCGGTTTCGTTGCTATACATCAACGACAATCGGGGTACGCATACTTACTTACGTTGATGATATGTGATATTATGTGTTGCTGAGATATGATGTGCAGGATTGTCGCGATCGAATAGCCGGGGGTTTTTTGTGAGATGAGAGTTTTGTATTTTCATTCATGTAAATTCAAATGTAATGTAATATTCTTTTATTTGGGGCACTTCCAGGTTGCGGTTGTGTCACCAGTGTTGTATATTATTTACTTTTCCGCATTAGGATGGACCCAAGGAGGAGAGCACAGGTGACCGGGTTCTGGGGTTCAGTGGGAGGCCATCTCGAGGAGTCGAGACCGGGTCTCCTAAACTCTAGGATTGGTAGGGTCACTTGCCGCTCTCGTAGGGGTCCAGGGTGTGGGCTTGGCTATTCATCGCGACTGTGGAATCCGTATTTTCTATTTTGGCTAAATACTAAATACGGACGTCCTAGTATATCCCACGTTATATCTATATTTCTGCTGCCTGTGTTCTGTGATATCTGAGACGAATGACATATTATATATATGATATATAGTAGACGTTGCTTATGTTTTACACCCGCGCTAGTCCCGTCCCGGTATGCCGTTAGTTAAGTAACCTAACGGTGCATAACGGAACATTGCGGCGAATGCGGATGGCATAAGCGTACGTGTTATTTTCGTTTCTTTTCTGTGATTGGCTTAAGGACTTAAATGATGGGATTACATTAATGTGATTAATGTAAAGAAAATAAACCTAAAAAGATGTTGTAGAATCGGATTTGAAAACTACTCGGCTATTTATGAAAAAGCTATATTTCAAAACTGCGGAGCTTAAGCCACTCCTTTTGAAAAACTGTTTGATTCTACAACGATATCAAGTTCAAAGCTTTAAAGATTTTCTTAAAAATCATTCGCAACCCTCCGTCATTTTAGGAAGTAGAGTACTTAGTATTCGTGCTACGTTTGTTGACTTTAGTTAAGGCGTAGTGAACGGTAGCTAAGTGATGTCTTCCTACACTGCATATGATGCAGATTAATTAGGACATTCATGCGACTTTGTTGACCATAGTTAAGGGTCATATGGGTGGGTCTAATTAATCAAGAAATAACGGGTAGAACTTGACTGGTACTTATGATTTGTTGACCATAGTTAAGGTCATAAGTGCTAGGGGTAAAAATTACATCGGGAATTTCAAGTGTTGAAATTTGCAATGAGATTGCATACCTTCCATATGATGGTTGGATCCCGATCCCACTGTGGGCAATAGTTGCTCCTAGGAGAGTTTTGCAGTTTACAATTAGCTAACTCATTAGGTGTCTAGAAAGGTGTTAACGGGGCTCCGCCTCTGGGAAAACGAGGTTTACTCTAATTAGGTCCGTGCGAAAGCACGGGGAACCTCCCTCAAAGTACCGACACTGGCCTGGCTGAACGGTTAGCGAAGTTGTAGACTGTAATTAATCCTGGCTAGTTTTTCTTTTTAAGGTTTGAAAGAAAAACTTGATAAAAAGCAGTGGGAAACATCGATTAGACAAGATAATAAACCAATCTAATCTATGCAAGAGCTTTCGCTGAGTGTATTCTTTTCTCTCTCTTAATGGCAGATACCAATGACTGGACTTAAGCTTCTACTAGATAAAAACAAACTGAACGGGACCAACTATAAAGACTGGCTAAGGAATCTAAAGATCGCCTTGACTTATGATAAAGTATCATATGTCCTCACGGCTTCAGCCCCGCCCGTCCCAGGCCCAAAATCCTCATTTGCGGACATAGAAGTCCGCAAGACATGGGACGCTGACTGTGCCACGGCCACATGCCTCGCGCTTGCATCGATGGATAACACACATCAAAAGCAGCACGAGGACATGGACATTCACGGGATACTGCTCCATACAAAGGAGTTGTATGGGGAGCAGTCCCGCGTATTACGATACGAGGCATCAAAGAAACAGTTTCACATGCGGATGGCCCCTGGCACACCAGTAGCAGACCATGTTTTGAAGATGATAGCTCTTATAGAAGAGCTTGAGGACCTCGGATGGACTATGGACAATGAACAATATATAGATATTATTCTGCAGTCCCTCCCCTCCACCTTTGCTCAGTTCATAGTGAACTTCAACATGCATGGCATGGAGAAGGACCTCCCTGAACTCCTTAATATGTTAAGGAGTGCAGAGAGCACTATGAAGTCAGCAAAGACTCCCGTTATGACGATTGTACAGTCTTCTTCTTCTCGCCCGAAAGCTAAGGCCAAGGGAAAGAAAAAGAAGAAACCCACTAATCCTAAGGGCGGAGTCAAAAAGGTGAAGGGAAAGGGAAAGTCCACGGCTGGAGACCCAGGGAAAGGCGAGTGTTTTCATTGCCACAAGACAGGACATTGGAAGCACAACTGCACGGAGTACCTAAGTCTTAAGAAGAAGCATGGTGATGCTTCTGCTTCAGGTGCGTTTGTGACTGAAAACAGTTTTTCTATAAACTCTGCTTCCTGGGTATTGGATACTGGTTCAGGTTCTCACATTTGCAATTCTATGCAGGGGCTGAGAAATAGCAAGGTTTTGAAGACAGGTGACCATACTCTCCGCGTTGGAAATGGTTCCAATGTACATACAGTCGCAGTGGGAGAGTATCACTTGGGGTTGCCGTCTGGATGTATTTTGATTTTGAATCCATGTTATTTTGTACCTGATATGCTATGTAATATAATATCCGTATCTTTGTTGGACAATGAAGGATATAATTTTGTGTTGCAGAACAATGTTATGAACATTCGCCTAAATCAAATGTTGGTTGGGTATGGTACACTTAATAACGGAATATATGTCCTAAATCAACACACAGTTTTCAGTATACAACACACTAATAAAAGAAAAATTTCAGAATTAAATGAAGCTTTTCTTTGGCACTGTAGACTTGTTCATATTAACGAAACAAGACTAAACAAGTTACATAAAGATGGATATTTAAACTCTTTTGAATATAAATCTTATGCGACTTGCCAGACTTGTATCAAGGGTAAAATGACCAAAACTCCGTTTACTGGACACGGAGAAAGAGCTACTCAGCTCCTGGGCCTCATACATAGTGATGTATGTGGGCCAATATCTACACAAGCTAGAGGCGGTTTTTCATACTTCATTACATTCACCGACGATTTCTCAAGATTCGGTCATGTATTTTTATTAAAGCACAAGTCCGAAGCTTTCGAGAAATTCATTGAATATAAACCAGAAGTAGAAAAACAAACCGGCTTGAGTATTAAGATGCTTCGATCAGATCGAGGTAGTGAGTATCTCAGTACAGAATTTGCAAACTTCCTAAAAGAGAATGGGATTCTCTCTCTGCTCACTCCTCCTTACACACCACAGCACAACGGTGTGTCAGAACGACGGAATAGGACCCTATTAGATATGGTCCGGTCCATGATGAGTGATGCTGAGTTACCAGTCTCGTTTTGGGGGCATGCGTTGGAGACTGCAGCGTTTCTGCTAAACAGGGTTCCGACCAAAGCCGTGTCTACCACGCCATATGAGATATGGAATGGGAAGAGGCCATCTCTTAAGAGAATTAAGATTTGGGGTTGCCCGGCCTATGTTAAAAAGCAGAATCCGGACAAACTCGAGACACGGTCAGTCATGTGTAACTTTGTGGGATATCCAAAGAATTCTTATGGATATCTGTTCTACCACAAAGAGGAACAAAAGGTGTTTGTTTCTCAGTATGCCACATTCTTGGAAAAAGAGTTTTTCACAGATAAAGATGATGGCAAGGTAGTAGATCTGGAAGAGGTTCTGGAGACACAAACTACAAATGACGATTTGGTTGAACCGGCTTTTGCAACAGAAACTGAAGAACCTCGGCCACTCCGTAGGTCTGGTAGGACTTCTCGCCCACCGGAGAGGTACTACGGTTTCCTCATTGATGGTGACAGAGAAGACTGTATCATGGAAGATGATGATCCTACCAGTTTTCAGCAAGCTATCACGAGTGGTGACTCTGTGAAGTGGTTGGATGCCATGAGATCCGAAATGGAGTCTATGTACACCAACAAAGTATGGACTTTGGACGTTGTACCCCCTGGGGTAAAACCTGTAGGGTGCAAATGGATCTTTAAAAGAAAGATTGGTGTGGATGGGCAGGTAGAGACCTATAAGGCAAGACTTGTGGCGAAAGGTTTTCGTCAAAGACCAGGTTTGGACTATGACGAAACCTTTTCGCCCGTAGCCATGCTTAAATCTATTCGGATCCTACTTGCTATTGCTGCTCACTACGACTATGAAATCTGGCAGATGGACGTTAAAACAGCATTCCTAAATGGAGATTTAGAAGAATGTGTTTATATGGATCAGCCGGAGGGCTTCATTGACAGTGGGAGCAGCGAGAAAGCATGTAGATTGCTTAAATCCATATATGGGTTAAAGCAGGCATCTCGGAGTTGGAACATCTGTTTCGATGATGTTATCAAAGAGTTTGATTTCATCAAAAATCCAGATGAACCTTGTGTTTATAGGAAGGCTGTAGGAAGAGCTGTCACATTCCTCGTATTGTACGTGGATGACATTCTTCTGATAGGAAATGATATTCCTATGCTACAGTCGGTCAAATCATTCTTATCACTAAGGTTCTCCATGAAGGACCTGGGTGATGCCACATACATCCTGGGCATAAGGATCTATAGGGATAGATCCAAAAAGTTATTGGGACTGTCCCAAACCAGGTACATCAACACCATCCTAAAAAGGTTTAGTATGGAAGACTCCAAGCGGGGTGCCTTACCCGCTTGCCATGGAGTCACTCTCTCCAAGGATTCTTGTCCAAAGACCGATGAAGAGAGAGCTCGCATGAGCATTATACCTTATGCTTCGGCAGTAGGATCTATAATGTATGCGATGTTATGTACACGCCCAGATGTAGCTTATGCACTTAGTGTTGTAAGCAGGTATCAATCCAACCCAGGGGAGAACCACTGGACAGCTGTGAAGAACATTCTTAAGTACTTACGAAGGACTAAAGAATTGTTCTTGGTGTATGGTAATAAAGATCTCCAAATGGAGGCCTTTACCGATTCGAGCTTCCAGAGCGATAAGGATGACAGCAAATCTATCTCAGGGTTTGTATTTACCCTCAATGGAGGGGCGGTAAGTTGGAAGAGTTCCAAACAAGATACCGTTGCAGACTCTACGATGGAAGCTGAGTACATTGCTGCAAATGATGCCGCCAAGGAAGCTGTCTGGATGAAAAAGTTCATCTCGGAGATAGGAGTAGTTCCAACCATTATTGATCCTATACCTTTGTATTGTGACAATAATGGGGCAATGGTGTTAGCCAAGGAGCCCAGATCCCATCAGCGGTCCAGACATATCCTGAGGCGTTTTCATTTGATCCGGGAGATTGTAGATCGCCGCGAGATCGAGATTAAGAGAGTAGACACAAAGAACAACGCCGCGGATCCATTCACCAAGGCTCTCCCTCAGCCGCAGCATGAGCGACTTTTTGAGATGTTGGGTATGAGATACGCCAATAACTGGCCTTAGTGAAAGTGGGAGATTGTTGGATATATGTATGCCCTAGAGGCCATTATGTGATAGTGGATGTATCTATACATGTATATATATATTCAGTTTGCATTCTTGCTCGACATGATAGTATGCTATCTGGTTCTTCTTTATCTGACATGTTTATTTGATCATGCTTTTATTCATTCATACATGCTGATAAAGCCCTGAGGATATCGGCTTGACTACTCTGATTATGATGGAGATCATACTAGTGGGACATCTGTAGTCTATAAGCATATCCTGGAACGTCCCTAGTCGTAGGTATATCGAGATGGGGCATCGATATACCAGAGTAGACTAGCGTATATGATACTAGACCCATACGATGGGCGATGGATGTTCCCACATTCATCGATGTTTGACATCAAGATCATACACGGGTGCTCAGTGGTGACTGGGTACACTGGACGGACTCGCCGAGAACTCCTATATGGAATTATATCTATCGTCGGATAGCAGTTCTCAGGTGACACTGGTACAGGTTAGTCTGTAGACCCGAGATCGTCATAGAGCCTTGTGTGTTCTCCCACTGTACTTTGATTGCCACCCTACCACGGCTCTACTGAGTCGTGCAAACAGGTGGCCGTTGGGTACAGTCCCGAGACACACGAAGGCAATGAGCGATAGGAGGGGTTTTCGTCTCTCCCGGTATTGGGAGTTGATGCTGTGCTGTGCTCGACTGGTTATAACAGCAAGTCCCTGGCCAGGGCTGCTGAGATTTGCTGATAAGTGTTATCAGTAGTTTCTCGATCTGTTATAGACCATTCACCGACGCGACTTATTGAGTTATTGGGGTCGACGTGACCATCCCTAGGCTCGATATGCAGCATATCTGACGAAGAGACCGGACTGTACGGTAGTGTTGCCGGATGGCTCGACGGGAGTTGTAGCAGGTTCGCTTGTTGTCTTCTGATCGTTCAATACCCGGGTGGCCGTTAAGTTTAGCTGACCTCTTGCGGCTTGAGGGCACTTGATATGATCATTACCCTCTGCCGGCGTATTGACGAGTCTTAGAGTCCCACAGAGGAGTTACCCAGTCCAGGCGAAACGTTGTGGTGCGCATATGCGATATGCGCATGCACCCGATTGAAATGTGCGTATATGATACCGAACATTGATCGGGTGAACTGCTTTTGGTGGGGTCATATGAGATATGACCGGATTGATAAATCAAGTGTTGATTTATCATTTAACCATTAGTTTTCTCACTCAAAACCTTTCTAGGGTTTGATGCATGTATGCATGCATGCATGTGTTTCTATTTTTCTTTTCTAGTTTCATGCACATGAAGATGTGCATACATGTACACATACATACATCAAACCATCATGGTTGATTATATATGGAAATGGTGGCAATATAAGCCTCACACCATAGATTAAACAATGGATAATTATTTAATTTTGGTTTTAAAAGAAAATGAAAAGGAAAGGATAATTATGCTAGTTTCTACATGCTTCTTTTAACCTAACCATTCTCACCCACCACTAAACCATGGTTATCTTTTCCTTTATCATTCTAAACCCAAGTTAAATTAATCATCTATCATTTAATCATGGTTGGAGTCAAGAAGGATTAAATATATATAGTGATATTTATTTTCTTTTGCAAGTTAACCTTATGGTTATCATTTTTACCTCTTGAAGAAAAATAGCCACCATTTTCATCCTTCTTCATCTTCTCCTCTCTAGTTTTTTTCTAGTGAGAAAAACACAATCAAAGAAAGGTTTTTGAAGTGAGATCCAAAGCCACAACAACATTCTACACAAGCTTAGCCGTTTTGTTTAGAGTGTTATCTTCGGTTTGACGAAGTAGCGAGCTTGGACGGATATCTCCGCGGTGGATCATCGTGGACACAAGGGGAGTTCAAGAGGACCTCGATTCAACACCAAAGAGCCTAAGGAGCGAAGCAAAAACGGGAGCTACAAAGGTTGTAGCCTTCAAACCCTAACTTTTGTTAGCTTAAAGTTAATTAACCCTAATTTTCTAGGATCGATCCACTTGCATGTTAGTTTAGCACCTTAAAAATTATAACTTTGGGTCATTTGATGCTTCAAAACACTTCAAAGGGTGCTATACTAACCTTACATACAGGTCCCTTGTCTACACATGCCAAGACTGGTTCTTTGTACTTCATTACATTCTCTGATGATCTCTTGAGATTCAGACATATGTTCCTGTTGAAACACAAGTCCGAAACTTTTGAGATATTCACAGAATATAAATTAGAAGTAGAGAACCAAAAACGGGTATAAGTATTATGTCCTTTGATGTGATCGAGGAGGAGAATACTTGAGCACGGAATTCCTGGATTATTCTAAAAGAGAATGAGATTCTCTCTTAGCATTACTCCTCCTTATACACCACAGCACGTCGGTATATCGAGGCGGAGCAACCACACCCTATTTGATATGGTGCGCTCTATAATGAGTACTACTGAGTTTCCTATTTCTATATAGGGAGTTATGCACTTGTGAAGTTGCATGCCTATTGAATAGGGTTCCTATCAAATCAGTTGCCTACCACTTCATATGTGATATGGAAAGGGAAGAGTCCATATCTTAAGTTTGTTAAGATTTAGGGTTGTCCGGCCTATGTCTAAAAGCAAAATCCAGACAAGCTCGAGGCAAGGTCAGTTATGTAGAACTGGAAAGGTTCCAGCTATACAAACTGCAGCTGATGATTTGACAGAACCAAAGGATTCAATAGTCCCCGACAAACCTCAGCCTCTCCGCCGATTTGGTAGGGTTCCTCATCCGCCTGAGAGATACTTCGGTTTCTCGATGACAGTGGGAGCGAGGAATGCATCATGAGATGATGACCCAACTAGTTTCGAGCAGGTCATCGAGAGTAGGGACTCTGTAAGAATGGCTGGATGCTTAGCGATCTGAGATGGAATTCATGTACACCAACAAAGTATGGACTTTGGTTGCTATATCTGAAGGGTTAAATCCCCATCAAGAGCAAGTATATCTTGAGAAGATTACTTGGTGTAGATGGAAAAGTTGAGACTTTCAAAGCTAGACTTGTTAAAGGTTTTCGTCATCGACCAGGCGTGGATAATGATGAAACCTTTTCCAGTGCCTATGCTTAAGTCCATCCGGATCCTACTTGCCATTGCTGCATACCATGACTACGATATTTGGTGGTTGGGTGCCATGACTACTTTTTTAAATAATGATTTAGAAGAGAACGTCTGTAAGAACACAGCCAGAGGGCTTCGTAGACAGTGGGAGCAGCGGAAACGTGTACAAGATGCTTTATAGGATAAAGCAGGCATCGCGGAGTTGGAACGTCTGTTTTGATATGGTAGTCAAAGAGTTTGACTTCATCAAAATAGTAGATGAACCTTGTATATACAAAAAGGTAGTAGGGAGTATGGTGATGATCCTCGTAGAGTACGTGGATGACATACTCTTGATAGGGAAGGAGTTTCCTATGCTACGCTCGGTCAATCTCCGCTTATCACAAGGATTCTCCATAAAGGATCAAAGTGATACCTCCTAAACCCGAGTTTTGATCTATGAGATAGAAGTAATTGGATGTTAGGATTCTCACTAGTTGTAGTGAGATGGTATCAATCGATCCTGGGGAGAATCACTGGAAAGGTTCCAGAGTGATAAGGATGACTGAATGTCGGTCACAGGCATTGTCTTTACCCTCAGTGGAGGGACGGTATGTTGGAAGAGTTCCAAGCTAGATACCGTGACATACTAGACGATTAAAGGCAAGATACATCGTTACCAAAGATGCTACCAAAGAGAAAGTCTGGGTATATATTAGTTCATGAGATGAACTTCGTTCCTACCATTGTGAGACAATAGAGTTGTGGCTTATGCCTAGGAACGCCTGTCCCATCAGTGATCCAGACATATTCTGAGGCAGCATCACCTGATCATGGAGATAGTTGACGTTAGTGTATATGCCCTAGAGGCCATTACTGTATCATACTAGTATGTATATTACTTGATGGAAGCTTGGGATATTCACAGTTGTACAGACAATCTTGCTCGATATAGTAGTATGCTACTTGGTTTGTCTCTGCTTTAATGTGTACATGCGTGTTTCTTTATTATATCACCTATACGCATTAGTAGAGCCCTTAGGATCTTTGCTTGATTACCGGCGTTGTGATGGCGATCACACTCGTGGGGACTGGGTAGTCCACAAGCACATCCTTATACAAGTCCGTAGTCGTGGGATTATAGAGATAGGGCATCGATACTCCGGAGTAGACTGGCGTATGCGCTTCTCATCCCAGCACGGGAGACGGTCTGTCCCACAGCCGTCAGTACGCCGTACTTGAGATAGTATGCGGGTGCTCGTTAGGTTATGAGTACACTGGACAGGACTCGTCGGGAACTGATGGTTGGTATTATACCTATCGTCAGTTATCAGTTCCCAGGTGACATGAGTACAGCTTAGTCCGCTGACTTGACATTGTCACTTCGCTTCGAGTGTGTTCCCACTGTTATTTGATTACTACCCTACCACGGCTCTACTGAGTCGTGCAAACAGGTAGTAGTTGGGTGCAGTCCCGAAGCACTTGGAGGCAGTGACGGTTAGACAGGATTCGTCTCTCCCGGTATTGGGGGTTGACATCGCGCTGTGTCTAGGAGAGCCATTACACGAGTAGTCCCTGGACAGGGCAAGCGAGATATACTGGTAGGTTTCCAGTGTTATCTCAGGGTGTTCTGGGCTTCACTCCGACATGACTTGTACCGCTATTAGGGGACTGACGTTTACCGCCCCCTAGGCCCGCCATGCGATGTATCAGACGAACAGACCGGACTGTACGGAGATTGTCACATACAGGCTCAGTAGGAGTTCGGATGGGTTTACCTCATCGGCCTTCTTATCGGCGTCTACCTGGGGACCGTTACGTACAGCTAGTGCCGCTTGCGGTCTGTGGTTACACCCACTGCCAGCGTAGTGTCGAGTCTTTAGATTCCCACACAGAGAGTTTCCCTGCACTGAGCGAAACGTGTAGAGGCCGTATGGTTTTACGGCAGGGCTGCAATCACTTACGTACACTTGTGTGCGTGTGGTGTTCGGGCAGGCAATACTAGTGGGCTTTGGTTTAAGCCGGATCCTAGTATTGCACGGATGGATTTATTTTGTCTTCTGCGTATCCGCATTCTACGGAATGCGGATGCAGGTGTGTATGCACATTTTTCCGGAGCGATGAAGGAGGAGGTGCCTCATCAGGGTTTTGGCAGTTGGTTCGGCCAAAACCGTTTTGTGGCAGGCTCATTAGGGTTTTGACAGTTGATTCGGTCAAAACCATTTTGAGGCGGACTCATTAGGGTTTCGACAGTTCGTTTGGTCAAAACCATTATGAGCCGCGGACATCATTTACTAATCCTTTTAGTGATAATTTTATGATGGCTAATTGCTTTGACCATTTGACCACATTGACCTCTCTTGACTTTGTTGACCGGTTGACCGTGTTGACCATTGACCTTCAAGAGAGGTCTACACTCTTCTTTTCTTTTTCTTTTTGATTATGATAATGGTTATTTCAATGGTGCCATCAAACTTTATCTTGATAGGATTGGTAATGATGGTTTAGTGAATTATTGAACCATGGTTCATTTTCTTTAGCTCACAATTTCTTTCTCATTCTCTCTCTTGCCTTTTTCTAGTGAGAAGAAAAGAAATGCACCATGGTTGCTAGCTCCTCCTTCTTCCTCCTTTTGATTCATCTTTTGATCTCATGTGTTGAGAGATAAAGATCCCACAAAGACAAAACCATCCCTCTACCACTTCTACACAACCTAGGGCTTCTAGAATAGCAATCTCTTTGCCCTAGTTACCTCGGCTCGAGGTGGAGCTCGGTGTACATCTCTCGGGTGGATCGTCTTCGACTCAAGGAGGCCGCGGAGGTGACCAAAGTCCGGATCAACCCTCGGAGCAAGCAAGGAGAAGAACAACAAGAAGAGAAGGAGTTCAAGTTAAGGTATAACCCCTAACCGAGTAGATAAATCTCTAGTTAGGATACTAGTGTGTTGTTTAGCAACGATCCGGCTTTTCGGTCCATGTTACCATGTTTAGAAAAATTTTTGTTTTACCGTTTCCGCAACCCCGAAAGTACCGGGAGAGGTAACGTGGACCTAACAGTGGTATCAGAGCCTAACTAAACACACCCTAGCATGTTAGCAAAGTATTTAGAATTTCGACCAGACGAAAAAACGCAAAACACCCCGGAAATTTCAAGTTTCTGCCGATTTTTAGATCTGTTCCAAAATTAATAAATCATACACTAAAAATCGGCTCAAGCTTTTTGTAGACCACTGCAGAAAAATGATCCCCCAACTGTTAGTTGTATGTATGCCCTAGAGGCCAGTATTGTACAGATGATGTATATTATATTGGATGCTTGGACATATATAGAGATGACTTTCTTGCTCGATATGATAGTATGCTATCTGGTTGCTCTTTATCTTAACTTGTACACTTGTCTCTTTAAACTGTCTTATAGTTACATGTTGGTAAAGCCCTTAGGATGTGTACTTGACTACCTGGACTTTGATGCAGATCATACTAGTGGGGACATGGTAGTCCATAGGTACATCCTTCAAGGTCCCTAGTCATGGGTGTATCGAGACGGGGCATCGATATACCAGTGTAGACTAGCGTATACGCTTCTCGACCCATGAGATGGGTGATGGATGATCCCATATCCATTGGTGTTTGACATCAGATATGGTATACGGGTGCTCAGTGGAGACTGGGTACACTGGACGGACTCGCCGAGAACTCCCATATGGTATTATACCTCACGTCAGATGGCAGTTCTCAGGTGACACTTGTGCAGGTTAGTCTGTAGACCCGAGATCGTCATAGAGTCTTGTGTGATTCCCACTGTGCTTTGATCTCCACCTTACCACGTCCATGAGGGCGTGCAAAACGGTGGTCTTTGGGTACAGTCCCGAGTCACATGGAGGCAATGAGCGATAGGAGGGGTTTCGTCTCTCCCGGTATTGGGGGTTGATGTTGCGCTGTGCTCGATTGGCCGTAACAGGGAAGTCCCTGGCCAGGGCTGATCAGAGATTTGCTGGTAAGTGTTACCAGTAGTTTCTCGACCCGTTATGAGCCTCACATCGGCACGACTTATCGGTTATTGGGGTCTGACGTTTACCACCCCTAGACTTGATATGCGACATATCAGACGAACAGACCGGACTGTACGGTAAGTGTTACTGGTTGGATTCACAGGAGTGTGAGTGGGCTAGCTCGTCGATCTTCTGATCGCTCAATACCCGGGTGGCCGTTACGTTTAGCAGACCGCTTGCGGCTTGTGGGTGCTTGATATGATCATCATCTGCTGTCGGCGTATTGACGAGTCTTTAGGGTCCTACACAGAGGTTTCCTGGCTCAAGCGAAACGAAATAGGAGTGCATATGAGATATGTGCGGGACCGAGAATAATGCGTGTATGTGATACCGTATTTCATTCTCGCGATGAATGTTTCGATTGGTTGTATGCGATATAACCTAGTTATCGAATCAAAGATTGATTCGATAAGTCGATTCATTCGATACTAGTCGGTTATGTGTGACATGACCGGATCATTGAATCAAGTGTTGATTTAATGATTTAATGTATAATTATATATTTGATATATTACTTTGCATTAACTAGTATTGGTTCATTTTAAAAGGATTTTCTCACTTGGAGTGCACATTGTATATGTGATATATTTTGTGTGCACTTGATTGTATCATGTTTGATGATACATACTTACTTGGCTTTGTGCAAAGAATTAAACCATGGTTATGATAATGGTCAGGGTTTTGAGTTCTTCACTTATTTATTTATGCATTCTTTTATGAGAAATAGATAAAAAGAAAACAAAATGGTTTCTTTTTATCATGAAGCTTGTTGAAGCTTCATGAAGCTTTGACTAAAGTGACCATTTTGTCTTCATCCTTAACCCTAACCATTCCCACTAACCATGGTCTATTCTCTACACCTAACCAAGGTTAGAAGATGATAAGTATTCATTTTATTATTCTTTTTAAGAATAACTTATCATATTCTATCTTCTTCATCATCTTCTTCTTCAAGAAAAAGCTTGCCACCATTAATGGCATCTTGAGCAAAAGTGTGAGAAATCTAATTCTAAAGTGAACCCACCTCCTATTTCTTCACCCTCTACCTCTTGCCAAGTAGTATAGGGTGTTTTCTTCATAAGTTTCACAACTTGGTGAAGTTGGAGCTTGATCTTGTGTAACCTCGACGTAGATCATCTTCGGCATCGTAGCCGACGACTAGTCCGTTCATTTCTCCGATGAAGCCGATGTTAGAGTCCGAGATCCGACTTGGACAGCGAGAGGACGTCTACGTGGAGCTAAGGAAGTGGAGAAACGGATCTACAAAGGTTGTAGCTTCTCACTTTTAGTTAAGTCGTTAACTAGTTTTTTGTTTCGCCTAAAATTCTAGTCGACGATCCGTATTAGGGTTTCTCGGCACTTGTAAAATTTGAAATTGGCATGATTGATGCCTTGTGAGACCTCTTTAGAGTGCCTAGGAACCCTACAGTGGTATCAGAGACTAGCTAGAGCCTTAGGCGAAGTATAGACGACGTTTGAAACCCGATCGAACCGAAACCCTAAAAACCAAATTGCTCTCTGGACTTTTTCCAAAAACTGGGTTTTTTCCAGATTAAAAATGCTTAAAAAATTCAGCAGGGAATTATAAGAATTACGGTGCAAAATTTGACAAATGATACCTCAAACATGCGGCGGAACCGCTGCAGAAGCTTAGCTTCTGCGGCGGTTCCGCGGCTCTCTGGTGACGTCAGCCCTCCATATTTGCACAGTAATTCCTCTTTCACAGTGCTGAGTTTTATGGGAATTTTTAATATTTATTCAAGAGTTGAATTTTCTGGGGTTGTTTTGGGGATTCGATGATTCGATCGGATTATCAGATTTTGTCTATGTGGATTCCGGATAACTTTAGAATATGTTAAAAAGTTCGATCGGATATAAATACCCAACTTTTCCCCTGCCGGAAAAATTTCCAAGTGTTGGATTTTTCTGTGGTTTAAGGACGTTCTGAGTAGTGCAAGTAACGCGATGGTCCCTCTAGAAGACAACAAACCTTAACTCGATTATGTGACTGTCTTGAACTGCCCTTTGAACCTTAGGGTTTGGGGCAGTACGCCGTGCCACATGTGAGGCGTTGGCTTGACCCTTCTACGGCTGGACCGTTGGTACTGAGGCATGAAATGAACGTCTTTGAACTTATTTCATGTGTTGAACGGTTTCGGGAAAACTTGGGTGTTCGAATGTTCGATCGGAAAGTTTAATATTTTCTATTTATCCGGAATGGGATACAATAATTGGAATTCACAAACAGTTATGAGATAGCTGAATGAATGTTATAAATCTAGCGGTTTAGTCTCACTTGATATTGAAAAGAGTTTTCGATAATGGGACTAAAATGCGGGGTTTATAATTGTTAGGCATGTGATGTCTAAGTATTTCATTTTATTAGGCATGCGATGTCTAAAGAGGTTGCGGATTCCAACTGTTGTAGTTTTACACTTTCTTTTCTGTGACCGTAAGTGTAATATGTGATATCGCCGGTTTCGTTGCTATATGTCAACGACAATTGGGATGCGCATATTTACTTACGTTGATGACATTTGATGTTATGTGTTGCTGGATATGTTATATTGGATTGTCGTGTTTGAATAGCCGGGGTTTTTTATGTGAGATGAGTGTTTTTCATTTTCATTCATGTAATAACTTGTATGTAATATTCTTTTATTGGGGCACTTCCAGGTTGCGGAAGTTGTCACCTTTTGTATATTATTTACTTTTCCGCATTAGGATAGACCCAAGGAGGGGAGCACAAGTAACCGGGTTCTAGGGTTCAGTGGGAGACCATCTCGAGGAGTCGAGTCTGGGTCTCCTAACCCTAGAATTGGTAGGGTTGCTTGCCGCTCTCGTAGGGGTCTAGGGGTATGGGATTGGCTGTTCATCACGACCGTGGAATCCGTGTTTTATACTGGCTCGTATTGAAAACACGGACGTCCTAGTATATCCAATGTTTCATATTTTCTTCTGCTGCGATATCTGTGATGTGATCATGTGATGTTCTGTGATAGATACTGTATATAGTATATATGATATATTATTATATAGGCGTTACTTATGTTTTACACCCGCGCTAGCCCTGCCCCGCTCTGCCGTTAGTTACCTAACCAACGGTGCACGAGGGGACATCGAGGCGAATGCGGATGGCATAAGTGTACGTCGTATTTATCTGTGATGTTTAGGTATTTAAATGATGGGACTTCATTAATGTGATTAGTTGCATATAGTATTCGTGCTACATTTGTTGGCTTTCGTCAAGGTGTAGTGTGCGGTAGCTATGTGCTGCTTATCTGCTGCATATGATGCGACTGGATTAGGGTAGTCGTACGGCTTTGTTGGCTTTCGTCAAGGGTCATGCGGGAGGGTTTAATTCAGTCAAGAAATGTACGGGTTGAACTTGACTAGCGGGGTGTGGTTTGTTGGCTTTCGTCAAGGTCATAGCACGCTAGGGGCAAAAGCATTTTCGGGAATTTCAAGTGTTGAAATTTGCAATGAGATTGCATACCTTCTATGAGATAGTTGGATCCCGATACCCACTGCGAGTAAGAGTTACTCCTGGGTGAGTTTTACACATTACAATTAGCCGATCAAGTAGGTGTCTAGAAAGGTGTCAACGGGGTTACGCCTCTGGGAAAACGAGGTTTACTTTAATTAGGTCTGTGCGAAAGCACGGGGAACCTCCCTCAATGTACCGACACTGGCCTGGCTGAAAGATTGGCGAACTTGTAGTGTGTAATTAATCCCGGCTAGTCTTTCCTTTTAGGGTTTGAAGGAAGATTTGATAAAAACCAGTGGGAGCCATCCTGATTGGATAAGATAATAACCAATCTGATCTTGCAAGAGCATACGCTAAAGTGTTTTCTTCTCTCTCTCTCCAGGTAGCGACCATGTCATGCCCTAATAAAGATAATAATATGGATGTATTGACCGAACCCGCATGTTATACTGTGCAGGAGAACGTTGGTTCCGTTCTTTCTTATAAGAGTTATAGGAATGAACAGGATATAGGGGAATACCAGGATTTCCATGCCACCCGATTGAAGAAAGTACATGGTGATGCATTTTCTTCGGGTGTGTTCGTTACAGAGAACTGTTTCTCCATTTGCCCTACGTCCTGGGTATTAGATACCGGGTCAGGATCCCATATATGTAATCAGTTACATGAGCTTAGAAAAGGTAGAGAACTTGGAGAAGGTGATAAAGACATTAGAGTTGGAAATGGTGCAATTGTTGCAGCTAAGACTGTCGGGGAATATCACCTTGTATTACCAACTGGTAATATATTGGTTCTTAACGAATGCTATTACATGCCGAACCTAATATGCAACATTATATCGGTTTCTTTATTGAGTAAAGAGGGATATAATTTTGTATTACAGGATAATGTTATGAACATTTTCCGTAACCAAAAGTTGGTTGGATCAGGCACGTTGTACAATGGCATTTATGTTCTAAATCAATCAACAGTTCTGAGCATAACAAACACACACAAAAGGAAGAGTTCAGAACTGAACGAATCCTTCTTATGGCATTGTAGACTGGGTCACATCAATGTGACACGACTGGCTAAGTTGCATAAGGATGGATATTTGAAACCATTCGAATTTTCATCTTATGACACTTGCCAGTCATGTCTCAAAGGCAAGATGACCAAAACTCCGTTTACGAGACACAGAGAAAGAGTTACCGAACTCTTGGGACTGATACATAGTGATGTATGCGGTCCCATGTCTACACATGCCAGGGATGGTTCTTCGTACTTCATTACATTCACTGACGATCTCTCAAGATACGGACATGTGTACTTGATAAGACACAAGTCTGAAGCTTTTGAGAAATTTAGAGAATATAAACAAGAAGTCGAGAACCAAACCGGAAAAAGTATTAAAATCCTTCGATCTGATCGAGGAGGTGAATACTTAAGCAATGAATTCCTGGACTTCCTAAAAGAGAATGGGATTCTCTCTCAGCTGACTCCTCCATATACACCACAGCACAACGGTGTATCAGAACGGAGGAACCGCACCCTATTAGATATGGTGCGCTCTATCATGAGCACAGCTGAGTTACCTATTTCCTTCTGGGGGTATGCGCTTGAGACAGCCATACATCTATTGAATATGGTCCCCACCAAATCAGTGCCTACCACTCCATATGAGATATGGAAAGGGAAGAGACCATGTCTTAACTATGTTAAGATATAGGGTTGTCCAGCCTATGTCAAACAACAAAATCCGGACAAACTTGAGGCACGGTCTGTTCTATGCAAATTTATAGGATATCCCAAAAATTCACAAGGGTATATCTTCTACCACCCTGAGGAACAAAGAGTGTTTGTTTCTCGGCATGCCACCTTTTTAGAAAAGGAATTTCTTGAAAAAGAGATTAGTGGTCATGAGGTAGAACTGGAAGTGGTTCCAGCTACAGAAGCTACAACAGAAGATCTGGTGGAACCAGAGGATTCAGTAGTACCCGACGAACCCCAGCCTCTCCGTCGATCTAGTAGGGTTCCTCGCCAACCTGAGAGATACTACGGTTTTCTCATGGATGGTGGGAGCGAGGATTGCATCATGGAGGATGATGACCCAACTAGCTTCGAGCAGGCCATCACGAGTAGGGACTCAGTGAAATGGCTGGATGCTATGCGGTCCGAGATGGAATCCATGTACACCAACAAAGTATGGACTTTGGAAGTTGCTCCTGAAGGGGTAAAACCCATTGGGAGCAAATGGATCTTCAAGAAAAAACTTGGTGTAGATGGGAAAGTGGAGACTTTCAAAGCTAGACTTGTTGCAAAGGGTTTTCGTCAAAGACCAGGTGTGGACTATGACGAAACCTTTTCTCCAGTGGCGATGCTTAAATCCATCCGGATCATGCTTGCCATCGCTGCATATCATGACTACGAAATCTGGCAAATGGATGTTAAGACCGCCTTTCTAAATGGTGATTTAGAAGAGTGCGTGTACATGACTCAGCCAGAGGGCTTCGTAGACAGTGGGAGCAGCGGGAAGGTGTGCAAGCTGCTTAAATCCATTTATGGATTAAAGCAAGCATCGCGGAGTTGGAACATCTGCTTTGACGTCGTTATCAAAGAGTTTGATTTCATCAAAAACTCAGAAGAACCTTGTATCTACAAGAAGGTAGCAGAGAGTAAGGTGGTCTTCCTCGTATTGTACGTGGACGACATACTCTTGATAGGAAATAATATTCCTATGCTGCAATTGGTCAAGCTCTTCTTATCACAAAGATTCTCAATGAAAGATCTTGGTGATGCCTCCTGCATATTGGGAATAAGGATCTATAGAGATAGATCCAAACGGATATTGGGATTGTCCCAATCCAGGTACATTGACACCATACTAAAAAGGTTTAGTATGGATGAATCCAAGCGTGGGAACTTGCCCACGATCTCTGGAGTCACTCTCTCCAAAGAGATGTCTCCCAAGACTGATTTGGAGAGAGCTCGCATGCAAGGGATACCCTATGCTTCGGCTATAGGCTCTATCATGTACGCGATGCTATGTACCAGACCCGATGTAGCATACTCACTAAGTGTAGTGAGCAGGTATCAAGCTGATCCTGGAGAGAGTCACTGGACAGCTGTGAAGAGCATTCTCAAGTACTTACGAAGGACTAAAGAGATGCTCTTGGTGTATGGTAACGGAGAACTCCAAGTGGAGTCCTTTACCGATTCGAGCTTCCAGAGTGATAAGGACGACTTTAAGTCGCAGTCGGGATTTTTCTTTACCCTTTACGGAGGGGCGGTTAGCTGGAAGAGTTCCAAGCAGGAAACTGTGGCAGACTCGACGATGGAGGCTGAATACATCGCTGCCAACGATGCTGCTAAAGAGGCTGTCTGGATCAAGAAGTTCATTATTGAACTTGGAGTGGTTCCATCCATTGAGCATCCAATACCTTTGTATTGCGATAACAATGGAGCGGTGGCTTTGGCCAAGGAACCTAGGTCCCATCAGCGATCCAGGCATATTCTGAGGCGGTATCACCTGATCTGGGAGATAGTTGATCGCCGGGAGATCGAGGTCAGGAGGGTTGACACGAAGAACAACACAGCGGATCCACTCACGAAGGCCATTCCCCAGATACAGTTTGAGAGACTCTTCGGGATGCTCGGTATGCGATACTACAGCAGCTGGCCCTAGTGCAAGTGGGAGATTGTTAGTTGTATGTATGCCCTAGAGGCCAGTATTGTACAGATGATGTATATTATATTGGATGCTTGGACATATATAGAGATGACTTTCTTGCTCGATATGATAGTATGCTATCTGGTTGCTCTTTATCTTAACTTGTACACTTGTCTCTTTAAACTGTCTTATAGCTACATGTTGGTAAAGCCCTTAGGATGTGTACTTGACTACCTGGACTATGATGCAGATCATACTAGTGGGGACATGGTAGTCCATAGGTACATCCTTCAAGGTCCCTAGTCGTGGGTGTATCGAGACGGGGCATCGATATACCAGTGTACACTAGCGTATACGCTTCTCGACCCATGAGATGGGCGATGGATGATCCCATATCCATTGGTGTTTGACATCAGAGATGGTATACGGGTGCTCAGTGGAGACTGGGTACACTGGACGGACTCCCCGAGAACTCCCAGATGGTATTATACCTCACGTCAGATGGCAGTTCTCAGGTGACACTTGTGCAGGTTAGTCTGTAGATCCGAGATCATCATAGAGTCTTGTGTGATTCCCACTGTGCTTTGATCTCCACCTTACCACGTCCATGAGGGCGTGCAAAACGGTGGTCTTTGGGTACAGTCCCGAGTCACATGGAGGCAATGAGCGATAGGAGGGGTTTCGTCTCTCCCGGTATTGGGGGTTGATGTTGCGCTTTGCTCGATTGGCCGTAACAGGAAAGTCCCTGGCCAGGGCTGATCAGAGATTTGCTGGTAAGTGTTACCAGTAGTTTCTCGACCCGTTATGAGACTCATATAGGCACGACTTATCGGTTATTGGGGTCTGACGTTTACCACCCCTAGACTTGATATGCGACATATCAGACGAACAGACCGGACTGTACGGTAAGTGTTACTGGTTGGATTCACAGGAGTGTGAGCGGGCTAGCTCGTCGATCTTCTGATTGCTTAATACCCAGGTGGCCGTTACGTTTAGCAGACCGCTTGCGGCTTGTGGGTGCTTGATATGATCATCATCTGCTGCCGGCGTATTGACGAGTCTTTAGGGTCCTACACAGAGGTTTCCTGGCTCAAGCGAAACGAAATAGGAGCGCATATGAGATATGTGCGGGACCAAGAATAATGCGTGTATGTGATACCGTATTTCATTCTCGCGATGAATGTTTCGATTGGTTGTATGCGATATAACCTAGTTATCGAATCAAAGATTGATTCGATAAGTCGATTCATTCGATACTAGTCGGTTATGTGTGACATGACCGGATCATTGAATCAAGTGTTGATTTAATGATTTAATGTATAATTATATATTTGATATATTACTTTGCATTAACTAGTATTGGTTCATTTTAAAAGGATTTTCTCACTTGGAGTGCGCATTGTATATGTGATATATTTTGTGTGCACTTGATTGTATCATGTTTGATGATACATACTTACTTGGCTTTATGCAAAGAATTAAACCATGGTTATGATAATGGTTAGGGTTTTGAGTTCTTCACTTATTTATTTATCCATTCTTTTATGAGAAATAGATAAAAAGAAAACAAAATGGTTTCTTTTTATCATGAAGCTTGTTGAAGCTTTGACTAAAGTGACCATTTTGTCTTCATCCTTAACCCTAACCATTCCCACTAACCATGGTCTATTCTCTACACCTAACCAAGGTTAGAAGATGATAAGTATTCATTTTATTATTCTTTTTAAGAATAACTTATCATATTCTATCTTCTTCATCATCTTCTTCTTCAAGAAAAAGCTTGCCACCATTAATGGCATCTTGAGCAAAAGTGTGAGAAATCCAATTCTAAAGTGAACCCACCTCCTATTTCTTCACCCTCTACCTCTTGCCAAGTAGTATAGGGTGTTTTCTTCACAAGTTTCACAACTTGGTGAAGTTGGAGCTTGATCTTGTGTAACCTCGACGTAGATCATCTTCGGCATCGTAGCCGACGACTAGTCCGTTCATTTCTCCGATGAAGCCGATGTTAGAGTCCGAGATCCGACTTGGACAGCGAGAGGACGTCTACGTGGAGCTAAGGAAGTGGAGAACCGGATCTACAAAGGTTGTAGCTTCTCACTTTTAGTTAAGTCGTTAACTAGTTTTTTGTTTCGCCTAAAATTCTAGTCGACGATCCGTATTAGGGTTTCTCGGCACTTGTAAAATTTGAAATTGGCATGATTGATGCCTTGTGAGACCTCTTTAGAGTGCCTAGGAACCCTACACCAACTCGGTTAAAGCGCCGCGGAACCGCGGCCGAGTTAACTCGGTTGGGGATCCTGTTTGCTGCAGTGTTCTTATTTGGGTATTTTGTGATTTTTGGAATATGACTTTTCTGCCCAGATTTTCCAGAAAGCAAAATTTGTTTTTGGGGCTCAAAAATCCGTATTTTTTGGTCGATGTTCTGTAGACTTTGGCTAATGGTTATATCTGTAATGTTATATGTGTATTGAACGTCTACTAATCGCTATACGTCGATTAGTGGGGGTTATACATATCTGTGATTTGAATGCTGATAGTTTGTGTATATGAACTCGTTGGATTGTCGCGAATGAATAGCCGGGGTGGATGTGAGATGAGAGTTTCTTTTTCTTTCATTCATGTAATAAATTTGTAAATTGATGTAATATTATTTGTATGGCCGCACAACCGGGTCGGGGTTGTAGCCGTCATTGTATAATTCTTTTTACTGTTTTTGCTCCTAGGATAAACCCATGGAGGGGGTGCACAAACTACCGGGTATCTCGAAGTGCCGAGTGGCCTACTCACGGTGTTGAGGGAGGTTGCTTCGCTTCGGGTACTTGGCGGGTAGTTTGCCGCACCTGTAGGGGTCTTGGGTGGGGTATTGGCTATTCATCACGACCGTGTAATCCGCTTTTCGTTGCAGGCTTGAACGAATTGTGGGTTTCTAGTATATCCAAAGTGTTCATCTGTGATCTGGATTGGCTATCATTGCTATATATCTATATATAATAACTATTTAGGCATTGCTTATGTTTTTCAGCCGCGCTAGCCCAGTCCCCACTCTGTCATTAGTTAAGTAACCTAACGGGTGATGACGGGCCCCCGTGGAGAATGCGAATGCCATAAGCGTACGTCATATTTTGGTTGTTTTCTGCAATGGTAGGATTTAAATGATGGGACGCATTAAAAGAACTAATGCAAGAAAATAAAACTAAAAGACGTTGTTGGAACAATTTTTCAAAAAGCTGTTATTACAAGGACGTTCACTTTTGTTTTGCATCGAGGTATTCGGTTATGAATGCCCAGCACCTCATTCGACGAGGCAAGGGCCGAGATCCCCTCATCGGGAGTGACCCCTTGGACAAAAAGTTTGCATCAGGGTGATAACTTCACTATAGTCGATCATTCTTCCTTTGCATCGAGGTATTCATCTCATGAATGCCCAGCACCTCACTCGACGAGGAAAGAGCTGAGATCCCTTCACAGGGAGTGACCTCTTTAGCAAAAATTTTCGTCACTATATTTTCACAAAAAAAAGGGCAATCATGTTCCTTCAACGATATCAAGTTCATTACGTTAACGGGTTTTTCGCCAAAAACCCAGCCGTAGCCCTCCGTCATTTCCTACAAGTACTACTTAGTATTCGAGCTACGTATTTTGGCATTGTCAAGGCGTAGTGATCGGTAGCTAAGTATTGCTTGTTTGCATCCTTATTTTTCGGATTATTTAGGACAGTCGCATACCTATGTTGGCATTGTCAAGAGATATGCGGGTGGGTCTAAGTTAATCAAGATAATGACGGGCCGAACTTGACTAGCGATTTATGATATGTTGGCATTGTCAAGGTCATAAACCGTTAGGGGCAAAAACCACATCGGGAGTTTCTAAAGAAACTGAATCTTGCAGATTTAGCATACCTTCTGGAGTGTGGTGACTAGAGTGGATTCCATCTAGGTTATCACACAATGACAGTTGGATCCCGATCCCACTGATGAGTTGGATTACTCTTGGGAAATTATTTCACTTAACGATCAATGCTATAAACCTAGTAGGTGTCTGGAAAGGTGTTAGCGGGGCTACGCCCCCAGGGAAAAGAGGTTCTTAAATTAAGGAACTTCGCGAAAGCGTTGGAAAACCTCCCTCGAAGTACCGACACTAGCCTGGCTGAAAGGTTAAGCCAGTATTGTGAAGTGAATTAAATCCCGACTAGTTCTTCTTTTAAAAGGTTTAAAGAAGAATTTAAGGAAACAGTGGGAGACATCCTGGTTAGATAAACTAATAAACCAATCTAATCTTGCAAGAGCGCACGCTGAGTGTTTCTTTTCTCTCTCTCCAGGTAGCAACCTTTTCATGCCCTAATCAAGATAATAAAATGTATCGCTTGACCGATCCGAATTCTTATTCGGGGCTGGGGAACGTTGGTTCGGCTCTAACTTATGACAATAGTCATAAGTATGAGCAAGGGAAAGGGGATTGTATGGATTCCAAGGATACCCAGTTGAAGAAGAAGCATGGTTTTGCATCTACTTCAGGTGTTCTTGTAATTGAGAACTGTTTTACGGTCAGCCCTACCTCCTGGGTACTTGATACCGGATCAGGATCTCATATCTATAATTTATTACAGGGACTGAGAAAAAGTAGGAAAGTTGCACCGGGTGATATGTCGCTCAGAGTAGCGAACGGAGCACAAGTTAATGCGGCAGCCGTCGGTGAATATCACCTAGTATTGCCAAATGGCAAGACTATGATTTTGAACGATTGCTACTATGTACCCTCCATGGTTTGCAACATCATATCAGTTTCTTTACTCGATAAAGATGGATATAACTTTTTTCTTGATAAGAATATCATGAACATTTACCTTCATAAGGTACTGGTTGCAGAGGGTACACCGTGTAATGGTATCTACGTTCTAAATCGGAATACAATTCTCAATATACAAAACACACGCAAGAGGAAGAATTCAGATACGAATGAATCCTACTTGTGGCATTGTAGACTTGGTCATATCGGAGAGAAAAGACTGAGTAAGTTGCATTAAGATGGACTCTTGAATGCGTTTGAGTTTTCATCTTATGAAACTTGTCAATCTTGTCTCAAAGGGAAGATGACCAAATCTCCGTTCACCGGACATGGGGAAAGAGCAACAGAGCTCTTGGGACTCATACACAGTGATGTGTGTGGTCCGATGTCTATACATGCAAGGGATGGGTTCTCGTACTTCATCACATTCACTGACGATCTCTCTAGGTTCGGATATGTGTATCTGATGAAACACAAATCTGAAACTTTTGAGAAATTCAAGGAATTTAGAAACGAAGTAGAGAACCAGACAGGCAAAAGTATCAAGATCCTCCGGTCTGATAGGGGAGGGGAGTACTTAAGCACGGAATTCCGAGATTACTTAAAAGAGAATGGTATTCTCTCTCAGCTTACTCCTCCTTATACACCACAACACAACGGTGTATCGGAGAGAAGGAATCGTACCCTATTGGATATGGTTCGATTCATAATGAGTAATGCTGAGTTACCTCTTTCATTCTGGGGACTTGCGCTAGATACAGCAGCATACTTACTGAATCAGGTTCCGTCTAAATCCGTGCCTAAAACTCCATATGAAATATGGAGTGGTAAGAAACTATATCTTGAAAGAATTAAGATATGGGGTTGTCCGCCCTATGTAAAAGTACAAAAACCGGACAAGCTTGAGGCACGGTCAGTTTTATGCAAGTTTGTGGGATATCCTAGAAATTCTTTGGGATATCTATTTTACCACACTGAGGAACAGAAGGTGTTCGTTGCTCGTCGCGCCACCTTTTTAGAGTGGCAATTTCTTGCAAAAGAAATAAGTGGGAGCACGGTAGAACTGGATGAAATATCTGATCCACAAACTCAAACTGAGGATTTAGCAGGACCAGAAAATTCAATAACCCCAAACGAATCTCAGCCACTCCGCAGATCTGGTAGGATTTCTCATCCGCCCGAGAGATACTACGGTTTTCTCATAGACGGGGATCGAGAGGATTGCATCTTGGAAGAAGATGACCCTACCAGTTTCAGGCAGGCCGTTATCAGTAGGGACTCTGATAAGTGGCAGGAAGCAATGCAATCCGAAATGGAGTCCATGTACGCCAATAAAGTGTGGACCTTGGATATTGCTCCACCTGGGGTAAAACCCGTTGGATGCAAATGGATCTACAAAAGGAAACTTGGTGTAGATGGGCAGGTGGAAACCTATAAGGCTAGACGCGTTGCAAAAGGTTTTCTTCAAAGACCTGGTTTGGACTATGATGAAACTTTTTCTCCGGTGGCTATGCTCAAATCCATTCGGATCCTACTTGCCATTGCTGCCTTCCATGACTATGAAATCTGGCAGATGGATGTTAAAACGGCTTTCTTAAACGGTTGTTTGGAAGAGTGCGTTTACATGGATCAACCAGAAGGTTTTATAGACAGTGGGAGCAGCGGGAAGGTGTGCAAGTTGCTTAAATCCATTTATGGATTAAAGCAGGCATCGCGGAGCTGAAACATCTGTTTTGATGAGGCAATCAAGGAATTTGATTTCATCAAGAACGAAGATGAACCCTGTGTGTATAAGAAGATTGTAGGACGAACTGTCATATTCCTAGTCTTGTACGTGGACGACATTCTTTTGATAGGAAATGACATTCCTATGCTACAATCGGTCAAGCTATTTTTGTCACAAAGGTTCTCCATGAAGGACCTGGGTGATGCCTCGTACATTCTGGGGATCAAGATCTATAGAGATAGATCCAAGAGACTACTGGGACTTTCGCAGTCCAGGTACATAGAGACCGTACTAAAGAGATTTAGTATGGAGGGTTCCAAGCGCGGTAACATACCCGCATTGCACGGAATTACCCTCTCCAAGAAGATGTCTCCTAAGACTGACGAGGAGAGGGTTCGCATGAGCACTATACCCTACGCTTCGGCGGTAGGATCTATAATGTATGCGATGCTATGTACAAGACCGGATGTAGCTTACGCGCTGAGCGCGGTAGTCAGACCCAGGTGAGGACCACTGGACAGCAGTGAAGAACATTCTCAAGTACCTGAGAAGGACTAAGGAGATGTTCCTGGTTTACGGTAATGGAGACCTCAGGGTCGAGTCCTTTACCGATTCAAGCTTCCAGAGTGACAAAGATGACAGCAAGTCTGTCTCGGGTTTTGTGTTTACCCTCAACGGAGGGGCGGTATGTTGGAGGAGTTTCAAACAGGATACCGTCGCAGACTCGACGATGGAGGCTGAATACATTGCTGCAAGCGATGCTGCAAAAGAGGCGGTCTGGATGAAGAAGTTCATTAGTGAACTTCAGGTGGTTCCATCCATTGTTGACCCAATACCTTTGTATTGCGATAACAATAGGGCTATAGCTTTAGCGAAGGAACCAAGGTCCCATCAGAAATCCAGGCACATCTTAAGGCGGTATCACCTGATCAGGGAGATCATTGATCGCCAGGAGATCGAGGTGCGGAGAGTGGACACAAAGGACAACACAGCGGACCCATTCACGAAGGCCTTACCCCAGACTCAGTTCGAGCGGCTGATCGAGATGATAGGTCTTCGATACGCCAGTACATGGCCTTAGTGCAAGTGGGAGATTGCTAGTGTATATGCCCTAGAGGCCATTACTGTATCATACTAGTATGTATATTACTTGATGGAAGCTTGGGATATTCACAGTTGTACAGACAATCTTGCTCGATATAGTAGTATGCTACTTGGTTTGTCTCTGCTTTAATGTGTACATGCGTGTTTCTTTATTATATCACCTATACGCATTAGTAGAGCCCTTAGGATCTTTGCTTGATTACCGGCGTTGTGATGGCGATCACACTCGTGGGGACTGGGTAGTCCACAAGCACATCCTTATACAAGTCCGTAGTCGTGGGATTATAGAGATAGGGCATCGATACTCCGGAGTAGACTGGCGTATGCGCTTCTCATCCCAGCACGGGAGACGGTCTGTCCTACAGCCGTCAGTACGCCGTACTTGAGATAGTATGCGGGTGCTCGTTAGGTTACGAGTACACTGGACAGGACTCATCGGGAACTGATGGTTGGTATTATACCTATCGTCAGTTATCAGTTCCCAGGTGACATGAGTACAGCTTAGTCCGCTGACTTGACACTGTCACTTCACCTCGAGTGTGTTCCCACTGTTCTTTGATTACTACCCTACCACGGCTCTACTGAGTCGTGCAAACAGGTAGTAGTTGGGTGCAGTCCCGAAGCACTTGGTGGCAGTGACGGTTAGACAGGATTCGTCTCTCCCGGTATTGGGGGTTGACATCGCGCTGTGTCTAGGAGAGCCATTACACGAGTAGTCCCTGGACAGGGCAAGCGAGATATACTGGTAGGTTTCCAGTGTTATCTCAGGGTGTTCTGGGCTTCACTCCGACACGACTTGTACCGCTATTAGGGGACTGACGTTTACCGCCCCCTAGGCCCGCCATGCGATGTATTAGACGAACAGACCGGACTGTACGGAGATTGTCACATACAAGCTCAGTAGGAGTTCGGATGGGTTTACCTCATCGGCCTTCTTATCGGCGTCTACCTAGGGACCGTTACGTACAGCTAGTGCCGCTTGCGGTCTGTGGTTACACCCACTGCCAGCGTAGTGTCGAGTCTTTAGAGTCCTACACATAGAGTTTCCCTGCACTGAGCGAAACGTGTAGAGGCCGTATGGTTTTACGGCAGGGCTGCAATCACTTACGTACACTTGTGTGCGTGTGGTGTTCGGGCAGGCAATACTAGTGGGCTTTGGTTTAAGCTGGATCCTAGTATTGCACGGATGGATTTATTTTGTCTTCTGCGCATCCGCATTCTACGGAATGCGGATGCAGGTGTGTATGCACAGTTTTCCGGAGCGATGAAGGAGGAGGTGCCTCATCAGGGTTTTGGCAGTTGGTTCAGCCAAAACCGTTTTGTGGCAAGCTCATTAGGGTTTTGACAGTTGATTCGGTCAAAACCATTTTGAGGCGGACTCATTAGGGTTTTGACAGTTCGTTTGGTCAAAATCATTATGAGCCGCGGACATCATTTACTAATCCTTTTAGTGATAATTTTATGATGGCTAATTGCTTTGACCATTTGACCACATTGACCTCTCTTGACTTTGTTGACCGGTTGACCGTGTTGACCATTGACCTTCAAGAGAGGTCTACACTCTTCTTTTCTTTTTCTTTTTCTTTTTGATTATGATAATGATCATTTCAATGGTGCCATCAAACTTTATCTTGATAGGATTGGTAATGATGGTTTAGTGAATTATTGAACCATGGTTCATTTTCTTTAGCTCACAATTTCTTTCTCATTCTCTCTCTTGCCTTTTTCTAGTGAGAAGAAAAGAAATGCACCATGGTTGCTAGCTCCTCTTTCTTCCTCCTCTTGATTCATCTTTTGATCTCATGTGTTGAGAGATAAAGATCCCACAAAGACAAAACCATCCCTCTACTACTTCTACACATCCTAGGGCTTCTAGACTAGCAATCTCTTTGCCCTAGTTATCTCGGCTCGAAGTGGAGCTCGGTGTACATCTCTCGGGTGGATCGTCTTCGACTCAAGGAGGCCGCGGAGGTGACCAAAGTCCGGATCAACCCTCGGAGCAAGCAAGGAGAAGAACAACAAGAAGAGAAGGAGTTCAAGTTGAGGTATAACTCCTAACCGAGTAGATAAATCTCTAGTTAGGATGCTAGTGTGTTGTTTAGCAACGATCCGGCTTTTCGGTCCATGTTACCATGTTTAGAAAATTTTTTGTTTTACCGTTTCCGCAACCCCGAAAGTACCGGGAGAGGTAACGTGGACCTAACAGTTGATCTCCAGGGTGATCGAGGTTAGGAGAGTAGACTCAGAGGACAACACGGCGGATCCACTCACAAAGGTTTTTTCCCAGAGAGAGACTTATATGGGATGGTTGAGTATTAGATATTGCAACCACTGCTACAGATGACCCTAGTGCAAGTGGGAGATTGTTAGTTATATGTATGCCCTAGAGGCCATTACTATACATAGGATGTATATTGTAGTGGATGCTGGGACATATATAGGGAGGACTTTCTTGCTCGACATGATAGTATGCTATCTGGTTACTCTTTACCTTAACGTGTATACTGATTGTCTCTCTGTTACATGTTGGTAAAGCCCTTAGGATGTGTACTTGACTACCTGGACTATGATGCGGATCATACTAGTGGGGACATGGTAGTCTATAAGTACATCCTTCAAGGTCCATAGTCGTGTGCGTATCGAGACGGGGCATCGATATACCAGCGTAGACTAGCGTATACCTTCTCGACCCATACAGATGGGCGATGGATGATCCCATATCCATTGGTGTTTGACATCAGAGATGATATACGGGTGCTCAGTGCAGACTAGGTACACTGGACGGACTTGCCGAGAACTCCCAGATGGTATTATACCTTACGTCAGATGGCAGTTCTCTGGTGACACTGGTACAGGTTAGTCTGTAGACCCGAGATCGTCATAGAGTCTTGTGTGATTCCCACTATGCTTTGATTTCCACCTTACCACGTCCAAGAGGGCGTGCAAAACGGTGGTTTTTGGGTACAGTCCCGAATCACATGGAGGCAATGAACGATAGGAGGGGATTCGTCTCTCCCGGTATAGGGAGTTGATGTTGCGCAGTGTTCGATTGGCTATAACCGGAAATACCTGGCCAGGGTTGCTGAGATTTACTGGTTAGTGTTATCAGTAGTATCTCGAACTGTTATAGACCATATATCGGCCGACTTATCGAGCTACCGGGGTCTGACGTTTACCACCCCTAGGCGAGATATGCGACATATCAGACGAACAGACCGGACTGTACGGTAAGTGTTACTGGTTGGATTCACAGGAGTGTGAGCGGGCTTGCTCGTTGATCTTCTGATCGCTCAATACCCGGATGGCCGTTACGTTTAGCAGACCGCTTGCGGCTTGTGGGTGTTTGATATGATCATCACCTACTGCCGGCGTATTGACGAGTCTTTAGAGTCCTACACAGAGGTTTCCTGGCTCAAGCAAAACGAAATAGGAGCGCATATGAGATATGTGCGGGACCGAGAATAATACCAGTATGTGATACTGAATTCTATTCTCGCGATTTGTATCATCAGACGGTTATATGAGATATAGCCGGGTTACCGAATCAAATGTTGATTCGATACATTGGTACACTTGATATTAGTCGGTTATATGCTGTATGACCGGATCATTAAATCAAGTGTTGATTTAATGATTTAATGTATAATTATATATTTGATATATTACTTTACATTAACTAGTATTGGTTCACTTAAGATTATTTTTCTTACTTGATTGTGCACATTGTATATATGATATCTGTTTGTGCACTAGTTTGTATCATGTTTGATGGTACATGCAAACTTGGGTGTGTGTATGCTTTAAACCATGTTTAGGTTAATGGTTAGGGTTTTAACTTATTTATTTATTTCATTTATTTATTTTTGGCAAAAATAAAATGGTGGCTTGCTTTGTTTTATTCTTGAAGCTTCATGAAGCTTTGAAAGCCTTGACCATTTTGTTTTTTCATTAACCTAACCATTACACCCAAACCCTAGTTTATTCTCTACTTGTGTTAACTTCACCCATGGTTGCATTATGATAAGATTCACTTGAATTTTCTTTTAAGTTAATGTTGCGCCACGGCAGCGCCCCGGCCGTCTATCCGAGGCCAAAATGCGGAATCAAAATTTTTCCTTACTTGGAAACTGGCGCTACCGCGGACAATATACCCGGATCGTAACCATTAACCGATACTAGCTAACAAGAGAAAGGGTGAGAGATATACCGAGTGATCCGAGTCCTCCGGTCTTCTCGTCACCGTCCCGATCTCCCGCGGAAACTCCGGTCGTCGCCTCCTTGACGGAAGGGCACCACATCGTCTGTATCTTTTATGGGCTCCCACCTCAATACCGAGGCAACTCGGGCGCGAAGTTGGCTAGCCGACGCGCCCAAGATTTACTGTAGAAGTAGTGTAGAGTCTATGTCTCTTTGGAGTAGTGAAGTTGCCATTGGTGATGGAGGAATAAGGTTAAGGAAAAATGGTGCTTTCATTTTTCCAAAAAACTAGAAGAATGAGATGATGAAATGTGTGCTACACTAAAATGGAAATTTCTCTCATTTCTCATCCAAAGTGGCCGGCCATCCAAGCTAGGAAATGGTGGAGGAAAAAAGCAAAAATCATGAAGGGAGGTGAGTGTAGGATAGATCAAGAGGTAACCACAAACAAACATCAACCATGCTTATTACTTACATCAAACCCATACCCTTTCTAATCTCATTAAATGCACCATCAAGGATGAAAGATTCTAATCCTATCATAATGAATACATTTGCAAGAAACCGCCTCCACAAAAGTAATTTGCAAAACTGCAAATTACCCCCTCCATCGGAAAAGTCCGGCCGGGAATGAACAAAGGAAAACCGGCCGGAACGGAATGCAAACTGGCAACTCCAGAAAACTGGTCCCGTAATAAATTACAGGAAAACCCCGATACTGTGCATACACACCCGTATCTGTATTCCGTCCGGATACAAATGCAATGAGACAAAATCTACACTGTACTAAACTAGGATCCGGCTTAAACCAAAGCCGGCTAGTAATGTCCGTCCGATCCTGATCCGTGCAATACCGCACGTAGCAGATCGAACCCTGCCATATAACTATATGGCCACTAGTACAAAACTGTCCGATCCTGATCCGTGCAATACCGCACGTATCTGATCGGACCCTGCCATATCTCTATACGGCCTCTACAGCGTTTCGCCCGAAAGCTTGAGTAACTGAAAGTGTGGTGGACTCTAAAGACTCGTCAATACTATGGCTGTGGATTTAACCACTAGCACGTCAGAGGTATTAGCCAATACGTGACGGGCCACCAGCTATTGACCAAAAGGGACGTCGATGAGCGAACTCATCCTGACACCCTACTGAGCCTGTCAGTGACAATATCCGTACAGTCCGGTCCGTTCGTCTATGAGCATCGCATGGCGGGCCTAGGGGGTTGGTAAAAGTCAGAACCCCAAAGGCGGTACAAGTCGTGTCGGAGTGAAGCCCAGAACACCCTGAGATACTACTGGAATACCTACCAGTAAATCTCCTGCCTCGGCCGAGGGCTTTGTGTAATGGCTCTCCTAGACACAGCGCGACCCCACCCCCAATACCGGGAGAGACGAACCCCTGCAGATCCGCTCACTGCCTCCATGTGGCTCGGGACTGTACCCAACTAAAACCTGTTTGCACGACTCCTTTGAGCCGTGGTCGGGTAGTAATCAAAGCACAGTGGGAACTCACACGAGACAAATGACGATCTCAGGTCGATGAACTAACCTGTACACATGTCACCTGGGAACTGCTATCTGACGTCTGGTATAATCCCAACTAGCAGGTTCCCGGCGAGTCCTGTCCGGTGTACTCATAACCCAATGAGCACCTGTATACATCTTAGGTGAACCAACTGACACCAGTGGCTTGTGAGACCGGCCACCGCCCCTCGTCGGGGTCTCGACTGTATACACTAGTCTACTCTGGAGAATCGATGCCCTGTCTCGAAACTCCCACGACTAGGGACCTTTTAAGGATGTGCTTAAAGACCACCAGCTCTCACGTATATGATCGCCATCATACTGCCGGCAGTCAAGCAAGAATCCTAGGGGCTCTATCAGCGTGTAATAGCGACCTGTAAGGTCACCTAAAGCAGTACACGATGATAAAGGTAAACCAGATAGCATACTATCATCTCGAGTAAGACTGTCCTACCGGGATAGGTCCTCCCTCAATCATTGCAATCACGTGCCTGTGATCCAATAATTGACTCTGAGGGCACTATCTCCAACAATCTCCCACTTGCACTCAAGGCTAATTATTCCGATGTCGCATACTCACAGCCCGTGTGATACCGAACACCCAACTCCTCTACTAGTCAGTCGCACAAAGCCTGTTTGCGAAACTATTGCGTTCGAGGAATAGCCTCAGTGAGTGGATCCGCCTAGATGTTTCTTTCTATGTCTCTCTATATCTCAAGTTCGCGGAGAAAGCCATCTCCCGAAATGAGCAATACCTGTCTTAGAATATGTCTGGATATCCGATGGGACCAAGCTCATAAATGAAATCCAAATCCAAACTTCTTAGACTGTATCGACAACTGAATTTAATCAGTATCCTGCGCCAGGCCTCCCTCAGTATTGCTTTGGATCACCTGTCCAAAATACTGCCCCTTGTCAGAAGGAAAACTATAACTCTGACAACCTCCTTGTCATCCATGTCACCTTGGAAGCCTGGAGTGATAATCGTCTCCTAAAAGAGGCAGCCGTTATCATATCCCTGGAACATTCACTTATGTTCTAAAACTGCTTCCGACTGTTCCTCCAGGATTGGATCAATATCAACTTATTTCATCTAGTGCAAGAACAACATCTGGTGTGGTACTTGACATCTCATGATTGACTCAATTGCCTAAGCAAGTGATCTGCCAATCATGCACATCCCTCTCTACTTTAGTCTATAAGACACCTTTAGAGAGGGTGACTCCATCAACTGCAGGTACACTACCGTGCCAGGAGTCGTCCATTCTAAATACTCATAGAATGCTGTCAAGATACCCAGATTAGGAAACCACCCAAATCTAGATCTAAAACCATAGATCTAGTAACCAGAATGTCTGATATAATGTCCAAGTCCCATGTGGAGAAAACACTGTGTGACGACCAAAGTATAACCGATCGTAGTATAGGAATATCACTTCCTACTACCTTCTCAACAGATCCATCCCCTATTCTGATGACGTCAAACCTATGACTGTCACATCAGAAACAGATGATCTATCTCTGCTATATCTGCTTTAGTCTATAAATAGACATAAGCCAGCTGTCCACCAATGCTTCCGCTGCTCCCACTGACTACGACAACCCTCTGGCAGAGTCATATAGACGTGCACTTCTAAAGCTAGTTTAGAATGACGCTATACTCATCCTCCCACCGGGTCTCGCAGCCTGGAACAACAGCAATGGCAAGTGTGGGTAAATAAGAACTTCCCTGTCACCGTCCTTGAGGCTACCGGAGTACCTCTCGGGTGCCTGAAGTTACCCACCTTATCTGCGGAGTGGCCAATGGAATGTCAAATCAGATTGAATCTTTAGGTTCCTTATCAAATCTTCAGTAATCATTTGCGGTTCTGGAATCACTTCCAGTTCTACCATACTCCCACTACTGTTTTCTGAAAAATAACCATTTCTTTTTAAAATGTGGCGAGTTAAGAACAATATCACTATTGATCTTCCAGATGGTAGAAAGTCAACCCTCGTCATAGCCTGGGTCAACCCACAAACAACCATTACAGAAACGTGCCTTGAGTTATCCAGAGTCTGGTTTTAATCATAAGCCGGACAACTCCCCGTACCTTAACAATGTTAAGATATGAACTGTTCTATATCCAATATAGAACCAGAGGCACTGATTTAAATGAACCAGATTCAAATCATGCAGCTATCTCCAGTGCATGTCAACTAAATGGAAGGAGGCCGATCAGCGTTACTCAACTTAGGAATGCTTCCAATTACGAGTAACCTGAAAGAGAAGCAATTTCTCTTTATCATTACTATCAACTGAATACCATACACAAGTATCTACATCTTCGATCACTTTGAAGAATCCCGATACTTGCAATACTTGGTTCTCTACTCTATTCAAATACCTATAACTCCTCAAAACTTAGACCCTGTGTTTCTACGAAACACATGTCTAAGAACTAGAGAAGTTAAAAGTAAACAGAATATAGTATGAGGACCAACCCCTCTGTCCTAATGGACACTGGACAACATACAATACTCTGTATAAGTCCGCTGAGTCTGGCAACTCTTTCACTGTGCGTCGTAGGTTGAAAACTGTACTTATGGTTAAGAAGAATTACACCGCTGTTTGATGCTCCTTACCTAACCATCCACTGATATAGGTAAATGTCATCGACATAATATCAAAAGGTATATCTCACTCTATGAAAATAGACGTACAGATATATCAATTTGAAATTGGTGCACAACAGCGGATATTCAAAACCAAATATTTGCCGACCGGCAAACAGCCCAGGTGATCTCCTTAAATATCACCGATTACAACGAATCCCGATATAATGAGGATGATCACCCAATTCCCAATAACTTACTCCCACTCATCATCTGTAAAACCATACAGATGTGAGAATCAAATCTGGTAAATACATACCCTGGAGCAAGTGTCTAATCGGGAAATCAGTTTTCTTTTAACAGAACACAGTTGAACTGAAACATTGAAATGTTTCGATGGGGTATCCTGGTATTCCTAGTAATGCCTCTTCCAGATTCACGACTGTAACCGTATAGTTCTTTGCCATCTGTCCAAATCCCTTTATATGTCTTTAGTCATTACCGTCTGCACACCCTTTTAGGCCAAATGGTTTTCTTCCTTCCCTACCGTTCGGCACCAGCCTATGGTTTGGAAGAAGACTATCCAATAAGCATAATGGGTGTACTGTCCTAATCCTAGGAGCACTCACAATGCGAGAGAAGGTGAAGATAAAAGACAACCGAATAAACCTTATTCCTATTTCTCCTGGACCAGAATCCATCCCCGAACTGGAACAAGTTCCTTTCGAGTTCATATATAACCATACGATGCAGTATCCAAATAAACTGTGGATCTTCGCAGTGATACGGAGTGTCCTGAAGAAATACAAAGGTGATTTAGGATTGGCGAAGAAATACTTGGTTTGGTCGTGAATATCAGTCGCAATTTACTTTGCCCTCTTACTAATCCCTTTATTTTGTCTTAATCTTAATACCTTCTGCACACCGTTTAGGCTAATTGGTTTTCTTCATTCCCTACCGGTCGGCACCAGCCTAAGGTTTGGAAGAAGACTATCCAATTTGCATAATAGGTGTACTATCTCCTAAACCAAGGAGTACTCACAACTTGAGAGAAGGTAAAAGGGAAAAGACAACTGAATAATCCTATCCGTTTTCTCCAGAACCGGAAACCATCCTCGAATTCCTTCGAGTTCGTATCTAACCATACGATGGTTTTGTCCAATGGAAGTGGACGTTCATAGTAATACGGGGTGTCCTGGAGAAAAGGGTAAAAGTAGGAGTGGCAATGAGGCCTGCAACTCTGACAATCCAAAACCCAGTGTTAAGAAGGTTCGGTCAACTTGGTCACTGAGTCATAGTCTAGGGTCGGGTCAATGGTCGCTGCCAGAGAGAGAGAAAAGAAACACTCAGCGTGCACTCTAACCTAGATCAGAATGGTTATCACTTTATCTAATCTGGAAACCTCCCACTGTACCGTCAAATTCTCCTCCAAACCTGAAAGAAGAATTAGTCGGGATCACCCGAGGAGTAAACCAACTCATCAGTGGGAATCGGGATCCAACTATCATCGCATGATAACTTGACGGAATCCACTCAAGTCACCACACTCCAGAAGGTATGCGCATATCTGGCAAGTTTCAGTTCTTTTGAAACTCCCGATGTGATGTTTTTACCCCTAGGACTCAAGTGACCTTGACGGAGTCAACAAATCAAAGAGTCCTAGTCAAGTTCAACCCGTCATTATCTGGATTGCATTAAACCCACCCGTACGTGCCCTTGACGGAGTCAACAAGGCCGCACGACTGTCCTAATCAATCCCATTTATGCAACAAACAAGCACCACTTAGCTACCGTACACTACGCCTTGACGGAGTCAACAAACGCAGCACGAATACTAAATAATACCCATAGGAAATGACGGAGGGCTACGAATGGTTTTTGGCGAAAAACCTTTAACGTAATGAACTTGATATCGTTGAAGGAACTGTATAACTTTTTATAAAAATATAGTGACGAAAACCTTTACTAAAGAGGTCACTCCCGGTGAAGGGATCTCGGCTCTTTCCCCGTAGAATGAGGTGCAGGATATTCCAACTGAATACCACGATGCAAAGCAAAAGTAATCGGCTATAGTGAAGTTAATGCCCTGACGCAAACTTCTGTCCAAGGGGTCACTCCCGGTGAAGTGATCTCGGCCCTTGCCTCGTCGACTGAGGAGCAGGATATTCCAAATGAATACCACGATGCAAAACAAAAGTGAACGTCCTTGCAATAACAGCTTTTTGAAAAAGTGTTCCAACAACATCAGAATAGGTTTGTTTTAACTTGCATTGATCCGAATCAATGCAGTCCCATCAATTGATCACACCACAAAGAACGAAAATATACTGACGTACGTATATGCCATCCGCATTCGCCACTGGGTCCCGTCATCACCCGTTAGGTTAGCTAACTAACGGCAGAGCGGGGACTGGACTAGCGCGGATGAAAAACATATACAACATCTACTAATATATATACCAATATATTATATTTCGCTCAAGGCGTGAATAAAAATGCAACATCACAGAAAAGTACAGCATCACAGAACAATACAGATATCTGGGATCCCCGGGTTTCACAGAGCCGCTGCTGAAACCCGACGTTCCCCTGGTCGTGTGGATAGCCTGTGCAATGAAAACCTAGACCCCTACGGGCGCGGCAAGTCACCCGCCAAAACCCGAAGTGAGGCAGCCCCCTTCAGCAACGTGAATGGACCACCCAGTACTTCACGGAATCCGGTAACTCGGGCACCCCTCCTGGGTCAACCTGTACCCCCTACGAGTGCGGCGAATAGCCCGCCAATCCTGGAGTGAAGCCCCCTCCGTCCCAATGCCATGAGATGCGGGCTTGTTGCCCTCCAGAACCCGGCTATCCGTGCACCCCACCGCGGGGCAACCCTAGTACAGAAAGTAAAATATACATACAACGGGTACATCGACCGCAACCAGGTCGTGCCCCAAAAGAATAATACAAACAGGCAGTGACGGCAGTCCACATGTCGGACGCTCGCCCCGCAATATCAAATGTACATAATACAACAGAAACTGTACTAGCATTGCATCCAGGCTATCCCCACGACTGATCCGCAACATCACAGCAAAATCACAAAACATCAACGTGAAAGTCACGTTCGCAAATCCGTCTAACCGAGCTATAGCAGTTAGACCGGATTTACCGATCGAGTGACATTCACGGTCGCAGATATAATGTAAATACTGTGAAATAATGTGTTTAAAATATCCGATCGATCAAACATTAACAAGTGGGCCCCCAAGCAATACTGTAGCACTCACAGAAAATCTGGGCCCAATATTAATATTCCAAAACCCTAAAAATTATCCCAGAAGCCCACTGGAAAAATATGATACAGTGAAGAGACCAATGCGCGGCGGAAACGCGGCCCAAGGGGGGTTTGGCCGCGGTTCCGCGCTTCAGTCATCGACTGACTGTGTCGAATTTTCCCAGTAGTCTTATAATTTCATGTACATCAATTTTCTACAACCTGAAAAATTTTTAGAGCCCGGAAAAAATCGACAGAAAACTGATGCATGCAAAAACGCGGATTTTGGAATTTTGGTCGATCGGATAAGTAAAACGTATTAGAAAAAGCTAGGCTAGGTTAATGGCGTGGCTCTGATACCATGTTGCGCCACGGCAGCGCCCCGGCCGTCTATCCGAGGCCAAAATGCGGAATCAAAATTTTTCCTTACTTGGAAACTGGCGCTACCGCGGACAATATACCCGGATCGTAACCATTAACCGATACTAGCTAACAAGAGAAAGGGTGAGAGATATACCGAGTGATCCGAGTCCTCCGGTCTTCTCGTCACCGTCCCGATCTCCCGCGGAAACTCCGGTCGTCGCCTCCTTGCCGGAAGGGCACCACATCGTCTGTATCTTTTACGGGCTCCCACCTCAATACCGAGGCAACTCGGGCGCGAAGTTGGCTAGCCGACGCGCCCAAGATTTACTGTAGAAGTAGTGTAGAGTCTATGTCTCTTTGGAGTAGTGAAGTTGCCATTGGTGATGGAGGAATAAGGTTAAGGAAAAATGGTGCTTTCATTTTTCCAAAAAACTAGAAGAATGAGATGATGAAATGTGTGCTACACTAAAATGGAAATTTCTCTCATTTCTCATCCAAAGTGGCCGGCCATCCAAGCTAGGAAATGGTGGAGGAAAAAAGCAAAAATCATGAAGGGAGGTGAGTGTAGGATAGATCAAGAGGTAACCACAAACAAACATCAACCATGCTTATTACTTACATCAAACCCATACCCTTTCTAATCTCATTAAATGCACCATCAAGGATGAAAGATTCTAATCCTATCATAATGAATACATTTGCAAGAAACCCCCTCCACAAAAGTAATTTGCAAAACTGCAAATTACCCCCTCCATCGGAAAAGTCCGGCCGGGAATGAACAAAGGAAAACCGGCCGGAACGGAATGCAAACTGGCAACTCCAGAAAACTGGTCCCGTAATAAATTACAGGAAAACCCCGATACTGTGCATATACACCCGCATCTGTATTCCGTCCGGATACAAATGCAATGAGACAAAATCTACACTGTACTAAACTAGGATCCGGCTTAAACCAAAGCCGGCTAGTAATGTCCGTCCGATCCTGATCCGTGCAATACCGCACGTATCAGATCGAACCCTGCCATATAACTATATGGCCACTAGTACAAAACTGTCCGATCCTGATCCGTGCAATACCGCACGTATCTGATCGGACCCTGCCATATCTCCATACGGCCTCTACAGCGTTTCGCCCGAAAGCTTGAGTAACTGAAAGTGTGGTGGACTCTAAAGACTCGTCAATACTATGGCTGTGGATTTAACCACTAGCACATCAGAGGTATTAGCCAATACGTGACGGGCCACCAGCTATTGACCAAAAGGGACGTCGATGAGCGAACTCATCCTGACACCCTACTGAGCCTGTCAGTGACAATATCCGTACAGTCCGGTCCGTTCGTCTATGAGCATCGCATGGCGGGCCTAGGGGGTTGGTAAAAGTCAGACCCCCAAAGGCGGTACAAGTCGTGTCGGAGTGAAGCCCAGAACACCGTGAGATACTACTGGAATACCTACCAGTAAATCTCCTGCCTCGGCCGAGGGCTTTGTGTAATGGCTCTCCTAGACACAGCGCGACCCCACCCCCAATACCGGGAGAGACGAACCCCTGCAGATCCGCTCACTGCCTCCATGTGGCTCGGGACTGTACCCAACTAAAACCTGTTTGCACGACTCTTTTGAGCCGTGGTCGGGTAGTAATCAAAGCACAGTGGGAACTCACACGAGACAAATGACGATCTCAGGTCGATGAACTAACCTGTACACATGTCACCTGGGAACTGCTATCTGACGTCTAGTATAATCCCAACTAGCAGGTTCCCGGCGAGTCCTGTCCGGTGTACTCATAACCCAATGAGCACCTGTATACATCTTAGGTGAACCAACTGACACCAGTGGCTTGTGAGACCGGCCACCGCCCCTCGTCGGGGTCTCGACTGTATACACTAGTCTACTCTGGAGAATCGATGCCCTGTCTCGAAACTCCCACGACTAGGGACCTTTTAAGGATGTGCTTAAAGACCACCAGCTCTCACGTATATGATCGCCATCATACTGCCGGCAGTCAAGCAAGAATCCTAGGGGCTCTATCAGCGTGTAATAGCGACCTGTAAGGTCACCTAAAGCAGTACACGATGATAAAGGTAAACTAGATAGCATACTATCATCTCGAGTAAGACTGTCCTACCGGGATAGGTCCTCCCTCAATCATTGCAATCACGTGCCTGTGATCCAATAATTGACTCTGAGGGCACTATCTCCAACAGTTAATTCATTTTCTTTTCTTCTTCTTCATCTTCTTCATGAAGAAAAGAAAAGCTTGCTAGAAAATTTCAAGTGTTGAAATCAAGTGAGAAATCCAAATCCAAAGTGAACCCACTTCCTATTTCTTCATCCTCTACTACTTGCCATGTTGTATGGGGTGTTTTCTTCACAAGTTTCATGACCTAGTGAAGATGGAGCTTGAGTTTGAGTCGCCTCGACGTAGATCATCTTCGGCATCGAAGTCAACGACCTAGCCCGATCATTTCTCCGACGAAACCATCGCTAGAGTCCGAGATTCCGATGATCGCAGCGGAGGGACGTCATCACGGAGCTAAAGAAGTGGAGGACCGGATCTACAAAGGTTGTAATCCCTTTCACTTAGTAGCAAAGTAGTTTGCTTGCTTGTTTTTTCGCCTATCCTCTAGTTAACGATCCTCATTAGGGTTTCTCAACACATAAAATTTTGATTTTGAGCATGGTTGATGCCTTGTGTAACCTCTTGAGTGTGCCTAGGAACCCTAAAAAGAGACCTTGAGCAGGATTCCTTCTAGTACACTGCTGCAATAAGATTTGCACCAGGAGCAGATGTGTGATGTGCATTCAGAGGACCAGAGGTCGGCGCCAGAGATGTATTGCCTTACGAGTGGTCATGAGAATTGACCGAGAGATGACCAGAGAAGTGCCAGAACGGAATCGTTTCCGTTAGCACACCTGACAGGGCCGATGAACCGATGGATTGCGAGATTGGTAATCCACAGGGAAGATAAGGAACCAGAGGCAGAGGACGCCAGCCGCGAGCATGAGGCAAGTAGATATCTTGCACCGCTAGCATTAGATGTACCGGAACCTTCTCGACTTTGAAGGAGGATATACCGACGACGGTATTTATGATTTGTGATTTTGTGATTTGACTATCACGTATCCGTCACTTTGGATTTCGGTATTTTGGGCGATCTATTCGTATGATTTGGTCCTGATGGCTGAGTGCCATGATTTTTGTTTTCGTGCACCATGGTTGCACTTACTGGGTATTTATACCTTGCGCATAGTTATTATTCTTGAGGTATTGATTATGATTTCATGCCTATTTTATGCCGGCGATGTGATTTACGCTTCCAGCGTAGTTTTCAAGCACATTTAGTGTTTTGATTTGATTTGTGCATACTGATGCACATGGTTGTGAGATTTTCCATCACGGCACACTTGATTTTGATTGAGCCGCATTGTATATCGTCGACTTTGACCCTGATATTTATGATGCTGCACTCCGTGCTTTTGACTAGACTTGCGCATGTTCGCCGTTGCTATTGGATTTCGTGGTTCCGTGCATGTTGAGTGCGCAGGGTTTAGATTTTCATTCGTGCACGATGGATGCACCGATTTTGATTTTCGCGCATGTTGGGCGCATGTTTTGAGATACGATTTTGGTGCACACCAGATGCACTAAATCGAGATTCTTCGTGCATGTCAGATGCACCTGATTTGGCTGTCAGGCACACACGTTGCCTATGACAGATACTTCGTGCACACCCGTTGCACTTAGATGTTGTTTTGTGCACCTGTATGACACATATATGGATTTTGATTTCCATGCGCACCAGACGCACAGGGTGGTGTTATGTGCATTTTTGGGATTTATTTTTTTTGGAGCAGTACATTTTTATGATATTTGATATTCGTTTCGTACTGAGCAGGACTAGTCAGAGGACAGTACCTGGATATATTTTGCATGCATTGATAGTTATCGAAGGGATTTCCAAAGAGCGAGCTATAGTCTCAGCATTTATACCTACGCGTCCGATATGACACGAAACGTTTTAAAAACAAGGAAACCCTTCTAAATTGTTTTCGAAACGGCGGAACGTACATATTAAACAAAAGATATATACGTATATAGTTATTTTTTTTATGAAAAACGTCCGCCACTGTGCAGTGTTATGCGCATCGCACAGCGACTTAAAATGATTTGGCATGCATTTACATCAGCTATTCACATGTATAGATTGGATGTCTACATGTATAGTTCTGATTTATATCATATTGGTTTTGTATTGGATTTGACATTTGTGTCTTTACCATGACTCCGATGATTGCGGGATGCTTGACGGAGTTTTGCTTTTGAGTTATCTGCTCAGTACTTATGCGCATGCATTGCGCTATGATGTTTTATGTATTGACGATTCGGAGCCCCGACGACTTGGAATTTGTATTGAAATATTTTAGTATTTGGGGCTTTAAATTTAAATTCGGGGACCGAATTTCTTTAAGGGGGGTAGATTGTAACGTTTCCAAAATAATAAAATATTATTTTTGGGAATTTTTATAATTTAATATTATTTTAATGAATATTTTAATATTCCGGTATAATTAAATACAAATAAATGGGGAAAAATTATGGAAAATTCTAAAATAGGGTATTTTATGGAATTATTCCATTTTTAAGTTTTTATGATTAGTTGTATGCTAATTTAGTGCTAATCGCGATTAAAAATCGCTAATCGGATTTTTGGCATTTTTGTGCAAAACATGCACTTATCTTTTTCTACACTTGTGTTACATTATTCTTACCATGGCTTTTACCTTGTGTCTACTATATGAGTGAGAAGGGCTTTGGAAAAGAAAAGAAAAGAATTTGAATTAGAATAATGGGGTAGTAGGTGGGTGAGAGAGAGAGTGAGGTGAGGGGTCACTTGACTTAGTCTCCCTTCATTATCTCCTTCATTTTCTCCCCTCTCCCTCCCTCTTCTTCAGTTGCTGCTGCTGCTATGCCCTTGCTCTTCCTCCTCACTAAAATCATCTCCATCACACTCAAAACAACTCCGAAACCTCACTCCCTCTTCACAAAAAGTGTGCCCGAGCCCTCAAGCAACCATTTGGACAAAGAAAGTTTGTGTTTTGGCGCTGTTGAGGATTCCTGAGTCTCTTTTGAGGTAATTCCTTCACAATTGTTGTATCATTTCTTGTGATTAAGCCTCTTTTAAAGTTTGATGTCGTTTCGACAAAATTTTGTGCACTTTGGACTACCCTAGAGAGGATTAGGGTAAAATTTAGTTGTAATGTGAAATTGAGACTTGTTGTGAACTTAGAATTCGGGTGTGATGTTATATTGGACCTTAACCTGAAGCTTTAACCCAGAATACGGATTTACGGAATCGATATCAGAGAAAACCGTATTTCTGTGATCGTATTTAGGAATCTGCTATCACTCCGAGAACCCTAAAATAAAATTGAGTTGACAGTGAGATGTGCAGGCACCGTGGAACCACCACACCAAACCCTTGCCCCCAACTCCAAATTCCGGCCGTTGATTTATTCCTTCTGGCCGCAATTTGCGGCCAGAGCAGGAGGGATTTGGTTCGTTTTTAGTGCATGGCCCTATTTCCAGTAGTCTTGACCCATGGCATGTGCAATTTTGTCTGATTCCATCTAGAGTAAAATCTGGGTTGATTTTCCTATGTTGGCGCATGGTTTACGACTTGTTTAGCATGGATTTTGGTATTTGGTGATTCGTTTCTGTCGGGTGGCGTTTGGACGTCAACGACAAGTGGATATTGATTGTGTTTACATGCGAGACGATAGGTTTTTACCTATGCGAGTAGCGTGTGCTGTTTTGGTTTTCCGATGTGATTTTCATGTGCTTTAGCATTGTAATATACTTGTAGGTACCCTACGTGATGTTGAGGCGAAGAAGATGTAGGGTTCCTAGGCACACTTGTGAAGGTTCATAAAGCATCAAACATGCATGAATAAAATTTTACATGTGCCGAACAACCCAAAGACAGGATCTTTGCTAGATTATTAGGGTTTAGCATGCAAGATAACATCTTTTTATCTAAGTGTGAGGGATTACAACCTTTGTAGTCCGCTCCTTCGCTTCACAAGCTCTGAGTAGAAGTCCCTTCGCCGCGATCCATGATCTTCCGGACTCAAGAGAGGCTCCACGACTCGAACGATCCATGCTAGCTTGAAGTGTTCCGATTCTCCGATGATCTACGTCGAAGTTGCTTTAACCCAAGCTTTCTCACTCTAAAGAGATGAACACCCTAATCTAATAGGCTAGATTAGACGAGGATGAGGGAGTAGTAATTATGCTTTCTTTTTATTCACTTTCTCACAAGAAATCATCACAAAAGAATTAACTAGTAAGCATTTTCTTTTAGAACTCAAGAGAGAAGGAGATGATAATGGAAAAGATAATCCTTTTGTGATGAATAGAAGTAAAGAATATATGATTGATTATTGAACCATGATCAAGGATGAGAGGCTAAAACTTTGTAGAGAATAAACTAGAGTTAGGGTTTGGTTAGGTTAAGTAATGAGTCATGAAAAAATATCAACCATAATATCTTAACCAAGACAAAAGCAAAGCTTATAGAATGAACTTGAAAGAGCTAACCCTAATCAAACCCTAATCTCTTTTTATCATCCTTAAACATGTTTTATAATAAATCATATCATGTCACAATAATATATATCACATATATATTATATATTTGCAACAATTGAAAATAATACAATTAACATATATCGCATATATATCAATGTATTAATCCGGTGAGAAAATGAAATAATAAAGCGAGCCATTATTAGATAATGTAATACAATATATCATATATATCATTATACATTAAATCATCGAATCAACACTTGATCCGACGATCCGGCTATATCGAATATAACCGACTAATATATCATGTACCGATTCATCGAATCAACACTTGATCTGATGTCCCGATTCATATCTAAATATCGCGAGAATATAATACGGTATCTCATATCGCATTATCCTCGGTCCTGCACATATCACATATGTGCCTCTACTCCGTTTTGCCTGAGCCAAGAAACCTCTGTGTAGGACTCTAAAGAATCGTCAATACGCCGGTAGCAGGTGATGATCATATCAAACACCCACAAGCTGCAAGCGGTCAGCTAAATATAACAGCCACCCAGGTATTGAGCGATCAGAAGATCAACAAGCTAGCCTGTCCGTTCTCCTGTGAATCCAATCAGTAACACTCCCGTACAGTCCGGTCTGTTCGTCTGATATGTCGCATATCAAGTCTAGGGGTGGTTTACGTCAGACCCCAGTAACCGATAAGTCGTGTCGATGTGAGGCTCATAACAGGTCGAGAAACTACTGGTAACACTTACCAGTATATCTTTATATCAGCCCTGGCCAGGGACTTCCAGTTATAGCCAATCGAACACTGCACGACATCAACTCCCTATACCGGGAGAAACGAATCCCCTCATATCGCTCATTGCCTCCATGTGATTCGGGACTGTACCCAAAAGCCACCATTTTCCACGCCCTCTTGGACGTGGTAAGGTGGAAATCAAAATACAGTGGGAATCACACAAGACTCTATGACGATCTCGGGTCTACAGACTACCCTGTACCAGTGTCACAGGAGAACTGCCATCTGACGTGTGGTATATCACCAACTGGGAGTTCTCGGCGAGTCCGTCCAGTGTACCCAGTCTCCACTGAGCACCCGTACACCATCCTTGATGTCAAACACCGATGGATATGGGATCATCCATCGCCCATCATATGGGTCAAGATGCGTATACGCTAGTCTACTCTGGTGTATCGATGCCCTGTCTCGATATACCCTCGACTAGGAACATTTATAGGATGTACTCATCGACTACCGTGGCCCCACTAGTATGATCTCATCATAATCCCAGTAGTCGAGTACAGATCCTAAGGGCTTTATCAACATGTAAGAGAAAGACAGTAAACCAATACAAGTCAACATGTTAAGATAAAGTTAAACCAAATAGCATACTATCATGACGAGCAAGAAAGTCCTCTCTGTATATATCCAAGCATCCATTATAATATACATCAAATGTACAACAATGGCCTCTAGGGCATATACATAACTAACAATCTCCCACTTGCACTAAGGCCAGCTGCTGTAGTATCTCATACCTAGCATCCCGAATAATCTCTCAAACTGTATCTGGGGAATGGCCTTCGTGTGTGGATCCGCAGTGTTGTCCTTCGTATCTACTCACCTGACCTCGATCTCACGGCGATCAACAATCTCCCTGATCAGGTGATACCGCCTCAGAATATGTCTGGACTTCTGATGGGATCTGGGTTCCTTGGCCAATGCCACAGCTCCATTGTTATCGCAATACAGAGGTATTGGATGTTCAATGGATGGAACCACACCAAGTTCAGTGATGTACTTCTTCATCCAGACAGCTTCTTTGGCAGCATCATTGGCAGCAATGTATTCAGCCTCCATCGTCGAGTCTGCAACGGTATCCTGTTTGGAACTCTTCCAACATACCGCCCCTCCATTGAGGGTAAAGACAAATCCCGAGTGCGACTTTGAGTCGTCCTTATCACTTTGGAAGCTGGAATCGGTAAATGACTCCACCTAGAGTTCTCCGTTACCATACACCAAGAACATGTCTTTAGTCCTTCGCAAGTACTTGAGAATGTTCTTCACGGCTGTCCAGTGACTCTCTCCAGGATCTACTTGATACCGGCTCACTACACTTAGTGAGTATGCTACATCGGGTCTGGTACATAGCATCGCATACATGATAGAGCCTACTGCCGAAGCATAGGGTATCCCTTGCATGCGAGCTCTTTCCAAATCAGTCTTGGGAGACATCTCTTTGGAGAGAGTGAGTCCAGAGATCATGGGTTGGTTCCCACGCTTGGATTCTTCCATACTAAACCTCTTTAGTATGGTGTCAATGTACCTGGATTGGGACAATCCCAATATCCGTTTGGATCTATCTCTATAGATCCTTATCCCCAATATGCATGAGGCATCACCTAGATCTTTCATTGAGAATTTTTGTGATAAGAAGAGCTTGACTGATTGCAGCATAGGAATATCATTTCCTATCAAGAGTATGTCATCCACGTACAATACGAGGAAGAGAACCTTACTCTCTGCTACCTTCTTATAGATACAAGGTTCATCTATGTTTTTGATGAAGTTAAACTCTTTGACTACTACATCAAAACAGATGTTCCAACTCCGCGATGCTTGCTTTAACCCATAAATGGATTTAAGCAGTTTGCACACCTTTCCGCTGCTCCCACTATCTACGAAGCCCTCTGGCTGAGTCATATACACGCACTCTTCTAAATCACCATTTAGAAAGGCGGTCTTAACATCCATTTGCCAGATTTCGTAGTCATGGTATGCAGCAATGGCAAGTAAAATCCGGATGGACTTAAGCATAGCTACTGGAGAAAAGGTTTCGTCATAATCCACACCTGGTCGTTGACGAAATCCCTTTGCTACAAGTCTAGCTTTGAAAGTCTCAACTTTTCCATCTACACCAAGTTTCTTTTTAAAAATCCACTTGCTCTCAATGGGTTTTACCCCTTCAGGAGCATTTTCCAAAATCCATACTTTATTGGTGTACATGGATTCCATCTCAGATCGCATTGCATCCAGCCATTTCACAGAGTCACCACTCGTGATGGCCTGCTCGAAACTAGTCGGGTCATCATCTTCCATGATGCAATCCTCTCTTCCACCATCAATGAGAAAACCGTAGTATCTCTCAGGTGGACGAGAAACCCTACTAGATCGGTAGAGAGGCTGGGGTTCGTCGGGTACTACCGAATCCTCTGGTTCCACTAAATCTTCAGTTACAGTTTGTGTTTCTGGAACTTCTTCCAGTTCTACCTCAGAGCCACTAATCTCTTTTGCAAGAAATTCCTTTTCTAAAAAGGTGGCATGTTGAGCAATAAACACTTTTTGTTGTTCACTGTGGTAGAAAAAATATCCATTTAATTGTTTAGGATATCCCACAAACTTACATAGAACTGACCGTGCCTCGAGTTTGTCTGGATTTTGCCGTTTGACATAGGCCAGACAACCCCATATCTTAACTCGTTTAAGACATGGTCTCTTCCCACTCCATATCTCATATGGTGTGGTAGGTACAGATTTAGTTGGAACTTGATTTAATAGGTATGCTGCTGTCTCAAGCGCATACCCCCAGAAGGAAATAGGTAACTCAGCTGTACTCATCATAGAGCGCACCATATCTAATAGGGTGCGATTCCTCCGCTCCGATACACCGTTGTGCTGTGGTGTATAAGGAGGAGTAAGCTGAGAGAGAATCCCATTCTCTTTTAGATATTCTAGGAACTCATTCCTTAAGTATTCTCCTCCTCGATCAGATCGAAGGATCTTAATACTTTTGCCCGTTTGTTTTTCTACATCGTGCTTATATTCTCTGAATTTCTCAAAAGCTTCAGACTTGTGTTTCATCAGGAACACATGTCCGAATCTAGAGAGATTGTCAGTGAATGTAATGAAGTAGGAAGAACCGTTCCTGGCATGCGTAGACATGGGACCGCATACATCACTATGTATCAGTCCTAAGAGTTCGGTAACTCTTTCTCCGTGTCCACTAAACGGAGCTTTGGTCATTTTTCCTTTGAGACATGAATGGAAAGTATCATAAGATGATAATTCGAATGGATTCAAATAACCATCCTTATGTAACTTAGCCAGTCGTGTCGTATTGATATGACCAAGTCTACAATGCCACAAGTAGGATTCGTTCATTTCTGAACTTTTCCTCTTGTGTGTGTTTTGTATATTGAGGACTGTATTTTGATTTAGAATGAATATGCCATTATGTAACGAGCCTGATGTAATCAACTTTTGATCTAGGAATATGTTCATAACATTATCCTTTACTACAAAATTATATCCTTCTTTACTTAATAAAGAAACTGATAAAATGTTGCACATCATGTTCGGTATATAATAGCACTCATTTAGAATCAGTGTATTACGACTTGGCAATACAAGGTGATATACGCCAACTGCTTTGGCTGCAATACTTTCATCGTTCCCTACTTGAACGGAATGATCACCTTTTCCCAGTTCTCTACCTTTACGTAGCCCATGTAACAATTTACATATGTGGGATCCTGATCCGGTATCCAATACCCAGGACGTAGGGTGAACTGAGAAACAGTTCTCAATAACTAACACACCTGAAGAAGATGCATCAACATGCATGTTCTTTTGGGCGGCGTGAGAATCCAGATATTCTCCTGTTTCCTGTTCAGTCTTATAACTCTTATAATAAAGAACGGGTCCAACGTTCCCCTACTCAGTATAATAAGCGGGTTCAGTCAATACATCCATATTATTATCTTGATTATGGCCTGACATGGTCGCTACCTGGAGAGAGAGAGCAGAAAACACTTTAGCGTATGCTCTTGCAAGATTAGATTGGTTATTATCTTATCTAATCAGGATGTCTCCCACTGTTTTTATCAAATCTTCCTTCAAACCCTAAAAGGTAAGATTGGCCGGGATTAATTACACCCTACAATTTCGTCAATCTTTCAGCCAGATCAGTGTCGGTACCTTGAGGGAAGTTCCCCGTGCTTTCGCACGGACCTAATTAAAGTAAACCTCGTTTTCCCAGAGGCGTAACCCCGTTAACACTTTTTTAGACACCTACTTGATCGACTAATTGTCCTGTGTAAAACTCTCCCAGGAGTAACTCTTACTCGCAGTGGGTATCGGGATCCAACTATCTCATAGAAGGTATGCAATCTCATTGCAAATTTCAACACTTGAAATTCCCGATAATATTTTGCCCCTAGTGTGCCATGACCTTGACAGAGGTCAACAAACCATAGTGCACTAGTCAAGTTCAACCCGTCATTTCTTGATTTAATCAAACCCACTCGCACGACTCTTGACAGAGGTCAACAAGGTCGTACGACTACCCTAATCCAATCACATCACATGCTTTACAGATAATTACTAGTTAGCTACCGCACACTACGCCTTGACAGAGGTCAACAAACGCAGCACGAATACTAAATAGTCATTATCTGAAATGACGGAGGGCTACGACAGGTTTTTCTGAAAACCTATTGCGTAATGAACTTGATATCGTCGTAGAATCAAGTGAAATTTTGATATGGAGTGTTTTTGAGGCTTTCATTAGTTTTGCTAAAGAGGTCACTCCCGGTGAAGGGATCTCGGCTCTTTCCTCATCGAATAAGGTGCAGGACATATCATATATATCACTGTGCAAAGAAAAAACTCTAAAAGCAATCGAAAGACAAACCGAGTTTTGTAGTATCTGCCAGTTTCGCTAAAGAGGTCACTCCCGGTGAAGGGATCTCGGCTCTTTCTTCATCGAATAAGGTGCAGGGTATATCATATATACCGCTATGCAAAGCAAAACTGTAGCTACCCATTTTATAAAGTTTTGATTCTACAACATCTTTTAGGTTTCTTTTCTTTTTATTAATCTCATTAATAAAAAATCCCATCAGCTTATGCTTCCTAAGCATCACAGATAAATATGACGTACACCTATGCCATCCGCATTCGCCTCGATGTCCCCTCGTGCACCGTTAGGTTAGGTAACTAACGACAGAGCAGGGCAGGGCTAGTGCGGGTGTAAAACATAATTAACGTCTATATAATATATCATATATACTATATACTGTATCCATCACAACATATCAAATGATCACATCACAAATATCGTAGCAGAAACATAGATATAATGTGGGATATACTAGGACGTCCGTATTTAGTATTTAGCCAACAATAGAAAATACGGATTCCACAGTCGCGATGAATAGCCAAGCCCACACCCTGGACCCCTACGAGAGCGGCAAGCAACCCTACCAATTCTGGAGTTTAGGAGACTCGGTCTCGACTCCTCGAGATAGCCTCCCACTGAACCCCAGAACCCGGTCACCTGTGCTCCCCTCCTTGGGTCCATCCTAATGCGGAAAAGTAAATAATATACAACACTGGTGGAATCAACCTCAATCTGGAAGTGCCCCAAATAAAAGAATATTACATTACATTTGAATTTACATGAATGAAAATATAAAACTCTCATCTCACATAAAACCCCCGGCTATTCAATCGCGACAATCCTGCACATCATATCTCAGCAACACATAATATCTCATATCATCAACATAAGTAAGTATGCATACACCGATCGTCGTCGATGTATAGCAACGACAACCGGCAATACAACTACATACTACACTTACGGTCACAGAAAAGAAAGTGTAAAACTACAATATTTGGAATCCACAATCACTTTAGACATCGTAAATCCGAAATATCACATACTTCGCATTTCATGCCTAACACAATGAATTCCACATATTGTATCACATTCCAGATAAATAGACAGTATTAAACTTTTCGAACAGATAATCAAATACCCAAAATTTCCTAAAGTGCTCAACACTTGAGCGGAGTTCAAATAATCCTAGAATATGTCACAGTACCAGTGATCCAGCCGTAGAAGGGTCAAGCCAACGCCTCACATGTGGCACGCCGTACTGCCCCAAACCCGAAGGTTCAAAAGGCAGTTCAAGACGGTCACATAATCGAGTTAAGGTTTGTTGTCTTCTAGAGGGTCCACCGCTTAACTTGTACAATTTTTCCGAAAGATTTAAACCCGATAAAAATTCAACACTTGAAAATTTGCCGTGCCGGGAAAAAGTGAGTTAATGATATCCGTTCAAACAGTTTAACAGTTTCTAAATATCCGGAAATAATAATGAATTTAAATATTCCGATCGAATCTACGATTACAAAAAAAACCCCAGAATACTCAACACTTGAGTTAGAATAAAAATACCCATAAAATATAGATCACTGAAATATGAATTACTGTGCCAAAACGATTCCTTGATTCCTTAATACTGCCGCGGTTCCGCGGCTCAAGCGAGGTACGGCCGCGGTTCCGCGGCAGTTTGTACGGATCAGGGGCTCGTTTTTCACATAAATTCTTATTTTTTTCTGCTGTATTTTTCAGGTATTTTTAATTCAGAAAAAACCCAGATTTTGAAAAATATCCAGAGGGGGGGGGTTAACTTTGTCGGTTCGGGTTCGATCGGAATTTTAACTTCGTAAACACGTCGCCTAATGCTCTAGCTAGGCTCTGATACCACTGTAGGGTTCCTCGGCACACTTGTGAAGGTTCATAAAGCATCAAACATGCATGAATAAAATTTTACATGTGCCGAACAACCCAAAGACAGGATTTTTGCTAGATTATTAGGGTTTAGCATACAAGATAACATCTTTTTATCTAAGTGTGAGGGATTACAACCTTTGTAGTCCGCTCCTTCGCTTCACAAGCTCCGAGTAGAAGTCCCTTCGCCGCGATCCATGATCTCCCGGACTCAAGAGAGGCTCCACGACTCGAACGATCCATGCTAGCTTGAAGTGTTCCGATTCTCCGATGATCTACGTCGAAGTTGCTTTAACCCAAGCTTTCTCACTCTAAAGAGATGAACACCCTAATCTAATGGGCTAGATTAGATGAGGATGAGGGAGTAGTAATTATGCTTTCTTTTTATTCACTTTCTCACAAGAAATCATCACAAAAGAATTAACTAGTAAGCATTTTCTTTTAGAACTCAAGAGAGAAGGAGATGATAATGGAAAAGATAATCCTTTTGTGATGAATAGAAGTAAAGAATATATGATTGATTATTGAACCATGGTCAAGGATGAGGGGTTAAAACTTTGTAGAGAATAAACTAGAGTTAAGGTTTGGTTAGGTTAAGTAATGAATCATGGAAAAATATCAACCAAAATATCTTAACCAAGACAAAAGCAAAGCTTATAGAATGAACTTGAAAGAGCTAACCCTAATCAAACCCTAATCTCTTTTTATCATCCTTAAACATGTTTTATAATAAATCATATCATGTCACAATAATATATATCACATATATATTATATATTTGCAACAATTGAAAATAATACAATTAACATATATCGCATATATATCAATGTATTAATCCGGTGAGAAAATGAAATAATAAAGCGAGCCATTATTAGATAATGTAATACAATATATCATATATATCATTATACATTAAATCATCGAATCAACACTTGATCCGACGATCCGGCTATATCGAATATAACCGACTAATATATCATGTACCGATTCATCGCACTTGATCCGATGTCCCGATTCATATCTAAATATCACGAGAATATAATACGGTATCTCATATCGCATTATCCTCGGTCCTGCACATATCACATATGTGCCTCTACTCCATTTTGCCTGAGCCAAGAAACCTCTGTGTAGGACTCTAAAGAATCGTCAATACGCCGGTAGCAGGTGATGATCATATCAAACACCCACAAGCTGCAAGAGGTCAGCTAAACGTAACAGCCACCCATGTATTGAGCGATCAGAAGATCAACAAGCTGGCCTTTCCGTTCTCCTGTGAATCCAATCAGTAACACTCCCGTACAGTCCGGTCTGTTCGTCTGATATGTCGCATATCAAGTCTAGGGGTGGTATACGTCAGACCCCAGTAACCGATAAGTCGTGTCGATGTGTGGCTCATAACAGGTCGAGAAACTATTGGTAACACGTACCAGTATATCTCTATATCAGCCCGGGCAAGGGACTTCCAGTTATAGCCAATCGAACACTGCACGACATCAACTCCCTATACCGGGAGAGACGAATCCCCTCCTATCACTCATTGCCTCCATGTGATTCGGGACTGTACCCAAAAGCCACCGTTTTGCACGCCCTCTTGGACGTGGTAAGGTGGAAATGAAAACACAGTGGGAATCACACAAGACTCTATGACGATCTCGGGTCTACAGACTACCCTGTACCAGTGTCACCGGAGAACTGCCATCTGACGTGTGGTATATCACCAACTGGGAGTTTTCGGCGAGTCCGTCCAGTGTACCCAGTCTCCACTGAGCACTCGTACACCATCCTTGATGTCAAACACCGATGGATATGGGATCATCCATCGCCCATCATATGGGTCAAGATGCGTATACGCTAGTCTACTCTGGTGTATCGATGCCCTGTCTCGATATACCCTCGACTAGGAACATTTATAAGATGTACTCATCGACTACCGTGGCCCCACTAGTATGATCTCATCATAATCCCAGTAGTCGAGTATAGATCCTAAGGGCTTTATCAGCATGTGAGAGAAAGACAGTAAACCAATACAAGTCAACATGTTAAGATAAAGTGAAACCAAATAGCATACTATCACGACGAGCAAGAAAGTCCCCTCTGTATATATCCAAGCATCCATTATAATATACATCAAATGTACAACAATGGCCTCTAGGGCATATACATAACTAACAGAAGATGAAGATGGCGACATCGGCATCGGCACACGAGAAGCAAGGTGAGTAGATTTATATCTACGGGGAGAAGTCGGGTGGATGGCGTATAGCACCCCCGCAGTCCGTGGTGATGTATACGAATATGTATACACACATATATATTTATTATGTGTTGCTTAAGATTATTGATAGTAATAATGGATTTATTGATGATAAGGATGTATTGGTTTAGTATAGTGCGAAGCCCTAGAGTAGTGGTTGCACCCACTCGTACACGTACACATATACTTGCATACATTCTTCATTTATCTGTGCGCACATGGAGGTGTGTATATCTACACATGGGTATGGGACTATGTGTTCATATACGGGATTTGAGGATGATACGTGGGATTACGATGAGTCGATGAGATTTGATCTAAGGCCGTGAGATTCGGCGATATGGCAGAGTTCGTATTTGAGATGCGACATGATGGTTTTAGCGGGCCTTTGGGCATGTGTCTTACCCCGCATTCATATTTATATAGACGGTATCGATGGTACTGGACTTGGAGTTGTACCCTAGATTATGTGATACGATGGTAGTGATACCTGATATGTGATGAGACAATGTGATATTGACCCGTACCCAACTATTGGGATGTCGTACGACGATTTACCATACGAGCTTTGTATTGATGTTAGATCCGCACTCATGACTCGAGAATGTTATATGATATACTGTATCGTACGTGATACTATTGAGGCGGGATCACCGACTATTGTATATATATGTATATATTGACTCAGATTTAGGTGGTTTTCATACCCTCCCGATTGACTTGATTATTGGGTCCGTAGTTCGCATAGTAGGCGTTAGACTAGACCCGAGTCATACCTATTTCAAAACTAACGAATCAAGGATATTTTAAAGATAGGCAAAAGGGATTCTACGGATATTTTCAAACGACACATCTTTTCATAAAACACCGTAGCCCTTATTTTACCAAAAACCCTGATTCGTCTTATTTCAAAAGGCAAGGCTGCATGATATATTTATTGAGATAGAGTCTGTACTGTTGCGTTGATTATTCGATTCCGCATACTCATGCTATTTGCATTGCATTGCTTGTGTTTATTGATATATTACAGTCATGCTGCTAGGACACCAGCACCATTATCGATGATGCGTATGTTCCACGTACACTTGTTTGCCGGCTCACACTTCATCATCGATAATTGCCATGTCACTACACTGTAGTACTGTTGCATTCAGGATATGATTCTTGCATGACAGACTGATGTGCTTACATTTCTTTTACATGTCATATACATCATGCTTTCTGATTATACGCATTAAGAGTTGCTGTTTCCATGATATTTCTGGATTTTGGGAACCGTGGGTATTTCAAAAGAGAATATGTCATTGCTTTAAAAACCCGGTTACCCTTGATATGATATTTCAGTGCGTCCACCATGTGTTTTCTCGGTGCTGAGAGCGACATGTGAAACCCGATTCGAGGAGTGGACGAGCCGATTGCGGGTACATGGTGGTCCCGGTATGGTTCCCCTCGGCAAGATGATCGAAGGATTTTGCCGATTGAGCCTGGAGGTGGGCGAGTACCTACCGGTGATTGGTTGGACCTGGCGGTTATCCGGAGGATACCGACCAGAGTCGATAGATGGATATGGGCATACTGCTGGGGCCGAGGGCCGATTCCGCAGATGGAGCCCGATATATGAGGATTTACGTGCCGATGCTGGGCACAGTTTTCATGATGTTTTCGAGTGTCGATGCTGGGCACTCCGGTTCCATGATTTTGTGTCGCGAGGGACCCAGGTGGTTTATATCCTCATATTTCCATGCATATGCTGATGATATTTACATGCATGATGGTTATTGTCATTGGGTGACGAGTGGACGGGATCCACGTACATGCAGATTGATTTCATTGATTATACCTCACATTTATGATATGCTATTACCTGAGGCACTGGCACGAGCACTTGACACTACACTCATGTATAGAGATTACCTTGCCAGTTTAGCATGCTTCAGAATTGTTCATATTGAGGTTTATTTATATATCTGATTGTATTGACCTAGGATGGGTCATACATTCGATCTCTGCTTGTAGATATTTTCTATTCACGAGTTGGCAACTCACCCGCGTTGTGCCACAGTTCTTGCAGGTTTTTACCGTACAGATTCTATAGCGGCATTTCTGGCACACTACTTCCATATGGGTGACTTACTTGGGTAGGTGGGTTCTTTTGTATCAGAACCGCCATTGTACCTGTACTATTCATTTGTATCTAGAAATTCCATCAATCAAAACTTGTATATTGTTTCAGACTTAGACACAGTGATGTATTATTTCGACCTTAGAGTCGCGCTTGTAATTTTATGGTTTTCTAGCTGTTTTGAGTTTCTTTTGGGTATTGATCCTCGCCCTTTGGCGTTGTATATTATTATTGCTTGCGTGGTTGTGACCGTCGATTGACGAAGAGCTAGCTCCAGCTTGGGGATGCCTTTTATCATTTCATATATATTATTCTTGTTGTACCCCGTTCGGGGCCAGTTTTTACAAAGGAAACTCTGCCGAAATTTTCAGGAAAGGTTACACATTTTAAAAAAATGCATATTCGGCTTAGTTATTTAAAAACTTTGATTTTCAAAACATGATTTCTTTACTTCTTAAAACCAGTTTTCCTTATTTACTCCTTAAAATGGTTTTAGATTTCTGGGCTTTTGGCTTACTTGGATCAGATGGACTCCTATAGACTTCATATGGTTCAAGGGCCAGTCACGTGCTCTTTCGGGTCGTGACAGCTTAATAGGACAAAGGAATAGTTGTTAGGCATCGATCGTTGATCTAAACCTGACTTTGTGGTGCCTAGGCTAGACAGGAAGGGAGAGGTAATTTTAAAAGGCCCGTCTCACGGTGATTCGTGAGCGGATCCTCCTCTCTTTACTTATTCTTACCTGGCCACAATTGGTGGTGAAGGGGCGATTTGAGGTCCTTACAACTTTCCCTTTGGAACAGTTAGGAGCAGTCTAGTTGACCTAGGTGACGCTAGATCTAGGCTTGATTATGCATATTGTGATTGATTGAACGTGTGTCTAAGCTTTTTATTGAAAATCTTTTTGAAAAGCTCCTTATAAAAAAAACACAAAACATGATTTTTTTTATAAAAACTTGCTAATTGTCGCTAAGAAATCCATTGCACCCCACTTGCACCCACATTCTTTTTCTTCTCCTTCTTACATCATGGGTACCCCACCTCCCAAAACTCTTGCCGAACTTTGGTACCCTCATCCAAACATTGCTTCCTACGCGAATTGTTTCGGTCGAATTACGGACGACCCCTCCATTCCCAAAATTTCTTTGAAAGATAGAATAGAAGAGTTTAGGAGAAACAGTTTGACTCTGCAATCCACTTTGTATCAACCATTTCAACCTTTACCACCTTCTTACGTTGATACTCCTTTTTCGAGTCCTGTTGTAACTCCGAAACCCATGTCTATAGCTGAACATATTGAACAATCTCGTCACCGATCTTTCACTCCTTTCAACACTTCTAGTTCTTGGGATCAACAAGTCCATTGATCTTTTAATCCAAATGTTGATCCTACTCCTGTCCAACCATTCAATTCCTACCAGTCCTACCCGACTTCCGTACCTTCCCTAGACATTGCTTCTACACAACCATTTGTGAGTTTCCAGAATCCAAACAATTTTGAATCTTTTACTGAAACCCCTTCACAACCCATGTCTAGTCTGAAACAATCATTGGAAGCTTATATTGTAGCAACAAACCGACAGATGAGGAATTTGGATGCGTCCATTGCCGCCCTTATGCAACCTAGTGAACCGGTAGCTAGTTTCCAACTAGCTCCAAATTTTCCAATGTATGATGAGGCGGTTGGACAGAGTGAGAATTTGAGTGGTGAGAGTGAGCTGTACACACATCTAAATCAAACCTACCCATCCCTAATTGAATCCCACAACTCCGGTTTTCAAACAAGTGTCCCAAATGATTCACCAGTTAAAGATAAAACATTTACTGAGTTGTGCGACTTTGTAGTGCTTGATTTGCCAGATTGTGAAGGGTCTCTTTCGAGTGAACCCACACCCAATCCTTTTGAACTTTACACCTCCAATCTAGAACTTGAATTGATAAATATCCATGCTTTTGATGAGGTGTCAAAAAAAATTGATTTTCATTTGATTGAGGATATCGACGTCGAGAATAATTTGGATGATGAAACCGCAGATGTGACTGAATTTTTCTCTCCAATTCATCATCCCGAGTTATTAAATGTTTCTCCCGAACTTCATATGCGTCTTGATTTTGATGATAATTGCATGGATGAGATAACTTTTGAGGAGAATTATGAGGATAGTATTGAGGAGAGTATTGAGGATAGTATTGAGAATGAACCATTTTTGTTTGATGAATCAGATTTTCTAATTCATCCTCCTGAACCTTTAACTGTTATACTTCCTAAATCACCCCCTCCTTTCCATCGTTCCGACCACGCAAAAGATCACGCAGGAGGACTGTGAGCTTGAAAAATTTCTGTTCGATCACAACAGTTTGGACGCCACTAGTGCGTTCCTCTTTGAATCTGACACAGTTCTCACAGCCGATAACGATTATGAGTGTTTCACTTTTTCGGATGATTTTGAAGACTCACCGCCCGAGTTTGAGTCCTTTGAATTTTCAGATGAGTTAGTTGAACCATCAGACTCGGTTGCTTATAGTCATTTTGAACCATTAATGGAATCCTTCGAGTTCGAGATCGTTTCGACCGCGCAAGAATCCGTCGCGTTTCCATTTTCAATGGATGGTTTACCAAGTTCAACGTACCCATATTTTCTCGTGAATCTTGAGGGATTTGACCCTATTTCTCGATGGGTTGATAGATTAGCACAATCACTTTTAACACATCGGTCATCACAAATTGTGCTAATTTATTCACTCAATTTACACCCTCAAGTTCGTACTACACTTCTTTCTCTTTTCCGCCATTCTTCTCCTCCACCGAGACCGTATACTGCTTCTATTCCCACACGGTCTCGTGTGCTTCTCATTTCTTTCCTCTACACTCTATTCTTTCACCAACCACACCACTATAACGATAAGATTTTTGAATGGTTGGTGCTAACCTTTGGCCTGTGTAGGGCCTTGTATAGCTTGATACTGTTTTCTTCCCCCTAACTCTAAACTTTAATGCTTCAACAGTGGAAACACTGTTTCACTTAAGTTTGGGAGGGAACTTTTTGTATTTGTATTTTGTTTTTCTTTTAACAATAAAAAAATATAAAAAATATGAATAAATAAACAGGAGAGTGCCGGCAATTTTGACCCTCTTGATGTAGCCTGACAGTGAGGACACTGTCAAGTTTAAGTTTGGGGGTATGCTCGGTGAGCCTTCTTCCTTCGCATTCATATGTATATTTTTGCATTTGCATACTTATTTTAAAACCCATAAAAAATGAAAAATTTGAAAAATTATAAAAATTAAAACATTCAATTTTGGCCACAATTGACTTAAGTTTGACAAGACGGTTAACTAGCTAGAAAAAACTAGATCCTAGACTTAGTAAATTAAAAACCCTAAAAATAACCTTTCTTAAAATATAACGGTAGAAAATATATGTCTTTGTATTTTATTTAGAAATAGGCAAATTTCGAGTTCACTTCTTGGGCTAAGTTAAAATAAGGGAAGAGTATTGATATTTTTATTAGAGTGTGAGTCTGAAAAATAATTCCTAAGCTTAAGTCTAAATTCTGAAAATATATACCCTACAAATTACACAAACATGAACCTTGAAACTTGGAATAATAGAAGAGACCTTGAAATGCTCTTGTCTAAAGTCTTTAGTATAAAGGGAAATAAAATAAAAATACAAGTGTGAATAAAGAGATAAAAAAATGAACACTGGTTTTTGTAATTACTTAAGGCTGCATAAATAAAAAATATTTAGCGAGGGTGCTTTATCACCTAGTGCTTTAGACCAACCGGTTTGGGAGTTACTGCTAAAGCCTTAGGTGTTACAAGACTAGGAATTACGCTTTAATGTGCAAACACATTTTGTAATCGGTTGTTGGTACCTCAATAAGTATTAGCGGTCGCATGAAGGATGTGTGAGCAAATTTCATCTAAAAATTCACCAATTAAGAAGTACTTTGGACGATGGACAAGAGTATAATAGCTTGATTTGAATTTCCAAATGTAGGGGTGATATACACACACACGTAGGGGTATGTGATTGGGGTTTAGATAAGAGATAAGATGAAAAATAGGACTTATATTTTTAATAGAGATAATAAAAATTCCTAAGTTGAGATGGAACCCTAGAAGGAAAACTTAAAAGATGCTAAAAGCTAAGTAAATTTACAGAACATATACAATCTTAAGTTAAATGATAAGGAAGCGTGAAAAATACGGGTTGATAATTTCTGAGTTAAAGATAATAGAGTTTCTTGTTAGAAAACCTAATTGGAGAATAAAAGTCAATAGGCCGAATTGATAGGATTTTGTAGGTAGTATCCGCTGAAAACCCTCAAGAGACAACACTCCTCCTACTAGGGACACCTAGAGGTTTAACGGCTTGTTGCATGAGCTCATTGCAATCGCGTTTCCCTGCGAAAATGAGGTTAGGTCTTTTTCGAGAATAAAACTAGTTTTTGCTCGAGGACGAGCAAAAGATAAGTTTGGGGGTATTTGTTCATATCATAATTTTGCATTATTATATTCCCCATTTTTATTCATTTTACAAATAAACAGGTGCTTTTGATCCATGTCTGCTACATAGTTGCAGGTTATAGGTTCTTGGAACAAAAATAGTGAAATTGATGAAAAGATGATACAAAAGTGAGACTACGACCGGTAAATGGTGGAATCTTGATCATGCCTACATTTTTGAGAATAAACGAAGAATCAATGAACAAGTTCACAAGTACAAAGGTAGTGCAAGGTTCAAGACTTCGACACGAAGCAAACGCTGAAGTTCACGACACTTATTCACTGTGGAAATCTGGAAGAAATCTAGAAGACAAACTGAGAAACCAAGTAAAGAAACAAGAATCCAAAAGCAGCAGAAAGAACCCCAGGAAAAAGCAGCCAGCAAGCCCTCAAGATGGCCGCGGAACCGCGGCCAAACCAAACCTATGGCCGCGGATCCGCGGCCATATAGTGCATGTGTCGGTGTAGACAGTTGGCGCGTGGCGGTGCGTTGACTAGTTTTCTTTAGGGGTATATTTGTAAATGCAGATGTGACTCGACTGGAACCCTAGGGTTTCTATGCTCTATAAATAGAAATCCTAAACCTCTTTTTGAGGCATGCCTCTTCTTGTGCCTCTTTTTAATAATCAATTTCAGAATTTTAATTCGTTGTAAATGTTCGAAGAGTGCATCAAATAAAAGATAAAGTAAGTCTTTCTTTTCTTGCCTTAGTTAATTTTTTTATCCGCCCTAGTATAGATTTTCTTTATCTGCCCTAGTTAATTTTCCTTTCTGCCCTAGTTAATTTTATTTATCTATCGTAGATTAGATAATTAGGTTATTGAAAACAATCATAAAAATGTCTCTAATTAACTCATTAGAACAAATTGAGAATACACAAAATCCCTGTGGACCGACCCGTACTCATCGGCTAGCTACCAAGCGACGCCGTTCTTGATTGCGGTTAACAATTCTTTGATTTCACAATCTATCTTTTCACAACGCACGCAAAGAATGATCAAAATCACCATCGTATAGTTACATACAAACTCGGAGGAACATGTTCCAGTTTGAGGATGGATTCCGGTTCAAGAGAAATCGAATAGGATTATTCAGTTGTCTTTTCCCTTTACCTTCTCTCAGGTTGCGAGGGCTCCTAGGATTAGGAGGGTGCACCTATTACGCTTATTGGATAGTTTTCTTCCAAAGCATAGGCTGGTGCCGAAAGGTAGGGAAGGAAGAAAACCATTTAGCCTAAGGGTAGTGTACAGAAGGTAATAAGAAAAGAAAAATTAAGGGACTGGAGAGATGGCAAGGAAATATACGGTTACTGTCATGAATCTGGATAGTGGAAGAGGCATTACTAGGAATACCCGGATACCCCTTCGAAACATTTTTATGTTTTAGTTTCACTGTGCGATGTTAAGTGAAAATTGCTTTCCCAATTGGATTCTAACTTCAGGGTATGTATTTACCAGGTTTGATTCTCACATCTGTATAGTGTTACGGATGGTGAGTGGGAGTAAAATATTGGGAATTAGGTGATTATATCCTCTTTATATTGGAATTTGTTGTAATTGGTGATATTTGAGGAAATCACCCGGGTTTCGCCTGACGGCAAATATTTGGTTTTGAATATCTGTTGTTATGCACTAATCTCAAACTGATATATCTGTATGTTTATTTTATAAAGTGAGATATAACCTTTTGAAATTATGTCTATGACATTTACCTATATCAGTTGATGATTGGCTAAGAAGCATTCAACAACGGTGTAATTCTTCTTAACCATAGTACAGTTTTCAACCTAAGACGCACAAGGTTTGAGTTATTTAACTTAGGGGACTTATACAAAGTATTGTATGTTGTCCAGTGTCCATTAGGACAAAGGGGTTGGTACTCGTACTATATTCTGTTTACTTGTGACTTCTCTAGTTTTTAGATATGTGTTTCACTGAAATACAAGGTCCAAATTTTGAGAAGTTATAGGTATGAATAAAGCAGAGAACCACATGTTGCAAGTATCAGGATTCTTCAAGGTGATCGAAGATTTAGATACTTATGCTAGGTATTCCGTTGATAATAATGGTTTTGAGAACTTGCTTCTCTTTCAGGTTACTCATATGTGGATGCACTCCTAGATGAGTAATGCTGCTTGTCCTCATTCCACCAAGTTGACATGCACTGGAGACAACCGCATGATTTGAATCCGTTCCTATTAAATTAGTGCCTCTGTTTCTATATTGTATATAGAATGGTTCATATCTTAACGATGTTAAGGTATATGGAGTTGTCCGGCTTATGCTTAAAACCAGACTCTGGATAAACTCAAGGCACGTTTCAGTAATAGCAGTTTGTGGGTTATCCTGGGCTTCGACGAGGGTTAACATTCTACCATCTGGAAGATCAATAGTTATATTGTTCTTGACTCACCACATTTTTAGTAAAAATGGATTCTTTTCAGAAAACATAAGTGGGAGTATGGTAGAACTGAAAGTAATTCCAGAACCACAAACGATTATTGAAAATTTAATAGGACCTAAAGATTCAATTAGTTTCGACATTCCATTAACCACTCCGTAGATTTGGTGGGTAACCTCAGACACCTGAGAGGTACTTTGGTCTTCTCAGAAACGGTGATAAGGAGGTTCTTGTTTATCTAGACTTGCTATTGCTGTTGTTCTAGACTATAAGACCCGGCAGGAGGATGAATATAACGTCATTCTAAACTAGCTTTAGAAGTGCACGTGTATATGACTCTGCCAGAGGGTTGTTGTAGTCAGTGGGAGCAGTGGAAGCATAGTAGACAAGTAGCTTGTGTCTATTTATAGACTAAAGAAGATATAGCGGAGATAGATCATCTATTTTTTCTGTGACAGTCATAGGCTTTGACCTCATCAGAATAGGAGATGGATCTGGTAAGAAGGTAGTAGGGTGTGGTGTCCTAGTATTTGGATGACATGCACTTTATAGGAAGTGAAATTCCTATACTACAATCGGTTATACTGTGGTTGTCACAAAGTTGTTTCTCCACATAGGGTATGGATATAATATAAGGTTTTCTGGTGACTAAACCTATGGTTTTAGATCTAGATTTGGGAAGTGTCCCAATTCGGGTACTTTGACACTATTCTAAAGTGTTTTAGAATGGACGACTCTTGGCGAGGTGATGTACCCGCAGGTGATGGAGTCACCCTCTCTAAAGAGATGTCTTCTAGACTGAACATGAGAGAGATTTACATGATTGGTATATCACTTGATTATGCAATTGAGTAAATCATGTGATGTCAAGTACCACACCAGATGTTGTTATTGCACTAGCTGCAATAAACATATATTAATCCAATCCTGGAGAAACATTAGGAAGCGGTTATGAACATAAATGGATGTTCTAGGGATATGGTAACGGTAGCCTCCTTCGGGAGACGATTATCATTTTAGGCTTCCAAGGTGACATGGATTACAGAGTGGCTATCTGAGTTATAGTATTCCCTCTTTTAAGGGACAGTATGTTGGACAGGTGGTCCAAGCGAATACTGAGGCAGGCATGGCGCATGATACTGATTAAATTCAGTGGATGATACAGTCTAAGAAGTTTGTTGGATTTGGAGTTAATTTGTGAACTGGGTCCCATCAGATATCCAAACAAATTCTAAGACAGGTATTGCTTATTTCGGGAGATAGTCTTTCTCCGCGAATTTGAGATATAGAGAGATAAAGATAGAAACACCGGAGCGGATCCACTCACTGGGGCTATTTCTCGAATGCAATAGGTTTGCAATCGGGCTTTGCGAGACTGATTAGTAGAGAAGTTGGGTGTTCGGTATCACACAGGCTACGAGTATGCAACACCACAATAATTAGCCTTAAGTGCAAGTAGGAGATTGTTGGTTATAGTGCCCTCAAGAAAATTATCATAGTCGCAGGCAGGTGATTATGATGATTGAGGAAGGAACTATAATAGTAGAATAATATTACTCGAGATGATAGTATGGTATCTTGTTTGTATTTATCATCATGTACATGCTTCAGGTGGTATTACAGATCACTATTACATGTTGATAGAGCCCATAGGATTCTTGCTTGACTACCATCATTATGATGGCAATCATATACGTGGGAACTGGGTGGTCTATAAGCACATCCTTAAATGTCCCTAGTCGTGGGTGTTTCGAGACTGGGCATCGATACTCCAGAGTAGACTAGTGTATACTAATCGAGACCCCGACGATGGGCGGTGAGAAGGTCTCACAAGCCATTGGTGTTAGTTTGTTCACCTAAGATAGTATACAGGTGCTCATTGGGTTATGAGTACACTGGACGGACTCGCCGAGAACATGTTAGTTGGTATTATACCTATTGTCAGATAGCAGTTCCCAGGTGACATGTGTACAGTTAGTCTGTTGACCTGAGATCGTCATTTGTCTTGTGTGAGTTACCACCGTGCTTTGATTACTACCCTACCACGGATCAAAGGAGTCGTGCAAACAGGTTTTAGTTGGGTACAGTCCCGAGCCACATGGAGGCAGTGAGTGGATCGTCGGGGATTCGTCTCTCCCGATATTGGGGGTTGATATCGCGTAGTGCACGAGTGTCCATCACCAGAAATCCTTGGCCAAGATAGTCGAGAATTACTGATTTAGGATCGGTAGTTTCTCAGGTGGTGATGTGTTTCATACTGACACGAATTATCGCGTTATTAGGGGTCTGACTTTATCCACCCCCTAGACTCGATATGCGATACTCCTAGATGAACAGACCGGACTGTACGTAGATTGTCACTGTCAGGCTCAGTAGGGGTACGGATGAGTTTGCTCGTCAGCCTTCCTTTCACTCAATACCTGGGTAGCCGTTACGTACAGCTAGTGCCGCTGACGTGCTTGTGGTTAAACCTACTGCCAGTGTATTGATGAGTCTTTAAAGTCTCACACAGAGGGTTTTCATGGTTCAGGCGGTATGGTGTAGATGACGTATGTTGGTACATACAGGTGTCCGATTAAATATGTGTACATGCTACACAGACTTTAATCAGACAGTTGATAATACTAGCGGCTTAGGACTTAGCTGGATTATTAAATCTGGTTTTGATTTAATAATTTATATATGTATTTATATATATATATATATATATATATTCTAGTATTATTGTTCACTATTCATTTTCTCTCTTGGCTATTCGTATTTTATACGAATACGCGTATATGTATTTTGATACGTGTACCGGGTTGCATTCCGTATTTATACGGAATAGCTTCTAGAAGATGGCCACTTCATTATTTGATTTTCATTTTAGAAAATCAATTTGGAAATGAGGTGGTGTGGTGAGTTGGCATGGGCATGGACTTGGCATGTAGAGAGGGATGACACATATTTCTTTATTGTAAAAATGAGGAGATATTTTTGATTGCATGGTTGTAAATTGTAGGGACTAATTTCTTTACATGCCATCCATTCATTCTTTGTTGACTTGATCACTCTCACTCTCTTGTGAGACTTAGCCATTCTTGAGTTGCTCATGCCATTTGTTTTCCTCACCTCCATTCTCCTTCTTCTTGGGTTGCTCATTTGAGCATGTCACATGAGAGAAAAAGAAAGTGAGACATTCCTACACCTCCACTCTCCATTGCTAGCAACCTTGGAGCGTCGGTTGCCTCGCTAGGCGAGGCTGGAGCTTGCGCCGTTTCCCTCAGGTGGATCATCATGGATGGAGGAAGACCGACAACCAAATTCGATCCGCGACCACTAGGAGCTTGGGATGATGGTTGAAGACCCGAAGGACTTGGTTCATTCGGTTTAACCATCTAACTGCTCTTTATATGCTTGCTAGTATAGGATTAAGGGTAGATTCGGGCATCAGGTTGTGGTAGCGCCAGTTTTGTAAATTTTTGTTCCACGTTTGGCCACGGATTGATGGCCGGGGCGCTTGCATAACCCAACAAAGTGACAGAAGAACATGTGTTTGTAGAGGGTTTTGAACCGAATTACATATATTGGAATTACTATGGCGAGGGAATACGTGACGAGGAAACGAGAATGGATAATGAGACCGCAGCTTCGCAAGCTGAATTGCCGATGGGTGACAGGATAGATGGCACGCATGAGATATTGGAAGATTTATTTGCTGGAGAGGAAATGAATGATGTTGAACTGTCTGAAGGTACCAGTGCATTAGAAGAATTACAGAAACTTTTAGAGAAAAAAGAACAAGATTTGTTCGAAACCTGTACGGAATTTAGTAGGTTGTCTTTTGTAATAAGGCTCCTCCATTTGAAGATGATCGTCGGGATGGCTAACGAGCACTTTGACGTACTTCTTGATCTCCAACGCAAGATAATTCCTGAAGGAAATGAAAGCATTCCACAGAATCATTACCAGGAAAAAATGATTGTTAAGACACTTGGTTTCTCGTATGAGAAGATCAATGAATGTCCCAATGACTGTGTGTTGTATCGCAAAAATTACGTGTCTCTCGATGAGTGTCCCATTTGCAACTTGTCTAGGTGGAAAAATGTTAAGAGAAATTCAAATGCAGAAACGTTGACGGGAAGCTGAGGCATCCGGCTGATCCAGAAGCATGGAAGCAATTAGACAGTGTTGATCATTTTGGGTATGAGCCGAGAAATACGTCTAGGTTTGGCAACCGACGGTTTCATGCCTTATGGACTTATGAGCTCCAGTTGGTCCACATGGACGGTATTGTTTATACCTTACAATCTTCCTTCCTGGATGTGTATGAAACAACCGTATATGATTCTTTCCTTATAATTTCCTGAAAAATATTCACCTGGCCAGAATATTGACATCTATATGGAACCTTTAATTGAAGAGCTGATAGAACTCTGGGAACATGAAGTAGAGACATATGATGCGTATGCCGAGGAGAAGTTTAGAATGCGAGCGGCTGTTATCTGGACAATCAACGATTTTCCAGCATACGGCATGTTATTTGAATGGTCTACTTACGCGAAGCATGCATGTCCATCATGTGGTCTTGATTACAGTGCCCTCCAGTTTAAGACACGTGGTAAGTTTTGCTACTGGTTTCATCATAGGTGGCTATCGACGAATCATTCGGACAGAAAGATGGCAAATAAGTTTGATGGAACATTGGAAAAGGGTGAAGCACCAAAACAATTGTTAGGGATAGAAATTTTTGAGCATATTTTATCATGTCAATTCTAGTAAGGTTCTAATCGTTTTAACTCAGATGGTTCCTTCAATAAACAAAAAAACGAAAGCTATCCGAACATAATGAATTGTTGAATGTGTGGAAGAAGAAAAGTATATTATGGAATCTTCCTTACTGGAAACATCTGTTGATTCCACACAATATTGATGTCATGCATGTAGAGAAGAATGTGTTTGATAATATTGCTGGCATATTGTTACAGGACGATTTTAAGTTCAAGGATAAGTTGAGTGCTCGCGAGTGCTTGGAAGAGCTTGGAACCTGGCAGGAATTGCATCCGGTACTTCGTGATGATGGTGTCTATAAATTACCAGTTTTGAGCCACACAATGTCGAAATTGGCTATGAAAAGATTTTGTGAGGTGCTAAAGAGCATCAAAACCCCAGATGGGTACTCCTCTAACTGTCATGACCCGAAGTTTGGCCCGTGACCGGCACTTAACCACGTAACGTCTATAGGTGTAAAGCGACTAAGTAAGCCGAAAAACCCAGAAATCAAACCAGTGAAAGTATAGAGTGATTTAAGCATTTAATAGAACCAATTACTAAGATAACAATATACGACGCCGTAGCGAAGAAAATGAGCAACAAGTGGGAAACATCACAGATAGAATAAACTGCATAAGTAAAGTCGGCCCACAACGAGCTCGACGCCAGAATACAAAATAATATACATCGTCCTCACAACTGGTCTCTAAGTCAATACATAAGTGGTAGATGGAGAGTACTAGAAACAACAATGTACATAACTGAAAGATAACCAGATACCGTACAAAACCCACCTATCAGCAAAAGAGCTAGTACACCAACTGTAGGGGTATCTGTGTCAAAAGATGCAAGAACGCAGCCTGCCGCGACTACTCCGAAGGGCAACCTGCAAACACTGTGGCACAACGGGGGTGAGTTGCCAACTCGTGAATAGGAGATAACATATAAAGGTAATCGCGAGTATGCACGTGCTACGATACTCTAACCTATATCAACAGATAACATCTATATGATGAACTGGATATTCAAAACATGCAACAAGTGCGATCTAATAACATCTCCATGTGATGAGCAAGAAATGTGAAGATCAGATATAGCAATGCAATCTAACAACCTATATAGAATGAACAGGGTATGCAATGATCAGGTATAGCAATGCGATCTAACAACCCTATATAGAATGAACAGGGTATGCAATGATCATGTATAGCAATGCGATCTAACAACCCTATATAGAATGAACAGGGTATGCAATGATCAGGTATAACAATGCGATCTATATCAGGTACAATAGATACAGGATGAGATATCGATTAATACTGAGCATGGGAAATATAACATCTACACGGAATGTCATCGTGGAAAGTATAATCGGTACTCATCAATGCACCCAAATCCCAATACTACTCAGGCGTCGTCATCCTCCTCGGTCCTCAAATCCTGTAAATCTCATATAATCGTGAGTGCCCAACATCGGCACCCAAAATATCAATAAATACTCGTGCCAAGCATCGACACGCAAATCCTCCTGTATAGGGCATCCGTCAGTCCGGATCAGCCCACGGGCTCTATCTGCGGTATCGGCCCTCGGCCCGGGCAGTACGAGTCGTCCCGTATCCATCCATCGACTCTGGTCGGTATCCTCCGGATAACCGCCAGGTCCAACCAATCACCGGTAGATAGTAGTCCCTCTTCCAGGCTCACCGTCTACTACACAGCGAAACCGTTCTCGCCCCGGGGTACCATACCGGGTCCACCATATACCCGTAATCGGCCTCATCCAACTCCTCGATTCGGGTTCACATATATCACTCTAGTACCGAGAAAACACATGGTGGACGCACCGAAATATCATATCAAGGGAAACCGGGTTTTTAATTAATTAACTATTCTCTTTGAAATATCCACGGTTCCCCAAATCCAGAATTAACATGGAAACAACGTATCTCAATGCGTAATCTAAGCAAGTATGAAGATATCAATATATGTGTGCACTGGTATGAATATACAGTGTGCATGTGCGCAGGTATGAAGATATCAATATATATGTGCACTGGTATGAATATACAGCGTGCATGTGCGTAGGTGTGAAGATATCAATATAAGTGTGCACTGGTATGAATATACAGTGTGCTTGTGCGCAGGTGTGATGATATCAATATATGTGTGCACTGGTATGAATATACAGTGTGCATGTGCGCAGGTATGAAGATATCAATATATGTGTGCACTGGTATGAATATACAGTGTGCATGTGCGCAGGTATGAAGATATCAATATATGTGTGCACTGGTATGAATATACAGTGTGCATGTGCGCAGGTGTGAAGATATCAATATATGTGTGCACTGGTATGAATATACAGTGTGCTTGTGCACAGGTGTGAAGATATCAATATATGTGTTCACTGGTATGAATATACAGTGTGCATGTGCGCAGGTACGAAGATATCAATATATGTATGCACTGGTATGAATATACAGTGTGCATGTGCGCAGGTATGAAGATATCAATATATGTGTGAACTGGTATGAATATACAGTGTAAGTAGTACAAGTATGGGTATGTGATGCATATGTGCCCAAATATGGATATAACATATGCTGTTATGCGGCAAATCATGACAACATCAATAAGGTGGAATCAGTATGATATATGATTTATAGCAATCCTATAATGTTAGTGTCATGGCAATCACTAACGGTGTGAGTGTAGCATATCAATCGTGCTCGTGCGACTTGAACCGTCAGTGACAGTGCAGTGTCCTATGCTATCATTGCTATATGCAACAAAAGGGTAAGCTACTACAGTCAATATGAACATCTACAATCTAATATCCTAACACGTCCTGACGCTTAACGCCATACGGGCGATTTCCCCGTAGATGTTAAATCTACTCACCTGGTTGTGCGCTACTCGTAGCCGACCACCCGCTTCCCTTTCTTAGCTTCGTCCGACGTACCCGCCTGGGAACCTGGAATTACACAAGAATCCATATATTAGCAACTATCTCGCAAACGCGATATCGAAGTCAAACGATATGCTCGCGTCGCGATCTAAACGCGCGTGTGTACGATACGCTAAACGTGTGCACGCGTCTAAAACTAACCCCGACACGCCGCGATACGCTGAATCATGGAACCCTCTCGCGTATCGCGCGAACTAAACGTAGTCGAAATACGATATAACGTCCCAGATTCTACCCAGGCTAACAACTTGCAAAACTATACATACCACTGGCCTAGAAATAACAACAGACTCCTACCCATGCAAACATCACCCCAAAATTCCCCTATCTGGCCGCAAATTGCGGCCAGAATGAATAAACCGGCGGCCTCGCTATGGGGTGGGGGTCTCGGGCTCTGGTGGTGTGGTCTATACCTTGTATACAAGCTCCAGTTAACTCAATTTCAACCTGAAGTACTCGGGCCTAAAGCAGATCATAGAGATCCAAAAAGTTCACTTAAAAACACTAAATTTGCACAATTAGAAACCCTATGGTATTTTGGTGTAATCTGGGGTCTAACTAGGTTTACATAGTCTTAATAACACCTAATTAGGCTAGGTTAACCAATACTAACAGCACTAAACCATAAGTCCACACAATTCACCATTTCAAGCACAAAATCACACTTTTTACATAAACCGAAGCAAAACCTATGTAAGTTAAGCAATCTAGAGGGTTAGGCTCAAAGATTATACCTTACTAGACCCTATGAAGCAGGAAGAGGGAGGAGGAGCAGAAGAGGTGAGCTGCTGTGGTTGCTGCTGCCTGCTGTGGTTGCTGCTGATGCTGATGCTTCTGCAGCTGATGCTGGTGCTGTGGCTGCTGATGATGCTGCTGCAGCTGCTGCCTCTCTCTCTCTCAGCTGAGTGTGTGTGTGTGTGAGAGAGAGTTGTGAGAATGAGAAGTGAGAGTGAGAAAATGAGGCCCTAAGTCAACAACCCCCTCTCTCTTTCCCTCTCTCTTCATTTAATGAGCATGGCTCAAGCCATGCCCATACTCCCTCTCTCATGCACCAAGTCAACAAAAGAAAAAGAAAGAATTTCAAATAACAAAACACACAAATAAATAAAACCCAATTAAATCCCAAAACACTAATACAAAACTTAAAATGGCTTAGGAATTGGTTAGTCCACCATAGTTGTTAATCATGGTTTAACCCCATCTCCTAACCCTAGTTTACATGCACAAGTGTGTGTGTGCCTAGAAAAATTCTAATAAAATATTCATTAATTAGAATAAAATATCAGAAACTTAATTTGGTAAACTTTTTACCAAAAACTATCTATTAAAGTATATTTAACCCCTAAACACGACCTAAGGTGTTACAATCTTCCCCCCTTAAAGAAAATTCGTCCCCGAATTTTAAAATACAAAGCTATGGATACCTTCAGAGGGATGAGGGAACTTCTGCCGCACCTCGCCATCAGCCTCCCAAGTGACCTCTTAACCGTTTGGGATGCACCCAAATACCTTCACCGATGGCAAGACTTTTGATCGAAGTTTCTTCACCTGTCGGTTCAATATTACGACTTGCTGTTTGGTGAACGAAGGATCACGCTCGAACTAAATGGTCTGGCGCTGAGTCCAAAGAGAAAGGTCCTGAAGGTAATTGCAAAGTATCGACATGGGGAATACGGGGTGAATATTCAATAATCTGAGTGGAAGTGCCAAACTTAAGGCAACGAACCAACTCGCCTTAGGGATCCTAAAAAGACTTACTATCCTGGAAAGCTTCCCAAAACTCAACATGTCATTTATCGGAAATTTCCGTGGGAATACGTGATCTGCCATTGCGAACTTGAATCTGCGACCCTCTTGGTCAGCATCTGATCTCTATCCGCAATAGACCATTCTCACCCTGACCCAAATCAACCGGGTCATTTCCGAAATTTCTAAACTAGCCGAGGTCCAATAATCCTATAACACGGAGTTAGGAAAACAGACTGGTGATCGACACGACCTAAACTCTAAACCTAAAGGTTACCAATTGGAGTGTCTTCTGATAACTGCTATCAAAGGAGAACCCTATCGATGGCAAACGACGATCCCCAACCGCCGACAACAATCTCTACATACACAAAACTTAACAAGAACAACTGAGTATCACCGGATGACAAGCATCCGAATGGAGTCACATCCTGACAACTCCTGGGTGGACACCATAATGAATTTCGGGGAGATCTGCTCTCGTTCCCTCTTCGGAACGGTTAAAGGTTGCAACTCTCCCGTCAGTCTCAGTTTCTCAATTCAAGCACACAACAAGACAAACACCTTGAAACGAATCCCAAGACTTCTCTTTCTATCCCTGCCCACCCATAACTACCTTACACGTCACGTTAACAGTTGGTGGGGCTTGAATGAGTACAAAGAGTTGACCGATGTGCCTGCCCTAGGATTCTATGTCTCTTCCCCATAATATTAGGTACACAAGTGTCTCTCTAACCTAGCACACCCTTGCCACAAGTCAAGGATTCCAATTCATTACCCAGCCGAGTAGGCTCCAATATCTCGGACGAACGAGCGTCGGCGGGCAGCGCCTCGCGAAAGCGATTTAAGAAAAGTGGTCGGGCGCGGACATGAGCAAGCTGTCTTCTCAGTAAAGACGAACTCAAGCTATACTCAACGATCGCACAAGAACTGTGAATCTGCGGAGGACTATCACCACAAACAAATTTCACCTCAGGAAAATGTACATTTAACTCTGGTGGTCCGTGAAAATCTGACACGACTCTCAAACGAGTGGTGTCTTTTAAATTTCCAGCGGAAAACCATCACGGCCATCTCCAGATCATGAGTGGGATATCCTTCTCGTACTTCCTCAAAATGTAGGGAAGCAAAAGCAATAACTCCATTGTGTCACCTCAGTACAACTTCGAGCCCTACTCACGAAACATCACAGTTAAACCACCAGGTCGCCCGAACCAAAAGCAAAGAAGGAGCTGATGCAGTTGTTAACCGAGTCTTCAACTGCGGAAACTCCGTACACAAGCCTCAGCCCCAAGAAAAGAAACCTCCAATCCGGTCAATTTACATTACACTAGCAATCCTGGAAGAAACAGTGGTTAAGAACCTGCTAAGCTCAAAAATCTGCGGACCTCCGTCCTGCTCACAATTTTGGTCCTAAGCTGTACGGCCACGATCTGTGTCGAAACCATACAAAACCGTCTCCGTAACTACTGTTAGTGTATATGCCCTAGAGGCCATTACTGTATCATACTAGTTTGTATATTACTTAATGGATGCTTGGGATATTCACCTTGTATATACAATCTTGCTCAAAATAGTAGTATGCTACTTGGTTTGTTTCTACTTCAATGTGTACTTGTGTTTATTTCAGTATATCACTTATACGCATTAGTGGAGCCCTTAGGATCTTTGCTTGATTACCAGCGTTGTGATGGCAGTCACACTAGTGGGGGCTGGGTAATCTATAAGCACATCCTTATTCAGGTCCCTGGTCGCAGGACTATCGAGACAGGGCATCGATACTCCGGAGTAGACCAGCGCATGCGCTTCTCATCCCAGTGTGGGAGACGGTCTGTCCCACAGCCGTCAGTACGTCGTACTTGAGATAGTATGCGGGTGCTCGTTAGGTTACGGGTACACTGGACAGGACTCGTCGGGAACTGACTAGTTGGTATTATACCTATCGTCAGTTATCAGTTCCCAGGTGACATGAGTACAGCTTAGTCCGCTGACTTGACACTGTCACTTCGCCTCGGGTGTGTTCCCACTGTACTTTGATCACTACCCTACCACGGCTCAAAGGAGTCATGCAAACAGGTGGTGGTTGGGTGCAGTCCCGAAGCACTTGGAGGCAGTGACGGTTAGACAGGATTCGTCTCTCCCGGTATTGGGGGTTGACATCGCGCTGTGTCTAGGAGAGCCATTACACGAGTAGTCCCTGGCCAGGGCAAACGAGATATACTGGTAGGTTTCCAGTGTTATCTCAGGGTGTATTGGGCTTCACTCCGGCACGACTTGTACCGCTATTGGGGGACTGACGTTTACCGCCCCCTAGGCCCGCCATGCGATGTATCAGACGAACAGACCGGACTGTACGGAGAATGTCACGCTCAGGCTCAGTAGGAGTTCAGATGGGTTTCGCCTCGTCGGTCTTCTTGTCGGCATTACCTGGGGACCGTTACGCACAGCTAGTGCCGCTTGCGGTCTGTGGTTAAACCCACTGCCAGCGTAGTGTCGAGTCTTTAGAGTCCCACACAGAAAGCTTTTCGCCTTTAGGCAAAAGAGTAGAGGTCGCATGGTATTGCGATAGGTCGCATGGTTTTGCGACAGGGTTCGGTCACATCCGTGCACTTGTGCACGTACAGTGTCCGGACAGTTTACACTAGCGGGCTTTGGTTTAAGCCAGATCCTAGTGTACCTTATGGGATTGGATTTATCCAGTTTGCATTCGTGTTCCTCGGAACGCGGATGCGGGTGTGTATGCACAGTTGACAGGGAGGCAGAGGCAGCGGATTCTCATTAGGGTTGTTGACAGTTGACCGTTGACTTTTTGACTTTATGCTCAACCCTAATGAGAATATGATATGTGATTAACTATTATATTAATTAAGTATTATGGTGATATGGTTGTTGACTTGTTGACTTTTGTTGACTTGTTGACTTTGGTGACTTGTTGACTTTTGTTGACTTGTTGACCGGTTGACTAGGCTTGACTAGTTGACCATCATGATAACCATGGTTATCATTTCATGCCAAAGACTTTTTCTTGCTTGTTCATTTGAGTAAAATGAGTGCATGACATGATAAGGTTATGGTTACTTCAACCATCACATAAGACTTTTGTTGATATGATGAGTTATCATTGCTTTGGATTATGAGAGGGTGAGAGACAAAATACTTGCTCATTCTTTCTTGCTCATTCTCTCTCTTGTTCTTGAGCTCTCCTCTTGCTCTCACCCTCAACCTCTTGCTCCCTCTCTTGATCTATGGTTCTCTTGTCTCATGAGTTGAGAATCAAGAACCATAGATAAAATCCCATTCTAAATCATCTCTACTCATTCTAGTTCACTAGGTTTGGCAAACCAAGTGAACTAGTTTCTTCAAAGAACGAAGAAGGAGCTAAAGGTTGGAGCTTTCAAGTGGATCTATCTTCGGCGTACGGAGACAACGAGAAGGAGCCATCGAACCACCATCGGAGCTTGAAGAGAAGGAGTTCAAGTTTAGGTATAACCATCTTCATCCGAGTAGCTAACTCTCTTTAGCATAGTTTGCTAGTTTTAGTTTAGACAACGATCCCGACCATAGTTTAGTCCATGTTGCCTCTTGCGATAAAAATTCGTTTTTTATACCGTTTCCGCCTCCCCGTAAGAACCGGGGGTCGCAATATGGACTTACAGTGGTATCAGAGCCTAACTAAACTTAAACTAGCTTAGTAGTGAAGTGTAACGAAATTCGGAACCGAAAAAAATCACAAAACCGGATAATCACAAAAACTGAGTTTCTGTTGAAATTTTTTCTGCTCAAAATGAAAAACTTTACACTTGTAAATTCGGCTCAGGGTTTTGTGTGAACACCCAAGAAAAACGATACAGTGATTCGCCTAAAGTGCCGCGCTTCCGCCGCGTGATCCTTCTTAGCCGCCGCGGAACCGCCGCGACTTGGTGTCTTCTCTGCATCGTTTTTCGTGCAGTGTGTTTGTGTGTTGGTTTTGGGATTTTTAAAATATATTATATGTGCCCAGATTTTCCAGAAAAGAAATTTCCTTTTGGGGTCCTATAATTCCGTATTTTTTCCGAACTTCACTGCACTTTGACTATGATGGTTATATCTGTGATGCTTGCATGTATTGAACGTCGGCTAATCGCTATAAGTCGATTAGTCGGGGTTATACATGATCTGTAATGTGCTGGAATGTGTATATGAATGTGTTGGACTGTCGCGGGTGAATAGCCGGGGTGGATGTGAGATGAGTTTTTTTTTTTTTCTTTCATTCATTGTAAATGTAAATTGATGTAATAATTATTATTTGTTTGACCGCACAACCGGGTCGGGGTTGTAGCCGTCATTGTATAATTCTTTTTACTGTTTTTGCTCCTAGGATAGACCCATGGAGGGGTGCACAAACTACCGAGTACTTGGCGGGTAGTTTGCCGCACCCGTAGGGGTCTTGGGTGGGGTATTTGGCTATTCACCACGACCGTGTTATCCGCTTTTCGTTTCAGGCTCGAAAGGATTGCGGATTGCTAGTATATCCAATGCATTCATCTGTGATCTGTAATGTCTATCATTGCTTACTATTTAGGCGTTGCTTATGTTTTACAGACGCGCTAGCCCAGCCCCCGCTCTGTCGTTAGTTAAGTAACCTAACGGGTAATGACGGGGCCCCGTGGCGAATGCGAATGGCATAAGCGTACGTCATATTTTGGTTGTTTTCTGCAATGGTAGGATTAAATGATGGGACGCATTAAAAGAACTAATGCAAGAATATCACGCATTAAAAGAACTAATGCAAGATAATAAACCAAGTTAAAGTCGTTGGAACACTTTCGAAAAACCACTCGGTTCTTTTCAAAACAAACTTTTAAAATATGGAGTTTGAGCCACTCCATTTAAAAGCTATCTCGTTCCATCGACCAAATCAAGTTCACTACGTTCACGGTTTTGCCAAAACCATCCGTAGCCCTCCATCATTTCAGTTAAATATTCGGTAGTATTCAAGCTATGTATTTTGACCTCACGCCAAGGCATAGTGATTGGTAGCTGCCGGATATTTATCTGTTGCATAGATAGAATGCGTTGGTTTGAGACAGTCGTACTGCCATTTTGGCCTACGTCAAGGGTATGTACGGGTGGATTCAAATTAACCTGGATAATGATGGGACGAACTTGACATGTGACTTATGACATTTTGACCTCACGCCAAGGTCATAAGAGCATGGGGCAAAAATCCACATCGGGAGTTTCATAAGTACTGAAACTTGCTAGATTTGCATACCATTTGGAGTGTGATGATTCTGGTAGGATTCCTTCAGTTTCGTCACGCGATGATATTTGGATCCCGATCCTACTGTGAGTATATGCTACTCCTCGGGAAATTTCTCGCTTAACGATCAATGCTATAAACCTAGTAGGTGCCTAGAAAGGTGTTAGCGGGGCTACGCCCCCAGGGAAAAGAGGTTCTTTAATTAAGGAACTTCGCGAAAGCGTTGGAAAACCTCCCTCGAAGTACCGACACCGGCCTGGCTGAACGGTTAAGAAAGTATTGTACGGTGGGATTGATCCTGACTAATTCTTCCTTTATGGTTTGAGGAGGGATTCGAGAAACAGTGGGAGCCATCCTGTTTAGACAAACTAAAAACCACTCTAAACTTGCAAGAGCATCATGCTGAGTGTTTCTTCTTCTCTCTCCTAATTGCAGCGACCAATCAACATGACTGGACTTAAGTTACTCCTAGATAAAAACAAACTGACAGGGCCAAACTACAAAGATTGGCTCAGGAATGTCAAGATCGCAATCACTTATGACAAGCTGGGGTATCTTCTTACCACCAAAGCTCCCCCTGTCCCTGGTCCAACTTCCAGCGTCGCGGATAAGGAAATCCGCAAGACTTGGGAGATTGATAGCGCGAAGGCCAAGTGCCTCCTGCTTGCTTCGATGGACAACGAACATCAGAGGAGGCATGAGAATATGGACATGGAGTCCATATTGCTCCATACAAAAGAACTGTATGGAGAGCAATCACGTATCGCAAGATACGAAGCGTCGAAAAAATTGTTTTCGACAAGAATGGCCGTCGGATCATCAGTAGCCGAGCACGTGCTAAAGATGATCGGCTTCATTGAGGAGCTCGCTGACCTAGGGATCACATTGGAGAGTGAGCTATATACGGATATAGTTCTCCAGTCCCTTCCTTCCACTTACGCCCAGTTTATACTGAACTTCAACCTACAAGAAAAAGAGGTTGAACTATCAGAGCTCCTCAACATGCTGAGGAGCGCAGAGGGCACCCTACAGAAAGGTAGGGAAACATCCACTTTGTTTGTAGGAGGATCATCTTCTTCTAGGTCCAAGGCGAAAGCCAAGGGAAAGAAGAAGAAGGCCCCCGCCAAACCAAGGGGCGGTGTTGGTAAAGTGGATACGAAGGGAAAAGGCAAAGCAACAAAGTTAGCGGGAAAGCTTGTGGATAAGGAAGAATGCTTCTATTGTCATAAGAAAGGACACTGGAAGAATGATTGCAGGGCCTGGAAGGCCAGAACACAGGAATTGAAGCAGGTTGCAGCTTCAGCTTCAGGTGTGTATGTTATTGAAAACTGTCTTTCAATAAACTCTACTTCCTGGGTATTGGATACCGGATCAGGATCTCATATCTGTAATTCTTTGCAGGCGTTGAGAAACCGTAGTGTTTTGAAAGCAGGTGACATGACCCTCAGAGTTGCAAACGGAGCTAGCATGGATGCTAAAGCCGTGGGGGACTATCACCTGGGAATGTCAGATGGACATGTTTTGGTTTTGCGTAATTGCTTTTTTGTACCCAACGCAACTTGTAATATCATTTCTGTATCTTTAGTTTCTAAAGAAGGTTATGAATTTGTGTTTGTAAGTAATGTTGTAAACATTCACCTTAATCAAGTATTGATTGGGTCAGGTACTCTGAGTAATGGTATATACGTGTTAAACCAACCACAGATTTTTAATGTCCAGAATACACACAAAAGAAAGTCTCCAGAAATAAATCAGACTTTCTTATGGCATTGTAGATTGGGTCACATCAATGAGAGAAGGTTGACGAAGTTACATACAGAAGGGTATTTGAATGCGTTCGAATATCAGTCGTATGCCACTTGTCAATCCTGTCTCAAGGGAAAGATGACAAAGACTCCGTTTACTGGACATGGAGTAAGAGCGAGCGAGCTCTTGGGACTCGTACACAGTGACGTGTGCGGTCCAATGTCTACACATGCCCGAAGCGGACATTCTTACTTCATTACTTTTACGGATGACTTCTCAAGGTACGGTTATGTCTTCTTAATGAAACATAAGTCCGAGGCCTTTGGAAAATTCCAGGAGTATAAGAATGAAGTAGAGAAACAGACCGGCAAAAGTATTAAGATTCTAAGATCGGATCGAGGTGGAGAATACTTAAGTGCCGAGTTCCTGGACTATTTAAAAGAGAACGGAATTCTCTCTCAGCTTACTCCTCCTTACACCCCGCAACATAACGGTGTATCGGAGAGACGGAACCGCACCCTATTGGATATGGTGCGGTCCATGATGAGTAACGCTGAGTTGCCGCGATCGTTCTGGGGGTATGCGCTAGAATCAGCTGCATACCTTTTGAACCGAGTTCCGACTAAGACTGTGCCTACCACCCCATATGAAATGTGGAGTAGGAAGAAACCCTATCTTCAATATCTGAAGATCTGGGGATGTCCAGCTTTTGTCAAAAAGCAGCATGCGGACAAACTTGAGGCACGCTCAGTACTGTGCAAGTTTGTGGGATACCCAAAGAACACCAGGGGGTATCTTTTCTACTACGCAGAGGAACAAAAAGTCCTTGTTTCTCGTAATGCCCACTTTCTAGAACACCAGTTCTTGGAAAAGGAAATTAGTGGGAGCGCAGTAGAACTAGAAGAAATTCCAGAACCACAGACTATTACTGAAAGGTTAGTGGAACCAGAGGGTTCAACAAAACAGGACATTCCTACGCCGCTCCGCAGGAGTAGTAGGCAGTCTCATCCGCCCGAGAGATACTGCGGTTTTCTCATAGACGGGGATAGAGAGGATTGCATCATAGATTATGATGAGCCTACTAGCTTCCAGCAGGCCGTTCAGAGCGTTGACTCAGTGAAATGGCTGGATGCAATGCGGACCGAAATGGAGTCCATGTACACCAACAAGGTATGGACGTTGGACATTGCTCCAGACGGGGTAAAACCCGTAGGATGCAAGTGGATCTTCAAAAGGAAGATTGGTGTAGATGGACAGGTTGAGACCTATAAAGCTAGGCTGGTAGCAAAGGGTTTTCGTCAAAGACCTGGCTTGGACTACGACGAAACCTTTTCTCCAGTAGCCATGCTGAAATCCATTCGGATCCTTCTTGCCATTGCTGCCTTCCACGATTATGAGATCTGGCAAATGGACGTAAAGACAGCTTTTCTAAATGGAAATTTAGAGGAGTGTGTCTATATGGACCAGCCAGAGGGTTTCATTCAGAGTGGGAGCAGCGGAAAGGTGTGCAAGTTGCTTAAGTCCATCTATGGACTAAAGCAGGCATCGCGGAGTTGGAACATCTGCTTTGATGAGACGGTCAAAGAATTTGGCTTTATCAAAAATCCAGATGAACCATGCATCTATAGTAGATTTGTAGCGAGAACTGTAGTATTCCTCGTTTTATACGTGGATGACATTCTCTTAATATGAAATGACATTCCTATGCTACAATCTGTCAAGGGGTTCTTGTCACACAGGTTCTCCATGAAAGACCTGGGTGATGCCTCATACATTCTGGGTATCCGGATCTACCGTGACAGATCCAAGAGGATATTAGGACTTTCACAGTCCAGGTACATCGACACCATACTGAAGAGGTTCAGTATGGAAGATTCCAAGCGCGGTAACCTACCGGCTTGTCACGGGATCACCCTCTCTAAAGAGATGTCTCCCAAGACTGATTTGGAGAGGGATCGCATGTCTATTATACCCTACGCTTCTGCGGTAGGCTCTATAATGTATGCGATGTTGTGTACCAGACCGGATGTAGCTTATGCACTGAGTGTGGTAAGCCGGTATCAGTCTAACCCAGGGGAGAAACACTGGATAGCGGTAAAGAACATTCTCAAGTACCTGAGAAGGACTAAGGAGATGTTCTTGGTGTATGGCGGAAAAGACCTCCAGATCGAGGCCTTTGCTGACTCCAGCTTCCAGAGTGACAAGGATGATTCCAAGTCCATGTCGGGTTTTGTCTTTACCCTCAATGGAGGGGCGGTGTGTTGGAAGAGTTCCAAACAGGAAACCGTTGCAGACTCGACGATGGAAGCGGAATACATCGCTGCATCTGATGCCGCAAAAGAAGCTGTCTGGATGAGGAAGTTCTTGAAAGAACTTCAGGTGGTTCCGTCCATTGTTGATCCAATACCTCTGTATTGCGACAACAACGGGGCTATAGCTTTAGCGAAGGAACCCAGGTCCCATCAGAAATCCAGGCACATCTTAAGGCGGTATCACCTGATCAGGGAGATCGTAGATCGCCAGGAGATCGAGGTTCGGAGAGTCGCTTCAGAAGACAACACTGCAGATCCATTCACCAAGGCCTTGCCCCAGACTCAGTTCGAGCGGCTGATCGAGATGATAGGTCTTCGATATGCCAGTACATGGCCTTAGTGCAAGTGGGAGATTGTTAGTGTATATGCCCTAGAGGCCATTACTGTATCATACTAGTTTGTATATTACTTAATGGATGCTTGGGATATTCACCTTGTATATACAATCTTGCTCAAAATAGTAGTATGCTACTTGGTTTGTTTCTACTTCAATGTGTACTTGTGTTTATTTCAGTATATCACTTATACGCATTAGTGGAGCCCTTAGGATCTTTGCTTGATTACCAGCGTTGTGATGGCAGTCACACTAGTGGGGGCTGGGTAATCTATAAGCACATCCTTATTCAGGTCCCTGGTCGCAGGACTATCGAGACAGGGCATCGATACTCCGGAGTAGACCAGCGCATGCGCTTCTCATCCCAGTGTGGGAGACGGTCTGTCCCACAGCCGTCAGTACGTCGTACTTGAGATAGTATGCGGGTGCTCGTTAGGTTACGGGTACACTGGACAGGACTCGTCGGGAACTGACTAGTTGGTATTATACCTATCGTCAGTTATCAGTTCCCAGGTGACATGAGTACAGCTTAGTCCGCTGACTTGACACTGTCACTTCGCCTCGGGTGTGTTCCCACTGTACTTTGATCACTACCCTACCACGGCTCAAAGGAGTCGTGCAAACAGGTGGTGGTTGGGTGCAGTCCCGAAGCACTTGGAGGCAGTGACGGTTAGACAGGATTCGTCTCTCCCGGTATTGGGGGTTGACATCGCGCTGTGTCTAGGAGAGCCATTACACGAGTAGTCCCTGGCCAGGGCAAACGAGATATACTGGTAGGTTTCCAGTGTTATCTCAGGGTGTATTGGGCTTCACTCCGGCACGACTTGTACCGCTATTGGGGGACTGACGTTTACCGCCCCCTAGGCCCGCCATGCGATGTATCAGACGAACAGACCGGACTGTACGGAGAATGTCACGCTCAGGCTCAGTAGGAGTTCAGATGGGTTTCGCCTCGTCGGTCTTCTTGTCGGCATTACCTGGGGACCGTTACGCACAGCTAGTGCCGCTTGCGGTCTGTGGTTAAACCCACTGCCAGCGTAGTGTCGAGTCTTTAGAGTCCCACACAGAAAGCTTTTCGCCTTTAGGCAAAAGAGTAGAGGTCGCATGGTATTGCGACAGGTCGCATGGTTTTGCGACAGGGTTCGGTCACATCCGTGCACTTGTGCACGTACAGTGTCCGGACAGTTTACACTAGCGGGCTTTGGTTTAAGCCAGATCCTAGTGTACCTTATGGGATTGGATTTATCCAGTTTGCATTCGTGTTCCTCGGAACGCGGATGCGGGTGTGTATGCACAGTTGACAGGGAGGCAGAGGCAGCGGATTCTCATTAGGGTTGTTGACAGTTGACCGTTGACTTTTTGACTTTATGCTCAACCCTAATGAGAATATGATATGTGATTAACTATTATATTAATTAAGTATTATGGTGATATGGTTGTTGACTTGTTGACTTTTGTTGACTTGTTGACTTTGGTGACTTGTTGACTTTTGTTGACTTGTTGACCGGTTGACTAGGCTTGACTAGTTGACCATCATGATAACCATGGTTATCATTTCATGCCAAAGACTTTTTCTTGCTTGTTCATTTGAGTAAAATGAGTGCATGACATGATAAGGTTATGGTTACTTCAACCATCACATAAGACTTTTGTTGATATGATGAGTTATCATTGCTTTGGATTATGAGAGGGTGAGAGACAAAATACTTGCTCATTCTTTCTTGCTCATTCTCTCTCTTGTTCTTGAGCTCTCCTCTTGCTCTCACCCTCAACCTCTTGCTCCCTCTCTTGATCTATGGTTCTCTTGTCTCATGAGTTGAGAATCAAGAACCATAGATAAAATCCCATTCTAAATCATCTCTACTCATTCTAGTTCACTAGGTTTGGCAAACCAAGTGAACTAGTTTCTTCAAAGAACGAAGAAGGAGCTAAAGGTTGGAGCTTTCAAGTGGATCTATCTTCGGCGTACGGAGACAACGAGAAGGAGCCATCGAACCACCATCGGAGCTTGAAGAGAAGGAGTTCAAGTTTAGGTATAACCATCTTCATCCGAGTAGCTAACTCTCTTTAGCATAGTTTGCTAGTTTTAGTTTAGACAACGATCCCGACCATAGTTTAGTCCATGTTGCCTCTTGCGATAAAAATTCGTTTTTTATACCGTTTCCGCCTCCCCGTAAGAACCGGGGGTCGCAATATGGACTTACAACTACAAGACCTAGGAGTCAACACAAACAAGCTTGAAGGGAACACTCCGAGAATCTAGCAAACCGCTGGGGGCTCTCCCAGTATCCGTATAACAGATCCTCAAGTGCTATTCCTATCCCTCAAGACACACCTTAAAAAGACCAGAATATCGTAAATGACACAACCATAACTGTTCGAGGAATGGCCCGAAGAAAACCAGTTCATCACACCTACGAATGCTGCTAGAGCATTGGTGAGTCCAGTGACACACCCAAAACACACACAGCCCGTAGCACGCACAAGACAGTCTTCGGAATGTCATCCCTCCGAACCCGCAATAATGATGACCCGATCCCTAACCAACTTAGACAAAGTCTCGTACTCTGGTGCCGATCGAAGAAATCGTCAATGCGAGGTACAGGATACTTATCCGCACCGTAGGCCGATTCAAGTGACGATCCATCAATATAAAACCTCAATCTGTCGTTTTTCTCCTTGACGAACAGAAATGGGAGCTTCCTAAATGCGAAACACTCAGACGCACAACTCCCTCAACAACCACTCTGCAGCAGATCCTTGGCTCCTTAAGCTTCGCTGGCTCCTCTGGAACGACGTCGAAAAAATTCTTGCACGAAAGAAAATCGGTCCAACAAACCAACTGTGGCTACATCATCACAAAAAACGCCAAGAATCCACGACATCTCCTCAGAGCCGACTAGCGAACAAGGCTGAATTCAAGCTGTAAGAGGCGGCACCACTATCCATCTTTATAACAAGAACTGACTTCCCGGGAAAACAAAACCTAATTGTTTCCTCACGGTAGTCCATAACGCCTAGCACGTAGCTAACCAGTCCGTGCCCAGGAGATCGCCAAATCCAACATCTTTAGGAGGATCAAAAAGACAGACGGATCTCTATCTCCTATCTGATGGGCACACGACCGAATTACGTGTCGCGCAACAAAAGGATTGCTGACAGAAGTTAACACAACAAACGACTGATCTACCAAGCACGACTCTCATCCTAAACTCGGCGCGAAGTGTGTAAGCATACGAGTGCAACAAAAGGATATACTGAAAGAGTACCTATTGGCTCCGCATTGGACGCCCTCGCGTACCGATGAGTCGAAGCGAAAACTTATGCCTGTCCTTCATCTGCGACTGATCGAACTCGTCCTCTACTAGCCTGACCCCTCTGTGCAAACCCTCCGCGTCCACGACGTCTCAGAATACGACCCTGACGTGGTGTGAAGGAACACTGCCTGATGAGGTGTTGAAGGCTTCCGCATCGTAAACACCTACGCGCTGAATGCTGTCCTGCCTGGGGATGGAAGCCAAACGACTGTCCTCGTCCTAAGCCTCTGCTCTGGGCTGGTACACCAGTACGATTCCACAACTGTTCCGGAACTCTCACGGTCTTTGGAAGACGTGTCTCGTAAACGGGGGCTGCCTCCACCGGTGCTATGTAGGGGACGGAATACTGCATGATGATCGTAAGAACAACTGGGTAACAGGGGTGACAACCATCTGTCGCTGCGCTCGAACGACCTCTACCAATGAGCTCATCGTCTGGCGCAATCTCTGCATCTCTGCCACTAGTCTAGCGATCTGATCTGTCGTAGGAGAAACAATCTGTCCTGGTACAACAGGGGTACTACTCGGATCAGTCCTCGTCTCAGATAAATCAACTCGAACCTCGGCCCTCCCGGCCTCTCTCTGCACCCTCATAGTCCTTGGCGGCATAATAGCTGAAAAGAAGGTAGGATTCGATGAGGATACGAAAATCGAATCACAAGGATGTATACGATCATAAAGGAAATTCAATCAATAAGTCCTAAGGTCGCTTAGGCGGAGTACCGTGTCGTGAGTATGCCGCGGAACATACGCACTCTACGCCACTCTACTGCAGCTACCTACTCCATCATACCAGGATCATCCTACACTCCGAAGGTAAAACCTATGCTCTGATACCAACTTTGTCATGACCCGAAGTTTGGCCCGTGACCGGCACTTAACCACGTAACGTCTACAGGCGTAACGCGACTAAGTAAGCCGAAAAACCCAGAAATAAAACCAGTGAAAGTATAGAGTGATTTAAGCATTTAATATAACCAATTACTAAGATAACAATATACGACGCCGTAGCGAAGAAAATGAGCAACAAGTGGGAAACATCACAGATAGAATAAACTGCATAAGTAAAGTCGGCCCACAACGAGCTCGACGCCAGAATACAAAATAATATACATCGTCCTCACAACTGGTCTCTAAGTCAATACATAAGTGGTAGATGGAGAGTACTAGATACAACAATGTACATAACTGAAAGATAACCAGTTACCGTACAAAACCCACCTATCAGCAAAAGAGCTAGTACACTAACTGTAGGGGTATCTGTGTCAAAAGATGCAAGAACGCAGCTTGCCGCGACTACTCCGAAGGGCAACCTACAAACACTGTGGCACAACGGGGGTGAGTTGCCAACTCGTGAATAGGAGATAACATATAAAGGTAATCGCGAGTATGCACGTGCTACGATACTCTAACCTATATCAACAGATAACATCTATATGATGAACTGGATATTCAAAACATGCAACAAGTGCGATCTAATAACATCTCCATGTGATGAGCAAGAAATGTGAAGATCAGATATAGCAATGCAATCTAACAACCCTATATAGAATGAACAGGGTATGCAATGATCAGGTATAGCAATGCAATCTAACAACCCTATATAGAATGAACAGGGTATGCAATGATCAGGTATAGCAATGCGATCTAACAACCCTATATAGAATGAACAGGGTATGCAATGATCAGGTATAGCAATGCAATCTAACAACCCTATATAGAATGAACAGGGTATGCAATGATCAGGTATAGCAATGCGATCTATATCAGGTACAATAGATACAGGATGAGATATCGATTACTACATACTGAGCATGGGATATATAACATCTACACGGAATGTCATCGTGGAAAGTATAATCGGTACTCATCAATGCACCCAAATCCCAATACTACTCAGGCGTCGTCATCCTCCTCGGTCCTCAAATCCTGTAAATCTCATATAATCGTGAGTGCCCAACATCGGCACCCAAAATATCAATAAATACTCGTGCCAAGTATCGACATGCAAATCCTCCTGTTTAGGGCATCCGTTAGTCCGGATCAGCCCACGGGCTCTGTCTGCGGTATCGGCCCTCGGCCCCGGCAGTACGAGTCGTCCCGTATCCATTCATCGACTCTGGTCGGTATCCTCCGGATAACCGCCAGGTCCAACCAATCACCGGTAGGTAGTAGTCCCTCTGCCAGGCTCACCGTCTACTACACAGCGAAACCGTTCTCGTCCCGGGATACCATACCGGGTCCACCATGTACCCATAATCGGCCTCATCCAACTCCTCGATTCGGGTTCACATATATCACTCTAGTACCGAGAAAACACATGGTGGACGCACCGAAATATCATATCAAGGGAAACCGGGTTTTTAAATAATTAACTATTCTCTTTGAAATATCCACGGTTCCCCAAATCCAGAATTAACATGGAAACAACGTATCTCAATGCGTAATCTAAGCAAGTATGAAGATATCAATATATGTGTGCACTGGTATGAATATACAGTGTGCATGTGCGCAGGTATGAAGATATCAATATATGTGTGCACTGGTATGAATATACAGCGTGCATGTGCGCAGGTGTGAAGATATCAATATATGTGTGCACTGGTATGAATATACAGTGTGCTTGTGCGCTGGTGTGAAGATATCAATATATGTGTGCACTGGCATGAATATACAGTGTGCATGTGCGCAGGTATGAAGATATCAATATATGTGTGCACTGGTATGAATATACAGTGTGCATGTGCGCAGGTATGAAGATATCAATATATGTGTGCACTGGTATGAATATACAGTGTGCATGTGCATAGGTGTGAAGATATCAATATATGTGTGCACTGGTATGAATATACAGTGTGCATGTGCGCAGGTGTGAAGATATCAATATATGAGTACACTGGTATGAATATACAGTGTGCATGTGCGCAGGTATGAAGATATCAATATATGTGTGCACTGGTATGAATATACAGTGTGCATGTGCGCAGGTATGAACATATCAATATATGTGTGCACTGGTATGAATATACAGTGTAAGTAGTACAAGTATGGGTATGTGATGCATATGTGCCCAAATATGGATATAACATATGCTGTTATGCGGCAAATCATGACAACATCAATATGGTAGAATCAGTATGATATATGATTTATAGAAATCCTATAATGTGAGTGTCATGGCAATCACTAACGGTGTGAGTGTAGCATATCAATCGTGCTCGTGCGACTTGAACCGTCAGTGACAGTGCAATGTCCTATGCTATCATTGCTATATGCAACAAAAGGGTAAGCTACTACAGTCCATATGAACATCTACAATCTAATATCCTAACACGCCCTGACGCTTAACGCCATACGGGCGATTTCCCCGTAGATGTTAAATCTACTCACCTGGTCGTGCGCTACTCCTAGCCGACCACCCGCTTCCCTTTCTTAGCTTCGTCCGACGTACCCGCCTGCGAACCTGGAATTACACAAGAATCCATATATTAGCAACTATCTCGCAAACGCGATATCGAAGTCAAACGATACGCTCGCGTCGCGAACTAAACGCGCGTGTGTACGATACGCTAAACGTGTGCACGCGTCTAAAACTAACCCCGACACGCCGCGATACGCTGAATCATGGAACCCTCTCGCGTATCACGCGTATCGCGCGAACCAAATGTACTAGAAATACGATATAACTTCCCAGATTCTACCCAGGCTAACAACTTGCAAAACTATACATACCACTGGCCTAGAAATAACAACAGACTCCTACCTATGCAAACATCACCCCAAAATTCCCCTATCTGGCCGCAAATTGCGGCTAGAATGAATAAACCGGCGGCCTCGCTATGGGGTGGGGGTCTCGGGCTCTGGTGGTGTGGTCTATACCTTGTATACAAGCTCCAGTTAACTCAATTTCAACCTGAAGTACTCGGGCCTAAAGCAGATCACAGAGATCCAAAAAGTTCACTTAAAAACACTAAATTTGCACAATTAGAAACCCTATGGTATTTTGGTGTAATCTGGGGTCTAACTAGGTTTACATAGTCTTAATAACACCTAATTAGGCTAGGTTAACCAATACTAACAGCACTAAACCATAAGTCCACACAATTCACCATTTCAAGCACAAAATCACACTTTTTACATAAACCGAAGCAAAACCTACGTAAGTTAAGCAATCTAGAGGGTTAGGCTCAAAGATTATACCTTACTAGACCCTATGAAGCAGAAAGAGGGAGGAGGAGGAGAAGAGGTGAGCTGCTGTGGCTGCTGCTGCCTGCTGTGGTTGCTGCTGATGCTGATGGTTCTGCAGCTGATGCTGGTGCTGTGGCTGCTGATGATGCTGCTGCAGCTGCTGCCTCTCTCTCTCTCAGCTGAGTGTGTGTGTGTGTGTGAGTGAGTTGTGAGAATGAGAAGTGAGAGTGAGAAAATGAGTCCCCAAGTCAACAACCCCCTCTCTCTTTCCCTTTCTCTTCATTTAATGAGCATGGCTCAAGCCATGCCCATACTCCCTCTCTCATGCACCAAGTCAACAAAAGAAAAAGAAAGAATTTCAATTAACAAAACACACAAATAAATAAAACCCAATTAAATCCCAAAACACTAATACAAAACTTAAAATGGCTTAGGAATTGGTTAGTCCACCATAGTTATTAATCATGGTTTAACCCTATCTCCTAACCCTAGTTTACATGCACAAGTGTGTGTGTGTGCCTAGAAAAATTCTAATAAAATATTCATTAATTAGAATAAAATATCAGAAACTTAGTTTGGTAAACTTTTTACCAAAAACTATCTATTAAAGTATATTTAACCCCTAAACACGACCTAAGGTGTTACACTAACATAGCAAAGAATGTGCAGGTCGAGCCACCAAAGTTCTTGAACCTTAAAACCCACGATTGTCATATCCTTCCGCATCAATTGCTTCCAGTGGCTCTTCGACATAATTTGCCATCCAATGTCACCAAAGTTTTGATAAAGTGTTGTGACTTTTTCAATAAACTTTGTTCTAAAGTGATAGATGTGGCTAAATTCGAGGAGTTGCAAAAGAGTATTGTTGAAACCCTCTGTAAGTTGAAGATGATATTTCCACCATCTTTCTTCACCGTCATGGTTCATCTTTCTGTGCATCTAGCTACAGAGGCAATGATTGTTGGACCTGTCTCATATAGGTGGATGTATCCAGTAGAAAGGTAATATATTTTTTCAGTCAATTGTGTTATTTAATTCATTATAATATTCACATTTTTCTAAAATATTCATTAACGTTTTAGATACTTGGGATTCTTGAAATGGCAAGTGCGCAATCGAGCTCGACCGGAAGGGTCAATAGCTGAGAGTTATTATGCAAACGAATGCCTCAACTTCACTTCTCGTTACTTGCGTGAAGTTGAAACAAGATTAAACTGTCCTTATCGAATTAACGATGATCGGCTATCCCATTCATAAGGGGATGATCGATCCTATCTGTAACATTTCAGAAAAATATAAAATAATATTTTTGGAATTTAAATAATAAATTTTACGAAAACTATACGAGTATGCATTTGAGTTTTCGTAGAATGGTATAATTATATACCTATATTTTGGCAAATATTTGGAAATTAATATGAATTTTTAATTATGGAAGTATTTATTGGATTCAGACATTTTATAAATTACTATACAATTATTTACATACAAGTTTATGTTAAACTTGATTAGTATATTACTAATTATGCATTAACCCAAATCCATTTTTTTAAATCATGTTTTGGGTGCATTAATACATTGAGGTTTTCTTTTGTAGTATGGTTTGTTTTTAGAAAAGGAATGGAAAAAAAGAAAAGAAAAATGGAAAATGAGAGGAGACATAGATGTGACCACCATAATGAGGAGAGAGAGTGCGAAAGAGAAAGAGAGAGAGAGTGTGTGTGTATGGTTCCACAACCATTCTTTTTCCCCACTTCCTTCATCTTCTCCTCCTTCTTTCTTCAGCTCCACCTCCACTACCACCCCACAAACACCCTCAAAACCACCTCCAAATCTCACACCACCTTCATAAGAATTATTCCCAAGCTCACTACAAGCATCATGGTGGGATCAAGTTGGAACTTTGAGCACTTTGGATCACCAAAGAATTTTCTTGAGTTGTTCCATGAGGAAAAACCTTCACCTTCCTTCAAGTTTTAAGTTTCCTAAGCTTAAGTGTTAGATTAGAGTTAAAAAGTTAAAGTTTTGGTGATCTTGGAAAATTCTAGGATGATGGTTAGTGGATGGATGAAACTTGTAGTAGAGATTAGTGGAGGTGTAGTGCGTGTCCCTTGGCCTAGTAGTGAGGGTAGCCTTGTCTAAAAAGAGCTTTGAAGTCCCCAAACACGAACTTAGAATTTTCCGATATCGGGATTTTGCTAAATTGTGATGATCAATCGGAATCTGGGATGAATAGAAGACTCTGAAAATTAAGTTGCAAACATAGTTAGATGTGTATTGTAGTAGAAAGATACCTTAGAAACCCGAGCACCCAACTCCCATGCTTGGCCGCCAATTTAATCTATATGGCCGCAATTTGCGTCCTGATCAAGGAATTAGGGTTTGGTTCTTGGTCCATTGCTCAATCATCTGATAATTAAGCCTACCATATATGCAAAATGTCCTAATTTCATCCGAGGTAAAATCTGGGAGTGTTTTTCTAAGTTGCTGATTTCGTTTTGCAACTTTTGAAACTTGGTTTTTGGTATTTGAGTTTTGACTCGATCGTTTGACGTTCATACACCAACGCCGGGAGTTGTTTGGTTGTTCTTGCATGCGTGGACTATAGGTTCTAACTATTAGGAATATGTATACCCTAGAGGCCATTATTGTATATTATAGTGGATGCTTGGACATCTATATAGAGAACTTTCTTACTCGACATGATAATATGCTATCTGGTTGCTCTTTATGTTAACATGTGCACTTGTTTTAGTTTACCATCTCATAGATACAAATTGATAAAGCCCTTAAGATGTTGGCTTGACTACCAGGACTATGATGCAGATCATACTAGTGGGGCTTGTGTAGTCCGCAAGCACATCCTTTAACAGTTCCTACTCGAGAGAGTATCGAGACAAGGTATCGATATTCTAGAGTAGACTAGTGTGTACGTTTCTTGACCTTGTATGGGGCAGTGTTTGATCCTATAACCATTGGTGTTTGACATCAAAGATTGTACATAGGTGCTCATTGGAGAATGGGTACACCGAACAGGATTCGCCGAGAACTCTTAAATGGTATCATAACTATTGTCAGATAGCAGTTCTCTAGTGACACTTATACAGGTTAGTCTGTAGACCTGAGATCGTCATAGTGTCTTGTGTGGTTCCCATTGTGCTTTGATTTCCTCCCTACCACGGCTCAAAGGAGTCGTGCAAATAAGTGAATTTTGGGTACAGTCCCGAGTCACATGGAGACAGTGAGCGATAAGAGGGGTTTCATCTCTCCCGGTATTGGGAGTTGATGTTGCGTTATGCTCGATTGGCTATAACAGAAAGTCCCTGGCCATGTGTTCATCACTAAAAACTGCATTTTAATACCGCTCATTCAATATCTATTTTGTTATATATCGGTACTATTAACAGTGTCTGCTCAGTAATTACAGATTACAGTTATCCGTGACAAAATACTGGAAATATATTCAAAATCATGGATATGTCGTTTGTGAGCTGACTATAGGATTGCTTGGCACAACGGCAAGGTTTCGGGGGGCATCGTCCATGCCATTTTCAAAATTCTGCCATGCTAAACAATCCTAATCCAAGAATCTTAACTAGAGATTTAGACAATACAAAGTGTAAGATACTTTACAACTAAGTGAACAAGGAATACAACCTTTGTAGACCGGTCCTTCTGTTGGATATAGTGCCATCAGAGTAAATTATTGGATCACAGGCATGCGATTGCAATGATTGAGGGAGGACCTATGCCGGTAGGACAATCTTACTCAAAGATGATAGTATGCTATCTGGTTTATCTTTATCATCGTGTACATGCTTTATGTGACCTTACAGGTCACTATTGCACGTTGATAGAGTCCATAGGATTCTTACTTGACAGTCAGCAGTATGATGGCGATCATATACGTAGGAGCTGGAGTCTATAAGCACATCCTTAAAGTGGTCCCTAGTCGTGGGAGTTTCGAGACTGGGCATCGATACTCCATTAGTAGACTAGTGTATACAGTCGAGACCCCGACGAGGGGCGGTGGTCGGTCTCACAAGCCATTGGTGTCAGTTGGTTCACCTAAGATGTATACAGGTGCTCATTGGGTTATGAGTACACCGGACAGGACTCGCCGGGAATATGCTAGTTGGTATTATACCTAGCGTCAGATAGCAGTTCCCTGGTGACATGTGTACAGGTTAGTTCATCGACCTGAGATCGTCATTTGTCTCGTGTGAGTTCCCACTGTACTTTGATTACTACCCTACCACGGCTCAAAGGAGTCGTGGAAACAGGTTTTAGTTGGGTACAGTCCCGAGTCACAAGGAGGCAGTGAGCGGATCGGCAGGGTTTCGTCTCTCCCGGTATTGGGGGTGAGATCGCGCTGTGTCTAGGAGAGCCATTACACGAATTCCTTGGCCAAGGCAGGAGATTTACTGGTAGGTATTCCAGTAGTATCTCAGGGTGTTCTGGGCTACACTCCGACACGACTTGTACCGCTTTTGGGGGTCTGACTTTTACCAACCCCCTAGGCCCTCCATGCGATGCTCATAGACGAACGGACCGGACTGTACGGATATTGTCACTGACAGGCTCAGTAGGGTGTTAGGATGAGTTCGCTCATCGACCTCCCTTTTGGTCAATACCTGGTAGCCCGTTACGTACAGCTAGTACCTCTGACGTGCTAGTGGTTAAATCCACAGCCAAAGTATTGAAGAGTCTTCAGAATCCCCCACAGACTGTTTCTCAAGTTTTGGGCGAAACGTTGTAGAGGCCGTATGATATATGGCAGGGTTCGATCATATACGTGCGGTATTGCACGGATTATGATCGGGCGGATCATACTAGTGGGCTTTGGTTTAAGCCAGATCCTAGTATTAGATTTGTTGGATTACTTTAGTCTCATCGCATTCGCATTCAGTCGGAATGCGAATGCATGTATGTATATACAGGTGAGGGGTATCCTTGTGATCCGTCACGAGTTTACTTTAGATGTTGCCGTATCTTTTTATTGTTGCAAACATTTGGATTAATGTTTGCATATGGAAATTGTGAGCTAGAAGCCATCATTTTGTGTATTAAATGATGCATGTACTTCATAGGTGACTCATGGTATCATTTCTTGTGCATATGTCATTTTATTTGATGGATTTGTGAGTAGAAATGATAAGAGGATAGAGAGGGGCAGCCAAGGTAAAGGTGAGCTCTTGTATTTTTTTTTTTGCTCTCTCTCTCTCATTTTATCATTGCAACAACACAAGAAAAAAGAAAGAAAGAGAAAGCTTCTCCTCCTTCTTCTTCCTCTAGCTCATAACCACCATTAATGGCAACACCTTCAATCTCCATCCAAGCAATGGATGCAAGAGACAAAATGATCACAAACATTCTCTACAACACCTTGGACACGTCGGCTAGCACACTTCGTGCCCGAGTTGCTTCGGATGAAGCGGGAGCCCGTAAAAGGACTCGTAGATGTGGTGCCCTTTCCGTTGAGGAGATCAAGACCGGAGATGCCGCGAGGAGCTTGGGATGGTGGCCAAAGAGCGAAGGACACGGATCGATCGGTATAGCTTTCCAACCCTCTCTCTTAATAGCTAGTTGTAGGTTAATGGTTTTATCCGGGTTTTAAGCATACGATAGCGCCGGTTTCTAGTTTGAAAAAGTTTTCGTTTCCACATTTTAGCCTCGGAAAGACGGCCTGGGCGCTACCGTAGACTTACATGGTATCAGAGCCAGGCCATTAACCTTTACTAGCTTGCTCTAACTTGTTTAGAACTTCGATCGAACGAATTTTCTAAAAACTGCATTTTCAAGTCACAGTTTCTGTCGAATTTTTCCTGTGGTCAAAAAATTATTTAGTGTGTTGCAGAAAATCAGGCAGGAGTTTTTATGAAATCTGAGAAAATTTGGTACGCTGTTGTCACTGTAGCGCGGCGGAACCGCGGCCGTACCCTCGTTTGGCTGTGGTTCCGCGGCAGGACTGTAGCAACAGTGCGCCATTTTTTATACAGAGGTTTCTGACTTGGAAATGGGGTTTCTGGTAATTTTTGTTTGGGCCCAGATTTGTTTGAGTACTGGGTATTGTACTTGGGGCCCACTTCGGGAAATTTTATCAATCGAAAATTTTAAATATGTTAGTTCACAGTATTTACATTATATCTGCGACCGTGAATGTCATTCGAGCGGTAAATCTTGTCTAATTGCAATAGTTCATTTAGACAGATTTGCAAACGAGACATTCCCGTTGATATTCTGTGTTGTGCTGTGATGTTGCGGATTTGTCGTGGTGGATAGCCACGATGCAATGGTAGTACAGTTTTGTTATATTTGTACATTTGATATTGCGGGGCGAGCTTCCGACATGTGGACTGCCGTCACTGCCTGTTTGTATATTGTTCTTTTGGGGCACGACCGGGCTGAGGTCGATGTACCCGTTGTATATTTTACTTTCTGTACTAGGATTACCCCACGGTGGGGTGCACGGATAGCCAGGTTCTAGAGGGCAATGGGCCCGCATCTCACGGCTTTGAGACGGAGGGGGCTTTACTCTAGAATTGGCGGGTTATTCGCCACACTCGTAGGGGGTACAGGTTGATCCAAGGAGGGGTGCTCAAGTTACCGGATTCCGTGAAGTGCTGGGTGGTCCATTCACTTTGTTGAAGGGGGCTGTCTCGCTTCAGGTTTTGGCGGGTAACTTGCCGTGCCCTTAGAGGTCTAGGATTTCATTGCACAGGCTATGCACACGACCAGGAGAACATCGGGTTTCAGTAGCGGCTCTATGAAACCCGGGGATCCCAGATTATCTATATTGTTCTGTGATGCTTATTACATTTCTGTGATGTTGCATTTTATCGCGCCATGAGGGATTATTATATATTGATATATATACTAGTAGATATTGTATATGTTTTACACCCACGCTAGTCCAGTCCCCGCTCTGTCGTTAGTTAAGTAACCTAACGGGTGATGACGGGACCCAGTGGCGAATGCGGATGACATATACGTACATCATATTTTCGTTCTTTTGTGGTGTGATTAATTGATGGAACTGCGTTGATTCGGATCAATGCAAGCTAAACAAACCTATTATGATGTTGTTGGAACATTTTTTCAAAAAGCTGTTATTGCAAGGACGTCTTCTTTTGTTTTGCACAGTGGTATTCAGTTGGAATATCCTGCACCTCAGTCGATGAGGCAAGGGCCGAGATCCCTTCACCGAGAGTGACCCCTTGGACAGAAGTTTGCGTCAGGGTAATAACTTCACTATAGTCGATTACTTTTTGCTTTGCATCACGGTATTCAGTTGGAATATCCTGCACCTCATTCTACGGGGAAAGAGCCGAGATCCCTTCACCGGGAGTGACCTCTTTAGCAATGGTTTTCGCCACTATATTTTTATAAAAAGCTATCCGGTTCCTTCAACAATATCAAGTTCATTACGTTAAAGGTTTTTCGCCAAAAACCATTCGTAGCCCTCCGTCATTTCAGACGGGTAGCACTTAGTATTCATGCTATGTTTGTTGGCCGAAGTCAAGGCATAGTGTATGGTAGCTATTTGTTACTTTTCTGTTGCATAGATAGATGCGTTGGTTTGGGACAGTCGTACTGCTTTGTTGGCCAAAGTCAAGGGTAGGTACGGGTGGGTTCAAATTAACCTGGATAATGACGGGTAGAACTTGACATGTGACTTATGATTTGTTGGCCAAAGTCAAGGTCATAAGAGCATGGGGTAAAAATCACATCGGGAGTTTCTAAAGAAACTGAAACTTGCCAGGCATGTGCATACCTTCTGGAGTGTGATAATGTGAGTGGAACATTATCATGCGATGATAGTTGGATCCCGATTCCCACTGATGAGTTGGTTTACTCCTCTGGTGATCCCGACTAATTCTTCTTTCAGGTTTGGAGGAGAATTTGAGGATACAGTGGGAGGTTTCCTGATTAGATAAAATGATAACCATTCTGATCTAGGTTAGAGTGCACGCTGAGTGTTTCTTTTCTCTCTCTCTTTGGCAGCGACCATGACCCGACCCTTGACTATGACTCAGTGACCAAGATTAACCGAGCCTTCTTAAAACACTGGCTTTTGGATTGTTAGAGTTGCATACCTCATTGCTACTCCTTCTTTTACCCTTTTCTCCAGGACACCCCGTATTACTATGAACATCCACTTCCATTGGATAAAACCATCGTATGGTTATATACGAGCTCGAAGGAACTTATTCGAGGATGGTTTCCGGTTCTGGAGAAAACGAATAGGACTATTCAGTTGTCTTTTCCTTTTACCTTCTCTAAGGTTGCGAGTGTTCCTTGGATTAGGACAGTACACCTATTACGCAAATTGGATAGTCTTCTTCCAAACCTTAGGCTGGTACCGAAAGGTGGGGAATGAAGAAAACCAATTAGCCTAAATGGTGTACAGAAGGTATTAAGTAAAGACATATCAAGGGATTAGTAAGAGGGCAAAGTAAACTGCGACTGCTATTCACGACCAAACCAAGTATTTCTTCGCCAATCCTAAATCACCTTTGTATTTCTCCAGGACACTCCGTATCACTACGAAGATCCATAGTTTATTGGATACTCCATTGTATGGTTATATACGAACTCGAAAGGAACTTGTTCCAGTTCGGAGATGGATTCTGGTTCAGGAGAAATAGGAATAAGGTTTATTCGGCTGTCTTTTATCTTCACCTTCTCTCGCATTGGGAGTGCTCCTAGGATTAGGACAGTACACCCATTATGCTTATTGGATAGTCTTCTTCCAAACCATAGGCTGGTGCCGAACGGTAGGGAAGGAAGAAAACCATTTGGCCTAAAGGGGTGTACAGAAGGTAATGACTAAAGACATATAAAGGGATTTGGAGAGATGGCAAAGAAATATACGGTTACAGTTGTGAATCTGATAATAGAAGAGGCATTACTAGGAATACCCGGATACCCCTTCGAAACATTTACATGTTTCAGTTTCACTGTGTATTGTTAAAGGAAAACTGATTTCCCAATTAGTCTTTGCTCCAGGGTATGTATTTACCAGGTTTGATTATCACATCTGTATGGTTTTACAGACGATGAGTGGGAGTAAGTTATTGGGAATTGGGTGATCATCCTCATTATATCGGGATTCGTTGTAATTGGTGATATTTGAGGAATTCGCCTGGGTTGTTTGCCGGACGATAAATATTTGGTTTTGAATATCCGTTGTTATGCACCAATTTCAAATTGATATATCTTTACGTCTATTTTTATAGAGTGAGATATAACCTTTTGAAATTATGTCGATGAGATTTACCTATATCAGTTGATGGTTAGGTAAGGAGCATTAAACAGCGGTGTAATTCTTCTTAACCATAAGTACAGTTTTCAACCTACGACATACAGGGAATGAGTTATTAGACTCAGGGGACTTTTACAGAGTATTGTATATTGTCCAATGTCCATGAGGACAGAGGGGTTGGTACTCGTACTATATTCTGTTTACTTATGACTTCTCTAGTTCTTAGACACGTGTTTCATAGAAATACAAGATCCAAGTTTTGAGAAGTTGTAGGTATATGAATAAAGTAGAGAACCAGGTATTGCAAGTATCAGGATTCTTCAAGATGATCGAAGATGTGGATACTTGTGTATGGTATTCAGTTGATAGTAATGATTATGAGAAACTTGTTTCTCTTTCAGGTTACTCATATCTGGATGCATTCCTAAGTTGAGTAACGCTGATGGGCCTCCTTCCATTTAGTTTACATGCACTGGAGACAGCTGCATGATTTGAATCTGGTTCCAATTAAATTAGTGCCTCTGTTTCTATATTGGATATAGAACGGTTCATATCTTAACGATGTTAAGGTACGAGGAGTTGTCCAGCTTATGCTTAAAACCAGACTCTGGATAACTCAAGGCACGTTTCTGTAATGGCTGTTTGTGGGTTGACCCGGGCTATGACGAGGGTTGACTTTCTACCATCTGGAAGATCAATAGTGATATTGTTCTTGACTCGCCACAGTTTTAGTAAAATGGATTTTTTCAGAAAATAGTGGTGGGAGTATTGTAGAACTGGAAGTGATTCCAGAACCGAAAACGATTACTGAAAATTTGTTAAGAACCTAAAGATTCAATCTGGTTTGACATTCCATTGGCCACTCCGCAGATATGGTGGGTAACCTCAAGCACCAGAGAGGTACTTCGGTAGCCTCAAGGATGGTGACAGGGAGGTTCTTGTTTATTCAGACTTGCCATTACTGTTGTTCCAGACTGTGATGTTGGAGATAGTGCCCTCAGAGTCAATTATTGGATCACAGGCACGTGATTGCAATGATTGAGGGAGGACCTATTCCGGTAGGACAGTCTTATTCAAGATGATAGTATTCTATCTGGTTTATCTTTATCATCGTGTACTGCTTTAGGTGACCCTACAGGTCACTATTGCGCGTTGATAGAGCCCGTGGGATTCTTGCTTGACTGCCAGCAGTATGAGGGCGATCATATACGTGGGAGCTGGTTGTCTATAAGCACATCCTTAAACGGTCCCTAGTCGTGGGAGTTTCGAGACAGGGCATCGATACTCCAGAATAGACTAGTGTATACAGTCGAGACCCCGACGAGGGGCGGTGGCCGGTCTCACAAGCCACTGGTGTCAGTTGGTTCACCTAAGATGTATACAGGTGCTCATTGGGTTATGAGTACACCGGACAGGACTCGCCGGGAACATGCTACTTGGTCTTATACCTGACGTCAGATAGCAGTTCCCTGGTGACATGTGTACAGGTTAGTTCATCGACCTGAGATCGTCATTTGTCTCGTGTGAGTTCCCACTGTACTTTGATTACTACCCTAACACGCTCATAGGAGACGTGCAAACAGGTTTTAGTTGGGTACAGTCCCGAGCCACATGGAGGCAGTGAGCGGATCTGCAGGGGTTCGTCTCTCCCGGTATTAGGGGTGAGGTCGCGCTGTGTTTAGGAGATCCATTACACGAAGTCCTTGGCCAAGGCAGGAAATTTACAGGTAGGTATTCCAGTAGTATCTCAGGGTGTTCTGGGCTACACTCCGATATGACTTGTACTGCTTTTGGGGGTCTGACTTTTACCAACCCCCTAGGCCCACCATGTGATGCTCATAGACGAACGGACCGGACTGTACGGATATTGTCACTGACAGGCTCAGTAGGGTGTCAGGATGAGTTCGCTCATCGACATCCCTTTTGGTCAATAGCTGGTAGCCCGTCACGTATGGCTAATACCTCTGACGTGCTAGTGGTTAAATCCATAGCCAAAGTATTGACGAGTCTTTAGAGTCCCCCACAGACAGTTGCTCAAGTTTCGGGCGAAACGCTGTAGAGGCCGTATGGAGATATGGCAGGGTTCGATCAGATACGTGCGGTATTGCACGGATCATGATCGGACGGATAATACTAGCGGGCTTTGGTTTAAGCCGGATCCTAGTATTGTACAGTATAGACTTTGTCTCATTGCATTTGTATTCGGCCGGAATACAAATGCGGGTTTGTATATACAGTAGCGGGGTTTTCCTGTAATTTATTACGGGATCAGTTTTTTGAAGTTGCCAGTTTGGCTTCCGTTTCGGCTATTTTCTTTTGTATCTTTCCTTGGCTGAAAATTGGTGGAGGAGGGCTTATTTGCAATTGTGCAAATTAGTATTGTGGAGGGTGGTATTTGCATATTGTTGCTTCATGATGGTTGCACCATCATTTGACTTCTTCACTTCATGATGGCTTGACCTTTGTAGTTATGATTGGTTGATGGAGTGTTGGTTTTGGTTGATGATCATTGCGTATCATCATCACCCTTTCTCTCTCTTGCATTATGTTGAGGCTCACTTCTTTTTCCATTCCACTTGACTCCATTCTCTAATTCCTCTTGACATGGCCGGCCAACTGAGTGTGGGGGGCTGTCCAAATTTTAGTAGTGGGATTTTGTTCTCTACATGCTAGAAAAATCCCCTAGTTCCTCTAGAAAAAGTTCGCATCTCATTCCTCCACCATTATGGCAATTTCCACAACCCCAAATGAGACATAAGTTCTACAGTTAACCTACAGTATCCTTGGGCACGTCGACTCACCAACTTCATACCCGAGTTGCCTTGATCCAGAGGTGGGAGCCCGTAAAAGAAGCCGGCGATGTGGTGCCCTTCCGGCGAGGAGGTGAAGACCGGAGATTCCGCGGGAGATCGGGACGACGACGAGAAGGCCGAAGGACACGGATCGCTCGGTATATCTCTCTACCCCGTTCTTTAGTTAGCTAGAATTAGTTTAATGGCCCGATCCGGGATTTTTGTGCGCGGTGGTGCCCGTTGACAAGTTTAAAGTAAAGTATCGTTTCCGCATTTTGGCCTCGGATTGACGGCCGGGGCGCCGCCGTGCACTTACACTGGTATCAGAGCCACGCCATTAACCTAGTCTAGCTTGGTCTAATGTGTTTACATCTTCGATCGAACAAAATTCCAAAACCCACGATTTCAATGCATCAGTTCTCTGTCGAAATTTTTTTGGCTCCAAAAATTTTTCAGGTTGTTGAAGAATAATGTTCAGGAAATTCTAAGACATTTGTGAAAAAATGATAGCGTGATACTGTAGACCCACCGTGGAACCGCGGCCAAAACCCCCTTGGCGCCGCGGTTCCGCCACAGTACAGTGCCTTCACCGCACCATTTTCGCACAGTGATCTTTTTACAGGGAAATTGGGGTTTTGGAATGTTCTGTTTGGGCTAAGAATTTCTTTGAGTGCTACAGTAGTGCTTGGGGCCCACCTGGGTAAATTTGATCGATCGAAAATTTTAAACATGTTAGTTCACAGTATTTACATTATATCTGCGACCATGAATGTCATTTGATCGGTAAATCCTGTCTAACTGCTATAGCCCGGTTAGACGGATTTGCGAACGTGACATTCACGTTGATGTTCTGTGTTGTGCTGTGATGTTGCGGATTGGTCATGGGGGATAGCCTGGATGCAATGTTAGTACAGTTTTGGTTGTATTATGTACATTTGATATTGCGGGGCGAGCGTCCGACATGTGGACTGCCGTCACTGCCTGTTTGTATATTATTCTTTTAGGGCACGACCAGGGTGAGGTCGATGTACCCGTTATGTGTATATTTTACTTTCTGTACTAGGATTACTCCAAGGTGGGGTGCATGGATAGCCGGATTTTAGAGGGCAACGGGCCCGCATCTCATGGCGTTGAGACGGAGGGGGCTTCACTCTAGAATTGGCGGGCTATTCGCCGCACTCGTAGGGGGTACTTGTTGACCCAAAGAGGGGTGCCCAAGTTACCGGATTCCGTGAAGTGCTGGGTGGTCCATTCACGTTGCTGAAGGGGGCTGCCTCGCTTCAGGTTTTGGCGGGTAACTTTCCGCGCCTGTAGGGATCTAGGATTTCATTGCACAGGCTATCCACACGACCAGGGGAACGTCGGGTTTCAGTAGCGGTTCTGTGAAACCCGGGGATCCCAGATATCTGATTGTTCTGTGATGCTTATTACATTTCTGTGATGTTGCATTTTATCACGCCTTGAGCGAATATTATATATTGATATATATACTAGTAGATGTTGTATATGTTTTTCATCCGCGCTAGTCCAGCCCCCGCTCTGTCGTTAGTTAACTAACCTAACGAGTAATGACAGGACCCAGTGGCGAATGCGGATGGCATATACGTACGTCATTATTTTCGTTCTTTGTGGTGTGATCAATTGATGGGACTGCGTTGATTCGGATCAATGCAAGCTAAACAAACCTATTCTGATGTTGTTGGAACAATTTTTTCAAAAAGCTGTTATTGCAAGGGCGTTCTCTTTTGTTTTGCACAGTGGTATTCGGTTATGAATATCCAGCACCTCAATCGACGAGGCAAGGGCCGAGATCCCTTCACCGGAAGTGACCCCTTGGACAGAAGTTTGCGTTAGGTTAATAACTTCACTATAGTCGATTACTTTTGCTTTGCATCATGGTATTCAGTTGGAATATCCTGCACCTCATTCTACGGGGAAAGAGCCGAGATCCCTTCACCAGGAGTGACCTCTTTAGCAAAGGTTTTCGTCACTATATTTTTATAAAAGCTATCCAGTTCCTTCAACGATATCAAGTTCATTACGTTAAAGGTTTTTCGCCAGAAACCATTCGTAGCCCTCCGTCATTTCAGACGGGTAGCACGTAGTATTCATGCTATGTTTGTTGGCCTTAGTCAAGGCATAGTGTATGGTAGCTGCTTGTTACCTTTCTGCTGCATAGATAGATGCATTGGTTTGGGACAGTCGTATAGCCTTGTTGGCCCTAGTCAAGGGCTTGTACGGGTGGGTTCAAATTAACCTGGACAATGACGGGTAGAACTTGACATGCGACTTATGATTTGTTGGCCTTAGTCAAGGTCATAAGAGCATGGGGCAAAAATCACATCGGGAGTTTCTAAAGAAACCGAAACTTGCCAGATATGCGCATACCTTCTGGAGTGTGATAACGTGAGCGGATTCCGTCACGTTATCATGCGATGATAGTTGGATCCTAATTCCCACTGATGAGTTGGTTTACTCCTCGGGTGATCCCGACTAATTCTTCTTTCAAGTTTGGAGAAGAATTTGAGGTTACAATGGGAGGTTTCCTGATTAGATAAAGTGATAACCATTCCGATCTAGGTTAGAGTGCACGCTGAGTGTTTCTTTTCTCTCTCTCTTTGGCAGCGACCATAACCCGACCCTAGACTATGACTCAGTGACCAAAATTAACCGAACCTTCTTAAACGCTGGCTTTTGGATTGTCAGAGTTGCATACCTCATTGCCACTCCTACTTTTACCTTTTTCTCCAGGACACCCCGTATTACTACGAACGTCCACTTCCATTGGACAAAACCATCGTATGGTTATATACGAACTCGAAGGAATTTATTCGAGGATGGTTTCCGGTTCTGGAGAAAACAAATAGGACTATTCAGTTGTCTTTTCCTTTTACCTTCTCTCAGGTTGCGAGTACTCCTTGGTTTAGGAGATAGTACACCTATTACGCAAATTGGATAGTCTTCTTCCAAACCTTAGGCTGGTGCCGAACGGTGGGGAATGAAGAAAACCAATTAGCATAACGATGGTGTACAGAAGGTATTAAGTAAAGACATATCAAGGGATTAGTAAGAGGGCAAAGTAAAGTGCGACTGCTATTCACGACCAAACTAAGTATTTCTTCGCCAATCCTAAATCACCTTTGTATTTCTCCAGAACACTCCGTATCACTACGAAGATCCACAGTTTATTGGATACTCCATCGTATGGTTATATGCGAACTCGAAAGGAACTTGTTCCAGTTCGGGGATGGATTCTGGTTCAGGAGAAATAGGAATAAGGTTTATTCGGTTGTCTTTTATCTTCACTTTCTATCACATTGCGAGTGCTCCTAGGATTAGGACAGTACACTCATTATGCTTATTGGATAGTCTTCTTCCAAACCATAGGCTGGTGCCGAACGGTAGGGAAGGAAGAAAACCATTTAGCCTAAGAGGGTGTACAGAAGGTAATGACTAAAGACCTATAAAGGGATTTGGAGAGATGGCAAAGAAATATACGGTTACAGTTAAGAATCTGGATAATGGAAGAGGCATTACTAGGAATACCAGGATACCCCTATGAAACATTTCAATGGTTCAGTTTCACTGTGTACTGTTAAAAGAAAACTGATTTCCCAATTAACACTTACTCCAGGGTATGTATTTACCAGGTTTGATTCTCACATCTGTATGGTTTTACAGATGATGAGTGGGAGTAAGTTATTGGGAATTAGGTGATCATCCTCATTATATCGGAATTCGTTGTAATTGGTGATATTTGAGGAAGTCACCTGGGTTGTTTGCCGGACGACAAATATTTGGTTTTGAATATCCGCTGTTATGCACCAATTTCAAATTGATATATCTGTACGTCTATTTTCATAGAGTGAGATATACCCTTTTGAAATTATGTCTATGACATTTACCTATATCAGTGGATGGTTAGGTAAGGAGCATTAAACAGCGGTATAATTTTTCTTAACCATAGGTACAGTTTTTAGCCTACGACACACAGGGATTGAGTTATTAGACTCAAGGGACTTATACAGAGTATTGTATGTTGTCCAGCGTCCATGAGGACAGAGGGGTTGGTCCTCGTACTATATTCGGTTTACTTATGACTTCTCTAGTTCTTAGACAGGTGTTTCGTAGAGACACAGGGTCCAAGTTTTGAGAAGTTATAGGTATAAGAATAGAGTAGAGAACCAGGTGTTGCAAGTATCGGGATTCTTCAAGGTGACCGAAGATGTAGATACTTGTGTGTGGTATTCAGTTGATAGTAATGATTAAGAGAACTTGCTTCTCTTTCAGGTTACTCATAATTGGAAGCATTCCTAAGTTGAGTAACGCTGATCGGCCTCTTTCCATTTAGTTGACATGCACTGGAGATAGCTGCATGATTTGAATCTGATTCAATTAAATCAGTGCCTCTGTTTCTGTATTGGATATAGAACAGTTCATATCTTGACATTGTTAAGGTACGGGGAGTTGTCCGGCTTATGCTTAAAACCAGACTCCGGATAACTCAAGGCACGTTTCTGTAATGGCTGTTTGTGGGTTGACCCAGGCTATGACGAGGGTTGACTTTCTACCATCTGGAAGATCAATAGTGATATTGTTCTTGACTCGCCACAGTTTTAACAAAAATGGATTTTTTTCAGAAAACGGTAGTGGGAGTATGGTAGAACTGGAAGTGATTCCAGAACCGCAAACGATTACTGAAAATTTGATAAGAACCTAAAGATTCAATCTGGTTTGACATTCCATTGGCCACTCCACAGATAAGGTGGGTAACCTTAGGCACCCGAGAGGTACTCCGGTAGCCTCAAGGACGGTGACAGGGAGGTTCTTGTTTACCCAGACTTGCCATTGCTGTTGTTCCAGACTGTGAGACCCGACAGGAGGATGAGTATAACGTCGTTCTAAACTGGCTTTAGAAGTGTACGTCTATATGACTCTGCCAGAGGGTTGTCGTAGTCAGTGGGAGCAGCGGAAGCATTGGTGGACAAGTAGCTCATGTCTATGGACTAAAGCAGATATAGCGGAGATAGATCATCTATTTCTGATGTGACAGTCACAGGTTTGACTTCATCAGAATAAGGGATGGATCTGTTGAGAAGGTAGTAGGGTGTGATGTCCTGGTATTTGGATGACATACACAAAGTAAGAAGTGAAATTCCTATACTACGATCGGTTATACTTTGGTTGTCACACAGTAGTTCTCCACACGGGACATGGATATTATATCAAGACATACTGGTTACTGGATCTATGGTTTTAGATCTAGATTTGGGTAGTTTCCCAATCTGGGTACTTAGACAGCATTCTAGAGGAGTTTTAGAATGGACGACTCCTGGCACGGTAGTGTACCTGCAAGTGATGGAGTCGCCCTCTCTAAAGGTGTCTTACAGACTAAAGTAGAGAGGGATGTGTATGATTGACAGATCACTTGCTTAGACAATTGAGTCAATCATGAGATGTCAAGTACCACACCAGATATTGTTTTTGCAGCAGATGCAACAGGTTGATATTGATCAAATCCTGGAGAAACATTCGGAAGCAGTTTTAGAACATAAGTGGATGTTCTAGGGATATGATAACGACAGCCTCTTTTGGGAGACGGTTATCATTCCAGGCTTCCAAGGTGACCTGGATGACAGAGAGGTTGTCAGAGTTATAGTTTTCCCTCTGACGAGGGGCGGTATTATGGACAGGTGGTCCAGGAGGATACCGAGGGAGGCATGGCACAGGATACTGATTAAGTTCAGTTGTCGATACAGTCTAAGAAGTTTGGATTTGGAGTTCATTTATGAGCTAGGTCCCATCAGATATCTAGACACATTCTAAGACAGGTATTGCTCATTTCGGGAGATGGCTTTCTCCGCGAACATGAGATATAGAGAGACATAGAAAGAAACATCAGAGCGGATCCACTCACTGAGGCTATTCCTCAAACGCAATAGTTTCGCAAGCGGGTTTTGTGAGACTGACTAGTAGGGGAGTTGGGTGTTCGGTATCACACGGGCCGTGAGTATGTGACATCGCAATAATTAGCCTTGAGTGCAAGTGGGAGATTGTTGGAAATAGTGCCCTCAGAGTCAATTATTGGATCACAGGCACGTGATTGCAATGATTGAGGGAGGACTTATTCCGGTAGGACAGTCTTACTCAAGATGATAGTATGCTATCTGGTTTACCTTTATCTTCGTGTACTGCTTTAAGTGACCTGACATGTCGCTATTACACATTGATAGAGCCCCTAGGATTCTTGCTTGAATACCAGCAGTATGAGGGCGATCATATAAGTGGGAGCTGGGGTCTATAAGCACATCCTTAAACGGTCCCTAGTCGTGGGAGTTTCGAGACAGGGCATCGATACTCCAGAGTAGACTAGTGTATACAGTCGAGACCCCGACGAGGGGCGGTGGCCGGTCTTACAAGCCACTGGTGTCAGTTGGTTCACCTAAGATGTATACAGGTGCTCATTGGGTTATGAGTACACCGGACAGGACTCGCCGGGAACATGCTACTTGGTCTTATACCTGACGTCAGATGGCAGTTCTCTGGTGACATGTGTACAGGTTAGTTCATCGACCTGAGATCGTCATTTGTCTCGTGTGAGTTCCCACTGTACTTTGATTACTACCCTACCACGCTCATAGGAGACGTGCAAACAGGTTTTAGTTGGGTACAGTCCCGAGCCACATGGAGGTAATGAGCGGATCTGCAGGGGTTCGTCTCTCCCGGTATTAGGGGTGAGGTCGCGCTGTGTCTAGGAGAGCCATTACACGAAGCCCTCGGCCGAGGCAGGAGATTTACTGGTAGGTATTCCAGTAGTATCTCAGGGTGTTCTGGGCTACACTCCGACATGACTTGTACTGCTTTTGGGGGTCTGACTTTTACCAACCCCCTAGGCCCGCCATGCGATGCTCATAGATGAACGGACCGGACTGTACGGATATTGTCACTGACAGGCTCAGTAGGGTGTCAGGATGAGTTCGCTCATCGACGTCCCTTTTGGTCAATAGCTGGTAGCCCGTCACGTATGGCTAATACCTCTGACGTGCTAGTGGTTAAATCCACAGCCAAAGTATTGACAAGTCTTTAGAGTCCCCCACAGACAGTTGCTCAAGTTTCGGGCGAAACGCTGTAGAGGCCGTATGGAGATATGGCAGGGTTTGATCAGATACGTGCGGTATTGCACGGATCATGATCGGACGGATAATACTAGCGGGCTTTGGTTTAAGCCGGATCCTATTATTGTACAGTGTAGACTTTGTCTCATTGCATTTGTATTCGGTAGGAATACAAATGCGGGTATGTATATACAGTAGCGGGGTTTTCCTGTAATTTATTACGGGATCAGTTTTTTGAAGTTGCCAGTTTGGCTTCCGTTTCGGCCATTTTCTTTTGTATCTTTCCTTGGCTGAAAGTTGGTGGAGGAGGGCTTATTTGCAATTGTGGAAATTAGCAATGTGGAGGGTGGTCTTTGCATATTGTTGCTTCATAATGGTTGCACCATCATTTTGTTAGTTGTATGTATGCCCTAGAGGCCAGTATTGTACAGATGATGTATATTATATTGGATGGTTGGACATATATAGAGATGGCTTTCTTGCTCGATATGATAGTATGCTATCTGGTTGCTCTTTATCTTAACATGTATACTTGTCTCTTTATACTGTCTTAGAGTTACATGTTGGTAAAGCCCTTAGGATGTGTACTTGACTACCTGGACTAAGATGCGGATCATACTAGTGGGGACATGGTAGTCCATAAGTACATCCTTCAAGGTCCCTAGTCATGGGTGTACCGAGACAGGGCATCGATATACCAGTGTAGACTAGCGTATACGCTTCTCGACCCATGAGATGGGCGATGGATGACCCCATATCCATTGGTGTTTGACATCAGAGATCGTATACGGGTGCTCAGTGGAGACTTGGTACACTGGACGGATTCACCGAGAACTCCCAGATGGTATTATACCTCACGTCAGATGGCAGTTCTCAGGTGACACTAGTGCAGGTTAGTCTGTAGACCCGAGATCGTCATAGAGTCTTGTGTGATTCCCACTGTGCTTTGATTTCCACCTTACCACGTCCATGAGGGCGTGCAAAACGGTGGTTTTTGGGTACAGTCCCGAGTCACATGGAGGCAATGAACGATAGGAGGGGTTTCGTCTCTCCCGGTATTGGGGGTTGATGTTGCACTGTGCTCGATTGGCCGTAACAGGGAAGTCCCTGGCCAGGGCTGATCAGAGATTTACTGGTAAGTGTTACCAGTAGTTTCTCGACCCGTTATGAGCCTCACGTCGGCACGACTTATCGGTTATTGGGGTCTGACGTTTACCACCCCTAGACTTGATATGCGACATATTAGACGAGGAGACCGGACTGCACGGTAGTGTTGCCGATTGGCTCGACGGGAGTTGTAGCAGGTTCGCTTGTTCTCTTCTGATCGCTCAATACCCGGGTGGCTGTTACATTTAGCTGACCGCTTGCGGCTTGGGGGTGCTCGATATGATCATCACCCACTACCGGCGTATTGACGAGTCTTAGAGTCCCACAATGGAGTTTCCTAGTCCAGACGAAACGTTGTGGTGCGCGTATGCGATATGCACATGGACCCGATTAAAATACGCGTATAGGATACCGTATATTGATCGGGCGGCTTTCTTTTGGTGGGGTCATATGTGATATGGCCGGATTGATAAATCAAGTGTTGATTTATCATTTAACCATTAGTTTCTCACTTGAAATCCTTTCTTGTGTTTGATGGATGTATGCATGCATGTATGCCTTCTTTATAGATTCATGCACATATGGATGTACATACACACACACATACATACATAGATCCTTCATGGTTGTACATACATGAAAATGGTGCCAATATAAGACTCACACCATGGATTAAATATATGGATAATTATTTAATTTTTGTTAAAAACAAAATGGAAAAAGAAAGGATAATTCATGGTTAGTTTATACGTCCTTCTTAAACCTAACCATGCTCACCTACTCCTAACCATGAGTTAACCTTCTCTTTGTGTTTTAAACTCAAGTTAAATAATGTCTTTATCATCTAACCATGGTTTGAGATGAGAAGAATAAAATATGTGTATATATATTTTATTTGGGGCACTTCCGGGTTGAGGTTGATGCCACCAGTGTTGTATATTATTTACTTTTCCGTATTAGGATGGACCCAAGGTGGGGAGTGTAAGTGCACGGCGGCGCCCCGGCCTCCATCCCGAGGCCAAATGAGGAAGCGATGGTTAACTTTAATTTTTTTTGAACCGGCACCACCGCGCACTAAAACCCGGATCGGGCCATTAACTAGTCCTAGCTATCAAGAGAGGGAAGAGAGATATACCGAGTGATTCGAGTCCTCCGGTCTTCTCGTCGTCGTCCCGATCTCCCCGCGGAATCTCCGGTCTCCACCTTATCGCCGGAAGGGCACCACGTCGCCGGCTTCTTTTACGGGCTCCCGCCTCTAAACCGAGGCAACTCGGGCACGAAGTTGGCTAGCCGACGTGCCCAAGGTTTGCTGTAGAATGCGTGTAGTGCTCATGTCTCATTTTAGGGTTCATGGAGGTTGCCTTTTGGTGGAGGGATGATACAAGCTAATGGAGATTGATCTTGTGGGATTTTCATCAAAGCAAAAGCACAAAAAACCCCACACATGAAATTTGGACAGCCCTCATTAGAAGTGGCCGGCCATGGCTTGGTGGGAGAGTGAGAATGAGAGTCAAAGAGGGTAGCGACAAGAATAAGCAAGTGAAAGGAAATGGTTATCATATTCAACCATCATCAAAAGCATGATGACTCCAAAGTCAAGCAATGATCACTAACAAATCCACACTCCACCAACTAATCAACAACCATGATTGCTACAAAAAGTCAAGCAATCATGAACCATGGAAGGTCAAAGGATGGGGCTCCATCATGAAACCATCATGACACAAAAGTATGCAAAGAACACCCTCCATATTGCTTATATGCACAGATGCAAATAAGCCCTCCTCCACCAATCTTCGGCCAATGAAAAATGCAAAGAAATATGGCCGAAACGGAAAGCAAACTGGCAACTCCAGAAAACTGGTCCCGTAATAAATTACAGGAAAACCCCGATACTGTGTATACACACCCGCATCTGTATTCCGACCGAATACAAATGCAATGAGACAAAATCTACACTGTACTATACTAGGATCCGGCTTAAACCAAAGCCGGCCAGTAATATCCGTTCGATCCTGATCCGTGCAATACCGCACGTATCTGATCGAACCCTGCCATATATCCATACGGCCTCTAGTACTAACTGTCCGATCCTGATCCGTGCAATACCGCACGTATCTGATCGGACCCTGCCATATCTCCATACGGCCTCTACAGCGTTTCGCCCGAAAACTTGAGCAACTGAATGTGGGGGACTCTAAAGACTCGTCAACACCTTGGTTGTGGATTTAACCACTAGCACGTCAGAGGTATAAGCCTGTTGGAGATAGTGCCCTCAGAGTCAATTATTAGGTCACAGGTACGTGATTGTAATGATTGATAGAGGACCTATCCCGGTAGGACAGTCTTACTCGAGATGATAGTATGCTATCTGGTTTACCTTTATCATCGTGTACTGTTTTAGGTGACCTTACAGGTCGCTATTACACGTTGGTAGAGCCCCTAGGATTCTTGCTTGACCACCAGCAGTATGAGGGCGATCATATAAGTGGGAGCTGGGGTCTATAAGCTTATCCTTAAAAGGTCCCTAGTCGTGGGAGTTTCGAGACTGGGCATCGATACTCCATTAGTAGACTAGTGTATACAGTCGAGACCCCGACGAGGGGCGGTGGCCGGTCTCACAAGCCACTGGTGTCAGTTGGATCACCTAAGATGTATACAGGTGCTCATTGGGTTATGAGTACACCGGACAGGACTCGCCGGGAACATGCTAGTTGGTCATATACCAGACGTCAGATGGCAGTTCCCTGGTGACATGTGTGCAGGTTAGTTCATCGACCTGGGGATCGTCATTTGTCTCGTGTGAGTTCCCACTGTACTTTGATTACTACCCTACCACGGCTCAAAGGAGTCGTGCAAACAGGTTTTAGTTGGGTACAGTCCCGAGCCACATGGAGGCAGTGAGCGTATCTTCAGGGGTTCGTCTCTCCCGGTATTGGGGGTGAGGTCGTGCTGTGTCTAGGAGAGCCATTACACAAAGTCCTTGGCCAAGGCAAGGAGATTTACTGGTAGGTATTCCAGTAGTATCTCAGGGTGTTCTGGGCTACACTCCGACACGACTTGTACCGCTTTTGGGGGTCTGACTTTTACCAACCCCCTAGGCCCGCCATGCGATACTCATAGACGAACGGACCGGACTGTACGGATATTGTCACTGACAGGCTCAGTAGGGTTGTCAGGCTGAGTTCGCTCACAGACATCCCTTTTAGTCAGTACCTGGTAGCCCGTTACGTATTGGCTTATACCTCTGACGTGCTAGTGGTTAAATCCACAACCAAGGTGTTGATGAGTCTTTAGAGTCCCCCACATTTCAGTTACTCAGCTTTCGGGCGAAAAGTTGTAGAGGCCGTATGGAGATATGGCAAGGTCCGATCAGATACGTGCGGTATTGCACGGATCAGGATCGGAAAGATTGTACTATAGGCCGTATGGATATATGGCAGGGTTCGATCAGATACGTGCGGTATTGCACGGATCAGGATCGAACAGATATTACTGGCCGGCTTTGGTTTAAGCCGGATCCTAGTATAGTACAGTGGAGATTTTGTCTCATTGCATTCGTATTTCGGTCGAAATACAGATGCGGGTGTGTATGCACAGTATCGGGGTTTTCCTGTAATTTATTACGGGACCAGTTTTCTGGAGTTGCCAGTTTGCTTTCCGTTTCGGCCGATTTCCATTGTTCCGTTCATTGGCCGAAGTTTGGTGGAGGAGGGCTTATTTGCATTGTTGCAAATAAGCATTTTGTGGAGGAGGTCTTTGCATATTCTTGTGTCATGATAGCCATTCTTTGACCTTGACTTCTTGTCTTCATCATGACTTGGCTTTTGGTGATGTTGATGGGTTATGATGATGGTTTTGGTGTGTTGGTTTTGCTAGTAATCATTTCTACACATGATAACTCCACACTCTCTTTCTAGCATGATGATTAACCCTCCCCTTGGACTTTCTCTCTCAACTCACCCATTCTTTTGACATGGCCGGCCACTAGTAAGAAGAGGGGGAATTCATTTTTCATGTGTAGCAATTTTTGGTTCTCTTCATGCTCCAAAAATCCCCAAGGTCCTCCACATATTTCCTTGTATCATCCCTCCATCAAAAGGCAATTCCTACAACCCCAAATTGAGACACAAGTTCTACTACATATTCTACAGCAAATCTTGGGCACGTCGAGTAGCCGGCTTCGTGCCCGAGTTGCCTCGGCATTGAGGTGGGAGCCCGTAAAAGAAGTAGGCGATGTGGTGCACTTCCGGCGACGAGGTGGAGACCGGAGCTTCCGCAGGAGATCGGGACGATGACGAGAAGACCGGAGGACTTGGATCGTCGGTATATCTCTAACCTATCTTCTAGTTAGCTTAGACTTGTTAATGGTTACGATCCGGGTGTTTAGTGCGCGGTGGTGCCGGTTTGCTAAGTCCGCAAAAATTAAAGTTATTCACCGCTTCCGCATTTGGCCGTCGGTTTGACGGCCGGGGCGCCGCCGTGCACTTACAGTGGTATCAGAGCCTCCCCATTAACTTAGTCTAGCTTTGTGTAATGTGTTTTTCAGTTCCGATCGATCGAAATGTCCAAAAACCCGTATTTGCTCACGACAGTTTTCTGTTGAAATTTTTTGGTCCCCAAAAATTTTTCAGGTTGTATAAAAGCACTGTACAGGAAGACTTAAGACTTCTGGAAAAATCCGACACCATGATCCTCTGGTTGGAGCGCGGAACCGCGGCCAAAACCTACTTGTGGCCGCGGTTCCGCCGCAGAGTAGAGGAGTCAGTGGGCCGGATCTTTTCAGTGGGCCTCTGGGATTTTTTTTGGGGGTTTTGAACATTAAAATTGGGCCCATATTTTCTGTAACTGCTACAGTTTTGTTTTGGGGCCCACTTTTTAATATTCGATCGGTCGGATATTTTAAACACATTTTTCACAGTATTTACATTATATCTGCGACCGTGAATGTCACTTGATCGGTAAATCCGGTCTAACTGCTATAGCCCGGTTAGACGGATTTGCGAACGTGACTTTCACGTTGATGTTTTGTTTTTGCTGTGATGTTGCGGATCGGTCGTGGGGGATAGCCTGGATGCAATGCTAGTACAGTTCTGTTTGTATTATGTACATTTGATATTGCGGGGCGAGCGTCCGACATGTGGACTGCCGTCACTGCCTGTTTGTATTATTCTTTTGGGACACGACCTGGTTGCGGTCGATGTACCCGTTGTATGTATATTTTACTTTCTGTACTAGGATTGCCCCGCGGAGGGGTGCACGGATAGCCGGGTTCTGGAGGGCAACAAGCCCGCATCTCATGGCATTGAGACGGAGGGGGCTTCACTCTAGGATTGGCGGGCTATTCGCCGCACTCGTAGGGGGTACAGGTTGACCCAGGAGGGGTGCCCAAGTTACCGGATTCCGTGAAGTGCTGGGTGGTCCATTCACGTTGCTGAAGGGGGCTGCCTCGCTTCAGGTTTTGGCGGGTAACTTGCCACGCCCGTAGGGGTCTAGGATTTCATTGCACAGGCTATCCACACGACCAGGGGAACGTCGGGTTTCAGCGGCTCTGTGAAACCCGGGGATCCCAGATATCTGTATTGTTTCTGTGATGCTGTTCATTTCTGTGATGTTGCATTTTATTCACGCCTTGAGCGAATATAATATATTGGTATATATATTAGTAGATGTTGTATATGTTTTGCATCCACGCTAGTCCAGTCCCCGCTCTGTCGTTAGTTAGCTAACCTAACGGGTAATGACGGGACCCAGTGGCGAATGCGGATGGCATATACGTACATCAGTATATTTTCGTTCTTTTTGGTGTGATCAATTGATGGGACTGCATTGATTCGGATCAATGCAAGTTTAAAAACAAACCTAATCTGATGTTGTTGGAACACTTTTCAAAAAGCTGTTATTGCAAGGACGTTCACTTTTGTTTTGCATCGCGGTATTCATTTAGAATATCCTGCTCCTCAGTCGACGAGGTAAGGGCCGAGATCCCTTCACCGGGAGTGACCCCTTGGACAAAAAGTTTACGTCAGGGCATTAACTTCACTATAGCCGATTACTTTTGCTTTGCACCGTGGTATTCATTTGGAATATCCTGCACCCCATTCTACGGGGAAAGAGCCGAGATCCCTTCACCGGGAGTGACCTCTTTAGCAACGGTTTTCGTCACTATATTTTCAAAAAGCTATCAGTTCCTTCAACGATATCAAGTTCTTTACGTTAAAGGTTTTCGCCAGAAACCATTCGTAGCCCTCCGTCGTTTCAGACGGGTAGCACGTAGTATTCATGCTATGTTTGTTGGCCTTCGTCAAGGCATAGTGTATGGTAGCTGCTTGTTGCCTTTCTGCAGCATAGATAGATGCGTTGGTTTGGGACAGTCGTATAGCCTTGTTGGCCTTCGTCAAGGGCTTGTGCGGGTGGGTTCAAATCAACCTGGAGAATGACGGGTAGAACTTGACATGTGACTTATGATTTGTTGGCCTTCGTCAAGGTCATAAGAGCATGGGGCAGAAATCTCATCGGGAATTTCAAAAGAACTGAAACTTGCCAGATATGCGCATACCTTCTGGAGTGTGATGACGTGAGCGGATTCCGTCACGTTGTCATGCGATGAGAGTTGGATCCCGATTCCCACTGATGAGTTAGTTTACTCCTCGGGTAACCCCGACTAATTCTTCTTTCAGGTTTGGAGGAGAATTTGAGGTACAGTGGGAGGATTCCAGATTAGATAAATTGTGACCATTCTGATCTAGGTTAGAGTGCACGCTGAGTGTTTTCTTTTCTCTCTCTCTTTGGCAGCGACCATTGACCCGACCCTAAGACTTTGACTCAGTGACCAAGTTGACCGAACCTTCTTAAACACCGGCTTTTGGATTGTCAGAGTTGCAAACCTCATTGCCACTCCTACTTTTACCCTTTTCTCCAGGACACCCCGTTTTACTACGAACGTCCACTTCCATTGGACAAAACCATCGTATGGTTAGATACGAACTCGAAAGAATTTATTCGAGGATGGTTACCGGTTCTGGAGAAAACGGATAGGATTATTCAGTTGTCTTTTCCTTTTACCCTCTCTCAGGTTACGAGTACTCCTTGGTTTAGGGGTAGTACACCTATTACGCAAATTGGATTGTCTTCTTCCAAACCTTAGGCTGGTGCCGACCGGTAGGGAATGAAGAAAACCAATTAGCATAACGATGGTGTGCAGAAGGTATTAAGTTCAGACAAAGCAAGGGATTAGTAAGAGGGCAAAGTAAATTGCAACAGATATTCATGACCAAACCAAATATTTCGTTACCACTCCCACATCACCTTTGTATTTCTCCAGGACACTCCGTATCACTACGAAGATCCACAGTTTATTTGGATACTCCATCGTATGGTTATATACGAACTCGAATGGAACTGGTTCCAGTTCGGGGATGGATTCTGGTTCAGGAGAAATAGGAATAAGGTTTATTCGGTTGTCTTTTATCTTCACCCTCTCTCATTGTGAGTGTTCCTAGGATTGGGACAGTACACCTATTATGCTTATTGGATAGTCTTCTTCCAAACCATAGGCTGGTGCCGAACGGTAGGGAAGGAAGAAAACCATTTGGCCTAAAAGGGTGTGCAGAAGGTAAAGACTAAAGACATATGAAGGGATTTGGAGAGGTGGCAAAGAACTATACAGTTACAGTCGTGAATCTGAAAGAGGCATTACTAGGAATACCAGAATACCCCATCGGAACATTTCAATGTTTCAGTTTCACTGTGTAATGTTAAAGGAAAACTGATTTCCCGATTAGATACTTACTCCAGGGTATGTATTTACCAGGTACGATTCTCACATCTGTATGGTTTTACAGATGATGAGTGGGAGTAAGTTATTGGGAATTGGGTGATTATCCTCATTATATCGGGATTCGTTGTAATCAGTGATATTTGAGGAAATCACCTGGGCTGTTTGCCGGTCGGCAAATATTTGGTTTTGAATATCCGCTGTTATGCACCAATTTCAAATTGATATATCTGTACGTCTATTTTCATAGAGTGAGATATACCTTTCTGAAATTATGTCTACGACATTTACCTATATCAGTGGATGGTTAGGTAAGGAGCATTAAACAGCGGTGTAATTCTTCTTAACCATAAGTACAGTTTTCAACCTACGACACACAGTGAATGAGTTATCAGACTCAAGGGACTTATACAAAGGATTGTATGTTGTCTAGGGTCCATCAGGACAGAGGGCTTGGTCCTCGTACTATATTCGGTTTACTTATGACTTCTCTAGTTTTTAGACAGGTGTTTCGCGGAAACACAGGGTCCAAATTTTGAGAAGTTATAGGTATATGAATAGAGTAGAGAACCAGGTATAGCAAGTATCGGGATTCTTCAAAGAGATCGAAGATGTAGATACTTGTGTATGGTATTCAGTTGATAGTAATGATAAAGAGATCTTGCTTCTCTTTCAGGTTACTCATAATTGGAAGTATTCCTAAGTTGAGTAACGCTGATCGGCCTCCTTCCATTTAGTTGACATGCGCTGGGGACAGCTGCATGATTTGAATCTGGTTCAATTAAATCAGTGCCTCTGTTTCTATATTGGATATAGAATAGTTCATATCTTAATGATGTTAAGGTACGGGGAGTTGTCCGGTTTATGATTAAAACCAGACACTGGACAACTCAAGGCACGTTTCTGTAATGGCTGTTTGTGGGTTAACCCAGGCTATGACGAGGGTTGACTTTCTACCATCTGGATGAACAATAGCGATATTGTTCTAGACTCGCCACAGTTTTATTAAAGATGGATTTTTTCAGAAAACAGTAGTGGGAGTATGGTAGAACTGGAAGTGATTCCAGAACCACAAACGATTACTGAAGATTTGATAAGGAACCTAAAGATTCAATCTGGATTGACATTCCATTGGCCACTCCGCAGATAAGGTGGGTAACTTCAGGCACCCGAGAGGTACTACGGTAGCCTCAAGGACGGTGACAGGGAAGTTCTTGTTTACCCACAATTACCATTGCTGTTGTTCCAGGGTGCGAGACCCGGCGGGAGGATGAGTATAGCGTCGTTCTAAACTAGTTTTAGAAGTGTACGTGTATATGACTCTGCCAGAGGGTTGTCATAGTCAGTGGGAGCAGCGGAAGCATTGGTGGACAGGTAGCTTATGTCTATTTATAGACTAAAACAGATGTAGCGGAGATAGATCATCTATTTCTGACGTGACAGTCATAGGTTTGACTTCATCAGAATAGGAGATGGATCTGTTGAGAAGATAGTAGGGTGTGATATCCTGGTATTTGGATGACATACACAGAATAGGAAAAGAAACTCCTATACTACAATCGGTTATAATTTAGTCGTCACACAGTGGTTTCTCCACACAGGACTTGGACATTATATCAGACATACTGGTTACTGGATCTATGGTATTAGATCTAGATTTGGGTGGTTTCCCAATCAGGGTACTTGACAGCATTCTAAGAGTATTTAGGATGGACGACTCCTGGCACGGTAGTGTACCTGCAGGTAATGGAGTCACCCTCTCCAATGGTGTCTTACAGACTAAAGGGGAGAGGGACGTGCATGATTGGCAGATCACTTGCTCAGGCAATTGAGTCAATCATGAGATGTCAAGTACCACACCAGATGTTGTTCTTGCACTAGATGCAATAAGTTGACATTAATCCAATCCTGGAGAAACAGTCGGAAGCAGTTTTAGAACATAAGTGGATGTTCTAGGGATATGATAACGACAGCCTCATTCAGGAGACAGTTATCATTCCAGGCTTCCAAGGTGACATGGACGACAAGGAGGTTGTCAGAGTTATAGTTTTCCTTCTGATGAGGGGCAGTATTTTGGACAGGTGGTCCAAGGCAATACTGAGGGAGGCATGGCGCGCAGGATACTGATTAAGTTCAGTTGACGATACAGTCTAAGAAGTTTGGATTTGGAGTTCATTTATGAGCTATGTCCCATCAGACATCCAGACACATTCTAAGACAGGTATTGCTCATTTCGGGAGATGGCTTTCTCCGCGAACTTGAGATATAGAGAGACATAGAAAGAAACAACTAAGCGGATCCACTCACAGAGGCTATTCCTCGAACGCAAAAGTTTCGCAAACGAGCTTTGTGAGACTGACTAGTAGAGGAGTTGGGTGTTCGGTATCACACGGGCTGTGAGTATGCGACATCGCAATAATTAGCCTTGAGTGCAAGTGGGAGATTGTTGGAGATAGTGCCCTCAGAGTCAATTATTAGGTCACAGGTACGTGATTGTAATGATTGATAGAGGACCTATCCCGGTAGGACAGTCTTACTCGAGATGATAGTATGCTATCTGGTTTACCTTTATCATCGTGTACTGTTTTAGGTGACCTTACAGGTCGCTATTACACGTTGGTAGAGCCCCTAGGATTCTTGCTTGACCACCAGCAGTATGAGGGCGATCATATAAGTGGGAGCTGGGGTCTATAAGCTTATCCTTAAAAGGTCCCTAGTCGTGGGAGTTTCGAGACTGGGCATCGATACTCCATTAGTAGACAAGTGTATACAGTCGAGACCCCGATGAGGGGCGGTGGCCGGTCTCACAAGCCACTGGTGTCAGTTGGATCACCTAAGATGTATACAGGTGCTCATTGGGTTATGAGTACACCGGACAGGACTCGCCGGGAACATGCTAGTTGGTCATATACCAGACGTCAGATGGCAGTTCCCTGGTGACATGTGTGCAGGTTAGTTCATCGACCTGGGGATCGTCATTTGTCTCGTGTGAGTTCCCACTGTACTTTGATTACTACCCTACCACGGCTCAAAGGAGTCGTGCAAACAGGTTTTAGTTGGGTACAGTCCCGAGCCACATGGAGGCAGTGAGCGTATCTTCAGGGGTTCGTCTCTCCCGGTATTGGGGGTGAGGTCGTGCTGTGTCTAGAAGAGCCATTACACAAAGTCCTTGGCCAAGGCAAGGAGATTTACTGGTAGGTATTCCAGTAGTATCTCAGGGTGTTCTGGGCTACACTCCGACACGACTTGTACCGCTTTTGGGGGTCTGACTTTTACCAACCCCCTAGGCCCGCCATGCGATACTCATAGACGAACGGACCGGACTGTACGGATATTGTCACTGACAGGCTCAGTAGGGTTGTCAGGCTGAGTTCGCTCACAGACATCCCTTTTAGTCAGTACCTGGTAGCCCGTTACGTATTGGCTTATACCTCTGACGTGCTAGTGGTTAAATCCACAACCAAGGTGTTGATGAGTCTTTAGAGTCCCCCAAATTTCAGTTACTCAGCTTTCGGGCGAAAAGTTGTAGAGGCCGTATGGAGATATGGCAAGGTCCGATCAGATACGTGCGGTATTGCATGGATCAGGATCGGACAGATTGTACTATAGGCCGCATGGATATATGGCAGGGTTCGATCAGATACGTGCGGTATTGCATGGATCAGGATCAAACAGATATTACTGGCCGGCTTTGGTTTAAGCCGGATCCTAGTATAGTACAGTGGAGATTTTGTCTCATTGCATTCGTATTTCGGTCGAAATACAGATGCGGGTGTGTATGCACAGTATCGGGGTTTTCCTGTAATTTATTACGGGACCAGTTTTCTGGAGTTGCCAGTTTGCTTTCCGTTTCGGCCGATTTCCATTGTTCCGTTCATTGGCCGAAGTTTGGTGGAGGAGGGCTTATTTGCATTGTTGCAAATAAGCATTTTGTGGAGGGGGTCTTTGCATATTCTTGTGTCATGATAGCCATTCTTTGACCTTGACTTCTTGTCTTCATCATGACTTGGCTTTTGGTGATGTTGATGGGTTATGATGATGGTTTTGGTGTGTTGGTTTTGCTAGTAATCATTTCTACACATGATAACTCCACACTCTCTTTCTAGCATGATGATTAACCCTCCCCTTGGACTTTCTCTCTCAACTCACCCATTCTTTTGACATGGCCGGCCACTAGTAAGAAGAGGGGGAATTCATTTTTCATGTGTGGCAATTTTTGGTTCTCTTCATGCTCCAAAAATCCCCAAGGTCCTCCACATATTTCCTTGTATCATCCCTCCACCAAAAGGCAATTCCTACAACCCCAAATTGAGACACAAGTTCTACTACATATTCTACAGCAAATCTTGGGCACGTCGAGTAGCCGGCTTCGTGCCCGAGTTGCCTCGGCATTGAGGTGGGAGCCCGTAAAAGAAGTAGGCGATGTGGTGCACTTCCGGCGACGAGGTGGAGACCGGAGCTTCCGCAGGAGATCGGGACGATGACGAGAAGACCGGAGGACTTGGATCGTCGGTATATCTCTAACCCATCTTCTAGTTAGCTTAGACTTGTTAATGGTTATGATCCGGGTGTTTAGTGCGCGGTGGTGCCGGTTTGCTAAGTCCGCAAAAATTAAAGTTATTCACCGCTTCCGCATTTGGCCGTCGGTTTGACGGCCGGGGCGCCGCCGTGCACTTACAAAGCCAATACGTAACGGGCTACCAGGTATTGACCAAAAGGGATGTCGATGAGCGAACTCATCCGGACACCCTACTGAGCCTGTCAGTGACAATATCCGTACAGTCCGGTCCGTTCGTCTATGAGCATCGCATGGCGGGCCTAGGGGGTTGGTAAAAGTCAGACCCCCAAAAGCAGTACAAGTCATGTCGGAGTGTAGCCCAAAACACTCTAAGATACTACTGGAATACCTACCAGTAAATCTCCAGCCTCGGCCGAGGGCTTCGTGTAATGGCTCTCCTAAACACAGCGTGACCTCACCCCCTATACCGGGACAGACGAACCCCTGAAGATCCGCTGACTGCCTCCATGTGGCTCGGGACTGTACCCAATTAAAACCTGTTTGCACGTCTCCTTTGAGCGTGGTAGGGTAGTAATCAAAGTACAGTGGGAACTCACACTGTTAGTTATATGTATGCCCTAGAGGCCATTACTGTACATAGGATGTATATTGTAGTGGATGCTGGGACATATATAGGGAGGACTTTCTTGCTCGACATGATAGTATGCTATCTGGTTACCCTTTACCTTAACGTGTATGCTGATTGTCTCTCTGTTACATGTTGGTAAAGCCCTTAGGATGTGTGCTTGACTACCTGGACTATGATGCGGATCATACTAGTGGGGACATGGTAGTCCATAAGTACATCCTTCAAAGTCCCTAGTCGTGGGTGTATCGAGATGGGGCATCGATATACCAGAGTAGACTAGCGTGTACCTTCTCGACCCATACAGATGGGCGATGGATGATCCCATATCCATTGGTGTTTGACATCGGAGATGATATACGGGTGCTCAGTAGAGACTGGGTACACTGGACGGACTCGCCGAGAACTCCCAGATGGTATTATACCTCACGTCAGATGGCAGTTCTCTGGTGACACTGGTACAGAGTAGTCTGTTGACCCGAGATCGTCATAGAGTCTTGTGTGGTTCCCACTGTGCTTTGATTTCCATCTTACCACGTCCAAGAGGGCGTGCAAAACGGTGGTTTTTGGGTACAGTCCCGAGTCACATGGAGGCAATGAGCAATAGGAGGGGATTCGTCTCTCCCGGTATAGGGGGTTGATGTTGCGCTGTGTTCGATTGGCTATAACAGGAAATCCCTGGCCAGGGTTGCTGAGATTTACTGGTAAGTGTTATCAGTAGTTTCTCGAATTGTTATAGACCTCATATCGACACGACTTATCAAGCTATTGGGGTCTGACGTTTACCACCCCTAGGCGAGATATGCGACATATCAGACGATCAGACCGGACTGTACGGTAGTGTTACTGGTTGGATTCACTGGAGTGTGAGCGGGCTTGCTCGTCGATCTTCAGATCGCTCAATACCCGGGTGGCCGTTACGTTTAGCAGACCGCTTGCGGCTTGTGGATGTTTGATATGATCATCATCCGCTGCCGGCGTATTGACGAGTCTTTAGAGTCCTACACAGAGGTTTCCTGGCTCAAGCGAAACGAAATAGGAGCGCATATGAGATATGTGCGGGACCGAGAATGATGCGTGTATGTGATACCGTATTTCATTCTCGCGATGTGACATTGATCGGTTATATGCGATATAGCCGGGTTATCGGATCAAGTGTTGATTCGATAAGTTGTTACTGATGATACCAGTCGGTTATGTGCGACATGACCGGATCATTGAATCAAGTGTTGATTTAGTGATTTAATGCATAATTATATATTTGATATATTACTTTGCATTAACTAGTATCGGTTCACTTTGAATGGATTTTCTCACTCGGGTGTGCGCATTCCATATGCGATATGATTTTGTGCACTTGATTGTATCATGTTTGATGTTACATGCTTTTTGGTTAAGTGTAAAGTATCAAACTATAGTTAAGTGGATGATTAGGGTTTTTGATTTCCTTATTTATATATTAATCTTTTTCTTTTTGGAAAAAGAATAAGCAAATGAGAAAATGGTGGCAATTTTTGTTTTGTTCATGAAGTTTCATGAACACTTTGACTTTGTCACCATTTTGTCTCATGCTTAACCCTAACCACTCCACTAACCCTAGTTCACTCTCTACATCTAACCATGGTTCACTTATGATAAGAATGGATTATTCTTTTCATTTTAAATAATTCTTATCGTAACAATTATCATCATCTTCTTCTTCTTCACTTCAAGAAGAAAGCTTGCCTCATCAATGGTGATTGATGAATTAGAGTGAGAAATCCAATTCTAAAGTCTACCCACTTCCTATTTCTTCATCCTCTACCTCTTGCCAAGTAGTAGAGTGTGTTTCCTTCACATGTTTTCTAGACTTGGTGAAGTTGGAGCTTGATCTAGCGATGCCTCGACGTAGATCATCTTCGGCATGGACATCGACGACCTAGCTCGCCATTTCTCCGACGAAGCCGACGCTAGAGCCCGGGACTTGTTATGGACAGCGAGGAGACTTCATTGCGGAGCTATGGAGGTGGAGAACCGGATCTACAAAGGTTGTATTTCCGTATCTTGTAGTTAAGTGTTAACTAGTTTCTTTTTCGCCTAGATTTCTAGCCAACGATCCGTACACTAGGGTTTCTCGGCACCATAATTTTTGAAATTGGCATGGTTGATGCCTTGTGAGACCTCTTGAGAGTGCCTAGGAACCCTACACACACGAGACAAATGACGATCCTCAGGTCGATGAACTAACCTGTACACATGTCACCAGGGAACTGCCATCTGACGTCAGGTATAAGACCAACTAGCATGTTCCCGGCGAGTCCTGTCCGGTGTACTCATAACCCAATGAGCACCTGTATACATCTTAGGTGATCCAACTGACACCAATGGCTTGTGAGACCGGCCACCGCCCCTCGTCGGGGTCTCGACTGTATACACTAGTCTACTCTGGAGTATCGATGCCCTGTCTCGAAACTCCCACGACTAGGGACCTTTTAAGGATGTGCTTATAGACCCCAGCTCTCACTTATATGATCGCCCTCATACTGCTGGTGGTCAAGCAAGAATCCTAAGGGCTCTATCAACGTGTAATAGCGACATGTCAGGTCACTTAAAGCAGTACACGATGATAAAGGTAAACCAGATAGCATACTATCATCTCGAGTAAGACTGTCCTACCGGGATAGGTCCTCCCTCAATCATTGCAATCACGTGCCTGTGATCCAATAATTGACTCTGAGGGCACTATCTCCAACAATCTCCCACTTGCACTCAAGGCTAATTATTGCGATGTCGCATACTCACAGCCCGTGTGATACCGAACACCCAACTCCTCTACTAGTCAGTCTCACAAAGCTCGTTTGTGAAACTATTGCGTTCGAGGAATAGCCTTAGTGAGTGGATCCGCCTTGATGTTTCTTTCTATGTCTCTCTATATCTCAAGTTCGCGGAGAAACCCATCTCCCGAAATGAGCAATACCTGTCTTAGAATGTGTCTGGATGTCTGATGGGACCTAGCTCATAAATGAACTCCAAATCCAAACTTCTTAGACTGTATCGTCAACTGAACTTAATCAGTGTCCTGCGCCATGCCTCCCTCAGTATTGCCTTGGACCACCTGTCCAAAATACTGCCCCTCGTCAGAAGGAAAAACTATAACTCTGACAACCTCCTTGTCGTCCAGGTCACCTTAGAAGCCTGGAATGATAACTGTCTCCTGCATGAGGCTGTCGTTATCATATCCCTAGAACATCCACTTATGTTCTAAAACTGCTTCCGACTGCTTCTCCATGATTGGATCAATGTCAACTTACTGCATCTAGTGCAAGAACAACATCTAGTGTGGTACTTGACATCTCATGATTGACTCAATTGCCTGAGCAAGTGATCTGCCAATCATGCACATCCCTCTCCCCTTTAGTCTGTAAGACACCTTTAGAGAGGGTGACTCCATCACCTGCAGGTACACTACCGTGCCAGGAGTCGTCCATTCTAAATACTCTTAGAATGCTGTCTAAGTACCCTGATTGGGAAACCACCCAAATCTAGATCTAAAACCATAGATCTAGTAACCAGTATGTCTGATATAATATCCAAGTCCTGTGCGGAGAAACCACTGTGTGACGACCAAAGTATAACCGATCGTAGTATAGGAATATCACCTCCTACTCTGTGTATGTCATCCAAATACCATGACATCACACCCTACTACCTTCTTAACAGATCCATCTCCTTATTCTGATGAAGTCAAACCTATGACTGTCACATCAGAAATAGATAATCTATCTCCGCTATATCTGCTTTAGTCTATAAATAGACATAAGCCACTTGTCCACCATGCTTCTGCTGCTCCCACTGACTACGACAACCCTCTGGCAGAGTCATATACACGTGCACTTCTAAAGCTAGTTTAGAACGACGCTATACTTATCCTCCTGCCGGGTCTTACAGTCTGGAACAACAGCAATGGCAAGTCTGGGTAAACAAGAACCTCCCCGCCACCGTCCCTGAGCATACCGAAGTACCTCTCGGGTGCCTGAGGTTACCCACCATATCTGCGGAGTGGCTAATGGAATGTCAAACCAGATTGAATCTTTAGGTTCCTATCAAATCTTCAGTAATCGTTTGTGGTTCTGGAATCACTTCCAGTTCTACCATACCTCCACTACTGTTTTCAGAAAAAATCCATTTTTGTTAAAACTGTGGCGAGTCTAGAACAATATCTCTATTGATCTTCCAGATGGTAGAAAGTCAACCCCTCGTCATAGCCTGGGTCAACCCACAAACAGCCATTACAGAAACGTGCCTTGAGTTGTCCAGTGTCTGGTTTTAATCATAAGCCAGACAACTCCCCGTACCTTAACAACGTTAAGATATGAACTGTTCTATATCCAATATAGAACCAGAGGCACTGATTTAATTGAACCAGATTCAAATCATGCAACTGTCTCCAGCGCATGTCAACTAGATGGAAGGAGGCCGATCAGCGTTACTCAACTTAGGAATGCTTCCAATTATGAGTAACCTAAAAAAGAAGCAAGTTCTCTTTATCATTACTATCAACTGAATACCACACACAAGTATCTACATCTTCGATCACCTTGAAGAATCCCGATACTTGCAACACCTGGTTCTCTACTCTATTCTTATACCTATAACTTCTCAAAATTCGGACCCTGTGTTTCCACGAAACATCTGTCTAAAAACTAGAGAAGTCATAAGTAAACCGAATATAGTACGAGGACCAACCCCTCTCTCCTGATAGACCCTGGACAACATATAATACTCTATATAAGTTCCTTGAGTCTGATAACTCATTCACTGTGTGTCGTAGATTGAAAACTGTACTTATGGTTAAGAAGAATTACACCGCTGTTTAATGCTCCTTACCTAACCATCCACTGATATAGGTAAATGTCACGGACATAATTTCAAAAAGGTATATCTCACTCTATAAAAATAGACGTACAGATATATCAATTTGAAATTGGTGCATAACATCGGATATTCAAAATCAAATATTTGCCGTCCGACAACCAACCTAGGTGACTTCCTCAAATATCACCGATTACAACGAATCCCGATATAATGAGGATGATCACCCAATTCCCAATAACTTACTCCCACTCATCATCTGTAAAACCATACAGATTTGAGAATCATACCTGGTAAATACATACCCTGGAGCAAGTGTCTAACTGGGAAATCAGTTTTCTTTTAACAGTACACAGTGAAACTGAAACATTGAAATGTTTCGATGGGGTATCCCGGTATTCCTAGTAATGCCTCTTTCAGATTCACGACTGTAACTGTATAGTTCTTTGCCACCTCTCCAAATCCCTTCATATGTCTTTAGTCTTTACCTTCTGCACACCCTTTTAGGCCAAATGGTTTTCTTCCTTCCCTACCGTTCGGCACCAGCCTATGGTTTGGAAGAAGACTATCCAATAAGCATAATGGGTGTACTGTCCTAATCCTAGGAGAACTCGCAATGCGAGTGAAGGTGAAGATAAAAGACACCTGAATAAATCTTATTCCTATTTCTCCTGAACCAGAATCCATCCCTGAACTGGAACAAGTTCCTTTCGAGTTCGTATATAACCATACGATGGAGTATCCAATAAACTTTGGATCTTCGTAGTGATATGGAGTGTTCTGGAGAAATACAAAGGTGATTTAGGATTGGCGAAGAAATACTTGGTTTGGTCGTAAATATCAGTCGCAATTTACTTTGCCCTCTTACTAATCCCTTGCATTTGTCTTAACTTAATACCTTCTGTACACCATCGTTAGGCTAAATGGTTTTCTTCATTCCCTACTGGTCGGCACCAGCCTAAGGTTTGGAAGAAGACTATCCAATTTGCGTAATAGGTGTACTATCTTCTAAACCAAGGAGTACTCGCAACCTGAGAGAAGGTAAAAGGAAAAGACAACTGAATAGTCCTATCCGTTTTCTCCAGAACTGGAAACCATCCTCGAATAAATCCCTTCGAGTTCGTATATAACCATACGATGGTTTTGTCCAATGGAAGTGGACGTTCGTAGTAATACGGGGTGTCCTGGAGAAAAGGGTAAAAGTAGGAGTGGCAATGAGGTTTGCAACTATGACAATCCAAAAGCCAGTGTTTAAGAAGGTTCGGTCAATTTTAGTCTCTGAGTCATAGTCTTAGGGTCGGGTCAATGGTCACTGCCAAAGAGAGAGAGAAAAGAAACACTCAGCGTGCACTCTAACCTAGATCAGAATGGTTACCAAATTATCTAATCTGGAAACCTCCCACTGTAACCTCAAACTCTCCTCCAAACCTGAAAGAAGAATTAGTCGGGGTCACCCGAGGAGTAAACCAACTCATCAGTGGGAATCGGGATCCAACTATCATCGCATGATAATGTGACGGAATCCGCTCACGTCATCACACTCCAGAAGGTATACGCATATCTGGCAAGTTTCAGTTCTTTTGAAACTCCCGATGTGATTTTTGCCCCATGCTCTTATGACCTTGACTTTGGCCAACAAATCATAAGTCACATGTCAAGTTCTACCCGTCATTCTCCAGGTTAATTTGAGCCCACCCGCACAAGCCCTTGACTTTGGCCAACAAGGCTGTACGACTGCCCCAAACCAACGCATCTATCTATGCTGCATATGAATACCCCAATAGCTACCAAACACTGTGCCTTGACTTTGGCCAACAAACACAGCTTGAATACTATTGACTACCCATATGAAACGACAGAGGGCTACGAATGGTTTCTGGCGAAAACCTTTAACGTAAAGAACTTGATATCGTTGAAGGAAAGGATAGCTTTTAAAAATATAGTGACGAAAACCATTGCTAAAGAGGTCACTCCCGGTGAAGGGATCTCGGCTCTTTCCCCGTAGAATGAGGTGCAGGATATTCTAATTGAATACCACGGTGCAAAGCAAAAGTAATCGGCTATAGTGAAGTTATTGCCCTGACGCAAACTTTTTGTCCAAGGGGTCACTCCCGGTGAAGGGATCTCGGCCCTTTCCTCGTCGACTGAGGAGCAGGATATTCTAACTGAATACCACGATGCTAAACAAAAGTGAACGTCCTTGCAATAACAGCTTTTTGAAAAAGTTCCAACAACATCAGATTAGATTTTTTTTTAACTTGCATTGATCCGAATCAACGCAGTCCCATCAATTGATCACACCACAAAGAACGAAAATATACTGATGTACGTATATGCCATCCGCATTCGCCGCTGGGTCCCGTCATTACCCGTTAGGTTAGCTAACTAACGACAGAGCGGGGACTGGACTAGCGCGGATGCAAAACATATACAACATCTACTAGTATATATATATATCAATATATAATATTTCGCTCAAGGCGTGATAAAATGCAACATCACAGAAATGTACAGCATCACAGAAACAATACAGATATCTGGGATCCCCTGGTTTCACAGAGCCACTACTGAAACCCGACGTTCCCCTGGTCGTGTGGATAGCCTGTGCAATGAAATCCCTAGACCCCTACGGGCGCGGCAAGTTACCCGCCAAAACCTGAAGCGAGGCAGCCCCCTTCAGCAACGTGAATGGACCACCCAGCACTTCACGGAATCCAGTAACTTGGGCACCCCTCCTGGGTCAACCTGTACCCCCCTACGAGTGCGGCGAATAGCCTGCCAATTCTAGAGTGAAGCCCCCTCCGTCTCAATGCCATGAGATGCAGGCTTGTTGCCCTCTAGAATCCGGCTATCCGTGCACCCCTCCGCGGGGCAATCCTAGTACAGAAAGTAAAATATACATACAATGGGTACATCGACCGCAACCTGGTCGTTCCCCAAAATAATAATACAAACAGGCAGTGACGGCCGTCCACATGTCGGACGCTCGCCCCGCAATATCAAATGTACATAATACAACAAAAACTGTACTAGCATTGCATCCAGGCTATCCCCCACGACCGATCCGCAACATCACAGCAATACACAGAACATCAACGTGAAAGTCACGTTCGCAAATCCGTCTAACCGGGCTATAGCAGTTAGACATGATTTACCGATCAAGTGACATTCACGGTCGCAGATATAATGTAAATACTGTGAAATAATGTGTTTTAAATATCCGATCGATCAAATTTACCAAGTGGGCCCCCAAGTACTACTGTAGCACATCAAGAAATCTGGGCCCAAACAAAGTATACCAAAACCCCTATTTTCAGCCAACAAGCCTACTGCAAAAAATTGGTGACGTGAATCCAAATTCCTGCGGCGGAACCGCGGCCAAAGAGAGGTTATGGCCGCGGTTCCGCGGTCGTACGGAAGGATCAGGTGACCAAAATTCTACAGTGTTCTTAGGATTCCCTGCACATCATTCTGCAACATACTGAAAAAATTTTGGACTCCAAAAAATTTCGACAGAAACTGATGTGAAGAAAAATACGGTTTTTGGAAAATTGTTCGATCGGAAATGTAAAACACATTAGACAAAGCTAGACTATGTTAATGGCGAGGCTCTGATACCACTGTAAGTGCACGGCAGCGCCCGGCCTCCATCCCGAGGCCAAATGCGGAAGCGATGGTTAACTTTAATTTTTTTTGAACCGGCACCACCGCGCACTAAAACCCGGATCGGGCCATTAACTAGTCCTAGCTATTAAGAGAGGGAAGAGAGATATACCGAGTGATCCGAGTCCTCCGGTCTTCTCGTCGTCGTCCCGATCTCCCCGTGGAATCTCCGGTCTCCACCTCGTCGCCGGAAGGGCACCACGTCGCCGGCTTCTTTTACGGGCTCCCGCCTCTAAACCTAGGCAACTCGGGCACGAAGTTGGCGAGCCGACGTGCCCAAGGTTTGCTGTAGAATGCGTGTAGTGCTCATGTCTCATTTTGGGGTTCATGGAGGTTGCCTTTTGGTGGAGGGATGATACAAGCTAATGGAGATTGATCTTGTGGGATTTTCATCAAAGCAAAAGCACAAAAAACCCCACACATGAAATTTGGACAGCCCTCATTAGAAGTGGCCGGCCATGGCTTGGTGGGAGAGTGAGAATGAGAGTCAAAGAGGGTAGCCACAAGAATAAGCAAGTGAAAGGAAATGGTTATCATATTCAACTATCATCAAAAGCATGATGACTCCAAAGTCAAGCAATGATCACTAACAAATCCACACTCCACCAACTAATCAACAACCATGATTGCTACAAAAAGTCAAGCAATCATGAACCATGGAAGGTCAAAGGATGGGGCTCCATCATGAAACCATCATGACACAAAAGTATGCAAAGAACACCCTCCATATTGCTTATTTGCACAAATGCAAATAAGCCCTCCTCCACCAATCTTCGGCTAATGAAAGATGCAAAGAAATATGGCCGAAACGGAAAGCAAACTGGCAACTCCAGAAAACTGGTCCCGTAATAAATTACAGGAAAACCCCGATACCGTGTATACACACCCGCATCTGTATTCCGACTGAATACAAATGCAATGAGACAAAATCTACACTGTACTATACTAGGATCCGGCTTAAACCAAAGCCGGCCAGTAATATCCGTTCGATCCTGATCCGTGCAATACCGTACGTATCTGATCGAACCCTGCCATATATCCATACGGCCTCTAGTTTTAACTGTCCGATCCTGATCCGTGCAATACCGCACGTATCTGATCGGACCCTGCCATACCTCCATACGGCCTCTACAGCGTTTCGCCCGAAAACTTGAGCAACTGAATGTGGGGGACTCTAAAGACTCGTCAACACCTTGGTTGTAGATTTAACCACTAGCACGTCAGAGGTATAAGCCAATACGTAACGGGCTACCGGGTATTGACCAAAAGGGACGTCGATGAGCGAACTCATCCTGACACCCTACTGAGTCTGTCAGTGACAATATCCGTACAGTCCGGTCCGTTCGTCTATGAGCATCGCATGGCGGGCCTAGGGGTTGGTAAAAGTCAGACCCCCAAAAGCGGCACAAGTCGTGTCGGAGTGTAGCCTAGAACACTCTGAGATACTACTGGAATACCTACCAGTAAATCTCCTGCCTCGGCCGAGGGCTTCGTATAATGGCTCTCCTAGACACAGCACGACCTCACCCCCAATACCGGGAGAGACGAACCCCTGAAGATCCGCTCACTGCCTCCATGTGGCTCGGGACTGTACCCAACTAAAACCTGTTTGCACGTCTCCTTTTAGCGTGGTAGGGTAGTAATCAAAGTACAGTGGGAACTCACACGAGACAAATGACGATCCTCAGGTCGATGAACTAACCTGTACACATGTCACCAGGGAACTGCCATCTGACGTCAGGTATAAGACCAACTAGCATGTTCCCGGCGAGTCCTGTCCGGTGTACTCATAACCCAATGAGCACCTGTATACATCTTAGGTGATCCAACTGACACCAATGGCTTGTGAGACCGGCCACCGCCCCTCGTCGGGGTCTCGACTGTATACACTAGTCTACTCTGGAGTATCGATGCCCTGTCTCGAAACTCCCACGACTAGGGACCTTTTAAGGATGTGCTTATAGACCCCAGCTCCCACTTATATGATCGCCCTCATACTGCTGGTGGTCAAGCAAGAATCCTAGGGGCTCTATCAACGTGTAATAGCGTCATGTCAGGTCACTTAAAGCAGTACACGATGATAAAGGTAAACCAGATTGCATACTATCATCTCGAGTAAGACTGTCCTACCGGGATAGGTCCTCCCTCAATCATTGCAATCACGTGCCTGTGATCCAATAATTGACTCTGAGGGCACTATCTCCAACAGGGAGCACAGGTGACCGGGTTCTGGGGTTCAGTGGGAGGCCATCTCGAGGAGTCGAGACCGGGTCTCCTAAACTCCAGAATTGGTAGGGTCGCTTGCCGCTCACGTAGGGGTCCAGGGTGTGGGCTTGGCTATTCATCGCGACTGTGGAATCCGTATTTTCTATTGTTGGCTAGATACTAAATACGGACGTTCGAGTATATCCCACATTATATCTATGTTTCTGCTGCGATATCTGTGATGTGATCATTAGATATGTTCTGTGATGGATGCAGTATATAGTATATATGATATATTATATAGGCGTTACTTATGTTTTACACCCGCGCTAGCCCTGCCCTGCTCTTCCGTTAGTTACCTAACCTAACGGTGCACGAGGGGACATCGAGGCGAATGCGGAAGGCATAAGTGTACGTCGTATTTATCTGTGATGTTTAGGTGAGATAAATGATGGGACTTTATTAATGTGATTAATGAAAGAAAAGAAACCTAAAAGATGTTGTAGAATCAAATTTTAATAAAATGGGTAGCTACAGTTTTGCTTTGCATAGCGGTATATATGATCTACCCTTCACCTTATTCGATGGGGAAAGAGCCGAGATCCCTTCACCGGGAGTGGCCTCTTTAGCAAAACTGGCAGATGCTACAACACTCGGTTTGACTTTTGACTGCTTTTGGAGTTTTTCTTTGCATAGTGATATATATGATATGTCCTGCACCTTATTCGATGGGGAAAGAGCCGAGATCCCTTCACCGGGAGTGACCTCTTTAGCAAAACTAATAAAAGCCTCAAAATCACTCCATTTCAAATTTCACTTGATTCTACAACGATATCAAGTTCATTACGCAATAGGTTTTCAGAAAAACCTGTCGTAGCCCTCCGTCATTTCAGATAAATCCTACTTAGTATTCGTGCTACGTTTGTTGGCCTGCGTCAAGGCGTAGTGTGCGGTAGCTAACTAGTATTTATCTGTTAATGCATATGATGCAGATTGGATTAGGGTAGTCGTGCGACTTTGTTGGCCTGCGTCAAGGGTCGTACGGGTGGGTTTAATTCAATCAAGAAATGGCGGGTTGAACTTGACTAGCGCACTATGGTTTGTTAGCCTGCGTCAAGGTCATAGGACGCTAGGGGCAAAATATTATCGGGAATTTCAAGTGTTGAAATTTGCAATGAGATTGCATACCTTCTATGAGATAGTTGGATCCCGATACCCACTGCGAGTAATTGTTACTCCTGGGAGAGTTTTACACAGGACAATTAGCCGATCAAGTAGGTGTCTAGAAAGGTGTCAACGGGGTTACGCCTCTGGGAAAACGAGGTTTACTCTAATTAGGTCCGTGCGAAAGCATGGGGAACCTCCCTCAAAGTACCGATACTGGCCTGGCTGAAAGATCGGCGAAGTTGTGGGGTGTAATTAATCCCGGCTAATCTTTCCTTTTAGGGTTTGAAGGAAGATTTGATAAAAACCAGTGGGAGCCTTCCTGATTAGATAAGATAATAACCAATCTGATCTTGCAAGAGCATACACTAAAGTGTTTTCTTTTCTTTCTTTCCAGGTAGCGATCATGTCATGCCTTAATCAAGATAATAATATGGATGTATTGACTGAACCCGCATGTTATACTGTGCTGGGGAACGTTGGTTCCGTTCTATCTTATAAGAGTTATAGGACTGAACAGGACATAGGGGAATACCAGGATTCCCATGCCACCCGAATGAAGAAAGTACATGATGATGCATTTTCTTCGGGTGTGTTCGTTACAGAGAACTGTTTCTCCATTTGCCCTACGTCCTGGGTATTAGATACCGGGTCAGGATCCTATAATGTAATCAGTTACATGGGCTTAGAAAAGGTAGAGAACTTGGAGAAGATGATAAAGACATAAGAGTTGGAAATGGTGCAATTGTTGCAGCTAAGACTATCGGGGAATATCACCTTGCATTACCAACTGGTAATACATTGGTTCTGAACGAATGCTATTACATGCCGAACCTGATATGCAAGATTATATCGGTTTCTTTGTTGAGTAAAGAGGGATATAATTTTTTATTACAGGATAATGTTATGAACATTTTCCGTAACCAAAAGTTGGTTGGATCAGGCACGTTGTGCAACGGCATTTATGTTCTAAATCAATCAACAGTTCTAAGCATAACAAACACACACAAGAGGAAGAGTTCAGAACTGAACGAATCCTACTTGTGGCATTGTAGACTGGGTCACATCAATGCGACACGACTAGCTAAGTTGCATAAGGATGGATATTTGAATCCGTTTAAATTATCATCTTATGATACTTGCCAGTCATGTTTCAAAGGCAAGATGACCAAAACTCCGTTTACGGGACACGGAGAAAGAGTTACGGAACTCTTAGGACTGGTGCATAGTGATGTATGCGGTCCAATGTCTACACATGCCAGGAATGGTTCTGCGTACTTCATTACATTCACTGACGATCTCTCTAGATTCGGATATGTGTTCCTGATGAAACACAAATCAGAAGCTTTTGAGAAATTTAGAGAATATAAACAAGAAGTCGAGAACCAAACCGGAAAAAGTATTAAAATCCTTCGATCTGATCGAGGAGGTGAATACTTGAGCATTGAATTCATGGACTTCCTAAAAGAGAATGGAATTCTCTCTCAGCTGACTCCTCCATATATACCACAGCACAACGGTGTATCAGAATGGAGGAACCGCACCCTATTCGATATGGTGCGCTCTATGATGAGCATAGCTGAGTTACCTATTTCTTTTTGGGGATATGCACTGGAAACAGCTGTAGACCTATTGAATATGGTTCCCACCAAATCCGTGCCAACCAGTCTATATGAGATATGGAAAGGAAAGAGACCATATCTTAATTATGTTAAGATATGGGGTTGTCCGGCCTATGTAAAAACGCAGAATCCGGACAAACTCCCGGCAAGGTCCATTCTGTGTAAGTTTATTGGACCCAAACATTCGCGTGGGTATATCTTCTACCACACCGAGGAACAAAAGATGTTTGTTTCTCGACATGCCACCTTTTTAGAAAAGGAATTTCTTGAAAAAGAGATTAGTGGCAAGGAGGTAGAACTGGAAGAGGTTCCAGCAATACAGACTACGACAGAAGATTTGGTTGAACCAGAGAATTCGGTAGTTCCCAACGAACCTCAGCCTCTCCGCCGATCTAGTAGGGTTCCTCGTCAACCTGAGAGATACTACGGTTTTCTCATGGATGGTGGCAGCGAGGATTTCATCATGGAGGATGATGACCCAACTAGCTTCGAGCAGGCCATCACGAGTGGGGACTCAGTGAAATGGCTGGATGCAATGCGGTCCGAGATGGAATCCATGTACACCAACAAAGTATGGACTTTGGAAGATGCTCCTGAAGGTGTAAAACCCATTGGGAGCAAGTGGATCTTCAAGAAAAAACTTGGTGTAGATGGGAAAGTGGATACTTTCAAAGCTAGACTTGTTGCAAAGGGTTTTCGTCAAAAACCAGGTGTGGACTATGACGAGACCTTTTCTCCAGTTGCTATACTTAAATCCATCCGGATCATGCTTGCCATCGCTGCATATCATGACTACGAAATTTGGCAAATGGATGTTAAGACCGCCTTTCTAAACGGTGATTTAGAAGAGTGCGTGTACATGACTCAGCCAGAGGGATTCGTAGATAGTGGGAGCAGCGGGAAGGTGTGCAAGCTGCTCAAATCTATTTATGGATTAAAGCAAGCATCGCGGAGTTGGAACATCTGCTTTGACGTCGTTATCAAAGAGTTTGATTTCGTCAAAAACATAGATGAACCTTGTATTTACAAGAAGGTGGCAGAGAGTAAGGTTGTTTTCCTCGTATTGTACGTGGACGGCATACTCTTGATAGGAAATGATATTCTTATGCTGCAATCGGTCAGGCTCTTCTTATCACAAAGATTCTCAATGAAAGATCTAGGTGATGCCTCCTGCATATTGGGAATCAGGATCTATAGAGATAAATCCAAACGGATATTGGGATTGTCCCAATCCAGGTACATTGACACCATACTAAAGAGGTTTAGTATGGAAGAATCCAAGCGTGGGAACTTACCCACGATCTCTGGAGTCACTCTCTCCAAAGAGATGTCTCCTAAGACTGATTTGGAGAGAGCTCGCATGCAAGGGATACCCTATGCTTCAGCTGTAGGCTCTATCATGTACGCGATGCTATGTATCAGACCCTGTAGCATACTCACTAAGTGTAGTGAGCAGGTATCAAGCTGATCCTGGAGAGAGTCACTGGACAGCTGTGAAGAGCATTCTCAAGTACTTACGAAGGACTAAAGAGATGCTCTTGGTGTATGGTAACGGGGAACTCCAAGTAGAGTCCTTTACCGATTCGAGCTTCCAGAGTGATAAGGACGACTCTAAGTCGCAGTCGGGATTTGTCTTTACCCTTTACGGAGGGGAGGTTAGCTGAAGAGTTCCAAGCAGGAAACCGTGGTAGACTCGACGATGGAGGCTGAATACATCGCTGCCAACGATGCTGCCAAAGAGGCTGTCTGGATCAAGAAGTTCATTACTGAACTTGGAGTGGTTCTATCCATTGAGAATCCAATACCTTTGTATTGCGATAACAATGGAGCGGTGGCTTTGGCCAAGGAACCCAGGTCCCATCAGCGATCCAAGCATATTCTGAGGCGGTATCACCTGATCCGGGAGATTGTTGATCGCCGGGAGATCGAGGTCAGGAGGGTTGACACGAAGAATAACACAGCGGATCCACTCACGAAGGCCATTCCCCAGACACAGTTTGAGAGACTCTTCGGGATGCTCGTTATGCGATACTACAGCAGCTAGCCCTAGTGCAAGTGGGAGATTGTTAGTTGTATGTATGCCCTAGAGGCCAGTATTGTACAGATGATGTATATTATATTGGATGCTTGGACATATATAGAGATGACTTTCTTGCTCGATATGATAGTATGCTATCTGGTTGCTCTTTATCTTAACATGTATACTTGTCTCTTTATACTGTCTTAGAGTTACATGTTGGTAAAGCTTAGGATGTGTACTTGACTACCTGGACTATGATGCGGATCATACTAGTGGGGACATGGTAGTCCATAAGTACATCCTTCAAGGTCCCTAGTTGTGGGTGTATCGAGACAGGGCATCGATATACCAGTGTAGACTAGCGTATACGCTTCTCGACCCATGAGATGGGCGATGGATGATCCTATATCCATTGGTGTTTGACATCAGAGATCGTATACGGGTGCTCAGTGGAGACTGGGTACACTGGACAGACTTGCCGAGAACTCCCAGATGGTATTATACCTCACGTCAGATGGCAGTTCTCAGGTGACACTAGTGCAGGTTATTCTGTAGACCCGAGATCGTCATAGAGTCTTGTGTGATTCCCACTGTGCTTTGATTTCCACCTTACTACGTCCATGAGGGCGTGCAAAACGGTGGTTTTTGGGTACAGTCCCGAGTCACATGGAGGCAATGAACGATAGGAGGGGTTTCGTCTCTCCCCGGTATTGGGGGTTGATGTTGCACTGTGCTCGATTGGCCGTAACACGGAAGTCCCTGGCCAGGGCTGATTAGAGATTTATTGGTAAGTGTTACCAGTAGTTTCTCGACCCGTTATGAGCCTCACATCGGCACGACTTATCGGTTATTGGGGTCTGACTTTTACCACCCCTAGACTTGATATGCGACATATCAGACGAGGAGACCGGACTGCACGGTAGTGTTGCCGATTGGCTCGACGGGAGTTGTAGCAGGTTCACTTGTTCTCTTCTGATCTCTCAATACCCGGGTGGCCGTTACGTTTAGCTGACCGCTTGCAGCTTGGGGGTGCTTGATATGATCATCACCCACTGCCGGGCGTATTGACGAGTCTTAGAGTCCCACAATGGAGTTTCTTAGTCCAGGCGAAATGTTGTGGTGCGCGTATGCGATATGCGCATGGACCCGATTAAAATGCGCGTATAGGATACCGTATATTGATCGGGCGGCTTGCTTTTGGTGGGGTCATATGTGATATGGCCGGATTGATAAATCAAGTGTTGATTTATCATTTAACCATTAGTTTCTCACTTGAAATCCTTTCTTGAGTTTGATGGATGTATGCATGCATGTATGCCTTCTTTATAGATTCTTGCACATATGGAAGTACATACACACATACATACATACATAGATGCTTCATGGTTTTACATACATGAAAATGGTGGTAATATAAGACTCACACCATGGATTAAATATATGGATAATTATTTAATTTGTGTTAAAAACAAAATGGAAAAAGAAAGGATAATTCATGGCTAGTTTCTACATCCTTCTTAAACCTAACCATGCTCACCTACTCCTAACCATGAGTTAACCTTCTCTTTGTGTTTTAAACTCAAGTTAAATGATGTCTTTATCATCTAACCATGGTTTGAGATGTGAAGAATAATTCTAAGAACGATCCGATGTTTGTTAACTTAGCACCCTAAAAATTCCATCTTTGGTATATGTGATGCTTCCAAACCCTTCATGAGGTGCTAGGCTAACCCATCACATTTGACTTCTTCACTTCATGATGGCTTGACCTTTGTAGTTATGATTGGTTGATGGAGTGTTGGTTTTGGTTGATGATCATTGCTTATCATCATCACCCTTTCTCTCTCTTGCATTATGTTGAGGCTCACTTCTTTTTCCATTCCACTTGACTCCATTCTCTAATTTCTCTTGACATGGCCGGCCAAGTGAGTGTGGGGGGCTGTCCAAATTTTAGTAGTGGGATTTTGTTCTCTACATGCTACAAAAATCCCTTAGTTCATCTAGAAAAAGTTCGCATCTCATTCTTCCACCATTATGGCAACTTCTACAACCCCAAATGAGACATAAGTTCTACAGTTAACCTACAGTATCCTTGGGCACGTCGACTCGCCAACTTCATGCCCGAGTTGCCTCGGTCCAGAGGTGGGAGCCCGTAAAAGAAGCCGGCGACGTGGTGCCCTTCCGGCGAGGAGGTGAAGACCGGAGATTCCGCGGGAGATCGGGACGACGACGAGAAGGCCGAAGGACACGGATCGCTCGGTATATCTCTCTACCCCGTTCTTTCGTTAGCTAGAATTAGTTTAATGGCCCGATCCGGGATTTTTGTGCGCAGTGGTGCCGGTTGACAAGTTTAAAGTAAAGTATCGTTTCCGTATTTTGCCCTCGGATTGACGGCCGGGGCGCCACCGTGCACTTACACTGGTATCAGACCCACGCCATTAACCTAGTCTAGCTTGGTCTAATGTGTTTACATCTTCGATCGAACAAAATTCTAAAACCCACGATTTCAATGCATCAGTTCTCTGTCGAAATTTTTTTGGCTCCAAAAATTTTTCAGGTTGTTGAAGAATAATGTTCAGGAAATTCTAAGACATCTGTGAAAAAATGATAGCGTGATACTGTAGACCCACCGCGGAACTGCAGCCAAAACCCCCTTGGCGCCGCGGTTCCTCCGCAGTACAGTGCCTTCACCGCACCATTTTCGCACAGTGATCTTTTTACAGGGAAATTAGGGTTTTGGAATGTTCTGTTTGGGCCAAGAATTTCTTTGAGTGCTACAGTAGTGCTTGGGGCCCACTTGGGTAAATTTGATCGATCAAAAATTTTAAACATGTTAGTTCACAGTATTTACATTATATCTGCGACCGTGAATGTCATTTGATCGGTAAATCCTGTCTAACTGCTATAGCCCGGTTAGACGGATTTGCGAACGTGACGTTCACGTTGATGTTCTGTGTTATGCTGTGATGTTGCGGATTGGTCATGGGGTATAGCCTGGATACAATGTTAGTACAGTTTTGGTTGTATTATGTACATTTGATATTGCGGGACGAGCGTCCGACATGTGGACTGCCGTCACTGCCTGTTTGTATATTATTCTTTTGAGGCACAACCGGGGTGATGTCGATGTACCCGTTGTGTGTATATTTTACTTTCTGTACTAGGATTACCCCAAGGTGGGGTGCACGGATAGCCGGATTCTAGAGGGCAACGGGCCCGCATCTCATGGTGTTGCGATGGAGGGGGCTTCACTCTAGACTTGGCGGGCTATTCGCCGCACTCGTAGGGGGTACAGGTTGACCCAAGGAGGGGTGCCCAAGTTACCGGATTCCCTGAAGTGCTGGGTGGTCCATTCACGTTGCTGAAGGGGGCTGCCTCGCTTCAGGTTTTGGCGGGTAACTTGCCGCGCCCGTAGGGGTTTAGGATTTCATTGCACAGGCTATCCATACGACCAGGGGAATGTCGGGTTTCTGTAGCGGCTCTGTGAAACCCGGGGATCCCAGATATCTGTATTGTTCTATGATGCTTATAACATTTCTGTGATGTTGCATTTTATCACGCCTTGAGCGAATATTATATATTGATATATATAACTAGTAGATGTTGTATATGTTTTGCATCCGCGCTAGTCCAGTCCCCGCTCTGTCGTTAGTTAACTAACCTAACGGGTAATGACGGGACCCAGTAGCGAATACGGATGGCATATACGTACGTCATTTTTTTCGTTCTTTGTGGTGTGATCTGTTAAGAAGGTAGTAGGGTGTGATGTCCTGGTATTTGGATGACATACACAGAGTAGGAAGTGAAATTCCTATACTACGATCGGTTATACTTTGGTTATCACACAGTGGTTTCTCCACATAGGATATGGATATTATATCAGATATTCTGGTAACTAGATCTATGGTTTTAGATCTAGATTTGGGTAGTTTCCCAATCTGGGTACTTAGACAGCATTCTAAAGGTGCTTTAGAATGGACAACTCCAGGCATGGTAGTGTACCTGCAGGTGATGGAGTCACCCTCTCTAAAGGTGTTTTACAGACTAAAGGGGAGAGGGATGTGCATGATTGGAAGATCACTTGTTTAGGCAATTGAGTTAATCATGAGATGTCAAGTACCACACCAGATGTTGTTTTTGCATGAGATGCAATAAATTGATATTAATCCAATCCTGGAGAAACGATCGGAAGCAGTTTTAGAACATAAGTGGATGTTCTAGGGATATGATAACGACGACCTCTTTCGGGGACGGTTATCATTCCAGGCTTCCAAGGTGACCTGGATGACAGAGTGACTACCAGAGTTATAGTTTTCCTCTGACGAGGGGCAGTATTTTGGACAGGTGGTCCAAGGGGATACTGAAGGAGGCATGGCGCAAGATACTGATTAAGTTCAGTTGTTGATACAGTCTAAGAAGTTTGGATTTGAAGTTCATTTATGAGCTAGGTCCCATCAGATATCCAAACATATTCTAAGACAGGTATTGCTCATTTCGGGAGATGGTTTTCTCCGCGAACTTGAGATAAAGAGAGACATAGAAAGAAACATCAGAGCGGATCCACTAACTGAGGCTATTCCTCGAACGCAATAGTTTCACAAACGGGCTTTGTGAGACTGATTAGTAGAGGAGTTGGGTGTTCGGTATCACACGGGCTGTGAGTATGCGACATCGCAATAATTAGCCTTGAGTGCAAGTGGGAGATTGTTGGATATAGTGCCCTCAGAGTCAATTATTGGATCACAGGCACGTGATTGCAATGATTGAGGGAGGACCTATGCCGGTAGGACAATCTTACTCAAAGATGATAGTATACTATATGGTTTATCTTTATCATCGTGTACAAGCTTTAGGTGACCTTACAGGTCACTATTGCACGTTGATAGAGCCCATAGGATTCTTTCTTGACGGCCTGCAGTATGATGGCGATCATATACGTGGGAGCTGGAGTCTATAAGCACATCCTTAAAGTGGTCCCTAGTTATGGGAGTTTCGAGACTGGGCATCGATACTCCATTAGTAGACTAGTGTATACAGTCGAGACCCCGACGAGGGGCGGTGGACGGTCTCACAAGTCATTGGTGTCAATTGGTTCACCTAAGATGTATACAGGTGCTCATTGGGTTATGAGTACACCGAACAGGACTCGCCGGGAACATGCTAGTTGGTATTATACCTAGCGCCAGATAGTAGTTCCCTGGTGACATGTGTACAGGTTAGTTCATCGACCTGAGATCGTCATTTGTCACGTGTGAGTTCCCACTATACTTTGATTAATACCCTACCTCGGCTCAAAGGAGTCGTGCAAACAGGTTTTAGTTGGGTACAGTCCCGAGTCACATGGAGGCAGTGAGCGGATCGGCAAGGGTTTCGTCTCTCCCCGGTATTGGGGGTGAGATCGCGCTGTATCTAGGAGAGCCATTATATGAAGTCCTTGGCCAAGGCAGGAGATTTACTGGTAGGTATTCCAGTAGTATCTCAGGGTGTTCTGGGCTACACTCCGACACGACTTGTACCGCTTTTGGGGGTCTGACTTCTACCAACCCCCTAGGCTCGCCATGCGATGCTCATAGACGAACGGACCGGACTGTACGGATATTGTCACTGACAGGCTCAGTAGAGTGTCAGGATGAGTTCGCTCATCGACCTCCCTTTTGGTCAATACCTGGTAGCCCGTTATGTACAGCTAGTACCTCTGACGTGCTAGTGGTTAAATCCATAGCCAAAGTATTGACGAGTCTTTAGAGTCCCCCACAGACTGTTTCTCAAGTTTCGGACGAAACGTTGTAGAGGCCGTATGATATATGGCAGGGTTCGATCATATACGTTCGGTATTTCACGGATCATGATCGGGCGGATCATACTAGTGGGCTTTGGTTTAAACCGGATCCTAGTTTTAGATTTGTTGGATTACTTTAGTCTTTTCGCATTCGCATTAAGTCGGAATGCGGATGCATGTATGTATATATAGGTGAGGGGTATCCTTGTGATCCGTCATGAGTTTACTTTAGATGTTGCCGTATCTTTTTATTGTTGCAAACATTTGGATTAATGTTTGCATATGGAAATTGTGAGCTAGAAGCCATCATTTTGTGCATTAAATGATGCATGTACTTCATAGGTGACTCATGGTATCATTTCTTGTGCATATATCATTTTATTTGATGGATTTGTGAGTTGAAATGATAAGAGGAGAGAGAGGGGCAGCCAAGGTAAAGGTGAGCTCTTGTATTTCTTTTTCTTGCTCTCTCTCTCATTTTATCATTGCAACAGCACAAGAAAAAAGAAAGAAAGAGAAAGCTTCTCCTCCTTCTTCTTCCTCTAGCTTATAACCTCCATTAATGGCAATACCTTCAACCTCCATCCAAGCAATGGATGCAAGAGACAAAGTGATCACAAACATTCTCTACAATATCTTAGACACGTCGGCTAGCACACTTCGTGCCCGAGTTGCTTCGGATGAAGCGGGAGCCCGTAAAAGGACTCGTAGATGTGGTGCCCTTTCCGACGAGGAGATCAAGACCGGAGATGCCGCGAGGAGCTTGGGATGGTGGCCAAAGACCGAAGGACACGGATCGATCGGTATAGCTTTCCAACCCTCTCTCTTGATAGCTAGTTGTAGGTTAATGGTTTGATCCAGGATTTAAGCATACGATAGCGCCAGTTTCTAGTTTGAAAAAGTTTTCATTTCCGCATTTTGGCCTCGGAAAGACGGCCTGGGCGCTACCGTAGACTTACACCTTCACTTCAGTAGCTCCGTGTTGTAGCCCCCTCGCTCCAAGTAGCGATCTTCCGGACTCTAGAATGGCTCCACAAGATGAAAGGAACGTGCTTGCACGAAGTCTTCGAGGCCGAAGATGATCTACGTCGAGGATACACTAACCCAAGCTACCTCTTCACTAATTAGGGATTAGTAAAGCTAACACCCTAAACTAAATAGCTAATCTAGTAGAGGATGATGAAGTAGAATTTTTGCTCACTTTAGAATTAATTTTCTTACTATTTTTATTCTCCTCTCAAAGACCAAGAGAGCTCTCTCTTGAGCTTGAAGAAGATAAAGCAAATAATAGATGAGAGAGTGAATGGCAACCATGGGTGAGAAATATCTCATATAACTCATATAGAGACTTAACCATAAGTTTAGATAATGGTTGGGTTAATAAATATCTTAGGTAAAACAAAATTAGTGGACTAAGTCAATGCATCTACAAGCTTCCACAAGCTTCATGCCATGTGACCATTTTCCATCTAATTTGGATTTACTTTAAATAAATAAACCTCACATTATCATTAGCATGGTGTAAGTCTCATACACCCATGTAGCATGTGGCATCAAGCATGACACAAAAAGAAATACAATTAATATATATCACATATATATTAAATGCATAAGTGAGAAAAGAAATGCTTAAGTGAGCTAATACTAGTTAGTGTAAATTAATATATCAAATATATGATTATACATTAAATCATTAAATTAACACTTGATTTAATAATCTGGTTATATCTCATATGACCGACTAATATTATTTGTATCAACTTATCGAATCAACACTTAATTCGATAACCCGGTTATATCTCATATAACCGACCGATAACATAAATCGCGAGAATAGAATACGGTATCACATACTCGTATTAATCTTGGTCTCGCACATATCGCATATGTGCTCCTACTTCGTTTTGTCTGAGCCAGTAAAACCTCTGTGTAGGACTCTAAAGACTCGTCAATACGCCGGCAGTAGGTGATGATCTTATCAGGCACCCACAAGCCGTCAGCGGTACTAGCTGGACGTAATGGCTACACGGGTATTGAGCGATCAGAAGATCAACAAGCAAGCCTGTTCTTAATCCTGAAAAGCCTGTCAGTAACACTACTGTATTGTCCGATCTTTTCGTCCGATATGTCGCATATCTAGTCTAGGGGTGGTAAACTTCAGAACCCAGTAACTGATAAGCCGTGCCGATGTGAGGCTCATAACGGGTTGAGAAACTACTGATAACACATACCAGTAAATCTCCGTATAAGCCCTGGCCAGGGACTTCCTGTTATTGCCAATCGAACACAGCGCAACATCAACCCCCAATACCGGGAGAGACGAATCCCCTCACATCGCTTATTGCCTCCATGTGATTCGGGACTGTACCCAAAAGCCACCGTTTTGCACGTTCTCTTGAACGTGGTAAGGTGGAAATCAAAACACAGTGGGAATCACACAAGACTCTATGACGATCTCGGGTCTACAGACTAACCTGTACCAGTGTCACCAGAGAACTGCTATCTGACGATAGGTATAATACCAACTAGGAGTTCTTGGCGAGTCCGTTCAGTGTACCCAGTCTCCACTGAGCACCAGTATACCATCTTTGATGTCAAACACCAATGGATGTGGAATCATCCATCGCCCATCATATGGGTCAAGATGCGTATACGCTAGTCTACTCTGGAATATCGATGCCCTGTCTCGATACACTCTCGACTAGGAACAATTATAGGATGTACTTATGGACTACCCTTGGCCCCACTAGTATGATCTCTATCATAGTCCTGGTAGTCAAGTACACATCCTAAGGGCTTTATCAACATGTGAGAGCAAGACAGTATCATATATACAAGTCAACATATTAAGACAAAGAGCAATCAGATAGCATACTATCATTTCGAGCAAGAAATTCCTCTCTATATATATCTAAGCATCCACTATAATATACATCACATGTACAATAATGGCCTCTAGGGCATACATATAACTAACAATCTCCCACTTGCAGTAAGGACAGTTGTTGTAGTATCTCATACCCAACATCCCGAAGAGTTTCTCAAATAGTATCTGGGGTATGGCCTTTGTGAGTGGATCCGCTGTGTTGTCCTTCGTGTCAAATCTTCTGACCTCGATCTCCCGGCGATCAACTATCTCCCGGATCTGGTGATACCGCCTCAGAATATGCCTGGATCGCTGATGGGACCTGGGTTCCTTGGCCAAGGCCACTGCTCCATTGTTATCGCAATACAAAGGTATTGGATACTCAATGGACGGAACTACTCCAAGTTCAGTTATGAACTTCTTCATCCAGACAGCGTCTTTGGCAGCATCGTTGGCAGCGATGTATTCAGCTTCCATCGTCGAGTCTGCCACGGTTTTTTGCTTGGAACTCTTCCAACAAACCGCCCCTCCATTGAGGGTAAAGACAAATCCCGAGACCGACCTAGAGTCATCCTTATCACTCTGGAAGCTCGAATCGGTAAAGGACTCCACTTGGAGTTCACCGTTACCATACACCAAGAACATCTCTTTAGTCCTTCTCAAGTACTTGAGAATGTTCTTCATAGCTATCTAGTGACTCTCTCCTGGATCTTCTTGATACCTACTCACTACACATAGTGAGTATGCTACATCGGGTCTGTTTCCCCCAATCAGAGCAAACCTCTGTTTCAAAATTCAAAATTTAAATTGAAGCAACGCTTCAGATTCTGCGCGCTGCGTGCCACATGTTAAAAGCAGACGCGCCAGCGCCAGGAGCGCTGCGCCCTAGGCAGCGCGTCCCAAATTAGAGCAAAACTCTGTTTTAAAATTAGAAATTTAAAATTTAAAAGTTGAAGCAACGCTTCAGATCCAGCGCTCTGCGCTGCGCGCCATGTGTCAAACACAGGTGCGCTAGCGCAGTTGCGTTGCGCGCCACGTGTCAAACACAGGTGCGCTAGCGCAGTTGCGCTGCGCTCTGCGCTGCGTGCCACGTGTCAAAAATGGGTGCACTAACACAGTTGCGTTGCGCTATGCGCCACGTGTCGAACGCAGGTGCGCTAGCGCAAGGTGCGCCAGCACTGGAATTAAAAAATCCCCCACTGTTAGATCAAAAGATCTACTACTAATAAATTATTAATTAATCAGAACTAAAATTTTGTTATGGAAAGATCTTTCCAATCTTATTAAAACAAAAAGATTATCTTCTGTAAAACAGAAGCCTTAGGATCAAAGATCCAACAGTGGGAAATATTCCCAAATCAATCAGAGAAAGATCTCTTAAAACTGATTTAACAAATCATTTGGCTCTATATAAAGGACCCTAGACTTCAAGTCTAAAATATACAGAAGACAGAAGAAAAAGAGAGAGAAAAACCCTCTGCAAACTTTGAGAAAAAGAAGAGCAAGCTCTTAGAAAAAAGAAGACTTTTCTTCATTTTCAAGGTAAAGAACTATGTTCTTGAATAACAGAGATGAAACCATCTCGTAAAAAGAAGAACCATCTTCTAAAAAAGATCATAGATCTGAAAAAACACCAAGGTTTTTGATAAAAAGAAAGAGATCAAAAGATCTCATCATAAAAATAAAAGAAGTATTTACTTCATTCACAGATCTTTGATATATAAAGGCAGAGCCCTTTTTATAAAAACAAGAACTTTTGTTCTTGAATCTTGAGGCAAAGCCTTCTTTAAGAAGAACATAAAATTTGTTCTTTGATTTTAAAATTGAACATATGCGCTTTGCGCTGTTGAAAAGTGCCTTGCACTCATGAACTGCGCTCTTGTGCTCCTTGGATCGGCGCTCTGTGCCAAAACATGCCACGTGTCAACTGTTCATATCATAATATTGCAATTCATACGCCCCATTTTTATTCATTTTATAAGTAAACATGTACTCTTGATGCACGTTTGTTGCATATTACAGGATACAGGCCCTTGGAGCGAAGACAGTGAGAAAGGACAGAAGATGATACAAAAAAGAGACTTTTGACCAACAAGTAGACGGATCCTAGTCACGAAGAACAATTTACAATTGTATAAGGCAATGCAGTCCGAAATGTCAAAGTGAACGGTCAAAAGATCCTTACAAGTTTTTCACTGAAGATCTGGAAAAGACCAAGAAGCCAAACAAAGAAAAATAGTGAAGAATAAACAAGCCCAAATACCCAGCATGAAGACCAGAAAATTTGGTGAGCTGAGCTCACCAAAGGGCCGCGGAACCGCGGCCCAAGGCCCATCATTGCCGCGGTTCCGCGGCCGTTTGTTGCCCGTGTCGGTGGAAATTTGGTGTGTCGGTGTGTCGGTGCAGGTGTTGGGATTTTCAGTGGGCATATCTGTAAAATCGTGTGTGCGAGAATCTGTAACCCTAGCTCCCCTGTTCACTTATAAATTGTACTCACAAATCTGTAAAATGCTATGCCTCTTTTCTATCAATAAAATTCAGAATTGTTGGGAGATCAAGAGCATCATTTTAGTAAGTCTTTATTTCTTTAAATTCTGCCGTAGTGTTAATTTAATTGTTGCCCTAGTTCTCTCGTATAATTCTTGCAGTAGATCAATCATATCATTGCCCTAGTAAATTTAGTGTAGTCTTTCAAATGAAATCGATAAGTGCTTTAAAAATGTCACTTTTAAAAGACACCCTAATGAGCGAGTAAAATCCTCGCTTGTTAGAGTTAGGAATAAAGGAGGGAATGGGAGATGAATATCTCTCATCTCTTTCAATGCCGAATATTTTTAAATAGAACTACATGCATGCGTCCATGAAGGTTATAGCAATTAGTAGGATAGAACGGACAAGGATCAAGAGGAAGAAACTTCGTTTCTTCCCAATCATCCTAATCCCTTTTGCTAATAATTGATATAACTTCTAAAACAGGTTTGAATCAAAAGCATTGAAAGAGGTGTTAATCTTTATCTACTCAACCCTACTTTAGACCTAACCCTAACAAGTTCTTTAATATCGTATAATTTAGTTTTTTTTTTTTAAATCAATCAACAAAGACCAAACCACCGTCGTAATCAACTCGTAAAAACACAAATCAGAAAATTACAAATCTCTGTGGATCGACCCGTATTCACCGGCTAGCTACAAAGCGACGCCGTTTCTGATTATGGTTAAACTATATATTTTTTTGGACTAATCAAATGCGCCGTTGCCGGGGATGGCGTAATCTTTCTTTTGTGTAATTTCGGGTTGATTTAAATTTTAAAAAAATCATAAAAATCAGAAATAGAAAAATACGAAAACATTTTATCCATTTTTATCTGTTTGAAGGGTTTTATGTTTTGAATCTTGCAGGAACAGCGAAGGATTGCGAATCTGGAAATTTACAGAAGGTTTAACAAAAAAGTGAACATCAGAATAGAGGAGAATTGGTGAACAGGAGATACACAAATTTTTCCAGAGGCTGAACCCACTTCCTGACCGCGTTTCCGCGGCAAAAAGGCCCCCCAGACCGCGGTTCCGCGGTTCTTTGGCCACGTCAGCACCTTAAAGTTTGTGGGTTTGTTCCTCTTTCTCCCCTCTATCAACCTACATATATCTCTCTGTGAAAACTCTCTGCAGGAATTCTTTGCGCTAAAAAAAAAATCTTTCTTCCCCTTCTAAATAACAGATTTTCTGCAGGTTTCTTTGCGCCGCGCTAAAAATTGATTGCAAGTGAATTTTATTGTTTTGCATAATTTAATCGGACTTTAAGGGGCTAATTGACCAAACTCAGATTGGGTGGGGATTTCATCACCCTTCCCAGGACCCCAGAAAACACCTAAAGCATGTCCATTGACCACAATTAATTAAAAAATATTAGACTCAGACCTAAGGACATCGAGCTCAATAGGAAAAGGACTAGTATAGGCATCGACCGTTTATCCTAACTGACTTTGCGGTGTATTGGATAGTGGTTATTAATTAGGCCCACTGTTGTGGTGGTTCCTTCCCACTTACCTGGCTGTACTTGTCGGTGAAGAGACGGTTTGATGTCCTATTTCTAGCCCTAGTTAGGAGCTGTCTAGCCCTAGTTAGGAGCTGTCTAGCAGACCTAGGCGACCCTAGATCTAGGCCTGATTGTGCATGTGTGGTTGATACATTTGTGTCACGAGTCCCTTTCCAAAAACCTTTTTTGCAAAACTCTCACATAAATAAAAGAAAAAAAAGAAAAATCTTTTCAAAACTTGCAACTTGCCGCTAAGAAAACTTGCAACTCACTTCCACCACTTTCCCTCACTGACATTATCTTACCTCCACATTCTGTCTTTCTTTTTTGACTACACTACCCTTTAGTGTATGTCACTTTGGACTAGGGATACTAACGCCCGATTAGTCCGTGTTTCGTTGGTACCGACCGACGAACCCTTCGACACCGAAGTCGACATTCCGTCTACTTTCTTACCCTCACCTTCAAATTCTCCTTTCGAAGGCATGTCGGGATTCAACCCCAACAATACCTTACCGGCGGGAAGGATTCTACCTCCGTTAGGTGCGAATAACCCGAATCAGCCGCCTGTTGAAGCGCCCGCACGAGTTGCGCTCCAGGATCTCTTTTACCCCATTCGCACTTCTTTACCTACCTGTCTTTCACCCTCACCGGCAAATGGGGACAATTTTGAAATAAAACCACATTTCATCAATATGCTGCCAAAATTTCATGGTTTGGAATCTGAAGATGCATATATCTTTATCAATAAATTCCAAAATGTGTGCGCTATGATGAAAACAACCCAATTAAGTGATGACGCTATAAGGCTAAGGGTCATTCCTTTCACCTTATGTGACCTAACCGAGAAGTGGCTATACAGCACCGCATCACATTCCATTAGAAATTGGGACGAGTTTGTGAAAGCTTTTCTGAAAAAATTCTATCCTCATCACAAAACTGCTAAAATCCGCATTGAAATAATTCAATTCTCACAACTTCCTTCCGAACCATTTTGGAAGTGCTTCGAGAGATTTAAGGACCTACTCGTTCAATGCCCTCATCATGGGATCGAAAGTTGGCAACTTTGCCAAACATTATACGAGGGATTGAACTCGGCAACGAAGCAGTTGCTAGAAACCATATGTCAAGGTCATTTTCTCTCCAAGTCTAGTGATGAAGCGTGGCAGTTTCTTGAGGATCTTAGTGAGCAAACAATTCAGTGGGAGAGTACCAAGACCACATCATCTTCTTCGAGTGGTCAATCTAGGGCAGGCATACATCAAGTAGAGATGTCGATCGCTATGAAGGCCGAGATGGCCGCTCTTACGAAAAAGATAGAAGCGATCGAGACCAAAATCTCATCGCCTTCTCCTGCCCCTGTTATGCCCCCACGAACTGTCTGTGCTTGTTGTGCGGATCCATCGCACCTAACCGAAGAGTGTCCTTATAATGCATCTACTCAAGGACAGGATCAAGTCAATGCTGCATTTCAGCAACGACAAAGAAACGATCCGTACTCTTCGACATACAATCCGGGGTGGAGGAGTCACCCAAATTTTGCTTGGAACCAAACTCAACAATTCCAAGGAAATAACAATTTTCAAAGACCTCCTCCTCCACAAAAACAACAAGCACCTTCACAAACTCAATTTCAACCGCAACAATTTCAACAGCAACCTTACCTTAATCAGGTGAACAATTTTGTGCCTAACAATGCTTACCAGCCAAACAATTATGTTCAACCTAATAATGATAAGGTTAGCTCGTTCGAAAGAAGTCTAGATGCGTTCCTTAAGCAATCTACACAGTCTACAGCAAGACTTGAGACTTCTATTCAATCTTTGGTGCAAAATAGTGCCTCACACGATCAAAGCATCAAATCTATTGAGGCACAAATTGCACAACTCAATGCAGCTTTGAGCGAGCGCGAAAAAGGAAAACTCCCGCCTCAACCACTGCCCAACCCCGGTCACGCACATGCTGCAAATCAATAGCAGAATCATAACGTAAATGCGGTGACCACGTTGAGATCGGGAAAAGTGTTGCAAAACAATGTGGGTATTGACAATAACACCCCTGCCGGTGGCCCTTCTTCATCTTCTTCACCATCTACTTCTTCTTCAGAGCCTATTCACCACCCTTCACACGGCTCTACTTCTTCTAGCTCGAACGGACCCAATTCTCACAACACGAACACATCTACACGGGGTGCCGTTCCAACTCGACAATCTGATCCGCAAAAATTGGACTCAACCACCTTTAAAAATGTTCCTTTTCCTAATCGGTTGAGATCTAATAAACCAACTCCACAGATGGAAAAGATTGTTGAGTTGTTCAAACAGGTTAGCATAAATATCCCTCTTTTGGATGCAATCCAACAAGTTCCTTCATATGCAAAAATTTTAAAGGACTTATGCACCAAAAAGAGGAAGTCGCAAGTGCCAAAGAAAGTTTTTGTGGCTAGTGCTATTAGTGATGCTCTTGTAAATTCCTTACCCCCAAAGCAAAAGGACCCCGGTTGTCCTACCATTTCGATAACAATTGGGGACAAGAACATCAATAGAGCACTATTAGATCTTGGCGCGAGTGTCAATTTGCTACCTTATTCTGTATATGAGCAATTGGGTGTTGGAGAGCTTAAGCCCACTCACTGTACTCTCCAAATGGCCGACCGGTCAATAACCCATCCTAGGGGAGAGCTGGAGGATGTGTTAATTAGAGTAGGGGATTTCATTTTCCCCGTTGACTTTATCGTGATGGATACACAACCTGTCGCTAACCCCCGGAACCAAATTCCGGTAATACTTGGTCGACCATTTCTGGCAACTTCCAACGCATATACACTTAATGGATTAGTCCCCTCATAGTCGAACCAAATTCCGGTAATACTTGGTCGACCATTTGATCAATTATCGTAATGGTTCAATGAACCTATCTTTTGGCAATATGACAATTGAGCTCAATATTTTCAAGTTGGGAAGTCAGCCTGCTGAGCCTAATGCTAGTATACTCGATCTTTGCTCGATCAATGAGATCGCGGAGGAGGACTGTGAGTTCGAGAATTTTTTGTTCGATCACAGCAATGATAACGCCACTAGTGCGTTCCTCCTAGAATCCGACACAGCTTTCACGGCGGATAACGATTTTGAGTGTTTTACCTTCGTTGACGACTTTGAAGACTCATCACCTGAATTGGAGTCTTTTGCTTTTTCGGATGAGTCAGTCGAACCATCCGACTCTGTTGCGTACACTCGGTTCGAACCTTTGATGGAATCCTTCGAGTTTGAAACAGTTACCCCATTATCACCATCTATTGTTTCACCTCCTAAACTCGAATTGAAGCTTTTGCCGTCGCACCTAAAATATGCTTATCTAGGTGATAATGAGACCTTACCCATCATTATATCAGCCTCTCTAGCTCTTGAACAAGAGAAGGCTCTTTTGATGGTCTTACATAATAATCGGCAAGCTTTCGGCTGGTCTATGGCGGACATTAAGGGGATTAGTCCCCTCATAGTCGAACATCATATACACTTAATGGATGATGCCAAGCCGGCAAGGGATCCACAAAGACGCCTCAACCCCATCATGAAAGAGGCCGTTAAGAAGGAGATTGTCAAGTGTCTGGATAGTGGTATCATTTACCCTATCTCGGATAGCCAATGGGTTAGCCCAATCCACGTTGTGCCAAAGAAATCGGGCATTACGGTCATTACCAATGAGGCAAATGAGTTAATTCCCACTCGCACCCAAACTGGGTGGCGAGTCTGCATAGACTATAGAAAACTCAATGCCGCAACAAGGAAAGACCACTTTCCTTTACCTTTCATTGACCAAATGCTCGAGCGATTGGCATGGCACGAGTTCTATTGCTTTCTAGATGGCTATTCCGGTTACAACCAAGTCCCCATCGCCAAAGAGGATCAAGACAAGACAACCTTTACTTGTCCCTTTGGCACTTTTGCTTATCGTCGCATGCCCTTTGGGTTATGCAATGCACCCGCGACATTTCAGCGGTGTATGATGGGGATCTTTTCAGACATGGTCGAAAAGTTCTTGGAGATCTTTATGGATGATTTCTCCATCTTTGGCGACTCCTTCGACGAGTGTTTACGGCATCTTGACGCTGTTCTTACCCGCTGCAGGGATAAGAACCTAACATTGAATTGGGAGAAGTGCCATTTCATGGTACGAGAAGGCATTGTCTTAGGACATGTCATCTCGCAAAACGGCATCGAGGTTGACAGAGCAAAAATCGAAGTGATTTCTAACCTCCCTCCCCCGAAATGCGTCAAAGATATCAGAGCCTTCCTTGGCCACGCCGGTTTTTACAGACGGGTCATCAAGGACTTTAGCAAGATCGCTAGACCCTTGACTCTCTTACTGGCCAAGGACACAACTTTTTCTTTCGACTCCACTTGCACTGAAGCATTCGAGTCTTTGAAACATTCCCTCATCTCTGCGCCTATCCTTTCATCTCCCGACTGGACGCACCCTTTCGAAATCATGTGCGACGCATCAGATTTTGCAATTGGCGCTGTTCTTGGACAGCACATTAATAAAATGCCGTACGTGATTTATTATGCTAGCCGAACACTAAATGAGGCCTAACTAAACTACACAACAACAGAGAAAGAGTTTTTAGCTGTTGTGTTTGCACTCGAAAAATTTCGGCCTTATTTAATTGGCTCTCCAGTCGTTGTATATACTGATCATTTAGCTCTTCGCCACCTTTTTGCGAAGAAGGATGCTAAGTCATGGCTAATACGTTGGATCCTTTTATTAAAAGAGTTTGACCTTGTCATTAAGGACAAAAAGGATGTGAAAAAGTAGTAGCTGATCACCTATCACGACTTCCTTCTTCGCCCACGCTCGATCTTCCAATCACTGATGTTTTTCCCGACGAGCAACTCTTGACCGTTTCTTGCGAACCATGGTTCGCCGATATTGTAAACTACTTAGCCACCGGCCTGATACCTAATGATTGGTCGAAACAGGATAAACTTCGATTTTTGTCCCAAGTAAAGCATTTTTACTGGGATGAACCCTATCTTTTTAAATACTATTCCGACCAAATCATTCGTCGGTGTGTGCCTGAAAGTGAGGTCAAGAGCGTGCTGTCTTTTTGCCACGATCAAGCATGTGGCGGGCACTTTGGCCCAAAGAAGACAGCCGAAAAAGTTTTGCAGTGTGGTTTCTATTGGCCACGACTCTTCAAAGATGCTTACGAATACTGCAAAACATGCTCCCGGTGCCAACACTTGGGCCGGATATCGCGGAGAAACGAAATGCCGCTCCAACCAATTTTGGTTGTGGACATTTTTGATGTCTGGGGTATAGATTTCATGGGACCATTTCCTAACTCTTTTGGAAATGTGTATATTCTTTTGGCGGTTGACTATGTTTCAAAGTGGGTCGAGGCTGTGCCCAGCCAAACGAACGATAATAAGGTTGTCGTTCGGTTTCTTAAAGAACACATAATTTCTCGATTTGGGCACCCTCGGGCGATAATAAGTGATAATGGTTCGCATTTCTGCAATAGGACTTTCGAGTCCTTAATGCGCAAATACTCTATCACCCACAAGCTGTCAACGCCATATCACCCCCAAATATGTGGGCAAGCCGAGGTTTCAAATCGGTAAATCAAGCAAATCCTGGAGAAAACGGTTTCTAAAAACCGTAAGGATTGGTCACTTAAACTGATAGATGCACTATGGGCTTTCCGTACTGCATATAAGACCGACCTTGGTATGTCTCCATACCGGCTTGTTTACGGGAAGGCTTGCCACCTCCCAGTGGAGATTGAGCATAAAGCATTTTGGGCTATCAAAGAGCTGAATCTATCGTTAGGAGATGCGGGCAGCAATCGAAAGCTGCAATTAAATGAACTAGAAGAGCTACGGGATGAGGCATATGATAATGCCATAATTGCTAAAAACCGAGCTAAGGTGTTCCACGATAAACACCTTTTGCGAAAAACTTTTGAACCTGGTCAACAGGTTTTACTTTATGACACTCGGTTACACTATCATCCCGGCAAGCTCCGTTCCAGATGGAGAGGACCTTCTGTAGTCCGCACCGTTTATCCGCACGGTGCGGTTGATCTTGAAAATCCTGAAGACGGTACCTTATTCAAAGTGAATGGGCATCGACTGAAACCGTTCTTCACAGCGGACCCTTCGGAGGAGCTCCTGTTCTTGCAAGAGCCAATCTACACTGATTAATTTTCCTCCACTTTCACCCCCAAATTTCTTTTTCCAAAACATTATTTCAAATAAGTTTGGGGGTGTGTATATAATTTGTAAATATATATTTCCAAAATACCATAAAAAATAAAAAAAAATAAAAAAAAAATAATTTTGGACTTAATTGTAAATTTGTAGATTTAAGAGCTGATTTTTTTATTTACAAATAAAACCCTCATTGTAAAGGGTGTTTTCTACAAATAACCCACCCATCCCCTATTTATATGCTCCGAGCCCCTCCTGTTCTCTTACCCTAAATTTTTCCTCTTCATAAAACCCTAGCCGCCGCTCCCAACTGCTCCAGAAAAATCTCGCCGTGCCGCCGCCAAACCGCCGCGCTTCCGCCGCCGTTGCTGCCTCCCGCCGCGCTTCCGCCGTCGTCTGGTGTCGTCGCCCCCTGAAATTTTCAGGGGAGGTAACTCTATAGATTTCCTCTCTGTTCCCGCATATTTTTTTTCTGGAAAATCTATATGGCACATAAAATGCAGTTTGAAAGGGATTTTTCCCCGGTTTTCATACACGAAGTATACGGTAGATATTTTGCACATGAAATCGAGCAAAGGGGCTGGAATTTCCTGCTCTATAATCACTCCTTTGCGTTTGCCCTACCTAACCTAGTTGCCCTATTTTATGAATCAATGGAGGATAATAGTTTAGACAACTTAGGGTACATTAAAATAAATTGGGGAGATCGTGTAATTCACATTGATAGGGATATGATCCACGAGGTCACACTCATACCATGTGTACCCGCACATGACCACCCCTTAAACTTTGAGGATTATATGCCCTTGATGGGGAATGACTGCGCACGAGAGCCGCGTAAGGGTATCCAAGTACGGGCCCTTTTCGCGAACGTTTTTACTGTGTGCCGGTGGGCACAAAACAATATCTTTGGTAGTTCGCACAACATGACTTTCTTCACCCCCTCATTACATTTCGTACACACACTTATGACGAAAAATCCACGGTTCGACATGTGCACTGTATTGCTCCAGTCTATAGGTACGGGGAAACGAGGTACCGTCTACCCATGTCCCATGCTTGTCACCCAACTCTGCCGTTATTTCCTCCCCGTCGAGGAATTTGACTCATACATGATAGACGGTGTTCCGGTTCGACCACTCGTAGAGGGCGTTACGTCGTCCTACTATAGACTTACTGATATTTGGATACGAACGGAACCGGCAGAAAATATTCCCGCACACACCCTTAGCTCGAGCTCGACATCGAGCGGGGAAGAACTAACCCCTCAGGAGCATGCGCGATTGATGCGGAGAACGGTGAGAAGAATCGATTCTTTGAGGGATGAGTTTCGGGCGACAACACGAGATCACGACCGTCGGTTGACGGAAATTGAGAGGGGAATTCAAACACTTTTGGCTAGAGGGGAACGATCACGTTCACGCTCACGAGCGCGACGTGGGGCCGGGCAGTGAGGGCACTGCTTTGCTCAAGTTTGGGGGAGAAGGTAGTGTATATAGTTATCTTTTGCATTGCATATTGTATATATTTTTCTTTTCCTTTTGCATATTTAATTTCTGCATTGCATCTTTATATAAAAAATCATAAAAATCATAAAAAATTTGAAAAATAAAAAAAATTAGAAAACAGAAAAAACCATAAAAATTGAAAAAAATTCAAAAAAAAATTATAAAAATTATTGTATTCAATTTTGGCTAATTGACTAGAGTTTGATAAAAAACTGGCTAGGAAAAACTAGATCTTAGACTTAGCAAATAAAAAACCCTAAAAATAACCTTCCTTAGAGTTTAACGGTAGAAAGTATATGTCTTTGTAGGTTATTTAGAAATAGGCAAATTTTGGGTTCACCTCTTGGGCTAAGTCAAAATGAGGGAAGAGTATTGATGTTCTTGTTAGAGTATAAGTTCGAAAAATAGTTCCAAGCTTAAGTCTAGATTCTGAAAACATGTACCCTACAAAATGCACAATCACGCACCTTGAAACTTGGATTAGTAGAAGAGACCTTGAAATGCTCTTGTCTAAGGTCCTTAGCACAATGAAAATAAAAAGAAAAAAGTGAGTAAAGAAAAAAAAATGGACACTGGTTTTTGTGATTACTTAAGGCTAGAAAATTATTTAGCGAGGGTGCTTCATCACTTAGTGCCTTAGACCAACTGGTTTGGGAGTCACTGCTAAAAGCCTTGGGTGTTGCAAAACTAGGAAGTACGCTTTAAAGTGCTAACGCATCTTGTAATCGGTTGTTGGTACCTCAAGAAGTATTAACGGTCGCATGAAGGATGTGTAAGCGAAAGTCAAGAAAAAAAAATTCACAAGTGCTTTGGACAATGGACGAGAGTACGATTGCTTGATTTGAATTTCCAAGTGTAGGGGTGACAATTACACACACGTGGGGATATGTGATTAGAGTTTAGATAAGAGAAAGGAATGAAGAATAGAACTTGTATCTTTAATAGAGTTGATAGAAATTCCTAAGTGGAGATGAAACTCTAGAAGGAAAACTTAAGAAATGCTGAAAGCTAAGTAATTCTATAGAACATGTGTAATCTTAAGTTAAATAATAAGGAAGTGTGAAGAATATGGGTGGATAATTTGTGGGTCGACGATAATAGAATTCCTTGTTAGAAAACCTAATTGGAGAGCAAAAGTCAAAAAACCAAATTGATAGGATTTTGTGGGTGTAATCCGCTGAAAACCCTCAGAAGACAACACTCCACCTACTAGGGACACCTAGAGGTTTAACGGCTTGTTGCACGTGCTCAGTGCAATCGCGTTTCCCTGCGAACGTGCGGCTAGGTTAGAATAAAATAATAAGTTTTCTCGAGGACGAGCAAAAGATAAGTTTGGGGGTATGTGTTCATATCATAATATTGCAATTCATACGCCCCATTTTTATTCATTTTATAACTAAACAGGTACTCTTGATGCACGTTTGTTGCATATTACAGGATACACGCTCTTGGAGCGAAGACAGTGAGAAAAGACAGAAGATGATACAAAAAAGAGACTTTTGACCAACAAGTAGACGGATCCTAGTCACGAAAAACAATTTACAATTGTATAAGGCAATGCAGTCCGAAATGTCAAAGTGAACGGTCAAAAGATCCTTACAAGTTTTTCACTGAAGATCTGGAAAAGACCAAGAAGCCAAACAAATAAAAATAGTGAAGAATAAACAAGCCCAAATACCCAGCATGAAGACCAGAAAATTTGGTGAGATGAGCTCACCAAAGGGCCACGGAACCGCGGCCCAAGGCCCATCATTGCCGCGGTTCCGCGGCCGTTTGTTGCCCGTGTCGGTGGAAATTTGGTGTGTCGGTGTGTCGGTGCAGGTGTTGGGATTTTCAGTGGGCATATCTGTAAAATCGTGTGTGCGAGAATCTGTAACCCTAGCTCCCCTGTTCACTTATAAATTGTACTCACAAATCTGTAAAAAGCTATGCCTCTTTTCTATCAATAAAATTCAGAATTGTTGGGAGATCAAGAGCATCATTTTAGTAAGTCTTTATTTCTTTAAATTCTGCCGTAGTGTTAATTTAATTGTTGCCCTAGTTCTCTCGTATAATTCTTGCAGTAGATCAATCATATCATTGCCCTAGTTAATTTAGTGTAGTCTTTCAAATGCAATCGGTAAGTGCTTTAAAAATGTCACTTTTAAAAGACACCCTAATGAGCGAGTAAAATCTTCGCTTGTTAGGGTTAGGAATAAAGGAGGGAATGAGAGATGAATATCTCTCATCTCTTTCAATGCCGAATATTTTTAAATAGAACTACATGCATGCGTCCATGAAGGTTATAGCAATTAGTAGGAAAGAACGGACAAGGATCAAGAGGAAGAAACTTCGTTTCTTCCCAATCATCCTAATCCCCTTTGCTAATAATTGATATAACTTCTAAAACAGGTTTGAATCAAAAGCATTGAAAGAGGTGTTAATCTTTATCTACTCAACCCTACTTTAGACCTAACCCTAACAAGTTCTTTAATATCGTATAATTTAGTTTTTTTTAAAATCAATCAACAAAGACCAAACCACCGTCGTAATCAACTCGTAAAAACACAAATCAGAAAATTACACATCTCTGTGGATCGACCCGTATTCACCGGCTAGCTACAAAGCGACACCGTTTCTGATTACGGTTAAACTATATATTTTTTTGGACTAATCATCAACCAAAGATACAATCTGCGCTTTGCGCTTCTGAAACAGCGCACTGCGCTCATGGACTGGTGCTCAGCGCCAAGCACGCCACGTGTCACTCACTGGCGCGCCAACAAACTAGCGCAACGCGCTCATAAATTAAAAGCGCAACGCGCTCATAAACTAGCGTTTAGCGCTAAGAGGGACACGTGTCCCCTTCATGTGCGCTACCCGACAGAAGCGCAGCGCGCTCTTTAACTGGCGCAAAGCGCCTGATGCGCCACGTGGCGCATTGTCAGAACACACTTTGTTCTGATGGATGCTATGCATTCAATACAAGTCAAAAATTGTCAGGACCTAATGCTCAGCATTACTAAAAGGGCCAAGCCCAAGTAAAGGCTTAATAGCCAGAACAATAAAATGTTAAACATTTATTAGACTTAGCCCAAGATTGGCCGTAAGTCCTCAACTCATATCAACTGAGCCCATATGCTCATAAACCTTTTAACAGACTTTAGTCCCAAATTGGACTATAGATCTCCCAACCAAAATTGGTTCAAGGGTACATCTCTGAACTCCTCTGATATTTGTCATTGTAATCCTTCAACGTCTTCAGAGAGGTGACGGGTCCCAACGGCTATACATTTCACAGACTATGACGTCTTTAAACTGGACTGTGGGGTCCATAAACTCACGGACTATGATGTCCTTTACTTCGACTGTGATGTCTTAAAACTAACAATGGACTGTGGGGTCCCTAAACCCACGGACTATGATGTCCTTAATCTCGACCGTGATGTCTTAAAACTAACAATGGACTGTGGGGTCCCTAAACCTATGGACTATGATGTCCTTAACCTCGACCGTGATGTCTTAAAACTAACATCGGACTGTGGGGTCCTTAAGCCCATGGACTATGATGTCCTTAACCTTGACTGTGAGGTCTTTAAACTCACGGACTATGATGTCCTTAACCTTGACTGTGAGGTCTTTAAACTCACGGACTATGACGTCCTTAACCTTGACTGTGAGGTCTTTAAACTCATGGACCACTATGTCCTTAAATTGGTACTGGACCACTATGTCCTTAAACTGGTATTGGACCACTACGTCTTTAAACTGGTATTGGACAACTATGTCCTTAAACTGGTAATCGACCGTAATGTCCCTAAACTAAACAATAGAGTTCAAATGCTCTTTTGTTGGATCTAAATGATCCTGTTAAGTTGATCTTAGTCTAAAATTAGACTAACGTGTCCTTAACAAACGTTGAGTTGATCTTAGTCTAAAATTAGACTAACGTATCCTTAATGAACGTTTAAGTTGATCTTAGTCTCAAATGAGACTAACGTATCCTTAAACCCAAACCCCCAAATCCAAATCTAAGAAAATACGGATTTGGACTAATCCACGTCCTACGGGCGACAACATAAATTAGTCTCCGTATACAATCCACGGGCAACCAAAAACAAAACAAACACCCACGACACGAAGTAACCATCTGGAGAAGGAGAAAGTTGTTACCGCGATGCGGTAGCATAATTAACTGCAGGGGCTTGCGTCTGCAGGGAAGAGCGTCCCCACAATCAAAAACCTCTCAACGAGGGGGAATCTGACGAAGTCTGCTACATCGGCCGCATCCGTTTAAACCTTCGATACATGGTGCCATAAATCAACTTGGCATCTTCGGAGAGGAGGACGGATAGCACCAAATAGCATCTGCCCCCCGAATTTCAGGCAAGACGTTCGCCGCGTCTCCGCCGCTTCTTTCGGAGGGGAACAGATTCTGGCACGCCCGGTGGGACCTTTTCCTCTTTCCACTCCACACTTTGTGTGTCGTGTTCGCGAAAGAATTGCGGTTTGCTATGGTTGCCTATAGTTTCGAGGTACTTAGATTTGGTGTCTTGCTCTGTGCAGAAAACAGAAGATCAATGGCTTCAAACTGCACAAACTGTAACAACTGCAACAACTCCCACTCCGTCCTGTCCGGAGGAGTGACTTACGGGCCCCAAGTGGCCTCCATCTTCGCTATCTTGGTGGAACAGGTGACTCAGTCCACCACTGGATTATTCTTCATGACCATGCTCCCACCAATGAGCTTCAACGCCCTTGTACCATTGCAAGAAGTTCAGAAGAAGTCGGTTTTTGATCGGCTTACCGCTACTACGGCCCGTCTCAACGGGTCGCCCAAATCCAGTGCCTCAGTTTTCAAAAGACTGGGCCAAAGTTCAAGTGGGCATGTGAAGAAGCCCACAATACCTGAAGCGGCCATCCCGAAGCGGATAGCCATTCCTACTCTTGAAGTCACCAAGGCGGCTTCTCCGGCTAAGGGTCGGTCTTCACAAGACTGGCCGTTTTAGCTCCCACTCCGGGTGAAGTAACCAAGGCCGTTTCCCCTGCAAGAAAATTGGCCTTTTCAAGATTGTCCATTCCCTCTCAGTGAGCATCTGTCTTTGACAGGCTAGCGCCAACAGCAGACTCTCATCAGAACAGGTGGCACGGAAAAGCTGATCCAACAGCGGAGGTGATCCCGGCCGCACGACATGCTCGACGTTGCCACTGGCGCCGAATGAGGAAAGCCGGGGGCAATTCCCCTTCTAGACTGACTCCGCCAACTTCGATGGTGGAAGTTGATGCTGCTGTTCCAACTGGGAACAGCTTTGAACTACTTAACAGGGTGCGCAGGAACTCGCCAACTGCCGTGCTGAAAAGATCTCCTCCACCTATGGAGAATGTCCCAAAGGCGAAGCTGGAGCAGCACCCTCAGCGGCTGTCCTCCAAAATCTACAAAGTCTGGCGACAGGTTCAAGACTCAGTAATTGATCAAGATTACTCTCGCCGACCCAAAAGGCTCAAAGCTCAGCAAGAAAGGAGCCACCTTGAGGTACTACAGAAAATGTCATCCGTCTGGGTGCCCACTGCAACGGCTCCCTCAACGTCAACCGCCCAAAAGAGAAGAGGGCCAGAGAAAACCCCTGTGAACGTTGCGAACCGTAAAAGCGCCGAGTCCAAATGCCCCAAGTCTAGGGGAATAATGGTGCATACCGTTTATATGGCTTCCGGAAAAGAGGAAAGCCGCACTTCGACGGGTCACCGACTGCTCACCCAATCTGTGACAAAAGCTCAGGAACAATAACAGCAGAAGCTTCAAGAGATGCTGACTGCAATGGCCGCACTCATTGGGACGAAAGAAACTCCAGAGACCTCGGAGCAGCGTCGGGAACAAGAAACTGACACCGAGTTCCTCCGAAGAATGCTCGAGAGGAAAGAAAAAGAGGTTGCAGAACAGGCAGCCAATAT